>OW026523.1:79388103-80808103 GCA_932274085.1 Protocalliphora azurea | reverse complement strand
ATAAGCTATATATTAGATATGGATAAGACATGGAATTTTGGTATAAATTTTCTCAGATTTTGAGTTTCTATAGCAAATTTGTTTTTGCAATATGATTTAGTTTTTCAAAGATGGATTATTGGGAATATAAGCTCTATTCCAAATAGGAAATTTTCCAAAATCAGATATATACACATCTATTCAGAGTAACAGATACATCTAAGTTCGCTTTATGTAAAGAAAAGAAAATGTTTTCGTTCATTAAAAAATAAAAGATCCACACTTATATTTATCAATAAAGAAAATAAAAAGAAAACTAAACGCGTCCTACAATACATTTAAAAGAAAAATACATAAATTAAAAAGCTATTTTTATTTTTGTAGTTATTAGATAATATTAAACAAGGATTAATATTCTGTACATCCTTTCTTATTTTGCATAACTTTCTACATTCATTTGAGTATACCTTACTTCAACTTCTGGCAAGTTTTCAATGGAATCTCGTGTCATATTTTTTATGTTTTCCCTTTAATTCATCTATATTTTTGAACACTACTTTCAATAGTCCTTTTCTCAAATAATTTTTAAGCTATCGAAGTTTTAAGCTATCGAAGTTGACTTAAAACACGGAGATTATGTTGGAAGAAAATATTCTTTTATAATTTCGAACTGTGTTTGGCGCCGTTATCTTGCTAAAATGTCCAAGTTAATGGCACATTCTCTACGGCATATGGAAACATAACAATTTCCAGTATGTCCCTGTATTCTTCCGTGTTCATTGTAATATCTGTGCGATAAATAAGGCCAACTCCTTTCCAGTCTTTATGTACCCCCTGTTAAAAGGTCATTTTTATGAATTAAATGTAAAATTTTTTCCTTCTAGGGCAAACAACACTTTTTTGGTAGTTATTTCAAAATAAATTGGTTTTCGTTTCGTCACTAAATAATATGTTTCCGAATTTTTTTTTACCTTCACATTCAGACTAGAGAATATGCTCTTTAACAGACTCTAATTGCATCTTTTATATACGCATTAATAGAACTTTTCTCTCATTTATTTCACACAATTTGTCTTGCACAAGACGAAAATAAACTGTTTGCGAACTACGTTCATTATAAATTTGATCTAAAGTAGCCTTCAAAGTAATAAAAGTGTTCTTTTTTTGCTAATACAATAAACCTTTTTCCGTTTTTGGACTTATTTTATGAGGTTTAAAGGGTGGTCTGAAATTTAAATTAATGTTGACTTTTTATCCACTTTGGAATTCTTGGAATTCTTGCTTTCTAATTTTGAATACATACTAATGTTCGTCTTACACGGAGGTTTTCAGTTAAGTTCAGAATGTTTGTACAATATTTTTAAATATCGCAGATCTGCTAGACCCTGATTTATTTGGAACATAAAATTAATTTAAATGGTGTAGTTAGAGCGAAAACATATCTCAACATCTTTAGTACCAAAACTAGACTAACTGAAATTGAACGTATACCCCATATACTAAAATGACCGATTGCCGGAAATAGCCAAACAAATTAAGTACCTGACAATCTATACAATCATACAATTTTAGTTAGTTCTGCGTATATAAATTGTAACAAATTGACGATAGTATCTCTAAATTCCATCATTTAAAAATTATCAGTAACCTATATATAATACCAGCATATAACCAACCGAAAAGATACTAGAATTTTAAGTACTTTAAAACAAATGTTGTCCAAATATATCTCGAGACATGAGTTGCTCTAAATAATACAAAAACTTGGGATATCATACCTAAAATAATTTCTGTGCACCAGATTTTACAAGGTATTCAAATAATCGTTTGTTAGTATATAACCGTATACAGTTTTTATGATAATTTATTCTTATTTGTATTATAATGATCTCGTGCTTATATTTTATTTTAATTTTGCACAAAAATTTTTCGCAACTCTTTGTTTCCTCACAATATTAGCGGAAAAATATAAGAAATTTTACATAAATTCTTTAAAATTGTATAATCCATTAGATTGATATACAGTTGTTTAGAACGGACTGCTTTTTCCATTTCACAGTCAAATTAATTGTAAATTTAAAATATATAATTCTTCCTTTCACATATACACGTAAGAATTTTAATTGGCTTCATTTTAAATTATACCATAATTTTTATCCAAAATGTTCAAAATATTTTTTTCTCTCTTCTTCCTATTTTTGGTATAACTTAATAAATACGACTCCGATCAGTATTATATTTTACATGCATACTTTTACCCTTGGCTTGAACCATATTCCTCTCCTATTTGGTGCAATACTTGTTTCTTATCACTTTTAATGCAAAATACTATTTATTTGTAATATTTTCAACAAAAATGCAACTGTCCTGACCCTGTTACTTAAAAGCAATTAAAAAATGAAAACAGACTTCGATTTAACCTTAATAAATTACACATTAATTAACTATATCATCAATTATTATGAACAAAAATTGTTGGTATTTAAACCGAAAACGTATGTGTAAATTAATTTGAATGCACATACTTGCCATATTTTTAATTGAAGTGACATAGCCAAATCAAATTGTTTACTAAAATAAAAATGCTCGCAGAATGTCTGAAGAATTTTGCAAAGTCATCTACATTTTAATGTTATCCTGTAAGCTGTATCTATTATTTTGAGCAGACATGTATTTTGAATGGAAAAAATTCCTAATCTAATGTAGATTTTAAGTGGATGCAAAATGTTTCCTAAACTGACCTATATTTTTATTGGTAATTTCTTTGGATCTGAGCTAGATTTTCTAGCTTTCCGATGGCAGATGTCTATTAATAAAGCTTACTTAAACTTCATAATTAAATTTTTTCCACTTCAGTTTGCAATCATGTCCACTGTTTAGCCCAAGAAACAACGAAATCATTATATTTATTTTAAACAGTTTTCACTCCTTATTTTCGTTCTTTTTCATCGCTGTTGTTTCATCTACATTAATATAAAATTACTTATGAGTCAATATGAACCCAGGGACTAAGGTTCTAATGCTTATGAAAAAGAAAAACAGTAAATTCAGTATCTTTTATGTATAAAATAGAAAATGTTTTTTTTAGCATTTATATGGTAAATATACATTTATATATAAAAGATATAAATATATATTTGTATCTCTAAGTTTGTTGTATAAATCCAATATTGTTAAAATACAATTTATATTATGATTTCACCTTAACAAAATAAAATCTTTGTGGCATAAAACGAAAAACATATTTTCCACTACAAAATACCTACTTTTTGTAAATTGTACTTGGAAAAAGATAAATAAAATATGAAGAAAAATGAAAATAAAAAGAAAAAATCTGGCAATTGTAGAAATAACCAAGTTGTACTTATAACTCATTCGTATATAAAATAAAAAATTCATAATAAATAGTTGCTGCATCAATTCATAAAATGATAAAAACATGAGTACTTTTATGTACTTTTTTGTACTTAGTACACTCATCGTTTTGTACTTGTACTTTTCCATAGTTTGTTTTATGAGTGCTCTAAAGCAAATGTATAAATGTATGAGTATAAGTTGTGTTTGCTTATTTTTTTGTTTGTTTATTTATATACTTTTATTAGTAAGGTGGCCTATAAGCTATACTACAGCGTGTACAATATATAATACCAACATACATTGTTACTTGGAAAACTCGGATATCATTTAAGATTCGTCACTCTGTAACGAATTTGTGCAATCGATGGGCATTTCTTTCGTTGGTAACCTTTTCAAGGTACTTCTACAATCTACAACTACATACAAATATACTATACATTTATTTTACAATTTGTGCTTGCAATCAAAGTAATGTTATGCGGTTATATTTAATAAAATAATTTCCCCAGAGTTTGCGTTTTCCTTTTCCCAGTCTTAAATTTATTAAGAATTTGTAACTAAATAGAAGCCTTTGAATTCATAACACTAAAATATTCAGTTTATGTTCATACAGTGAACGTTGCAAGTGTAAGAACAAATCTCTAAACAAGTTGATTAAAAACAAGAAATTATTTTATAAAAAAAAGCTCAGAAACTGAGAAACAATTTCCATAGAAAACAGTCACAAAATCCGAGAAAGATTTTCTATTGAAAAAAGTTTAGAATCTGAGAAAGGTTTTATATAGAAAAAAGTTTCAGAATTTAAGACAGATTTTCTATAGCAAAAGATCTCAGAATTTGATAAAGATTTCCTATAGAAAAAAATTTCTGAATCTGAGAGATATTTTATAAAAAAAGTACGGAATATATCACAGATTGTGAGGGAATTTCTACAGATAATACGAGACAGATTTCCTAAAGAAAATTATCAGAACCTGAGAAAGATTACCTGCAGAAAATTCTCGAAATTTGAAAAAGATTTCCTATAGAAAACTTTCAGCATCTGAGATAGATTTGTTATAGAAAACATTTCAGAATCAGGGATAGAATTTCTAAAGAAAATAACTTAGAATCTGATGAAACAGATTTTCTATTGAAAATCCGTTTCAGATTCTAAGTTAATCTATCTCAGATTCTGAGAATATTTTCTATAGAAAATATCTCAGAATCTGAGATAGATTTTCTATAGAAAATATCTGAGAATCTGAGATAGATTTTCTATAGAAAATATCTGAGAATCTGAGATAGATTTTCTATAGAAAATATCTGAGAATCTGAGATAGATTTTCTGTAGAAAATATCTGAGAATCTGAGATAGATTTTCTATAGAAAATATCTGAGAATCTGAGATAGATTTTCTATAGAAAATATCTGAGATAGATTTTCTATAGAAAATATCTGAGAATCTGAGATAGATTTTCTATAGAAAATATCTGAGAATCTGAGATAGATTTTCTATAGAAAAAGATATTCTATAGAAAAGATATAGAGATATTTTCTGTAGAAAATCTGTCTCAGATTCTGAGATATTTTCTATAGAAAATCTATCTCAGATTCTGAGATATTTTCTATAGAAAATCTATCTCAGATTCTGAGATATTTTCTATAAAAAATCTATCTCAGATTCTGAGATATTTTCTATAGAAAATCTATCTCAGATTCTGAGATATTTTCTATAGAAAATCTATCTCAGATTCTGAGATATTTTCTATAGAAAATCTATCTCAGATTCTGAGATATTTTCTATAGAAAATCTATCTCAGATTCTGAGATATTTTCTATAGAAAATCTATCTCAGATTCTGAGATATTTTCTATAGAAAATCTATCTCAGATTCTGAGATATTTTCTATAGAAAATCTATCTCAGATTCTGAGATATTTTCTATAGAAAATCTATCTCAGATTCTGAGATATTTTCTATAGAAAATCTATCTCAGATTCTGAGATATTTTCTATAGAAAATCTATCTCAGATTCTGAGATATTTTTTATAGAAAATCTATCTCAGATTCTGAGATATTTTCTATAGAAAATCTATCTCAGATTCTGAGATATTTTCTATAGAAAATCTATCTCAGATTCTGAGATATTTTCTATAGAAAATCTATCTCAGATTCTGAGATATTTTCTATAGAAAATCTATCTCAGATTCTGAGATATTTTCTATAGAAAATCTATCTCAGATTCTGAGATATTTTCTATAGAAAATCTATCTCAGATTCTGAGATATTTTCTGTAGAAAATCTATCTCAGATTCTGAGATATTTTCTGTAGAAAATCTATCTCAGATTCTGAGATATTTTCTATAGAAAATCTATCTCAGATTCTGAGATATTTTCTATAGAAAATCTATCTCAGATTCTGAGATATTTTCTATAGAAAATCTATCTCAGATTCTGAGATATTTTCTATAGAAAATCTATCTCAGATTCTGAGATATTTTCTATAGAAAATCTATCTCAGATTCTGAGATATTTTCTATAGAAAATCTATCTCAGATTCTGAGATATTTTCTATAGAAAATCTATCTCAGATTCTGAGATATTTTCTATAGAAAATCTATCTCATATTCTGAGATATTTTCTATAGAAAATCTATCTCAGATTCTGAGATATTTTCTATAGAAAATCTATCTCATATTCTGAGATATTTTCTATAGAAAATCTATCTCAGATTCTGAGATATTTTCCATAGAAAATCTATCTCAGATTCTGAGATATTTTCTATAGAAAATCTATCTCAGATTCTGAGATATTTTCTATAGAAAATCTATCTCAGATTCTGAGATATTTTCTATAGAAAATCTATCTCAGATTCTGCGATATTTTCTATAGAAAATCTATCTCAGATTCTGCGATATTTTCTATAGAAAATCTATCTCAGATTCTGAGATATTTTCTATAGAAAATCTATCTCAGATTCTGAGATATTTTCTATAGAAAATCTATCTCAGATTCTGCGATATTTTCTATAGAAAATCTATCTCAGATTCTGAGATATTTTCTATAGAAAACCTATCTCAGATTCTGAGATATTTTCTATAGAAAACCTATCTCAGATTCTGAGATATTTTCTATAGAAAATCTATCTCAGATTCTGCGATATTTTCTATAGAAAATCTATCTCAGATTCTGCGATATTTTCTATAGAAAATCTATCTCAGATTCTGCGATATTTTCTACAGAAAATCTATCTCAGATTCTGCGATATTTTCTATAGAAAATCTATCTCAGATTCTGCGATATTTTCTATAGAAAATCTATCTCAGATTCTGCGATATTTCCTATAGAAAATCTGTCTAAGATTCTGCGATATTTCCTATAGAAAATCTATCTCAGATTCTGAGATATTTTCTATAGAAAATCTATCTCAGATTCTGAGATATTTTCTATAGAAAATCTATCTCAGATTCTGAGATATTTTCTATAGAAAATCTATCTCAGATTCTGAGATATTTTCTATAGAAAATCTATCTCAGATTCTGAGATATTTTCTATAGAAAATCTATCTCAGATTCTGAGATATTTTCTATAGAAAATCTATCCCAGATTCTGAGATATTTTCTATAGAAAATCTATCTCAGATTCTGAGATATTTTCTATAGAAAATCTATCTAAGATTTTGAGATATTTTCTATAGAAAATCTATCTCAGATTCTGAGATATTTTCTACAGAAAATCTATCTCAGATTCTGAGATATTTTCTATAGAAAATCTATCTCAGATTCTGAGATATTTTCTATAGAAAATCTATCTCAGACTCTGCGATATTTTCTATAGAAAATCTATCTCAGATTCTGAGATATTTTCTATAGAAAATCTAACTCAGATTCTGCGATATTTTCTATAGAAAATCTATCTCAGATTCTGAGATATTTTCTATAGAAAATCTATCTCAGATTCTGCGATATTTTCTATAGAAAATCTATCTCAGATTCTGAGATATTTTCTATAGAAAATCTATCTCAGATTCTGAGATATTTTCTAAGAAAATCTATCTCAGATTCTGAGATATTTTCTATAGAAAATCTATCTCAGATTCTGAGATATTTTCTATAGAAAATCTATCTCAGATTCTGAGATATTTTCTAAGAAAATCTATCTCAGATTCTGAGATATTTTCTATAGAAAATCTATCTCAGATTCTGAGATATTTTCTATAGAAAATCTATCTCAGATTCTGAGATATTTTCTATAGAAAATCTAAACCAGATTCTGAGATATTTTCTATAGAAAATCTAAACCAGATTCTGAGATATTTTCTATAGAAAATCTAACTCAGATTCTGAGATATTTTCTATAGAAAATCTAACTCAGATTCTGAGATATTTTCTATAGAAAATCTAACTCAGATTCTGAGATATTTTCTATAGAAAATCTATCTCAGATTCTGAGATATTTTCTATAGAAAATCTATCTCAGATTCTGAGATACTTTCTATAGAAAATCTATCTCAGATTCTGAGATATTTTCTATAGAAAATCTATCTCAGATTCTGAGATATTTTCTATAGAAAATCTATCTTAGATTCTGAGATATTTTCTGTAGAAAATCTGTCTCAGATTCTGAGATATTTTCTATAGAAAATCTATCTCAGATTCTGAGATATTTTCTATAGAAAATCTATCTCAGATTCTGAGATATTTTCTATAGAAAATCTATCTCAGATTCTGAGATATTTTCTATAGAAAATCTATCTCAGATTCTGAGATATTTTCTATAGAAAATCTATCTCAGATTCTGAGATATTTTCTATAAAAAATCTATCTCAGATTCTGAGATATTTTCTATAGAAAATCTATCTCAGATTCTGAGATATTTGCTATAGAAAATCTATCTCAGATTCTGAGATATTTTCTATAGAAAATCTATCTCAGATTCTGAGATATTTTCTATAGAAAATCTATCTCAGATTCTGAGATATTTTCTATAGAAAATCTATCTCAGATTCTGAGATATTTTCTATAGAAAATCTATCTTAGATTCTGAGATATTTTCTGTAGAAAATCTATCTCAGATTCTGAGATATTTTCTATAGAAAATCTATCTCAGATTCTGAGATATTTTCTATAAAAAATCTATCTCAGATTCTGAGATATTTTCTATAGAAAATCTATCTCAGATTCTGAGATATTTTCTATAGAAAATCTATCTCAGATTCTGAGATATTTTCTATAGAAAATCTATCTCAGATTCTGAGATATTTTCTATAGAAAATCTATCTCAGATTCTGAGATATTTTCTATAGAAAATCTATCTCAGATTCTGAGATATTTTCTATAGAAAATCTATCTCAGATTCTGAGATATTTTCTATAGAAAATCTATCTCAGATTCTGAGATATTTTCTATAGAAAATCTATCTCAGATTCTGAGATATTTTCTATAGAAAATCTATATCAGATTCTGAGATATTTTCTATAGAAAATCTATATCAGATTCTGAGATATTTTCTATAGAAAATCTATCTCAGATTCTGAGATATTTTCTATAGAAAATCTATCTCAGATTCTGAGATATTTTCTATAGAAAATCTATCTCAGATTCTGAGATATTTTCTATAGAAAATCTATCTCAGATTCTGAGATATTTTCTATAGAAAGTCTATCTCAGATTCTGAGATATTTTCTATAGAAAATCTATCTCAGATTCTGAGATATTTTCTATAGAAAATCTATCTCAGATTCTGAGATATTTTCTATAGAAAATCTATCTCAGATTCTGAGATATTTTCTATAGAAAATCTATCTCAGATTCTGAGATATTTTCTATAGAAAATCTATCTCAGATTCTGAGATATTTTCTATAGAAAATCTATTTCAGATTCTGAGATATTTTCTATAGAAAATCTATCTCAGATTCTGAGATATTTTCTATAGAAAATCTATCTCAGATTCTGAGATATTTTCTATAGAAAATCTATCTCAGATTCTGAGATATTTTCTATAGAAAATCTATCTCAGATTCTGAGATATTTTCTATAGAAAATCTATCTCAGATTCTGAGATATTTTCTATAGAAAATCTATCTCAGATTCTGAGATATTTTCTATAGAAAATCTATCTCAGATTCTGAGATATTTTCTATAGAAAATCTATCTCAGATTCTGCGATATTTTCTATAGAAAATCTATCTCAGATTCTGAGATATTTTCTATAGAAAATCTATCTCAGATTCTGCGATATTTTCTATAGAAAATCTATCTCAGATTCTGCGATATTTTCTATAGAAAATCTATCTCAGATTCTGCGATATTTTCTATAGAAAATCTATCTCAGATTCTGAGATATTTTCTATAGAAAATCTATCTCATATTCTGAGATATTTTCTATAGAAAATCTATCTCAGATTCTGCGATATTTTCTATAGAAAATCTATCTCAGATTCTGAGATATTTTCTATAGAAAATCTATCTCAGATTCTGCGATATTTTCTATAGAAAATCTATCTCAGATTCTGAGATATTTTCTATAGAAAATCTATCTCAGATTCTGCGATATTTTCTATAGAAAATCTATCTCAGATTCTGAGATATTTTCTATAGAAAATCTATCTCAGATTCTGCGATATTTTCTATAGAAAATCTATCTCAGATTCTGAGATATTTTCTATAGAAAATCTATCTCAGATTCTGCGATATTTTCTATAGAAAATCTATCTAAGATTCTGCGATATTTTCTATAGAAAATCTATCTCAAATTCTGCGATATTTTCTATAGAAAATCTATCTCAGATTCTGAGATATTTTCTATAGAAAATCTATCTCAGATTCTGAGATATTTTCTATAGAAAATCTATCTCAGATTCTGAGATATTTTCTATAGAAAATCTATCTCAGATTCTGAGATATTTTTTATAGGATATCTATCTCAAATTCTGGGATATTTTATACAGAGAATATTTCGCAGATTCCGAGATATTTGCTACCGAAAATCTATCTCAGATTCCGAAATATTTTCTATTGAAAATCTAACTCAGTTTCGGAGTTATTTTCTGTAGAAAGTCTGTATCAATTTCAGAGGTAGTTTTTGTTGAAAATCTATCTCAGATTCTGAAATGCCTTCTACAGGAAATCTATCTCAGGTTCTGC
Source organism: Protocalliphora azurea (assembly GCA_932274085.1). Lineage (NCBI taxonomy): Eukaryota > Metazoa > Arthropoda > Insecta > Diptera > Calliphoridae > Protocalliphora > Protocalliphora azurea. Next base: position 80,797,640 of record OW026523.1, on the reverse strand, counting down.
GATATTCTCTGTAGAAAATCTATACAAGTTTCGGAGGTATTTTCTATGGAAAATCTACATCGGTTTCTGAGATATTTTCTACACAGAATCTTTATTAGATTCTGAGATATTTTCTATAGAGAATCTATCTCGGAATATGAGATGTTTTCTATAGAATATCTATATCAGACTCTGAGATATTTTTTTGCGGAAGATCTATCTCAGTACATGAGATATTTGCTACAGAAAATCTATCTCAGATTATGGAATGTTTTCTATTGAAAATCTAACTCAGTTTCTGAGATATTTTCTGTAGAAAATCTATATCAGTTTCAGAGATATTTGCTGTAGAAAATTTATCTTAGAATCTGAGATATTTTCTATAGAAAATCTGTCACAGATTATGAGATATTTTCTATAGAAAATCTATCTCTGATTCTGAGATATTTTCTATATAAAATGAATCTCAGATTTTCAGTGGAAAATATTCCATAATCTGAGATAAATTTTCTATAGCAAATATCTCATATTCTGAGATAGATTCTCTACAAAAAATATCCCAGAATCTAGTACAGATTTTCTATAGAAAATATCTCATATTCTGAGATAGATTCTCTATAGAAAATATCTCACAATCTTTGATAGAAGGTCTATAGAAAATATCTCAGAATCTGAGATAGATACTCTACAGAAAATACCGCAGAACCTGAGATACTCTATAGAAAGTATCTCATAATCTCAGATAAATTCTCCATAGAAAATATCTCAGAATCTGAGATAAATTTTCTATAGAAAATGTCTCAGAATCTGAAGAAGAATCTGTCGATTATCTACAGAAAATATCACGGAATCTGGGAAAGATACTCTATAGAATGTATCTCAGAATCTGACATAGATTTTCTATAGGAAATATTTCAGAATCTTAGATAGATCCTATACAGGAAATATCTTAGAGTCTGTGATAGATTCTTTATAGCAAAATTTCTCAGAATTTGAGATAAATGATTCTCTATAGAAAATATCTCAGAAAACCATACAAGTTCTCTATAAAAAATATCTCAGAATCTGAGATGAAGACACTATAGAAAATATCTCAGAATCCCTAGAGAGATTTTCAATAGAAAATATCTCAGAATCTGATATAGTTTTTCTATAGAATTTATCTCAGAATTTGAAATAGAGTCTCTATAGAAAATATCTCAGAATCTGAGTTGTATTCTCTACAGAAAATATCTCAAGGTCTGATATAGATACTCTATAGAAAGTACCTCAGAATCTGGGATAGGTCCTCTATAGAAAATATCTCAAAATCTGAGGCAGGTTCTTTATAAAAAAATATCTCAGAATCTGTGATAGATAGTCTTCAGAAAATATCTCAGAATCTAAGACAGATTCTGTATAGAAAATATCTCAGAATCGGAGTCAGATTTTCTATAGAAAATATCTCAGAAACCGATACAGATTTTCTCTAAAAAATATTGCAGAATCTGAGATGGAAACTCAATAAAAATAATTCATAATCTGAGATAAATAATCTATAAGAAATATCTCAGAATCTGAGTCAGATATTCAACAGAAAATATATCAGGATCTGAGTTAGATTTTCTATAGAAAATAACTAAGATTCTGATATAGATATTCTACAAAATGTACCTCAGAACCTGAGATAGATTCTCTATATAAAGTATCTCAGATAAATTTTCTATAGAAAATATCTAAGAATCCTTATGCAGATTTTCTATAGAAAATGTCTCAGAATCTGAGATAGATTTCCTATAGAAATTATCTCACAATCTGAGATATATTTTCTACAGAAAATATCTCAGAATCTGAGGTAGAATCTCTACAGAAAATATCTCAGAGTCTGAGATAGATTTTCTATATAAAATATCTCGTGATCTGAGATGGATTCTCTATAGAAAAACTGGTATAAATTTTCTCTAGAAAATATCTCAGAATCTGAGATAGATTCTCTATAGAAAATATCTCGTAATCTGGGATAGATTCTCTATGGAATGTATCTCAGATTCTGAGATAGATTTTCTATAGGAAATATTTCAGAATCTGAGTTAGATTCTGTACAGGATATATCATAGAATCTGTGATAGGTTCTCTATATAAAATATCTGAAAATCTGAGGTATGTTCTCTATAAAAAAATATCTCAAAATCTGAGATAGATACTCTACAGAAAAAATCTCAGAATCTAAGATAGATTCTCTATAGGAAATATCTTAGAACCTGAGATGAATTCTTTATAAAAAATAGCTCGGAATCTGTGATAGATTTTCTGTAGAAAATAGCTCGGTATCTGAGAAAATTTCTCAATGTCTGAGATAAATTTTCTGCAGAAAATATCTCGGTATCTGAGAGAGATTTTCTATAAAAGATATCACGGTATCTGAGACAGATTTTCCATAGAAGATGTCTCAGTATCTGTTATATATTTTTAAAAAATTTCTCCTTATTTGAGACTAATTTTTATTAGAAATTTTCTCCCTTTCTGTGCCTTATATACAATGGAAAATTTGTTCGTTTTTAAGCACGATTTTCAACAGAAAACTTTACATTTTACTTGCTGTATTCTCAAGAGAAAAGTTCGTAGTTTCTGAGCTAGACTTGCTATAGATATTTTCTGAGAAAAACTGTCTCAGGTTTTCCCAAATTTTTTTAAAGAGAGTTGTTTAGCTGACTTTAGACTCTGAGATAAATTTTTTAAAAAAGACTTCTGTGTTAATTTTATCTTTATTGTTCTGTTTTCTGTTTAATAATTTCATAATTGCCAGCAACATCATATAATCTTGTAAAAAAAATTTCTTTTATTATTGCCAAAAAAAAAAAAAAGAAGTTGCCATAAACATAAACGTAATTTATCTTTCATAATGTATGACTGTATAGTGTTTACACTTCTTTATTTTCTAAAAATCACAACAAATATAAATAGGCGCTGGAGCAGTGTACTATCTTACAGCCATCTTCCGAATAACTTTCACATCATATTTTGAAGAAAAACAAATAACTTAAGACAAAATAAAAGGATATTTTCTGAGTCATTTTTACACAACTATGTTAAACTCGTACAGTAAAAAGTACATTTTATAAATTTTAAGCAGAATTAGGAGATTTTGCTTTTCCTATCAATGGCAAAAAATTTTCATATTCAGCAGTGGTGCAAGCATCTTAAAAAAAAAACAAAGTAATAAAACGGAAAAGAAATCAAATTTTAATATAAAATTTTCATAGCTTTCTACAGCAAAGACCGCAGCCTGGTTGTAGGAACGATTCAATGAATAAATGAAAATGCATGAAAGAGTTTAAATGATTTTTGCTTATACATTTATTCATATTTCTGCTTAAAAATAGTATTTAGTAGTGCATGTAGAAATTTGTATGTGAGTTTGTAATATCTGTCTGTATATTTCCTTAGTTACAGTCAACATCATCTCATCCATGAGTAGATTGCATTTGAAGTAGTTTTTGTTTGGTTTTGCCATTTTTTTTACTACAAAAATCATTTTGCAAATAGTTTAAAGAAAACACACAGCAAAGCACTGTAATAATATTCATTTGGTTTTCTCAGAGATTTTTTTCTTTTTCAATTTTTATTTCTTTTCTTTTAGGAAAATAAGTTGTATGTTTTATTATTGTAGAACGATGATGATGTTTGTTTGTAGCTCTATGCAAATGTACAATAATAGTTATAGTTACGTATAGTTGTAGCAACAACGGTAAAAGTATTAGCGGCTGCATTGGTTTATAAAAATTTGTTTATGTTTGAAGTCTTACCACCAGGTTGCCATGTAATTTCCCGTAATTTAAAGTTTTGAATATTCAAAGAAAATAAGGAAGTAATTTTGATTAATTTTATTTTAAGTGGTTACAAGATATATGTAACTAACACACATATTTTAATATCTTAAATTATGCATTACAATTTGAAGTAATAACTAAATTTGAGTATTGAAATTTTTATTTGTGTTAGTATTTGATAAAGCTTAGTCTTATACATAAATGGTCTACAGCTGGAAAAGTTGGATAAGGTAAATTTGGAAAAAAGATTACTACGAGCAGTGAGGAAAACTGCCTACAGATAGTAAGAATTTCATATGAAAATTACATTGAAGTTCACTAAAAAAACTACATATGACTGTTTAATAGTAAATAGTTTCAGTTTAAAACTTTTTTAAAATCAGCGATACTATTGAGAATTTTTAAAAAGTGTCCAAAAGGAAAAAAGGACCCAAATATTTCAATAAATAAAGAAGCTCCTCAAAATTTATTTATTTGATAAAAACAAAAACAAAAAACTACTAAATTCAGTTTTATTAAAGACAAAATAATTTATAATAATTTTTGTTATTGCAAAAATAAAGATTTATTTATCAAAACAGTTAAAATTAAATTCTCTTTTTATTAATTAAACTTCTCTACTTTTGTACGAGGTCTTCACTCAGACTCCAGCCTTACAAATCCCCGTCTAACAAATTCAGGACTGAAAGCATGGATTCACAAGTGTTCGCTTTAAGTGTGTTGTACAATTTATTTCTCATTAGTATTAATTTAGGAAAAAGACATTCCGCCGAGAAACAGCTATGTGCCAAGGAAAAAATATAAATTAGAATAGAAGTGTTTATCGAATCTATTTTTTTTAATTTTCCCAATTCGATCCAATTGTTTTAAATAGTTGTTCATAAAGTTTATCATTAGCTCTAGTCTATAACGGTTTCAGTTCATTTATAAATTCTTCGGGGTCCTTTTTTACATCACTATATTTTGAAACAATCTCAAAGTAATGTCTTCGTTGGAATTAATATATAATGGCTCAAGATATTTTAAACAACTTAGTTTCTCGTCATTTAGTATATAGCCGTAAAAAGTCGCCATTTAGTTCCATTTTACAAAAGTGGTCTGGTGGTTGAAAAAGGGGTAATTGGCGATTATACATAAATTTTCCATTATAAAATAAGAAGATTATACTAAAAAACTGAGAATATTTAAATTTTATGTTTATTTTGTTTAAATTTTTGATAGTACATTTAATAGGCCGATGAGAGTAGAGTTTTTCATCTATTATGAAGCCACGTTTGTCTGTTAAAAAAAAAAAATCGAACACCTACGGTAAGAAAAGGCACGTGTGAAATGTTTATATATTGGATATTAGGTTTATAACCAGGGAAAGTTTTTCAAGCTTTACACTTGAATATTTTGCATATTTCTCTAGTATTTTGCAAAAAATGCATTTTTGTTTTAACCTTTACATAACTTTGCATATAATGAATATATACAAGTTAGACCTTTTTTTATTTTTGAGTTAATTTTTGGTATTTGATTAAATGATTTTAAAATTATTTTAAATATTTTTTAAATATTATGTTTATAATTTTAAAGAAAAAAGTTAGACGTACCATTATCTCTGAGACTTTTAATTTGAAAGTCTGTTAACTTGCATTTTTAATTTATTAATTTTAAGGTTAGAAAAATGCATATTTGTAATTTATAAAAAATATTCACGTAAGAAAACATAAATGTTTATGTCTTTTAATACATGCTAATTAAATTTCTTTGCATATTTCTTGGCATATTTTCTGATTTTATAATGCTTTTTCAAGCGCATATTTTAAATTTTTTATGCATATTTAAACTTGCCCCGGTTAAAAATTTTTTTGGAGCTTAAAATACCATAGCACTACCTTAGATAAACAAAAAAAAAAAAAAAAAAAAAAAAAGACCTAGTGTGAGTTGTAGTTCAGTAGAAGATTTTGTAATTTTTCGATATACCCTTAAAATCTGAATATATCAATAACAAATTTTTAAAAATGCATTATATTACCAATTTTTAATATTTTAACAATTTTATATAGAAAAGAAATCAAGCTTTCGAAGTATACATATTAGCCTTTTTTACATTAAACGAACTTTCGCTGAAATATTGTTAATAATATTTTATATTGTTAAATATATTTTTAATTTTTACTTAATTTTTTTTCAACTTTTGCGGCATTTTTTGTTTTGTTTGATATGAAACCCTATCCTTTTATAAACTTATTTAACTTTGCCTTATGTAGCGAATAAAAAAAAACAGTTAAAATCCAGAACTTATTTGCAAAGACATACATTTGTAAATAAATAACTTAGGCATTTGTATGGCAATAGATTTTAAAATAATTTTGGAAGTATTTTATTATTTTATATATTTTTTCGAATTAAGTTAAAAATATTGTTACTTCATCAATTCTTAATTCATTTTAACAAACGAGGGCATGTACTACTCGTTAAGTGTTGCAAATTCCATATAAATTTACAAAATAATAAGGTCTCATATAAAATAGTAGAAAAATTAAAAAAAAAAATCATAGATATTTCCCAATATTTCAGAAAAAATTTATACAATGTAAACAAATCTGCTTTCTCTTTTATCTAATGCCGTTAAAAAACAGGTCGAAAATTAATTTTTTAAATTATTTTTTATTCCGAAAAGTTGTAAAAAATCTTTTTTATCAATAACTTCAGATTTTGAGGGTATATCGAAAATTTTAAAAATCACATAATGATCTATTCAATGTGGTCTATAACGTTCCCAATGTCATTTCGAATGTATACTTTTATTGTCATATTGTGTAATTAGTTCTTTTCTTCATAAAGAATTTGCTCAGGAAAATTTTGCAAAATTATTTCACATCAAAGTAAACACTAGAAACTGATAAAAATTTAAGTAATTTGGTGAAAAAAGTAAGTTTTTTGATACCAAAAAAATATTATCTATAACAAATTTTCACAATCGCGAAAAATAAAAACATATTTATTTATGTCTTTCCATGCTCTAAAAGAACTAGCTATGGTATTTTGGATATTTGCAAAAATTGCAGCCAGTTGTAACCCTATTGTATATGTTCCAAAGAAAAAAAAAAAAAAAAAAAGAAACACCGAGAAACAATATTTTTTGTAATTCTGTAAAAATTTCACCAGAATTGAACGAATATATTACATTATTTTGTTTTAATTTTATTTTTGATACATTTTTAATATATTTTAAGAAGTGGCTTTTGTATTTAAAAATTTAGGCCACATTCAGTGTTTTTCAGAACAGTTCCGATTTACAAAATAAAGTATTCGAGTTACAATTATGGCTCAGGACAAAGGCAATTGCACCTCAAACTATGAATTTGACATGCAGATTTTAAAGACGCTTTATAAGTTTTGTTTTTTGAGGATTTTTATATTTTCCTAAAGCTCTTTTTAAGGGCCTTTAGAAACTTGCTTACATATACTATTTATCTTTTATAGTTACTGAGTTATTCGTATCTAATGTGCATACGAACAGACACCAAAAAATATTGAAAAATAGTAAAATGTGTGAATACAAACTCCATTACCACAATCGTGAAAAGAATGGAATAATCCACAGTGGGGCAGAATCGAAATTTTTTGGAAATAAATCTGTAACTTCTGATCGGCTGGTTGGATTTTCTTTAATTTGGTATAGGCGTAGCGGAGGAGTATACAATGTTAAGTTTGGAAGAGGGGCAGAACAAACCTCTCAGGGGCGGAGCTAAGGGGGCTCAAAGTTAGGTACCTCTGACATAAGAAATTTTTAATCGCTTGCCAAATTTTTGTTTCTCGTCCGATTTAAAATATTTTTATATATTGTTATTGGCCCTGATAAGACCTAAAAAAACATGCTTACATGCCCTATCTATCTCTTATAGTTTTAAAGTTATTTGCGTTTGAATTTTTAAGCACCATAAGTTTGTATGTTCTTGGTCCAGTTTTTTTCATATATATTCTAGTATTTCCGACCGATTTTATTAGTTTTTTCCTATCTAGTTAAAGAACAAAATTATCTATTGAATAAAAAAATTGAAGTCGATATCTTTATCGAGTCCAAAAATAAAGGATTTGAAAATTCCAAAAAAGACGACCTTTTGTGTTTTTTTAGCCGAAAAAGTATCTACACTCTTTTTTATCTAAAATAAAATTTTCTTTAGCAACATATAATAATTTTACACTTTTCTGAAAGGCAACTTCACAGAGATGACTGTAAGATAAAAAACAAGCTCAATAACTCAATTGGTCATGGTACACACCCTCCCGAATTCGACCCATTTTATATGAATGTTTTGAATTTAGACCATTTTTTCTCAAATCCCAAAGCACGAATTAACAAGCGGAATATATTTTAGGAATCCTAAATACGTTGTTAAAAGTTTCAAATCAAAATCTACGGGCCTTCGGAAAAATGTAGATTCTATAGCCATAAATGTAAAAAATCCCATTTTTGGGAATTTTGATTAGTTTTTTTTGGGAATTCAGGTTAACGCGCTTTTATTTACATTAATGACATCCACATTTCTTGCAAATTTCATTAAGATATCTTTATAAACAAATTTGTTATTACAATTAAAATATTTGTATTTTCTCCAAAAACTCCAAATTGGGCCTCTTGTTTGGTTTATTTCTAAATAGCGAAAGAAATATTAAAAATATGTAACCAAATTAAGCTTATCCTTTAGCATATATAATTTCCGATCTTTTGTAAAAAGATTCAAGCCAATATCATGCCTCAATTCAAGAAATATGCGCGTTTAAACTTTTATATTTCCAATTTATTGTATATATAACTATATTTTTACAAACTTGCAACTTTTGCCTTTAGTTTTGCGTGAATAATTACTTAGAAAATTATGAATATTTCTGTATACTTTTAATAATATCTATACACAAAATATTTTTATAAAAATAATTAATAAAAATCTTTTATTTATAATAGCGTTGCCACATTTCCCAATTTTAAGTAAATCTTTATCCTTTTCATTCATATATTTCTATTAATGAATTCAAAATAACAAAACAAACAAAAAATATCTATTTTAACAATAATTAGTTTACATTTATGGTGTTTACCTAAATTTAACAAATGTATTTATCTATTCGTGATGGTTAAAAATTTATATATTTGTGATCTAGTGGCAATGTACAGGTATCCTTTCCGGTGATAACTAACAGCAACATATAATATCAATGAATTCGGTATACGTACTTTTCCAAATTCACTCTCTCAGATATTTTACCTAATGAAAATTCACAGAATACCTGTAAATATATATACCTGTGCGATATATCTAATAGATATATATAAATGCGAAGCTAATCCTTATCAACATAATAACGAAGTTGATTACCATGGTGATTACATTGAAACATGAACAATGGTGTTGTGTTCTGTGGAGTTTATCTAAAAATGATCTTAGTCGTTTAGAAGCTATAGTGGAATTCATAAAAACTACATATCATGCAAAATCCATCATTTATTTCAATATTAAATGAAATAGAAAAAAATATGACATATCTTTGACAATACATTTTTGGAACTCACTCTAAGAATTTTTCTCCAATAATATGGTACCAATGACTGGCCAGGATAGAGAGCGATTTCTTCATTACATAGTATTAGTTGAAAGATAATATAAAGGAGAATAAAAGCCAACAGCAGTAAAAAAGAAAGAAAATAAGAAATAAATAATAATTTTTTAACAAGGAACATGAGCTACGTAAAATTATTTGTGATAAAATTTATTGACTAGCGTAATTAGTACAAATTTTCAGAAAGAGATTAAGGCTAGAGAAAAACTGATCTATATTCCATAAAAAAAAAACCAGCTTCAGAAAACCTCGACTGGCGGTCAAGCATAAGGTACGTACTCTTTGAAAAAATATAGGTTTCTCTAACCACAAAGAATTAATTAATTGGTGTATAAAATTGGTGGCTAAAACTCCTCAAATATTTCCAAATGAGTTCTGATCCGGAAATTATGCAGGCAATTGAAAAATATGTATTCCAAATTAAGCTTATCCTTTGCAATTTTTGCCTTTATCTTTGTATGAATAATTACTTAGCCCCTGAGGGGTTTATTGTGCCACCCTTCCAAACTTAATATTATACGCTCCTCTGCTACGTCTATACCAAATTAAAGAAAATCCAACCTGCCGATCAGAAGTTACAGATTTATTTTCAAAAAATTTCGATTCTGCTCCACTGTGAATTCTAGGAAATCACCTATATCCTGTTAGTTCTAAAATTGGTGACTGAACTGAAAAAGGCTTCAACGAAATGAACTAGAATATAAGCAAATAACTTTGCATAACGGTTCTTAATACCGTCTTTCATGCTGCCATCAAGGCTATTACTGAAAGTATCAAATGGTTAAAGCAAGTAGATAATAGAGCTCCTACTTGCGGTTATTAAAATGGTAAAGTCAAATCTCGTTAATGAGGAAAATAAACTCGTAACTCGGTTGTGAGGTCATTGGGACAATATGGGTTTCAGTGCATCAGAGTATTGTCGGGAACAAAAGAATTGATAAGCTATCCAAGAAGAAGATGGGTACAAGTTTAAATATGTATGTGTATGGCAATGATCTATATTTGACAGCATTAGGAACGAAACCTTTTAAAGGAATAAAATACCAAATCTGGAAGAATTCCGTGATCTTAATTGGAAAGCTTTGAGAAACTACATCGATGTAACAAGGTTTTGAACTCAACCAAACTGATAAGGCTTATAGATAGAGAAAGCTTGTCCTGCAAACGCACACACCAGTACAGTACGTGTATACCTGAAATGGGTTTGGGACTTTCTAAAGCCTCCTCTTACTAATCTTACCTAATCTATTCCTATCTAAAATTTCATAATTTTACAAAACCTTGCTTCCATTCCTTCAATATATCGGACGCATTTTTAGAATTCGATTTCATTAAAATTTATTTCTTTAAATAAACAACAACATTATTAGTAATCATATTATAAAATCATTTCAGTCCAAAAATAAACATCTTCGAATTCGAAATTTGCAAAAATTAAAAATTTTTGAGTATTTTTGGCCAAAATAAAAAAATTTCTTTAAATATTTAAGTAGATCATTCGAGAGCAGAAAGCAATTTCAATTTTCTAATAGGGACCAGCCTAAATTTTTCAGAATTTAATCAGTTTTATATAAAAATTGCAATATTAGCCTGATTAAAATTTCCAAAACTGGGATTAATAAGCAGAATTCGGTTTCGAAAACCTTAATGTATTTGAAATCGCTTACAAATATATTTTAACATATGAATAATAAATGTGGGCTCTATGGTCGAAATTAAAGAAACTAAATTTTTTGATATGATCGTTATTTGAAAATTGAGTATATACTGTACAAAATAATGACTATAAATAGTCTTTATTTTGAAAAGCCTAATATTAACTTAATAGTCATATTTATTCATATCATTACTTTAAGGAAACTAAATTTTTAGCACCAGAAAAGTAGAAAAATAAATACTTATTGTTCAACTACTTTTTTGTAGCTGATTAGTAACTATACATATATATATATATATATATATATATATATATATATGTATATATATTTTATTGCTCGGAAACTGTATATTAGTATGTTTAACATATATAATTTTGAGAATTATTTCTTGGAAACTTTCAAGAATATTGAAGGAATTAATATTTGAAGGGGATTTTTTGCAGAATTCATATCGATTATTTTAACAAGAAGTAATCCAATAAAATGACAAAATTCTCTTTCTCTTTAATGTTCTTTAAAAAGCGAAACCATGATTTTGTCGTTTTTTTTAAGTTTATTAAGATTTGTTTTTTTTTTTTTTTAAATTTAAAACTTAAATGCGTATGATATCGTAAAGATTTTTTTCAATGTTTCTTTTTTATACGATTTTTTAAATTATTGTTAACTAAATGACAATTATTTATATACGGTCACACAACTTTTTGAGCTGTCAAAGAAACGAATAATTCCGTAAATTCCTGGAAGAAATAAATATACTGTCCATTTTTGTTTATTGGAAAGGTGAGTTTAAAAATTATATCTAATAGCTCATTTACATCTACGAAAAAAAACTGTTTTTTTCACTTAAATAATTTGTTTTCTGGGTTTTAACTTCTTTTTTCATACAAATAATTTAATTAGTTAAATGAAAAAAAAAGTTATTTAATTGGTTTTTTACCGAATGCAACTCTGATTTATATATTTGGATGACAAATCTATGAGCGAAAATGTCAAATTTGTTTTAAAGTACAAAATTATGAATGATTATGAATTAATGCGTTTTGTGAAATATCACAAAAGAACCAGTTTAGTGATACGGCTTTTTAATTTTTTTTTTTTTGAATTTTACGAACTAAATTGTGCAAATGTAAACTAGGTATAACACTAGTATAAAATATAATTATTTCATGTATTTTTTAGCCCCACAAGTGGCATTAAAGGGTTTGCCTTATTTAAATATGGACAAATTAAAAGAGGCTATGCCACTGTTAGGCCTGCGAGCGGAGTTCAGAATGAAACTTTTTGATTGGAAAAAAAATAGCTAAAATTATAATTATATACTGTTTAATAATATTTGTATACCTTATTTAAAAATACTTACAATAAATATGACAACAAATGAAAAACTTATTTTGGTTCTAATTTAATCCAAAAAAGGGTGGATTTAAAAACAGCCGATGTGAATTCAATACCAATTCGTTTTCAAGTTAATACCAATACGATATCAAGTACAATCACTGTCATGTTCCTATCAACACAAATTTAGTTTAAATTTGATACCATTGCGTTAACAAATTTCCGATACAGATTTGAATTTTAAAATTCAAACATTTTGAACATGATTATGATCATTTTGAACATGATTATGACAACATATTAAGTATATATTTTCATATGTATATGGAATTCATCATGTGTAAGAAAATTTTTTTATTTTTGTTGTACGGTTAACATTAATAAAATTTTTAGTCAAAAGTGTAAAATTAAAGTAAGAAGCTCGACATTTTGTATATTTATAACAACTTATTCTTCAAGTAGCTCTCAATCCATCTGATATATAAATTTGTTTACCTAAACCAGATACAACCATGTACTCACAATATAACATTTCGAAATAATAATTTTTTAAAACCATACTCTCCCAAGTGATTCCACATAGTGTTCTAATTGTTTTTATTTTCTACACATCATTATGAATTTTACAAACTCAAACGGAATTTAAATTAGGCATCTCCTCTTTTAGCCACTTACACAATCATTACATTACATATAACACAGTTATATTTATTTAAGTATGTAATTGTGTTAGTTTAAATAGCACTTGTATTAATGTGTAAGTAATCTTATTAACTTTAAAAGCAGAATTAATTTGTAAACTTAACAGAATTTCTAGTGTAACGAGGAGAGAACAAGCCTTTTGTGCAAAAAAATGTATAAGAAATACCGTCATTAGCAATTTTGAAATTTGAATAAAATAAGGGTACATGTTAATAATAAATTATATGTGGATAAAACGAATATAATGAAACTCTACATATAACAAATATATACATAAAAATTTTATATAGGTGACCTTACTTAAAATGATTTTTTCTCACTTACATATTCCGACATTTTTTTTAATAAGTCTTATGTTTCACTAATGTACAAGTTACTTAATAAACTTTAGCTTGCTACCACTTTTTGGTAGGACATCTAATAAATGCGTGGAACAAATGCTGGAAAATGTTTACAAAAATTATTATTAGTCTTGCTTGTATTTGTTTTGGCGTATAGTTCTTTGTTTATGAATATATGTATATATATATATATATATATATATATATATATATATATGCTTTTGTATATGTGCTTCTGCGTAGTATATATATATTTCCTTTTTTTATGGTGTCTACAACTTTTTGAGTTTGTCGTTATGAATATTCATGGACATGAAAGGGCATTAAATTCTAGTTTGGTTTTGTTAGACAATTATAAACCAGTATATTCCAGTTATGAATTCTTATTAGTAATGCGGGTTTACTAGATCAACATTCTGCACCGATTTAATTTTTTGATGGAGAGTGTTTAACATTTTAAAGGGAGAAAAGCAATTAATAAATTAAAAATTATTCCTTTAATATTTGTTAATGACTATGCTAGTTTTATTAAGGTTGAGAATGCTTATTGTTGATGTTTTTTTTTATTGGAGAGGAGATGAAGGAGTTTTCAGCAGAAATAAGATAGATAAAATAAGAATCCTTTTTGTATCGAAAGAAAATAAAATTGTGTCGATAATTGCAAATGTACAGTATTGGCATTTTATAAATTGATCGAAACTAATAAAATGTCATAAATTCTATGAGACATCACATATGAAAAATAGCATAAGTTTTCTGATTTGATTCAAATTTGTCACGTACATACTTTATAGGGGTTCCCAAGGTAAATTATCTCGCGGCCCTTTTCAGAAATTTTTAATTTTTCATTGGAGCTCCAAACATATTTGAATTCTTTAATAATGATAATGCAAAATCAGTAAAAAAATGTCTCTAAGAAAATATATTGGTATATGCATTAGTCGCCATCATTTTAATTAAAAATTTTTTCAACCACTTTTTTACTGGTCGCACAACATGTGGCCGAAAATGGTCATGAAGTAACGTCATGGACTCGTGTCTGGTCGCATTTTCTTTTCATACTGATCAATTGCGTTCAGCGCAGGTCTCTCGTGATTCTTTCACACTGTTTTAGCAGCTAATAATAGATCAAACTAAATACAGAGCATGAGTGGTTCCACTTTTCATCGTCGGTAACAATTCGTTACTTTTGGATAAATTCAAGTGCTTTTAAAATCAGAAAATTGTTACTTGACTTCAATTCTTCATTTTCAATCTTTTTTCGCTCATCAAAATCGTCACTTTTAAAAAGTCTGAACCACACACGACAAGTTGTTTCAAGTAAAGAACTAAAATACGATGGCTTTTTGCATCGCTTATTTTAAAAACAAAATAATAATACCTTTTTTTTTTTGGGTATTTTTTTTATAATAGATATCTATTTATTTAGATTTTAAGTTTGGAATTGTAGCGGAAAATGGGTTAAAGTGGAGCAGACTTTAATATAACTTCAACAAAATAATAACTAATAACAATTTTTACACTGCAATGGAATTGTAATAAAGAATGGATTGTTGTTTTTTAATAATATTTTTCGGCGTTTTTAAATCAATTATTTTTATTTTTATTATTTTTAATTTTAAAATGGGAAATATTGGAATAACGTGGAACTACTAAAAATGGCAAGTTTATTAAAAATTTTTAAATGATTTTGGTATTTACCAGACCACTTGAATATTAAAATTCAAGTAATCGGCGAAAACAGATAATAACTAATCAAACTAATAGAAAAATAATGAAAAATAATGAAATGTATAATAACATGCAGTTATTTGCCATATTTGGAATAGTGTTGCTTGTTGCTTCTAGAAATTTTTTGTTTTATCGGTATTTAGTTTATTGAGTTATATCCAATTTTTTATGTTCTTTCACTTTTAATAAGGCATCATTTTTGTTTTGGTTTATTACATTTTTTTATATATATGTGATCATACCATTATTTACTCTATTTTCAGAAATATGTGTAAAATGGGTGGACAATTTTTATCCTAATATATTTTTACCACATTTCCCTATTTCATTATTTTTACGTTAAGTAGAAATTTGATGTCTTTGGAACAAAACCTAACTTCAATTAAAATATGAGCAAAATAATGTATTAAATTTTTTATTTACCGATTATATAATATGAGGAAGTAATCCACCTCAAAAACATCAGCACTTAAAAAAATTAATCAATATAAGTATTTTATTTGCTTGTACTTGAAATATAATAAAATCGCAGGTTTCATGGACGAAATATAACCTTGAAACGTAACGCAATAATGGCAAACACTTAGTAGTTATAGTAGTTATGTTCACAAACAAATTAAAAATACGAGAAAAAGTACTGTTTTGTTCAATGCCACATACATCACCATACCCCACTTTCCCGTATAGACTGCGATGCAGTTTCTATATTCATGTACGTTATCCTTAGTTTGTTCATGTTCGTAAAGGTCTTCACCTTTTGATTTTTCCACAGAGTTTCCTTGTATTTGTACCTTAGATTGGTTTACTTGTATTAACGACAATCTTGCTTTGAACACGAATAATATATGTTTCTGTCTATCAGTACCATATATTATTCGGTTGGCTGATAGCTGATTATGACAAACTGAGGCGATGGAATAAATACTTCTCTTGGTTAAATAAGTTTGCAGGAGTTCCTATACAGCGTTACTGTTGAGAATTTTTGAAAAGTGTTCATAAAAGGGGATTCCAAAAAAAGCCGCAAAGAAGGGATAAAAAAGGAGCCATCTGCTTCAATACCTTAAAAACTCCTTGAAATTTGTTTATTTGATGAAAACATATTATATTTAAGAGAAACTACTAAATTCAATTTTATTAATCACAGGAAAAATAAAAACCTATCTCAATTGCCAAATTACTTACACCTATAACATTTTATTTCATTTTGCTTCAAAATGATAACATTAATTAAATAAAATAATTTTCTTATAAATTTTAATTAATTTTTTAAATGAAATCAATAACATTTATGATTAAAATTTTGCTTAGAACGAAATAAATTAATAATTGATATGATTTAAAATTTCAAAATATTTAACTTAAATATTCATTGCAACATTTCTCAAAAAATAATTATATTATTATATCATATATATTATATAAATTAAAGATTATATTACATATATATAAATTTGAATATTTTCACCGTCGTATCATCGGTCTGTTTTTTCTTTCCGAATTGTCCAAAAGCGATCAGCGAGGACTTGCGATGTAACCTTTACGATCTACACAATAAAAAGAAAAATAAGCGATGTTTGTCATATATTCAAAGTAACAAAAATGTAAAGCGTATTTTACTTTTATTTTTCATAATGTATCCTGATACAGTTTTGGTAACTTCATTTCAATTTCCTACACCATTGACTGGAATATCTGTAATAACATAAAAATTCTTAGCAAAGGTCCAAAACTTATACTTAACAAATAACTAATAAAAATTGGTACCTTTCTGATCTAAAAAATTGCAATTTAAAATCTTCATTATATTCTTTAAACAATTAAAAAAAGTCCAAAAATTCTCAACCCAAGTAGATATATATTTTAAATTTATTGCTGTTACAGAATTTTTTTCTTTTTGGTTTGAATTTTTGAAGAACTGTCAGTTTATGCAAAACTAATATTAAAAAGTTAATTTAGTCAATTATATGTATAATAAACTTTTAAATTAAAATTAATTAATTAACAAATTTTTAGAGTATTTTTTTCTGTAATAACAAAATAATTTATTTATAACAACTTTTATTATTATTGCAAAATTGTAAATACTTCCTATAGAGGATTTATTCCAACATTTTGTGGTTCGAACAAATAATCTCTTTATATTAAAGAGGATATTAGCTTTCATTTGACACCTATCGATATAATGTATTTCCAACAAATTAGTTTCTCATCACTTAGTGTTAAAACGTGTCCACTTGCTTCCATTTTTAAAAAGGGGACCAAAAAAAAAAAAAAAAATAACCAGGTATTTGAAAGGGGTAACGCTACTCCTATACCTACTGAATACAATCCGATTACATAAATACTTCAGCCGCAAGTCTGCTAACTACTTCTTGGTTTGGAATACAATCCAATAAGATAAATACTTCAGCACCTGATATGCTAACGACGATTAAATTGTACACTATATATACCAGAAGAGAGCACGAAAATTGTTTGAAGGTCCAAATTTGGAAACTCTCTGATCTAACATTTCAAAAAAAAAAAAAAAAAAAAAAAAAAACAGCAAAGCACGCATTTTATTTCCAAATTCGTCCATACACATTTCACACGTACATACATTTTTCTTTAAATTAAAATTAATTGCTTAAAGCATTTAAAGCAAGTATTTTGATTTCTTAATTCTGAATGACATTTGATTTATTATATTTATATTTATAATACAATATAATATAATATAATATAATATAATATAATATAATATAATATAATATAATATAATATAATATAATATAATATAATATAATATAATATAATATAATATAATATAATATAATATAATATAATATAATATAATATATTATAATATAATATAATATTATATTATATAATATAATATAATATAATATAATATAATATAATATAATATAATATAATATAATATAATATAATATAATATAATATAATATAATATAATATAATATAATATATTAATATAATACAGCTTTTCGTCTAAATGAAATATATATATATATATATATATATATATATATATATGGGATTAGGTGGCCGAACATTATTATTTTATTATATTATTATTTCAATAAAAAAAGCGTTTTCATTAAAAAGCCTTAATTTTGGGAGCTCAACCGGGATGTGCTAGGAGTTTAATGTTTGAAAGTTGGTGAAATTTGCTGAGTGCTAAAAAAATTCTGGATGAATTTCAGAAAGAAGAGTGAAAAATTATAAGTGTGTTCAGACGCTAAAGTAAAAAACTCTTTGAAAATTCTCAGTGAATTGGAAGAAACGTAAAGAGTTTCAATTCAAGTTAAAAGTTGTTCTTCTAAGTAAAAACGGAAATTCTGAGTACATTACGTAAACAAACCGAAAAAAGGTCGTAAAAATTTGAAAGAGTTGTTTTTTTACGTGAAGAAATTGAAAAAAAGTCGTGAAAGTTTAAAAACGAAAACTAATTGTCATATACTGACTAAATTAGAAAAAATCATACTGAAGACATCTGTATGAAAAAGAAGTAAAAAGAAAGTTTAAATTCAATAAAATTTGAATGTAATTGTTATTTTGTATTTGTAAATGTGTGTGTTAAGTGCTTAGCAGACAGAGAAGCAAAAAGTGCATTCTGAGTGATCGAAATAAAGGGAATTGGTTGTTACAGTTGTCAAACTGCATAAATAAAAAAAACAATTTTGAATACGCCATATTGTTGTTTTTTGCAACTGTTGCCATCTCACACAAATTCGCGTTGAGTTTGACGTTTGTCATGATAAAAAAATCTCTAATGTAGACACTATGAAAAGTGAAGAAAAAAACAATGTAGCAACGAAAGAAAAAGTCCACCAAGCAACATTACAAAATTTACGTGCAGAGCTGAATTTTGACAATTTTTTTTGCTTTTATGAGAGGAGAAAGGCGGAGTTATATTTGAATTAAGGATCTCTTACTGATAAGTTCAATTTATTTTATGTTATATTTATGTGAAAATTTAATTTGTCTCTTTTTAATAGTTTTGGATGATTTTATTTAATTGAATTTTTAACTAATTGAAAGTAGCGTTAATTTAAGTTGCCAGTTCGTATTTTGTTTGTTTTGATTGCTTTTGCTTTGAAATGAGAAATTTTTAACGTAAATTTTAGTTACCAGTTGGGATTTTTCGAAGTATGTATATTAATGTTTTAATGTACATTTTTTTTAAATTAATTTGAATTTATTTTCTTAAATTATTGATATTCTTGTTTGAATTAGAAGTTAATACATTATTACTATATTTTTTTAGTTTTAAGGCTTTTATAATAGACATTTTTTTTATATTGTTATTTTTTGGATAATTATTATTTTATAATTAATATTGTATTTTATAAATATAACTATTATTCAGACCATGGACCGTAAGACAATTTTAGGTTTGAATATAGAAGATATAGAAGATTGTGTGGTACGGACATCTTAGAGATTTATAATTGGATCGATGATTTTGAAGACAATGCTGAGGCGGTTGGGTGGACAAAACTTCAGAAGTTTATATATGGTAAGCAATTGTTAAAGGGAGCTTCAAAAATGTTCATCCGCAGCCAAAGTGGTATCAAAACATGGAGTTCGCTTAAGGAATCACTAATTAGAGAATTTGGTAGCAAACTACCATCTTGTGAAATACAAAAAATGCTGAAAAACAGCAGGAAGAAGCCCAACGAATCATATGGGGAATACCTATATACATTAATGGAAATTGGAAAACCTGTTTGTTTGGATGAGGAAAGTTTGATACAGTATTTTGTCAACGGAATTCCTGATTCTAAATTTGGCAATTGACGATTTGAAAGATAAATTAAAAATGTACGAAAAGATTTGGGAAAATGTTCAACAGGCATCAACCTCTAAAATAACATACGAGTCTGTGAAGGTTGAGCAGTCGAAACAAGACAGCAAGGCGAAATGCTACAAATGTGGTGAAGAAAATCACCACGCCAAGGACTGTAACTCTTCAGGGGTAAAATGTTTTAAATGTGGGAAGGTGGGTCACAAATCTATTAATTGCAAGGGGCGGACCAACTCTAATAAGAATGTGAAAACCGAGGGTAACAATTCAAGTATGGTGACTAATTTCACTAATCATCGGCTCATCGAAATTTTAAAGAGACCATTATTAATGGTGTGAAGTTTTTGGCAATAATTTATTAAGGAAGTGATATTTCCATAATTGGGCTGCACATTTTTAGCAATTTAGGGAATGTTGATTTTGTGAGTGATTGTCAAAGTTACATTTCGACTTGGGATTTTAGGCTGATTTGCATAGGATATTTCGAAAAAATAATAAGTATCGATGGTAGCGACTTTAATTTGAAGTTTTATGTGCCAGAAAATTTTTTTATACAGCGGCAATAGGAAACGATATTTTAGAGCAGGCTTCAAATGGTGCAAAAGTTGTGTCCAAATTGCAAATGAGGAAAGGAAAATAGAGAGTGTTCCAATAGAAGTTTGTGATGAGTTTATACCGACTTGCATGGAAAAAGAATTCATTCAAATAGCACACCGCCAAGGTCATTATGGCAACAAAAAACTCGTGAGTAGGTGGAGAGGGAATTTTATATACCTACTATCACAGAAAAGTTGGATAAAGTTGTTCGTCGCTGTATGGAGTGATTAATTAATGACGCAAATACGGGAAAAAACAAGAGCTTATTAAATCCTATTGACAAATCGGATACACCATTAAAGACATGTCAAAACGATATAATCATATACTGGTAGTAGTTGATGCATTTTCAAAATTCGTGTGGTTGTACTCTACCAGAAGTACTGTTACGGAGGAGGTGATAGATAGTCTGAAAAGGCAAGCTGCAGTTTTTGGAAATTGAGAGAAGATAATTTCTGATAGGTTAAATGCCTTCATTTCAAACGCGTTTAAAGAATATTGTGAGCAGCAGAATATACAACATCTTCTAATTGCGACAGATGCACCAAGAGGAAATGGTCAAGTTGAGCGTTTAAATAGGGTGGTTGTTTCACTTTTTTCCAACTTGAGTGCCGAAAATCCTCAGCAGTGGTATTGATATGTGGATAGAGTTCAATAATATATTAATAATACTCCACCCGAAGCACTAAAGTTTCTCCGTTTGAAATTCTTACAGGTTTAGACATGCGTATCAAAGAACATGAAGATATCCGCAAATTAAGCGAGGAATTTTCAGTAAAAGAATTATAAGAAGAAAGAGATGAAGTTCGTGAACTTGCCAGGGAAAATATATTTAGATTATAGGGGGAGAATAGGAAAACCTTCAACAGGAGAAGAACAGAGGCATCTATTGAATTTTTTAATATCCTAAAAGAAATATATATATATATATATATATATATATATATATATAATTCTGTAAAAATTTCAATGATTATACTATTTTGCACCAAAATTTGTTACAATAATTTATTTCAATTAAATGTATGACTTACATTTTAATATTATTTTTTGTTCATCATCATCAAAACAAAAACACAAGATTGAGTAAAAAAGGTAATTTTCTCTTTAGTAATTCTAAAAATTAAAATAAGAATTATTAAAATAAATATATCTCATTAATGTTTCTTATAAATACAACAGATCTTTCTCGTTCTTATTTAAACTCGGAAAATATATTTAATTTTTCAAATATCTACAAGACTGTTATATTCAAATTAATTACAATTGCAGCTTAATTAAACATTTTTTATATGATTTCGTTCTAAGTAAATGACTCAGTTTATAATATACTAATATTTGTTATTAAAATTTTTAAATAAATTGGCCGCATAACATTCCTTCTGGGGCTGCAGATACGCATGGTTGCTACATATATATAACAAATAAGTGCATTCCGATGAAGGAAATACTTTAACTCTCTATCAGCTAACGACTTAAGTCGTTATATTGAGATATATAAGTCTCAATTATAGAAAATTCCAATTAATTAATTTTCCAATGCATAGTGGGGAATAATCAACATTTTTTGGAAATAAATCTATAACGTCTAGTCTGCTTAAAGCCCTCGATAAGACCTTTGAAAAACATGCTTACATGTACCATTTATCACTTATAGTTTTCAAGTTATTTGTATTTTCAATTCAACCATCTGAATTTTACCAGAATTTTCAATATATAGCCCAATATTTTTATCCGATTTGGTAAAATTTTTTATCCAATTAGTTAAAAATCCAAACTATCTATAGAACTAAGACAACTAGAAGTCGATATCTCTTACGAGTTCAAAAATAACCGATTTTTAATTTGGAAATTTAAAAATTATGATTTATTGTGCATTTTTTGGTCGAAAAAGTAGCTACACTCTTTCTTCTCTAAGTTAAACTTTCTTTAAGAATATATAATAAGTTTTTAAATTTATAAAATGTATCTGTATAGACGATTTTAGAATGAAAAGGAAGCCCAAATACCAAACATTGCTATGCACAGACCATCCTGAATTAATCTATTTTAAATAAGAATTTTGATTTTAGCGTATATGTTCTAAAATTTCAAAAAAAAAAATGCAATTTCGAAAATTCAACAGAGCTTGCAAATGGCTTTTTCTAAAACTGCAATAAGTCCACGTTTATTTGAGTTCCAAAAACCAGAAAAATTATGGACATAATTTTTTAATAAACTTCCCTGTCTAGGTGACATAGTTCTTAATTATATATAAAAATAATGAAGGCAATATTTCACGAGAAATTAATTTTTTTGCGTATTTTAGCACAAACACATCTACATTTGTTTATTTTGCTATAATTATATATAATATTTTGCGATATAAAATAAATTATCCCAAAAATTTTACGTAATTCATATTCCTTGTGCGAGGTATAGTGTATATAGTTAATTTAAATTTTATATAGTATAGTTAATTTAAATTTTCAGTTCACAGTTTTATGACCCTTTTCAAAATTTGTATGCATAAATATTACATTAAGCTTGAAAATTTTTATTTCACCTTATATTTTTTATTTTTTTCTACTGGAAATATTCAGCCAACATAGTTAAGTTTAATTTATTTTGATGTCGTCTTTAAATAATGGAGGAATCGCTTTTCATCCTGACCGGTCATTGGTGCAATAATCTTGGAGAAAAAGTCTTAGGGCGAATACAAAAAATTGATTATCAAAGACTTGTGGAATTAATAAACTTTAAACAATTTATCATTTCTATTTCCCAAAAAATTTTCTGTAACTGCGATGATTGGGATATATTGAGTTTGACATTCCGTTTGTAACATATCAATATATTTATTTAAGATCCCATAAAATATATATATTCTGGTTCCTCGTGAAATTCTAAAACGATCTAGCCATATCTGCCTGCATGTCTATTAAAATCAGGATAGGACACATGGCGAATCACCTTGAGGGATACAATTTGGTTCTATTATATAAAGTTTATTTGGTATTGAAAATGAGCAGAATTGGTTAATAAACAAAAAAAGTTATGCTCCAAATAATAGGCAAACGTAGTGTAAGTGGTAGCTCAAGTTCATATGTTTCCGCCGATATCTCTTAAGCAAAAGCATGTACGCCATCGACATTTTGCACGAAAAGCTTCATATGTTGGGTATAATAGATTTGGACAAGTCGAATATAATATTCTTACTTGTTATATATCATTTTATGTTAAATTGAATGATGGATTTTTATTAACTATTTGATATATGCTTTTACGAATGTTTAGAAAGTTACAGCCTAGATAATCTTTGATTACACTGTGCGACAAATGGTAGCGGTCAGTGATCGGGAAGGGTTCAAACTACCGGGGAAAGTTATATCGGTAAAAAAGAAGTTATACGTGTCCCGGCGTTTCGCTGGGTCACGTCTAGGAATCGAGATATATCGATTTGAAGTTAGTAACTATCATATAGGGGAAATTGTGACCTTTGGTGGTCTTTTTTTTGACATAACTCGAGAACCACCAGTCCTATTTTGCTGAAAAAATTTAAAAAAATTAGGAATTACAATTCCTTTAATCTGTTCATACAACGTTTCGCTACATAAGCAACAGTTTCGCAGTTATAAATAAATGTATGAAAAAACACTATTTTTTGCCTAAAAAATTGAATTTTTTTATTTTTAATTCATCAAAAATCGAAAACGGTAAAAAAAGTGTCAAGTCCTATTACTTTCACGTAAAGTCACATAACCTTTAAACAAAATGACGCATAAGTCATGAAAATCGATTGACGTGTTTCTCTTTTATTCACAATTAAGGTATGAATTTCAAAAATTTGCTCGACATATGCTCAAAATTCCTTGGAAAAAACATTGATGACTTTTTTATGATTGTCAGAATTAAAAAAAAAAGTAATTTGATTTTTATGGTAGCGGTAACAAACTAAAAAACGGTCATAAATGTGCGTGGACAATTAAAAGGAAAAAAAGGAAAGTGCACTTTTTTAATTATTTGGGTTTTTTCCGTTGCTTACCTGCATGATTTTTTTTACACAAATTGCACCCACATTTATGAGTGGTCATGTTTTAGAACGTTTCGAAAAATTTAAAACGCACACAAATCAGGTTTATAGCCACCCCTAAAAGATGCGCGAATTCATAAGTACCTCTCAGTAAAATATTGAAACTTACGTAGTATTTATAGGTGTTCACTGATCGATTTTTGTCATTCAACAAGTGTCTCCGAATGCGTAAACTACGGTTTTTTTAAAGTGAAGAAAAAGTAATAAAAGTATAAAACCGAAATGAGTGCAAATTGTCCAGAAAATATCAATTTATTTTGTTACGTTTGTGGCAAAAGAGCTTTTTCAACAAATGCTGCATTACTCACTGAGCAAGTGGAGCGCGCTTTTAAACTTTATTTTGATTGCGAAATAATTTGCGGCGTTTCGTGGGTCCCAGACAAAATTTGTAAAACGTGCTACAATGGTCTTAATATGTGGATCCAAGGGAAACGCAGTTCACTTCGTTTTGGTGTACCAATGATTTGGACTGATCCAGGAGAGCACAATTCCGACAACTGTTACGCTTGCGCAAACAAAATATGTGGAGTAAGTCGTAAAGGCCTTAAATGAAGAGTTTACATATCTGTTAAAAGTGCACAAATACCTCTAGCGCATTCGGATGAAATACCAATTCCACCGCTTCCAAGTCCTGACAGTGAAACTTCTTTTTCTATTGAAACAATGGATCAATCGGATTTCACCTATAAACCAACATCAGAAGGCGGCCCATCGAACAAAATAATTCCAATATCATAAGCTAGAATGGACAAGATTGTTGCAGAATTAAACCTTTCTCAGCGTGAAGCAGAAAAACTAGCCCAGCTTTTGAAAGAAGGCAACAATTTGGAGCCTAATGTCAAAGTCACCGGATATCGAAGACAACAATTGCTATTCCAACGGTACTACACACTCAACGAAGGGAACACATTTGTTTACTGCCACGATATAAAGGGACAGATGGAGGCGATGGCTAAATAGAAACATTTTAAATACTGAAAGTCTTTGCAATGATTTTAATATATTTAGACGTGACAGAGATACTTTGATTACTGGTGGAGACATTTTAATTGCTGTTTTAAATATTTTCCAATCTGATGAGTTAATATTTGAACATTATTCCGATATCGAGTTTATCTGTGCTCAGATAAAACTGAATAGCTCACATATATTTTCAACATGTTCCTACATTCTGCCAAAATCTGATCAACTAATTTACATGAAACATTTTGAATCCATAAAAGCTGTTGTATCTAAAGCTCGACCAGATGACTCTGTTTACGTTTTTGGCGATTTTAACTTTTCAGCTGTAATTTGGAAATTTTTACCAGAATCATACAGTTATGCACCAATAAAATCTGATGCCTTTATTGAAGAGTTTCTCAATAATTTATCTGATTTATGTCTTTTCCAAAAAATGGGATTTGTAATGAATATGAAAACTATTCAGATTTGGTTTTCGCGAATGAACCCACTAACTGCACCATTACTCGAACATTACCAGTTACGAGACCAGAGGATCGCTACCACCCTACTCTTGAAGTTAGTCATAATATTTTGTCTGATGACTTTTGTAATCAGAATGATACAAATGATAAGAAGTTATGTTTTAAGAAAACAAATTACTATTTTTTGACAAACACTAATTGGCTTGAACTGTTATCCAGTCCGAATGGTACTCCAGCATCAATTGGCTCTATGATTAATACATTTTATACTACTATATATAATTTTTTTGAGGAATGTGTGCCAAAACTTTTCGTGATTAAACATTCAGGTGCACCGTGGAATTTTCCGCATCTATCAAGATTAAAAAATGTAAAAAACAAATGCTATAAAAATATAGGCAATATCGAACAGCTTATGATTGTAGCAAATACTGTGTATCTCGAGCGGAATATAATCTTCTCAACAGGAGACTGTATAAAAATTATCCTTTAGAAAATGAAAAGGAACTTTAAACGTGACCCAAAATCATTTTATAATTTTGTAAATTCGGAAAGATAATCTACTGGCTATCCAAGAGTTAGAAGTATTTAATTAATGAATCTAATATTAATTTGATCAAAAGCAATATGTTTGCCGATTTTTTTGCAAAAACATATTCCAAGCAACAGTACGATACATCAACTAAATACCGGTTTTCTATGATGGAACATCAGCCAATATCATTTTCATCTATTGATACTTCTCAGGTTGTTTTGTCTTTAAAAACAATAAAATCATCATTGAGTAGTGGACCTGATGGCATCCCTGCTTGCGTTTTAAAATATTGTGCTCATGCCTTGGCCACTCCTTTGGCTATTATGTTTAATGTATCATTAAAATACGGATATTTTTCCCAATTTTGGAGGAAATCCTTTATTATACCGATATTTAAATCAGAAAACAAGTCGGACATAACGAATTATGGAGGCATTGCCAAAATTGAGTGCGATTCCTAAACTTTTTGAAAAATGCTTAACAGAATCTCTCAGCCTTAGTGTATCCTCAATGCTATCACAATACCAGCATGGTTTCAGGAAAGTTGTTCTGCAGTGACAAATATTTTACAACTAACAATTCTAACAAATCAAGGTTTTAAGGATGGCAAAGTTATGGACGTTATTTATACTGACTTCAGCAAAGCTTTTGATAAAATCAACCATAACCTACTTCTCACTAAGCTGAATGTATTAGGGTTTACTAGCAATGCTTTGTGTTAGTTACGGTCGTATCTAACTTGCAGGACACAGTGTGTTCTTTTTGATAATACCATCTCCAAGGAAATTTTTGTTAGCTCCGGGTCCACCAAGGAAGTCACATAGCCCCTTTGCTATTTTCGCTTTTCATAAACGATTTGCCGCTTGTAATGAAGCATTGTAATGCTGATGATGTTAAGATGTTTCTCAGCTACAAATTATCTTCAGATGGGGCGTATTTGCAGCTGGATTTAAATAGCTTTTATGCATGGTGTAAATATAACCAAATTGAGCTAAACGTAAAAAAATGCAAGTACATGCGATTTTCTAGAAATTGCACTTCAATGCTACACTATTTCCTGTACGGGTATCAACTTGAGTTAGTTGGAGAATTTCTGGATCTTGGTATTCTACTTGATCCTAAATTAGATTTCTGCAAGCATATTACAATGACGATAAATAAAGCTCGTGGTGTACTTGCTTATATTAAACGATGGTCTAAAGAGTTTACAGATCCCAATGTTACGAAACAACTATACACATCCCTAGTAAGACCAATTTTGGAGTATGGGTCTATTGTCTGGGATCCTCAAATTAATATTCTCATAGACCGATTAGAATCTGTTCAAAAGCAGTTTCTCTTATTCTGCCTAAGGTGCTCATTTGGTCGTTATTCTGGGAATCTTCTTCGTATACTGCGAGGTTATCATTAATTTAACTACCTACCTTAAAAGGCCGAAGGACTATGCTAAGTGTGGCATTTTTAATTAATTTGATTAATGGTGATGTCCTCTCCGACTTTCTTCTTCGTAACATAAGTTTTAATATTCCACGACGTTTTACCCGACACCTAATACCTCTGCACCTTCCTGTTGTTCAAACAAATTATGCCGATGCTGATCCTTTGAGGAGAATATGCAAACATTACAATGAAATGTATAGCTTATTCGATTTTTCTATTAATGTAAACGTAATTAAACGCAATATTATCGTGTTTTTAAATACTTACTATGTCTTAACATTTTTTGTTAATAATTCCTTTATATAAAATCTTGTAAAATATAGTAGTCTGTAAGGATTCATATCCATAGATTTAATCAAACAAATAAATATAAAAATAAAAAGGTATAGTGACTCAAGGTTTGTCTCTGAATACAGCATGTAATTAATTATATGTAATTATAGTTTTTCAACCTCATCATATTTTGCATAGCCCTATACTTGCGCTGCATATAACATATTTGACCTGGACGCTGGTTGGAATATTTTAAGTTTATTATTTTGTGATATCTGCAGGTTGCTAATATGTTTAGACCAAGTAGAGTTTATCCCCAATTTTATGCAGTTAGTTTGTTATTTAAGTGTTTCTTAAAGGAGCGATTGTATGTGATTTCAACTCCAAGATATTTATAACTATTTACAATTTCAATATTATTGGCACCAAAAGCCCACTTAAGATTTGACGAAATTCGAGTACCGACACGAAATACCATTATTTTGGATTTATCTAGATTAGCCTTCAAACACCACATTGAACAATAATTATATAAGCAGTCAATAATTTTTTTGCAATTCCGTTGGTCTATCTGATGAAATAACTATGTCGTCGGCGTAAAGCAATACTTTAACATTAACGTCAGCAACATTTACTCCTCCAGGTAACTCTTATACTAAATCATTAATATATAATGAGAATAATATGGGGGCTTAATATACAACCCTGTTTTACACCTATTTCGACAGAAAAAGGATCAGAATAAGAGTTTCCATCCCAAATATAACTTTCAGTATTTACATACATGTGCTGTAAAATTCTTATTATCTTATAAGACAAACCCAGATACGGAATAAATTATTACGAGTAATTGTGTAAAAAGCATACGAAAATTCAACAAAGAAGGCATATGTATTCTTCAAAATTTCTCAAATTGTCCACTATATTTTTTAGTATTGACCTGTGCAACCGATTTATATAAGAACTTTTATAAAGCCTTGGACTCATATTTTGTCCTCTCTAATTAATAGTCTGCCTATTAAAGTAATCTTTAAAATTTAAGGCACAATTTATATTTTTGTACTTTTTTTTTCAAAAGTGGAATCTGCATTAAAAAACGCAAATTTTTTCACAAAGGTTTGATACGAAAGTAATAATGGAAAATAAAAAAAGAATAGAAAAAATAACTGGAAAACACTTTGTTAACAACCATCTTACCATCTTTACTAATGTACTTTGACCACCTTTTTACTGCAAAGTCAGTTCAATAAACCTCATCAAAGACAATATTTTTTTTTCCTTAAATGATGGGATATGTGTATTGTATGTAGTTGTGAGTACTTACCTACATACAATATGTGAAAGTAAACAACAAGTATGACAACAACATCTAATTTACATCAATCAAGTGCAAAGAGGGTGGACTTTTGCTAGCAAAGAAAAAAAAACGACTGAAAAAACACAGACTTTCAAAGTATTGGTGTTATGCCAACCCTTATAAATGAAAACCAACTGTGAGTGAATTGTATAAAAGCTAATAAAAGTAAACAGCGCATAAATTTATACAATGTAATTATGTTATTTTCATTCGCCTGCGTTTTTTTTCTCAATTTTTTTGAAAAGCATAGAGGTGTATAAAAAGGAACATAAAGGAAGTTGCAGTAAAATATGATATTTTGGAAAAACTAGAAGCTAATAAAGCATAATTTTTGTAAAAGAAATTCAAGAAGTTTTAAATATTCATATACGAATAAACTATAGCCGAGTAATTCCCTGCGCACAATGGTTACATTTTTCTTTTTTGGAAATAATTCTGTAACTTGTGAACCGCTTAAAATGTCTCAATAAAAAAGGTGTTTTAGAGTTGATTTGAAAGATCACAAATTCCTAGAGGATCAGGGGTTGAGTGCGTAGACCTCCGAAGTTGGTCATATCGAGTATGCAATTAAATAAAGATCGCCAAAAATTTATTTATGATTTGACAGAAAAAAAATAAACAAATAGAAAAAATCCTTGTAAAACCCTACAAAAAAAAAAAAAAAAAAAACTTACATGTGTAGGTTAATTTAAGTGATATTTAGGTCGAAATAAATTTTTTACTCATTTTTAGCCTTGGTTTTTTAGATTTTAACTTGGCGGTCTCAACGTAAGCCCTAATGTTTTTTTTTCAAAATTCTAAATAATATTGCTACAAGAATCATTCAAGTATGTAGATTCCGTGAAAAGTTATGTTAATATGAAGTTTGAACTTTAAAAAATATCATATTTTTGTTTTTTTTTTTTTCAAAAAAGTGGCAAAATTTTTTTGCTTATAAAATTAGTTTTTTGTTCTGACTCATATAATTTTTATTAGTATTTTCAAAAGAAATCTTAATGTAGATGCGTTTAAGATAAACCGGATGGTGGTTGGGGCGATTTTCCATAATTATTTTAAATTTGCTTTTAAAATTCTCAAATCGCAAAACTAGGATCAAACAAAAATTATGTTAGTTAAATATCACCGTATGTTAAGTAAACACCAAAAAAGTACTTTATGATGGACGACTCTTAAAAGGACAGTGTGAATGAAAAAAGTAAATTTAAAAAAAAAATTTTTTCCGGATGGAGATTTTGGGTAATTTGGTGTTTTTAATTCCCTGATTTTAAGGCAATCCTATCTATATTCTGTCAAAATTTCATTTGAATATACCTGCTGATTAATATTTTATTTAGGTTCAAATATTTATATAACTTGTAAAGAAAAAATTTTAATTTTTAGCCACTTTAAAACAAAAAATTGCATAACCAAGATAACCAATTTTGGAGGTCTACCCACTCCCCATCTAATCCACTAGGAATCTGTTCTCCTTCAGATTCCCCTCGTCTATTGCTTGGTTAAATTTTATTGAGATATTTCCAACTGCTAACATTGATCCGCCCTTCTTGGAAAACCCACTATAAATTGTATTTTTTCTTAAAAAGTTTTGTGGTAATACTATTTTAAATGGTTGGGTTAAAGATCTGAACTCACAAGCCTTGAAGCTAATACAGTGCAAATTTTTAGTACTATAGGATTCATACAGTTGAAAAACTTAAAAAAGGGCTTAAAATTACTTACTTTTTTAAATTCTTCTATATTTTTTATTCACGCGTTTATGCTTTTTGATCTTATGTAAACTATTCGAACTTTGTAGATAAATTTTACATTTAATTTTTTTTTTTTGTTTATTTATTTATTTATTTTTTTTTTTTTTTTGAGCGGGATCTGTAAGTCCCTCCGGGACATACAATTTGAAACAGGAATTTATATTTGTTGTAATTATGCGTATTTTGCAAATTATCTCGTTGATGTACCCTAAATAGTCAACGCAGTAGACTATTTGAATGGAAAAAGTCAATTTTAAAACACATTGTTTCCCTCTGTCTATATTGTGTCAAAATTTCCTTTGAATCTCCACTCGTTTAAACTTTTTTTAGGTCAAAATATTAACATAATTTCTACAAAATATAATTAGAAATGATGTTTTCACATCATGGTTTGAAAAAATTTGACTGTATTCAATATATTTTCACTAAGTTCGATTTTCAATGGTCTAAATACTTTCATAAAATGATTATACTTTTGTTTGAAAATTTACAAAAACTTTGTCTTCTTAGGTAATTTTTAGCACTTTTTGCAAAGTTTATTGTTAGTTTCTTGTTCACATGTAAATAAATAGATATTTCGTGTCTCTAAAATCGTAAGCTTATGGAGAATAACATCTAGTAGAATTTCAAATTTCCTTAGACCATAAACTGAAGAACTTAAAATTTAAATTTTAAGTTTTTTAGAAATAATGTTAATATTTAATCCTAAATACAGTTTATACGAATAGGGATACTGAAATGAAATTTTGAGGCATTTTGTTAGAATTTTTAGTATTTCGGCTTTAGTATTCGGCTTAATTGTAGAAGAACAAATTGTAAAAGTTTTATTGGACACTCGGCACAATGGAATGCACTTTCTACTCAGTCACGACCTTCATCAGCACTCTTCAGTGTCCCACCTTGGTGTTCTTTGTAAACATAATCTATTTAATTCACAACTTTTCGGGAAATGGAATCTATAATGTATTTTCCCTATATATTATTAAGTAAGAAGAAAAGAAAAAAAATCTAAAAAAACTATAAAAAGTTCAAAAAAAAAACTAATTAATTTTGAGGCAATATAGACAGATTTTCCTTGAAGTCAGGGAATTAAAAACACACCCACAGTTTTATACCAAAATACCCAAAATCCCAATCCGTAAAAAACGTGTTTAAAAATTGATTTTTTCATTCACACTGGTGTTATAAGTGACGACCATCAAAAAAATACTTTTTGTATATTTACCCAACATACTAAGTGTTTAATTGACAAACTTTTTGTTTAATACCAGCCTTATGATTTGAGAATTTTATAAAAATTAAAAAAAAAAATGTGAAAAATTAATAAAGTTTGGATAAGGCTCATGGGGAGACTGTTGCCCCAGGCGCCTCATCTGCATTAAAATTCCTATTGAAAACATTAAAAATTACATGATCCAGAACAAAAAAAAAAAAAAAATTATAAGTAAAAAATATTTTGAATTTTGTAAAAAATGCGATGAATATTTTAAAAAAATTGAGCGCCATGTTAAAAACCCTAAAAAAGACGATAAAAACGATTGAAAAAATTATTTCTACCTAAAGATCTCTTATATTACGTGTAAGCTAATTTTTTGTAGGGATTTACAAGGACTATATGTATTTTTTTCTTCTGTCAAATCATAAATGAATTATTGGCGTTTTTTGATAAAAAAAAATTATATTCCCGAGATGACCAACTTTGAAGGTCTACTCCCCTTGATCCGCTGGGAATCTCTTCCCATTCAAATCAACTCGACAACACCTCATCTCTGGCTAGGTGGAATTTTATTGGGATATTTTTGCAACATTTCACAAGTTACAGAGTTAGATAAAAAAAGCGTTTTGGAATCACTTTTGGAGTCTTTCATGAATCGAGAGATGGCAATCGTGACATTTATAAGTGTACCTTTGGGTCGTTGTTATTGTAATTGGGCCTAAAGAGCTAGTACTAACAAAATTAGTTTTAGTTTTTTTAATTAATTAAATTTCCTTCCATTCTGTAAAGAAACACCTCCAGATAAAACCACCCTATATATTCATGCATTATTACAGATAATATGTTTTGGACACACTGTATGAAGGTTATGAAATGTTAAAAAAAACTACTATTATTATCATCATACGAGTAAAAATGAGGGTAAGAACCATAATCTCGAATGTGCAACTAAATAAAATTAGCATCTTTAGTGGCTTAACCGCTCATTCCAAAAGGTTATTAAGTAAACATACGTAGTTAGCATATTTTTTTTTAGCCTCAACTTTTGTACATAACATACAACAAGCCAACCAACCAACCAATCTATCCACCTGCTGAACGGAAATCCGGCAAATAGTTTGGGAGGTACTACAATTACCCAGACAAACATATATGAATATCTTCTCAAAATTTGTGGAGGAGTAGGAAAAAATGGGTAAATAATAATTACAATTGCAAATAATATTCACCCTTCAAAAGCAACCGTAAAAAATATATAACGAATTATGAAAAATAAATAAATTTTTGTCTATCCTTAGAGAAAAAGGTCAGACAGTTGTAGTATTTTTTCCTCCGAAAACTGTATACAGGCTATATGAAGAATATATGTATAAAAAAAAAAAAAAAAACACAAAAAGTTGTTTTGGCAGTCATGCATACAATGAACAAGGGTTACAGAAATTCAATTCAAATGTTTCTTTTTAAATAAAACCTACACAAAACTCAAATGAAATAAAACAAAATGAACATTAAAAATAATAAAGCTCAACTAACTAGATAGATAAAGGTTGTCCAAAAATTTCTATAAAGCTGCATGTTACATTCACTACTTTGTATTTCAATTAAAAATTAGCAAACAAAATGAGAAACATAAAATTTCTGAGTTTTTGAAATCACAAAAATTACAAATTAGTTTTTGTACTTGATAAAATTGTATGGGATAAATATATAGATGTACCTAGAAAGATTTGTCTCAATAAATTTATAATGATACAGACAGGTGTATGAATTTTATGTATTTAAGAAAACAACGATTTCTATAATCTTTAGGAAATGGAAAAATTAGTCCAGGTTTAGTTTAAGATTTTGTTTAGAAAATGTAATTCACTTTCATTAAATATTCATTCTAATGACCAGAAGCCACCTTTAACTTTTTTAATTGCTTTTCATAGAATTTAGGTTCTCAGTATCAGTACTAATTGGTATTATTGTTAAAAATGGCAATTCATCAACTAAAATGTATAACTTTATATCGATGAAAATACTAGTGATTAAAATAATTCTTTAAGTCATTTTGAAACAAAAATCTTTCGAAACAAAAGCCAATTCTAAAACCTTTTAGTTGATTTTTTATTTGAACATCTTAAGTTTTTACATTTTTTAAATAAAATGCTGTCATATTAACAATGATCGTGACAAAAAAGTGCAATGCTTTGAATACCTTGTATAATATTAAAGACATTTTTTTTCAGTTCGTTATTAATTCCTCTAAAATAAAATAAGTAAGAAATATAGAGTCGATCAAGCCTACGCCCTTCACAGAGTTAACTTTTGGCGACTTTAGTTACCCAATGCCCCTTTTTCAACCACCTGGCCACTTTTTTTTTGCCTCTTTTTTAAAGTGGAACTAAATGGCGTCTTTTTGAGACTATGTGATAAATGATTAGGAACTTAGTGGTTATTACATATAAATTCCAACAAAGAAATTAATTATTTTGAGATTGTTTTATAATATACTTATGTAAAAAAAGACTCCGAAGAATTTATAAATGAACTGAAAATGTTAAAAATTAAAGCTAATGATAAAGTTTATAAACAACTATTTAAAACATCAAATTCCTTTTTTTTTTTTGAACCAGATTGGAAAAAAATTTTTATTTTTCAAAAAATCAGAATATCAAATCTTTATCTAAAAAAATGGTAAAGTAAGATTCAAACACTTTCTTTTTTGAATGTTATTTTTCCTAACATGCTACTATACTTCTTTTGTAATCTCTTTGTAATGTATCCCCTTTCATTTGACTTGATTTAATTGATAAATCACGTCTAAACAGGTGAACAGATTTTCACTATTACTATTTTCACAGATAGTATCAGTGCCAGAGGTAGTTTTGGCTTTGTTGGATCTTGATGCTTAGAAACTTTAAAAAATCTATTTTTCAATTTAAACATTATTAATGAAGCTATTTCCATGAAATATAGATAGTTCTTGCACTGTAGAATGTTATAGGTTATGTTGCATCCCACTTTTTTAAAACTGCATTTTCTCATTTAAAGGATATTACAGTGAAAATCTTAAAAAATTAAATGTAGTTTTCATATCAAATCTCGAATATGGTGAATAGACCCAAGGGGGAGTAGTAGCTTCCATATAAAGTAACTAATATTTACTAATATTTATTTATCACATCGAATAGCGTAGTGAAGAGCACCAGTAAAAGCTAGTAAAAATAAATTAATGCTGTGGAATTTTACAAAAGTTTGAAGAAATGAAGATATAATCAATTCGGTGTAGAACAAATATTTTATAAATGTAAGACAATATTTGACTGATTTAAAAACCCGAAATTATAAAAAATTATTTGTAATCGATTTATGGAAAAATGAGGACCATAGCTTACATATATAGGAACTACATTTTTATTTTTTCAACTCACACACACGCACACATAAATATATATATATATATATATATATATATATATATATCCTTTACACCTGTGGTGAAGTTTATAAAAATGCTGACTGTTAAAAAGCAACGGCATGCCGAGGCATCTTGAACAGTACAGTAGTTGAAGACAAATATAACATAAAGTATTTTTCTTTTTTTTTTTTTTTTGTTTTTGGTAAGAAGCTAAGTTTTAAGTATTTGTAAGATTTTTATTTTAAGCATGATATTTAGAATTTTTTTCTATTTTAAAAATTGATGTGTTATTCATCGTGGAAGTAAAAATATTTGAAAAATGTAATAAAAAAAAAAATATCTTGGGGATTGGCACTGTTATAATGACTGATAGGTTGTCTTTTAAAATCGTTAATAAAATTTTGTTCCAACTTGCTCTTTTTCAATTCGCAAAGCTATTACTGATCAGGTGTCAACGCATGTATCATCAAAAAATTTATATATTTGGTTGCCTCATCAAAGAACAAAAAAAGTTTGCATATTGTTGAGTTTATTGTTGGAAATACCCAGCAAAAACTTAGCTTTCTTAGTAAGCTAGCAGGGCTATAAATTGAAAAAAAAATAAACTACATATTTTTTGTTGTTTTTGTTCGAGAAGTCTACAAATTAATATAGTTTTTTATAGACTTGAGGGGTACTCAAAAGTATGTACTTAAACGAAAATAAAACAAAGAATTTGCCATCATTGAGATTTGAACTTAAACGAAAATAAAGCAAAAAAATTGCCGTCAGTGAGATTTGAACTTACGCACAAATTAACTATTTGTTTTTAATGACTAACGCCTTACTCAGTACACCATCTCGTACTTAATTTTCTAAGCGTTAAAAACTTTTTTTAATATAAAATATCTTTTAGTATAAAATGTCTTTGTTAAAAAATATCTAACAGCATCAGAATGGGGTTGAACCAACAACCTTATGATTATTAACACAACGCTCTAGCCAACTATTCCACGTGATTGCAGTATCACCGTGCTATTATACTATTGAGTTCTTATTTATGTAACATAGAGTAGGCAAATAATAATGACGTCTAATTACCAAGAAACTATTTTTATAAGTAGCTGCCATTATAGACAACTAAAAAGTTTTTGCTTTTTTTAATCAAAGCTATTGCTGATATCGATTCAACTAAATCATTTTAAAACAAAATAATTAGTAAAATCAGTTCAAGATTATATTCAAATAGAAATTGGTTGAATAAAGTTATTGACTTATCAATATGTGTTACTGAAAAAATGTTCTTCCTCTACTAAACACTTAAGGAGGGAGAAGTAAACATTTTGAAGGCATTTTAGTTGTATCAAGAAAAATAAAAGTTTGAGATCTTGGAAAAACTATTAGTCCCTATCAGGTACTGATGGCAGCCAAAATACAAATACGTTTAACAGGTAAGCATTCATCTGCTATAAAAACTAATAACTGGTTTTATATCGAGCCCCAAACGTGAAAATGTCTTAAGTGCAGAATGCAAAAATTCACAGAAGAAGTATTTTTGTGATTGTTTAACATTGTTATATGTAAGGAAAATGTCACTTACCATAAAAATGCTTTAGCTATAAATCTAAAACGGTTAATAAAATTTCGACAGATGATGTAAATTATTTCGAATTTTAGATTTTCGTTAAAAAACGATTTTTGAAAATGTTGTCGGTTAAGCCTCGATATGCCCTCTAAACTACATACACACAGCACAAAGTTTAGTTGGATAATGGTTGAAATGAGTAAAAATTCATAGGAATGGCGAAAAATTTTTTGTAAACCATAAATATTATAACTATCAAAGTTTTTCTGTTTTTATAAAATTTTAAATGTTGTAGTAATAGAATTATGATTCTTTCGGTTCAAAATTTAGTTATGAAATCAATTTGTAAAATTTTCGAATTTATTTAAATGGATTGATATAGGCAAACGATTTTAATTTAGTACAAAAAGCTCTTAGTACTGAATATTGATGGCTATAGACGTACAATAACTATAGTATTATTTTAAATGCGGTTATGATAAGAAAACGAAATTCGGTGATTCTGATAGAAAATATGTATTCTATTTTTCTGACACTTTTAAAATAAATTATTATAAATTATACATTGTGTACATATTTTACACGCCTTGTTAAATGAAAAATATTATTTATTTTAATGTGAAGTGAAGATTACCAAAATGCTTCTTATTGAATGGATGATAAATAAATAAAAAATAATTGTTTAATGCACCGTCTGCTGTATTACTTCATCGTCACATACTGCTACTTACACAAATTAGTTCATTACAAAAATGGTAATATATTCTTGATTACCAAAAATTTGTTTCTTAAGATTAAAAATATTCGTTTTTCCAGACTCAACTGCAATGAAAATTATTGAATTTTTAGAAAAATCCATCGCATATGACATACTTTGCAGAGATACAGCTTATCTTTCAATGAATACCGCTGCTTTTTCAATATTGTATAACATAGTAAATTAATAAGATTAGTCGCAAAAAAATAAGTATTGA
Source organism: Protocalliphora azurea (assembly GCA_932274085.1). Classification (NCBI taxonomy): domain Eukaryota; kingdom Metazoa; phylum Arthropoda; class Insecta; order Diptera; family Calliphoridae; genus Protocalliphora; species Protocalliphora azurea. The sequence continues at coordinate 80,759,059 of OW026523.1, read as the reverse complement.
CATAATATCCAAATGTAATTCAAGTATCTATGTGTGAATTGCTATATTTCTTTGGCTTTTCTTGTTATTTTATTAAAATAAAAAAAAAAAAACAAATTGTTTTAATGATTCACAATAGGAAAAATAAACTATTATTGAATTTATTTTGGAAACATTTGCATACACCATATGAATACAGTTATTGTAATCGAATTAGCAGATAATATTTATAAGCGACAAAATCCGATTGATCGGTTGCCTCAACGACTATGTTTTCTCCGCATAACATTTTATTTCGCGGGAAAGATATCATCGAAAAATTTATGGTATCCATTAGCTAGTTATCTGAAAAATCGCAGGAGGCAAGAACCACTAGAGAAAACTCTAATTGTTTCATATTCTAGAAAAATATCATCACACACAGAAATAAATTTAGTTACAAATCTATTACAATAATTAAAATTTATTAAAAAAATACCTATAACTCTGCCAAAATAGATTAAAAATATATTGAAAGATAAAAAAATTGTTTTTAATTTAATTCACAATAGTCTCTTATATTTTCTATAGAAATGATTTCGAAATCACTTAGGTAGGTAGGTAGGTAGAGAGGGGTTGCACAGTACTCAGAATAGTGCTTGTGCATCCACTTGGAAACCTAGAGGCCCATTGTGAGTCCCTTCGTAAAAAATATAGAAAGAAACTACAGAAGAAACATAGAAAAGACCAGGAAGGAAAATGATAGAGAAAAACTGAGACCAAGAAAAGTATAGAAAAGAATAGAAAGAATCTGGAAAGGAAAAGTGCTACCGCCATAAATCGTTCCCTCTAAGCCAACGACCCCCTCTTAGCCAGCCTATTCCCATGACGAATTCTATTAACCTATCGAGATCTATTCTCGATATACTGTCCAATGTCAAGGAATCGACTGCCTAACCATTTCTGCCTACTTAGTTGTAGACATGGACAGTGACATATGATATGTTCTACCGTCTCTAGCTCCTCATTATCTTCGCACGTTCTGCAAAGACCGAAGGAACCTCTAACCCAATTCCCTATCATTCCCCCTATGGGACAATGACCTGACAGAATACCTATCATAGTCTTCAGGTTTTCTCTTTTCATGCTTAAAAGTAGATTTGTATCTGCTTTATCAAGTTTAGGCCATAGGACCCTTGATAATCTGCAGTCCGTTCTACGTTTCCATGCAAGATTGGTTCTATCTCGAATCCACTCCCTAATTAACCTGAATTAAAAGCCTAGAGGTGGTCTCACACCCATTTCATTTTCAGTCATATCCAAAGCTGAGCCGTTCATAGCTAATTTGTCAGCTACCTCATTGCCATTTATCCCATTAATCTCCTAAGAGCCTTCTTACTGGATTCATCAGTGAATACCGATACTCCACTCAATAGTTTCTCCCTATCTGACCATTGGTTCCTACTCGGGATAATCAGTATAGTATTTTCCCCGGAATCGACCTCCGTGCGCATATAGTCCGTGGATGCAGAGGGAACCAGGGCATGTCCACCGAGATTAATCTCGTTTAAAAGTTTGGAATGTCCTATTCTGATTGATCCTGTAAGTCCTAGTTCACTAAGTCTAAGCAGGCTCCTTACAGCCATTCCCATCATGAACTCCTCAATGGTTAGGAGATGCAGAATGTCGTCAAGTGCCGCCTGAGGAGTGCTTCTTACGTCACCTGTTATGCCAATCGAAGCACATTTCTGGGCTTTAGACAAAAGATTCCTACTACTTCCTATTCTCATTGCCTCCCACCAGACCAGATATCCATACATCAGAATTGACCTCACCAGCGAGGTGTAAATCCAATTTACTACCATCGGTTTGAGTCCCCAACTTTTACCTCTAGAGTTCCTGCATGTGTAGTAGGCGTTGAGACCTCTTTTAAGCCTCTCCTGAGTGTTCCTGTTCCAATATAATTTACTATAAAGAAACACACCAAGATATTTTGCTTCCCTCTAGTACCGGTAGCCTAAACTGCTCAATCCTGTACCTTCTGATGAAAAGAACTAGCTCTGTTTTCCCCGGGTTGAACCCTAAACCCTTACTAGTGGCCCATGAGGACAGTTCGTTAAGTTCATACTGCATGACGTCGCTGATCGTGGAAAGAATTTTACCTGTGATCAGTATAACAATGTCGTCAGCATAGGTAACGATTTTCCGCCCTCTTGCGTAAAATTGCCTTAGAATAACATTAACGGCTAAGAGCCATAGCAAGGGCGAGAGAACTCCTCCTTGCGGAGTCCCTCTAGTCACTATCTTCCTTATGCATGCATCTCCCAAGTTCGAATTAATTATTCGGCTATTCAGCATCCAAATAATCCATTCGATTAGGAAGTTTTGAATGCATAATAATTCTAGTGATTCTCTAATAGTCTCAATCTTAATGTTATTGAAAGCTCCTTCTATATCAAGGATCGCTGCCAATGTATACTCCCTATACTGCAGGCCGCGTTCAATGTAACTCACCACATCATGTAGCGCACTCTCAACAGATTTACCCTAAAAAGCTCAGTGAGAAGTGTTAGTGCCGTGTCACTGATGTTCTGCAGCATGGCTGGAAAAACACCGTCTGGAGCAGGTGATTTGTAATTTTCAAAGGTGTTTACCGCCAATGCTACCTTATCGGTGACTATGTCACCGACTACTTCACTAAGTTCCCTATCAGATACACATTCTGAGAATCCTAAGATTCGTCCAGCCTGTGCATCTGCCTCCAAGTTCCTACAGCTTGGAAAATGAGTTTCCATAAGTAAATTCAGAGACTCAGAGCAAGACTCCGTCCATGAGTTATCTGTACACTGAATATATGCAGGTGCACTAGGATCCTTGGATAAAATTCTCCTGAATCTGGATAACTCATTAACAGAGTCGATAACTCACAGTAGTTCCTCCATGAGTCCCTCTTTGCCCTCTTAATGTCTGCCTTATACCTATTAAAACTTTCCCTGTAGCTGTTCCAATCCTCACACTTGCGTTTCAGTTCCCCCTATTGAACAGCTTCCTGACGGTTGACCTTTGGTTCCTAAATTCCTTGGTCCACCATTTAGCCTGTTCCCTCTTTCCCGGAAATAATACCGGAAATGTTACTTCATTACTGTTCCTAACTTTCCCCGTGAAGTCCTCCACTAAACCCTCAACTCCCTCTGATGACAATTGCCATCCTGGAGCGCCGTTTAGTTCCCTATCCATAATGGCTCTAAAGGAGTTCCAGTCGGTTCTAAACTAAAGGATATCCTGTTATGATCCGAAAAGGAACATTGATTATCTACCCTCCAGTTCGTAATGTAATCGCTCCTAAAGTTCATCAGTGTTATATCTATAATTGCATCTCTGTCTTTAGTTCTGAATATGGGCACAGTACCCAAGTTACAGAGAAAAAGATTGTTAGTAGTTATAAAATTGAAAACTGACTCACCTCTCTCATTGATATCAGTGCTGCCCCACTGGCAGTGATGTGCGTTACCATCGCAACACAGTACGCCTCTTCTCTTTGCGTACTCCGTTAGTTTGCATACCATATCACCCAGTTGGCCGCATCGTAGGGCATATAAACGGAGGCGAATGCGAGTTTCCTCCCGTCTCTATTCTCTCTTTTCACTACCGTTAGATCTCCATTGCTGAAAGAATGAAAATTTATAAAACTTAACTCATTCCTAGCTAGTATACACGTTGTTACCTTATCCTCAGTGGATGGTACAAAAAGTATATACCCTTTGACACTTAATCCACATACTTTGGTGTTGTTGACCCAGGGCTTTTGGATTAAGGCCAAATCCACTTTGGAGTCAATAAGGTTCATTTGCACCACTTGTAGCCTTGTTGATACTGTCAGATTTCGAATACCGGAACCTGATTGTGCTCAGACCGAAATTAGGGATTCCCCCCATAGACTCCAATTTCTTGAGAGGCTCCTGGTCTATAGAAAACCTGAAGTCCCTTCCGAGGTTCTCTTTACAAGTCAGAGGAGCTGACTTGTGTTCAGACCCTCGTTCTGGTTGACCGACACTGTCAGTATAGTTTCCACTGGTTTTACGTGTGGTGGAATCCACACTGTCACTGCTAGTCTCAGGGGCAACTCAGATGCGAGTATCACATCCAGTTTCGCCTCTGGACAAAGGCTGCCACACTTGGCAATCGTGGCCTTGAGAAAGTCAAGCGATTTCTCATTACCACAATTGACAGTTTTGACTCCCTTTGACCAGTCCGCGCCTATGAAGGACACTTCATCCGGCCTTCCTTTCATTAAGGCGATCTCGTCGATGAGCCTATCTTCAATCAACCTCCATAGGTTCGTGCTAATCCTCCCATCTGGGTCAGCACGGTATATGAAAGCCGCATGAAGATATGCCGGCTTCATCGACTCCTTCGCCTTTTTCGAGGTAGAAGGCTTGTCGTCACCAGATCTAACTCTCTTAATGACTTGCGTTTGGGGGCCCTTCGGTGTATGACTCGCCTTCTTGGCAGTAGGGACTGGTTGGTCATCGCTAGACCTTGCTCTCTTAACGACCTCCTTACGGTGATTCTTAAGAGAGCCAGATGGCTTATGACCAACCCCACTTCTAGCATTCTTTATCATCTTCTTTTGAAGATCTTTAAGAGAGCTGGGAGTGTTGTTTGCTGTACCTTTCTTGCTTGTATAGGGTTGGTCGTCCTTGCTCCTTTAGTGATTGATCCACTAGAGTTGCCGGATGGTTTACGATCAGCCCCCTTTTTGGCAATTATAGCCAGCTTCCCAGTTTCAACCGATCGTTCCGAAGATGTGATAGGTTTATTTGGTCGGCTGCTATCATTGTCATTATTCTTGGACTTCAGTGCGACCCCTGATACTTTTCCTATACTCTCCCGAGTACTTTCCGGAACGGTGTCAAATATCGCATTTAGTCCCTCGGGATAAGACATTCTCAAGATAGTAGAGGTCGAGCCATAGATTTTTTCAAATCTAATCACACTCTTCCTATGACTCTTGATAAGGTATTTATCCCTACCACTGACTGACGACAGATCCCTCTTGGCCTTCTTATTAAGAAAGATCAAGGAGGCTCTGACGCCATTCTTAGCTTTTTCTTCTTTTGTTCGGCTTTCGACGACGGCAGTTACACTTGGTTTTACCACGTCTTGCCGAATTAATTTTGAACCCACCTGTCCACCATCCCGTGCGGATTACACCTCGGATGCTGGAGGATTCTGTTCCTGAACGTGCATTGAAATAATAGTGACTTCATGTTCCTCATCAGAACCAAGAGAGAGATCCTCCAACTTCTCCGTAGTGCCCGTCCCCCCGAGAGAGTCTCCAGATGAGCCCAAGAGATCGTCTGTTTCGGCTAGTTCATTCAATAACTGTCCCTCCTGAGCAATTATGTCCTCGTGAATTCTTAAAAGGTCAGAGTCAGTGTCCGAAACTCCTACTGAAACTACCACTTACATCTAACACATTCATTCAGTACCACCGACAAAATTCGAATTCGATCGGCGAAAATTTCGGTTGTGACAACAAATCGATTTTCTATTATCTATCTATTTTTTATAATCTATTAATTTGCAGTTTTGAAAACTACCAAAACTAGTAAGGTTATATGTAATGCCTGCAGTTTTGTTACCGTTAAAAAAGCCGAATATATCAGATAAATAATTTATATTAATTAGGATTTATATAGAAATCATATTACTTTTTATTTTTGGATTTAAAAATATGTACATACATAAATATTCTTAACGAAATTTCATTAAATCATACGAAAAGTAGGCATGACGTCATAGTGCCACTAAAATTGTTTATACCAAATTTTAATCTTAATTACAAAACTATAGACTTTTGATCAATCAGAATACGCAAATCTCTTACGGTGTGTCGTCTCAATTTACTTTAAATCTCTATTCAATTTAATTAATATTTTAAGTTTTACAGAATCATATAAAACAAATGAGAATACAAACTTGTTCTCTAACAAATGACCCTTATCAAATCAACAAATCACTGTCGACAAGGTTTTTTTTTTATTTCCTTTATTACTAACTTTTGTTGTTGTTTGGGTTTGTCTGCTGTAAGACCAATTCATATTGGTAATTAAATAATGTCCGGTATATACCAGTATGAGTGTAAACACATTTTTTACGCATATCCTTATATACTTCAATATAAATGTTTGTTTTTAACACAATGTCCTGGTGATATGCGATGTATTGTGTGCTTAAAGTAAAAATATGAAAAGCAAAAAATACCGGCATTCGCAAATCAGTCAAAAATTTGATTTATGCACATTATTCATTTGCATATATCCAAAAAAAACAGAAAAAAATTGAAAAAGGAATTCAACCCTTGAATAAAAATCAAACTGTATGAAGGTCCAGTAAGTAGCTTTAGCGTATTAGAGCTTAATGTATTTCTAGCACAAAAATAAAAAATGTGCATACTGATATACATCGACAGAATCACAGCGAATGTTATTTGTGATAACAGCCTGTAAAGAGTGTGGATAGATAACGAAGGGTGCTCTTGTGATTTCAATGGCAATTCATAAATTTTTGTCAGGGTTTTTTTTACAAATTCTAAATGCGTGAATTCCAGGAACTCCGTCTACATATCTGACTTTTTTCTTAATACAGTTATTTGTAATTAATTATAAACATCGGAGTAAAAAGGATTAAAGATTTAATTAGCTATGAGATTAAAATATTCAATTTAATTTACGATAATTAATCAAGATGTTTTCAAAAATGTTTTCAGAATTCAATAAAATTTCTTATTGAGTTTAAAGTAAACGCACAATATTATATTTAAAAAAATTCTATTTACTTTCAATCTTATCAACCGCAAACATCTTTTGACAAATATTATTTATGAATCTTAAATAAAATCTCTTTATATCGTATTTGATTTTCGGTATTTTCAACTTACATATTTAAATAAACTCCTTTCCTCCATAAAGGCATATCATTAATTAAACAAAATACCAATTAAGTCTGTTGAATCTACTTAAATTAATACCAAAACTTGCTTCTTGTGTAAAAAAAATGGTAAAAGTGCTCATAAAAAATAAATAGTATGTACTTTACGAATACAAGAGCATTTAACTTCACTTTTTTTATTTTTTAATTTATTTTATTTTTCCTAGCATTTTTTTATAATGCTGTTGTTGTAATATTTTACTTAGTGCACAAATATTTTCAATTTTCCTGTCAGTAGTTAATTGATTTTTTTAATGACTTCACATGTTGCACAAATGACTGTCGCTCAATGTGTTTCATAGTCACCGACACCATAATCATCACCGTCATCATCACCATGACTGTCGGTTGCTTAACCCAAGTCGTCAACATTGTGGGCTTTTAACTTACAATGACACAAAATATGTAACAACTTTATTTATCGAGACTGAAACTTGACTCTTTTATATGGCATTTGAGTATGAGTACGAGTTGTACTCGTATACAACAAGCCGCCTTTTACTTCAGTTAGTATTTTTGTATGTTTCTGGAAAAATTTGCTTTTTTGCTTACAGTGATTAAAAAAAAAGACAGAAATTAATTTAAAGGAAGGCATTCATGTGTTATTTGAATGAAGTGTATTAATTAGTTGTAAGTAAATCGATATAAGAAACATCCATTAAGGATAAAATCAACACATATAGATTTTAATAGCTTTAGATATGAAGGAAAACAATACAATTTCATTTCTATAAAACTCTCTTTATACCTCCGTTAGTGGTACAGATTTGATAAAACGTTTGAACTTTAAATATAATAGTCCTCATTATTTATAAATTTATATAAGATTAAAACAGGTCGATAAAATAAAAGACTCTTCCTGAGATATGATATTTTTCAAACAATTTGGGTACACTTGATCATGCATAATCATGTAGTTCTAATTGCCATTAGTTTTCGAGATATGAAAAACGAATGAGGTTGCACCACATAGAGGAGCATATTTCAAAAACGATTTGTCTAAATTAAATCAATCAAGGCAGATTTATCAAGGTAATATCACTAGCCCAGTTGATTATTCCTTTTAATTCGCTAAACTGTCCAATTCCATATAAAATTATAAATTTCGCTTTCTGAGTAATTTATTTGAACGTCAAAACTCCATATATAAAAAAAGTTGTGTAAAAATTCTCTCCGAAGTGCTTTTATTTCTTGAAAATGCCTTGGAATCAATAAAATGGCAAAAGGTTGTAAATTAATTATCTGCAAGTTATGTAATAATTTTGGTCTGCTCAATAGCTTTTGAGATATTAAAAAAATTCTATAAAAAAAAAAATATTTTTTAAAAAATCGCAATAAATTTGAAAGTACCAAAAATTCCATGTTTTCTAAAATGAGCCATCCTGGAAAAAAATAACATCCTTAGTACTAATGGTGTCGCAGCCAATTCCGGAACTTACGGAGTAGAACCTTTGTGATTCTAAATTGATTTTATGGAACGTTTTTGAGAACTGATGCTTAATAAATAATTTTGTGTGACTTCTACATGACTTTTCTGAATAAATTGCTGGTTTCTAAATGACTTCCTAGAACTACTTAAGAAACTTGAATAAAAAGTTCCAAAAATTAAAAAAGAAAAAATGAAGGATTTTAGCAAAATTATATTGATTTAAAAGGTGGCCTTTATAAAAAGCTCCTAAAAAAGGTTCTGAAACCATTCCCCAACACTTTTCCATAGAACACATTGAGAACTAATGTGACAATTGCGAAGAAAAATCACTGATTGAAGAACTAGTTCTGGAATGCTTCCATAGAAGGGGAACTGGTTCTACAGAACTAGTTATAGTGGTGAGAATTTCAAACATAAAACATTCGTCGTAACGCCAAAGTAGAACGAGTACAATCCATTTACAAACCTTGTCGAAGTAGGCCAAATTCTATTCAAGTGGTAAAACCAAAATTTTCAAAATTTTAATTTTTCGATTAGAAAATTTGCGCCATTTCGAATATTGCAAAATAAAGAATGAAGATTTATTGCTCTTGTAATTATAAATTGTTCTATAGTAGGTGCCCAAAATTGGGGAGAAAAAACATGAATGGATCTAAGAGGTACCTTTTTCGCGAGACACAATCACAGCATAGCTTTAATGAATTTATATTTATATATATACTTATACTTATACTTATATTTATATTTATATTTATATTTATATTTATATTTATATTTATATTTATATTTATATTTATATTTATTTATATTTATAATAAGTACATATATTCGGTTTTAGTTACGCGAAAAATAGGTTTCAACAATAAAAAATTGTATAAAAAGTATTCATTAACTGCGATAGCAGTGTCTTTAATATTTCGTAAATAGTCGAGGAACACCGAAGGCATTAATTGAAGTCAGTGAAAATGTATACGGATCTGTAGCTGTTATTGTAGCTTACATCGGAATCAAGTGGCACTCAACAATAAATACGCATTTGAATTCAATACAAATTTTAACATTTTTATTTTTGTCATTGAAAATTTTAATTTATAATTGTACTATTAATATTGGCAGCTTTTTATTTATCAATATCATTTAAAGATTCTTTTTGAGGTTTAATGAATTAATGAATTAATGAATTAAACGTAATTGAAAAATATCAAAAATGTATGCACACTTTGTTTTTTAATCGATTTTAATCCACGAATTTTAGCATATAGGAAATATACAGAAGAAATTTTACGTCTTGTTTCTAAAGATTTCATAGAAATCAAGGCACACTTATCAGGGTATGTAGGAATAGAAATTTGAGGGAAAAATTTCAAAATTAAAGAGCAAAATTTATAAATTTTACTTGAATTTTTTCAAATCTAATTATATGTAATTGAGTACAAGGGCTCCAGATAAGTGAAGAATATTCTAATCTAGATCTCACAAAGGATGTAAATAGAACGTTTTTTGTGTAATGATCAAAATTATTAGAATTACGGGATAAAAAGCTTAACATTGAATAAGCTTTAGGTATAATATAATTTAAGTGATTATTAAATGACAATTTTTACCAAATAATACCCCTAAATCTAAAATTTCATCCACGGATGGTAATAAATGTGGATGTATTCTATATCGGAATATAACAGTGTTACAATATCTATGATAAGTCATAGAAAAACATTTGTTTAAATTCAAAAGTAAATCATTGCGGACTGACCAAGAACTCACCCTATCTAAATCCTCCTGGAGATTAAAACTTCATTGGCGTTAGAAATTGTTTTAAAAATTTTTAACCAGAAGTAGGAATAAATGTTGTAGAACAAACACCATCAAGAGAAACTACGGATTGTCTATCAGAATTGTCGACACTTTATATTATAAAATGCACTTAATGTTTACGTTTTTATTTTATTTGTTTTTATTTCAATTATGTTAAAATGCAATTACAAATTACACTTTAATATATTTAACCTAGCAGAGTTACGTAAAGAATTAGACCGCTGTACTGAAAACAGAGCAAAATCTCTGACGTGAATTGAACCTACAGTCTGATAGATTAGCTAACTACCAAACAGCCTACCGGGGTACTTTTTTAGGTTTACAATTGTATTTAGAAAAATATTTTCTTGTAAAAAGTCAAGAACAAACTATTTCAAATTAACTATATTATTGAACTATAATGAGTTGCTTACAAATCTAACTTGATAAACACTGAATCTTAAATCTGAATTTTCATGATGTGTTGTAAATTGTCTATTTAATGAAACAAAAAGATTTGATTTATTGGTTTTATGATACGGTAAAAAAGATTTAGTGATATATTTTTCGATTAAGTTTTAAAATTAACTGTTGAGCATACCTAATGGACTTCATCATAGTTCAAAAATTACTTATATATATACTCAACACTTTTCACTAAAATCTATAATTTAACTACAAAGATCGGAGTACTCGGATTTTTAATCGATTTAGTGTACTTTATTTTGTGTTGCTTTTTTTGTGAATAGAATTCACAAAAAACTTGAAAACTTTTTAAATTTCTATTTTTGCAATACTTTTGTTAGGCTTTCATTTTGCATTGGAACTACTGAAGCATTTTTCCGTGTTGCACTGTGTTATCAAAAGTTGTTGAATTAACTTTTCAAGGAGTTCAAATAAACAATTATTTTCAGACTAATAATCTAATAGACATATAGATTAATATTGTCAGTAATATTAATCTTAAGAATACGATATATATCAAATCATACTTTTACAACCTGTATCCAAGTTAAAAATGTATCTATTTATACGAAGAATATTGCACAATGTGGCATTAAATTGTTGTTTAAGTTTTAATGACAGATCGGTTTTCATTATGTGGTACTCTGGTGTTTGTGTCGCGGCAAAAACCATTTGTCAATATAATGGGCGTTACGCAGATACATATAAACAACCATACAAATATCAATGCATATGTATCAATAGCTATGAAAATGTCGACTGAAAGAAAAATGGAAAACTTTAATAAAAACAAGTAAGAAAAATTGTGTTTTTTTTCCTAGTAGAATGTATAAAATCCTACTGTAGCTATGCAATAGTCAATAAAACTGTTGTAAAAAAAAGAATAATAATAAACTAACACATGCAGGTTTCAAAGAAACGTAAATCTTTATAAACATTGAGACCATTGAACAAATTAATTGACTATCGTCTGTAAAAATAAAGTATGATAAATATGAAAATTTCCTTAGTAAAACTCTTTATTTACTCCTTTTATTAGGAATCTGTTTAAGACATTAGGAAAAAAGTTTAAAGATGATTTTTTCTTTTTTAATTCAATTGCCATATTATGGTGAACTTATTTGATGCGAAATGAAAGCTGTAAAGAGTAAAATATATTTAAAATGCAGTGTTGCCAGGAAGTGAGGAAAAAAGAGGCTAAATTGATGTTTAAGGAAGGCCAAAATGGGCTAAAAAATAAAAATTCCCATTATATTGTCACCCAATATGCATTTAAATACATTAACTCAACTTAAAATCCATAACAACCAAAATGTAATTTTCCAAAAATGTAGTCTATTCTGGAGTTCATTTACACCTTGGTAAGTTAGAAGGAAATCGAAAGGTAAGAAACTATTTAAAAGCAAAATCCTAAAAATAAAAACATTGTTTTTATTTAAACACAAAACATTTCTATAAAATTCAATAAACATATTACTTAATAAAATGTTAAGGAGAAACATAGAGTTAATGGCGAAAATTATATTTTAATATAATCTCCAAAAGTTTGGATGACAATTTCCTAATTTTTAATTAATTCTATAAACTAAAATTTAAAACTGATTTAAAAACTATTTTAGTTAAGAAGATCTTTTATAAGAACAATTTCTTTTGTTAGATTTTTATGCAAAATAAGAAAAAAACTGACCATTAAAAAATTAAAAAAAAAAACTATATTTATTTAGATAGCGTTTTATAAAAGAAGTTTCTCAAAAAAAGTTTCTAATGAAAAAAGTTTTTACAGAAAGCTTTTTAGAAAAACAACATTTTAAGGGAATGATTTTCATGTAATATTTTATAGACATTTTATTGTGGAAACAGCTCTTTTATAATTTTTTTAATGATGGTAGCTTTTTTTTAATTATTTTGTAGATACTTTAATAAATTTATAAATTAATAATAGAACGGCTTAAGACAAAAAGACCTAATGAAAAATCGTCCAAAATTACCTGTACAAATTTGGGTTTGAAGTGAATTCTTTTAACTTTTAAGCTATAATTCCTTGTTGTTAAGGCATTTCCAAATTTTGAGTGATTTACGCTTTCATAAGGCTGTCAGTCAAATCGTCCAAATCAAATATAGAAAAATATCCTCAAAAATTCCCGTAAAAATTTGAATTCATGCCTCCAAGCATTTTCATCCCTTTAAATAGGCCAAAGAAAGGCCAAGAAAGAAAAAGAGGAAAGACACAGGGAATAAGTGAGAGACTTTGGTAGATAAAGCAATGGAAGAGTATGAAACCTATAACCTAGAAATCAAGGACGATTACTAAGTTATTTACCCGTAACCTTCTCTTGTTCGTCTAATATGTGGCTTCCAAACCACTTCAATCTACTACGCAGAAGTCCTACACAATGACGGAGTATATGCTCTACTGTTTCCAGATCCTCCACAGCATCGCACGTCCTACAGAAGTCTGACGTACAAATGTTGCTAGACATATTCCCTATTGCGATGTGACTAGTAATCATACCCACTATGACCCTTAGAGTCTTAAGACTTATGCCCAGAAGATGTTTCGAATCTGCTGATTTAAGACTAGGCCATAGCAACCTAGATACCTTGCAGTTCGTTCTATTCTTTCATGGATGATTCGTTATGCCCAAAGTCCCTTATGGCTCTGACATATGATCCAATTCGAATCCTAATCGACTCCTCCTCAAAAAACCTGTCCAGCTCTGAGACTCTGCGAGCAAGCTTATCGGCTATTTTATTGCCGAGAATATCGCATTGCCCAGGAAAGTAACAGAGTCTTATCTTCTAGGCATACATTAGCCTTCTCAATTCATTTCTGCACTCAACCACTAATCTGGAATTCTCATTGCCAATATTTCTGCCTAATTATCTACATATATTGTTACCTCAGAGTCCCTCTCAACATTCTGCTCCAATAATCCTAAGGCTTTCTAAATGCCTAGAATTTCTGCCTGAAAAATGCTGCAACTGTCAGACAATCTAAAAGACCGACTTATATCCGTTCCCATAAAGTGGACACCTGCCTCTGTGACTACTTCCATTTTCGAGCCATCTGTGGAGACAGCACAACCTCTAAGGAACTTTTTCGCTCCAGACTAGGGGTCCCTACTAGGGATTTCAATAACGGGAGTAGCCTCACAGTCAGTTATAGTCCCGACATAATCCATTGGTTTGACCAAGGATAATGTTCGACAATCAAATCAAATTCAACTTCGCCCCGCTCTGAAGTTCCCTATTAATCCTAATTCCTTCTGCGTAAATAAGGTCCTGCCTGAGGTATGCGAGAAAGTTTCCCTTGGCAATCTGAGTTCTATTCTATTCAATACTGATAGACTAAATGCCTCACACATTTTATATGAAAAAAAACACAACATTTTGCGGTGATTTGTTGTCATTTTTGGACTATAATTTTATTTTGATAACACATTTATGATATTTTTGGTAACTTTCTGCTTTTGTTTATACTTGAGGAAGTAAACAGTTATCTTATTCAGTAAAAGTCTAATTAAGCGAAGCCGAGGTTTGAAGTACGCCAGAGTTGAAAATCCTTCCGCCCATCCAAAGGCTATCCGTCTAGAAAACCGTTTTAATCAAGACTAGAATCATACCCAATCTAATGTTAGAACTATTTTCATTCTGAATATAGCTGATTTTGTCTACAAATTTTATCATACAATGTATTAAATTTCATACCAGAGAATGTCATAATGAACATTACATGAGTTTATTTTTTCATCTTTTTTTGGACAAAAATTCTATTTTTTATTTTTGGAAAATTTTTCATTTCTTTTGGGTGAATTTTCATTCGATCGATTTTTTCTTATATTTGCTTTGTGTTATTTTGCCACCAGCATTTTTTTAATAATATTCATAAATAGTTTCTATGTTTAATGAAGTAGATTAAAAAGTAATTATAATAATCGATTTAGTACGTCCATAAAATTAGCTTGTTTTGATTTGGAGAATAAATAATCTCCATATTTTGTGCGAATAAATACAAAAAACGTTTAAAAATAAAACTAGTAATAAAAAATAAAGAATTATTTTCTTCACTGTTCAAATATTAACATTTCAGATTTTTTAAGGCAATTTTTAAAATAATATGTGCATGCGTGCTTTACAAGATGTAAAAGTTTTCCTTATTATAATTTTTCATATGAAATATAACACAGAAAAAGCTCAGACTTAAGTAATGTTACGTTTTACAGTTTAATACTTCTCTACCCAGCAAAAACTTTTTGGTTCTCGCTAATAGCAATTAATTACTAAAGTAGTTCCTTGGTAATGAGGCGTCATTATTATTTGCCTACTCTATATTGCATAAGTAAGTACTCAACAGTAATTGGTGATACAACTAGAGATAATTTTTTCAATAGTCTTTTCGTGTCATAATGTCATGTTATTTTTGTTTATTATTGTTTGGCATTTCATAATGGAAAGACTTACGCCTGAACAACGTTTACATCGCTTCGCTCTATGAGCTCCTGAAAAGTTTCAAGAATATCCGACGTTTTCGAGGCAAATTTTGTTCAGCGATGAGGTCCGTTTCTGGCTCAATGGGTATGTAAACAAACAAAATTGCCGCATTTGGGAGGAAGAGCAACCTAAAGAGGGTTATAAAAAGCTAGAAACTAGAACGAAAATTTTGATTCTAGAAACAAAAAAAAAAAAAAAGGCTTGATTTAGCATTAAAATGGCTAAGTTGGTAACACTGTTAAAATATTATAGGTGAATGTTTATATCAGAAAACATTTGTATGTATATCAGCGGAAATACTTAGATGCTTACCTTTTAGTTTTATTATTTTAGTCGTTATTGATAATTTTGCTCAAGAAGTGAATAACATAAATTGTGGCTATAATCTTATAATTTATATTCAATAAAAATAGAAAAAAAAAAATAGAAAAAATTTTATTTTTAGAAATTAAAGCATAAGAAAATGAGAAATATGAAAATGCAAATACTTTCGTTCAATGTAAACCTTATACAGTTCGAAATATTTAAGATATCGTGACAAAAATTTACAAGAGGATTGACTTTGGCATAAGGACGAAGTAGATTGAAATTTCTTAGAATCGGTGTATATTATTTCTCCTATCCCCTATACAAATGCCCTTCCTTAATGTGGTTTTGATCACGATTTAAATAAAATTCAGCAAAAATAAGTTTTTTATAAATAAGTGAGCCAAATTTCATGAAGATTGGTCCAAAATTTACAGCAGTTTTCATATAAGGTCACTTCTGAAAATCATTATAACTTTAATGAAAGTCGAAAACCTATTGACCAGTTTAATGGTGACCGTTCTTTAATTGACCATCACCTTCTGAGAGTCAAATTAAGATGAATAAAAGTAATATAATTGGTATTATCACGATAAAGTTATGTACACAAAATTTAAAATTTTATAAAAATATTCATATTGTTAAATAGAGTATTAGAAAAAAATTGTACACCTCCGTGGGGTAAAAAGAAACAAACCATTTAAACGCACTTTAACTCAGACAATTTCAGTGCATCAAATGCATATAGTCACTATAATTACGTGTTATAATAATAAAATTTAATTTAAAACATACGTAAATTTTATATAAAAAATACAAGTGTTCAGAAAAGTTTCCTACTCTTAAATATTTTTTGACTTTAAAAATAATAAAAATGTTTAATAAAAGAAAAAATAAAAATAAAATTTAAAAATAATCTTAACTCTGAAATCTCTAAAACGGTTCTTTAAAAGTTAAATTAAAAAAACCAATTATGCAATTATATGAAGAATAGTCTTTGCTTTCCATCTATGCTAAAGTTTTTGAAAATAATAATTTTTCAATATCAAAATTTTTCTAATTTTTATTAAAGAATGCCGCTCTGTGCAATGTATTTGTATTTGAAACTTCTAAGGACCAACGAGCGAAAATGAAATTATGCCTTCCCACATTTCCTGCTGATTTTCTTCAGATATTGCTGTCTGTATTGCAAGCTACCCAATCTTCTACAAATATTTTAAATTTTTATGAAAAATATTTTATTTTTAAAATTTAACTGAAAAGAAAATTGAAAAGTTTTAACTTTACATAGCATGTTACCCACGTTTTGTGACCATATTAACAGAATAAAGAGTTATAACCGAGTCACATGAATAATTGTAACTTTAAATCATAAAAAAATGTGACTTTTTTAGGACTGTTTCTATGAATAGTGATGAACGTTGCAAATAACTTACATATTTTATTTTTTTCTTATCAAGTTATTTAACAATATTTACCTACATATATGCCTTAATTATTTATCTTTGGTTTTTAAATTTGTATGTAACATAAATTAATTTTGCAAAATATTCTTAAACATTAATAATAACAAACCAGATAAAACATGATACCCAATAAATGTACAACATTTATTTATATTATCCAATATAGCAATTGTTTTATTACACCAGCATAAGGTCGACAATTTATTATTACTGACAATTTTGTTTTTAATTTATATTCAGTTGTTTTCTACATACAATATTTTGTAATTTATCTCCTGTACACAATGTAGGTGAGTACTTGTGTGTATATTTATTATCGTAGCTACAATACCGGCAGTCACATACCAGATATGTTGTTATTAATAACTCTCACATTTTATTAAAATCGTTATGACTTCGATAATTTACGGATTAAAGCCAATACCAACAACAGGTGTCACACCTATATTTGCAAAAGCAGAACAACCACATACAGGCAACACATTTGGAGTAGAACAAGAATAATATGTATATTTTGTAGAGAGTCTATTAATAGGAATATCTACAGTACGGAAACATTAACCTAAAAACCATATATGACATTTTAGTACTGACAGAAAAAAGTTAATTGAATACTGTTAAAATTATTTGACTCTAATGATCAATAACTAAAAGAGTGTTGTATTTAGTAAAAGAAAATGGTGCGGACAAAAAATGACCTGCTGACGAAATGTTATATTATATCGGTTTACATTTTTTTAATAAAGAATATTATTTGCTACTTTCTAGGCTCCATTAAAGACTTATTATCTCATATTTTATTATCAATTTTAACCGCTTTTACCACTAAACATTAAAATTTCAAAATTTTGTCTTTATACGCAGAAAAAAATATGGTTGTGGTAAACATAATCGAAGAGCAACATATTCTGATTGAATTACATGGTTGGTTTTAAAATTTATATTGTTATAAATAATAAATATAAACATTTTAATCATAAAAAATCTAACTTTTAATATTATGATCCGAGTTTTTGCATTATGTATTTTGATAATTTATAACGTTATGATTCGGTTTTATTACATTATAATAAAAATTTCTCAAATAATGACCCTATTTTAATATCGAATGACTCGGTTTTATCATATTATTTACCATGAAATATTTAAACCATGTTCAGAAATATTCATAACATGTTTCATATTAACCTTATTATGATAATTCATTATTAATTAATTAATTTTCATAAATTGTTTCATAAGTGATATAGTGCGCAAGATAATATTAAGATATTTTTTATTAACTAAACTATTTTATAGTAGTTAATAAATATCTCATATTGCTTGAATCACCCCGAA
Source organism: Protocalliphora azurea (assembly GCA_932274085.1). NCBI lineage: Eukaryota > Metazoa > Arthropoda > Insecta > Diptera > Calliphoridae > Protocalliphora > Protocalliphora azurea. The sequence goes on along the minus strand of OW026523.1, from coordinate 80,740,819 downwards.
TATAACCAAACCTTGTCTATATACATTTATTTGTATATATACTAAATGAGAATCATAATGAAGTTGCAAAATAAACACTTAAAATATTATATTTATTTGTAACATTTTATTGTTATAGGAATAATAATATTATTATGGTCAGAAAACAAGATATGGTTTAAGAGCAAGGAAAAATGTTTATAATATTTAATGGTTGTAGACATAATGATATTTTTCTTATAAATTAAATTTTGTTTCTGGTAGTCAACTATATTAAATTTTTTGTTGAATGCAAACATTAAATGATAAAACTTAAGCAAAAGCATTGTTAACATGAACACAGTGTTATTAAAATTAATGAAAATGAATAATGAGAATATAATATTGTTGTAGTGATAATACTGCAACCATGTTTTTATCTGCGTGTAACTACGAATCAGTGTTGTCAGGAAGCGAGAAACAAGAGGCTAAATTAAACTTTAAAAAGGTTAAAAAGCTAAATGTCCCAAGAATAAGGCTAGAAAACAATTAAAATTTTTTCTTTAATTTAAAAACTTACTTTTCTCGTTCTCATTAGTTTTTGATATTTGTTAAAGATATTGTAATAAATTTATAAATAAAACAATGAACAGCTATCAGCAAAAACAGCCATTGCTAAATCGCCATTGCTATATTCTCATTATTCATTTTTGGGTTATATTTCATATAAAAAACTGCCTAATATTTTGAATGATTTTTCATCATTTTAAACTATAATTTATTTTTGATTAAGCATTTCTAAAATTGTGGGTGATTTTTCGCTTTTATAAGAATTTTAAATAAAAATTACAAAATAAAAATTATGTTAAATAATGTTTATAAATAGTTTTTAAGGTAAATGAAAAATAATTACATTAATCGATTTAGTGAGTCTATGAAATTAGTTGTCCTTTTCCTTAGAAAAAGGAAGCGCCGCAGACTAAGAATTTTGACAATTGTAAATAATATAGATCTTTTTGTGAATAAAAGTGCTTAATTCTGTAAAAATAACATTAGTAATAGCAGATAAGAAATTTTGTTTATTCGCTGTTTAAATACTAAAATTTTAGCCTCTTTAAGACAATTTTAAAAACCAAGAAGGCAAGAAAAAAAGCTAGAAACTAAAACGAAAATTTTAAGGCTAAAACAAAACAAAAAGGCTAGATTCAGCCTTAGAAAGGCTAAACTGGCAACATTGCTACGAATGCAAAATATGAAAGTAATTACTTCGGACTCAAGATGAATTTGAAAGCTTTTAAGTTCGGCTAATTAAAAATGCAAAATACAAAAGTAAGCGACTTCGAACTTAAAGTCTAGTTAACTACGGATTCAAAATTGGAAAGTAATCGGTAAATTACTTCGGACTCAAGAAGAATTCGGGAGCTTTGAGTTCAGCTAACAAAAGACGAAAGTAAACGGTAAACTACTTCTGACTCAAGAAGAATTAGAGAGCTCTTAATTTCGTCTAATTACAGATGCAAAATATAAAAATAAAAAATAATACCGTAAGTAATAACTACGACCCGTGTCTATATTCAGACGATACTTAGGGTTTATGCATTGGCCCTTTGTCATAAAACTGTCACGAAACTATGACTATATAAGGAAAAAAAATATAATAAACTATATGAGAATTATAATGGGTTTATGACTATAAAAGGAATAGTGAAATAAACTAAATGAGAATTATATTGCTTTTTAGCAAGTAAGTTAGCCAAGAAGAATTATAACAAAGCGTTTAAATAACTTAGTATTTATATATATTTTTTTCCTTATAATATATTAATGGGCAGAAATACAAAAATTATAAAATTTATGAAACTGAATTAACATTTCAATAATTTCGAACGCGGTTTCGTTTCGGAAAAATGATTAATAACATTGTATTAGTAACACTCTAAGTAACCAAATTGCAAAGTTTTGTGGTCCACAGTCTTTACGGTTATTAGTTATAATTCTCTAAGGTTGAAATATTTGAAAAATGTGATTGAAATGAATCAGAGTTTTTTAATATTTTTTATTTTTTGTCACATCTAAAATTTTTAGTGTTATAGTTATATAAGAGAACTGGTCTCCGAACATAGAGGAAAAATATTACAATATTATATGTTAGGACTTTAATGTTATTCGGTTAAAAGTTATACGATGGCAAACTTTGGAACCAAGATTTAAGCTATTTTAATATTTTTCTACTTTTTGCTAACTGTATGTTCACCCCTCCCTAAAGGTTCATTTTGATGTCATATGTTTAAAACCAAAGTAACTGTGCTTCGTTTGTGGTGTATCCTATGAATGTGACCTCATAAATAACAGAGTTTGGGCTCTCTAAGTCTTGAAAAAATAAGCATGCATTTTTAAAAAAGTACAGTTCTTCGCCAGACCTACTTTCAGATAATTGTTTTCCAGGGTGAATTTAGTTTTTTTTTTGGCTTTAACATCGAATTACTTGAGGGGCATATTAAAATATTTAATTGTTTTTTTTTTTTTTTTTTTGAAAATTTAGCAAAACTTTCAGATTTTACTTTTACATTTTTGGAAGCCAAAAAATGTTTTTGAATTATACAGAGCATGTTGAAAAAATTGCTACAGTTTATTTTAATGATATATTTTTTTTAAATCTTTCAAAATAGATAAGTTTTGGTGGAAAACGATATACTTTTATCTAAATGCATTTCGCTTGGGCTCACCTAAAGTCTATAAATATGTGACTCAATAGTAAGGTTTTGTTAAGCAGTTTGTAAAATTTTTGGACAAGAATGCATTTTAATAATCTCAAAAATGATAACATTATAAAATCTTCTGTAAAGTAGATTATCTAATGATCTAAAAGTTTCTGGTTATTTGTCTATAGCTTAGTCCGAAAATAGTTTTCAAAATAACAAATATCACCTATATCGTGTAGAATTTAACTCTAATTAGTGTAAAAATACACGTTCAAGTATTGTAGCATTTTTTTGTACATATTTGTGCATTTAAAAAATGTTTATCAACATACAATCTAAATATTTTCTTTTTAAAAATCATTTGTAGTACGTTCTGTTACAGTTAAAATATTTGATATTAAATAAGCCACTTTTTCTTCTACAAAAAGGATTTAGAAGAAGTGCATTTAATTTTTAAGAACTTTTATTAAAAATTTTGTACATATAATAAAAACTAAATACAAAATATTTTTTTTTTCCAGATAAGCTAATAGAAATTAAGTACTTATTTATGTTTGCAGTTTCTTCAGTTTTCTCCAGCGTCTATTATGAATATAGCACCATTCTCCTTTTTTTACTCATTGAGAATATTGCTTCATAGTACGAGTATTTGAAATTCTGTGATCTTCAAGATTATGAATATGTGTATGTTATATCTTTTTCACATTTTTAATAAATTAGTTAATTTCGCACATAAGGAGTTGAATTCATATCGGTTTGGGTTGAATTTTTATTTTTTGTACGTTTTATTCATTCTGCTGTGTTTTTTAACGCAAATATTTTAACAGAAAATTTTTTGATAATATTTTATGCTTTTTATATTTACACAAATGAAATTTTGACAATTTGTACATTAATCGTTTTAGGCAGATACGGTGTAGGGTATAAACACCTACATTAAAATATACCAATCGACTCTGAATCACTTTTTAAAGCGACCTAGCGATATCCCACCTTCTTTCTGGCTGGCTGGACGGCCAAAATTTTATGAAAAACGGTCCACAATTGACCATAGCTCCCATATAAATCCCTCTTCCGAAAACCATTTTAACGTGCATAAATCGGAAACGAATATTAGTATCAAGTTAGTATTCGAGATAAATAAATTTTATAGCACCCATATAAACCCACTTCCAGGAAACGTATTAGTCTGTATTTGTATATTTTATTTTACATTGATTGATTTTTCATTCAAAAAAGTATTATTATTTTAATTTAAAATTTTTTGTTTATATACTGTTTATACCAAAACTGAAACTAATTGGATTTTGAAAAAAATACCTTATTCTTCCCAATGTAGTTTTTGTTCACATTCACATTTCTTGGATATTTTTTATTTCCGCTCTATTTGCTATTACTTTGATCAGAGAATACATAGTTTCAATACCAAAAAATATTTTAACAAGTTTTAATGAATTATTTATTATAATAATTTCATAAACAAAAGAAGCAATTTTTATAAATTTGAAATTTCATTTTTATCTTTATGCATAAAAGCTACGGTTCTAAAATCTGCTGAACAGGATGTATCATAAATAGTTATATTTTTTATTTGGTTTTCAATATAGCTGGTTAAAAATCGTTTTTGATTTTTATTTAAAAACCAAACAAATTTAGGTAGTTTTTTATTCAAAAACCAAATAAAGCCAAAAACTACTAGTTTTTGTTTGGTGTAAATGACATATTAAATAATTCCTTAATTTATAATAAAAAAATGTCCAGAATTTAATAAAAAAAGCGTATAAGTAAAAAAGAGCCTCACGAAAAAGAGTTGTAAATGTACCCCCCTAGAAAAGAACACTGTCCTGTTCTTATATGATTCCCAAAATATTATATCATAGTGCTTAAATTAACGTGAGCGGACCATTTTTTAAACGAGATCCATTCAATATCATTATCAAAATTTTAATTAAAAGAAAGTTAACTTCAAATGGTAAAATAGGTGTACTAAGGCCTGGTATATTCATTTAAATAATTGTTATGTCAGTTTTCAATCGAGAAATATTAAAATATTACTAACGTTTTTTTGTCATATTTTCTTTATATAAACATACAATTTTATTTATTTCGAACATTTTTCAACATATAATGGGTTTTAATATACCATTGGAATAGTATATCTTGATACTATTGAAGATTAACCCTTTACCTTTATGACAAATATAATAAGTTACTTTAAAACTGCGATAATAATCGAATTAAAGAAACTTTTGAAATTTTGTCACTATTTATACACGAATTTATAGCTTTTATGATAAATATACGTTTTTGGGTGACATTTGTTTATCTAACTTACCATTTATTTAACATATACATTTGCAATATTACTTGTGTAACTAACTAAAGGGTTAAATGAATACATATATTAAGAATTGAATAAGACTCTTTCAATGATGCCCTAAAATATATATTACGATGGAAAATATTCAAAATGTTTAAACTTTAATAAAATAGAATTTAAAATGAAATCATAGAAATGTTTACTAAAATTTTAATTTCTCGGGAATGAAAACTAATTTAGTTTTTTTTTCTTTACTCATTGCTGCAATTTTTTTGACCAAAAGTTAAAAACTATGTACACTGTTGATCGAAAACTATATTTCTAGAGGTGTTTTAAAAATGGTACAGCTCACGTAAACGAAATAATTAAATCGAAATATTTTCGAGATTAGTTTAAAATATATCAATCTTTAAATTTAGCACGTTATATTTGCAACACTTTTTGTCTCCATACAAATCAATGCATGAGTATCAACCCAGTAGAAATGAGTATATGGCTTTATAAAAAAATCATATTCTTACAGCTTTTTATTTAGTAAATTTAAATAAAATTTGCTACTAATATTCACACCAGCATTACCGTTGAGAATTTTTAAAAAGTGCCCAAAAAATAAGATTTAAAAAGAAAAAAGTATTTTTAAAAAGAGGTGTCAACTGCTTCAATACCTAAAAAAAAACTCCTCAAAATATGTTTATTTAATAAAAATATAAACAAAAATATTGTATTTAAAAAAAAAAACTACTAAATTCAATTTTAGTAATAACAAAATAATTTATTTATAATAATTTTTATTACTGCAAAAATAAAGATTTATTCATAAAAATATTTAACATAAAATACTCTTTTTATTGATTCAACTTCTATGCTTTTTCAAGAGGTCTTCCCTCGTACTTCGGTCTTACAAATCTCCGTCAAGCAAATTTAGGATTGAAAGTATGGATTCACAAGAAAAACTTCCGCGGAGTCACTGAAGTGAGTTTTTCATAAAATGAGTTTTTTAATTTTCCTAATCCGGCGTAAAAAGATTCGGCGTATAATATTTTAAATAGTTGTTCATAAACTTTATCATTAGGTTTAGTTTTTAATAGTTCAAGTTCATCACTATATTTTGAAATAATCTTAAAATAATCAATTAATTTCTTCATTGAAATTAATATATAATGGGTCGAGTTATTTCAAACATCTTAGTTTCTCGACAAAGTTGACAAAATGATGATTTTATCATATGATTGATGATTTGATGATTTTTAACCCAAACATGATTTTCCTTTCAAAATATGATTTTTAATTTATTCACATAAGCAACGTTTTTTAAAGACTCGCGATTATTAGCTAGAAGTTTTTTATAAAAATTTGTATATTTCATTTCAGAATATATAATACAATTTTTTTAAAGTTTAATAACAAACATTCTAGTTTATATGCCAAAACTATGCTACAAAAAATCCTTGAGATATATTATTTTGGACAGAATATTAAATATGTTCTAAAATATTGCCAATTTTAGTGGAGCAGCAAATAAAGAAACAATGAAAAATAACCTAAATCTGAATGGTTTTAAATATTCTATAATGATTTCCACACAACACAAGTTAAATTATACGTGTTTTCTATGTCAACTTTTGAACTATGTTAATTTTAAAAAGTGTCCATATTACAGATTTTGCATTAAATGTTTCATTTCTTTTCAATTCTTCTAACGAAAATATTAAACTTACAGTACATTACAGATGAATAACTCTAAGGGATGTATTCTTAAGATACTTTAAGATGTTTTTGCAAAATAATCAATAACAATCGTGATTATATTTAAAATTAGAAAAGAAAATACTAATGGAAATCAAAAGATCAAACTTTTAACAAGTCAAAGCAACAGTGTTGATAACTATTACTAAACCAATAATTTCGTTTTAAAAGATGTTTGCGACTAATATCATTTAACGGTTTATTCATTTAGGAAAAAACATATTTGTAAATCTTTGTAATACATATCTAAACTGATTTTTATAGAAATAAATAATATAACTTTTATAATGATTCGACATAAATAAAACAAATTGCATAAAAGTATGATTAGAAGACTACAAAAGTTAAAAACATAAAGCAAATTTAAATAATTTTATTATTACAAATAAACGGTATGGCTACACTTAATAATAAAAAAGTAAATAGATGCACAAAATACTAGAATTAATATTTTATCGTATGTTTCAACAGATATAGTCATAGTCATATATATTTATATTTTTATGGATTTTTGAAAATTTACAAATGAAGACAAGTATATTGAAATAATTGTTGTAAAGCCTGAAATGTGTAGAATATATTGTGGTAATTTTTGAAAAAGTCACGGTGTTTAATTCTAATATTAAATGAAAAATTCGTATGCATTTTTCATTTCACATTTTTGACACATCAAAATTATTTACGCAGCTTCAAAAACCAATCATTTCAAAATCTTGTCTTTAATATAGTATAAAATTTTAAGATTCAAATACAACCTATCCGAGCCAAGTTGAGATTTAAATTAATCTTTAAATGAGGACATCATCACTATGGTTTGAAAACGAGATTGGGAATAGTTAAAAGATGGTATAATCCTCAGTTAAAAAATATTATTACATGAGAATAAAAACAATTTAAAAAGAAATTCGGAAAAATTTGTCTGAAAAATTTAACATCGCTTAGAATATTTTCAAAATTTTCTGCAGTCGTTGGCACGTACGGCGAGAATGTAAGATTTTTAGAAAGGTTATGATGTTTGATTACAGAAAGTGTAATTAAATATTTCCAAAATTTTTTTTCTAAATATTGCTAAATATTAACAGACTATAAAAACAATTACAGAACCATGTATTACACTTCCTATAATGCGAACATCACAACTTTTCTAAATATCATACTTTCTCGCTGAACAAATAGATGACTACTAAGAATTTTGTAAATATTTTAAATGATGTTAAATTTTTACGATAGATTTTTGCTAATTTCTCTTTCAAATATTTTTATTTGCATATAAGGAATTCTTTTTATTAAAGATTAAACGATTTTTTAACCCTATGCAAACTGTTTTACAAATGTTAAAATTATTTACCATTTCAAAGCTTCTATTAAATCTCACATTGACTCTAAAACTATTTTTTCAGTATTTTTAGATTTTTACTATTTATTAAAATATTATAAAATTTTACACTATATTAGACAATAATTAGCAAAGCTAAGTGTAAATAATAGACTTTTGAGGCCGTGAAATATAAGAAATATGTTTAAATACATTTGAAATAATAAATGTGTACGAATTTTTCTTTTAATATCAGAAATCAAAAATTACCACAATCTGCTCTTCATATTTCAGACTTTAAAGAACAAACAACTTACTTCATAATATTTTGCAACAAAAGAAATATTTGACTTCTTTTCCAAATTTTCACAAAATTTAAAAAAGTTTAAATAAAGGAGGGTAATTATGAGCAACTCATTAATCCGTTACAAGCAAAATATTAAGATCTTTTTTTTTTTAATTTAAAGAACTCTTTATAAACACACGGTCAATGTCTATACATATACAAAATTTCATCATTTTACCTAGTTTCCTCATATATATATACATTTGTTTTTTGCAATTTTAATACGTGCTCATTTCACTGTGCGACAAGTCAAATTTTTGTCCAATATTAATTTATAAAATATTTTTATGGAGCATTAAAAACAATGAAATAAAATAAAAAGATTACTAATGAAAATCGAACTTGTGAAATTTATATAATGTAAAGTTTTGTTTCGAAGTAATATACACAATAGTTTTGCAAATATAGAAAGTTATTTTCTAACATAGTTGAGAGTTAATCAATTATCATCATAATAATAATTTTGATGGTTTTTATAGCGAAATTATGATATTTCATTGCTCAAATGATGATTTTTTGTCCATAGTTTCTGGCAACGTTTCTTGTTCTTAAAAGACGCCATTTAGTTTAATTTTAAAAAAGAGGCCAAAAAGTGGCCAGGTGGTTCAAAAAGGGACATAAAGACGCCAAAAAATAACGCTGATTCATGCTATTAAAATAAACTTAAGTTGTTGAACTTTTGTGAAAATGGATATTTGATACGCACAACTATTTTTGCCTCGATTAAAAAAAAAAAAAAACTATAAAGGATAAAAATTTTTGGTCTAAATTTTTAAAATGTTAAACTTTTTAATTTAAAACATATAAGAAGTATTTATGTGATTTCTTTAACCGATTTTTTTATAATTTTTCTTAATTTTTTCATTGATTTATTTTTATATGAGAACGATTCACTGTGCTGCGACACTTATTTGCCGTCTCTCTTTTAATTAAATTTTATTTATTCTCCTTCAAAGTAAACACATTCGGTTATATTATTCTTTTCTGTGCAATTTTTTCTATTAATCCCCACATTGCTGCTATCACTATAATAAAGACACAGTTGAAACTTTATTTTTATTTTCTCAATAACTACAGAACTCTTTATAAATTTAATACTATTGACTATGAAGTTTTTTTCTAAAAATCCTTTATTTTTCCATTAGAACATACTCCCAGCACCTCTTGCGCCTTCAATAGATATCAAAGCTTTTGCTGCCATAAAAAGTTGGCTGAATAACATACGAGTAGATGAAAGTTTTTGACCGCGTTATTGACACCCATCATGGGCAACAAAACTAATTTGTTCAGTAGATTCAATGAAATTGAGTGAAAAACCGTTTGTTGCTTTCGCTTCGCACTGTTTGTTCAAAGTATGGTCGGCTGAAGAAGAAGAAGGAGGAGGAGACAAAAGGTGTTGGCGTTAGTAACAGTTTATTCTAGTTTAGCGAAGTGCTTTGTTATTATTATTGTTTTTCTATCTAGAAGTATAACAGAGATGTGTATATGTGTGTGATGTAGCTTCAGCTGCTACCACAGCAGTTTAATATTCTGTCGCTCTTTGTGTTGTTAATGTCATTTCGTAATTTTGTGTCTCAGTTAAATATTTTTATTTTTGTCGTGAATGTCGTTGTTGTTGTTTTATTTTAACTTTGTCATCTGTGAGTTGTTGTGTATTTTTATTGCATTGTCGTTGTAACTTTGTTTACTATACATTTACAATATGTATGTATGTATGTACATATGTATGTATATATGTATGTATGTATGTATGTATGTATGTATGTATATATGTATGTAAATTACTATCATATACCAACACACTTACATATAAAATGGACAATTGTTTACATCTGTTATGGAGAGTGTCAGCTGTAGGAGGAGAAGTAGATAAATATTTGTTAATTTTCATGGATAAGCATGTGTATGCTTTCTATTTGTAAGTATATTTGTTTGTATCCTTGTTTGTTCTCATATAGTATATTCAACGTGGGCGTTAATTGTTTACATCACCGTTATTTTTTGTTTTATTATCAATGCTTTTGTTACCATAAGGTAGTAGAAGTAGTTGAGTATGTATTTGTATATATGTGGTATTTAGTGTCGCCATCCTTTAGTCGTCATTGTAGTTTATGGTGTGAAATGACAACAAAACGTTTTAATTAATTTCTTTGAGTTGATTAAAGATGTTAAAGTTAAACATGCCGTTCGTATTCAATATACCAATAAACACTTACAGTTTACAACACATACTTAAACATCTGAAAAAATCTCTATATATACTGTATTTTTGCATTTAAATGTTAACATATTGTGTTGTTCTTAATTTGAGTTAAAATTGCTGCAGAATAGTGATATATTGAAAGAGTTAATATTAAAGAAAATGTTAAATTTATATTTTTGATTATTGGAAAGATAAAATCATTCTCATGAGAAAAATAATGTTCCTTCACTTCAACAGAATAGTTTATCAGTTCTTTATAGTGAAGTTTTATTAGATAAAGTTAGCAGAAATGAACATTTCTATGAAAATTTACTTACCGAACTAAAATAAATTTGTATCTTTAAATGGCGTAAAGTTGTCACAAATTGTACACTATATAATATTAATAGTGTCGTAGTCAAATTGTTTATAAATTTTAACCTAAAAATGTCGGTGTCGAATAAAATCTGTGATCACTCTTATTTTTCTTGTTTCATTTTTTATTTTTTATCATTTCTTATTAATATTTTTTGCTATTGAAATGCAGTAAAAAATTTTAAATATTTCAAATTAATATGACAATTCTACAGCATACGTCATACAATTTCATATCATAATGAAGATAATATGCAAAATTGAAAATAAAGAGTTATGAAGAAGAACTTAAGATTAAAAACAGTTATAAACAGAGTTTTAAAATGATCTACTCACACATGGTGCTAGTAATAGGGGATATTGGGATAAACTGGAGCATAATTTAATCAAACTTTAATAATACCAACCAACAATCATTTAAATCTTGCAATGGATCTGTTGCATAGAATGAATTATTATCTAACGTTGTTTATAAAAATAATATGATTCAATTGTCTGTTGGTATTTTTTTTCGGCGATTTTTCAAATCAACGATTTTTGGGTGAAGTAAGATAATAAAAATGGCAAGTTTAAGTTAATTTAGTGTTTATTAAATATTTTTAAATGCTTTTTGTATTTACGAGATCACTCTAATACCAGATAGGTAATAAGTGATAAAACTAATACAAACAAATAAACAAAAATTCATAAAAATAGGTAGTTATTTCTCGTATTTGGAATGGCCTAGCAATAACTAGAACGAACATGTACCATTACATTAGCTTGTTAAAGGATGTAAATCTGGATTTAAAGATTACGGAAATAGTTTATGCTGTAAAATACACACTTGGCATGATGAATATCATGTAAATGATATGCTCACTTTAAGTATGCGAAAACTATATCAATTTCTTATACCTAAGCTACTAAGCTATTTCCAGTTTTCATATGCTCTATTGCATTTACTAAGGCGTCATTTTTCTGATCTGTTTTATTCAACTCTTTTTTATATGTTCATTGGATACAATTATTTATTAATTTTCCTCAAAAAAAAAAAAAAAAAAAATAGGTGAAAATTTTGTAAAATAATACATCCAAATTTACCGCAATATATTTTTACCATATTACACCAATTCCAAAATGTTTATGTTAAGTAGAGTTCTGGAAAAGTGTTATATTTTTGGGACAAATCCTATTTGAAATTTCAACAAGTTTAGGGTCATGTGTGAGGTTTTCTTATAGATGATGGCAGAGACGGAGGAGATGTAATTAATAAAAGGGCCAATTCATAAGAAAATGTTTAATTACTCGTATTATTACTCATGTTGGAGCAATTATAATTGTAGGGATAAGAAACGAACAATAACAGGATTAGTGTTAAAAAACCATAAAAAAAACTCACCTTTCTTTGGGTTACCTTTATGAAATGAAGTTTTAGGTATTCGGTTGATTTCAATTCAAATATTTGTAGGTTTATTGTACTTAGCAAGTTGAGTTGGTTTCAGAAGGTAAGTACATATAAATAGTAAGAGATAGGTATAACTTCTAAGTTAAGGTAAGTATAAGTTTTAGGTTAAGTGTAAAGTTTAAATTAAGGTAATTATGGATTTAGCGGTAAGTATTTTAGCTGATGAGATCTTCTTGATGGATGGTTAGCAAGTTACTTCTTTCTTCCTGACAACTGTAGTAATTATTAAGTAATGTATTCCAATAAATTTCGGTTTTTTAACATAACCCGATTGTAAATCAATAGCATTTTCTTTTACAAGGTGTACTAAAAGTGCTGCCAATTTTAAAAATTACACTTAAAAGAAGTAAATATCTTATATTAATTGATACAATAATTAATACAAAAATTATAATTCAAAATTATAACTTGAGTGTCCAACTAGTTTGGACAAAATTGAAATATGTGTATAACAAAGTATTCAGTTTTGTATTCACTGATTTAAAAATGCTCTTTATTTGGATATCCTCCTCAGAAATATCAGAACCAGTGTTGCCAAGAGGTGGGAAAAAAGAGTCTAAATTGAATTAAAAAATAAAATAAATCAGAAAAGGTTAAACGTCCTAAAAAATGAGACTAAAAAAGCTATTTTTTATTTAAAAACTTATTTATTTATTTACTTATTTTTATTTATTTATTTATTTACTTTTTCTTCGCCTAAAAAATTTCCATACAAATTTGGGTTATACATATTTCATATGAAAAACTACCCAATCTTTTGACTTAAGTTTTCGTCATTTTTGAATTATAATTACTTTTTGATTATTCATTTCTACATTTTTGGTCAATTTTTATCTTTTATAAGTTTTTTTTCTTTAACTGTATTTAATAAACAAAAATTCTTCAACGGATGACTTTGTAGAAATAAAATATTAAAAGCAAATAAGAAACTGTTTTCTTACTAGTTGAAGTATTAAAATTTATTTGCTTGCTATAATAGCAAACATATACCAGTAGACCTTGAGCAAAAAAAAAAAATAAAGTAAAATTTTCCTACCCTACTTTCACCTATATATTTTCATTCAAAATTGGACAATTTTGTATCATTAAGCTATATATTATGATTTAAATAAGCCGTATATCATGAAAATTGATGAGCATATAATAATTTATATGCTTAGTACACATATATACTTTATGGGGTCTTAGATGAATGTATTGATATGTTACAAATGGAATGACAAACACTATATACCCATATTTTTGGATGGCAGGCATAAGAAGTATTTATGCAAAGAATACAAAGAATTGAAGGCCTGTCAAAAACCTAACAAATTTTATGATTATTATAGTAAAATTTTATTTTTAAGTACTAGCATAACCCGGTGAGCTTCGCTAACCCTTTTGATGCCATATCTAATATTTACTTTATATTTGAGCTAATACTCACTATTCAAAATTAGATGTGAAATTACTTCTGCAACTTTTCAAGACTTTCAATAAATTACTACTTTATATATCCGGAAATTAATATTTGTTTTATATATGCGCTACCCCTTCCCCTAGACTTAGCCGACCTATTTTTATTTCATGAATGCAATATGATAAGAAATTAGTGCCCATAAAATTTGAGGTCATGCCGTTAAGACTTCTCCCTGGTCTTATCCAACAAATTTTCATCTTAATTATGGAGATTGATGAAAAAGTTATTCCTACAAAATACTTAGACTTTTTCTGCAATATTAAATTAAAATTAAAAAATTATAAAAAACTCCAACTATAATTAAGTTTCAATACAAATAGTTTTTCATCGTTTTATTACCATTTTATCTTCATCTTACATTATTAATAAATTCTTTTTAATTTATGGATGGAAAAAACAATTCCGGAAAATATTTAAAATGGGTCTATTATTCATTTTAAAATTCTCAGTTAAGTTTTGAGGCTTTAAAATTTATATATATTTCTTTACAGTTTCATTTATTGCATTAATCAAAAGAAGTGAAACATATTATGTTTTCGGTGAAAAAGCTTTCAACTTAATAATTTTTTTTATAATAGTGAATATTTTCGAAATGCAACTTATATAATATTCATTTCCACAAACCAATGATACAATTAAAAAAAAAAAAACTGAAGTAAAATTGTTTTTAAATTTTATTAAATCTTAAATATTAATGTTTTTGAAAACTATAATGTTTCGTATTTTATCAGTATGTCAAAATATTCGATAGAAACAACTTCAGATGGTAATACAATGAATTTATATTTAATTTAGTTTCTATTTTTCTTTCACTATATATATATTTCTTCTTCTTTTTTTTTGCAAAACTTTTGTATAATTTCATGATACAATTAAACCAAGTAGAATTATCAGGGAGAGTTATCATTTTCAAGTCTTAACATTGAAAAGAGTAAATAAAAAAATACAAATAAAAAAATATAAAAAAATCTAGTTTACATTTCAAATGTAAAATAAATATTTCCTAAAAGGTAGCAATTCTTTTTTGCGATATTTTTCAAAATTTAACATGCATATTTTTCATTTACACTATTTATTAACACATTAGATTTCTTAAAAAGAAAAACCGTTTTGTTATTTTTTTTTAATTTTTTATTATTTTAGTTTAATAATTTTTTTATTCTATTTATTTTTTATTTATTTTTTTTCTTTTTCTGTTCTAATTTTTCATATTTTCTTTTGACTGACTTTCCAAGGAAAATAAATTTGAGAACGTACCCTCCAATACTTGCACCTTGTTATATATTGTATGGAGGTACAATCTTATTTTTAATAATGTAGAAAAAATACCTTATTTATACGTATGGAAATCTAATGTTTTTAAATAATTTGAAAAATCACATTTGAAAAATCTTAATATTCAGTATTACCATCTAAAAATACCTTTAGTAAGTAAGTGCACAATAATGTAAATTTTTCATTCTTTTTTCTATACGATTTTAAAACTATATATTAAATTAATATTATGTTTCCCGTTTTCTCGGGAAAATTAAGAAAAATTCCCGGGAATTCTCTATGATATTTTGCCGAGAAATCCCTAGATTTACCTCCCGGGAATTCCCGGATACTAGTTACAACCGTAGCAAATTGTCAGGTCGATATCTCTGCATCAGGAATGATCTTTTAAAAAAATTATGTTTCCTCCTATTGTATTATATTTCCAACAACAGTTACTGTTTGGCGACTTTAATCGCCAATTGCCCCTTTTTCAATCACCTGGGTTGGAAATATTGAGAAACAGAT
Source organism: Protocalliphora azurea (assembly GCA_932274085.1). Classification (NCBI taxonomy): domain Eukaryota; kingdom Metazoa; phylum Arthropoda; class Insecta; order Diptera; family Calliphoridae; genus Protocalliphora; species Protocalliphora azurea. The sequence goes on along the minus strand of OW026523.1, from coordinate 80,725,184 downwards.
TCGATGAATACTTATTTTATATTTTTACTTTGTCTCATAGCAGTACTTCAGTGAAATGTAATTTTTTCTATATGATCATTGATGAAAAATAAATTGTCCAACAGACTTAAAATTAACAGCTGGGAATCCATGCTTTCAGCCCTAAATTTGTTAGATGGGTATTTGGAAGATCGAGTGAAGACCTCGTAGAAAAGTATAGAAGGTTAATTAATAAAAAGTGTGTTTTATGTTAATTATTTTTATGAATTAATCTTTATGTTTGCAATAATAAAAATTTGCTATAAATAAATAATTAATAAAAAGAGTATATTTAGCATAAAAAGAGTATATATAGTATATTTAGCAGTTTTTCTTAAAGTACAATATTTTTTGTTTTCATTTTTATTAAACAAAAAATTTTGAGGTTTTTAGGTATTGAAGCATTTGGTCCTTTTTAATTACTTTTTTGGCGAGTTTCTGTGTATCCACTTTTTGGACTCTTTTTTGACAAAATTTGGTACTGATTTTCTGTTTCCGAAGAACTTTTTCTTATACTACGCTTTTCAAATTATTCCCGAAGAACTTTTTCTTACACTAAGCTTTTTTAAGTTACTTCTAAGTGCTTCCTTTATATTGGTAATGAAACTGTTTAACTTTAATTCGATTTTTAAAGCCCTTAATCTATAGATCCTTGTGTCATACGAATTGTTCCCGGAATTAAAAATCCTTATTTTTTTCAGGTTCTGATTGCTAATGTCTTTATCGATATTTAAAAGAAATAAAATAAAAAAAGAAATAAAATTCCGAAAAAATTTAACAAAATTTAGACGACTTTACTATTAACGCTTGAGATATTTGCGGTCACGTATCTCAAAATATATTATTTTTAAATACGTTAAATATATATATATATATATATATATATATATTTATATATATATATATATATATACATATATGAGTTATTTATAATTCTCAAAAAAAATTTAAGTATGAATTTTTTCACTTTTTTCGGTGTCACTTTCTTAAATACCACAGAAACTATTGAGAGTCCCATCGCTATACAGAATATGCATAAATTATTGCTTTTATGAATTTAAAAATACTAGTTTATGAGATACGTGATTGCGAAATTTAATTCTTGAAATATTGTCCGTTTAAATTTAACACAAAAACATATTTCAGGCATCATAATTTTATTATTTTTAGCTATATACTTCAATGAGTATTAGAAGATAGATATTTTGCAAGGCATTAGTATTTTTACAAAAACAATTTATCTTATTTTACAAATATTGTAAATTGCCAACCATCGCGGAAATCTTGCTAAAACTTGGTGTATGAGTAATATTCTTGCCAGATTTCGTGAAATTCGGGTGATTTGTGGAAGCAGTTGATGACTTTTCTGCCTGCTTATGAATGTACAAATGGAAATACATATTTCGGTTTTATTATGAAATTTTTGTAATAATTCACAGAATGTCAGGTACAGATAATATTTTTGCTATTATTATATTTTTTTTTTTTAATTTCTAAAATAACATTTTTTGAGATATCTTCCCACGCACTGAAAATCGCGAGGTATGCAATATTTTATTGCTGAGGAAAAAAAATCGTTTTTTACATTGTATTAAAGGTATTGTGAATAATTTGAAAGATATTTTTAATTTTCGGTGGACAACTTTATAGTTTCTTTCTTTATTTTTTTATTGACATTTCGCGAACCGCCTGATGGTGAGAATAGATATCATTAAATTCGAAAGTAGTTATAAAATTAGCCGGATGGTTTTAAATGAAATGAATGCAAATTTGAATACGTTTTAATTTGTTTCGAAAGGAAGGTGCCGGAATTCATAAAGGCTTGTAGGATCATTATATTTTCCCGCTGGGCATGAATCTGGTTTAAAAAGTTCCAATGCACTGTCAAAATTTTGAGTTATGCTTGAAAAATAATTCTGTTATTCTTATTTGATTCCTTTTTCTTTCTAAACTTTTTTGGGAATATTTAAAATAAAATAATTTGGCTTAAAATATAAGAAAAATTTGTTCATAAACTTTAGAAAATGTGTTTTGAAATTTTTGTTATGTAATACCCTCATTAAGTCATCGAATATTTAACTAAAAATTATAACAAAGAAAAAAAAAATAGTTTGAAAAATTCGGTTTAATGTTTTTTTATAATTAGTTTTTAAAACTAGACAATATCGAATATACAAATCATTCTTCATTATAGATTTCAAATAAAATGTATAAATGTATACCATTTTAACTATAAGGGTGTATAAATATTTACAAAATAGACAAATTAAAATTCATATGCAACAAATACTCTTATATGCGGAAGATACTTCTAAAAAAACTCGCATCTATGCTAATAAATACACTCACAAGTTTATGAATATGAATTTTCTGTGCTGCTTTAAGATAAATTCTTTATATCATATAAGTGACAGTATACGCAAAAACAACAGCAATAACAACATTCAACGATAATAAAAATTTTCTTTTAAAAGTACAAGTGAAGTTAAAAAACAGGAATGTGTAATGATAAAAGACTTAAGTCACATGTCCTTCTTTGTTGTTGTTTTGTTGTAACTTTAATATGGAATAGAAATTTAACATTTTTACATTATTCGTATAGAATACATTTTTCAAAAAAAGAAAAAAAAAAAAAAAAACGAAAACGTAAATGAATGAAAGAAAAGATTTATCCGTATCTGTATCTTAACATTTAAAGTGAGTATGAGTGCGAATATTTTTTAACTGTGGTATTTATACGCATGAACGTTGCATACATAAAAATGTATACATTTGTACTATCATACTTTCACCCAGTTAAGTTAGAAGTATACATATGGGCCATTATTAAAAAATTTTAGCCTGACTGAAACTGATTTTAATCCTCAATAAGTTTTACGGTAATACTATTTTAAACAAACAGATTACAGATCTGAAATTACAAGACTTGCAACTAATAGAGTGGAAAATTTTAGCACCACAGATTTCATTTTATACTCATGATTATTATTCAAATTTCAGAGACTTAGAGAAAGGTCTTAAAATGACTTAAATTTCTCCCATTCTTTTACATTTTTTGTTCACGCGTTTATACTTTTTGATCAAATTATTTGGACTTTTTGAATAAATTATACATCTTTCTTTTTATTATGCAGACTTTCAATGGCTTAATACATTGTAGTCAAATTTTGATGATGAAATTTTTTAATTTTTATTTTTGTTTGTTTTTGGATGGGGCCCTCAATGGAATACATCCTGTTGATGTGGTTTATATAGTCAACGCAGGATATACTCTCAAAATTTGAACAGAAAGATCGAAAATTTTTAAAATTAATCAGTTTTTCGCAAGGCATATTTGCAGTTTATAATGGAATATCATTGATTAATGCGTGAACTTATACAATAAAATGAACTTTATACAATAAAATAAAAAAAAACACACACAAAAAAAGAAAAATAATAATAATTACTTGGGTTAAAAAAGGGGCATAACATTAAATAGCATTTTCTTGTAATAAATTCGAATAAATGTGAATAATATATGGAGAAATAACATAGATTCGATCATTTTTACAGTCTTTAAAAATCGCGATTTTTAGCATAAAAACAATTTTTAAAATTTTGATTGAAACCCCTAAAGTATGCCACAATAATACCATCAAACGCTGAAACTATCAAAAATTTTATTTGGGTAACTCAGTAAGTTTCGATATTGTGCATAATTTTTAACAGAATTATATACAAACTTTTAGTAAAATGATTCAGTAAAAAGATTGTTTGCAAAACTTTTGCAGCAAAATATTTTTTGTAGGTATAACTAATATTTTATAAAAATTATAAAAAAAGTTTAAATGTAACAGATTTATTATTATAACAATAATTTAATTGTATTTATAATTGAATGTTTATTACCAAAAAAGTAAATTTACTCAGTTAAACTAATATGTGTCTCTCAAAAAATTATTAAAATAATTTAGAAAACAAAACTGAATTTTAGTAATTTTAGTTTCAAAAAGACAACAAAATATTTGTTTGAGGTATAAAAAATTCTAAATTCAGGTATTTCAGCTGGATATTTGGTAAAATTTTTTACAATTATTAAATATATTATTGAAAAAAAATAAAATTTTTCCAATTGATCTTTAAAATATTAAATATTAACTAAATCAGTATAATAAAATATCAACAGTGTTTCCAATTATATATGGTTTAAACACTGCAAAATAGAAAGGTCTTTTGAAAAGCCTAAAGGCGGAAAATTTTAAAAAATGGTGCAGAGCAGTGTTTACAAATCTTTTTTTTTTTCTAAATATTCTCGTCAGTTAGTGATCAAATAAATATTTTGCAGATACGTATATGGATACAAACAGTTGTCCTAAAATCGTCATTATATTAACCGTTTGAAATGTTTACCAACTTATTTCAATTTTTTATACTGGAACCCATAAATCAGAGCAGAAGCGGTAAATGTTTTCAATAATATACATATATATATATATATATATATAAATATATATATATATATATATATATATATATATATATATATACTATATATATAAACGAAAATTTCGGTTATTTTCACCGAAATATATTTTTGATACAGTTCTACATATCAATATTTTCTGTACTTACAACTGAATTGTAAGATAGTATACAGAAGCGACTAAATTCGATTCGCGGCAAATTTAATTGCCAGAATGAACCTCTTTCCTTTGTGTAGAAATTTTTATGTATTCAATTTAAAACCCCTATAATTTTTGCACCCCATGCACGAAATTATTAACGCGAACTGAGCCACTTTATATTTATATAAACAGATTTAAATGTGCCATCAAAAATAATTTTTTAAGTCCCAATATCAAAAATTTTTGACAATGGCCCATATACAGATTTGAATTAGTTCCTAGACAAGTAGGCGTGTATGTGATTATTCCACTTTACAGTATCTGTGTAATACATATCTTTGTATTTTTCTAAGTTGTATAGTGTGTAGATATTTAAAATATTTATAAACTAACTACTCATACTGAAATTATTTTAAGATTCTTACTTTACTTTTGTGTTATTTGTATTCATATACATATACTTGCGTATATGTGTAAAAATATTTAGTTCGTTTATGAGTCCTTTTTTATAGTTAGAGTAGCATTTATGTATATTCATATACGTATATCGTTTACATTCATGTATGCTAAATAGGAATGTCGTTAAATATTTAGCAAGAAAGAATATAAAAAACTCAAAATATGCTTTTGTAAAATATTGTAAATAGTCTTTGAAGTTTTAGATTTTTACTTGTCTTCTATTTTGTTTTTCTTATTTTTTAATTTTGTAATTTTTATGCTTTTGTGACATTCGTGTAAAATTAACAACAAATATGTATGTAATAGTTTTTATTTTTAAATATTTTAAAGTTATTTAAGAGAATATGTTTTGTTTGCATGAGATATACATATATATGAGACTTTTCCTAGAAAAGTTTTCCTTTATTTGAAATCTACAATAAATTGTTTTTTTTTAATTTTTTTATATTTATTTTTTCCAATGAAGAAGAGATCCTTGTGTAGATAAATTTGAAATAAAAATATCAATAAATGGATGTTGGCTTTAGCCATTAAAATTTCCAAAAGTTTTCTGCCTTCATTAAATCTTGAATCCATAAAAGAAATATAAAAGTACGCAGAGAAAACAGAGTAGTTATGATAACTAAATTTTTTGCCAATCGAATTTGGTCGGTTAAATGTACCGTCCTTAAATTCGGTTGCCATAATGATACAAATCGGTATTGGCAACCGTTTACAAAAAATAATTAAATCCAGTTTCTAAATTTATGAATATACATTAGACCAGATCCAAAAATAAAAAAAAAAAAATATTAAGCAATTGTGTTTTACTATATCACAGAAAAAAGTTTGTTCATAAATATAGAAATTGACTTTCATTGGTTTCAGTTCATAATTTTTAAAGCATTAAAACTTTTTTTATACCCTCTCAAATAAATCAAAAGTCAAGAAGAAATTGTATACATTTTTATTTATTTTTTCAATTTGTAAAAAAACTTTTGAAATTTTCTTTGGAAAATTTTAAGTTTTTAATGGCTTTTAGCTACATTTTGGGAATTTTTTTAATATTTTCATGTGCAACTATTTTTATTTACCATTTGCAATCAAATCTAATAAAAGTAAATCAAAGATTTAACAAGATTTTGAAAAATTCCTAAAATTTTCATTATGGACAATTTGTTAATCTCTATGAAAAAATTTTATTTTTTATGAAAAAAGTTTAGGAAAAAAAGTCATGTTCTCTTCATAATATTTATTAAACAAATTTTCAAATATATGCATTTTTTCTGTGTGATATGACTAAATATTTTTAATTTTCTGAAAAGTTTCCAAACTAATAACTTTAAAACCTGTGGCTTGTTTTTTTACATTTGTGTCCTGTCTATCATTTGTAAGAAACATTTTGTAGAACATAATTGTATATAACAATTTTTTTCTTTGACAAATTTGTTGTAAGCAAAATTTTGTAAGAAAAAAATTCATGCAACTGTTGTAAACTAACTTTGTACTTTTCTTCCGTAAAAAAACAAATTCAACATTAGTAACATGCATCTACATTAGGCGACTTTTACAACAATAACTAATATGATCTTCACGAATAATAAAGGACACTGCAACACAAGTAAAAAAAAATTGAGGATATATATATATTCTGATTTAGCAAAATTTATCCTATAATTATTTACTGGGTTAAAGATATTTTGTGAAATATTTGTGATGTGTTTAAACCGTGTTTTTATTGTGCGTTTATATGGGAAAAATATGTCTTTTTTACAGTTTTTAGAAAAATTTAGCTATTAAATATTTTGATTTATAATAAAATATAAAAAAATAATTATCTATCAAACAAGACTAAAAAGGAAAAAAATTTGCTAAAAATGTGAAAGCAATTGCTAATTCTCCAGACTTAATGTGCTGTTTTTTTGACCACTTGTGTAAAGAGTGTGCACTGAAAAATACGTTTTTGTTTCTCAAGGATAATTAAAACACCGTTCCATGCTCGGCTAACAAATGTTGATTTTGGCTGTGTCAAAACTGCAATTTCAAACTTTTAAACAATTTTTTAGACAAATATGAAAAAATTTCGAGTAAAACTATGCTGGTGTATATACTATAACACACAAAATAAAATTAAAAACGAACTAAGTCAACCTTGTATAACTAAGTCGTATCTGCGATTTAAACTTTTCGGATTTTGACAAAAAGGAATTTTTTGCGTTTTTGATTTGTAGAGAATTTTTTTTTTTTGGAAACATAAAAACATATCTCGAAAAATACATTCTGAAGCTTTAGAAAAATTCTGAAGCTTTTAGAAAAATTTCCCAAGGTAATCCATTAAAATACGAAATGCAAAATTCAAAATTTGAAGTATTTGAAAGTTTGAAGAAAAACATAACGAAAAATTATTCAATTTTATCTGGATTTCGATAAAATTTTACGGAAATGTAATTTAAAGATATTCGTTGATAGTAGCATTAAAAAGGGAAATTTAACCCTCAAGTGAGATGGGGGCAACATATTTTTAAAAGTATCTATTCTTAAATATTTGTAAAGTAAATTTTATTAATTAATATCATGTACAAATAAGAGTACACTCTCACTCACTCTGACAAATAAAGTCCAAATCCAGTTAAGAAAAAGAATCATTTTTCTTTATGTTTTCCTTAAAAGTTTGAAATATTTCAAATTTTGTCTAATTCTAATTTTAAAAGTAATCCTTATGAAATTTTCATAAAAACTGCAGAATGTATTTTCGGAGATATGATTTATTTTAATGCGTAATAATTTTGTTTAGTTTGAATATCAGTTTAAAAAAAACTGAAAGAAATATATTTTTTTTGGCAAAATTTGGAAAATTCAAATCGCAGGTGTGGCTGAGTTCCACCTACTATTTTCATAGTTCTTTTTCAAGTTTATTCCCCATGGTATTGTCTATAAATCTGCATAGTTTTATCCTATCATTTTTAAAATTTGTTTAACAAAATGTTTAAGTTTGAAACTGGAGTTTTGAAACAGTATAAAAAATTAAAAATTTTTTAAGGAGCAGAAATAAAAATTCATTTTTCGATAATTATGGTTCAAATTTAATTAAAGATAATCTTTCATTTAGGCATTTTTTTAGAAAAATTGAAAATTTGTTTGTACAATCCTTACGCAATTGGTCTAAAACACATTAATGGTCTGGGGAAATCGTAGTTACTTTAAAATTTTTTAACGGATTTTTTTCTTTTTATACCTTATTTGATAGATAATTATGTGTATTACGATTGTTTAATATCTTGTTAAAAGCAAAATACTTAATATGTAACTTTTTCTAAAAAATTATAAAAAAGCCATATTTTTACCACATAAATGCACCGTACAAACTTCAGGTCCTATGAGACGGGTGAACGATAACCACTTTCACTAATATTTCATACAGTATCGTTTTAAAAGCCAACAAACGTTTCTAGGGGAAGTTACGGTTAAATTTCAAAAGTCGGTAAATTTTGGTGCAGTCTAACCTGAATGCAAAAAAAAACATTAAAATATTTTTAAAATTCATCTTCAGTTCGCAAAAAAAAACATTAAAATATTTTTAAAATTCATCTTCAGTTCGCTACCAGCTATTGAAACCGTGATGGTTCAGCACATTTTGCTCAAAAAAAGTTTCGAGTTTTTTTCTTAATTCTCAGCTTGTTAAAAAAAAAGAAATTAATAATAAGAGAATTTTTTTAGTAGAATATGGAAAAAATTTCAATAATTTTTACAAAAATGTAAAAATTTTACACCTTTGTTACTTTTTAAGTAAAATATTTTTTTCTTATTTTGGTATTTTATTAAAAAATCACCAGAATGCACTAAAAGTTTTTTTGGGGAAAAATTACCAAATATTTTTTAATATTTTACTCTGCACTACTCATGCGTATGATTAATTTAAAATTATTCATACGCCAAATATAATAAAAGCTTAGATTAACGAACTGAAAAAAGTAAATAAAAAAAGAAAATAAATAAATAAATAAGAATAATATTAGTTTTTAAAAATGGTGATTTTGCTTTCAAGAGTAGTATTTTCTGTTACACTGAACCAAATCTTCAGGCACCTTTATTTTAAATGAAGCACTTCAAAAATACACATTTTTAATATAATAACCTCTTTTTCAGATATCTAAATAAGAGTAAGAGTAAGAGTTATTGGTTAACAAAGTAGAACTATAAGGCGGATAACCCGAAAATTCAATGTTTATGCTGATAATGCTAGCGGGTTTTTAAAAACACTTGCATTATTATAGAAGAGCATGGTCTGTTTTCGGTATATAATTTCTCTTACTTCTCAGCAGACATTTGGAAACGAAATTATGGTGTATCACTTACAACTAACTGTACATTGATACTCCAAACATACGCTGGTAATTTGTCCGGATTTCAAAAGAAATACGATTGATTTTTAATATTTTAGCTGCACACAGAGAATAAATATGGTTGCAGCATTATCACTACAACAATATCATCTTAATAAATTGTTATCTTGATAACAACGGTTTCATTTAAATTTTAATATGGTTGATTGCAAAAATTATATGTTTTTAAATATTTTTACCAGAAACAAAATTTTATTGATATGAAAAATATTATTACTTCTACAATAATATTTCTTATTCTTAAACCATATTCCATATTCGATATTATATATATAAGTATATATATACATATATATATATATATATATATATATATATATATATATATAATTACATATGTATACTTTTAAAAATAATAATTTATTAGTACTTTTACTTTATGATAAGACGGAATAATAATGTGATGAAATTAATAACAATATGACAAGATTGAATAACTATAACATAACACGGGATAATAATACGATAAGATGGTATAATAATATGAAGAATGACATAATAATATTTTGAAATGGATTCATAGTATAATAACATGGTACAGTAACATAGTAAGATATAATAATAAAATAGTAATATCAAATCATAACCTGATGGAATGGGATAGTGATGTAGCAAGATTGTTCAAGTTTATGTAAAACTAGAATCATAAAGTGGAAAAACAAACCATAAAATCGAACATAATATGACAAAATGGAATCATACTAATTGTTACTTATAATCATTTCTAATTTTCGTTGTGATCATATGTTCCAATCATAATATGTTGGTTTTAGATTATTGTCGCTACAACTATATTTTTTCTCTGCGTGCGGATGCAAATTTTATGGGATTCATTTTGAAAGAGTAATTCTGTTCACTGATCTTTTGTTTCAGCATCATAATTATCAATTCAGATTTCTTCAGCTGTAACAATCGCATTACTACATTTTCAAGAATATGAGCCAATATTTTTCATCACTTGCATTCAAAAATCATCGCGAATCTTTTTTGACTGATTGTTAAATTTATGGAGTTAAACGAGGAAAACTTTTTGGGGTGCTCAAATATTAATGCAATACGTCGTAGTGGCATTAATGCCCAGGAATTAATCAGTCTATCAGTATTTTCTAGAAAATCAACCGTTTATGCAGGACCTTCACAAAATTTAATTTGGAGCGATGTAATGTGGAGCTTCATTCCTAAAAGTTGATATTGTTTATCAATTAAATCATCCAGTTGGAGAGAATAAAAAGGGCTAAAAAGAACTTTAAAAAAGACTAAATTCTCCAAAAAATAAAGCCAAAAAAATTTAGCATTTTTTTTTTAATTACGAAAAATAACTTTTTCTCGCTCTCATTATTTTTTTATACTTTTTTAAAGATATTGTAATTTATATATAAATAATTTATAAATAAACCTTACAGCAAAATAACCAAATAAAAAAATTAAATACAAATTTGAATTATATTTCATATGAAAAATTATTCAATATATTGAATTTTTTTCGTAAATTTTGAACTATAATTTCGAAATTTTTGTATGATTTTTCACATTTATAAGTATTTTTTATTATTATATTCCTAAATAGTTTCTATGGTTAATGAGACAAGTCCATAGAAAGAGCTAAGTTATTTTGAATTGGAGAATGAAGCGTGCAGGTGAGATTTTTTATCAAATTTAAAAAATGTAGATTTTTTTTATTAATAAATACACAAAAATGATGAAATATATTAAGCTGTGAAAATAAAATTAGTACTAACAAATAGGAAATTATTTTCATTGTTGCTGAAATACTAATTTTACTAAATTTTAGAAAATTATTGCATGACAAATTTTTTTTATTGTAAAATTAAATCTTTTGACTAACAAGATTTTTTAAGTAATTTTAGGAAAATAAATATACCTCGCATAAAAAAAATTCCGAGAATTACCTTAAAAAGCAACACACTTTCGCAAAATAATTATTTTGCACGGTAGTATAAAGGCACTATTCTTCAATAAATTGCAAAAAAAAAGAACAGAAAGATAATCAAATTTAGAATTTTGTTAACTTTACATATCATTTGACGAAAACATTAAGCATTCAATTTCTCTGTAGAGCAAAACATATGCGTCTTTTTTTTAACAAAAATGTTGGTGGTTCTGGGTTTCTTTCAATCTAAGTTATGCAAATATTGTTGCAAGTTTTATCTTTGTAAAAGGTAAGCGAGTAGATATTTAATGTCATCCGAATGTCAGTTGCAGAAAATGTCTGAAACATAAAGTAATGTTATTAACTTTATTTTTTGTCAAGCTACATTGTAAACGCAGGATGATTTAATGTTTAAATATGTTGACTTTTGCAAAGAAAGTTAGACACCATATTGAATATAGCATTATAAAAAGTGTATGAAGTAAAGAAACTTTTATTAAAATATTGTCCAATACATTCCTTAAGTTTTTTCCTATTTGTAATACAAAGGAATAACTTCTCTGTTATTTGAATGTCTTTTACAAATCTATTATTTTGGAAAATAACATCGTGATTAAAAGTGTTCATATTTTGAACAGGAATCAACTCATATCTATCCGATAAGTCAATATTATTAATTTTATCTTAAAGAACTTAATTCTAAGACTAAATTTCAATTAAAGAGCACTGGCCGCATTAGCCATCTGCTCTATCAATAAATAAATATATTTATTAAAATCCTTCTTCTTTACCGTAAACTTCAAAACTAAAATTCTAATATTTTATTTGCAAAATTTAGTTCAAAATAAATTTAAAATATATCAGCCCCTGCTACATTAATCAGATTTTATTGAAAGAGAATATCTTAAAATATTCAAAGTTATTTTTCTAGAAACTATACTACATGATTTGAGTTATAGCCCTCTTGTGATAAATGAGTGCTATGAACTAAAGTATTAAGATATATTCACTTAATTTACTTTTTTCCTTTTGTTTCTTCACAAACTCTAATTTCTCCCCATTAAGTAGATAAACAAAATTCCATTATTTCTACATATTAAAAGTTTCAAAAACTGATGAGTCAACAAACAAATTTCAGTGTGAGTAATTGATTTGATGAAACTTTGAGCATGTGGTGATTTGTAGCAAAGAATAATGAATAAAAGTGCCTACTGAGTTACGTAAAGCAAATTATAGGACAACATGAAAAAGTGTGTGTAAACATTTTCTTTCAGGAGAAAATTGTTTGAAGTTAAATTACTTTGTTTATGTTTGCATTATCTTTATACTGTTTTATAATTCCCATTTAGTTTGTATAATATTTCATGCGAATATTCAAACGTTTGATGCTCTTCTTTTGATCAATTTAATATATGATATTATGCCATAATATGGTCGTCACTGTAGAAAAGGCTCGTTATTTTTTCTACAATTTTTTCTACAATAAAATATTTTAAATTTTTAAATATAAAATGACTATAACAATCGTAACATAATTTTATTTAATAAATTTAATTTAGTTTTTATTAGCTATTTGAAGTGTTTGTTTCATAGTTTAAAAAAGTATAAAAAATGTATTTTTTCTATTAAAGTTTAATAAAATTACTAGTAAGTAAATTAGCGTTCTCAAGTTAATATATTTATCCCAAAATGGGGATTTTTTCTTGGAAATGCATACACATATACATACATACATACATACATACATACATACGTACATACATACATATGTATGTAGTATTTGAATTATACATTTGTTCTCACATAGAATTATTTAAGGAATATATATAGCATATGCATTATATTTCTGATAAAGAATAATTTCATTAAATGTGTTACATTTACTAAGATGTTATAATAAAACTAATTTCCTAAATATTACCTAAGAATTAGAATTAAAAAATGTTCCTGTTGTAATAAAAATTACATAATTTAGAGTTTGTATGAAATTTTTTAATTTAAGATTGACAATCAGAGTTACCGTTTGGCGACTTTAGTCACCAGTTGACCCTTTTCAACCACCTAACCACTTTTTTGGCCCCCTTTTTTAAAATGGCGACTTTCTAGATCTTTCGAAATGAGATTGTTTCACAATATAGTGGTGTAAAAACAAGCACCAAAGAATTTATAAATGCACTTAAACTGTTAAAAGCTAAAGTCGATGATAAACAACTATTTAAGACATAAAATGCCGAATGTTTTTATATGAATAATGAAAATTAAAAAATAGATTTGATGAATGCTTATATCCTAATTTATACTTTTACTTTGGCAAATAGCAACGCCTCCGCAGAATATCTTTTTCCTAAATTATCACTAATGAAAAATAAATTGTGCAACGGACTTAAGGTCAATACTAGTGAATTCTTGCTTTCAATCCTAAATTTGTTAGACGGAATTTGTAAGACTGGAGTTCAAGTGAAAAATTAAACTTCTGTACAAAAGTACAAAAGTTTAGTTAATTAAATTTTTGTACAAAAGTACAGAAGTTTAATTAATAAAAATATAATTTTATGTTAATTATTTTTATGAATAAATCCTTTTTTCCTTTTGTAAGGAAATCAAACTTTTTATTTATATCACCGTACAATAAAAATCAAAAAATTTTCTCACACATAAATTCCATATATATACATATATATCTATAATATTCGCGAGTTTATTTTCTAATTATACTACTTTCTAATTGCTATTATATAGCGATATGGGTATAGAAAATAGGAGAATTTTAGGATTTTATTGGATTATTTTTTGTTAAAACAGACGAAATAAAAGTTTCCAAAATTAAAGATGCTATAAACATTTTCAAGTACAAAAACCTTGTAACCTTTTAACCTTGTTATTTTTATCAATATAATGATTTTAAATTTATTCCTAAGAACAAATGTACAAATTTAATTTTCATATATATAACAATTTTTGAAGCCATGTTATTTAATTTTTAAGTAATTCTTACCTTATGTGTAATATGACAATATTATTTAGATGACTAAAATATATTTTAAAGTTAAAACAACGGTAAGTTCATTACTTATAATTCTAATTTGCGAAAAGATAGTAGGCTATAATTTTTGCAATATATTCAATATTAATTTGTAATTAATTAACAAGCAAAAAAGCTGTAGTGAGTCAAGAGCAAACATATAATACCTTAAATCATCATGCACGCGCGTAAAAATTATATTCGGGAGAGGTCCTTATATTCATACAGCTTTTTATATACTTATACAAAATTTATTTGTGCCAAATTTAGTTCAAAATTTATCATTTTTATTAAAATTATTCGTATTATTACTTTTCTGTAATGAATATTTTATGAAAACTACATTCAATTATGGACAAATTCTTTAGAAATTTGTTAATGTCATTTATAATTATATAAATTTATATATATAAATAATAATTGCAAAGTAAATTATTTGTATGTTATTTATGCGTTTTGAAATATCATTCTGGATTTGGTTTTACATGAGAGATATGATCAATTAGTGACCAATCTTTGCGAAATTTAATTTCATGATTTATACTTAAATGCAAAATAATCGTGCTAAATTTCATTCTATCACTAACATTTTTGTGGTACTTATACACAATAAATTATTTCTCGGGAGGGGACCTCATATCGAAGCTTGATATTTTAATGTACGAATAATGCCGAAAGATCACATTCCTTAACCAGTTTTAAAAAAAATATTCCAATGCCAAAGATAATTATGATCACTAAAGCGGCCTTCTGAGATGATGAGATAAAATAATGGACCGATTTAAATTATATTTTATAAGCTTATTCGTTTGTTATAAAAAACAACTGTGCCAATTATTATTAATTAATATTTAAAATTGCAATATATATATTACACTGACAGGACATTTTTAAAATTTTATAAAATTTTAATTGTTGTAGCTGGTCAAAATGTTATATAAAGAATTTGCGATGTGTTTAAAATTATTATAATTTCAGAATTATTGATTGAAAGATCTCAAGGACTTGAAGGATATTTTTGACATTATAAGGCCATTAAAAGTTTAAACAGCTTTTAAAATAATTTATAAAAAAATATATTAGTTTTAAAATTTAAAAGTGTTTTTAAAAGAAAAACTGAGTACGCATTTGCATTCAAGTGCGAAAAGTTCTACTGTGAAAATATACTTTACTCACTGTGAAAATATACTTTAGAAATGACTTAGTGTACGTTGTAGACAACGCATTCTCAAAATCTGTAGTTATCGATAAAAAAAAGTTTTTTTACTATTTAACGGATTAAAGAAATGTTTCAATATTAACTTATTTAATAATTTTGAAATTTTAATGGTTTTGGATAGAAGAGAAATCAAGCTTTCTAAATATATATACATTTGATTACATTATGTATAAATTGTAATATTGTAAAAAATGTCTGCAATTTTACTATTATTTTTATTATTATTAATATTATTATTATTTTTTCTCAAATTTCGCGGAATTTTTAATCATTTTATACGACGCCCTACTTTCTGTAAATTTATCTTGAATCTACAATTCAAGATAATTAAGAATTGATGAATATAAATTTCTTTTTTCTCGTTCATACGCAATATTTACTCGATCAAAACATGAAATAAGAAAATAAAATATTTCTAAATTTATTTTAACATCTATTGTCTTGAAAAGCATAAGTTATTTATTTACAAAATAAATTATATCTCTGCTAATAAGTCTTCGCTTTTAACAAAAAAGGAGCTCAAATTGTTCGCAACATAATGCAAATTTAAAACAAATTTTCAAAAAGATAGAGTTTCCTATAATAATAGAAAAGAATTACGCGAGAGTTGAAAAAATTTAAATAAAAATAAAAGTCCCATATATTTCAGCAAAAGTTTAAGTAATGTTAGCAAATGTTATATATATTTAGATAGCTTGATTTTTTTCTATCTAAAACGATAAAAAATTAAAAATTGGTAGAAAAATGAATTGGAAAATTTACTTATTCCGTCAAGTTGCAAAAAATTGTTTATTTTATAGATAACTTAAAATTTTTAGGGTGTATTGAAAAATCTAAAAAATTACAAAATTATCTAATCAAAAGTGTATTCCACTTTTTCCATTTTGTTACATTGTGTTATCAAGTAGATTTTTTTCAGTTGCCGCAATCAAACCATTCATCATACTATATTTGTAGGGATCATAATATATTAACATTGAGGGCAGAAATATGTTTATCTCTTATGATCTTGGGAATATAATACAAAGAGATTTATATCTTTTATGATTGAGAGAATCATAAACCCAAACAATACGTTACCGTTACGATTTGACCAACCATATTTTTTCTTTGCGTGCGGTTTCAACGTGGTAGAATTTTCCGGAAACGTTTAATTTATGAAAACATACGTTTTTGGATCTTAGTATTAGTTTGAGTACATTTATTCCGTACTTTTCGCTCTACTATTCAATGCAGATTTACTGATTGTAGAGGTTTTGGTTTGCTTTTTAGCACAGAGTTTTCTGTATATTGCTTATACTTCACTGTTTATTTCAAGGTAAGTGTACAAATTTTATCTAATGTATTGTCCAATGTAAGCTGCGAATTTTTCCTATCTTTCTGCAAATTTATGAATTTAATCCCAAAAGCACTTCCTCTGAGACCAGAAACGAATCAACCAATTCTCTATTTTGTTGTTCTGAAGTGATATGTATCCCAGTTAGAATATTCTGAAGCGAATGAAACAAATGGTAGTCAGAAGGAACAACGTCTGGGCTATATAGCGAGTTGAGAAAAACTTTCGATCCAGTATTTTCTAAATAGTTTTTAACTGATTGAGTGTATTAGTGCTGTGAATGTATTAAGTATTAAGTATTATTATCGAGTATTTGCCCCTTCTTTTTGGAAAGTTACACAATACTTTCAGAGTTTAAGTTTTTAGTGATAACATATTAAAAATATAGCGGCTAAAATATAACTCTGTATGATACAAGTTAATTTATAAATATATGAAATTTATTATATTGATTTTTGCTAACATTAAATGTAAAGTTAACGTTTTTATTTATTTTATGTTTTGTATAAATTCATAAAATTTCATGCTAATTGCTAAAATATATTTGTTTTAGTTTTAAGTAAAAGAACTCTAATTAGAAAATATATTTAAAATTAAAAAATCCTTTAAATATCGAGTACCCAAATAAAAAATATTAAGTAGTATCGTGTATTCAAAAGTAGTAGAATTTGCAGGCACTACCGTGTACTGCCATCGTCATAAAGTATGGACAAGTTGTGGCAGTTTTTCATTTAATGCATAATACCTACTGTGGTACCTTGACACCATGGATAGTGGCTATGGTGTGAATTTTCATGGTTAGCATGGTTTCACTTGAAATTTTTTGCACTTTGATTTAACATAAAGGATCCACTTTTCACTACCCGTAGCAATTCGGTACAGAAATAACTTCGGTGTTTGACACTGAAGTAAAATTTTAGATATGAAAAAACGCTTTTGAAATTGTTTCTTGATCTATTCGTAATGATTTTGCAATTCCCCCCGATTCAGTAGTAAGTCTTTTGCTTACTCTTCAGTACGGTCTGCATTTCAATACAAATACTTCGATTTCAGCAGAATGGTTTTTGTTTAAGAATACCATTGAATGTATTTTGTTTTGCATAAATTATTGATTATTGACTAAAATCTACATCCATTAAAGAGATTTTCAAACAGTTTTAGCATTTATAAAACATGTCCTCATAACATGTTCAATATTAATGCTTAAGCCCTGAAAGAAATACAAAACCATCAAGTCAAAAAACAACATCATGGTTTATCACCACTCGTTAGCATGAAAAAGGCAATTGTGCGAAAAATAATGTGCACAAACGAATCTTTTGGAAGTCAAGCACTGTTTTCTTTTTGCGTTTTTGTGTTATTTTACTTTATTTTAAACATGTTTATTACTACTGCCATTTTAAATACTAGTACAACAAGTACAAAAATAATCAAAAAAAAAAAAAAAAAAAAAAAAAAAAAAAAAATCCAAAGTACAAGTTAACAAAAGAGGTGAGAATTGTAAGCAATCTTTATTATGAACATTCATACAAGTGGCTAACAAGAGCTCTTATAGTCGTTTCATTCCTTTTCCTTTTTCTATTTAATTTTTTTTTTTACTTTTTTGTTTTTGAGCTGTAATATAAAAAGCAAATACATAATTAAATTAAAGTCATATTATATTGTTGCCATTATAAGAGGCTAAGAGACTGGAAAAAAAAGCTTTTAAAATCACGTTTATGTGCACTTTATGTATAAAATTTATATACTTACAAACACTTACTTAGTTATATACTTACAAAAATACCATTAGCTTTGTATAAAATGGCTATTGTTTTCGATATTTTTTAATAATTTTTTTTCTTTTTGGTAAAACTAAATAAAAATTAAATTTTAGAGTTTAATTTAATTAAATTGTGTTTAATTTTATATAACAAAGGGCTTTTTGTAAAGTTTCTGTTTTTTTTGGCAAAATTTCATTTTGTAACTTATGAAGCCACTTGAGTGGTAGCCTTAAAAAAGGGATGTAGTTAGTATTGTGAGCTTTTAGTTTTGGTATGTTAAGCAATACGTGAATATATGTGGGTTGTTGCGCTGCGTTTTTAATGAAATTATGAAAATAATTTATTTAGTTTTAGCTAGGAATATACTTCGAATTAAAAAAAATTTTTTTCTTTGTCTTTTTAATGGGATTATTTTTAATTAAATAACTTATTTAGTATTAATTTCTCTTTTGCTTGATTTGAACGACTTCTGCAGAAATTATTTCGTGGAAATTTTTCAATGTAATATGATAGGTCATCATATATTTTTCTTAGGTGTGTCTGTCAAAAATGTAATCGAATTTCTGTCAAAAATCATTAAGGGTGTCTAAAAAAATGTAATATATTTATACTTTAAATGCATGTAATATTTATCTCATTAATAATTGAATTTTTATATTCTTAAAATTTTGTCTTTAGTCCATAAGGCAAATTTAAAACTTTTTATTTTTTAAACGGCATTAACATTAAAGCACCTGCCCAAACAAATTAATGTTATTCAATACCTGGGGTACCGGGTACCTTGATGTGTTTTCTCGTTGGTTTTGTAAAAGGCATATAATTTTATTAAAATTATTTATTAAATTGTTATTAAGATAAATTCAAACTAGTAAATATACTTAAAAAATATATTTGAGTATGTTCAAGATGTCCGTCCATCTAAATGAAACGGCAAGTTCAATTTTAAGATAATTTGATGTCAATATGATGCACGAATAAACGCTGTTCAAATTAATTGACAATGATTACTTATTACAATCTAGCCCCCATACAATTCTTTTTACTAAAAAAGGGTTTTGACCCTCATATCAATATTACATAATGTAATATATATGGGAGTTTTATATAAGTTAAAACCTCATTTAATTCTGATTTTTATAGACGTAAAAAAGCACATTTTCAAATTTCTATGGCATTCGCCCCTCAAGAATCGATAGCTCATATTTAAGGGCCAATTTCCAAAAATCATTAAAATATACATAATTTAGTATTGATAAACAGAATGCAAGATTTTAAAAAGTATAAATTATAATTTTAAACGTTACAGGCTTGGTCTATAATAAAGAATAGGATTCATATAACAAACGCCCCAAAAATTGGTCAAGCTCGACTATAACGTTCTTACAGTCCTAAAGAATATTGTTAGTGATAGAACTGACTTGATCCATAATTGAGCATAAGTTTCATATATGATAATTTCCTAAATAATGTTGTCAGTGATGGCACAGCGTCCTATATCGTATCAACAGCTGAAACCTTTGTGTAATATTTTAAAGTAGAAATGTTGTAAAAAAATATCACAGTCAATATTGAGGGATACAAAACAAAGAGTAGCGCAAAATAGTGACAATGAAAAAAAATTGTAAATTGTCATATATTATCGTATATTTCTCTTTCTGAAAAAAATGGCTTACTTGGATAGGTTTAGTCACTGGTTTAAATAAAAAGAAAAAAAAAAAATTAATAAATTTTAACTTTAAGTAAATCAAAGTCTCCAAAAATAATAAATACTGCAAAAAAAAAGTTTATTATAAAAATAATACGGCTTTACCCGTGTACTCTGGGTATTGATTTCTATACGTGTCAATTTTAAAGATATTTTATATATAGACCAAGTTAACAAAATTGGAGTTTTTTGCATCATGAGCTTTATCAACACTATGCCTACTACATCTTTAATATTATAGAAATGCGAGCACTTTAAAATCAAAAATATACCCGGGTAGTTACCATAGGGTTAAAAAGAGAATTCTTTTGTACGCACCAGCTAAGTCCACTTTTTTAATTTTAGAAGAGGGATAAAGAAAAATATATTCTTCTTTTCTTCCTTTTAATAATTTACAAATCTTTGATATTTCCTCAATATTTCCAACCCAAAATGAAAGCGTATCAGTAGTCTAGCAAAATCATTAAAGGGTTTTTAAAAGTTAGTTCGAATTTCGGTTTTATGGTATCTTGAATTTCTAATTTTTCGAAGCACTTTTTTACAGTATGATTGAAATCAAAATCATTTAAATTATTTAATTCAAATATTACTATATGTTGTTTTATAGAATACTAAAATTATTATGCTAGATTTTTGCTGGTACACAGAAAAAATAATGGCTAAAATATTTTTAATAAATCATTATTTGGTTGTAAATAAAATTTTATAAAAAAAACTGATTAGCTTTTAATATTATATTTTATTTATTTTAAAACCAATACACAAAATGAAAACAATTATATATATATATATATATATATATATATATATATCCTTGAAGGAATACTGACTGTATGCCACGTCCACTTTTTGCAAGAAGGGTTGCTTTGCTTCTTTCAAATTAATTTTGAATTTCATAAAAATTTTGATGCCAGCGTTAAAAAAAATATCACAGTATAACTAAATTTAGCGGAAAAGAGGTATGACATCCATACACATTAAATTTTATAATTGTCTTAGTAGCATCAAGAAATTTGCAAAATTGATTTTTACCGTAAGTGGGCGTGGTACTCAACTTATATTTTAGCGCAAAGTTTTCTCTAAAATTACTTGATATATGTGTTAAGTTTCATTTATACTTTCAAAAAAATAATTGGTTTACAAAAAATCACATTTTCATTAATTTTATATCCTGTGTTTTCTTTCGGAGAATGCACGATATATATATGTGAAAAGTTTCAGTTAAATCGGTTGAATAATGTGAGTACTCATATACTGAATAAAATTTTGTTATGAAAAGTGGGTGTAAAAATTTGGTAAAAGCCTCATAAAATACCTACGAGAAGCTTGGTACTCTATAAAATAGTAAGTACTAGAGAATCCAAATATTTGGGTTTTCATATTAATCAGTTAATTCTACAAATAATTATTCGGGGTTAAAATTTGATCGGTTAAATCCGATTAATGGCAATTTCGATTAACCGAATAATCTTAATAATATATGTTAAACATAGAAATAACACTAATTTTATTATTTAATATATTGAAATAGTTATTTAGAAACATAATGTAGATCATCTTATCAGTTCTTTTTACCATTTGTATGAAAAAATTGTATATTTTTACCTAATACTACTAAATATTCTCCTAATTTAAGTATTCTCGTATTTAATCTTTTTCTGTATGAAAATGATTTTTTGTCATAAATGTAGAAATTAATATTGGTATTTTTAGATACATTGTGCTGACGAAAACTAAAATATTTATTACTTATATAACTTTGAATTTACTTTACTCAGAACTATGTTTTGAGAATTGCTATTTTTACAAGCTTTTCATTTCGAATTTTATTAAACATAACAATAAGATCCTGAATTTACAATTATACGGTTTATTCGTTATTCGAAAATAAACAATTCTAAGTTATTCGGACAGTTATTTATTTATTTACGTAAATAATGGAAAAAAGTAATCCAAAATATGCGAAATTTAAGAGTGTGTAAAATCGAAATTCGAACTAAATTTTGCGACACCCTTTAGATGTTTTATTTATCTGATGATATTTTTCATTTCGCGTTGGAATCATTGCGGCATTATTTGATGACCCAAACTTTGTCACATAGTGTATTTAGAAAATTTTAATTTTATAAGAAAATTGAGTAGATACATAAGTGTCTACATCATTATATATTAAAAATTAAATTTTTATGAAATTTGAACTTAGCATATCTGTAGACTAAAGTAGTGATATTCATATTTATATTCATAGAAAAACTATGTAGAACATTAAGTATAAAATCTCAGTTTTGAATTTTTCGTTGTTTTGTTTTTTTTTTTTTTTATACAAGTTATTAAGTATCATATGTTTTTATTACTCACTCGGCTCGGAATCACTTTCTGAGTCGACTTAACCGTCCACCTGACTATCCATGTAAATCTCAAAAATAGTCGCAGATAGATATCTTAAAAAAATTTGATACGAATAATTACTTTGGTCGAAGTGGTCCTCATCAGGTCATTAACCTATACCTCATAAAAATGTCCTCTCGTAAAAGGGGTTTACCGCTCATAAATACCTTAAATATGAATATATTTAATGAAGTATGAAACACAGTTTAATATTATTACAAATCCTTATGCCAAACTTCATGAATATCGACCCATGATTGACCAAAGCTCCCTTTCTTTCGAAATTCACTGTAATGTGCGTAAATAAGTATTAAGATTATAATTGAACCAAACCGGTTTTATATAAGTAGAATGCAAATTGCAAATTATGAGAATTGGTCAATAATCACCTTGAAGTTCATAAATCCCATACAGGTGTAAATGTAAATGAATCAGCGTATTTATGCTGAAAAATTTGTTACCAGTGCCAACTCATCATACAAACTCAAAACATATTTATGTTGACAGCATATACTGACTATTTGTTAACAATGCCAGCATATTGTCTAAACACAAAATTATTTATTTATAGCAAATTTTCAACAATTGTTGACAGATATGGTATTTCTTGAAAGGTGTTTGTAAGCTTTTCAGCATATGAAAATTTTGTTAGCATGTGGAATTTATATTTCATTATTATGTCTATTAGAAGCTCAAAAATATTGTGTCTTCGTAACTGTTGATGGTATTAAAAAATGATGTGAATATAACTTGAAGGCAATTTCTGTTTGCATTTTTTTGTGTTATATTGGACCTGGCTTCAATATATGTATAAGTATATATATATAGCAATTTATTGCGCGAACTAGAGTCATGTTAAAAAAGTGGTTTATAGGTTTAGTGATCCAAAAAAATATATCAAAATTGATTGAGATATCCTGCGAAGCAGAAAAGAATTTTATTTTGTAAACCTGCATGATCTAACAAAAAAACAATTATACGCAGCAAAAATAATTAACTTATATTTTTCAATTAACACTGTTGCTTCTTTTTATATTAACATTTAATTAATACATTCAAAAAAAAAAAAAAAAAATAAAATAAAGTGTAAACATAAAATTCCCGTAAGACTTTTTCTAATTTAAATTCATTTATTCATCTCCTTGCTTGATTTAATAAATTGTTTCATTGGAAAATTTTTTCTGGTTTTTCATTTTTACAGTTATTAATAATTGATATAATCATCACTGGTGAGAGGCGCACATTTAAACAGTTTTTGATTGAATAAATTATAAATTATTTTGATAATTGGGAACTTTTTCCTGTGTACGTACAATAACAAAAGAATAATAACAATAAAAAATATGTACACAAATACTATACTGTTGTTGATTTCTTACTAAATGTGCCAATGGGAAACAGAAACATCAATATTATAGTGAGAAGAGTTTTCGCGCATTAGAAAAAGAGCATTAGAAAATCGAAAAATACTTATTTGGCTGTATTTCAAAATGCCTTTCAGATATCAGTAGCAGTAGACAGATACATATCGATATATCAACCCCTTCTTAAAGAACCCAAAAAAAATATATATATATAATTATATATATAATATATATATGTATATGTATATATATTATATATATATATATATATATATATATATATATAAAGAATTATATCAATTATTAATAATTGTAAAACAAATCAAAAATAACGATTTTTTTCCAATAATAATAATTGAAAAAGTTACAAAATTTAAATAATGCGTTAATAGAATGAGTCACAAAAAAGAAAAACAGTTGATCAAAAATAATTATTTTAAATAAATCAATCAACTAAATGATTGAATAAAGCAATATTTTAATTGAAAAAGTGTATATATTTTTACTATTTTCATTATATATCATTCGCTTTTTTCTTATTTTATGTTTCATAAATTTTGTTTGTAATTTTAAAATTCATCAGTTTTCCCATTTTGTTCAAATTTGTGGTTTCTAATCGGTAGTGGCTTCTTGGATTCTATACCGTTCATACTTAATCTTAAGCCTCCATCATTTACATGCTCTATGAAATTGTGACGCTAAAAAAGAAAAATTAGGTTTTAATAACTAGCGCGCTTTACGTTATATAATTAATAACTTTTTACCTGTTAGTTTCTTTACATAAGCAGTATAGTGTCTTCTCTAGAACCTAACCATCAACTTACCCATCAACGACGAAGACACCTGAAACAAGACTTTTAACGATGTATCAGCAAATATATTAATACAGCTGTAGTATTCACACCTGTGCAAAGAGAATAAAATTTTCAAAATATGTATATAAAATAATTTTTCAACTTTTCTATACTTAATTTTCAATCATATAAAATATTTTTTTTTTTTTTTTGTTATTGTTTTCTACTTTCTCAAAAACATTTATAAAAATTTAAAAATGATTTAATGTATTAATCACTTAATTAAATCTGTATATAAAATAAAAAAAATAAAAATTTTAGGCAATATTTTTTCTGTGTATATACTTATAAACAAATTAGTAAAAGATTCAATATTCTTTTAGGATAAAATTTAGTTATGTATTTATTTTTTAGAAGCAAAATCAACTTTTTTAAGGGGAATTCATGCAAGATTGCTTAAGATAAAAACGACTCCAAAAATTTCCTTCATCGCACAGAAAAAAAAAGAAAATAAATGAATAAAAAATAAAAATGGATTTCAATTATGAAATAATCAAACTGATCATTAATTAAGTGAAATTAATTGGTATTTTTTATAATTTTCAATTCATTTTCTAATCATATGAATTACATTTATGATTCGAATTTGCTTATACTACATTAAAATATATATTAATACAACTAAAGAAATAATTTTATCTATAACTTTGCAAAAAAATTCTTTCGCTAATTAAAGTATAAATATTGCGTTCAAATTATTCATTTAATTATTTTTAATACTAATTAAGAATGTATTATCCAAATAAGTCTTAAATTAAATTCACTTTGACTTATTACAGTGAAAGGTACGATAAAAGCGCTCATTTATGCCAAGTGTTCTTCAAGATAGCTTATTGCTTTGACACGTAATAATTTTTTAATTTCGGTATTAGGGAATATCTAAAGTAACACCGGAATACTTAAGAGTAATACCATAAAATATCACATGTACTTACCGAATAATTAATAAAATTTCTATATCGTGCTGCAAATACAAAGTAGCAATAAATGACCTGGACTTATTGTCAATTGTCTCAAATTTATATTTAATTTTTCTGTGTAAAAAGTATTTTTCAAAATGTTTTTATTTTTTGAGCGAATTCTTTTAAAAGCTGTCAAGTTTTCAAAATAAATTAAAATATTGAAGATATTAATTATATGAATTAATAATATAATTAAGTTTGTAAATGAATCATTCTTTTTTGATTTTAATTCATTACGAATTAGCTAAATGTTGAATTAATTCATTTCACAACAAAAAAGAATTCAATGAATTTTGAATCAATTCAAACGAAGTAGACAGAAATGAATTTCAATTCGTTTCCAATCCAAATGAATTTGTAGAATGAGTTGCAATTCGTTTTAAATTTAAATGAATCTGTAAAATGAATTGCAATTCGTATCCAATTCAAATGACTATGTTATAGTGAATTGCAATTAATTTCCAATTTATTGTAATTCATTTGAATTGAAAACGAATTGTAATTCATTTTTACTGAATTCATTTGAATTGACTCAAATTTCATTCAATTAATTTTTTTGTGAAAAGGATTAATTCAAAATTTGCTAATTCAGTGCAATGCCGAGGAGGTGGTGAATATACTTTATGATTACCCATCCGTTTCAGCTAACTGTAACTTTGGAGTAAACCTATCACAATACTAGGTACATGTCTAGTTACTTCAACTGAAAGAATTTAATTTTCAACTTCGCACTTATAAGGTGACATTTTTTATAATTCTTTTACTTGAAATGAGTTATACCCAATTTATATTTACACTTTAAATCTTATTTGAATGAGATTTAGAAGAAACAAAATCTACCCCATTCACATTCACATTTTCAATACTGCATTGAAAATAATTTTATACAACCACTAAACAATCGCATATGTTAATAATATATGTTAATTTTTTATTAATTTATGTTTAATTTGATAACAAATTTTATTTATTCGTTATTCTATTTTAATTTAAAAGATATCTATTTACGTTCAAATGTCATTTTTATTTGGTACATTGTTATATTTCACTAACACACTGAAAGTAAAATAGTATTGGATAATGATATTTTTCAAAATCTAGTTAAATTTTATGAGATTTTGGTAAAATCTCATTAGAAACTAGATTTTGATTTGTATGGAAAATCTATTTATAATCTAATATAATTATATAGATTTTATCTGAAATCAAATTTAAACTAGTTTTATGCAAATATAAATGGGAGTATAAGTTAAGTATTTGTGCAACCCATACTTTTGGTTTCTTGGTGATTGTAAAATCACAATTATCTTCATGCTCATTTCCGAAAATGTCAATAAAGTGTAATAGTTACAATACACGTTCAGAAAGACGAGGTTATCACTCCTTCACAAAGTTACAAAAGTGCTGAATGAAAAACAGCAATTTGCTATCTAAATAAGATAAGATTTGTTGGCATTTACCACTTCTATATTCAACAACATGTCTGCCTGGTACGGCCTCCCCTACTGCCGCCTTGTAGATTCCAATCTGTTGCATTCCTGGTGATATTGGACTGTGATCCCGTGCTCGATTCAACGTCATTTTTGTCTTCTAATTTCGAATTCAACTGGTGTTTTTCCGGTCCGAACACAACATTGTTCGTTGCTGATAGCATTTGGCCATGCGTATTTTTTAAAGCTTTTTTACGTTGGGGTAACTATATCTCCATTCGGAAGGGTGACCTTATGCATTTAAGGGTTAATTTAATTTATTTCTTTTTTAATTATGAAACAACATATGAAAACGATTTTCCCTAAAACAAAGCAAAACAAAGAAAATAATTTCTTACTTACTATTATTAATTTTATTTTTACAGCATCCTTCGTCATTTTTGTCTACTAATTCATATATTCTATGAACTTAGCCTGCAAACTCAGTTAGGTCTGCCCCACAAATTTACATCATTTCATGTTTTTGAAATATTTTGATTTTTTCAATAAAAAGTGATAAATCAGAATAAAACAAATAAATAAATTAAAATATTATAGTTCAACAGCAGTCACTAATCGTACTCAAGTCTCAAAGTCCTTGATACATTTTTTTATTTTCAAAAAATTTTGACATACCAGCACTCCTTGGTTTCCTCTATAATCGTCTAAGTTTTCAGGAACAAAAGAAATGTAAACTGAAGGTCAAATGAGCTGCAATCTTTAAATAATTCACAACAATGTGTTTTTTATTTACTTGAAATCCGGGAATTTTTCATTACCAGAAAAAACTAAACATTTTGATATAATAACAAAATTGTTTAGCGCAAAATATTTTGTAAAATCTTGGCCCACACTTTTGAGTATCAGCTCAAATATTTATTGTTTCTTTGACTTTTTTGTAGTAGTCAGTAGATCACTGCCTTTATGATGTAATAATAAACAGAGAAAAGACATGGTTACGGTATTTTCACAACAACAATATTATGTTGTTATTGTTATTATTCACTAATTTTAATAATGCTGTGTTCATTCAATCAAAATTTTAATGTAGTTGACTACAAAAATTTTATGCTCCCGAATATTTTTTTTAGAAAAAAAATTTATTAATATAAAAATATCATTATTTCTACAACCATGTTTCATTTTCAACCCATATTAATATTATTATTTTCATAACAATAAAATTTTATGATTTTAACGTTTGTTTTCCACCTTCAGTATAATTCCCATTTAATTTATACATGAATTAATATATGTAGAAAAGGATTTGTAATATTTGGTCTGATTTAAGCAATATAAGATAACTTCTAGTAAAGGAATTAGTTAATAAAAAATATCTTGTATCATATTGTACAATATATAATTTTTAATTAATGTATTTTATTTTATTATATGATAAGATGGGATAATAATATGATAATATTGAACACTAATATAATAAAATGTAGTAAGATGAATACAAGAAAATATTGTATTATTTTGCACAATATATTGATGGTAAACTTATAAAAATAATTTTTAATTAATTCACAGAAATAAAATATTCCAAATAATTTTTTAATAAAAGGATTAATTGAATTGAATTATAAATTGAATTATATTAATTAAATAAATAATTATAATAAAATCAATTTCTATTGAAGGTAGAATTTAATTAACTATAAAATTGAATTAAAATCTTCGTTGATTTCAGTTAAATATTCAATCATAATTCCAATCTATTTGATAAAAAAAAATTTAATTGAAATTGAAGCCAAAATCAATTATTCTAGTTAATTATAATATTATTATTTTGATGATTGAGGAAAAATCAAACAAAAATTTAATCAATATAAGCAATTTTGTAATTGAAATCCATTTTTATTTTTTTTTCTGTGATTTGTTTTATTTTAATATGTGATAAGATGGAATAATGATATGGTAATATAGAACAGTAATATGATAGAATGAAATAATAATGTAGTAAGAAAATTTCAATCGCAACATAAAAATGAGCCATGAAATGAGACACGATATGATAAAATGGAACCATAACAACTTTTATTTATAATCACATCTATTTTTAGCTGTGATTATATATTCCAATTGTTTTATGTTGCTCTTATATTTTGATCACTACGGCTATCTTTTTTTTTTGTCTCTGCGCGAACTACTATACTGGAACAAATGAATTCAAATTCGAATCGAGTATTTCAAATTTCATTTTCATCTATTCGGGTTCAAAAGTTACCCAGAATTTGAAAGTTAATATTTCTAACGTCTTTAATATTATCAATAACAATATGCGACCAATTTTGGGTCACCAAATATTGATTTAGTGATTTTATTGCAAAATGAAAGGTTAGTCGAATTTCGATTTTATGAACTCTTAAACTTGTTCATTATGTGTGTACATAAAAAATATTAAAATCAGTAAATCTTAATGTGGGTGCCTATTGTTTTACAGAGTACAAAGCTTCTATTAGATATCATGTAATATTTTTATTGAATGATCCTCCCTTTTTACGCCCACTTTTCAGAATTTGTATGTAAATTATGAGTAGTCATATTGTAAAACCGATTTAAATGATATTTTTCACGTATACATATCTATGCCGAAAAGAAAAAAAAAACTATATAACTTAAGTTTCCCAGTTTCTTAATTTTTTTAATTTTTGTATTTCATTACATATTGTGTAAATTTTTTACAAATGTCTGTCCATTACTTTAGGAGATATGTTGTTACCCAGCATAACTCGTTTGATTCTACTTTTTTCGAAATGTAAAAATTTGATAAATTGACATATATTTTTTCCCATATTTCCTATATTACACTTTATGATTGACTTTTTTGAAATATGTAGGTTTTTAAGACATACATTTTATTTTCATAGTATTTTGGAAATCGAATTAGTATATAATTCAACATATTTAATATATATTTTAAAATTCCAGTTTGTAAAATATGTATAATTTGAGAAATTTTTTGAACTGAATATTAATTTTATAAAGGAAAAAACAAAACCATTACTTTCTTGATATATTTTTCGGTAGTCCATATACATATCGGTTTGAAATATAGGCCAAAAAATTTTTATATGATTGCGGATATATTTACACGATAGATAATTCAAAATTGTATTTATTGTATTTAATTTCAATCTAAAACTTAAAAAGCGGTTTTTTTGAAAAGTAATAAAAATCAATAATATAGTTTTTCCTTTTTGCCACACACATATATATATACATATATATATATATATATATATATATATATATATATATATATATTGTGTATCCTCCGAAATAAAATATAGGATATAATATTAATAAAAATGTCATGCACAGTTTTTGCAAGCAATTCTGTTTTTGAAAGTTCAAAGAAAATTTAGCACATATATCAAGTTAAGTTCAGTACCATGCCCAGTTTTTAGCACACGTTAATTAGAAATCAATTTTGCTACTTTCTTGCTTCTATTATGATAATTCACATATAATTTGACATATATAAGAAATAAAAAAAATTGTATATTATAAAATTTAGTCTTTACGAGTGCCGCGATTATTTTTATACTGTGATATTTTGTTGCCACTGTCATCTAAATTTTAATGAAGTTTGCTTACTAAGAAGCAAAAAAACCTTTTCTTAACACACATATCTGCCAAGTTTCACTATTTAATTAGTTTAGATGTAAGGTCAAACTAAATAAAGTAAACAATATTGTGACAAAAAATGAGTGCAAATAGGCGTCCAGCAAAAATATAGTATAATAATGCTAATAGTATATAAAATGACAACAAAATATATTAACATTTGAGTTAAATAATTGAAATGATTGTTGTCTCTTATTATAATGAAAAAAAGGCTCCGAAAAATTCAAACTTTAAGGGGCCATAAAACCGAAACCGTTGAAATTATTGAATCAATTTTTTTTACTGCACTGTGCAGCAAACAACCAAATCTTATTTATATACCTAAATTTTTCTGGTTTTGTATTTTAGGAAATCTAAATTTAAAGTTTAATTTAGTCTCTCCTCCTGCCAATATTATTTATCATTCCACATTTTAATTTGACTGTCAAGCGTATGAGTAAAATGCACTTTTTATACAAAGTATAATCTATTAATTCAGGCAAATAAAAATAAATTTATACTTCAAAAATTTATATATCATCTTTTCCTGATAAAACTTTGTACATCATCATCATTTTAATAAAAATGTTATTAGGCAGCTGAAATAGTCTTTGATCCAAGTGGAAAATAGAAAAATGTGCACACAATTGTGATATAATAGTCTTCAAATTAAAAAGTGTACTGCTTCATTGATTTAATTTAAAAATGTTTAATATTTCTTTAAGACCTCTTTCAAATAAACTTGAATATACACTGCCTGCCACCTGAATAAGGAATCACAATTTTTTAACTTTAATTAAGTATATCTCCTAAACTAAAGTTCAGAAAAAAATAATTTTTTGCGCAACCAAATTTCAAAGTGTTGGCTTTCGTTTCCTGAAGAAATAAAAAATATATGAATTTTGTTATACTAAAATTATGCATTTATTTAAAGACATGTACTTCCGTGGTACTTTTTCGTGTGTCACTTGAATAAGGAATATTTTAAAACTAAGCAAACTGTAATTTATTTTTAAATTTTAGGTTATAAAAATAAAAGTTATTATCTTCTAGCATTCAATTAGTAATGAGTACCGGCATCATTTTTAGAAAGAACCTCAAAAATGCGATTTGGCATCGACTTGAATAATGACTCCAAGTAAATTAGCGAAATTGAACTCCATGCTTCCGTTATTGCATTCTTTAAGCGTTCTATCATCTCAAATTGTTTTCCTCCTTCATAAACTCTTTCAAGCCAATCCCAGACATTTTCCATTGGATTCAAGTCTGGTGAATATGGGGGCTAATCCAAAAGTTAAACACCTTGTTGATTAATTCATTGTTTTACTGCTCTGGCGGTATGAATCGGAGCGTTTTCGTATTGGTACGTCCAAGGTATCACAATATAAAAATAATCGCGGCACTAAAAAGAAACCATTAAATTTTGAAAATGCTTCCTCCAGAATGTTTTTGTAAGTCGTTGCAGTTATTTTGTTGGATACAAAAACCAATTCTATGGTACCATAATATGAATTGGCACTCCATATAATTATTCCGCCCTCTCGGCTGTGTCTGCCGCTCAAAAAGAATTCCGCCTTATTTATGTCATGGAAGAAATATTTATACCAGTCGGAACTTTTTTCATCGGAAAATACAACTTTAAACCATTTGTGGGATCATGTCATTATATTTTGGCAAACTGTAGACGTTGTGATTTGCGTTTTTCATTAAGTGGTGGTTTTTTTGCAGTTTTCGACGGACTATGTATGGGCACGACTTTAAAATATAGTGCACTGTTCTTAGACTTGCACTGACTCCACTTTTTTCACATATTTTTGATACCGACATGGCAGAATTTGATGCAATTCTAAGAAATTTTCGTCTTTCTTTTGGAGTTGTTGCCATTTTCTTCCGTCCTTTTATGTTTTTTCCATGTTATTTAAATAACTGTATACAACTGTCTTTCCATTATTAATGTTTTTGGCTATTTGGACCAGATTCTGACCCTGAGAATTCAAAATCAGAATTTTTTCTTTTTCAGAGTTATTAAGAGCCTTACCACGTCCCACTTTGAATAAAAACTTTTTAAAAACTATCAAGTTAAAAATTCTGTAGCCGTTTATATAGAAGGAAATTCAAATCATAGCCTTCCTGATTAATATTAAAAGAATTCCTTATTCAAGTGATACACGAAATAGTACCACAGAAATATATGTCTTTGAATAAATGTATAATTTTAGTATAACAAAATATGTATATTTTTTATTTCTTTCGAACACTAAAGCCAGCACTTTGAAATTTGTTTGCGCAAAAATTTTTTTCTGAACTTTAGTTTAGGAGCTATACTTAATTAAAGTTAAAAAAATGTGATTCCTTATTCAAGTTGCAGGCAGTGTATTTTTATACGACCGTCATAACTAATCTTTATTTGAGAATTCTTATCTTATCAATAAAAATGTTATTAAGAGAAAACAAATATTCATTCAATTATATTGAATTCAATTAATATTTATTTTCTTTCTATAAAATCATTTGCAGTTGCCTTGGCATTGAACGTATGTATGCAATTTTTTACGTATTATACTGGATTCCTTTTACCTAAGACCATTTTACATATAAAACTCAGTTCAGCATTTCCATATAAGTGTGTATTTAAAAATAATCCTTTTTATATTGTAGTAAAATGTAGTAATATATATAGTAGGAGTAAGTACTTGTAGTAATGTTTGTTGGTACTTTAAATGATGCGAGTATCTATTGTCAATAACGACAGACAGTCTGATTTTCGTTTTAATTTTTTATTCTATTTTTTTACCTGTATAATGTATGATTTATATATATATATATATATGATGAAGCATTATGTGTTCATTTCTAATATTCTTAGTTTTCAACTGAATATGTCTTTAACACTTAATTGAACCCTTTTGTACTTCACTTTGTTTTTATTCTTTACTTTTCTGTTATTAGTGTTGTTGTCATTATTAGTAAATAATCTTTCATATGATAACTATTTGTCACCTACGTAGGTAAATTTAAAAGTCTTTTGTCAGCTTTTAGTTTTTTTTTTTCTATCAGTACCCGCGTTCTGTAATTTTATGAGAAAATTTTGTTTTGAAAAGTTTATAGTCGTCTTATTTAAAATAGGACAATTAATAACAAATCGTCTGTTTTTTTTTAATATTAAATATATATGTTCATTTTAAATATTATATGAATCATGATAAAAACTTGATGGGTATTAAAATTTTTAAATTGTTTCGAAATAAAATTATCTTCAAGCCATATTTACATTGCTTTTTTTATCTGTCAAATAATTCCTGTAAAACTTAATAATTTTTTTCCTTAAAGATTTTGTTGTATCCTTTATCATAATGCTAGGAATAAAATAATTTATGCATATAAAAATTGATGAACAAATCTATGTATCACCGTAACTCAAGAACCGTTGGTAAAATAATTTTTCGGAGTTATTAGGAAATTAGTGGTAAAATAATAATAATAATAATATAATAATAATAATAATAATAATAATAATATTAATAATAATAATAATAATAATAATAATGATAATAATAATAATAATAATAATAATAATATTAAGGTAACTTGAAGGTAATTTTAATTTGCATCTATAGAAGTTTTATTTATCTAAATTTGTACAAACCGTTCTCGAGTTATACTAGAGTGATGGTGATGATATCAGTCATGCCCATAAAAACAAATACGTGATAGAAAAAAAGTGAAAGCAGTTTTTCGTTTAATGCATCAGATTATATCTAGTCCACCTATTTCTTTTTTTAAGAAGAAAAAAAGTCTTTTTTGGCTTAATGATAAAGGATTAAAACTGAAAATTTTGTCATTCTCATTTATTAAAAGAACTTTTAAGAAAAAAAATCTTAAATTTTGCATAAAAGAATTTTTTACTGACACTATTTTCAAATTAATTCCGAAACTGTTTGGAAATAACAAAGATAATTTTGGTTCGCATCTGTAGGTGTTTAGCCTATCTAAATATAAATTCTTATAGTTATTTTTGTAAAATAATAATTTGATAACTAAGACTAATATAGGATTAATACACGCTAATGTGATTTCTGGAAGAGATTTTTATATGGGACCGAATTTCATAAAAAGCAGATTAGTTCAGGTAACCGAATTGTTTGCACATCGAATTTGTTCGGTCACATATACTATCCTACAATTCATTCATAACTACTAATAATTTCATTTTTAACACCATATATATGTGGATAATAATTGACCATAAAGTTGTGGCAACCGATGTTATTAGTTAAAGATATTAAAAAAAATACTGTGCTTGCAAGTATATGCCAAGTATATGATTCATGCAAATGAAATAAAAAAGGAATTGGTAGTCTCAACTGAAAAAAATCAAATGCCTTTATTACCCCCAATAATAAAATAAAAGCAATGCTTATTCGTGCAAAATAATTAGGGTTTTTTGTTTCATTTCAAAATATGTTTTAATTAATAAAATGCATATACGTATACATAAAAACGTGTATTAAACTAAATGTTAAATACTTATTTAATTTACATATTTAATTAATTTACATATATTCAAATAATTAGTGATTAACAATATATAATAATTTATAGACATAAAAAGGTACATATTTGAAACAATGTAATTAAAAAATTACAAATTGGAACTATTTAGTTAACGTAAAATCTTACAATACACAGACTTTATACTATTGTTGTTAAGGTCGTGTTTTGCGAAAATTTTAAAAATATGTTTTTGTATAAAATTCAGAATTATTTTTGTTTTTCTTTAATATTCATCATCAGACCCATATATAAGAAAAAATGACTTTTCACAGCTTCCACAGGATGATCAAAATTGTAAATTTTATCAAAGAGTGTGACGAAAGCCTTCTAACGTCTAAATTTAAATAGCAAACAAATCCTAATACACTTTTGGAACTTACATCAAAATGTGAAATGAATTTTTTTTGAACATCACTTTAGGTTAGTTTTAGAGAATGTTGATTAAGTCTTGGATTTGATCTTGGTCGACGGAAACAAGTCTGTAAATGATTAAGAACCATAACCCAAAGAATATTTTTAATTTGAAATATAATGATAAAGTCTCATTTTTAAGTGCATGAACCAATAATTAATACTGTAAATTTATAACTAGGATATACATTGATGGCTCAAAGATGAACTGCGGTGTCGGCTCTGGTATCTTCTCTAACGATCTTGGAATTAGACACTCATATAGACTTCCTGATAAGGCAAGCGTATTCCAAGCGGAAATACTAGCAGTCAGGGATGCGTGTAAACTAATTCGCGATAGAAATATTCAAGGGAATATTGGTTTATTTATCGACAGCCAAGTGGCAATTCTTTCGCCCAAATCACCCAAAACTACCTCTATTCTAGTCAGACAGTGTAAAGAGGAACTGCTAGGACTAAGTCGACTGTATGACATTACTATAGTCTGGGTTCCAGCGCATATATATATTACTATGGTAATGAACAAGCAGACGAATTAGCCCGGACAGGCAATGCTATGAACGCCTCCTTATCGGCTTCTGTCGCAATCCCGTTAGGATCAGTCAAAAACAGAATCCATAAACACTATTTAGAAAAGGCAAAAAATATATAACGAAATCTGGAAAAATGTAGAGTCGCGAAGGAAACGTGGCCTACCTACAACGAAAAACGCTCAATGCAACTCATTGGCTACAAACGCAAAGACATCTCGAGACTAATAGCATTGTTTACAGGTCACTGGACGATTGGAAAACATGCCAGCAGACTTGGTTTCCCTTACAATGAATACTGTCGTAGTAGTGGAAATCGCGAGAAGGTGGAGACAATATATCATATTCTGGGAAGGTACTAATTAGACAACCTCTGTGAGATATCTGACACTAGAATCAGTGACATTATTAAATATCTCAATGCTACAGGCTGCATCTAATTAATTTATGTTCTCATTTTTCTTTCCTACTCTTCTATCTCATTACAGACTCAATCCAACTGTGACCAATTATCTGTGATTTAATACACATTACTAAATTTGGTTGTAATTAATACGATTTGAAAATAATATTCAATTTAATTACTTAAACTAATAAAATTAATTAAACTAATAAAAATTATTGGAATTGCAGTTTCCTTATAATTATAATTATTCATTCATAATTATTAAACAATATTTTATATGAATAGTATTTTGCGCCATTTGGTTAAAGTTCTATTATTATAAGAGTTTTATAACCAACTGTTTTTCTAAGTGTAATTTTAAAACTTTTTTGTACCGAATTTCATTTAAATAGATAAGTTTATGATCATTTAATCTATATTGCGTAAGAAAATTTGTATGGGTGCTACGTGAAATAATAAACCGATTTTAATCAGCTTCAATATTTTAAAATATATGTGTTCTATCCAATTTTTACTCAAATAAAGGGTGGTTAAATTGTAAGGGCCAATGTTGAATGTGAACCGAATTTTATTTGACATTTCTCTATTTCAGACCTACTCAATTTGAACCATGGAGAGATACACAATCCAACAACGTGTTAAAGTTATCCAGACTTATTATGAAAATGGGCGT
The DNA here is from genome assembly GCA_932274085.1 of Protocalliphora azurea. Classification (NCBI taxonomy): domain Eukaryota; kingdom Metazoa; phylum Arthropoda; class Insecta; order Diptera; family Calliphoridae; genus Protocalliphora; species Protocalliphora azurea. The sequence goes on along the minus strand of OW026523.1, from coordinate 80,687,559 downwards.
TCAAATCAAAATGCATATCGTGCACTTCGTGATTTTTTGGTCAATTTGATCGTCCAAATGTGCATACAATCGCAAAAATCGTGGAAAAATTCGAGCAAACCGGGTCTGTAGAAGATGTGAGAACACCAGTGCATGCTCCTACAGCTCGTACTACAGAAAATATTGCTGCTGTTCGCGATAGTGTGGCTGAAGAGCCGTCCACCTCAACTCGTCGTCGTGCCCAACAATTGCACCTCTCACGCTCGTCGTTGATGAACATTATACATAAAGACTTGCATTTACACGCTTACAAGGTGCAATTGACTCAAGAACTAAAGCCTCTTGACCATTCCAAACGTCGTGAATGGGCAGAATGGTGGCAAGAAATGGCAACAGTGGATGATCAATTTTCGAAGAAAATCATCTTCAGTGATGAGGCACATTTTCACCTCAGTGGATTCGTCAATAAACAGAATTGCCGCATTTGGGCGAATGAGAATCCAAGAGTGATTGTCGAAAAACCAATGCACCCACAAAGAGTGACTGTTTGGTGTGGTTTATGGGCTGGCGGCATCATCGGGCCGTATTTTTTCCAAAATGAGGCCGGTCAGGCAGTTACTGTGAATGGTGTTCGCTATCGTGAGATGATAACGAACTTTTTATGGCCCGAATTGGAAGATATGGATGTGGCCGATATGTGGTTTCAGCAGGACGGTGCCACTTGCCACACAGCTAACGAAACAATGGCTCTTTTGCGCAACAAATTTAATGGCCGTGTTATCTCACGTAATGGCGATTTCAATTGGCCGCCAAGATCATGTGATTTGACACCGTTGGACTTTTTTCTTTGGGGTTATTTGAAAGAAAAGGTGTACGTCGATAAGCCAGCAACAATTCAAGAGCTAAAGGATGAGATAATTCGGCACATTAACGGCATAGAACCTCCATTATGCCTCAGGGTCATCGAAAATTTGGACCATCGGATGGAGGTGTGCCGCCGTGGTCGCGGCGCCCATTTGGCCGATATTTTGTTCCATACATAATTGAGTAATACCAATATATCATAATAAAATAAAATTACAATAATTTCCTAAATAGTTTGTGTTTTATTCAAAATCAACATCGGCCCTTGAAATTTAACCACCCTTTATATAAACACATAAATAACTGGTCTAAGCAGCCTTAACCGTTATGGGTTTAATTTTTAGATTTTTTTTAATGACTGAACTTAGTTAATTGAAAAAACAACATCAAAGACAAATCAGTATTAAAGTTTGCATAAATTTGAATATTGGCACTGAAACAGTGAGGTAAGTTTAGTAGTGATTTTTAGCATTATTATAATTATAAACTTATATATAGTTTGTTTAGATTTTACCATACAAATATCAAAATGCTACAAAAAGTTCCTTACCTTCCATTAGAAAATTGAATTTCTTTAATTAATTTTTAATCTTGCTTCGTATATATATAAAACAAAATGTTTATATAAGTATGTAGAACTATAAGGGAAATCTAAAGTGTAGTAAACTACTATTATGGTTCATTTATGCTAGTATTTGTGTAGTTTTCACATTAAATAATGTTACGTTTTCCATCTACATGTGCATTTAAACGTTAAATAAACTTACTGTGTATAGAAAGCAAACACATCCATCCACGCACGTATATAATAAACTATAAACCTTATATGTACAATTGTTTGTCTATAGCGAAATGCTTGTTTAATAACTCCTTTTGTATGTCTCACAATAAAAACATATTGAAAATTGTATTAAAAAGTTGCATGATTTTAAATCTATTTCATTTAACAATTAGTAGAGTATATAATATACACTCGAAAAATATTACTTGTGTTCACTTAAATCTAATCAAGTTAATTAAACATTTTAAAGAGAATTTTGATATAAATTGAAATATAAAAACGAAATAATATAATATATATATTGAGGTTATTACCTTAGTCTTGGCGGGATTATATTACAGAAGAGTATGAGATTTTTATGATGTATGCTTGAGCTACAAAAAATTCTTATATATAAAACTTAACCTCAATTTATTAATAATATTTTGCAGTTATCCTTGTTGCTTAAATTATTATTTTTTTTTTTAATTTCAAAGAAATTTGCTGTCCTTGTAACAGTCCTTGAAAGAATTTATTAAACACTTGTTTGGGTTCAAATAACATTATTTTTCGAAAGCTATAATAAAGAAAATCAATTCAATTGTTAATTAAATTTATCGTAGAAATTTTTTAGGACAAATATTTTGAAAATTAAAATTTTTTTTGCAATAAAAAATGCTGAACCATAATCTGAAAATTTTGCTACATTTTTATGTAGTCATTAAAATTTTTACAATTAAATATGTTGACGAGCACCTCCAACTATACGGTGTAAAGGCCAAGAAAAACTCAATTCACGCAATAAACTGATTTTCTGAGAGAGCAGTTCTGAGGATGAGTACTTTTTCAAAATTCACGCTTACTTTTTCACGATTTGGATAGCCCAAACTCTGTTATACAGGACTCTACATTAATGGAATACGTTACAAACGGAGCAGAATTATTTTGTCTATAAATATCTGACATAAAATTGTAGCTTCATGGAGAGGTGCACATATAGTAATAAAAAATATTAAAATTGAAAAAATTTTGGTTTTAAATAGCGATAGAGCCGCAACCTATGAAGTATCATTTTTCTTCTATGCCCGGAGAGCAATTCTTTTATACAACTCTAACATCAAAAATTTGAACTTGTTGGAAAAAAAAAATATAAAAAATTGAAAACATGAAAAAAACTCTGGTTCGCTTCAATCATATTTTTCAAATTTTTCAACTTTGAAGAACTGTTAATAATAACGACAAAGTTCGTGGACCATAAAATTTTGTAAAAAATCTTAACTTTTATGCCTCATACATGGGCATAAGCTAAAAAAGTAATTATGAAGTTTTAGAAAGAAAGGTTTTAGCTTTAAGTCTTATTAAATTTTTTGCCAAAAAAAAAAAATTAATATTGACTTTTTGTCAAGTATAATTAAACGAAACCCCCCTGTACATCGCTATGAGCAAAGTAAAAATATAAACAAAATATTGAAATAAATTAGCATATAAATATTCATCGAATAATATGATGTTTTAAATAGTTATTCCTAAACTTTATCATTAGCTTTACATTTTAATAGTTTCAGTTTGGTTATAAATTCTCCGAATTTCTTTTGTTAGATCACTATATTATGTAACAATCTGAAAATAATTAATTTCTTTGTTGAAGTTAATACATAATGGGTCGAGATATTTCGTCTTGTAGATATAAATTAGATATAAATTTCTTAGTGGTAGAGTGCAGGGGACTAGTGAGAATCGCATTAGGAAAAAAGTGTTTGGTGCAGCTGACATATTCAGATGAAGGTCGTGCAGTTCTGAATTAAATCAAAATCGAGTCATTTGCAAATGGCGTACAAGATTCTGATGTGTAAGGTCTGGATGCTGAAAAAGTGATATCAGAGCCACAAAAAATGCGGTGCGCGAGGTCCCTCAGTACGATTGGAGCTGAGTGCTTTGACTGCTGTAAACTTGCCTATATTCAGTGAAGAGGCAGACCACCAAGAAAACGAACTAGATCTGTTTCACCACCATTAACTGGAAGGACTTGCAGGCTATGAAAAGGAGAAAAATGTGCCTATTCGAGACAAACAGTCTTAAGTGGGTGGCAGTGCAACGAAATTCACTTTTTAAGTTTAAATTAACGATTTTAGAATTTTATAGTTTGCAACTTATCGGAACTTAATGTCTGTTTATTTAAAATTTAGTGTTTCAGATATCTCAATTAATACATTGTTCTAATCACTATAAAGAAAAGCAGATATTCGAGGGAAATTGTTATAAGCTTTTTTATGTATTAGTATGAAAATAAATATGGTGGACATACACTACCTGCCACTTGAATAAGGAATCACATTTTTTTTTAAATTTAATTAAAAATATCTCTTAAACTAAAGTTCAGAAAAAAATAATTTTTTGCGGAACCAAATTTCAAAGCGTTGGCTTTAGTTTACTGAAGAAATAAAAAATATACATATTTTGTTATACTAAAATTATGCATTTGTTTAAAGACATGTATTTCTGTAGTATTTTTTCGTGTGTCACTTGAATAAGGAATTTTTTTAATATTAATCATGAAGGCTATGATTTGAATTTCTTTCAATATAAACGGCTAGAGAATTTTTAATTTGATAGTTTTTAAATAGTTTTTATTCAAAATGGGACGTGGTAAGCCTCTTAATAACACTGGAAAAGAAAAAAATCTGATTTTGAAATTTCAGGGTCAGAATCCGGTCCAAATAGCCAAAAACATTAATAATGGAAAGATATGGAAAAAAATATGAAACGGCGGGAGAAAATGGCAGCGGTATCAAAAATACGTGAAAAAAGTGGAGTCAGTGCCAGTCTAAGAATAATGCACCGTATTTTAAAGTCGTGCCCATACATAGTCCGACGAAAACTTTAAAAAAACCATCACTTAATGAAAAACGCAAATCACAACATCTACAGTTTGCTAAAAATAGAATTACATGGTCCGACAAATGGTTTAAAGTTGTATTTTCCGATGAAAAAAAGTTTAATATTTATGGTCCCGGCTGGTATTCCATGACCTAAATAAGGAGGAATTATTTTTGAGCCGCAGACACAGCCGAGAGGGCGGAATAATGGTATGGGGTGGCATTTCGTATTATAGTAACATAGGATTGGTTTTTGTATCCAACAAAATGACTACAACGACTTACAAAAACATTCTGGAGGAAGGATTTTCAAAATTTAATGGTTTCTTTTTAGTGCCGCGATTATTTTTATATTGTGATACCTTAGACGTACCAACATAACGCTCCGATTCATACCGCCAGAGCAGTAAAACAATGAATTAATCAACAAGTTGTTAAACTTTTGGATTAGCCGCCATATTCACCAGACTTGAATCCAATGGAAAATGTCTGGGGTTGGATTGCAAGAAAAGTTTATGAAGGAAGAAAACCATTTGAGACGATAGAATCCTTGAAGGATACAATAATGGAAGCATGGACTTCAATTTCGCTAAATTACTTAGTCATTATACAATTCGATGCCAAATGATATAATAGTCTTCAAATTAAAAAGTGTAGTGCTTCACTGATTCAATTCAATTCAAGTCCATGCCAAATCGCATTTTTGAAGTTATTCCTAAAAATGGTAGCAGTACTCATTACTAATTGTATACTAGGAGATAATAACTTTCATTTTTATAACCTAAAACTTAAAAATAAATTACAGTTTGCTTAGTTTTAAAATATTCCTCATTCAAGTGACGCACGAAAAAGTACCACGGAAATACATGTCTTTAAATAAATGTATAATTTTAGTATAACAAAATATGTATATTTTTTATTTCTTCAGAAAAATATTGAAATTTGATTGCGCAAAAAATTATTTTTTTCTGAACTTTAGTTTAGGAGATATTCTTAATTAAAGTTAAAAAATGTTATTCCTTATTCAATTGGCAGGCAGTGTGTACTAATTTTGTAAGTAAACTATTTATGCTATAACCAACCTGACCTCAGTTTCGATATAAGCGAATGTTCGCTAAAAACAAAGAATTTTCGAAACACAATTGTTTGAGAAATTTTGGAGAATTATAATAATTATGAATTTTCGTAGTACCGAACTTTCCTCGATAATAAACATTCATGTAATTTTCAATAATTTCAAAAATATTGATATCGTAATATTTCATTTTTCCAAGTAAAATATCGAAACTAAATGTTTCGAGAAATTTTCTAATCTTAATTTCTGGAAGAATTCTTATATAATGAAAAGCAACGTAATAATTTTCATGTTTGTGTATGCAAAGGAGTAAAACAAAGAAAATGTAGTGTCATAGCAATCGGTTGTTAAATATTTTGCTTTGAATTTTAAGATGTTAATTAAATTTTTAATTCAAAAGACCCTAATAAAATCTTAGAAAAAAATGGTAGTAATGTGGACAGCCATCTAAATAAATTTTAAAAATATCATACTTATCTAAATATCTGAAATATTTTTGTGCAGATTATTTCAGAAAATTTAGCACTAAAAGTGAATGGAAAAATAATAATATTGATAGAAAATATTGATGACCCCTATGGGCGAAGTTGAAATTTGAGCAAAATGATTCAAATATTATCACTATTATGCAAATATAACTTTATTAATTTTATTGTTCATTATATGAATTGGAAATGTAATTTAATATGTATATTTTTTAATATTTGATATATTGTGTTAAGATTAAAATAAAACAAAACTAAAAATTAAATCAGTTGTCAACTTTATATTGCAAAACCTAGAAGTATTACAAAATAGAAATTTATCGTTTTCGAACTATTAATAATCAGAAGTCGTTAGTAATATCAATATCGAATAATTTTCATCATTATTTGATATATAAAATGAATCAATAACGAATTTTTTGTAGATTTGCTATATGTTCTCTATTAATACGATAGACGAACCTTCGATATCGAAAGCTTTATTACCAAAAAGTGAGAGACGGGTGAGCACAAAGAGCTCATATTTGAATCGCCAACGACAGTCGTTCTCTAATGTTTTATCAGATAAATTTTCACGAAATTTTTGAACGGGATATCATTATCGAAGTTATTGTTAGCTGGGAAGTTGTTTATAGGAACTTTTAGTTCCGAATATTGCCTGATCTTTGTATAGAATTATTTTTAGCTTTACCGCTAGAATGCAAGCAGATATACGTGTAAGTTTGAGTTAACTAGTTGAGTGAATTGGTTGAGTGTAGTTCTTTATAGAGAAAAGTGTTTGCGTACACAGAGCAATCGAATTCGTTCTGGTAACGACATTTTTTGCCAATTGAATTTTGTTGGTTACATGTATTATTACAAATTCGATTGCAAGTACTATGCAATTGCTGAATTTGTGGTACACAAAACTGAATGAAAAAAAAACAAGAACATTGAAAGTATTAGTTGAGACAACTAATATTTTTTTTTTGTTATTTGATATTTTCAATAGATTTATTATTATGATGATGATGATGATTATTATTATTATTATTGTTATTATTATTAGTTTATATAAAATTAAAACACACAAAACTTAAAATAGAAAAACAACAAATTTAATATGTTTTTATATATCTCCGCTACAGGAATGTATTATCTAAATCTTGGAAATCTGTATACATTGTATGGGATAAACAAAAAGCAAATAAATTATTTCTTCTTTTTTAAAGTTAAAGCCGGGAATATAATAAAGGATTCGAATTCTGGAAACAAACAACTGGTACAGAGACCAACATTGTTTTTAAGAGTATACTGATGCCATTATATTGGTTTATCTAAAAATGGCGAGGTTTCAGTTTAAATAAGCCTAAAGGATATTTAAATGTCCTAATTAAAAGTAGTCAACATTGAATAATGGACAAAAATACCCTTTATATCTTTTCCAAACGTCTGTATTAATATTTATTTAATTTTTTATGTCAATTTTTATAAATGTAAATTTGGTTGAAATATGGTCAAATACAGCGAATTTAATGTTTCGGTTACTGTTATAAATATTAAGCATAAGAGTCAGTGTAACCAGTTTAACCTTTTTAAGGCTAAATCTAGCTTTTTTATTTTGCTTTTATTTTCGACATTTTTGTTGAAGCTTCAGGCTTTTTTTTTAATTTTTAAATTGCCTTAAAATAGGCTAAGATGTTATTATTTCGACAAAGATTATTATTTCATATTTCCTAATACTAATTTTATTTTTACGGAATCATTTATTTATGTATTTTTGTTTATTTATTCCCACAAAAAATCGAGATTATTTATAAAATAAAATAAAACTTCATTCTCCAAATAAAAAGCACTTTAACAAATTTTATAGAGTTACTAAGTCGATTATTATAATTATTTTTTAACATATTTCATCAGCAACAAAAGCTATTTATGAAAAAAATGAAAAAAAATATATGTGGATGCGGAAAAATCGCCCAAAGTGTTGAAAACGCTTGGTCAAAAAGAAAAAAATGCGAAAGAAATTTCGAAAAACTTGAGAAAAAATCATTTCGAAATATTGGGTATTTTTTTAATATAAAATATAACCGAAATTTTTATGAGAATTTTTTGGCGATTTTTCATTGAGTCATTTTGCTAGGTGTTATTTATAAATTTATTACAATATCTTTTGAAAAATATCAAAAACTAATGAGAATTTGTAAAACTAAGTTTCTGTTTTTTAGCACTATTTAGAGCATATAATGTTGAATTTATTTTGGTTGTAATTTTCGAATTAGTTAAGCAACTTTTAGCAATGACTCAAACATATTCAGTCAACACATTCTTCAGATGTAAGAACCTTAATTATATATTTACAATTCTAAACAAATAAGAATGTCTCCACTTACATTTTTAATAATATTAATAGTAATAATAACAATAATAATAATAATAATAATAATAATAATAATAATAATAATAATAATAATAATAATAATTATAACAATATTTAATGAGATTTCGCTTCACATTATTAACAGTTAATAATGAGTAACGTTTTCCAAAAAAATATATTTTTCTGTGTGTATATAATTGATTTTTATTACTTTTCAGGTTATCGTCTTTTATATTTTAAATTAAAATTAAAGATTGTGTGAATACAATTTTGAATTATGTACCGTGTAAATATATCCTCGATTCGTACGAAAATTATCTAGTATATTTTTGAACCGATATGTATATGTGTATTGACTATCGAAAAATATACACACAGAGAAAACAGATAAGTTGATGCAACCGAATTTGTTACCAATCGAATTTTCTTGGCTCTGTGTACTATCCATACTTCGGTTGTAATAACTGTATAACTATGGTATACACAACTCATTTGAAAATAATACGATGGAATATCTGTCACCTTAACATGAATTAAAATAATAAATTTAATAGCTTTTTATTTATTTTTATTTTTTATTTGGAACAAAATAATAAGAATAAGAACAAGAATAAAAATAATAATAATAATAATAATAATGATAATAATAATAATAATAATAATAATAATAATAATAATAATAATAATAATAATTGCTTGCAACTTCATCGACACTGGTGACTAGTTACATAAATTGATTAACTTAGCAGGCACAGCTTGAAGGTCAACAGTATTAGCCCTAATTTTACAACGTTCAAAACTATATGGTACTGAAGGTGATCTATAGATTATTTTATTAATTAAAATCTAATAAGTGGAACCATTCAAAAACTATTAAACAATATGTTGCTGTTTCTTACCTTTGTCAGCAACAAACATTTAAACAAATCACTTGAAACGTTACAGAAAAGTATTATAAGTCGACATGTTAAAAACTAGGATATTCTCCGGGAAATTCAGTATGATCTCGTCGTCACAATAGATATTTTATACAAAACTTGATAAACCTATCAGATTATACAAAATCAAAAAAAAAAAAAAAAAAAATTAAAGTTAAGTGAAACTTTGAATCTTTTTCTTTACTCAATAATACTTAAATTAGAAGCTTTTGCGAACTTAACTATATTTATTTAAATTTATATTTCTAATTTCCTTTCTATATAAAAAAATATTTTTATATAAGAATAATTAATTTTAAAACGTCAGTAATTTATAAATGAAATATTAGGTTGATAATCCCGAATTTGGTTTTTATAATTCCAACTACTAATATTTTCTATTACAACTTTACTTTCTAATTTAAATCTAATTGTTGTTTTAACTTTTTCAAATTAAATTCAAACAAATATGCACATTGGTACACAGAAAAAATTAAATTTAGTATTCTATTACTTTTTTCTTTTTAAAATATTTTTACTGCTTATAAATTTGAATATTTGAAAATGTTTAAGAAACTCAATAATAATTAATAATTAAAATCAATAAAAATAATATTTTTTTTACATTTTCTATAATATATACAATAGTTCGGATCGAATGTTAGTATTGTGTTTTAACATGAATGTATGTATGAAAATTTGGTGTAGAGAAGCGAAAATTTTATATAATACTAACTAATTAATGAAGTCTTTTTTAGATGAAATATAGTTTAACGGTAATACACAGTGTATAGTATGTAGATAATGTGTAATTATGCTGGTGAAAAATAATGGTGCCATAACTAACAGTTCATGTATAGTAGTATATAAAATATACATATATGAATAAAAAGATATATATGAAATAAAAGAAGACACGACACTATTTCCAAATTTCATTAGTGGCCAAAACCATCTATAACAGAAATGCAATCGTTATCAATTTAAGTGATCTAAAATACAAAAATTAAAACACATTATATTATCTTCAAGAAGTTCAGTTACTTTCGCATAATTATATCACGAGAGAGAGTTACATGTTCAGGCACACAATTGAAAGGACATTGTTTAATCGACTTGGGGATTATACAGCAATATAAAATAGACCCCATCATTTATGGGATATATTGCTACATACATGCATATTTCATATGTATCTGATTCATCTAAAAGATACACAAAAATAAATCACTATACATATTTGGTAATGAAATATATACGAAAATTAATTGTGTGAATATTTTTATAATTTTATTTTATATTTTCAATTGTCAAAAATCAAAAAATTGTTATCGTTTTCGTATTAGTTTAGACTTAATTTACGAGCAATAAAATTATATGTTAAAATCAAACAAATTTTTTATAAAATTTTATTTAAAGTTAAATAGAAAAAATTCTAGTCATCATTTTTTCTGTGCAATAAAATAGAATATTAAAACCAAATATTGTTTTTTTTATTGAATTTAAGTTAAATCCAAATAACGATTTATTTAAAAAAAAATTAGCCATAATTTTTTCTGTTTATATTCAAATTAATTTTTAATTAGAGAAATTGTAATTCCATCACAACAATAACTTAAATATTACAATTATTAAACAATTACTACATTTAAAAATGGTTGATAATTCTAATGCAATATAAGGTACTCTAATTAAAATTTTTTAATTATAATCATTCTCGTGAATTGAGTTGTAAATAAAAAGTTGTTTGGATAAGAAAGCAAAACAAAAGTGATTCATTATTTGCAATTAACAAGAACCCGATTTATTTTAAAGGAAAATGAGTCAACGATTTTGTAAGACAAAAATCTAACAATTAAACTGATTCTAACAGAGGTGAAAATCTACGATCTTCTTTATCCTTAATCAATTAGAAAAGCTAAAATTGACTTGAAATTCAAGTAGATCCGAAATCTTTTGTACTCATTTTTATCATTTGATTTATTATTATTAGCAATTAAAAGAATTCTAGTTTATTTTAAAGGAAAATTAACAAACGATTTTGTAAGTTAAAAACGTAACAATGAAAACGATTTAACTTGGATCTATTTCCTAAATAAATTAGAAATTGTAAAATTGACTTAAAATTCAGGTAGATACAGTTAAGATATTCCTTTTTTTGGCTGTTGCAGAATTTTTGAAAATTGTTATGTGATGATCTCCAGAAGATATCAAATCCTCATTATGTTGTTTTGCGAGTAAAAATAAAAAGTGTAAATTTTAGAGGAGCGTAATCAATATTTTTATAATTTTTAATTAAAAATAAACTATTTTAAAAACTTTGTGTTTATTAAAGTTCTTTTATCTTCATTCGTAGCTAACAATTTCCACTTAAAAAATATTCTTCTATTCACAATAATTTTTGGGAGTAATTGATATTTTCATTTTTAAATACAGCACACTAACAATATTATAATATGCATATGAACACTTTGATATTACTGTTCATAAATTCAATTAAACACCAAAAGGGATCAGTGCATATGTTATTGCTCTTTTAGTTGTTTCTTTTTTTTTTTTTTTTTGCTATTTTTACTGATTGTGTTATTGTGTGTGTATGTGTATACAATTAATTTCTACTTCATATGCATTCTATAGAATAAACCTCTTGTATGCATACATATATACATATTTATTTACTCAAATACATACAACTATATTAACTACTTTACTCACTTTACCAGAAAAACAAGAATTTCTTTATTTTTATTTTATTAAAAAAACATTTAGTTAAAACACTATCATTTACATTGACTGCCTTTTCGAAAATAACAAAAACAACAACTTTATCAACACATCTCTTATTTTTGCACATAGAAGAAAACAACAAAATTGATTGTAATAGAAAAACGAAATAGACTGGTGCAGAAGTATAAAGTAAAAGAGAAGAGTTCATTACATTTTGTTATATTTTTACACGCTCTAAAATGTACGTAAAGATGCAAAAGGAAAAATCTAAGTAATGAGACAGACAAAACAGAGGGCATCAAGTAAAAACTTTAGAGCAAAGTTATTGCGTAAAGGTACAGTATTAATATATTGCTTTTACACATAATACTTTTAATTCCTTACACTTTGGTCCCACTGTGCATATGTTAAAAGATGGTAATATTAATATCTACAAGCAAAAAAAAAATATATAAAAACAAGGTATAAATACTAAAGAGTACCATGTAGATTGTGCAGTGTTTTACTAGATAAAAGAATATAGTGTCAGCATCATTTACTCCAAAACGAACACATTTATAAACACACATATACGAGTAAATACGTACGTGCATATACATAAATAGTTTTTAGTTAAAAGTGTAACCAAAGGATGATATTCGTATGCCCTATGAAATTGATTGTTTGTAAGTAAAGGAGGAGAATAAAAAAAAAGTTCAAAGTATGAAAGCAAACCATGCTGAACGTTGTCATTATGATTGTCAACCATGTTGTTAGACTTGATGTTGTCGCCATCGTCAATGTCTTCTAATTCCATTAAACACAACAACAAGTTGTATGTAAACAGTTTTTTATAAATATCATCTAGTATGTAGGTAATGTTTAGATGACAAGTATACTAAGTTAGTCGTTGTATTTGTGTTGCTGTGGAAATGTTCATTGCTTTAGAACTTACTCTGATTAAATAAAATTGTATACTTTGTTTGTAATATATTTTCTTATTTATCGTATTGATATTAAGGTATTTTTAAGATGAAAAGTATCTCAAATTAACAGTCACTTTAAAGAAATAAATATTTGGAAAACCAAAAATTTATTATTTTTATGATGCCTATTATTGATACTCTATATAATTTTTAAGTAAATAATTTATATTGTTTTATAATGTTTTATAATGCTATGATTACATTATTCCTGAAACGAAAACACGCGGATTATTTTTTTATATTAAAATTTGACAACTAAAATAGTACATCGGAATCCGGCCAAAATTGAAACCTATTTTATTTTTAAAACGGGCTCTTAAAAGCTCTTAATTTTTGATCTCGCTCTCTGCCTACAAATGTAGACGAATTTGCACCAACTTTGACAATTCAGTACTTTTAGCACTAGTTTTAGTGCTTCGTAAAATTTGGACGAGGAAAAATATTGAGTCAGTGCTCGGTGATTTCATTCAGTGCTTTTTAGAGGTTTTCAGTGACCTCAAATTTCAAAATTTTAATAGTAAATTAATGATTTTTACTTATTTATTTATATTATGCGCAAAACAATTAACAAAATGCTTTAACAAAAGCCTTTCAACAAAAGTAAATATATTTTATTATTAATTCATTTTTATTTAATTACGGATGTACGAACAATGCTTTCTGGAAATAAATATTTCCCCAGCGGTTTTAGCGGATTACTTAATGCCACTTTAGTTTTTATTACTTTAAAGTGAAAACTTATTTTTGGGGTTCTCGTGATCATTGGCCACATTTATTTTAATAATCTTAATTTCTAAAAATAATATCGTAGTTATAAAATTCAATTAATATTTCATAACTTTTTACCCAGTTTTTATTTGAAATTGGCTCTAGTCTGCAATTCGAATTCTTTGTCTCTTTTAAAATTAAAAAAAAATATACATAAAATTTTAATTTATAGAACTAATTTTCAGTCCTTTTTTAAATTTTTAATTTGACAACGCTCACTCCCATAAAGAGAAAACAGTTTTGTCGGGGAAAGCGAATTTTTTTTCAAATCGAATTTTGTTGGTTGTGTGTAGTATATAAAAATTCAATTGTAATTATGTAATGAAACTGGTACACGTAACTGATTTTTGACAACAATTCGATACCAAGAAATTAAAGTAATAGTGACTATTGTAAATTGTAATAATACATTAAAAAAAATATATATATATATATATTATTTTTGGTTTTAATTTTACTTAACTTTAAAAATTAATAAAAAACATGAAACATAATAAATTTTCTTAACTTTATTCACTTTTTTGTTTGCAAAAACTTCCGAAGTCGGTCAGGTAATGAATAGCTTTTTCAAATGGAGATTCGTGGACACAGCATACGTTTAAAGGAAAAGAAAACCAATATTTTATTACAATTTATTCTAGTTTTACTACCCATTTATATATTTAAAATATTCTTATTTTTAAGGGTTACAATTTTAGAAGCAGCAGGAAACGTATGTTCCAAAAACCTGTGTTCTTAGTGGCGTTTATCTGTAGATAATTATCATTAGTTCAAAGCGGAAAATATTGCACGTTTTACATTAGTAATTTCTATAATCTAAAAGTTAACTGTTTATAACTTATTTGTAGAAATATTGTTTTTCCAAAATGGTCGGCATCTAAATCTTGTTAGAATCTGATATTGGAAATTTATATTTATAATAATTCGTGGGATCTTATCCACACAACTTTTTCTTGATTAGAAATCTCCAATTTTAAAAGCAGCTTTATTTAGCAGCAATGTGGAAAACCTTCAGCAATGAAATTCTAAACTTTGAATAAGCATTTTCCAGAACATATTTTATTTCCAATTGGCTGTCATATCTAAGTAGTACTAGTGCTATCAGAAACCTCCGATACCCAATGTCTGCTGGTCTACTGAGTAATCTGTTTGTTCTTTTTATGCAATTTTCTGGAAAAAAATTAAAGATAAATTATTAGAAAGTCATTGTTTATGTTTCTATAGTAACAACCAATATATATAATTACTATTAATTAAGAAAGAGCATCACAAAAAATATATATTCATTAAACCGAATTTATGAAAACACTTCTTGGTTGCCATAACTGATAATATATAAAAAATTTAAATTATTATCATAATGTAAAATTGTTTGTAGTAACAACCAATTTTTTCGCTTAAAATTTGAAAATAATTTGCTTGTATTTGACACAAAAATTTCTATTGTGCGATACTCGATTTAGTTATAATTATAATTTAATGGTTATAAGTACAAAAATTCTGATAAATTTATAAATTCACATGAATTACAATAAAATTTTGGTTATTTCTTTTAAATTATCATAATTGTGACCGCTTTACAAGAAATTTTTATTTATTGATTGTTTTTCTGTGTGTACGTCTTATTTAAATAGAAATCAATATACCAAATTTTAAATCGATTAGCCCATAATTGACCATGGCTCATATATAAAGTCACTTAAAGTACCAAAATACAGTTTTGCCTACGTAGTTTTTATACTAGTATAAATCATAATTCTAAATTTTGCAAAACTTCATTCAAAATTAAATACAGTTTCCAACAAAAGACGAAATTAATTTTCTAATTATACTTTTTCAAAAGAAAATTCAATAGAAATTTAAAAATAAAATTTGTTTACTAGTTTTGTTAGTAAAAAATATGGCAAAAGATCTTGAAATATTTACTACTTTTGCTATTTTTATGTGCACAGAAAGTCTCAATAAAACTAGTAAAAACATCATGTGAGTGAACACACCTATTACATAAACCCAATGTGAATGTCAAATAAAAGCTAAGAATCTAATTTAAATGCTGCGGTACAAAAAGTTAAGAAAATATCCCTTTAAAAATATTTCCATTTAATATTTATTTTCAAATACATATCATCCTGCAATAATCATTTTGTCGCATAAACAAATCGATATATGCATGGAACTAAAAACCATACATAGCAAAACTGTGCACTCACTTTTAGAAAAGAATGTAAGCATTTTTTTTTTCAAAAAGAGTTTAAAGTTTCGAAAGACATACAACTTTTAGAAAACTATAAAATATTTACGAAAATTATATTGATCAGACGTGGGTGTCAAACGAAAGCTATGAATCCCTGCAATGTGGTATAATTTTTTATTTAAATGCTGCAATAAAAAAGCTAAGAAAGGATACTTTTGAAAATATTTCCTCTTAGTATTTATTTCTATATAAATATTAAATATTTTAAGTACTCAATATAAAGGATATTTGGTTAGCATCATTTAAATAATAAAAATACATCTTTTATTGATGGGATTCTGAGCTTTCATTTGACAAACATATTAGGTTGATATAATATTCGCAAACACTTTATATTTTCTTTTTATTAAGATGTATATTCTTCAAAACTTTCAGGTTATTATGTATGATCTCTAGTTTCATGTATTTATAGATCATTTTAAAAAAAGTTTTACCTGAATTGAACTGATTTTAATCCTTAATAGATTTTTATTTTAAATCAACGGGTTATAGAACTGTATTCAAAAGACTTTAAGCTAAAACAGTGCAAAATTTTAGTACTATAGGTTTGATTTTATAAATTGCCTTTCAGAAATAGCTTTTAAAAAATAACATGTAATTAAAAGGTAAGTATATTTTTCTCTTGCGTTTTTATAAGTACAAGGTCTACTTACTTAATTCTTCGAAAGTTAAGTCAATAGGCCTAAGATTATCACCTAAACTAGTTAATTTGCGGATATAACCATAAAACAGGTAAATTAAAAACTAATATTCATATTTATTTGGAAATTTGAAAGAAAAAAAAAACTGAATTATTTTAGATAAACAACTTCAGCGATAGCATAAAGTATAAGTTTACTACTACTGTTATTTCCCTTGTATGTAATATAAAAGAGTCGTAAGGCTGAGATTCTATTGTTATCTGAACTCTACACTTATATATATCAGCTGCACTGTCATTCATATGTACAACCAAGAATATTTTTCCAAATCAAGTTTAAAATCTTCCAATTTCTTTCTTATAAGAAGGTGAATATTTTTTATCTCCTCCAAACCAAAATTAAAAAACGATCTATAATTTCTATTACGCAATGTATTTCAGTATTTGCGTTATATATGATACACTTCATTCGTTGTACTTCAATCAATAATTTGAGACCATTTCATAATAATTCAGTCAGCTGAAGTATTTATTATATTACCATTTAACATTTAATATAGAATCTTATGAATTACAATGTTGAAAATTAAAATTTGCATATGTATGCATATTATGTAAATAGACAGTGCACGGTGGGATCATTTTCAAAATTAATGTAAGAAAATATGTACTTAGTTTCGGAACTACGGATCAATATATATGAGACTTATAAACTGTTTGAAAATTATACATTTCTTTTTTATTTTATTATTTTTAAAAGCTAATTGGATTTTCCATTATGAAGGATGAAAATTAGACATTATCACCAGTTTTCGCGCGCTGAATTTATGTTCTAATTCTAGCCCTACCTTGGTAATATTACATATAGTATACAGCTGCCCTGTGTGTGTATAATCGAGGGTATAAAAAGCGGGTTATGACTGAACAAAAGACGAGTCTGCTAGAAGGTGGCCAAACGGTAAGATGAAGCGTTGGTGAGGAGAAAAGCTTTCCCCAATTGTGAAATCTTACAGGTTACTTTAATAAGGAACTAGTGAAAGAACAGTATTACAAGCAGAAGGTAAACTTCTTATTGTTACTATTACTGTCCAAACACCCGAAGAAGCCTTCGGGTATGTAGGCATCTTTCAGAAGTTCTATATTAAAGGAACTAGTAACCTAGAGTTGAGAAAGGAAATTCAATCTCCGAAAGACTCAGTTATATCTACGGCCCAAGCCCTGGCTAAGGACTCACTCTATATCTGGTAATTATTTGTGTTGTAAATCATACGCCTAATAACGTTGAAGAGAAAAAACTGCAACGTGTTTTATTTTTCATAAAAAAAGAAACCGACACTGGACTCCACTTAGCTACCCCAGCAATCGAAAATCGTTTCGTTACATATTTGTATAAACGTATTTTTATATTTCAAATTGAAACATCATTAAAACCACACAGAAAAAAATAAAATTTCATATTCTAATACTATATTTATAATATCAATTATATTTTGTACTGAAATCGGACCAAATTCGTAAATTTAATTTTTTTCTTATTAAAATATTCTTACCATTTATGAATTTGAATATTTGAAAAATTTCATATGGTTTAATATATTTTTTAAAATAAAACAATAAAAATAATGTTTAGTTTTTAGTAGATATTCAAATAATATTTATTTTTGAATAAAATTTTTAATAAAAATTTATATTTTTTTAAATGTTACATATTTTACAATTAAATTGCGAAAAAAAAAAATATCTAAAAATTTTTATGTAAATTCGGTATAGAATTCATGAAAGAATACGGTATATCAAGTGTGATGTTGGTATTTTATACTATTTGTAAAAATGATGCATAAATAATAGTGGGTCTTAATATACATTCATATAAAAAATCGATAAGAAAATGCTGATCCTTTGACGTTTCTTTCACGTTTTATAAATTACCAAATCGACCTAAAAAGAGAAATCAAATCGTTATTGAAATTTAACATTAGTTCCAATTGGCAACAACTTACTTGTCTTAGTTGTGGTTTGATATTTAAAATTCGTGATTTCGATGTGCATAATAAGAATCGTTCCGGCCAGCTAAAACTGTTTGAAAATGAAGAATTGGAAATTGGCATAAGGTTTCCAAGTGTACTAGAAGTACTTGCAGAATTGTTGTGCGTAAATCAAGCAACAGTTTCAAGACATGTAAAATTCCTGGCTGCATCCAAAAGCAATGAAATTAGGTGCCATGGGAGAAGAAGTTTGAAGAAGAAGCATGTTTGAAATGCGCCACAAAATCAAATCATTTTTTGCATCGAATTTTTACGGACAATGAAAAGTGGATCCATTATGTTACTTCAAAGCGCAAAAGTTATTTATGAAGGCCGAGCAACCAGGAAAATCCGAATGAAACGATCAAGAGAGATCTGTATCGAACACAATCGATTTGTTTGAAGAGGGCATAAAACAAAAACTGTTCGTGCAGTTATCTCTAAGGACGGACATTTCTAAATTAACTCACAGGATAATATGGATGTGGGATAATAAAACAATACTACATACGAATATTTATTTTATGAGTTAGATTATATTTATCGTCTGAATGATACATAAATTTTAATCGTTATTAGGAAAATTCATAAGGAAATGTCTTCAATTTTATTTTTTATTTTACTGAAATTGTCAATTGTTTTGCGTGTTGTTTTTAAAATAATTTTTAACCAATAAAACATAATGTTAAAATCTAATAATTTTTTTTATAAAATTTTATTTAGAACCAAATAATGATTTATTAAAAAATATTTTAGTCATAATTTTTTCTGTGCAGTTAAAAAAGCAAATTTTTAAATTATTTTTTTACCACAGACATTCGGCTAATAGACATATTTAACTCGAAATTACAGATCTTGATTTAATCGAACAGTTATTTGATGTTAATTTGTCGACTAGTAGAACAAATATTATTCGAGTGAATATCTAGTACGCACACCTATAAGAGGTGTGCATACTAGTCTGTCTTAATAACTGAATACTGAGATTTAATTGTTATGGCTTTTATCTTTCCTTGTCATTTCTAGGATGAAGCAAAGCTTCATCTGTTTTTGTTGGTATATGCCTCAATTTTCTTTTTACAGACGTTGAATCGAAAATGAGTGGCGCATAATAGAGCCTGTAAAAAAAAATTGGTAAAAATTGGTAATAAATATAAATGTCCTAAACTACTTGCAATATCGGATTGAGAATTGGAGAAATATCCAGCACAGATCTAATGCCACTATGCACGTTGTTAGATTTTGATGACTAAGTAAGAAAAAAAGTATATTTTTCGACAACTGAATTTGATATGAAAAGTGATTGCATATTTTAAGAGACCTTATATCGACTAAAAAATTACATCAACAGCATACGGATGTTTCAAAATAACATATATTTACACTCCCATAAACTCACTAAAATTTTTGAAAAATGTTTATCTTTAGACCATAAAACATCGAATTTTTCCGTAATTCTGTTTTTATTTATAAGGATTTTTACTGGAGTATTTCATCTGGTTTAAACATAGGATACAGAGTTAAATGTTTTTTAGCAAATATAATAAATATAGATCCATTTTAAAGTACAAACTGTACATAACTATTTTTTTAAAGTAGGGTTTTTGTTATTTGCGATCACCAGGTTATTTTCTACATGTCAATGGACATAAAATCAGGTTCTTATTCCTGCTTCTTAACATTTTTTTTATAGAATCAAATCAAATACCCAGATTTTGAACCTTCATATTATTTATATGAAAATTATGGTCAAATATGGATGAATTTATAAGCTCTGAATTTATTAGGAGTAAAATGTTTTTATGAGCTGTACGCTAAAATATTATTCGATTTTATTTCTATTACATGCATTGACTATTATGTAAAAAATATATTGTGAGGTTTCTAAATCAATTGCAATTTTGTCCTGTTATAATAATTTGGTTTGTAAGAAATCATGGCCTTTTTGCCTATAACTAAAGTTTTAAAAATTTCCCGGGAATCCAAGTGATATCGGGAAATTAATTTTTTCGTTCCCGTTTCCCGGGAAAAGAAATATTGCGGGAAACCTCAAATCCTAATAGTGACAATCACTTTGCTTGATCAGAATGAAGACACAGGCTGTGGGAAATAAGATTTCTTACTCTCCCATCTTTCTAAATATTTAAGCCCCTGTCAATTTGATATTTTTGTTAATCCTATATTAATCCCATAATATTTCTATATATTGTATACAGGTTCGAAATTCAGACGATTATTAAGCAGTGTGTCTCATATTTTTTATATATATATTTATCAGTTGTAAAAATGTTCTATACGATATTGAAATTAATACCGTTAGGGTTACTTTCATTTGTTAATATTCTCTCCTTATTAAATACATTGTACGGTGTATATAATTCGTTTATAACCTACTTTCGTTCCTCATAAAAAAAACTTGTTCACTAAATTAAAAGAAAATATAAAAATTTAAACATAAAAACCCAGTATATTTTAACGTGATTTTCAATTGACTCCTCATTTTTTGCTTCTTGTATATATGTAATTCTCTTTACTTTTTTTTGCTAACAAGGCAAAGTAAGTGAATTTGTGTAAATGTTACTCCTTCTGTTGTAATCTTTATGTTCAATTGGGCATGTCTTTGTGTCCCTTTTTAGTGCTTCATTTTCTATATAGATATTTTTTCTTTGTAAGTGATCACAATAAAGTCTTATTTTATTTCATTATTTTTTGTATCATTTGCATATATTTTGGTTTCTTTTATGTTTATAATATGAGTGTTTGATTGTATGTAGCTGTTATTAAAAGCAGGACATTTTAATATTTTTTGTTATTTATTCTGTTTCGCCTGTTGCCTTTTATTTGTATTTTGTTTGTTTAGTTGTATTGCGAAAGAGTGGTAGTGGTTTGACTTTTAACAATATTTATTGTACTACTACTTCATATACTTTATATCATTCTATTAGTGATACTCTTATATACATCATCACTTTTGTTACAATAACTACAATGATTGGCGATTGGTTTTTTGTTGTTGATACTGCTAACCATCCTCTGCTATAGTCACTTAACGTTTCATTGCATTTTATATGAGTATTCATTTATTATACATATATTTGAGTATACATAATACGTATCGGCAGTTGTGGTGAAAAATATGTAGGATGGAATTTATATTTATGTATTTAAAAGTAGCTGGAGATTTATTTCTGAATTATATAATAATTACTTATGTTATATTCTCAGTGGCGAATATGGTTTCCTGACAAATATTTATTTATATTTGCAAACTATATATTTTTGATAGCAATTTATATTACATTTCATAGCAGTTATGTAGGGAGTTTTGTGATTGGTTATGTGAAAATTTTCGAAAATAATGTTATTACTGTATTTGAAAACTTTCTAAATTATATATCTACCCTCTAAGCTGTTTCAATATATCTTGGATGGCTTAGAAGTTATCAAAACCAACTATGTGTTTATCATATATGAAATGTTCCACCGAAAAGAGTTATGTGTACAAATTCACATAATAGTTTAGTATCAAAATTAAATATAGTTAAGTTTTTCTTTCACCAAAGCGTTTTCCATTACCTCAATGGGTTTCTAAACTATAAAACGTCCTATGTGTAGATTTTCTTAAAAAAAGTAAACTCTTATTGTTTTTTGCTACACATAGGATCTTTTTAAGAATAAAGACACAAAAATATTAAACAAAAATATTATACACAAAAAGCCATTATATAGATCTTTTTAATTTTTTTTTTTTTTGCCATTTGCGGACGCCAAGAGATTTTTTTCTTCAAAACTTAAAGTGATAAATATCGTAACGAAAAATTAAAAATCTAAAATATTAAAAAGAAATATAGTAAAGTAAAAAAGTAAAAAAGGATATTTCGCCAGAGTACCGACTATATTCAAATTAAAGGCTTCTTTGTTTAAATGAAAACAATTTAGTTAAAATTACGTATTGAGTTATTCACAATCTTATACAAATTCGCCAATTGCCCCTTTTTCAACAATCTGGCCACTGTTTAGGCACCTTTTTAAAATGTAAATAAATGGCTACTTTTAAACAGTATCTGCTAAATAACGAAAAACTAAGTCGTTTGAAATATCCCGACCAATTCCAATGAAGAAATTAATTATTTTGAGATTGTTTCAGAATATATTGATGTAAAAAAAGACCCCGAAAAACTTATACATATACTGAAACTGTTAAAAACCTAAGCTAATGATAAAGTTTATGAACAATTATTTAAAACATTAAATGCCGAATATTTTAGTGATCGAATTGGGAAAATTAAAAATAGATTTGATGAGTATTTATATCCTAATTTATTTCTTTACTTTGACTCATAGCAGTACTCGGTGGAACATCTTTTTTTTAATTATCACCAATGAAAAATAAATTGTCCAATAGACTTAAGGTCAACACTTGTGAATCCATGCTGTTAGTTCTAAATATTTTGCATGGGGATTTGTAAGAATGAAGTTCGAGTAAAGGCCTCAAAAAAAGTACGGAAATTTAGTTAATAGAAAGACAATTTCATATTAACTATTCTTATGAAAAAAATATTTATTTTTGCAATAATAAATATTATAATAAATAAATTAATTTGTTAATTATAAATTTGAGTTTATTAGTTTTTCCTAAAATACAGTATTTGTTGTTTCTGTTTTTATTAAATAAACAAATTTTGAGGAGTTTTTATAGGCATTGAAGCAGACGGTCTATTTTTTCCAAAAAGTTTGAAAAACTCTCAACGGTAACGCTGATTCTCAGTGTATTTCAGATGGGCCACCGATTCGGTATATTAACAATATTTTGCATCAAACTAACTCTACCTCACTTCCATAGGATATTTCTGCATTCCTTAAACTTCAGAAATAATTTTGTTTTAAAGCTTTTTAATTATTTTTTATTATATATTTTTTTTTTTTTTGGGTTAAGTTTATTTCAAAATGTAATAAAGTTTGAATTTATTTGATAACTTTCTTACCTAATTAAAAAAAAAAAAAAAAAAATATGACAAATATTTTATACAAGAAGAAAAATATAAAGTAAACAATTTTGTGCTGTCAGTAAAATTGCAATCTGTAAATAACTGTGGCTTGCTATGGCTTTTTGCTCTTTTTTGGATTACTTCGTAGTTGAGAGTTTGCTCTAACAATTTTTGACCCACTTTCTTGTTAATTTTTATGAGAATAATGTTTTAGTTGTTCCTGTTAATCTTAAAGGTTTAATGAATTTTGAACATTTACCCCCTAATCTCAAGCAAATCCCAAAGAAATGTATGAATTTGAATGTGAAAATAAAAGAAATTAAGCTTAGGGAGAAAATTTTAAATCCGAAGATAAAGTATTCTTTAATATATGGAAGCAAATGTGTGCGTTTAAAAAATCTAAGCCAAAATAGCAGTTAAAATTTCCTCCAGATTGCTAGAATGTGGAATTTAAAATAACAATGGTGTTGATTTGATAAGTTTGCAGATGTTGTCTCTTAAGAAAAAATTCTATTACGGATTACTCTCGGATATATATATATATACATCAAAGTTATGGACTACTACATATATATATATATATATATATATATATATATATATACATATATATATATATATATATATATATATATATATATATGTTTATATATATATTTGGAAATGCAATTTTAAAAAACTAGAATATCAATACTTGCAGTATTTACTAAGATATATGTAGATAAAATTGACATACTTGTTGAAAAAAATTATAAATAAAATTCAAATAATTTTAAAATTAGCAGCTTTCCATTATTTTAAGTATATACGATTTTAATTCAAAGCTAAACTATGTAAGATATTAAGGACACAAAAATTATTTTGCAACATAAATATGGCAACCACAAAATACACATATTTTTATGAGTTTTACAACTACGAAAAAAAATCATATTGTATATTTCTCATCTGACTTGATCAATTTTATTCCTAATAAATACTAATACATATTATATGTATTAGGAAAAAATATGTTTTCTAATAAAGTGTGGGTCAAAACAGGTATGCAAGAAAAAGTTTCTAAACCGTGAAGTTCGAAAGATCGGTTTTTGGATCGAAAATTCTAAAAAGAGTAAAATATTCCACTAGCCGATATCTACAATCTAAACAATATTAAATTCCAACTACTTTTTCACTATATCACCGTGTTACTGACATATATATTGCAAACGGAATAATCTTAAATTCTATCTGCAGACATACAATGGAGATATATGGGATATAATAGTCAAAATACATAACAAAATTCATGTATAAAAGTTATTTTTAACATCGTTACATTATTTTATGTAAACTTGCTCTCGTTTTATAAGAAATTTCATTTGATTTTATTAAGATTGTGAAGTTAATTTATACGAACCAAAACATTTATATGTAAAATAATCTAAAAAATCTATTTTATTAGAAATGCTCTGATGAATGCTTTGATATTTTCTACAAACTTACATTACAGCTGAGAAACGACCAATTGGATTAGATTTGTTTTTATAAGACACTTATAATAATTATTATATTGTTTTTATAAAATGTGTGATTCAAAAAACTTTTGTGAAATTATAAAATAAAACAATTTTTGTCTCTCCTGAAAACTTGATAAGAAACTATTCGGCCACATAATATGTTAGTTCAGTGAGGATTTTTAATATATATGTACATTAGGGTGGTTCTGTTTGTATGGAGAGAAAATTGAATATCGATGATCCCACCTTAAATGAAAAATTACTCCATTCTAAGATACTGTTTCTTAAAATTTTCATCCTGACATTAACCTTTCGCGAGCTACATCAAAATTAAAAAAGGTCCTTCTTAGGGTTATTCAGATTTTTTTCATATTTCTGCCAATATAATAATATAAAAATTTGGCATTCTAAGAAATGCCTTTAAGACGGGAATTCAATGACATAACAAACGTTTTGGACCAGGTCCAAATGAGACCGAAATTTTGATAAAATTCATAATTTGAATTATCTAGACATAAATATAAAAAATTAGACCACGACTATACAATATAATTCTCTAGCAGTTATACCGAAACAGGTTTTTTTGTTTTTAAATTTCGAAATTTTTCGTTTTTTTCGAAACATATATTTCTCTCATATACAAATGTTTCTATATGAGAAGAAATTAAGCTAATTTAGCATAAAAGTACGCGTATTTTTATAAGCTTTCTAATAATATATAATTTTATATATCTACTTTATACATTTATTAATAGACAATGAAATAAATTAAGCTTAAGTGAAATACCCATAAAAAATATGCTAAAAATTTTAATTCTTTTCTATGTTCTACACACTGAGAGTAATTTCTTGCTGTGAATTAAAGAATTATTAGCATAAAATTTGTGGGTATTTTACTTAAACTTAAATTATTTCGTTGTTTAGAAAGCCTATAAAATTCACGTATTTTGATTTTAAATTCATTTAGTTTCTGCTTATATAGAAACGTTTGTATATGAAGAAAAATATGTTTCGAAAAAATTGTATAAAACTCTAAAAAGGTCGAATTAAAAAAAAAAGGAAAAACCATTTCAGTATAACTGCTAGAGGATTATGTCGTATATCTTTCGTCTTAATTTTTTAATTATTTATGTGTAAAAAAATCAAAGATTTTGTGAAAAGTTGCAAAATTTCGGACTGATTTTGACCTGCTCTAAAAGTTTTGTAGATCGTTAAATACGCATCCCGAAGACCTTTTATGCTGTGAAAAAATTTCGTATTGTTCCTTTGGCAGAAATATGAAAAAAGTCTGAAAACCACGAAAAAAAACCATTTTCATTTTGATCGAGCTCACGAAAAGATAAAAATTTTGAGAAACAGTGTCGCAGAATGAACTAAATCTTCGCTTGAGCTGGAAATTTACATATTTTTTCTGCTATTATTATCTTCTCAACTATCTTAATTCAATCTACTCTGAGAGTGAATATATATGTATATAGATTTTTTGCCATTTTAATGCTGATGTTTTCATTATTAAATTTGAATTTCATTCATATTCTTCTCTACTTTTTATTTATTTTATCACTTGAATTTTTTTTCTCTCTTTTTTGTAACACTTCATTTTCTCACTATGTTGGTGGATATTTTTTTTTTTCTTCATAGAATTTTTATTTCATTTAACAAAATGAATGTTATTCTTCGAATAACATTTCTATTTTATGTTACAGTTTGTATTTGGCTCATTGCTCACTGTTTTTTTTTTATTTTATTTTTTAACACTTAATTTCTTTTGATATTTAATATATATATATATATATATATATATATATATATATATATATATTCACTTTTAGCTTGTATATATAGCTTTGTAAGTAAGTTACATGTGTGTATGTATAAGTCGGAGTTGCTTTTATTTGTCCTAGTAAAAGTGATAAAAATTAGATTATTGTTTGCTAACAACTTTATTTTAAATGCATTTATTATGTTTTATTTTATATTCTTGCTGATTAAGTGCAAGGAATGTTGAATTATTTATATTCTTAAAAAAAATGAGATTGACAAAGATATAACAGTTTCAAAGGAAACTTTAATACATAAAAAAGTTTGTTGTTTAAAAATTTTAATATAATAGTCCCATAGAATAATGTGTTCTTTATATTTGAATTTATTTTAAATTGTGCTAATCCTAAATATCTATTCCAAGTTCCAAAAAGTTTCGATTCAGATGGGATTTTGACCTATACCAATTTCAATTAAATTTCGCATATATAATTTAAACCTATATAAGATTTATATGGCGTATCAATCTGCACCATATCGCTAACGATGCATAATCTATGAGCCTCTAAATTTAGACACCTCGAGCTTTTTTGTCAAAAATGAGCAAAATTTAAGTTTAAATAACTTTATGTACATTATTAGATTTAAACAAACTTGGTATCATTGGAAAGATCTGGGATTCTTCTTTATCATAAATTCTGGTGCAAGGACCTCTAAATGAAAGAAATAAAAATAAAAATTTTCATAATTTTTTACACGAAGTTTATAATCAATTTGCCATTATAGAGTAAAATTTTCAAAATGGGACCTTAACGGAATGGAATGAAAGGAATGAATGGGACCAATAGAATCAAAATTATAACATATTTTCTAATAGATATGAAGTGTTATTTAGGCATATTGAAATACTTGTTCAAACTTGAATATAGTAGATCATTACTTATTGAAATTTGTCGCATATATAGCATATTACTGATCCCAAAAAATTAAGTTGATATTATTTTAGAAGTTTCAGGGGCACATTAATAGATCTTTAACCCGCTGTAATCCTCTTTACGAAATTTGTCAAATTATTTGTGATAACTTTAAAGATTATTTATAAAAATTTGATACATGGCGTTACAAAGGCAAAATTTGCTGGAATTGATTATGATGCTCTATTATTTCACCTAACCACTATAAAAATATTTTCTTCGCAATAGTAGTTAACGCATATAAATATCTGAAATACTTTATATTTATATAATTTCTACATACATAAATTTTGTACAAATATAGATCATTGTACCAAATTTTACAAAAATCGGTCCGTAATTGATCACATCTTTCATCTAGATTTCCGCTGCCTAAAAATGGCTTAAAAGTGTACAAATCTTACATTAGCGTTAATATTTATACAACATTTTATGTAATTGAGTTGTACATAAGTACAAATCATCACACACAATTTCACAATAATAGGCCCATAATTAAACATGATTACTATATAATTCCCATTCGCGATATTCAATCAAGTTTGCGCAAATCTCACATAAATATCAATATCGGGATATAATTTCACACAACGAAGTTTTGTACAAGTATAGACCTATACTAGGGTGATCGAATTGGTTTACCAATCGGTTTTAAAACCATTTTTAACGGTTTAAGGTTTTCGGTTTTTTCAAACTGTTAATTTTTCAAATGTATAATAATTCGGTTTTTAAACATAAAAACTGATTTTAAAAAATACCATTTTATATTAAAAAACCTGTGCAATAAATGCTAATATTTAAATGGAAATTTACGATAAAATTGCATAAAATTGTTAGTTTATTAATATTCAAAATATTAATTTCTTACTGTCTATAAATACGAGGGTGGATCAATAGGTCAGTGACTTTTCGGACTTCCCTCATAGTTATATGAAACACAACACTATTCCCATCAAGTACCACTTGTTAATAGACTACTGTCAAATTTTGAGCAAGTATCGTCATTCATGGAGAAACCCGTTGTTTAGACTGCTGCTTGACCTCCGGAGTACAGTAATGGATCCATGTTTCATCCACAGTTACAAAATGCTGCAAAAACTCATTCGGATTGCGGTTAAACAACTCCAAACAATCTTTTGAAGTTGTCACACGTTTACGTTTATGGTCAACTGAGAGCAAACGCGGCACCCATCTTGCAGACAACTTTCTTAAAACCAGATGATCACATAAAATCGAAACCACACTGCCATATGAATCTCACGCACTTTTACTCTTCGGTGGGCCAACGCCATTTCGTAGATTTTTTCGACAATTTCGGGTGTACTGACCTCAATTTCTCCGTCCATAACGTTCAGCATCATTTTTACTTGTGCGACCACAACGAAAGTCATTAAACCACTTTTTTACCGTTGAAATCGATGGTGCAGAGTCTCCATGGTATTTATCGAGCTTTTTCTTGGTTTGATTGACGATTTTTTTTCCGCAAAATATAATGTTTAATGAGCGCTTGAAATTCACTTTTTACCAATTTTTGGAAAACCAGCTGTTAAACGCAAAGTAAATGACAACACTTACTCAAAATATGATAGTAGTCTATTAATAGGTGGTAGTTAATGGGAATAGTGTTGTATTTCATATAACTACGAGAGAAGTTCGAAAAGTAACGGACTTATTAATCCGCTCTCATATATTTTAAAGCTAAATTGAAATTAACTCTTTAAACATAGTTGCCAGATAAATTTAGTAGAAAATCGTCAAGAAAGTTAAATCGGCTATTTGAAATCATCAAAAAATAGTGAACATTAAAGTTGTCTATATGTTAGTGAACATTTTTTATGCTTTTTATGAAAAATTTATTTTATTTATGATAAAATTTCAATTTAAAAGAAATTAATAAAAATTACATTAAATTAATTTGTCGGTCATTGATGAGGGTCGAGTAGTATCTATTAATATGAAATATGAAAATATGAAATTTTGCATGACTTAAAAAAATATATATGTCTTTTTGAAGTTTTCTGAAGTGTTTATTCATTATATATATGTATATATATATATATATATATATATATATATATATATATATATATATATATATATGAAAAATAATGAAAATTGTTTTTCTTTTAGAAAAAATCGTCAACCAAATTTTGTACAAAAATCGTCAAAGTGACGATAAATCATCAAATCAGGCACTATTGCCAGATAAGATTGATAATTTTAAACATATATTAATATATATCAACTCAGAAAAACAGATATTTAGTAGCTTCTGTGTACAACCTTACAATTCGATTGTAAGTACATAAACGTTGATATGTGATGAAAGATATATTTCGGCGAAAATAACCAAAACTTCGGTAAAAGTAATTTATATTTTTTTGTATTGAAAATAATTTGCAGAATTATGCAATTTGTTAAAATTTATGTTTCCAAAATAAAATGAAGATGACTTATAGCATACATACATAAAAAAAATTCATTATGATACCATATGTAATATGAACTGTATTAAATGACGAAAATGATGACGCTGATCTATTGGTCTTCCCAAACGATACTGTCTTTTCTTAAATAAATGATTCCTAACCATCTTAGGTAATTGATTTTTATTTATTTATTTATTTGTTTATAAAATAATTACAATACAATAACAAATTATATTCTAATTCTAACCGAGCAGAGTAACGAAGGCTATTGCTCATTGTAGTGAAGCAGACCAGAGTCTCTGGTGGGAATAGAACCCAAAAGCCCCAGGCTAACAGACTAGCTCAACAAAAACCAGGCCATTCTCTATAATTGATTTATTCGATTTATTCTTGAAAATATTTGTTGCTTCTACTCTGCTTTACGGGCTCCAGTACATAAAAATAAAATAAATTAGTAAACATGCCAGACAGTTGAAATAATAACGACTTTATGATAACTTTTTATATCCGCTTGGTCACTAACTGACAAAAAGCTAATTCTCGAATATTTAGAAAAAAAAAAGATTAGTAAACACTGTTGTGAATTATTTTTTGGAATTTTCCGCTTTTAGGCTTTTCAAAACACATTTCTATTTCGCAGTGTTAGAATCATAGTTAATTTCACACACTATTTACTCTTTATTGTACTGATTTATTTAATATTTAATATTTTGAAAAAATATATAAAAAAAGCTTTTCAATAATTTACTTAATAAATATGAAAAGAGTTTTAGCAGGTATTCAAATTTGTAGTTGTTTTTATAAAACAAATGATTGCACTAATCAATAATAGTACTAAAATTCAATTATGTTTTCTAAACTATTTTAATACTTGTTTTACAAACACATATTGGTTTAACTAAGTTAATTTACTTCTCTTCTAATGAGCACTCAATTATACATATGATTAAATTATTATCATAACAGTAAATCTGTTATGTTTAAATATATGCTATAATTTTAATAAAATGTTAGTTATTCCTATAAAAAAAATTATTGGTGCAACAGTTTTTCAACCAAATTTTTTTCTGTTTGAATGGAGTTAGTTTTTTCACTTGTAATACCTGTAACATTATTACAAACAATTTAAATATTTTAGGATTTTTAATAATTTAATATTTGTAGCATTTGTCACATATAATTGTTATATTTTTTCGAAGAGGTGGTACTTAAAAAAGGTTTACCTTTAAAATCTATTTCGAAAAATTGAGACACGCTTTTTCCAAATTAGGTTATAGTTTCTGTACATATTATTTTTGGTGATTAGTTTTTATCTTAGTTAAAATTTCTTTCAAAAAACAATTATATTTCATAAATGTTGACTTAAATATTATAAGATTTGTTTTGTGTTTTGAGTAATATAGTCTTAATTAACTGGTTAATCAGTTTTTTTTCGGAATTGCGAAAACATCAATCGTCTTTTCAAAATTCTGAATATTCGCATTATTCAAAAATCGTTTTCTACAAATAGTCAAATAATCGATCACCGTAGCTTATACAGAAGCATGTAGAGCATTATATAGTCGACATTAAGCAACACTACTTGTTTTTATCATTCTCCGCTTGTTTCGATACAAGATTTAAAACAGAAGTTTCTGAGCATTTAAAAATATATTAATTTATTAGTAAAATTGTACTAACTGCTGTAAAAACTGTTATGACTTCTGATCCGATTGAGACCCCATTTTTAAATTTTTACACTACAGCGACAAATTGATGTCAGAAAATAATGAAAATTAAAGGATACTTTTTCAGGTTATCTTAGGACAAATTATATTTCTTCATTTTATAGTTCCTTGTGCCAGAAAAATGTTTAACTTTTATGATTTTATGATAAAGAGGAATATAATTCCTTTCCATTGATCGAGGAATGTACATGAAAGTTATTTAACCTTAAATTTTGTCTATTTTTGACAAAAATGCCGGGGTGTCCTAGTTTAGACGTCCATAAAAAATGAATAAAAAAATGACATAAAATTGATTTATATTGAAAAAAAATGGAGATATAAAATTTTTAAAACTGTAATTTTGAATCGAAATTTTTTAGAATTACTCACAGTGTTGCCAGGAGATGGGGAAAGAAGAGACTAAATGGGAAATTTAAAAAAGTACAGTAAGAGCTAAATGATAAAAAATAAATAAAAAATAAATAAATAGAGAGAATCTAATATTTTTTGTTTAAAAATTACTTTTATTTTTATTTTTTTTGATTCTCATTTTATTCACATTCATAGAAACTATTACCTATCCATGTATTGAAGTGATTTTTCGTTTTTTTGATTTGCACTTAATTCTTTTTTGATTTATCATTTCCAAATTTTGAATGATTTTTTTAATATATATATATATATATATATATATATATATATATAAATAATTTCGATCTTTTTGTGCGAATTGATACACAAAAAGGCTTAAATGAATGACTCTGTAAATATAAAATTATTAAAAGCATATAAGAAATTATTTTCTTCTTGTTGAAGTGCTAAGGTATTTTAAAGGATCGGAAAAGTCTAGGAGAAAGCTAGAATCTAAAACGAAAATTTTGTGGTTAAAGACGAAATAAAAAGGCTGGTTTTAGCCTTAAAAAGGCTTAACTGGCAACACTGATTACCGATAGCATTTTCAAAGAATTGCATACGTATACTTAATATTTCAACACGTATACGTAACCATTTACCAATGAAAAAGTCATCTAAATTGCTCCTTAAGATATGCAATACCAATTCTATGCTTTCTTAGATTAATGCTAGACTTAACTCTCTACTCGATTACGCAATCAGACATAAATATTTTGACCAAAGTCGTACACAAGCACAACGTTTCACTTGAATTCATAAACACACATATGCAGCATTTGCTGCTTGATGGTTATAGTTGGTTGCTTACTTACTCTGGGAATAAACATTGGAAATTTAAAAGACATTCATATGCATTTCTTGCTAATGCTGTCAGTATCCCCAAACGGCAAACGTAATCGAAGAATTTCCTCACAAAAAAAAAAGAAAAACAAATCGTAAAACAAAAAAATCACATTGATAACTCAATAAAAATGCTAAAACTAGAATATGTTTCCTTTTTCCTTAGTTGTGACTTCCTTTCACTATTTGTTAACAAGAAAAAAAAATCAGGCAATTGAGTTAAACTACAAAGCGCAAAACCTTATAGACTTCTTTGCTTTTTTTACATTTACACACAAAAAAAGAAGATTTTGCAAAAGGGTCTAGTGAACACTTGAGTATTTGGATTTTTATTTATTTCTTTGTAGTATTTATTATTTTTTTTATAACTAAATTACAAATAAAAACAAATTTATTACTTCTATATATGGAGGCCTTATATTCAAAAAAGGGCTATCTGCAGATTTCAAAAATATTTTTTTTGATGTCAAACATTTTTTTGTGTTCTCATCAGTAATATCAATTTTGAAAAGAAAAAATAATTCTATAATCATATTTTTTTTGTCCTATCTACAACACATATATAAAATGAAAAAATGTATGCTTGCTAACGAGTGGCTAGGTGTTCTTGTATGTAAATTTTGATAAGAAAAAATTATCCACTCATTAACAAGCATGCATTTTTCATTTTGAATAAGGAGATTTTTTTAAGATTTTTGTTTATCAAAAAACTGTAAAGTTGACATTTTATAAACATCGTTTTTGAATATTTTAAACCAAATCAGTTTAAATTTTTCTTGAAAAAACTTTTTTCGCATGCAGTGTTTCTATTTTTTTTTTTTTTTTTTTTGAAAAATTTATTTATAATTTGAATTATAAACACCTTCCATTTTTTTGTTTTTAGTACACATACTTGTCATTTTACATTTGTGCCGTTTGAAGATGTTGCTTTTAATTACCAATATTCGCTTTTTTATCTCTTGATTTGTAAGATACTATCATAAATTTAGAATATTGTCCAAATTTTATTAAAAATTTTATTTTCAATTTTCAATAAAAAAAATTTCAGTTACATTTTACAACACACAAACAGGGTTTATCTACCATAACTTTGCAAATAATGGGCTTAAAAGATTTATTTTTATGTGTGAGGTTTATTAGACGCGTTGCTATTATTATTATTAATATTATTATTATTATTATTATTATTATTATTATTATTTTATCATAAAAAAGTCCGGATTGCAAAATATTTAAAAATTAGTGAAAGAATTATTTTTTATACTTTCCTGAAAACTAGGGTTTTGCAGATAGCTCTTTTTGTAATTATATGGTATTTGTAAAAAAAAAACCCCTCAAATGCTGTACTTTGGTTTGATTCTTTCTAGTGAGAAATCTCTAGGCAACGAAAGTGATTTTAGTATAATATAAAGTTTTCATACATGCTGTTTAAGTAAATAATTTATAACACTATAAACACTAATTATATTTTGTTTTATATTAGTGTGAATTTTGATTGCTACTATAACTCCCACGTATTTCGTATTTATTTTAATGGGGAAAAGAAGTTATTCCTATATTTGAATAGGAACTTAAATAAATTTCAATTAGTAAAATATAAACCTAAATTAGAAAATTTTATTTAAAGTAATTCACACTTTCATATTTATATGAACATATTTGTAGAAATGTATGAAATTGTGCCAGTCGTCCTTGTAATTTTTTTAATATTGTTCCAAATTGTCACACATAGTAATAGTTGTTAAATACTTTTCTAAAAAAAAGTGTAAATTAATGCAACAAAAAAAAAAAAAAAAAAAAAAAGAACGCAACTCTTAAAAAATCAACAGAATTTTTTAAATTTTGCTAAAAATAAGTATTTGAAAAATGCTGAAAATTATAACTTGATTACATTACCATCAACTGCTAATAATACATATAAATTTAAGGTCATTTTGACTACTAAAGATATTACTTATACACTTTTTCTCTATTCTTTTTAAGAATTCAGGAATATTTAAAAATAACATTATGATGATGGTTCTAAAATAATACTGGTGTGTAGTTTTAATATTACGATTATTAAAAATTTTCTTAGAGACACAATATTAAAACGATCATGTCGGAAAAATGTAACAGTAGTTGTTGAATATTTCTCGAATGAACACATTTGGCTATTTAAAGCTACTACTACCAATCGTTGATTTTATGATGTTAATATGGTAACGGAAAACCCTTCTTACTGGAACTTATTATTTAGTAAATATTTAGACTGTCTGGATAGGCACGTTTCCTTGAATATTAATTTTCAATAATAAAAAGTGTAACAATCCAATAATCATGAAGGATTAAAGTTTAATTACTTAACATAGGAACAAATATAACTTTTAATTGTCTTACTCTGTATTATAATTTGTTCCAGAACAAAAATCAAGATATATTTAAACGTTATTGCATTCAGCGTTACCGCTTGGTGACTTTAGTCGCCAATTTTCTTTTTTTTACCCACATAGCCCCTTTTTAAATTTTCTTAAAAAAAATTTTTCGCAAGCAATTTTTTTTTTTTTGCAAAATTTATATATAATTTGAGTTGTAAACACCTTTCCAGTTTTTTTTTAGTACCCTCACTTGTTATTTTATATTTGTAACGTTTGAAGTTGTTCCTTTTAATCATCGATATATATATATATATTTCCTGAAAAAATAAAAAATAAACATGTTTTGATATACTAAAATTATGCATTTAGTTAAAGACATGTATTTCTGTGGTACTTTTTCATGTGTCGCTTGAATAAGGAATATTTTGAAACTTTAAACCATTTGTCAGACCATGTCATTGTATTTTTGCCAAACTGTAGACGTTATGATTTGCGTTTTTCATTAAGTGGTGGTTTCTTGCAGTTTTCGTCGGACTATGTATGGGCACGATTATAAAATATGGTGCACTGTTCTTAGACTGTCGCTGACTCCACTTTTTTTCACGTATTTAAATACCGACATGGTAGAATTTGATGCAATTTTAAGAATTTTTCGTCTTTCTTTTGGAGTTGTTGCCATTTGCTTTTTTCCATATCTTTCCACGTTATTTAAATAATTGTATTAATGTTTTTGGCTATTTGGAACTGATTATGACCTTGAGATTTCAAAATCAGAATTTTTTCTTTTTTAGAGATATTAAGAGCCTTACCACGTCCCATTTTGAATAAAACGTTTTTAAAAACTATCAATTCAAAATTCTCTAGCCGTTTATATTGGAAGAAATTCAAATCATAGCCTTCCTGATTAATATTAAAAGAATTCCTTATTCAAGTGACACACGAAATAGTATCACAGAAATACATATCTTTAAATAAATATATAATTTATTCAGGAACCTAAAGCCAACACTTTGAAATTTGGTTGCGCAAAAAATTATTTTTTTCTGAGCTTTAGTTTAGGAGATATACTTAATTAAAATTAAAAAACTGTGATTCCTTATTCACGTGGCAGTCAGTGTATATATATATACATATATATATAATTTGGCTTAACTTGAAAAATTTTATAAAATTTTATAATTTTATATGAGCAGAAATGAACTCTGTTTAAATTAGTTTGCAATAGCCTAGTCCCCATGCAAATTTTCTTCCAGAATTATGTTTCAACGCTAACAAATTTTTTCTATGTTACATAATTCAGTACATGGAAAAATTTTGTGTTCGTTGAAACCCCGAAATAATTTTTAAAATAATTTTTATAAATTTAAAAAGCACAGTACCAAATTTTTATGAGATTCTTTCCTCAAAAATCCATAGCTTCCTTATAAGGCCTACTGCCAAAAAAAAAAAAATATAATGTGCATAAATTTGTATTGGTCGACACCAAAGAATACGAAAGCTAGAAACTGGCTCAATTTCCTACAAAGAAAACATTTGTCTCTCCTCACATGCAAGTTTTGTGTGAATTCAACACACTTGTGAGAGAGAAAAACTACACAAAATAAATAAGACTTTCCTTTAAAATTTAAGAAAATTACACTCGCGATACATTTTTTCACTAGCACACAAACTTTGTCATTTTTTCACTCTCATTTATTGTATATTAACCCCCGTATCAGGATTATTTTCCATAAGCCGATTTTTTTATATTTTTGATATTCAATTCTTCTATGTTGAAATTTAAACTAAACGAACAAAATTGGTATTAAAAATAAAACAAGGTTGGTATTAAATATAAAATATATTTATATTTATATTTATATATATATATATATATATATATATATATATATATATATATATTTATATTTATATTTTTTTATTTATATTTATATTTATATTTATATTTATATTTATATTTATATTTATATATATATTTATATTTATATTTATTTATTTATTTATTTTGTCTATGGAAAATATTCCTTATAGACAATTAAAAATAATACATATTTTACTAAATATACAATTCATTATATAAATATAATTTTCACAAAAGTTTTGTACAGATCTTATGATTTAAGAATAAAATAATGTTTTTAACATCTTTAGAGTTAAGTGAATAATCAATAAAATTATAATATGTATTAAACTCATTGCACATTCTTCTTAAAGGATCGGCATTGGTATAATTATCTCTATAGAAATGAACTGTTAATGGTACGAAATAACGAGTCGAGGAATTAAAAACTGGATATTATTTATTAAAAAGCCAAAACTCACATTACCATTAATTATATTCAGCATAAAAGTTATATTGAACATAGTTCTTCGGCTTTTCAGAGTAGGCAGCTTTATAAGGGCAAGTCTAGAAGTATATGGTGGCATATTTAATGGGTTGAAATGAAGTCTTCGAAGGCAAAACAGAAGAAACTGCTTTTAGACTGATTCAATGAGATCAATGTATTTTTGATAGATAGAATCCCATATTATAGAGCCATACTCCAGAATAGGTCTCACAAGTGATGTGAACAAAGTTTTTGTCACGTAAGGGTCGTTGAACTCCTTTGCCCAGCGTTTAACAAAACCAAGAACTCCTCTAGCTTTATTTACAGTAACCGTGATATGTGAAATAAAATTAAGTGTAGAATCCAACAAAATTCCGAGGTCTAAAATAGTGTCAACTCTTTCTAGTTGATGGCCTCCTAGGACATAATATATCGGTAATCTACATTTTCTTACAAAACACATATATTTACATTTTTTAAGGTTAAGTGCCATGAGATTTATGTTACACCAGTTGTAAAATGAATTTGAGTCTTCTTGCAGATAATGATAATCATCTATATGTTGATAACTTAGAAATACTTTCACATCATCAGCATACATCAAAATATTAGAGTAATGAATTACTTGTGGCAAATCATTTACAAATAAGGAAAAAAGTAGTGGTCCAAGGTGGCTTCCTTGTGGTACTCCTGACAGAACGTTTATACATCTAGAGCATGAATTTTTGTAACGAACAGTTTGTTTTCTATTAGACAAATAAGAGTGTATCCACTTTATACAACGATCAGTAAATCCCATTAAATAAAGTTTTCTTATCAGAAGCAAATTATTAACTTTATCAAATGCCTTGCTAAAGTCAGTGTAAATTACATCTGTCTGTTTTTGTTGGAGGAATGCACGATTTACAATAGTTGTGAGTTGAAGAAGATTTGTAATAGTAGAACACCTTTTACGAAAACCATGTTGATAACATGATAATAAGTTTTCTACTTGAAAACACAGTTGATCAGTGATGATTTTTTCAAATAATTTAGGTATTGTACTCAATTTTGCAATACCACAATAATTTGCAATATCAGATTTATTTCCAGATTTATGCAATGGAATAATGTAGGAATCCTTCCATATATCAGGAAAATTGCCATGCTCAATAGAATTATTAAATAAAAGTGTTAGAGGACTAGCCAAAGCTTCGGCGCAATTAACAAGAATGCAACTTGGAATCATATCTGGGCCAGAATTAGATGAAAATTTCAGTTTTTTTAACTCTGAACATAACGTAAAAGTATCTATATATAGTAAAGATACTGAGTGATTCATGTTAATGTTGAATGGATAATTTGCAGAATCATCATACATTGCATCTGAATATTTAGTAGAGAAGAAATCTGCAAACATGTTGCTAATAATATCATCACAACTCGATTCATTCTGATGTAATTTCATAGCAGAAGGGAAGCCAGTAGTTTTACGTTTAGAATTAACAAATTTGTAAAAAGAGTTTGGATCACGTTTAAAATTTACTTTCATCCTATTCAAATAATTAGTATAACATGATTTGTTGATTGAGGTATATTCAGCACGACTAACCGAGTACTTTAAGTAATCATAGTGAGAGCCTGATTTTTTGAATTTTTTATACCATTTGTTCTTATTGTTTTTTGCATACGACAACAGTTTGTTATTCCATGGTGGGCCAGAACTTGGTCTAAAAATACGTTTCGGAACACATAAGTCCGAAAGTTCGTACATTTTATTATAGAATAAAATGGACATATGTTGAACATCAATAGAAGACGATAAAAATGTTCTCCAATTAATACTTTTTATGAAGTAATTTAACATGTCATAATTAGCATGTTTAAAATAAAATGTTTTACAATGCTTTAAAGATGAAGGATTAAAAGTTGAAGTTTGAATAGATAATTGAAGTTCAATTGTTGGATGGTGGGAATCCTCAGGAGTTGTTAAAGGGGATGAGCAGCTTATGAAGTAATCAGTCACATCGTTGATAAAAATTAAATCTAATAATCTAGAATTAGAATTTAAAACACCGTTGACTTGAAGGAGATTTAAATCATATAATACTTTAAAAAATTCATCGTGATTAGGATTCGATTTAGTTTGAACAAAATGATTATATACTGGTAAATATTTCCACGAGATTAATGGTAAGTTAAAATCTCAAAAAACAATTACCGTGTCGTTTTTATTAGCAAGGCATGACACCAATTTTATAGCTTCAGCATGTTTATCATAAATTATTTGAGGAGATGATGGAGGAATGTAAGAACATGTAACGAATATTTTTTTGTGGTTGAGTTTTATAAGTATTGATATAAATTCAATATCATATGTGCAATCAATTTTACACAGGTTCAGATACAAAACAATTAGAAACAGCAATAAGAACACCACCACCATTAAGTTTGTTACCACGATCACGACGAAAAATGTTAAATTTATTACAAAAGATTTCAGAATTTAAAAAATGTTCATTGAGCCATGTTTCAGTAAATATTATTACATGATGTGAAATGTTAAAACTTTCCATGTAGAGTGATGATATTTTGGTTCTTAAGCCACGAACGTTTTGATAAACGAAAGAGATGTAATCTTTAGATATCTCAATTAGTTTTTTGAATTGGAAGATTCAATTTGTGAGAGGACAGCAATATTTTGTACGTTTGAATTTGTTCTATAAATATACTCACGTACTAAGGTATTCTTGGGCCAAAAGTTTGGATCTAGCAAAGTTGCAAAAATATCTGAGGAAACAGTGATTTTGAATGATGTGATAGCTCTTGGTTGAGTGAAGTTAAATTTATAAATGGAGATATCTATGTGTTGACCGATATTTTGTTTAATGTAGTAATAAACAGCATCAACAGTAGTATCACTTGCTAGACGAGAAACGAAAATTTGTTTCTTTGGAGGTACAGCTCTTAGAGGATGATACATCATATCAACGTTACCAACAACTGAGGGTGTATTTTCCAAAATTGGGTAATTATTGTCGAGATTATTTACGGTGGCAGAATTTGAAACAGCTTCCGCATAACTACGTTATGTATCAATGAATATTTCATTGGTATTTGGACGTATTGAGGGTTCTTCTGTTGTAGCGGGATTATTGTATGAAGTGACAGCAACCGGATCACATATTTCAACTTGAACTTGATCACGCTTTTCTTTATTTGTATTTGTATTCCTGGCAGATTTACGACGTTTAGGAGATGATTGAGGAGGAGATTTTAAGTTATCTAAAGATTTGAAATCATCAAATAATTTTCCATACGCAGATATTCTTTCATTCAGTTTAAATGTTTCTTCTTGTATTTCTAGAAATTTGATTTTAGTTTCTTGAAAAAAACGATAGTAGTTAACCCCAATTTTTCTACAGCTTTCACAACACCAATGTAGGCCCTTATTTTTAGAAATAGTTTCCGCGACAAGTCCTGAAAGGCCAGCACATTTAACGTGACAACATTCATGACACAGCCAACAGACAATCATTCTTTCATTATCGTTTTTAATATTGCAGTTTTTTATTAAACATGCCATTATTACGTAGTATATATGCTTTTTGAACTTTTATGTATGATTTTTAAGTTATACGAATTTAAATCTGAAATGTTTGCTGGGATATGATATATTTTGAATATAACGGACTTTAAATTGTATGGCAATACCGTACGATCACATTAAAAGATTAATATAGTTTTAAAAACTTGGCAGCACTTTACGTGAAACAGCTGGTAATGTTTATTAATACTATCAAACAATTTATAACCAAATATCAATAGTTGTCTCTTTTATGTATATTGAGTGATTTAAACAAAAAGTTGTTTATATTTTCCGATATAAATGAAAATGAATTTGTTTTATATTTTGCAATTTGAAGAGAAAGTTGAATGCACTTCAGTTATTTGGTGCACAGCACACACTATTGAGTTGTTCTACGATATTTATATAAATTTCACAAAAATGTTTATGATACAAAATAACAATTTTCAGGAGCTTTTTAAGAAAAATTTTATATTTATATTTATATTTATATTTATATTTATATTTATATTTATATTTATATTTATATTTATATTTATGTTTATATTTATATTTATATTTATATTTATATTTATATTTATATTTATATTT
The DNA here is from genome assembly GCA_932274085.1 of Protocalliphora azurea. NCBI lineage: Eukaryota > Metazoa > Arthropoda > Insecta > Diptera > Calliphoridae > Protocalliphora > Protocalliphora azurea. The sequence continues at coordinate 80,645,412 of OW026523.1, read as the reverse complement.
ATATTTATATTTATACTTATATTTATAATTATATTTATATTTATGAATGTAACCCGCATCAAAAAATGAACATTACGAATATAGTTGTGACGAATTATATTCAAAATATATTTGAATACTATTTTGAGCAACTATGTGCGCTTATGATGTGTATAGAATGTGGTTTTAGCACTAATACATACAAATAAAATTTGACTAACACAATCTTAAAGTCAGGTTTTTTTGACAAGCCTTCTATTCTTTGTAATTTTGGTAGACACTATGGTTTTGGAACATATGAGATTCTAAAAAGTATAAATTGTAACTTTAAATCTTACTGTAAGACTTAATCCACAAGTTTCATATACAAAATCTCCAAAAATCTTTGCTGTAACGTCCTTATAATTCTAAGAATGTTGTCAGTGATGGCACTTACTTGATTCACAATTGAGCACAAGTTGCATATAAGATCCTCTCCGAAAAACATTCGAACCCGACTATAACTTTCCTATAATCTTAAATAATGTTGTTAGCGATGGCACAGCGTCATGTCAAGTTTGGAGCTACAATATCTAAAGCTTACATTACCTGAAACGAATAATGGAAATAATATCAACAGCTTGGGGTTTTACATGATATTTTAGAGTAGAAATGTTGTATATTTTTACATGACAAATAAAAAACTAAAAAGAATTTATAAAAACCATAGCCAGTATTTAGGGCTATAAAAATTACCGAAATGTGCGCCATCGTTTCCATAATCATAAAGGCTGGCACAAAACAGTGATGATGAGAAAGATTTGTATTTAAGTTTTCATATATTATCTTTTATTTCTCTTTCTGAGGCTATTATATAACCAAAAAAAGTTCAAAATTAGCTTACTTATGAAACTTGTTTTCCTTCAAAGATCTTATTCAAATATACTTTTGATTGACATGGACAGACTTATTCTAGCTTAAGCCACAAAATTTTAAATGAATGAATCAAAAGGCAATAAAAACAATAAACATAGCAAAGAAAAGTTAAGTGTAGTGCAAAACACATCAAAATTTTATGGGGTAGCGGAGTACTCTGGGTATTGAATCCCGTAGGTGTCAACTTTAAAGCCATTTTATATATAGACCTAGTTAACAAAATTTGGCCTTCTTTAGTTTCTAAGCTTTAAAAACACCTTAGTTGATTTGAAGTTTCGTGACTGAAAAACTACTAACCATTGTTAAGCAAAATTCCTTAAATGTGTATTCAAAAACGATGATTCGCTTAATATACCTTTAGTAAACCATTATTAATTTTAAATATTTTAAAGTAGGTTCGACCTTTTTCAAAACTAGTTTAAGATTATTTCAGTTGCATACATATTTCAAGGACTTTTTTCATGCATAAATTATTGACAAAAAGTTCATATTTTTTTAATTTCCGGATGTGATTCGTTCCGAAATTACAAAGAGCGCTAACATAGCTACTTAGAAACGTGTAAACTGAATTCCGGGACAGGATAATATTTTCTACATGTATATTTAATTTAAGCTACTTTGTGATAAAATCATAAACGTAAATAGAAAAAAAAATATGTTTTTCTTATTTTGGATTAAAATATCAACGTTATGTCTGCCCGCATGTCAACCAAATGTTCGCCACAATCACATAGGTTTGACATTTTCGTTATTTCCTGTTTTCATGTAATTCCAAATAGTACATTAATATGTACAAGTCTTAGATTAAGGTGCTAGTAATCATATGTATCATCTTCGGGTTAAAGGTTATGCATTTTAATAGAAAAAGTTATAAAAATAGTTAAATTTTAACAAAATTACAACAAAAATTGTGTAAACGAAATCAAATATGAAATAGTGACATTAATTTTATAACAGAATATTTGTTATTCGGATTCTTATAATTACAAACCTATAAAAACTAAACAAAAATTTTTCATTTATGCATAATTAGATTTATATAAGCTAAATGATGATTTTTTTCCAAAATAAAAAAACTTATTTATCACTAAATACGTACTAGAATATCAAAACTAATAACGGAATAAAACAGTTTACGAATAGTTTATTCTAGCTATTCACAACATCGACAATACAAATGGGAGAGACACTAAGAAGGGTTGCATACATTAACAAAAAACAGTTTATTAGTTGATATAGACTGCAAACAGTTTTTTGATTACGATTTTCTTCATAAAGACTTTAAGGGCTAAATTGTGAATTAGCTAGTTTGTGCTTAAATATAAATTAAATCTTATATATTTATTTTTTATTTTACTTTTTATTTTTCCTTTTATTTTTTATTTTTTTACTTCTTTTTTTAATACGGTTGTATATCATTATTATTAGCGAAATGATAGCATTTTAAATTCAAAAAAGTTACCAGGGTATGTACCGTAGGGTTAAAGCTTATGAAGGAAAACAAAATATATGATAAATTCTTTATTTAAAATGATATCAATTATTTTTTGAAAAAAGTAAAAGAAACAAAAATACTAGTTAGAATATTCGGTTATTGTATCCACGAATTCTAAGATTCACCGCAAAATAATAATTTTATAAAATTTTAAAATTTTTGAAAAATATATTTATGATTAGCTTTTATTCTAGTAATTTCCACAGTGCATTGCTTAATTTTCAACTAATAAAAAAGGAGTTATTAAAGAAATTTTTGTTATCAGGATACTAATAAACTAATTTGATTAGTTTCTTTCTAAATTCTTTAAATTCTTATAAATCTAAAACTTTCTATAGAAACAATAAAGACAGAGAAAACTAAATTGTTTTATTTTAGTTTACAGTAAATTCCTAATAGTGAAAATATGACTAGAAGTCAGCAAACACAAAACAAAAAGCCTTGCAGTCAAATTACTGCAGAAGGAGTAAAAATATGAAAGTATTTCTGTCTATTACTTATTGATGGTGTATGTTCATGAAAACTTTTGTAAAAACAACTGTCGAACTCTATGAGTACATTAGTGTATTAATATTAAGACTTGTGTTTCTACTCGTATGTGGGGGTAGAGTTTCTTTTTGTATGAGTATTTTAGTTTTACTTTTTGATTATTTGATTTTGCTTTTCCACTAGTGTTTGGATTTTTTTTCTTTTTTGTAATTTTATTCTTTATTCATGCAATTGTATTTAATATTTTATTTAGAGCTCATTTGTGCATAGAAAAAAATTTAGTATGTATGATTATTTTCCGTTCATTTTTTTCACTCTTTGGTCTTTTGGCGCATTGCGGTTGTTTTGATTGCTTTAGAGCGTGGTTCAACAAAATTGGTTCACAATGAACTTATCACTTTAAATTTTAATCGTAGTAGGAGATTTAAATATAAATTAAGTTTAGTGGGTTGTTAGTTTGATTTTATTTTAATATTATGATAATTTAAATTTAGTTATTTGTTAGCAAGGGAATTGAGTTAAAATGCAAAGCTTTTGCAAATTTTTTCTTTATGTAAATTTAAATGCTAATGCATGAATAATATGATTATGTCTTTATGTGCAATATTGTTTGATTTGCTTAGTGTAAAATTACTAAAATATTTTTATTGTTAAGAAAGTTTTGCAATTTTTTTTTTTTCAAATATAATATAGAAAACCTAAATCTAATTAAAATTTCACCTAAATCGTAGAACAAATAAGCAGTCATCTCCTGGATTTACTAAGGTTGTTATATGTTGTATTAAAAAATTTAAATAAAATATAATTCTAAATTACTGCTTAAAATCTCCTTGAAATGTCATCTATATTTTTCATACTAAGTTTCCATTTTTCTTTATTAAATAATTCCCTTTAAATAAGCAAAAACCTTTGGAAGCTCTAAGGTCATGTCAACAATTTAATAATCACTTGTTATGAAATACAAATTTTATACAAATAAGAATACGAAAATAAACTTGCTCATATCTTTTTCAACTACATACGCAGTTATTTCTTATTTATTTTATTACTATTTGTATATTTCTGTTAGTTTTTCATTTTTTTATACTATATTAATTTTTTTTTGTTTTTTTTTATTGTGTACATATTTTCCTTTCGGTCCTTTATAATTCATTAAATATTTATGAATCTTAAAGAAAAAACAAAAAGGAAAATTATACATATGTATAGTTTGTAACTCATACAACCCGTATTATGCAACTACAAAACGAAACAACTGTAATAAATGATACTCTTGGTGGGGTAAAAGGAAAAAAAAGCAAAAAAATTATCTTCAATTCCTATGAAATTTAACAAACATTTGTACCAAAAAAGAAAAAAAAAAATAAATAAAGCGACAAAGAAAATGCTATTATATAGCAATGATATCAAAAGACAGCATTACAAAATATTACACTGGTATTGTAGTATATAAAACTCATTTTTGATACTAAACAAGATCAAGATTTTCCAACACTTATATTTTCATTTATTGGTAAAGCTGAAAATGAAACTAATACACTGACACTATTTTTGTTGAAGTACGAGAAAATGTTTTTGTAGTCATATGAGTGCAAAAATTTGGAGTGAAAATAAAGTGTAAAGGTTTGCTTTTTATTAATTTTTTTCTTTTTGGCAAAATAAAAGAATATTAAAGAAAAATTGAAGTAAAAGTTGACAAAATTTCAAAGCAATGATTTTGATATACCCTACAATGCGTAAATAAATAATAAAATATTTATTAATGCAGATTTTATTTTAGAGCGGATATGATAAAAGAAAGATTTTAAATCGATAATACACAAAATAAAATATCTATATATTTTTTAGGATAGCGTAGTGTTTTCGTTCATGTACAAAATTTCAAAGTGGACACTTATTTAGTTTAAAAGTTATGATTTCTTTTGATGGAATCACCCTATTTTAAATTTTATTTATTTTTTTTTTTATTTAATTAATATTGTCCGAGGGGATAGGTAACTCCCTTACAAAGAAAACAAAATTTTCTTATCTAAAGGACTATTACACTGAAGTCTTAAAAAAATTAAAATAAATTTTCATATCAAATTTCGAATAGGGTGAATAGGTCCGGGGAGAGTAGTAGCTCCCATATAAAGTAAGTATTATTTATCGCATTAAATAGGGTAAAAGCTAGTAAACACCAAATTCAAATTCTAACATATTTAAGGAATCACTTCGGTGCAGAACAAATATGTTATTAATGTAAGACAATATTACGTTCAAAAAAGGGTGTAGTGGAAAACTTATGGACCGTATTTACTGATTTAAAAAACCGAAATTAGAAACAAATATTTCTGATAAATTAATGCAAGTATCAGGCCCATAAATATAACTTACATGAAAGCTTAAAAAAGTCTAATAAAGCATTTTTGCTTATAACTCGGCTAATACTGGATCTACTTAGATCAAGTTTTCAACACTAAAATTCTTGAAAAAATGTCCGATTTTTTGCTGAAAAACAAAGTTTCTAGTTTGCATAGATGCTTCAAAAATTTCAAAAAACTAAATATGCCTTCATTTATTGATGCTGTTCTTTTTCAGTATGCATGAAAAGAATAACTTTAAATGAGCAGATAAATAAAAAAAAAAAACAAAATTTTCAATAACTCGGTTGTTTATAAACCGATTTGATTGATACAAAAAACCGAAATTCAAGAAAACTAGCTGTGGCCAATCTCTATAAAAACCGTCTGTAGATTACTTAGGACTTGGATATCGGTCAAAAATGCCTTTTGGCCGACATCTTTGTAACTAGTGGACCGACTAAGTTCATTTCTTCAGTGGAAAAATTCAGAAAAAATATATATAAAAATATATATATACATGTATATATAAAAATATATATACATATATATATATATATATATATATATATATATATATATATATATATATATATATATATATATATATATGAGCTATAAACGAATCATTCTATTTTGATTTTAATTCATTACGAATTAGTTAAATTTTGAATTAATTCTTTTCACAACAAAAAAGAACTGAATGAAATTTTAATCAATTCAAAAGAATTGGGCAGAAATGAATTTCAATTCGTTTCCAATTCAAATGAATTTGTACAATTGAATCTGTAAAATGAACTGCAATTCGTTTCCAATTCAAATGACTATGTTATAGTGAATTGCAATTCATTTACAATTCATTTGAATTGTATTGATTAGAACAATGAATTGCAATTCAAATGCATGAAATCAAAAATGAGTTGCAATCAATCAAACTCAAGAGCAGATCTAGGGAAAATGAAAAATGGAAATTTCTCCTACCAAAATTAAAATATTTAGTACAAAGATTGAAAAGCCTTGTCCTTGATCACACCTTTAATAATATTTTTACACTATTTGATAAAAATAAAAATTGAAGTTTCTTTTAGCAAATAAACAAAATTTTCCTATTTTGACTGAGAAATCCAGTGTGGCATGGGAATATATATATTTTGCGGGAATTACAAACGGAATGACAAACATATAAATATATATATATGGAAACGGTATATATATATATATATATATATATATATATATATATATATATATATATATATATACCGTTTCCAATAGTGACATAATAAAAATAAAGTTATTTAATCCATTTAACAAATTCTTTTTTTTATATAAATTTAGTTGTATTTTCTATTTAATTTCTTTTAATTTTCGAAAATCAGTCTTTTTGTCCAGCTAAAAGTTTTTTCAACTAACCTGTATTTCTAAGCAAATAATGTTTTATACTGATAAAACAAAATTATTTGCAATTTTTGAAAAAATAAATAAATTAGGAAAAAAAATGGAATTCCAAGGAATATTTACCCCTGGTAGTGTATGCCAAAAAAATATTTATATAATAGAATATTTTAAAATTTTAAAAATTATTCGAAAAATTGAGCAAAACGTCTTCAATAACTTTTCCAACAATAGGCAAGAAATTAAAAAATAAGAAAATATTCAGTTTCTGTCACATAATTTAACTCTTATAGATTGGTATTGCGAAAACGCATCAATATTCATTTACGTGTAGTATATTTTAAGTGTATTTGTGCAAGTAGCGCATTAAGGTTCCATGTGAAATATACATTTTTTACGATAGCTTTATAAAAAATAGTATTCTAGATTTATTATTACTTTTGCAGTAAAAAGTGAATATTTGGCAGCAAAATGGAATTACAAATTTCCTACAATCATTTCCAACAAATTTAGGGAAACAAATTTCCAAAAGATCAACACTAACTGAATAAAAATTTTATTTTGTAAAGAAATAATATCATAGTGTTCCCAGTTTAGCACTTTTAATGCTAAATCTAACACTTTTTAAACTCATTTAACATGAATAATCTAGCTCCTGGAACTTTTTCTAGCATTCTTCGAATTATTTTTGGCATTTTTATATCACGTTTTACTTATACTTTTATTAACCCTACGATACTTACCCAGGTACCTGGGTATCTTTTTTGACTTTAAAATACTCTCATTTCTTTAGTAATCAGAATATGGTCTTGAACCTTTTTGAAAATATTGGCTCTACATATATTTACCAGTTTCTTTTAGTTTTATAATAAATTAAATGATCTTAATAAATAATTAACATAAAATTATAATATTTTGTACACAGAAAAAAATTAAATTTTGTATTCTATTACTAGAATCATAAAACCAATTATATTTTCTACTATATTCAGACATATCAATGAATTAGTCGAACACTCAAATTCGTAAATATTTTATTCATAAAATTTTAATTTTTTTCTTATTAAAGTATTATTACTATTAAAAATTTTAGTGTTTCAAAATTCTCATAAAGTTCAAAAACTATATTTAGAAAACCAATAAAAATAATATTTATTTGTTAGTTGTTAGTTATTGCCTTTCCGTTGGAGTCTTTGCTACATTTACTCCTATCGGACGCGTCCCCAGGTGGCGGATCGGGGGGATTGGTTGTAAGGCACATGATATACACACTCTACTGAATGGTGCATTCTGGCTCATCGCATGGGGGTATATATCATGTGTATTATCTCCGATCTTAGGGCTTTTACAGCTTCTCGCGGACCAAATAAATGTAGTGCACTTTAAGGTCAAGGTGGTAGGCAGCAGTGCTGAGGACCTGAATGGTTAGTTGGTGCCTAAACAAACTAACAGCTAACAGCTCCCCTCCAACGCCCATGGCACGGGTTGGTTGTAATTCTAGCCTAGTACGCGCACGGCGTCACTGCGCGAGATGGTCAGAGCTATCAGAGACGGATGAGATTCTGGGTATCTCGAGGGATTCCTTCACTGGGACCAGCGCCACTGAGAAACTTGAGAATCTTACTCTCGGCTCTGAAGATGAACATGAGATCACTGTAATCTCAGTTCGCGCTCAGAGTTTGGAGAAGAACTCGAGTGTTGAGGCGGGGTCTGAGCGGGGGGATGGCTCGACGAACTCAGAGGGTCATTCGTCTGGCAGTGGTTTAGTTCGGCAAGACGCGGTAATGCTTGATGCGACAACCGGCGATATAAACCGAACTAAAGAGGAGCATGCTCGTAGTGGCGCAAGAGCCTCTCTTGGTTATCTGCACAAGATAGCCAAAAGAGGCCCTTTGCCACTTACAGGTAAGGATAAGTACCTTATCAGGAAGCACAGGAGGAACGTCAAAAGATTCGAACGAATCTACGGCTCTGTCTGTGTCTCTTTGGGAATGTCTTATCCTGAAGGATTGTATGTGGATGTTGGCAACACTCCAGAAGTGTCTCGTGAGAGCACAGGAGAAAAGCCAACCTCTTCATCAATCCCTACCGGAGTGAACTATTCTGGTAGTGGCAACCCGGGCAAACCTGCAGTCCTAGTGAAACAGCAGGCAACGTCTGGTAAGCCAACAACTACCATTGAAATGGTTGGTCATACACTATCCAGCAAACCTGGCAACCAACAAAAAGTTGTCAGAGATGCTAGGCCTGGAGATGATCAGCCATCAACTAGTAAGAGGACTTTACTTTCGAAGCCTGCCAGCTCCAGTAGTGGGGCTGTACGAGCTTCGATTGGGAAGCCCTCTACATCGAAGAACGCTGGTCAAAACCCATCCGGCTCTCTTAAAGGCCCTCATAGGGGGGTTGTTAAGAGGGCCAGGTCTGGGGATGACCAGCAACCTTCGATGGCCAAGAAGGTTGTTCACACGCCAAACAGCTCTAGTAAGGGCCTCCATAAGGAGGTTATTAAGAGAGCTGTATCAGGAAGTGAACAACCCTCAACATCGAAAAGAGCGAAGGAATCAGTGTTGCAGAATTGTATTCAAGCTGCTTTCATTGACAGGGTTGATCCAGATGGGAGGATCAGCGTTGAGCAATGGCGACAAATTGAACACAAGCTCATTGAGGAAATCGCTCTTGTTAAAGGAAGGCCGGATGAGGTATCCTTCAAAGGCGCAGACTGGATGAAGGGTGTCAAGACTATTAACTGCGGGAACGAGAAATCATTTGAATTTCTCAGGAACGCAGTTGCTAGGTGCGACACTGTCTATCCATGATACTCGCATCTGAGCTGCCCCTGCGTCCAATAGTGACAGCATGGTTCCCTCCACCCATTTTAGAGGTTGGAACCATTCTGACAGTATTGGAAAATCAGAATAAGTGTCTTCTTACAGGTCAATGGAAGTTGGTTAACACCATGACTTGTAAGGAGAACCAAGGCAGAGACTTCAGATTCGCAGTGGATCAGGAGTCTCTGAAGAAGCTGGAGTCACTGGGGGGAGTTGTCAATTTCGGATTTGGGGTGATGAGGTTTAGGTTCAACAAATCTGATAAACCCAAAGAGGCTGTCAGTGGTGCAAATTAACTTGCATCACTGTGAGGCAGCCTCAACCGAACTGACAAGACTCCTCATTGACTCCAACGTGGACGTGGCCCTCATACAGGAACCCTGGATTAAGAACACCAGGGTATGTGGTCTGAGGGTCACGGGGTACAACCTGTTCATACCATCCATAACGGAAAAGGTACGGACATGTATACTGGCTAGGAATAATCTAAATATTAATTTTCTTCATTCCTTTAGCAGTGGGGACCTTACAGTCGTCTAACAGGAAGCCGCAGGATGCAGCGGGCTTATAATGGCGGCTGTGTACATGCCGTATGAGGCAGCCGATCCACCAGGTATCGCTCTGCAGCAGTTGGCGGAGCACGCTAGGAGGAAAGGCGCGTACATGGTCTTGGGATGTGATGCGAATGCTCACCACTATCAATGGGGAAGCAGGGACATCAACAAAAGAGGTGAGTTGGTATACGATTTTATAACTTTTTATGATCTGCATATCTGTAATAGGGGTACTACTCCTACGTTCAGAGCGAAAGATAGGGAAACAGTTATAGATGTAACGCTGGCTAACCGTGGGGGAAATTATGTTAGGGATTGGAGAGTAGTTTTGGATTACTCTTTTTCTGACCATAGCATGATATCTTTTGGTCTCGACTTTGAGAAGGCGAGGGAGCAGCCCTATAGGAACTCGAGAAGGACAGATTGGAAGTCCTTCAGGAGGTCAGTCTGTAGGGACCTTAGGGATACTGAGGACTGGAGAGATTCAGTTGAGGGTATCGAGTTGGCGGTGAATAATTTCACGAATGTTATTAGGAATAGTTTTGTGCTCAATTGTCCAGTGATTTATCCTGGGAAAAGGAAACAGCCGAAATGGTGGACTAGGGAACTTAGGGACCAGCGGTCTATAGTTAGGAAGCTGTTGAATAGAGCCAAACTAACGAGGAGTGATTAGGATTGGAATAGCTATAGGGATAGTTTCTCTAAGTATAAGAAGGACATTAGACGAGCGAAACGGACTTCATGGGTAAATTTTTGTGAATCGGTAGACTCTGTTAACGAGTTGTCTAGGTTTAGGCGAGTATTATCTAAGGACCCAGTGGCACCTGGATACATACAACGTGAGGATAACTCGTGGACAGAGTCTAGCTCAGAGTCCCTCAGTTTACTTATGGAGACTCATTTTCCAGGCTGTAGGGATATAGAATCTGTTGGAGGGACAGGTAGCGTCAGTGATAACCTACAACCCGAATCAGATGCTGGGGATACCGATGTGATAAGGGAGATGATCACTAGAGACAAAGTATTATGGGCGGTAAATTCATTCGAGCCATACAAATCTCCTGGCCCGGATGGAATATTTCCGGCCATGCTACAGAATGTCGATGAAAGAGCCATCTCTCTATTGACGGAGGTTTTTAGGGAATGTCTTAGAATGAAGTACATTCCCAGGGGGTGGAGAGAGGTAAGGGTCATTTTCATACGCAAAGCGGGTAAGACGACTCACTCGAAGCCCAGGGATTACAGACCGATCAGCCTATCGTCTTTTTAATTGAAGACAATAGAAAGACTGATCGATCTTTATCTTAGGACTAGTATAGGAACTCAGGTCATTAGCGAGTCTCAACATGCTTATCTCAAGGGTAAGTCCGTTGAGAGTGCTCTGCATGACGTTGTGAGTTACATTGAGCGAGGTCTGCTGCAGAGGGAATATACCATGGCGGCTTTTCTCGATATAGAGGGGGCCTTTAATAATATCACGATAGAGGCTATCGAGGAATCACTTGTTTCGCTTAATATAAGTAAGCTCCTTGTTGAGTGGATAATTCTGATGCTTAGCAGCAGAGTTATCAACTCAAACATGGGAGGCACTTATATGAGGAAACTCGTGACTAGGGGCACACCGCAAGGGGGGGTCCTTTCTCCATTACTGTGGCTCTTGGCCGTGAACGTCATTTTAAGACAGTTTGATGCTAAGGGACGGAAGATTGTGGCCTACGCCGATGACGTTGTTTTACTGGTCTCTGGTAAGTTTTTATCTACGATCAGTGAGGTCATGTAGACAGGTTTACGTGATCTGTCCCTTTGGGCCAACAGTAAGGGATTAGGGGTAAACCCCGGGAAAACGGAGCTAGTTTTGTTTACTAGGAAATACAAGGTTGAGCATTTTAGTTTGCCAGTATTGAACGGGATTGAGCTTGTATTGTCAAGTGAGGCCAAATACCTGGGTGTGTACTTGGACAGTAAATTGTCTTGGGGGAGAAACACTCAGGAGAGGGTCAAGAAGGGACTCAATGCCTATTACACCTGCAGGAACTCTATAGGCAAGAATTGGGGTCTTAAGCCGCAAGTTGTATACTGGATTTACACTTCGGTTGTTAGACCTATTCCTACTTATGGCTGTACAGTCTGGTGGAAGGTATTGAGTAGGGAAACGTACAGGAAACTTCTCTCTAAAGTTCAGAGGTGTGCTTCAATTGGCATCTCAGGTGCCAGGAGAAGTACACCTCAGGCGGCGCTGGACATAATCCTCCACCTTCTTCCAATTGAGGAATTCGTGAGGGGTATGGCTGTCCGTGGCCTATTTAGATTGAAGGAACTGGGTTTATTAGGTTCCTCTAGAACGGGGCATGTCAGCATACTAGATGAAGTCAGATTCAACGGTCGGACACTATCCTTGGCCGAGCCTACGGATTATGTCGGGACCACGATTGACTTCGGGGCTACTCCCGCTTTGGTGTTACCTAGCAGGGATCTTTGGGATGGAGTAGAAAAGCTCTATGGAGGGTGCGCGGTCTTCACGGACGGTTCGAAAATGGAAGTTGGCACTGGTGCAGGTGTATACTTTATGGGAACTGATATCAGACGATCCTACAAATTGTCTGACAGTTGTAGTGTCTTTCAAGCAGAGATTCTTGGCATTTATAAGGCTCTCGACTTGATTGAAGGGAATGTTGAACGGGGGTCTGAGATTACTATCTATGTTGATAGTCAGGCGGCGTTATTGGCTCTGACTAGTCATTTTGTTAGGTCCAGATTGGTACTTGAGTGCAGAAGGGAATTGAGAAGGTTAATGGATTCCTATATGATGAGACTATGTTGGGTTCCTGGTCATTGTGACATTCTTGGCAACGAAATAGCTAGATAGGTCTTTCATAGAGTCATCTGTTACGATTCCAATTGGGTCCTTCTTTAGGGCCATAGGGGAGTGGACTCTGGACAACACGAATCGAGCCTGGAATGACAGATCGGACTGCAGAGTTTCTAGGGCATTATGGCCTAGCTTAAAACTGGCGGATTCCAAGCATCTTCTAGGTATGAGTCGTGGTAGTCTTAGAGTCATAGTAGGTATGGTTACGGGTCATTTCTCAATAGGGAACATGATGAATAAGTGGGACATTGGCACATCAGACTTCTGTAGAACGTGCGATGGTGTTGAGGAGCTAGAGACAGTGGAGCACATACTCTGTCACTGCATAGGGCTTCAGCGTAATAGGTTGAAGTGGTTTGGAAGCCATACACTACATGAACTAGGTGAGGTTAATGGCAAAGGACTTGTCAACCTCATAGGGTTTGTAATAGGGGTAAAATGGCTTAGGAACAATCATAACTGATTGATTGGGTATAGGTTCCACTTTTCTCTTTTTCTTTTTCTTCTTTTCATAAAGGGATCACAATGGGCCGTTTGGCCTCTGGGTGTAGGCGTGAATGCGCCGCCCTTTCCAACCTAACCTAACCTAGTTATTGCCTTTTCTTTAATACAAAAATGTTAATGTTATGGTTAACATGTAAAATGGATGTTAATTAAATGTTGAATATTTGTAACGAAAAGAAAAGTTCGTATTAAATAAGACTAACTAACTAAAGTAACATTATTGATAAGTGGAAATATAAAGTCAAAAAAACAATGTTGCAATTTTATTTGAAACTTCTTCAAAATTCCATTTATGATACAATCGACATAAAAGGGAAAGCTAATCGTCATTAAAATTAAAAATAGTTAATGGAGAATTCTACTTACTACTTACAGTTTAGGACGATTTTTAAGCAGAATGCATTGCGTCTTCACATATCTTTTAAGACTGCAAATAATAATCTCCAATTATCCAAATTTTGTTATCTATCAGATAAAACTGTAATTGAACAAATAATAGTGTTAAGATCAGTTATACTTATTTGTATGCAAACAGAAAATTATTTGAATAATTAACTACATAAAAAATGTCCTAAAAGATGGAAATCATTAAAGCAAGTGTTGTAACAACTTCCTCTACTTCGTCTACATTCATTGTTGGTCTACAATCAATTTTAGCTTCAGGACACCAAGAGTTCTTAATCAAGCAAAATGGATGGCTAAAACAATAAATGAATGTGAAATGGACTTAAAAGTTTTTTTCAGATCTATATAAATATGTTCATCTGTAGCATGAGGGAATAACATGTAGATAGTTTCCGACGATTAATTTCGATATGATTCATCTTCAAGAAGATATGATTCATCTTCAAGAAAGATCTTTAACTTTAACTAAAAAGCAACTTTGATATCTGTTAAAAACAAGGTTTATATAAAAAGGTAGCAAGACGCTGAATCACCTAAAGAACAGGCATTGTTGAATCGACTCATATTCTTTTTCGATCATCTAGAAGATACATACATATATAAATAACAATTATTATAAATAGTACAAAAATCTGTATGAAAATTGAGACAACTTTCAAATGTTAGATTTTATATATTTTTGTTTCATAATTTGTATAAATCAATTTTTAAATATTCTGAAATTTTCAAAGTATAGAAAATTGTTTTCCTTTTTTATATTGATTTTGAAATTATTTATAAAAGATATAACAAAATATAAAAATTAAATAATTATTTTAATAAAATTTTATTTTAAACCAAATAATGATTTATTAAACAAAATCTATTCATAATTTTTTCTGTGTACAAAATCAAAGAAAAACACAGTAAGGTACCCGGGCACCCCTTACTATATGTATTACTATACATAAATCTTTCAAAAGTTGTTCTTTGTACGAGGTAATATTATATAACCAATAAAAACTGAGTATGTATTTTTGCACATTTGTTTATTTAGGTAAAATTATTTTTTAATATTATTTGAATATCAGTTACTTAGTTAAAAGATAAAATTTTAATAAAAATTGGATTTGGTTCTTTTAAAGAGAAAATTTTTTAAGCAATTTCATGAATATAATATAAACTAATTATAATATAAATAATCCGGATTATCCGGTAATCAGGACGGCATTTCCTAACTTTTCATACCATAACTAAATAATCCAGATTAAATAATACCGTACAACAGCATTGTTCACACATCGACGAAACTGTGTACTCAGTTATTCATTTCATGTTGGAAAATCCTTTTAAAAGAACTTTCAAATGTCAATAATAATTATTTTTTATATATTATTTTAAAATCTGTCACTTGCTCAATAGTGTCGATATGGGCATCAAATGATAAAATAGAATTTATAAATTTAAGTAAAATTATTTGTTTAAACTTTTCAGTTCTTTATAATGTCAAAAATATACTTCAAATACTTTATTCTTAAATTCCCTTGAGAATTTCCAACAAGTCATTCTGAAATCATAATAATTTTAAACACGCTATAACATTTTCCTTAATCTCACATTTTGTTCTTTTAGCTTCAACAGTTCAAATTTTATAAAATTTTAAAAATATTCTGTCAATGTTCATGTATATTTTGTTTTCGTTATATATATATATATATATATATATATATATATATATATATATATATATATATATATATTATTATATTTAATAATAATACTATTTAATAATAATTAAGAATAATTGGGACAGTAATTTTTTTAGACCTAGGTATGAAGCTTGTTGAAAATAATTCAAATCGGTCCATTATTTTACCTTGCCCCTATGCAAATACTTCGCAGAAAATCGCTTTAGTGATCATCAGTATTGCCAGGAGGAGAGAAAAAAGAGGATGAATTGGACTTACAAAAAAAAAAAAAAAAAAAAAAACACCAGAAAATGCTAAATGCTCCAAAAATAAAGCCAGAAAAAAACTAAAGATTTTTTATCTAAAAAGTTATTTTTCTAAACTGACAACACTGGTGATCATAATTATCTTAAATATGCGCATATTTTTATGAAAATTGAAAAAGTAAGGTTTTCTTTTGGCATTATTCGTACATTAAAATTTCAAGTTAAACCGTAGTTTCCATATGAGGCTCCCTCCCAAAAAATACTTTAACGAGAACAAATATCATTAAAGGGTTAGAGTTGAACTAGAATTTGGCACGATTATTTTATATTCCAGTATAAATCATGCTATTGAATTTCGCGAAGAGCATTCACTAACTGACACATATATGGCATATAAATATTTTTTTACGAGTTTATTTCAAGCAATTAAAATTTATATAAATATGAATGACATTACCAAATTTCGAGAAGATCGGTCAACAACTGAATATATTTTCCATATAAGATTCATTCCAGATAATAACTTTTATGCGTATAGATTTCATAAAAATGCTTTAATTTGAACTAAATTTGGCATAAATAATTTTTATATAAGTGTATAAACCTCAGTGTAAATTTTAACAGTGATCAGTCCATATATGATCATAGTTTCAATATAAGAAACTCTTCCGAAAATAACTTTAATGCGCGTACATGAAGTTGGGGTATTATATGGTTGCGTTGACTAACTACAGTTTTTTTCTTGTAATCAGTTACTTACAAAATAATTTTAAATATAATATATAATATATATAGTCTTCTATGTTTTCGCAGATTAAAATTATAAGTAATGAATGCAAAGTTTAATAAATATAAATACTGAGCTTGCCATCGCTTTAACTTTCAAATATATTTGAAAGTCATCCAAATAATACTGCCATGTCACACATAAGGTAACATTAAATGAAATTTAAATACTACGAATTCAATATTGGCTATTTTGGTTTTGCATGTTCGATTTTTCACTACACAAAAAATAAAATTTTTTTTACAAATAATTTTCAAATTGTAATATGGTTAATAAGGTTAAAACTACAAAATTTTGGCATTTGAAACTGGATAATTATATCCTTAACATGTATTATTTTGTAAATTATTTGCTGGAAACTAGACATCTGAAAACATTATTTTTTCAATTCACAGTAATGATTTATAGCACATGCTGTCACATTACGTTACTTAATATGAAATGAAATAAAACAAAGTATGTGATAATAAAAAGAGTTGAATTAAATTGAGTTATATTGAAACGATGAGTTCAAAACAAAGCATTACTCATTCTCTCTTATTTACTATTATTTACAAGAGATTTTTGAAAAAGCAATAGTGTCGACAAAAACAAATCAAATGAATATTGTGATTTACTGTCATTCCCTTGTCTGTGTTATGAAAAGTAAAGCAGGAACATGCAGATACATGTAGGTATATAAGTTAATGCTTTTACAAAAACGTCTTTAATAAAAATTAAAAATTGGAAATTTAAGATTAAAAATGAAATATATATATATATATATATATATATATATATATATATATATATATATATATATTTTAAAACTTTAATATTCTCTGCAATTTTTACATTTGTATACAATATAAAATAACAGTGTTGCATTTGTTTCTTTATATAATTCAATACAATTCAACATGAATTTGCTTTTTACATTTACCTTTAAGAAACCGATCTTTAACGTCAAACACTTTTTTATTTTTGTTTAGATTTTTTTAATTAAGTTTTGATACAATTATACTAACAACACCTGGAGTAAAACAATAAAAATTAAGATCTAAAATGGTTGCACATGGTACCAGCAAGCTCTCAAAATTAACAAATCCAAAAAAAAAAGATTTGAAAATAAAAAGTTTTTTTTTCTATTAATTCCTGTAATATCGGATTTTAGCATATGTATCTTCTTATGTAAACTACAAACACTTGTAGAAATAGGTCAAATTGTGTTCACTCAATATTGACCTGTGTTAAATTATATTTTCAAAATTTTAATTTTTTGCAATTTCTCGATAAGAAAATTTGTGCCGTTTCGAGTATTGAAAATAAAGAATGGATGTTTATTACCCTTGTGTTTATAAATCATTTGACATACATCTCGTTAACGTGCCCTCTACATAAAGCTATAGGGGGTGCCCAAACTTGGGAGCAAAAACGTGAGTGGCTCTAAGAGGTGCCTTTTTCGCAAGTTACACTCACAGCGTATTTTCAATGAAGCTAAGGCATCACGTGATCAAAAAAGGTTTTCGAATTACGTTTCTAAATTACTGTGGCGCGATAAAATATTATTTTGCAAAAACGTTATAACTCTTTAAAATCGATCTAAAATTTTGCGTATTTTATATTAGCACTTTTTTCATTTTATGTGAAATTATGTTTAAAATAACTACATCTATTCTGTTTTATTTAGGCGAAAAATAGATTTAAGCAAAAAATTGCATCACAAGTATTCATGGCCTGAGATCGTGGTGTCTTTGAAATCAAGTGACAACTAAAAATAAAAACGCGCTTGAATTTAATGCAACTTTCTACATTGTTGGATGTATATTTTTGTCATTGAAGAATTTATTTTATAGTTATATAATTATTACATGCAAATTTCTATTTAATAACATCTTTCAAAGATTTTTGTGGATAGATGTGCTAAATACATCAGCGATTTAAATGCAATTTAAAAAAATATCAAAAATCTATGTTTTTTTCTCTCTGTTCTAAAAGAAAGTTTAAATAGATTTTTGGTCGCGATTATGTTCAATCCCAGCAAAACTTTGTTTCCCTGGTAAGGTAACAAGTATAATGGGAAACAAAAATAAATGACTTATTTTTTGACTGAATAACTAGATGTTTTTGTTAGAGTTGTCCACAAATTCACGTAGTTATTTTTAGACTCTAGGGGTGCTCAAAAATATGTACCTAAATGAAAAATGTTGCTGCCAGTTAGATTTGAACTTGGACACAATTTAACCATTCGTTTTTAATGACTAACATCTTACTCACTGCACCATCTTGCACTTTATTTTCTAAATGACAAAAAGTTTTTTAATATAAAATATCTTTTTAGAAATTTTGTTAAAAACAAAAAACTAACTAAGCATCAGAATGGAGTTGAACCAACAAACTTCTGATTGTTAATCCAGAGCTCTAGCAAACTGATCTACGTAATTGCAATATTACTGCTCTATTGTACTATTGAGCACTTATTTATATAATATAGAGTAGGCAAATAATAATAACGCCTCGTTACCAAGACTCTACTTTAATAGTAGCTGCTATTACCGAGAACCAAAAAGTTTTCGGTGGGATAATATAAAAGTTACCGAACCTCCCTTAATTTTTATTTTAAATATGTCTGTGTAGGTTATATATGCGCACTTATTATTGATATCGGACTAAAAGTGGAATTTTTACAACATTTTTAAACTTCTTTAACATAAACGGTCTTCTCTTGTCCATTAATATTTTTTTGATTTTTTTTCTTATCAAAAAATTTTATAAAATTAAATAAATTACTAAATTTTTTTAATTAATTGTTAAAATGATAATATAGAGAATATTATCTTTGGTGTCACTAATAATATCTCATCACTTTGTATTTTAGACCAATTGATGTGGATTATATACTCGTGATAATTTTTTAAATATTATTGAAAACAGAATTTCATTCATTCGAATTTCGACAGAGGAAGTATATAAATTTGTTTAGGTTTTCTATACAAATCAAAAAACATTTTCATCTATTTTTTAGTTAATAATTTTTGACTTTTTTGTATTATTTTATTAGTCATTTTATTTTTTTAAACAAATTTAATTTGAAGTATTATAAAAAAGTATTTTAACAAAAGAAGGCTCATCATATTTGATTGGAATAACAACTAATGAAAATCTTGTATGTTAAAAAAAAAAAAAAAAAAATGATATCTAAGCGAAAAAAGGTAGCTTTTCAAAACTCAATAGGTATTTGCTTTAGTATAAATGGCATATAACCCTAAACCATATAACATCCGATATCTAGGAAACTATAAAAACTATATACACAAACCTTTCGATTTTATGATCGCGGTTAATAAGTAGACACCACACAAAATTTTATTAATTAAATTTTTAAAATTTTTTATTATATATATATACATATATTTATATATCTCAACTCTTGAAAATCGCTGTCGTGTTGATACCCGTTATATATCTAAAGGCGGATTTATTGCCAGTATAAAGACAGATGTCTTCCGACGTTTAGTATTACTGAGGCTATAAGTCGCAGAAGGGGCAAATTATGATTTTAATGGTAAATATTTCACTTAATTTTTTATTAACTTATTTTTTTTATTAAATAATACAAAACTAAACATTGCAGATCATACTGACTTAACGAAAAATAAAATAATATAAAAGTATAAACCCATTTCCAAGATTAGTACCTTTTGTAGTTTTTGTTAAAAATTGTGTCTGAGATTTCTGCGTTGTTGTGTTCTTGACGCAAACAATTTTTTAAATTGTGGAGTAATCTATTAGATAAATTTCATTATAAATATATAGCCGTTTATTTCCATTTTATTTCTCTAACTTACATTATTTTTTTTACTAATTATTATTAAATTAAACATAAATCTGGAAAATACTAAAAAGTGGTTCGCAGCAGTGCTGCGAATGTATTCACTTCTACATATGAATACAACATGAGACTAGTTTCTTTATAAGTATTTTGAAGTTATAACATTCTTAAAGTAATTTGTTGGATAAGAGATGCTTTTTCAAAAGAAAATATTGTGTTAGAATGACAAACCAAGTAATTTTTTCATAATATGTAGTAAGCATTTTCGAACTTCAAATTATTTAATATTCACTTGAACAAATTACTACGTTTATATACGCCTCTTACCCGCAATTAAAAATATTGCGAAATGAAAATTTTACCATATAAACGGTGAGTTAATATTTTATTTGCAAGTTAGTAACTTACGAAAACTAATCTTAATTAGTGAAGCTAATTGCAAATAAAGCGTACGGCGTTGTCATTTTTTATGAACGTAAAAGGAAGCTTTTACATTCACAGTTGTATTTTTCTCATCCGGCACGACAAGTAGCGAAATATATATGTATCTTTACGTTATTTGTGTATAAACAGTGTGTTGTTTCTTTGCAAGTTAATCTTATTTGCAATAATCGTGCGTATAAACGTAACATATAATAAAACTAAAGTATCTAAAATTTAAAAATGACAAAAGTAAAGTTGATTTAAAGTTCATCTGAAAAAACTTATATAAAAACTTATATAACTTATATGCTCATCTATGGTTTAACTTCGCTAAACCATAGATGAGCAAATTAAAAAGAAAAATTCTGAAGAAAAACCCCTAACAAAATAATCAGAAATCTAATTCATGCAACAATAATGTTCCTCTCAGATAGCGAATTGGTTGTATTATATGCTTTAAATTCTTGCAAGTACCATATCTTTCATTGATATAAGGTTTTAAAAAGTAGCAAAATGTTTGGTATAGAATTTTAAAATCGGGAATTCCATAGAATTTTTACTGGAAGTCTCTGGAATTCCCAACTCCAAATCCTAGTCTATACGTTTATGTACAAAAATCTGTGCGCTGACGAGGAGCCCTAAGCGTGATACCGATTTTTCTTTTTTATTAGATCATCAGAAAGTTTAACTAACTGTCCATTTTAATTTTTGATACAAATTGTGCGTTGGAATAAAACATAACACAGAATTTTCGTAATAACTCTTACTGAAGTTAATTTTAAATATATTTCTTGTAAATGTATTCTCGAAGTATGTCAGATTAAACAGTTAATCAAATTCTTGAAATCTGGCCGTTTGTCCACATGCAGATAGCAGTCAAAGAAAAATGTAAAAAATAAAATTCGATTTTTTTTTTAACTTACTAGAAAATGTTGATTGAGTTAATTTTGACATAAGTATTATATTTCAGGGTAACAAAAAAGCTTAACAAGGACCTAAAGAATTAGATGATGGTTCAGAAAGAGACAAAAATTCACAAGAATGACATCAAAGCCCAAAAATTAGGGAGTTCCTAAAAACTATATCAAACATGATCGTTCTCATAAGGGCACGTTGTATTAGCCTCTAAAATATAAGTTATTGCTGTCTTTTCTAATGTTTGAAGGTAAAAGTTTTGTACACCATATAATCGAGAAAATGTTCCTGATATTATTCAGGAGCATTTACAAAAGAATTTGTTATATGACAAGCTTACTCACAATGCGACAAGATATGTGACTATTTTGTTTTTTTTAGCCTGAACAAACTCAAATAATCATAAAAGAGAGTATCATAAATATACATATATGATACTTGTAACATACAAAAGTGTTTTTTTAAAACTTTTTCGCTAGATTTAGAATTTTTTCGTTACGGTAAAAGCATCCAAAAAATAATAAAAATTTACAAAATAATTTGTCATATGTCAAGTATACTAAAAAGTGATAAGATATATGATTGTTTTGCTTCTTCAGCCTGAATAAACTCAAATAATCATAACAGAGAGTGTCGTATAAAAACGTTGATGACACTCGTTATATGCTACAGTATTTTCAAAAATTTCTGGCCAGATTTAGAATTGTAGAATTTTGTGCTCATTTGTGATTAACAATTTTAATTTCTTATAGAGAGATACCACGAAAAATTTCGTGAAATTATTTTAAAAGTTTTTACTTTTGCCTAAAATAATTAAAAATAATGTTATTAGTAATTGACTTGTATATAAACATATATATTAGAGAAATCTGGAGAGGAAAATTTAAAAGTTGATTTATTTTCAATTTTAACTTATTCCGTTCATCTTTTATTAAAAAAATATATATATTATATTTTATTTGAACGCTCATCTTATTCTCAAATATTTGAATTACTGCTGAAGTTATAATGTAATTAGGTACAAATCTACTGAAAAGTTGTTCAAAAATACATACGACTTTTCGCAGAGCTCCGGCGTTTTGTTTCAACTATTCCTGTTTCTTTTGTATTAAACTGTTATTGTTAAAAAGCGCAAATTTCGAAGTCCACAAAGGTTTTTTCGCTTCCTATTACCATTTTTGCTATTTTATGAATTCATACTTGCAGTAAGCAAAATTGCCTAGTGTAAGAAACACATGATAAGAAGATGGAAAAAAAGATCATAGTCAAAATCATAGTTAAAATATCTTAAATATCATTTTTGTTAGTATCTCAAAAATATACGCTATAAGAAATTGACAGAAGCTACTGCAAACTATGTATAAATATTTCAATACTAGTTTATGCTTTGAACTTCATGCTTTGAATTTCATACAATACCAATTCACAAATGGTGTAGCAAAAAAAAAAAAAAAAAAATAAAATAATAAACTATTGCAAAAAAAAATATCAAAAAAAAAATTGTAAAAGACTGGAGGAGTAGTGTAAACATTTATATATTTTACTTATTTTTGGTTGTAGCAGAGACGTACATATATTTATACTAACATGCAATTGTAACAGACTATAATCACACATACAGCCTGTTGTTGTACACTTTTAGGAGTTTATGAGAAAATGGAAGGAAACGGAAGTAGCACATGGTTGCCACAGTTCATATAAATAAAATTCATTTAATATGAACCTTAAGCAAATGGTGTTACTTACCAACACTACTATAGTTCACAAGTACTACTAATACTGTACATATACCTTTCATATTTACACATATATGGGGAATTCTGTTTTAAATTTTACCTTTAAGAAACTGATCTTGAACCTTAAATGTAAATATAAATATATTTAAAATTTTTTACTTTAGATTTTTTAAATTAACTGTTTATGCAAATATGTTAACAGGACCTCGTGGGGTAAAAGTACAAAAATTCAAGAACTGAAATGCTTCCATGTGTCACCGGCAAGCACTCAAATTCAAAGAATAAAAAAAGTGTACGAAAGTAACAAGTTTTTTCTTATTGTGTCTTGTGTCCAATTCCTTTAACGTAAACTACGAACATTTGTAGAAATAGACCAACTTATGTTTAATCGATGTGTCATTGACCAAGGTTAAATTATGTTTTGTATAAGTGGTGAAATCAAAATTTTCAAGATTTTAATTTTTTGCACTTTGTTTATGCAAATATGTTAGCACCACCTCGTGGAGTAAAAGTAAAAAAAATTCAAGAACTGAAATGCTTCCATGCATCACCGGCAAGCACTCAAATTTAAAAAGTAAAAAAAGGTGCCTTTGCACTTTTTCGATTGGAAAATTTTGGCCGTTTCGAGTATTGCGCAATAAAGAATTGCTCTTGTAATTATGGATCGTATGAGATACATTTCCTTAACGTAAATAGTAGCGGTATAGAGGGTACCCAAGCTTGGAGAAAAAACAAACGTGAATGGCTCTAAGAGGTGCTCTTTTGCAAGTTACATTCACAGCGTCTTTTCAATGAGTTTCACGTAATCAAAAACGGTTTTCAAATTACATTTCTTTAAATTTGATTTAAAATGTTTCGTACTGTTATTACAGCTTATGTCGGAATCAAGTCACACTCAAGAATAATTACGCGTTTGAAGTTAATGCAACTTTTAAAATTTTTGGGTGTGTATTTTTTCATTGAAAAATGTATTTTATTGGTACATAGTTATAAAAAATATGTCGGTAAATTAAACGAAATTAGAAAACATTAAAATTCTATGTAAACTTTGTTTTTTGCTCTGTGTTCTAAAGGGAGGTTTAAACAGATTTATTCAAGAATACAAAACTTAACCAACCTACTTTGATTTGTATTTTATATACCTCTGTGTATGCTATATGTGTGTATTTATTTTGGATATCGGAATTAAAATAGAATTTTTACAATATTTTTAAATTTCTGAATTTTAACTATCATATTTTTAATTACCAATATTAAAAATATATCAAGAATTTTATAAAATCAAAAAGCGAGAAAATCCACGCATTCTTTTTTAATTAAAATTTGTTTAATAAAATGTTAAAAAATCATTCTGATCGCGATTATCTTTGGTGTCATCAACAATATCATATCACTTTTAATTTGTATTTTGGACAAATTGATATAAATTACATACATGTGTAAATTTTTTGACCCCATAAGTAAACGAGTTTGAAGAAATGCCCATATGTATTTATAAAAACTAAGTACATATATCTCTGTATATCTTTGTATGTAAACCCCACTTAAGGGGTTTATTTATATGAGATTTTTATTATTTCATGACTTGACATTGGTAGGCGTTGTTATTTGTACGATTGTCGTGTTACCACCACTAATGAACTAAATACATTTGCTGTAGTTATAACTGCAGTTTTACTTAGTTACTTGAATTTACTTAAAACTAACGAATTTCTCTATATATTTTTTTTCTGTATAAATGTACGGATGTAGTGTCATTTTCTCTTTTTTTTTTTCTTTATAAAAATTTATTTCATTTTGGATTTGGCTTTAGCCATATTAGGGGTGTATGTATTCTCTCTTCTTTGCTAATATTTAATTAAAGATGGTTTGTGGAAAAAGCTCAAAATATACAAACACACATTTGGTACCTACTTATATTCTTTTTTATTTATTTATTTTTTTTTTTGTGGAGTTCAAGAAAAAAATTAGTATCTTTTTTGTTGGTGGCATCTTTAAGATTTCATTACTTTGTACGATTTTCGTGTGCGGCTAATTTAGTATTACTTACTTTGTTATGTTCCCTTTTAATTGCAATTTGCTTAACGCCGCGGTTGGCTTTATTATAACTTTTTATTCTTATTATTTTTTCCTTGACTCTGTCATTTCTTGTGTGCCTTTTATAACTGTTTTTATTTTTAGCTACTTGTGTCTCGTAGTTTGGTCTATTTAATTTGTTACTGGCATATTTAAGGATTAAAAATAATACAAGAGTAGATAGTGTGTTTTAGCATTAAAAGTATTAAATAAAATTTAAATGCTTTCATGTATTTAAGTATTTATGAAATTAGTTTCAATTTAATTGAAAACTTATTTTAAGTAACCCATGACAAATTGTTTTACTTATTATAAGTTTGTATTGCAAGGAATTTAGCTAACTAAACTGACAAGAATTATTCGTTAACGCTGTCATTAAGTTTATAAAAGAATTTAATTAACAAGTTGATTCATTAAAAAATAATAATACTTGTTTTAGAATTTTCTTATCAAACTAAAAATGTTGAGAATTAATTGGTCGATTTGGTATTGAATACTTTACAAGAAATATAGTTCTGCCTGCACTGGTCATCTATATATTTTCTTTCCTTTATATTTTATTTCCCATGCCAATTAATGCTAATGTTAAGAATTCGCCATGACTATCAGCTTGCCACTCTTTTACGTAGATTTATGTTGGTTGAAAAAAAATTCTTAAAGTCTAAAACACTTGAATCTAAAACTGCTTTCGGAAATATTTGCTATATTAATTGATATTTTGTACTTTTAAAATCTACCACTGAAAATATATAAATGAGATATAAATAATGAATAACTTGATTTGAATATATGAACCACCACGTTCTCGGTAAACGATATTTCGTACAAAAGCCAATCTGTCCCTGGAATTTATGCCGGTATAAGTAAATGATGTAGTTAGGCAACCATAATGACAGATGAGGTTAACACAAGGTCTTTACGCGAACTTATGGTAAATCATTTTGACAACGATAACTCTAATATGATCTTTGGCACTGGCTTTGAAGTCTCTCTCTCTGTCTTTTAAATAATTTAGAATATGATCGTTTATCTGTATTTGAAGACGTGTTTTCTCCAGATATATCGAGAATCAAATAGGCATGTAAAAAATTATTAAATAAAATTTTCAGAATATTTGTCAAAGATCATTCGCCACTTTTATCACTCGACTCATACAATAGCACCTCTGTTCTAGTTAGGCATATGAGTGAGAGTATCATGTAATATTGTAGAGTTTTTAAATGCATTAAGCATTTCAATAATAGCCCCTAATCAAATTTAAATCTTAAGATAATCCCCAAATTGCTGACAAAATTTCAACTATGGTAGAATTAGAAAAACTTTTAAAATTTAAGCATGTTTTTTATTATTATTTATATACTTATATACTTCATCACTTACTGATGCTGATGTTGTTACAAAATCATATGGGGTGATATAAGAGAACGAAGGGTGACTTTTTAATGGTACATACGCAAAAAAAAATAACGTTAGTCTCTACCCGGTGTACCCGGTTACTTCAATGGGCTTTACGTTGATTTTGTATAAAAAATTATAATTTTATGTTAATTTTTATTTAGAATTATTGAATACTATTAGAAACCCTGTATGAATTTTTTCACGATGTCTATCTATTTATGTTAAACTTTTAATGAATTATATTTTATAATTGGATGAAATATATAAATATATAAAATTGGATGAAATTTGACTTATATGATGTAGGAATGAATTTTGTTTAAATTACCTGATAATGATTACCTATTATAATCTAGCCCCTATATAAATTTTCCCCTAGAATAAGCTTTCCAAATATTACATAATTCAGTACATATAAAAGTTTTATATACGTTAAAACTCCCTTTTCATTTTATAAAATAATTTTTGTAAACGTAAAAAATGCAAAACATGATCCACAATAAAACACAGGTTTCATATCGAAAACTCTCCAAACATAAGTCAAGCTGGACTATAAAGCTTTTGCAATCCTAAAAAATATTGTGAGTAATGGAACTGACTTGATCCACAATTGAGCACAAGTTGCATATTGTTTCTTCACCGAAAATCATTCAAGCCCGACTATAAGTTTCTTACAATCCAAAATAATGTTGTCAGTCATAGCACAGGGCCCTGTCTAATTTGGAGCTACAATATCGAAAGTTTATGTGACCTAGCACGAACTAAGGAAATAATATCAACATCTTTGCATGATATTTTAGAGTAGAGATGTTTGACAATTTTACAGAACATAAAACAGAAAACTAAAATGAATACAGAAAAATTATAGTCAATATTTAAAGATATGAAATTGGCTTGAATGATGAAAAATAATAATGGAGACACTTACAAAATAGTGATGGTGAGAAATACAATGACATTTCTGTCTGACACGGACAGGCATATTCACTAGTTTACATAAACAAAATTTTTAATTTTAACTTTCAATGAAGCAAAAGGCAATAAAAATAATAATTACTTCTTCTTCTTCAACAAAACTTGGAATCCGTTTCTTATGCGCCCACTCTCGCTCTATATATTTATTTTCTTTGAAAATTTGAATTTCCTAAATAAAATAATAACACAGGTTAACACTAAAAAAATATAGTGGAAAATGTATTACGTATTTTGCAGGAATAGTCATTAAGATAAACAGAAAAATTTTAGTTTTATTCAATCGCTATGGCGTATGAGTAATATTTTGTATATTATATTAACTAAATGCTACGCATACGCATTGATGTACGTTCTATAGACTTTACTGAACAATAATATTTTTTAGATAACTCTAATGCTCATTCCAATCACCAAATTTTACGATTTCACGACCAAAGAAAATTAGCTTCTCCAAAGATCTTATAGAATATTGATTTAGAAGAATTGTCTATGTAAAAAACACTAAAACACTAAAAATGTAGAGGAAGAATTTGCGTAAGATATAACTAACAAATTATCGTAGATCTTGACTAATATAAAAAAATTGGAAGTGTTTAAAAAAAAAAATATTTTTTAGTGTGGTAATTTCTAAATTCTCGGAGGGTCAACTTATACAAGAGATGCTATTTATGTTTTGCGAAACGCAAAACTACGTAACCTACGTTCAATCTGATACCGGAATCATAAAACTTGATACAACTTGACACACACGTGTAGAATATTTTTTTATACGAGGGATGTTTTCACTTCCTAATATTTAATTTTAAAATAAAAAAAATATATATATAAAGATTTCCTTTAACTTTCGATGCGGATTAATAGAAAAACAATATGTCTGCTAACTCTAACTAGCATTTGGAAATAAAGCTTCATTGGGGATCAGCGTTATCGCTTGGTGACCTTAGTCGCCAATTTCCCCTTTTTCAACCACCTGGCCACTCTTTTGGCCCCTTTTTTAAAATGGAACTAACGACTTTTTAAGACTACACAAGAGCAACATATTATAATTGGAGCATATGATCACAGCGAAAAATAGAAAAGATTATAAATAATAATTAAATAAAATAAAAAGTAATTATTTTTATCATATTGTGTCCGATTTTATAGTTTGTTTTTTATGTTAAGATCCAAGTTTTTCATATAGTTGAATAACCCTACTACATCATTATCCAATTTTATCAGATTATTATTTAATGTTATTATATTATTATTCTATTCTATTATATTATTATACTATTTTGTTATATTATTCCATTTTATCATATTATTATCCCACGTTATC
This sequence comes from Protocalliphora azurea, assembly GCA_932274085.1. NCBI lineage: Eukaryota > Metazoa > Arthropoda > Insecta > Diptera > Calliphoridae > Protocalliphora > Protocalliphora azurea. The sequence continues at coordinate 80,616,262 of OW026523.1, read as the reverse complement.
ATATAGTTATCCAATCTTATCATATTATTTTTCCACCTTACCATATATTAAAGTAAAACGTATTAAAAATTATTTTTATAAGTTTTTGTTGAAAATAATAGACAAAAGTGTTCATTAGCAAAAAAAAAAATACATATTTTTTTCAATAATTATATTCTTTTATACCACCATATATGGTTCTAATGCAAGATATGTTTTTTCTTTTTTTATTTTATTACTAAACCTTTTAATGGTCGTTAATCAGTATCTTATATTGCTTGTATATAACCAAACCTTGTCTGTTAATATTTACTCATGTATAAAATAAATGACAATTACAATGAAGTTGGAAAACAAATATTAAAAACGTAATATATTTAAAAACAAACAAGTTGCGAAATTTTCTAATAAATTTGCGAAAAACATAAGTATTATACTTATTTGAAACATTTAATATTCATGAGAATAATAATATTAATATGGTTTAAAAGAAAAAAAAAAGTTTAGGAACACATTTTAATAAAATTTTGTTTCTGGTAAAAGTATTTAGAAACATATAATTTTTGCAATCAACCATATTGAAATTTTCATTGAGTGTAAAGATTAAATGACAAAATTTAAACAAATATATTGTTATCATGAACACAGAGTTCTTAAGATTTAAGAAAATTAAGAATGAGGACATAACATTATTGTACTAATGATTCTGTAACCATGTCTTTTCTATGCGTATATATGATAAATGACGAGAGATTAAGTTGTTTGAAATATCTCGACCACAAAATATTGATGTAGAAAAGTATCCAGAAGAATCTATAAATGAGCTAAAACTTTTAAAATCTAAAGCCAATGATAAAGTTTATAAACAACTATTTAGAACATCAAATGCCGAATCTTTTCGTAGCGGATTGGGAAAATTAACAAACAGATTTGAAGAATATTTATATATAAAATTTATATTTTTACTCTGGCTCATAGCATTTCCCCGAAAGAACGTATTTTTTCTAAATTATCACTAATGAGAAATAAATTGTCCAACAGACTTAAGGTCAACACTTGTGAATCCCTGATTTCAGCCCTGAATTTAGTAGATGGGGAGTTTCGCGTACAGAAGTACAGAATTTAATTAATAAAAAAAAAATTATTAAAAATAAATTTTTATTTTGGCAGTAACATAAAAATTATTATAAATAATTTTGCTATTAAAAAAATATAATTTAGTAGTTTTTTTCTAAAATGCATTTTTCATGACAAAAAATTAGATAGTGAAGTAGTTTTTTGGCGACATTTTGTTTTTTGAAATCACTTTTTTTTGGACAAAAAATTCTCACCGGTAACGCTGTAGGGGACCATCTTATATCACTGGTATTTGGAATTCAATCATGGACACTGTTGCCTCCAGAATGAATTTTGTGAAGGTGATCAAAAACGTTTGATTGCCTAAAACACACTGATGCTGTTCGTGCACCGTTTACGCAACACCGACATGTGGCATATCGTAAGATGGAGAAATTCGAAGGCAATAATTGTAATAATAATTGTAATAAAAGGTATTTAAATTTGCAGAAATATTTGAGCATCCAGAACAGTTGCTTTCTTTTAATCCAATATAAGTTAACAAGCCTTTGAAAAACATAAGCGGTGATTTTTCGAGGAAATGAAAATGCTACAAATAACAAAATCTCGCTCAAAGATTACCCAATCTTATAAAAGTTGTACCCAGTTGAGACATTTAAAATGAAACTGTCGCTTGTTTCTTGAGAAATCTGGACACTTTGGTAGTATACGTTTGGAATATTAAATTACGCAATCATTTGTTTGCAAAGGTCTTCAAAAAAGCAAGAAGAATTAATTGTAGAACCCGGATCATTCTATACCTTTTCTAGCTTTTATACATTGTTTCAAAAATCCGTACGTTTATTAAACATACAACCGTAATTTGTTATTTAATAAATTCATTGCATTACACAATAACAAAATAATATGATATTGGCCAATTTGTTTAAATATTTGGAATATTGGTTATTTTGGTTTTGAGGTGCGTAATACTTAAATTCAGTGGGCGTCCAAATATTTCCCATTTTATTTCGGATTTTAAATTATATTTTTTTTTTTTCGGTATAAGACATCACCAAATAATATACATGTTTAATTTTAAAAATATCATATATACGGCTTTATACGAGTCTGGGCTTCATTTGTAATGGTATGTAGGAACTCATTTGAATATACTAATACAATATATAAAAAAACAAAAAATAGAAGCATAATATTTAAAATTTCTATGTCCCTATTTGTGTTATAGTTTGGTTACTATTTTTAGTTTCTTTCAAATAAATTACTCATTATAATAAAAACAAAACACACATTTTTTATGACAAATCTTTATGAACTTAAGCAACTCATAAATAAAATGAACGAAACAAATGCAATATTTTTTTCGTATTTAGGGTCAACTTTGAAGACTTTCCATTTAAATAAACATTTAAAAAATGTTTTAGGCCATATTTTATATTTATTCCCTAACATTAGATGTGCTTAACCAAAAAAAAAAAAAAAAAACGAACTAAAATCATTTCATAGACCTGTTTATAATTCAGCAAAACGCTTTGCATAGACAAAAACAACATTTGTTGCAACATGGAAATGAAACTGAAAAAAGTAAATAAATAAAAACAGTCATTTAGAAAGATAAATACCAAGAAAATCCTTTTGATGTGGCTGCTTGGTAGAAACGAAGTAAAACAAAAGAAAGAAAAGAAAATAGTGTATATGTATATACTCGTAAAATGCCTTTTATAAAAAAGAGTAAAAAAAAAACGTTTAGAAATTCACTGACCAAATACAAGGGTCTACTAAACTTCTATGCTGTTCTAAATATTGTTATGTTTTTCTTCTGTCTAGCATTTGGGTCTATATGAATCTTTCTTTTTCAGTTCTTTTCCTATAATTTCTTTTACTCTCATGCTTTTTTGCATAAAAATTTGATGGGAAAAAACAGAATACTTAATAACGTTATTGTTATTTCTCAAACAAAACAAGACCAAAAAGTCTACTCTGTTTATATACATAAACATACACATTTGCTAAAAAAATCTTCGAAACAAAGTTCACAGCTCCATAAAAATGCAGTAACTAGAAAAGTAGAAAAAAAAAAAACACGCGACAAAAAATAAATAGAAATTCAGCCAGCAAAAAATTAAAACTTTTTAATTAAAACAAAACAACGCTTTTTAACATTTAAGACCAACACAAAAAAAAAGAAGTTGGTAATTTTATTTTCTTTTATAATTTCGTGTTCAGGCTGAAAAATTGCACAAAACTAGTGTAATTTTTGCAAGTTTCTTTTGAAAGCACAGAAAAAAAGGGATCTGTAATAATGTACAACAATATTGCTACAAATTACGACTACTTATATACTATAATATTTATTTTTTACACACGTACAGTATCAGCTAAAACTAACTGAATAAAAATTACTTTTTAATTAATTTAGGTATAATGCCACTTTTTCCTAGTTTTGAAGAAAAATATTGCTAATACAAAACAAGTAAGAAAGATAGAGTCAGTCAAGCCCGACCATATGATATCTCACACCATTGCACAGTGGAGCAGAATCGAATTTTTTGGAAATAAATCTGTAACTTTTGATCGGCTGGTTGGAGTTTCATGAAATTTGGTACAGCCGTATCGGAGGAGTGTACAATGTTAAGTGAGGCACAACAAACCCCTCAGGGGCGGAGCTGAGGGGGCTCAATGTTAGGTATCCCTGACATAAAAAATTTTTAATCGCTTGCCAAATTTTTGTTTCTCGTCCGATTTCAAATATTTTTATATATTGTTGTAGGCCCTGATAAGACCTATAGAAAACATGCTTATATGTCCTACTTATCTCCTATAGTTTTCAAGTTATTTGCGTTTGAATTTTTAAGCTCCATAATTTTGTATATTCTTGATCCAGTTTTTTTCAAAAATATATCCTAGTATTTCCGACCGAATTTATTAGTTTTTTCCCTATCTAGTTAAAGAACAAAATTATCTATTAAATAAAAAAAAAATTGAAGTCGATATATTTACCAAGTCCAAAAATAAACTATTTTGAATTTGAAAATTCCAAAAAAGACTACTTTTTGTGTTTTTTTTTAGCCGAAAAAGTATCTACACTCTTTTTTATCTAAAATAAAATTTTCTTTAGCAACATATAATAATTTTCACTTTTCTGAAAGGCAACTTCACAGAGATAAAAAAACAAGCCTGATAACTCAATTGGTCATGGTTCACACCCTCCCGAATTTGACCCATTTTACATGAAAGTTTTGATTTGAGACCATTTTTTCTCAAATCTCAAAGCGCGAATCGACAAGTGGAATATATTTTAAGAATCCTCAATATGTTGTTAAAAGTTTTAAATCAAAATCTACGCGCCTTCGGAAAAATGTGAATTCTATAGCCATAAATGTAAAAAATCCCAGTTTTGGGAATTTTGATTAGTTTTTTTGGGAATTCAGGAAAACCCTACCCCTGATTGAAATTCGGCGCTTTTATTTACCTTAATAATATCCACATTTCTTGCAAATTTCATTAAGATATCGTTATAAACAAATATGTTATTACAATTAAAAAATTTATATTTTCTCCAAAAACCCCAAATTGGGCCTTTTGTTTGGTTTATTTCTAAATAGCGAAAGAAATTTTAATATGTATTCCAGATTAAGCTTATCCTTTAGCATATATAATTTCCGATCTTTTTCAAAAAGATTCAAGTCAACATCATGCCTCATTTCAGAAATATGCGCGTTTAAACTTTTATATTTCCAATTTATTGTATATATAACTATATTTTTACAAACTTCCAACTTTTGCCTTTAGTTTTGCCTGAATAATTACTTAGAAAATTATGAATATTTCTGTATACTTTTACTAATATCTATACACAAAAGATATCGACTTAAATTTTTTTATTCAATAGATAATTTTGTTCTTTAACTAGATAGGAAAAAAACTAATAAAACCGGTCGGAAATACTAGGATATATATGAAAAAAAATTGGACCAAGAACATACAAAATTATGGTGCTTAAAAATTCAAACGCAAATAACTTGAAAACGTAAGAGATAAATAAATGTTTTTTATAGGTCTTATCAGGGCCTACAACAATATATAAAAATATTTGAAATCGGACGAGAAACAAAAATTTGGCAAGCGATTAAAAATTTTTTATGTCAGAGATACCTTATTTTGAGCCCCCTTAGCTCCGCCCCTGAGGGGTTTGTTCTGCCCCCCTTCCAAACTTAACATTGTATGCTCCTCCGCTACGCTTATACCAAATTTCATGAAAATCCAACCAGCCAATCAGAAGTTACAGATTTATTTCCAAAAAATTTCGATTCTGCCCCACTGTGCATTGTGCATGTCCATCAAAAATCATGAGCGGGTGTTATATTGGACATGTGGACAATTGTGGACCGATACATTTACTAAGTGCGAAATAAAATATACGAAACATTTATATGATTTTACGAATTTAGGGTGATTCCCGAAAGTGGGCTTATATGGGAGCTATGGTAAATTATGGAGCGATTCTCATAAAATTTATTACTATTATTTTTGCTTCTATAAAACTTATTTCTGTCGAATATAAACCAGATACTAATATGTGTATATGATTTATGCACGTTAAAGTGATTTTCGAAAGAGGGTTCTTTGTGGGAGATATGGTCAATTATGGACCGATCTTCATGAAATTTGGCACTAAGATTGATACTTTTACAGAACTTCATTGCGCCTAATTTCATTAAAATATTGCTATATATAAAGCATTTATGATCGTTAAACCCCTATTCCGGTAGGACATTTGTATGGGGGCTAGGTGAAATAATGAACCGATCATAACAAATTTCGTCCTTGTGTCATCACACTTCTACGTGCCAAATTTCATTGCATTGCCTTCAAAATTGCGAACTGTACTTTGTGCAACTTTAGATCGACTGAATGAGATGGATGTTGGATGATTTTGTCTGTGCGTTACAAACATCAGCACAAACGCATAATAAAGATTGAACACCAATTAATATGACAATACATTTTTTATATTCATAATATAAAATTGATAAGAATAAAAATATTAAATAAGCAAAAGTAAAGAATTTGCGCGACAAAACTAATTGAACAAACTTTTAAACTTAATATTTTGACAATCCCTTTGCTTATAACAACTTAAGAGTTTTTTTTAGGAATTAAAAAATAGATTTGTATATTATTAGCATTGACATTGATGTCTAAACTTCCTAGATTGCACAAGAGAGTCTTTCTGAGCTTCCTTCGACCTCTTCCTCACTACTCTTCTGATTTACTATTTTCCGTAGGTTTCAAATAGTCTTAAGATCATGGCACTATGCAGATTTATCTATGACTTAGTGATGTCACTAATTTTTCGTTACTTTTTAGGTTTATTTTGGGTCTTTAACATGTTTGAATAACCGAGGAATCAGTGTTTTATCTCTGTCATGTGAAAAAATTACTTTCTGCGGAATTTTCCAAATCAATACATATCGCCTCCATGCTTTATAGTACCCTGACAGTTTAGAGTATGCAAACATTTATAAAGGGGCTGTCTAACAGTTTTCATTTCATCCAAATGGTTTATATTAACTTCAATTTGTCTCAGAAAAATAAACCATGTTCGATTGCAGTGGAGGAGCTTTCACACATATTCAATCTTGGTTTTTTATTTTTCTTGAAGGGTAGTCCAAAGTTCTTTTTGTCATTCTTGAAATGCTATAAATAATTGTTTTTTCACTATGACTAATTGCCGGACATAGCCAAATAAATTAAGTGCTTTACAGTCTATACAATTATAGTTAGTTCTGGCTATATTAATTGATACAAATAGATTGTGCTATATCTAAACTGCGTTATTTAGGAATTAATCATAACAAACTTGCAAATAACCAACCGAAACGATAATAGTTTTTTAAGTTGTTTTCTCCCTTCTTCCTATTTTTTCTATAGCTTAATATATACCTCTCCAGCCAGTATAATATTTTATATTTATATATTTTTATTTATATATATTTATATATTTATATATTTATATATTTATATATTTATATATTTATATATTTATATATTTATATATATAATGTTATACTGGCTGGTGAGGAAGAAGGAAGAAGGGAGAAAACAATTCTTGAACATTTGGATAAAAATTGTGTCTTAATTTAAAATGGAGCCAACTATAATTCTTGTATGTGCATTTGGGAGAAAGAGTTATGTATTTCAAATTCGCAACAAATTTAACTATTAAATCAGTTATAATGAACTACGTTATAACTAATTGTATATTTGATTAATTTATTATAAAACTTTATAGAATTTATGTATTATTTTTTATATTTTTTCACCGATAGTAATCGGAAATTAAGAATTGTGAAATTTTTTTACACAAAATTTATCTAAAGCATAATCACGAATTATTATAATACCAATAAGAGTAAATTATCTTAAAAACGGTATATTATGTACATTATTTGGGCTTATATCAGTTAGGTTTTGAAAAAGCTATGAAATTATATTTATTAGTTTCTGAGTTACTGCATTTTGAAGATGACAAAAAGCACTTCTGACACCCTTTAAATGACCTTTTGCAGACATGTAGAATTCTACTCCAGTCTAAACTACTCTTCTTTGTATTGTACGTGTGGTTATTTTAATGTTCAATGATTTAAGACCATTTGGAGCAGACTTATTATAATTGCTTTAACTTCCTCTATTCACTTGTGCATCACAATTGACAGTTGACCATCTTGGACGGCTTTTATAGTCGATATATCCCTTTCGGACGCTTTAACTTATTTGTAACGTATCTTGCCGTCGACTTTACCATATTAATATTTTTCAAATGTATTGTGTCTTATTTTAGATAAGGTAGAGTTATCTAAAATTTGTTTCATAAAACAACATCAAATATGATATCTATTATTGAATATTTTTGTAGAATAGTAATCTTTTTTCATGTTTCGACAAAAAAAAATTTCTTAAATATAGAATTTGCTCATTTAGTTTTGGCCTACAGTGTACATGCCCATACAGTTGTTACTTGATTGTATGTATATGAATATTCGTACTACTTTTTGTTTTAATTTCGTACCTTTGGTATATAGGTAATTTTCAAGCAATAGCTACAATTTAAGTTTTAATGTGTTCTACTATAAAATATGAGGTATTGTAGATCATTTAAAATCAATGGTTGATCAAAAATGTCATTATGAATCATTTCTTTTCAAGAAATTATTAAAATATTTTTTTTTATTTTTTAATATAAACTATTTTTCGTGAGATCTTCTGACATTAAGAATTTGTCTGCACATCGGGGCTTATAGATAGTAATTCTTCGGATTTAGCCTACATTTATTTATGAATAGTTCTGTCATCTTAGACAAGAAAAAAGTTTAACACTCTTTAGTATACAAGTACTGATGCATTGTAATGGCATGTGTTTCAAATAAATACTGCTTATTGCGCTCAAGTACTATATTGAAATCGCAGAAAAGTACTGCAGAAAAAACACAGTTTTCATTCATAACTCACTAAATCCGATTGAATACGTTGTGCAGAATGCCACATCATGTGACAGTGTCCACTCGGTGCTAGGGTTGTCAATTATTCAACAATGAAGTTGATTCATATGATCGAATAAAATTTGAATTTTCTTCGATTAATCGAATGAATATAGAGTAAAGTATATCGTTCGAGTAATTAACTAAAAGGTAAAAAAAATGCAAAAAATGGTATTATTGTTGGTTTTATTAATATAAGACAAACCCAGAAATAACAATGCATTAACATAGGACAAAAAAAAACAAAAATTGAGACCATATTCAAATTACAAACAAATTATATAATGAAATTTAATTGCTTATTTTTATAAAAAATCCTAAACAGTGTTGTCAAGAGTTGAAAAAATTGAACTTAAAAAGCCAAAGATAAGGCCAGAAAGAAGTTATTTATTTATTTGTTTATTTATTTATTTTTAATTTGTAAACTTATTTCTTCTCGCTCTCATTAGTGTTTGAAAATTCTTTAAAGAAATTTATAAATAATACACAGAAAAATTTCTCAATGAAAAGTTGCCCAAAAAATCCCATCTAAATTAGGTTTATATTTTACGTGAAAATTTTCCCAATGTTTTGAAGTGATTTTTATTCATTTATCAACTATAATTCCTTTTTGATTACACATTTCCAAATTTTCTTTGGTAATATTTCTTATTAATAAGATCTTTTTTTATTTTTGAAAAAATATATTAAAAAAAAGTAATTTTAATTATCGATTTAGTAACTCCATAAAGTTAGCTAATGTCCTTTTATTTGGAGAATGAAACACCGTAGGCGAAATTTTTTATTAAATATATTTTTTTTTATTAAATATAAATAATCTTCAGAGAAGACCTCAGAGTCAATATCTTGTCAATATCAATATTATTTGTCAGATTTTCTCAATATTAATCTGAAAGAAATTAGAATATTTAACATCAACACCAAAGATAGTCTCAACAAACTTTTGATATATATGAACAAAAAGATAGCATATTTTAAATAGCATTGGTTTCGCATCTAAAGTTTTTGATGCCTAAATTTTTTCGTCAGTGTTTGGACTTATTATTCATAACCATGTAGATATAGATATGGGTCCAATAATAATTGATGTCGATATCAAGTTCCTAGATTATAAGATCTATCCTTTATTAGGACTTTAATTTTTAGTCCTGTGAGCATATTCTAAAGCTCGTAATAAAATGTTTACCTAAATTTAATGTAATTTGTTTTTCCAATATATTTGTCGAAGCCCCAAATAGCTTTTGTTGTAAAATTTTAGCTCTTCCGCCTTTTTCTTAAATAAAACTAAAAATACTTTTTTTTTAATTTATTACACACCATTTTTTATTATCATTGATCAAATAATAAGATTTCTATAAGTTTTGACCCAAATTATATAACATATCTAGTAACTCGATAAAATCAAAATTAATTCCAAATGACAGATTTTTGAGACAATATGTGAAGAAAACGTGTATGCGACACTACGAATGATAGGGTTAAACTTTGTAAAATATAATAATGTAATAATACAATAATCATGGAAAACTTTATGTATATTTTATTTTTAGTAAATAAATTTTAAAATTCTTATACGGATTACGTTAAAATATTTTTGGTGAAGAATAATTTTTAATGAAATATGTATTTATTGCTCCCCTTACCTCCACTCTTTAATCGATACAAAATGAAGGATTAATATCTTGTTTATTGGATTTTTTAAATTTTATTTGTAGGTATTCGCGAATGCAGCCAGAAGAAAACTAAGCATTGTTTCTACGCCGGAAGTAGGGACAGAGTTAATTATACCTCCAAAATGGTTAAAGATAACATGGAAAACACATACGCGATTCACTATTACTAATAATAATGACTTATGTGGGCATTTTTTTTTTTTGAGTGCAACTGAATAGTTTCGAAATTACAGGGCATTGTAAAACGTACTTTCCTAAGAAACTCATATAAAGAAAAACTGTTATTAAAAAATTTGGTAAGAAGAGAAAATTATATAAGTGAAGCAGCTTTTGGACAGAACATAGAGATAAATATCCTTCCGCCCTATTAGAAAAAAATTTAAAAAAAAATAAAAAAATAAAATTTCCCATATAGGAAAAATTACAAAATATTAAAAAAAAAATATGTTAAAGGAATTTCTATAAAACATTACTTTTCTTTTTATAAATGCGCAATCAATAAGTTTAAACTGATACCCAAATATTTGTAATCCGATAAATATTATTGAAAGTATTTACTATTTTAAGTGAGTTAGGAAGCTCAATGAATACCATTTTTATTATTTTTTTCTTTTAGCAAGTAATTGTGCATTCTCTTTATGGAAATAATTCTTCCATGAATATTTTTACATAACTACTCGTGCAAATTAAAATTAAGTACATAATAAAGGAATTAAATTTCAGATTCATCATCTTGTACATCAAAAGAACTTGTACTATATATAACTTTAGAATTAATATTATTCAACATGTCGGAGTAAATTCTTGCCAACAGATTTTATTCATATTAATATACTAATGACCAAGGTAGTATTCTTTGTCTTATTATTGTTTATACATGATGTATAAAAATAAAGAATTTTTGAAAGAAGTTATTAGGCTCCCTTTTGTGGGGAAAATATATTTAATTGGGATCAGTATTATGAGATTTTCTGGAACGAATTTTTGTTATATTTTACGAATAATTCATCATATTCCCATAAAAGTGAAATTCATAACAAACATTGACTAAAAGAACTGCAACTCTTTCAACTTTAAAAATAGCAGCCGATAATCAGGTACGATCGGATAATAATGAGTTAGGATGTCTTCCAAAGTTCCAAGGTTCTTATTGCATTCTATCTAGAAGTTTGGTCTTTGTCAAACTCTAACCGAAAGTATGCATTTTTTACATGCATTTTACACATGCATATTTTACACATGCATATTTTACACATGCATATTTTATACATGCATATTTTACATGTAAATGTAGCATCAATAAAATTATATATTTTTGTTCAAAATTCCAATTTTAATAACTAAACAAAATATACAATTATTACATAATTATCACGAAACTATAAAAAAATATTTTAGATATCCCTAACAAATTCCCCAATCCCCAAACCAAAATTTTCTGCTACAAAAATTCTCCAAATTTGGGGTTAAAACCCCCAATCTGGCAACCCAGTATTATAGTTAATACATCAAGCTTTCAGTGTCAAATTATACTAAATTATACTTAGTTTATATTTAGTCGTCTTTATGCAGTCCAGATGCTCAGAGTATTATTATAGAATTATCTTTCTGAGATTTATATACAACTGACTTTGCATTGAGTTAACTGTTAAAAACTAAAGCTAATGATAAAGTTTATGAACGACTATTTAAAACATCAATATATTTTTTAATTTTGGATTGGCAAAATTAAAAGATAGATTTAATGAATACTTATATCCTAATATATATTATTACTTTGGTTCAAACAGTGCTTCGGGAAAATGTCTTTTTTCTAAATTATCGCTAATGAAAAATAAATTGTCTAACAGTCTTAAGGTCAACACTTGTAAACCCATGCTTTCAGTTTTAAATTTGTTAGACAGGAATTTGTAAAACCAGATTCAGAGCGAAGACCTCGTGTAATACTACTGAGGCTTAATATTTCATATTCATAAAATGTCAACTATTTTTCTGAAAATAAGCTTTTCTTTTGAAATTACAAAAATTATTATAGGTAAATTATTTTGTTATTAATAAAATTGAGTTTAGTAGATTTTCTTAAAATACAATACTCGTATTTGTTATATTTGTTTTTATCAAAGAAAAAAAAATTTAATGAGTTTTTTCCGATTTTAACGATTTTATTTTTTGTACATTTTTTAAATGCTGATTATGGGATAATTCAAAAAAAAAAAAATTCTTCCTAAAATTACACTTTTATAATTCTTACAACTTTCTTTTTATTAAAATTTAGTGTGTATATTAACTATATCATTGCGTATAAATCAGTTCTATACTATTACTATTCGTATTTTATGGACCTCTTGAGAATTTCTTTCAATTAAATTTGAGATCAGAAACATGTAACATATTCCTAAAGCTAGTACCTGTTAAATACATAATATCCATTATCTTTTTTCGTGAGCAATATGGAGCTGATTAATATGTCATATAAAGCACTTAAAAAACGAAATTGTATGGAATTACCCTTCGTTTACAAGTCAGAAAAGATTGAGTAAAGATGACATCGCGAATAGTTATGCGTAATTAATTTCCCTTGTCTATATCTATAATGTTAAATAAAATATTTTCTTTGTAAGTTTTTGTTGAACTTTTTTATATAGATTTTTAGATAACACCCACAAAGTAATTTAACCTCAAACTGGGCACCATGTAAAAGTGTTACTTGACTTCTCTGTTAAGTATTTCTAAAAATAGAAGCAAAAGGGACAAAATTATATAACAACAACATTGTTCATTGCTACTTAATAAGTGGCTAAACAATAACAATTAATACATTGCTTCATTTACTACCTCACAGGTAGCTTTAAGCTTATAAACAATAACAGTTGAAAAAAAGAGAATACCAAAAAAATTGTAAAAAGCTTTATTGTAAACCGTAAATTCGTCTTACTTAATAACATAATAAGGGAAAATAAGTCACAGTTTTCATTTCCCTAAAAGTTTTAAGTTAAATAGATGATGTTTACAGAGAACACCAGTGTGGGATACTGAAGAGTACTGATGACGGTCGTGGCTGTCTATAATATGCATTATATTCTGCCGAATATTCAATAAAACTTTTACAATGTATTCTTCTACAATTATTCAATGAATTTAGGTCCGAATACAAAAAATTCTAAAAAAAACTATAAAATATTTCCATAACATTTTTTAATCCAAATTGACAGGGAATGTTTTTTGTTTCAGATAATGGTAATGATGATAAATACGTATCTGTGAGGCCTAAGGAAGTTTACCTATTATATAAAATTTTGTTTCGTACCCTATGTAGGGCAAAATGGGCCGTTACAATATGGTCCCGCCAGACACTGCATACAATTTTTTTTGCAAGAATAAAATGAGTAAATTAAAAAAAAAACAAATTGTTTTTATTGGCAAATTTTCTTAAGGAAATGCAATTTAATATTTATTCTAGTACTTGCAGACTTAAATGTACCCACTTTAGTTGGAGAAATTACGACATCCTTTATAAGCTATTGGTATTAAAGAGTGACTTTCGTCGTGATCACTAAAACCTATTTCGTTGCGAATCCACTTATTTTCATTTACTGAACAGAAAATACTACTCGACTCCTAAACTCTAACTAACTAAGACTTTTTTCTATTTACACTGAAGCTAAATAAAATTTTCAACACAAATACCATTTAGACATTTAAAAATTCTATTTTACAATTTTTTCCTAAATATTCAATATTATAAACAATAATATTTTGTTTTAAAGGAATATTTCTTGGACTACATGAGGAATATTACTATTAAAAACAGTACCAGCATTGCCTTTGTAAATAATATTAGTATAATCTTCAGCCCATTCGATAAAAATCCTTCATCATTTTTGAATTAAATTCTTCAAAGCTTTATTGATGAACATTTTCCGGGAAAATACATTTTATACCAAGATAAATTCATTTCTTGAAAAAATTTTCAAAAGAATATACTACCAAAAAAAGTCTATGTTGTGTCTGGCGCACCTGTATGATAACGCAGACATATAGTCCATAAAAAAACTAGATAAAATATTTTGTATATTTTATTGATTTATACCAATGTAATACGGCACTGCTTGGTTATATATAAATTATAAGACATTTTTCTTAAAGGCTATACATTGTCAAAAAGTATATTAATTACCTTTTCATGTCGTTAATTTTTTATATTTTCAACAATAATTTTTTAAGGATTTGCCTCCAAACGCATGATATAAATATAATTTCATTCATATAATTAACAAGTTTCCATATGATGAAATGTAATTCAGATTTTTTAAAAGTTTTGAATATTTTCTATGCGTTATGGCTTCTAACCGTAGATTCTGCCATATTTTCAGGAAAAATACTAAGTGGAAGACATTTTTTTAAACATGCTGTATTTCAAGATAAGTTAAAAAGGAAACTTTTAACCTTGACAACTTTAAGAACTCCTTGAGGGCACAAAAAATTTTTCAACGCTATTTTTGCTCCATAAATCATAAATTAAATATTTGTTCTATCTTTGACCTAGCCAATTATTAAACTTAAAAATTCATTTGGGAAGCGTATTTTCTTTTGTCATTAACGGGTTAAATTTGAGACATGATGGAAAAAATAAAATTATTTTCTGGTGATCGTAATGAGTATTCCTACAAAATTTTACATGAAATAATTTTATTATTGACATGTTTCATTAAAATTCTATTAGTAAAATTTATTAGACAGTTTATTAAATATATATTTTAATCATAAAGTGTAAACTTAATTCGACTCATATATACCCAACACTTTTACTTGCTCTCATTCTACAACGGGTTTTTAAGGAAAATGCTAACAAAGTTCTTACTTTTACAAAGAAAAATTATATAAATTTCCACAAAAAGAGAAGAAAAAAAAAATAGTGAAACGAAAGCGAACTTTTGATAAATTTGGCCGAAAATTTTACAAGTTTTAAACAGTTGCTGGCAATTTTTTTCTTTACTTCGGTTTTTATTCTTTTTGTAAAGAAATTAACTTAAATTATTACAAAAAGTGCAGGCTGACTTTACTTTTTTATTTTCTTTTTTGATAATTTCTGCTATAAAAGGAACAAATAATAGAAATAAAAAGCACATAGTACAAAAGGACATTAAAGGAATATTAAGGTGTAAATTACTTTAATGTTTGCTTTAAGGTTCTCTTTCTTGGAAATTATGATTGAAAAGCTAAATGTGTTTGCAATAAAGTTATTAAGTATTATTATGCCATGTTTTAATTTCAAATTGTTAATGTGAGAATTCTTTTTAATAATGAAAATGGTATAATATTTCAGTGGGCTAAAATTAAGAAGATGCATAGTATATACGAGTAAATACCTGTACAACAAAAAGATTTAGTTTTCGGATATATTGAAATACAATAAGTTATCTAATTCAAAGCATTTGCTAATTAGCATTTCTTTGAGATATTCTAAAATTAACATTGGAATTTTTAAAAATAATAAGTTCGACTGTCTTTAAATTTTTTTGATATCCTACACTACCTTAGGTGGTTGGGGTATTACGTGTTTGTACCGGTGTTTATAACGCATAGAAAAAATCTTCGAACTACCACCATTGGTGTTGCAGTTTTTAATATTTTTAA
Organism: Protocalliphora azurea; assembly: GCA_932274085.1. NCBI lineage: Eukaryota > Metazoa > Arthropoda > Insecta > Diptera > Calliphoridae > Protocalliphora > Protocalliphora azurea. Next base: position 80,600,355 of record OW026523.1, on the reverse strand, counting down.
CCAAAATTGGTTATTTTATTTTCTAATGTGGAGATGATGACTTTTTTTATATTATTGGTTATTTTCTTGTTAAACCAAAAATTTATTTTATTCATTTTAAAAATGCTATTTACTCTGTTAATCTTGCCAACAATAAAAAGATAGTGTTCTAGAAATTCATCACACATTTAAAAACTAAATGTTTCTATAACTAATTATTCCAATTTTAACTGAAAAATTAAGAAAACAATTTAAATGAATAAATAATATAACGGTTTTCTAATAACTAAACAAAAAGTGAAATGTAATATGTGATTTTTGCGAGAAACAACCTAAATACTTGTAATTACAAAATAAATTACTATTAAAAAAGAAATATATATTCGGTGAAGACCGACTATATGATATCCTACACTATTATGTATGTGCTATGGTTAATCCTATTTGAGCCAAATTTTATTAACATGCGAACATTTATATGGGATTTAAGTACTTTTAATTAATTTTGTGGAGAGGTCCCTATATAGAAGCTACACATAATTTTAAAGCGATCCTTTTGAAATAGAATGCCATATATTTTTTATAGATTGTTTTGGTATTAAAAAGGTTTTATTTGTGCAGAATTCTGTAAAAATAGCTTATATGTTTTTAAGAAGTATTTCTCCAAGAGAACGTTTGTTTGTGGTATATTTTAGAGAGTCATTTGGTATATTTTAGAGAGTTCCCCAATATCGAGTTGCAGGGAATAAAAATCTACCTTTTTTAGTTACTAAAACTGAGCAAGACAACATAATTATATAATAAGGGTACTCATTTAAACGCTTAAGCTTCCCATTTGTGCAATTGTACAAATTTGTGTGACATATTTCATGAACCCCCTTTTCAAATGTTGTGCAATATTAAGTAAATAATTGAAAAATTTTGTCGAAAGCAATGATATATGAAATGATTTTATTATAATTAATGTAAATATAATTCTTTACATTGCTTGTATTAATAATTTTTAAATATAAACAAAAGCCAGCTGATTTATAAATGCACAATTAAACAGCACAAATTTGTGAGATTAAATAGTCGCGCAAACTTATAAGTCTTGCGCAAATAATTTTCCATAAAATTTTTGATAATACATTTGCGAATGTGCGAACTGCACACATTACACAGAGTTTTGCGAGTTTTCAGGAGGTCCCTTAATAAAAATTTAAAAAGGGTACCACATTATTTTACAAATAACTACAATAAAAGTGTTTTATTAATCCCGGTGTATTTACAGTTAGAACACAATTTTGTACACAATTTTTAAATAACTTCTTAAAATTTAATATATGTGAATGCGTTGGTACACGAACAATTGGTGCTGAATCTTTTCGACAAACATCCCAATTAAATATCTCTTACTTTAAATCTTTAGATTTTGGAACTCATATTGTCAAATGAGTTTGGCTAAATTCCTATAAAAATAACTCTTAGTTGCATTCTTTTTCTGTGAACAAATAATTTTAAAAGTCAACCTTATTTTATATTACTGCTCGACCCAGCTGTTTTGCAATTCTAAGTTTATTAAAATCTAGTTTAGTTTCGACATCATATTGCGAGGACGTGAGAATAATTAAATTTTTATTATTAAACTTTATACCCTACAAAATTGGATCAAGGACGACATTTTGATAAACATTGTTCTAAACAATTAAATTTTAAACACTTTTTTCTCCCAAAGAATAACTAAAGCTTATGATTAATATGCAAAGTATTTAAACCTTGAATACATATATTAATTTTTATAAAAAAACTTTGAATTTTTTAAATTTGGTTATTCCTTTTTCCTAATTTAGTTATTTTTTCCAAAATTTTGATTAGAAAAAAATCTTTGCCATGGCAACACTGACCACCATAAAGTATATCGTTCGACTCAGAATTACTTTCTGAGTCGATTTTAGGATATCCGCCCCTCTGGCTGGCTGTCTGTTCATGTAAACCTTTTGATCAAAAATGCTTTCGAATGGTCGAATAAAAAATTTTTTACAACTTACAAATATCTGTTTTTGTCAGAGCAGCAACTATATGTATGTTTAATAGGAAAATGCATTAGATTTAACATAAATGTCGGTCCACAATTGGACACTGGTCACACATAAGATCCCTTCCCAGAATTTTGTTGCACATTCATGGTCGAGCTTGGCCGACTATATATTTCTTACTTGTTTTTAATCGCATCTTTGGTAAAGTTACTTCCAAAATGACAAAAAAAAAAACCATAACGATAATAAAATGTTGTTACGTTTTTGAAAATTTAAGCTGATTTTGAATCATATATATATTTTTCTTAATTTTGATAACACTGTTTTATAAATAACTTAATTAGAAAAATACAATGAATAATAAGTGCGTAAGTTTACGTAAAAATTTTTACTGGGTTTTAGTTTATAGATTTCTGAATTTAATCAAAAAATAAGAGAACAGAAGAGAGTTTGCAACTGAATATTTGCAGTTTTAGTGAAATTTTATTTTTTTAAGTAAAACTGAATTTTTGACAAAAGTTTAAAATTTTGTAAAAATTTTTTAGTAAAAATTTCTATTTTTTGTAGAAAATTAGGACTTATTTGTAAAAAATGGAATTTCTGTAAAATATGGATTTTTAGCAAAAATTTTAATTTTTAGTAAAAATTTGTATTCTTATTTTAGTGAATTTTTAGTACAAATAAGGGAATATTTGATGAACAATCTTATTTTTTGTGAAAAATATTCTTTATGTATTTTTAAAAATAAATTCCACATCATACTGTTATACAGAAAAAAAATCTATAAAATTTTTCAACTAATTTATTAATTATTTTTGTTTTAAAGTTCAATTAGATTATTAATTGCCATAATTAACTTCTCAAATTAATTTTATATTTACTTGTCAAAAATTGGAAACATTTGAACAAAATATTTAAATACAAAAACAGCTTAAATAAAAAAATAATTTTTTTATAAAATACGGCTGATTTTGGATTTCCTGGATTTTATTGATCCCGAAATGTGAGATTTTAAAGAATAGTTTAAATTTCTTTCCTGACGCTATGTACAGATTTATTTAATTCTTAAGTAAGTACAATTTCATGGCTTGTGGGAGATTTTTATGCGTCCCATAGTACTTATAGATATTCCCGTTACATATGAAGAAAGTTAAAATCTATATCCGAGTTAATGTTGATGCTTTTGCTGGTTAAAGAGTGAGTATGTGTTGCTTATTGTATTGATTTGTTTTAACAATCTATCATTTAATATTCAAATTAAGGCGTCGCCCCGGATATTAAGTGCAACTTCAGTGATATATGGAACGATCACACAAGGTGAACGCCGTAGACAATGATGAATTTTTTCGCCAACTAATCCTAAGTATATTCCTAGTAATTGTATCCAAACACACACCAAATAAATTTTTCGCAAATCTAGTACATACATAATATATTTCATTTATATTTATTAATTTTTGTGTTTTTAAAATATTTGTAATTTTGCAATAAATAATTTAGTTAAAATTACTGTATTTTTTATGGCCGCATTTTATGGATTAATACAGATTTAATTAATTTTTAAACCCAATTAATAAATATATTTTTCAGTTTTAAGAAAAATGTCAATCATAATTATTGTTGCTGTAACAAAAATAAAACTTATTAAAATTCGTCCAAAAAATCTATTATTTTCACATAACTAATAATATAATTTTGATGATTGGAGCAAAATAAAAAAAAAAAAAAAATATTATTATAAGCAATTTTGTAATTAAAAACCATTTTTATTTTTTTTTTTTCTGTATATTTATAAATTCAACACAAATAACGTAACATAATAAACTTTTAACACCAAATTAATTTCGCGAATATTTAAAACAACATACCATACATGTACTCATATTAGTATGTTGTTGGAAGACAATTTGCATACAATAAAATAAAAAATAATATATGATATATAATACTTAAACTTATTTTCTCATTTTCTCAGGAAAATATTTTTATTTTTAAATAAAAATCTAATTATAATTTTAAATGTTTGTTTTCAAATTATGACGTTCCATCATTTCTATCAATAACCGTCGTTAAAATATACTGAAGAAAAAAATTCGTTAACTTATATAGGAGAGTAGCCAAATCGTTAAATAACCGAAGTTTTTCGTTAGTTATGGAATTGCGGTACAGTTCTTACGATTTTTCATATTAAAAAATCTTTCTCTAGTCATTAACAAATTCTCTAGCATGCTAGATATATTTTTTTTCTATTTTATTACCTACAATTACAATATATTTGTATAGTTGTGTATGTAAACGTAGACGCAAATTAATCTCAATTCTAGATCATTGAGCCCAGCAAAATATTTTTGTCTCCTTTTAGCAGGCGGTCATATAACTGGATTTTTTATATTATTATTTTCTCACTGGAAATAAATTGCGCAGTTATAAAGTTCTTTGATCACGCACTAACTTGGTTACAACATTTTTTGGAAAAAGCATAAAGTCATTCGATATATAATTAAAAGTGATTACTACAAGACGTAGATCGGAAAAAAATTAGTGAAAAGTTATACAAAAATTTTCCATGTGGAATCTTTTTTTTTTTTTTTTTTTTAAATTACATCATAGTTAAATGATATTTAAAATAACTTTGTGTGAAACAATTTCATCTGGATCTAAGTAATTTAATAGCAAATTTTAAAATTTTCCTCAAAATTTTGGTGCCACTTCGTTTTATTTTTGTGTGGAATCATATACCTAAAAATCCTTTCAAGACCTTATTTTGCAAGACGTAGATCACGTGTAAGCTCATCTTTTCTCAATTAAGGAATTACGATTTCAAGGATATACCTACCTAAAGTTAATAAACAAAGTGGATAGAAAATCTGTAAAAAATTCGAAAGTTTCTTAAAAATATCATATCTCTATAACCTGATACTAACTTCCAAACCTCTTGGTATAATGTAATTATATTCAGGTATTACGTAATCTAACTTAACCAATAATATATGTATTTTTATAAACACGTATTTAAAATAGAATTTATTTGGATTTAAATTCATAAAAAGAAAATAATTTTTATTAATTCTCAAAATCTCAAAAAATCTTGAAATTATTTTGATTTTTAAGTCAATTTAAGTATAATTTACAAAAAAGGTCAAATTTATGAAGCAAAATTTGAATATATATTTTCATAAAAAGATAATTAAATAATGTCTAAAAACTGATTAAATCAAAAACCATTGATTTGTTTTAAACTAAACATTATTCAGCAATCAGATTTATATTGTATTAAATAATAATATTATAAAAGGAACTAAAATCTTTAATTCAATTTTGTTCCTTAAAATTAACAAAAAAAAAAATATATATATATATATATATAAAAGTATTTAATTATTGCACATATGTTGAATTATTAAAAAAAATGTGGATTATTAGATATTGCACCAATATATATATATATATATATATATATATATATTTATAAAAAACATAAAAATTACCCTATTGTACATTATTTTAAGAAAATATTCAAAAAAACCTGCCATCCTTAATAATTAATTTACATTATATACCATGATATTATATCATGAAATCAATTATTAATTTGATAAAAAATGTAAACCTATAAACGTTATTCCCATATTATTATATTAGCTATATATATGTTCTTTTTTATTATCTTAAAAATTTGAATTTAGTTTATAAATCAAATTTAAGAAAAATTATATTTCCATTTAACTACTTAAAGTTATGTAATAATCGTTGTTACCTAAATAATGTTTAACTAATATATTTAACTAATTACGTTTCTATTTATATATATACATATATATATATATATATATATATATATATATATATATATATATATATATATATATATAATATTTCCTAATATTTACTAAATAAGTATTATTTACAAAATCATCTAAACTTTTACTTTAAATTAAATAACAATGTCAACAACATTATGTACTTCTGATTGCTGGGCCCAACACCAACGAGACATCCTAAATTGTCATTATTTAATGATTTTCTAAGTAATTGTATTTATTCTCTTATCGAGTATTACATTTTTAACTTTATTATGTCTTATATATTTTTGTTCTGTCGGTCCGACTTTACTTTGTCCAAATCATTACTTTTTTTTTGAGTTTCATTATGATCACTCTTTAATTTTTTTTTTTTTTGTAACGAATATAATTACAAATATTAAAGTAAACAAACAAATCTATATTAATGAATGGATTTTTTTTATTAATTGTGCGTATTTTATTTCTTCTTTTATTATTATATATTTCTTATTTACATTTATTTTCACTAAATTTTGGAATGATTTTGTGTTTGTAAAATGAAACACTAATTTCTTTTCTTAATGGGAAGGCTGGCCAGAACAAAGTGTAAGAATATTTAAGGAAAGGTCATTTTTATAACTATGGCATGTCAACTCTCCATGAGAATCGTTTTATTTATCTTATAGTATGTTTGTTTCTATATAGTTTTCTCTTATACATACTCTTAGGTATTTGATGAGGCATGGAAGATTATGTTAGTTATATGATTACGCGATTGGAATACGGGTTAAGAACTACTTCTACCAAAGAGCTAGCGGGATCATGCCATTAAATATAATTTCAATTTTGGCATTTCAAAATATTCTGCACAATTTTTATTATTAGCCACGCGTAACACAGTATTGCATCGATAATTATTTTAAGTGAACGTAACATAAACGATGATGATAAAATTATGTTTAGTAAAAGAAAAGAATAAAAAAAATGACAGGCGAAGCAGGAATAAGTCTGTGACAACAAAGAAAAAGTACACAAGTCAAAAAAAAAACATATTTTTTAAATTTTTTGGTTCTTTTCTACGCTCCAGGAAAGTTAAAAAATTACTTAAGTGTATAGTGTTTCCTCATTGCCAAAGAAGTCGCATTAGTTTTTTATGTTACCACAAGTGTTCAGTTTATTAAAAGAAACAATTATTATATATTTATATGTAATTTTTTTTTTACCTACAGCTAATACTTGTTGATATCTCACGTTATAGCAGTTATATATACATTTGTGTTTTCAACAAACTAAATCCAATTTTAACAGATGTTAGAGAAATAATGTTACACATAATCTACACCTATAAAATATTGTATCCACTCAAATTTTATGTACTTTTTATGACTATTATTCTGTATAAAAAAGATGGTAATTAACTCTTGTATTGCGCAAGTCCTTAAAAATTCGACGAAAAATTAGTTTATCTTAACTTCTCTTAAATTCTACAAACTGTGTTACGTATGCTTGCTCTAGTCTATATCAAATATCTAAACCAATAATGCATTGAAATAATGTTGGTTTTAAATTTGTCCTATAATGAATTGTGGGTTATTGCAATATTTGTCCCAATTATATATTACACAAAAATTGGGATACGTTTAACATTTTTTATGGAATATATTTTAAGATTTAAGTTTCACATATAAAAATCAATGTGGATTATAATTTTTCATGTTAAAGGTATATAAGAATGTATTGAAATAAATATTTTTGCAAGAAATGTATAAGCTCAGAAAAAAAATAAATATATAAAAATAAATTATTGTACCACAAATTAAATAGCACAGAAAACCACAGAGGCAAAAGGACGAAAATTTGTGAACACTTGCATTTCTCACTAAAATTTTATAAAAAAGAAATCAAAACATTTTAAAGGCGCTAAGTTTTCTTCTTGTCTATCTTACCCATCTGGTTTTGTATAGATCCACTAGAAGCGCAAGGCACAAAAGGATGCAAGTCTGTGATCACTTGCATTTCTTACCAAAATTTTAGGTTAGGTTTTCCATCTTACAAGCGCAAGATACAAAAGGACGAAAATTTGTGATCACTTGTATTGTAGTTCTTATCAAAAGTCCATTTATTTTTAAATAAAAATTTATTTTATAAAGAAACTAGAGATTCTAGAAAAAAAGGTGAAAATCTGTGACCACTTGTATTGTATTTCTTGCCAAAAATCGATTTTTAATAAAAAAATTAAAAACCAAGTGGATGAAAATCTGTGACAAGTTGTATTTCTTACCAATAATCGGTTTTTTTTTTAAGAACTAAAAATCCATTTTATGATTTAATTAGAAACCCTAGAACCTGTGATAAATAGACTGCATCAAAAAATACCGACTTTTGAATTTTTACCGTCATAAATGTTCTTTGAATTGTAAAAAGATATTGTGTGAAATATTAATTAAATCGGATATCGTTAATTCGTGCCGCATCGGGCCTGAAATTTCAGAAATTATGGTTAAAATTTAACTAAAAATAACAATTTATTTAAACGTTTCTCAAAAAAATTTCTTGTACACAGATTACAAAAGTGTTATAAATTACATTAATGCTCTGGGGGATTTCTAATAACTTTAACATTTTTTAATCCATTTATACTTTTTGTTTGATACATAATTTTGTGTTAATTGCGGATTTTTCACAATTATTTACAAAAAAAAGTCTTTAATAGCTAAGATTTTCGCAAAAGTGTAAAATCCATCCATTATCAATAATTTTTTAGGCCTTCAAAAAAAATCTTTTTTTTATGAAAATGTGGATCGAATCTGACTTATTTTTCTTTTTTTTTATAAAATTGACTTTATTGAAACCTTTATAAAACAATTAAATACAATGTTATGACGATTTAGTTAAAAGTATTAAATCAATTAACATCTAAGTAATTAAATAAGGAAACTACTAATATCACTGTATTAAGGAAAAGTTTACTAAAGGACTTTTTACATACTAGAAGGTTTTAAGAAATTTTAAAAACAACCATTAATTTTTACTTCTTAAGTAAAAAGGTGTGTTAGGGATTGTGTAGCAAATTTCTTATTATTTCATATGTAAACGTTCTGCATTTTTCAATAACTAAGAGAATCGGTTCCCTTGCAAATGAATTAAACATTTTATGGTTATGAATTATTTTCAGATTTTTATTTAGTATTATCTGCAATTTTCTTGTATAATTTTTAGCAGATTTCTGAAACCAGACTTGGCAATCATAGGTCAAAATTAGACGAATACACATATTGTAAATAAGAATTTTGTTTTCGCAAATACATTGTATGTATTGTTTTAATAAAAGTTTTTTATCCAAAATAATTGCTAGATAGTTGCCTTCAATGCCATAGTACGTTATGTATATTGCGTCAAAAGATATGGTGACCCATCCCAGTTTTCCAAACCATTATACGGAGTCAACAGAAATGACTTAATGAAGATAAGGTCCCTGTTTTTACTGAATACAATAATCAACATCAAAGAACCAACTTGTACAATCGATTTTGCAGATCTAAGAGAGGACTGAAATTGATATTACCTCGACATCGCTATTTAATATCATTTTGGCAATTTATAATCTGTACACCCCAACATCCAAATCATCGGCAATGCATTGCAGTTTAAGCAAAAATTATTTCATATTTTTAGTTAAATTTTCAATTCAAACAAAATTGTTCTGTTATATAATTTTACATATAATAAAAAGTTATGTTACTGTTATTTAATTGTAAATATTCGTAAAATGCGTACTGCACATAATAGCACATATTGTATTGTTGTATGTAACATCAATAAATTAATAAGCAAACAAATAAAATATTTAATGCTGTCTTGTAGTGGAATAAAAACTCAACTTGAATATAAGTGTTTCATAGGAATACGTTTCTGCTGCCTACTGTGTTGAAATATAATATCTTGTGTTTTGCTAATATTTACTTTTATCTTCCATTTAACAAAGTACTTGTCGGTGAATTTTAAACTTTCTTCTACACTTTTGGTTATTGTGTTAGACACGTTACCGCAGCAAATAAAAGCACTATCGCCCGCGTAAAAAGCAATTTTTGGTTTCCTGCGAACAGTAATATCATATATATCTAGGGTTTATAACATTATTTAGACTAGAAAAATCTATAATTCTCTTATTTATTATTTTTTCAAAAGTTTTGTTCAATAGGCTTAGTATGCTAATTGATCTATAGCTAGAAGGTAGTTCAGAATCCTTTCCTGGCTTGGAAATTGGGATGAATTTTGTATGAAAATATCCTTCTATTAAACAAGAATTGAAAAGTTTACCTTGGATTTCAAAACAGTAATCTGGGATATTTTTAAGGATTAATGTTTTTAATGACATCTAACCCAGGGGTTTTATTGTTCTTCAATAAGAGTAAAAATGATTTAACTTCAGCTGAGTTGGTAAGTTCCACGGTTGATCTGTCAAGAATTTATAATTAAGATCATGAATAAATCTAGTGACACCTGTGTCCATATGAATAATGAATAATTATTTAAAGTAGTGGTGTATGAATTAGCAAATACGTCTGCTGTTGAGTTGGCCTTTTCAGCGCCAGTTTTTAAAATATTTTATTAATATCACAACCAAGGATTTTTATAACCGACAGGTATTTTATTAGACGTCTTTTAACTATAGATATTAATTTATTAAAATAAAGATCTAGATTCCATGCAGTTTCTGATTGCTGACAGCTTGTGTTATCGCGGGAACTGAATATGTCATGTTTTGAAATTGCTCAGAAATAATACAAGATATAGGTACATAGTCCGACTGTAAAATATTTAGGTGTCTCTTCGTTTGAAAAATGGAGACACGATAAAAAATAAAAGAATGTCTACTGTAGACGCTTAAATAGGGTTCATATTCATTTGGATGATAAATGTAGTAGCTGGATTAATGGCAGTGGTTGCAGAGCACTTTACCAGCCGAATTATCTGAAGTATATATGTTGGGTATTCAGATCACCGACAATAAAATAGTCGTTTAAAAATTAAGTTAATTTATCCAAATCAACTTTAAAATTGGTATTATGAACTGAATTATACACTGAAGTCAATATAACTGGCATTCTGTTAATCATAACTTGTACTGAAATACTTTCAGCATTACTTGTTTTTATTTTTACGTATACTTAATATTACTTTTAATTGCAATCAAAACTCCTCCGCCATCCGTAGATTAATCTTCTCTATAAATTTTATAGGTACCAAGTTGAAATTTGTAGTATGGCTTCAAAAAACTCTCATTTAAAAGGAGAATGTCGATTTTTCTTTTGTGTAAAACGTATTACAGCTGGACAGCTGCTGAATGAGTTGTTATGCCTCAAAAAATATTTCAAAAAATAATATGCCTTTCATTTGAAATATCATCGTTATTATTACTTTCGTAGCTTTTGTTTTTAGCTACCTCAGAATACAAAATACCATTAGCTCGGGAATTACATGCATTGTTCTGTGGTTATTATCTTCGCAAATCAGGAAAATCATAATAATCTTGGTTAAAATAAGAAAAAAACCTTTTGCATAATTTCATTTACCGCGCAGGCTGATTACACTATGATACCGCTACAATTTTTAGTACCATGTCTATACAGCTGATAAATTTTTCGTAAATTATCTTTAAGTCCAGTTTTGGTAGGCCAAATAAAACCAATTAAAAAGTTTTTTGCATCCTTTAACTCATGCGTATAATACTGGAACTTTTTGGCTTTGAAAATACTCAGAGTTCTGTTATACAGCGATAAGTAGTTTGATACAATGTTCATACCAATAGGCATTCGTTTATAAGTATATTTACCCCCAATTAATCCGATCACAGTTAAAAAATTGTGAGTAGAGTCCACAATTATTGGTGTAATCTTTCCTTTTAAAGCAAATACATCTTCGTTTTCAGATAGAGGCTGAAACCTCATGGCACTAGAGCTGGAATCGTCTAAAGTTTTAAGCACCTTGAATTTAGGGCTTTTTTTTTTTTTTTTTTTTTTTTTTGATCAAACATTATTAAACAAAAGAATAAAGCAAGTTTAAGTAGTTTTTAATACTTTTTAATTTAAAAATTCAATTTATTTTTTTTAGCGAAAATTGACACGGTGTTTTTATCTTGAGGCGGAAATGCCAGGTGACATTTAAGTTATTCACTATTCGCTATTAGAGTTTATTATAAAGAAATGTTATTTAATATTGTCCATAAAATTTTTATCTTTCGAAATTTTTTGAGGTACCTCTGCATTTCCGTTAAGCATTAAAATCATTTACTAATTATGTCAATTTCGATTTGTCCCTACGATGTGCTTTAGCAAAATGTGTTTTGATAAAAGTGTCCCGTTTTCAGCTATCAACGAAAATGGACTTAAATTTATGGCCCCGTTTAATTATATTTGTCACCTTATTATATCTTCTTATATCCTAGATTTGTAAAAACTGCAATTTGCTATATCAAAGAACAAAAACAAAAATGAAATTTTTGAGTAATACTTTTAACGTTTCATCGATTTTGTTGTTTAAAACAATAAAAAAAATAAATTGACACAGTAATCCATGCTATTCCATTCCAAACTGTGAATGTGCCTCATTGAAAACTGATTTTTGAAAAATCTGCGCTCCTGTTTTCCAAACTTTGACTATTTAGGGCGAGATAGAGCGCAAAATACACATAACTGCAACTGGTACCAATATTTTTTCAAAATTTGTATTCCGTTAAAGGACGCTCAGACCCCGAAAAGAAGCAAAAAATTTTAAAAATTAAAAAATTTTGATGTCAAAATTCGACTACCCTGTAAGCAACGTTACCCTTGAGAATTTTTAAAAACCATCCAAAGGAGGGGATTTAAAGAAATAAAGTCACAAAAAAGGGGATTTTTTGAAAAAAGAAGCCCACTGTTTAGTAACTAAAAAACTCATCAAAATTCGTTTATTTGATAAAAACAAAATCAACAACAATAAATATAGTATTTTAAGAAAAACTACTATATTCAATTTTATTGATAATAATTGATAATAATTTTTATTATTGAAAAAATAAAGATTTATTCACAAAAATAATTGTACTTTTGCTCGAGGTCTTCACTCAGACTCCAGTCTTACAAATCCCCGTCTAACAAATTTATTACTGAAAGTGTAGATTCACAACTGTTGACCTTAAGTTTGTTGGACAATTTATTTATCATTAGTGATAATTTAGAAAAACTACGTTACGCTCTGGCACTGTTATGAGCTAAAGTAAAATATAAATTGTGATATTAGTATTTATCAAATCTATACTTTAATTTCCCTACTCCGGTCCAAAAAGATTCGGTATTTATTTATATTTTAAATAGGCATTCATAAACTTTTCACTAGCCTAGACTTTCAAAAGTTTCAGTTTATTTATAAATTTGGGGGTCCTTTTTCACCACTATATTGTAAAATTATCTCAAAATAATTAATTCGTTCGTTGAAGTTAACATATAATGGTCGAAATATTTCAAACATCTTAATTTCTGGTCACATAGCCTTGAAAAGTCGTCATTTAGTTCCATTTTTAAAAAAGGGCCAAAGAAGTGGTGGTTGAAGAAGGGACAAATTGACAACTAAAGTCGCCAAACTTTACGCTGTATGTAAGTAACTGTTGAAAATCTGCACAATAACAAAGAAGGTATAGAATTTATCCACAAAGCCCTATTATTTTATAAAAAGTATAAATGCGCGAACACAAACTGTGGAAGAATGGGGAAAAACAATCATAATTGTAAAATGAAATCTATGGTGCTAAAATTTCGCATTCTATTAGTTCCAGATCTTGTGAGTTCAGATCGGTAACCCGTTTGTTTAAGATAGTATCACCACAATACTTATTAAGGATTAAAGTCAGCTTCCGACAGGTTAAAAATGTGTGATAATGGCTCATATATAAATGCCATATAAATCAAATTACAAACTTCGGGTCCGATACGTCACTGGTTAACGATATCCGCGAGTAAATTTTTGGAAATTATTACACGATGCAATTAAACTAAAAGTGCTTAGGCTTGTGATATCTTGTATCTAGTTTTTTTTATGAACGACCAAAAATCTATTTTATAAGGAAACTAGACGAAGATCACTGTTCATTAGAATGTCTCAAAGAAACGCTTTTTTGAGATTTTAACATAGAAAGATCACTCGAACGATGTGTATTTATTAAACAGAAAAAATATCTAAGACATTTTTAAAATTCATCTTCAGTTCCCTACTGAAGCGGAGCGATTAAAAATCTTAAGCATGGTTCATTTTGGACAAAAAAGTTTAGATTTTTCGCAAAAGAGTTCTCAAAAAATTTGTAATTATTAGCTTGTTATGGAAAAACTATTTTAAAATTTTCTTTCATATAATTTTGCATTATAAGAAGACTTTTAAAAGAATTTTACTGAAAAAAAATTTTTTTAAGTAATTTGTTGTATTAATATTAATATTTTATATATAAAAGGAAAAAAATTATATATTTTTTTTAATTTTTCAAAATAATAATAATAATAATAATAATAATAATAATAATACTAATAATAATAATAATAAATAAATGAATAAATAAATAAATAAATATTATATTTTGATACCAATTTCAGGATAAAAGTCAAAACCTTTTTTGGAAAAAATTTTCTAGACCCGTGACTTTCAATCGCTGGTGAATCGCTGAATGAAAATCGATTTAAAAAATTTTTTTGAAAGTCAGCATATTATTATGCTACGTTTGAGTGGTCTTACTACAAAATTTTTTCTACGGGACATTTTACTGTATGTTGTGTAAGAAAACTAGAGGAAAAATGGCGAAAACCTGTGATCACTTGTATTTCTTTCCAATAATCGATTTTTTGTGAAAAATCAAAAATCCATTTTAAGTGGAAACTAGAAGCAACGGAACCAAAAAAAAAAAAAAATAAATAAAATCTGTGATATGCCTACCAAAAATCTACTTTTTTAATAAAATATTAAAAATCTATTTTATAAAAAAAGGACGAAAACATATCATTTGTATTTCGTGCCAAAAATCTACTTTTTTATGAAAAATTAAAAATCTATTTTATAACGAAACTTGAAGCGTTAGATTTAAAGGACGAAAATCTGTGATAACTTGTATTTCTTAACAAAAATCGATGTTTCTATGAGAAATTATAAATTTAATTTTTAAGGATACTAGAGGAATATTTTGGACAGAGCCAAAAGGATGGAAATCTGTGATCACTTGTATTTCTTACCAAAAACCGATTTTTTTTTATCAAAGTTTAAAAATTTGTTTTTTAGCGAAGCTAATGGCCCTCTATGCAAAAAGACAAAAATATATAGAAATACAAGTTTTCTTACCGAAAATCGATTTTTTATGTGAAATTAAAAATCTATTTTATAAAGAAATTAAAGGTGCCAGAGCCAAAAGCATTGAAATCTGTGATCTCTTTGTTGTATTTCCGACCAAAAATGCTTTTTTTGTGAAAATAAAAATAAATAAACATGTATTTCTTTCCAAAAACAGATTTTTTTTGTGAAAATTTGAAATCTATTTTATAAGGCAACTAACTGCGCTGGAGACAAACAACAAAAATCTGTGATAATTTGTATATCTTATGAAAAAGAAAAATGTTTTATGAAAAACTATAAACTAATTTTACAACGATACTGCTGTCGCTAGAGACAAAGAGAAAAAATCTTTGATCACTTGTTTTTCTTACCAAAAATATCGTTTTTTATTTTTTTAAATTAAAAATGCTTTTTATATGTAAATTCGAAGCGCTAAAGCCTTAAGTTAAGAGCATGCAAATCTGTTACCACTTGCATTTCTTACCAAAAAATTATTTTTTTTTTATGAAAAATTTTATGAGGAAACTAGTGGCACTAGGTCTGAAAATACGAAAATTTGTGATCATTTGAATTTCTTACAAAATGATTTTTTATGAAAAATTAAAAATTTATAAAAAAAAAACTATAAGCGCCAGAGCCAAAAGAAAGAAAAAAAGTGATCACTTGCATTTCATACCAAAATCCAGTTCTTTTTACGAAAAATTAAAAGTTTATTTTAAAAGGAAACTAAAGACCCTAGATGCAAAACTACAAAAATATGTTTTCACTTCTTTTTCTTACCTAAAATCGATTTTTTTTCTAAGAGAGCAAAAGTCTGTGATCATAAAAAAAATGTGATAAAAATGGTGTTTATGGCAAAAAGATATCAGGAAAAAGCAACATAAAAGGTATCGGGAACAAAATTGCTATCAAAGAAACAAATTTCTTAAAGGAGTTAGTACAATAATTTAGAGTTCTCTGACGTATTATAACGATAAGTTTTTATTTTCTTTCGAGAAACCCTATCCAATATCAAGAGATATTGAGATATAATCATAAACACCGAATGAGTTCGTCATCGGAATTTATTTCATGAAAAAGTGAATTTATATTTAGAAATCTTCCCACAGAAAAAATTACTTGATATAATATTTCAATTAATTTATTATTTCATTTTTTTAACTTGAATTAATTTGTTTAATTTATTTAACAAATTAAATTAACAAAGTCAACACAAAATGAGAAAGAAAGATATAGTCTGTCAAGACTGACTATATGATACCCTACACCATTGTGTACGAGCATACAAATTCGGGGAGGGGACTTATATTACACCTGTGTCCAATTTTATTAAATTTAAGAGGAGAGATTTATATGTTCAATTGTGGATCGATATTCATAACATTTGCTACAAAGATTGATACTTGTAACTGGACTTCTTTGCACCAAATTTCATTAATATAATCTTATTTTTAAGGCATTTTTGAGTGTTTTAACTCTATTCCGGGGGCAACTTTGTATGGGGGCAAGGTGAAATAATGGACCGATCACAGTCTATTTCAATAAGCTTCGTTTCGGTATCATAAAAGTCCCACGTGCCAAATTTCATTGAAGTATCTTTAAAATTACGACCCGTACTTTGTGCATAAGATTTACGTCCAGCCAGCCAGACGAACGGACATCGTTAGCTCTATTTAAAAAGTAATTCAGAGTCTACTTTAAAGGTGGGTTTTAAATAACTTTTTCTATGCGATGCAAACATCAGCACAAACGCATAATACCCCAACCACCTATGGAGGTGTAGGTTATAATTAGAAAAAAAAATTACGTTGTGAATAATTCCGCTTAATTCTTACTCCTTGGACTAAATAAAGTGAAGAAAGTTAAATAAAATATTTCCACCACGTCATAATTTTAATTCGTTGATGACCAAAAGAAATATGTACCTCTAAAAAATTTTTAGGTTATATAATTTTCTGTACAATAGGTAGATCAAGTTATGCATCCGTGTTTTATAAATAAGAAATAACGCAACAAAAGTGTAGAACACGTCATGTCCCCAACTTACCCTACATAGCCACTAGAAGTCTTTAAAGTTGTCAAAATTACCGAAAATATGGGAGCAGTGAGTGACGAAAACGGGGAACTTTTTCACCAAAATGCTGTTACAAAGAGATTATATTAAAGCATATGGAATCCTACTATACAGACGGACAATGGCTTTTTCTTAGTGTGAGAAAGAATGAAATAATCTTTATCCTAAAGAAAAAAATATACACACATTTTGCGATAAAGGTGAAAATAAAAATCATTATATACCTTAAAATTGTGACGTGATGAAAATGTTTCATTCAACTTTCTACACTATATTTAGTCTAAAAGGAAATAATTAGGTGGAACTATTCACGATGTATTTTTTTTTTAATCTTTTGTTGACTTTGTCGTTTCAGTTTGGATTTTTGTTATCATTATTTTTTAATTATTGATTTCAACGCACTTTTTGTCACTGCGATTTTAAAAATTTTACCATTTTAGAGTTCTATTGTCATGTGTTAGTTATATCTTACACAAATTTCCCCTCTACATCCACTCCTTATACCTAAATTTTCTATGGCTTTATGAGGAAAATTCTTGATTTTTATAATTTTTAAGACTTCCATGGGTTACGTGTGGGAAGTTGGAGAATTGCTTTTACTACATTTTTGTAGCACCCTTTCTTGTTTATAAATCACGAGTGAATAATATAACCTAGAAAATTATAAAACCTGAAAACTCTACAGAGAAGCATATTTTCTTTAGTCTTCAATGGGTTAAAATTGTCATATGATGGAAAAGTTTCATTTAACTTTCTTTACTATAGCAAGTCTAGGAAATTTTGAGAATTCTTCGCGGTATAATTTTTTTTCGATTTTGTTGACCTGTGTAATTACTTTTACAAGGAAACCAAAAAACGCTAGCTTATTTTGACTGTACTCTAATTTATGTACTGTATTTTTTATTTAGTTCAGTCATAAACTTTTTGTATTGATTAAAATAAGTTTAAAGGCAATTGCTCAAAAACATTATAATATGTATTCTTACTTAATATGTTAACAACATTTGTGCGACATAAGCATTTGCTGTTATGTTTGCATTAATCTATTTAAGCTCTTGCTAAAATAGTTTACTTTATTGGCTTATGGTGCCTTTGGAAATAAGCTTTAAGAAGCAAGTTTTCTATTTGTTTTATATTATTTTTAAAGCTTTTGCAAAAAGTACTAAATATGTAAAACTTACAACGGGAAATTATTTTTAACCTAAATTTTATTAATTTAATATTCATAGGTGAGAGTTCTGCCCATTATAAGTTCATCGTTGTCGGAGATAAAATTCAATTTAAGCTGAGGAGCTTTAATTGACTTCACCAAAGTAAAACAGAAGTTTTGTTTTTTTTTTTTGGATGGTGGTGATTAAGATTTTCAAGAACTTTTTTAATAATATACGTTTTATTAGATTTGACATCATTTGTTTCGGTAAACAAAACCTCTCCTTTTCACAACTTGTACGCTCGTAGGA
The DNA here is from genome assembly GCA_932274085.1 of Protocalliphora azurea. NCBI lineage: Eukaryota > Metazoa > Arthropoda > Insecta > Diptera > Calliphoridae > Protocalliphora > Protocalliphora azurea. The sequence continues at coordinate 80,581,694 of OW026523.1, read as the reverse complement.
TAGATTAAAGCCACCTAATCCAAAGGTGAGTTTGACCTTATCAGAACAAAAAGTAGGAGTAGACAAAGCAGAAATAATTATCAAACCTAATATTCGAAAACTAATGACCGACAAATATTAAAAAAAAATTTAATGTTTAATAAACCCGCCGCACTATAGTCTCAAATGTATCAACAGTTGCGATTAATTATAATTTTAAAATTAAATTTTTATAACAATGTTGGTAAAACTGGATCAAATTATGCATCATAAGTTTTTAAAATCAATCATCTGTATTATTTAGTTTATTTGTAGTGAGCTGTCAAAGTTGCAGTTTTTGCAGTTTTTGTGTACGGTAAAAAAATCGACTGCCTATATTTTCATTTAAGCTTTCTAAAAACGAAACTTTTATGATGAAACCGTCAAATACGGGTATATTTTTTATCCAAAAAGTGGGTTCTTACTTTTGCGTATTGTATGGAAATATTTTTAAATATTTAAAAAAACTCAAAATTTGGGGTACTTTTCATATTTGAAAATGAATATTTAGCGCAAATATTGTATAACTGACTCTTTCATTTCTATTTTGCAAATTATCGGATTGATCGGTTATCTTGTTTTTATGGACAAATTTTGCCTTTTTACGGTTTCTTAAAAAATCTATTTTTTAAATACAAATTTTTGTATTTTAGTGTAGCAAAATCGTAATCAATATACAATTGTGTATTAGTATACAGAAAGAAATAATAAAATCGCTTAATAATTTTCCCGACCATTAATGTGTCTCAACCACTTGTATAGGAAATTCACAAATAAGTCATTCGCAAAAAAAGTCACTTCTTTTATAATTATTCAATTAAATATTTTCATTTCAAAGATCTCGCTTTTTAATTTACATTTACATACATATTTAAGAAATTTATAAGCTGAAAAAGTGATCTTTAGGTTTATATCTTATATTGGAGCTAGGATTAATAGTAGACCAATAATTTTTATATTTAGAAAAAAAAATGTATCAATATAAGTACATATGCAAAATTCGGTTAAGTAATCTTAAAAACTGCCATCTTTACTTTAATCAAAATTATTGTTAATTAACGACGGACAGACAGACGGACGCTGGATTAAGAACAAAAAAATCCTATAATTGCAAACTTTACTTTCTTAATGAAACAAAGTATAAGTAAGTTCTTTTTTTAATTTCCTGAATTTCCTGGGTATGAGCATTTTTTAAATCCATCATGGCTCGTTATATCTGAACCGATTTTTTATATGAGAGAATTCTGTTGGCCGAGGTCTACAAAAAAAAAAAAAAAAAAAAAAAAACGTTGTCGTATGCATATCTTATCTCTTGTAGTTTACGAGATATTGGGCTTCAAAAATTAAAGTGTTTACTTTTTAATGTACCTTTGTGGAGTTTTTTTTACAACAGCGGGTTCAAATTTCACCTGAATTTTTCAATAGCAAATAAATAGCAAAATCGTGTAAGAAATTATTTTAAAAAATATTTACAAAATCAAGATTAATTAAATTTAATTTAAATTTGAACTTTTAAAAGTCAACTTTTTTCCCATAGATCATAATCCTCTTATATAAAAATAACGAATCAGGATCGTTTTAGAAAATTTTCGTACCCGAGGTCCAAGTATGGAACCCTGTTAACCTGCTCCAGGTAAGTCTATATGTTTCTAATTCAAAATTTAAACTCACCTCTATAACTATTCTCACTATGTGAAATTTATATCAACCGTTTGGAAACTGCATAATTATTTCCATTTCATTTTTTTTAATAGCACACTGTGTTCCGACAGGCGAATAAATCGAAAATTCTGTTCGTATCATTCTCAATAGTCGCAAATCCCCTGATTTGAATTAAATAATGAAAAGTTTCTTTCAAAACTATCACAAGATTGAAGCCCTAATATCTTTTAATCTTAATTTTGTTTATATACTTTTCAATTTTTCGCCTAATACTTTGGCGGTACGAGTAATGAGAAAGGAGTGTAAATATACCATAATTTGGCTTAAACCAATTGGATTTTGGTACGAGGGTATGACGAGATTTTACTGTTGAATTCTAAAGCGTGAAATAGATCCCAAACAATACAAACAACTCAGTATTATCGCTGCTCATTTTCAATTAATAAACTTTTGTTTAATAAATTGGTTATTGGATTCCAAATATAGTAAAAAAAATATTTATTTAATATCTCGAAAATTTGCGTCAATTTAAAAAAAGAGTGATGATTCGAATTCAGCACCCTAAATAACCTTAGAAATCACCTTTGGTTACTGAAGTCTATAGAAGTCGTAACAAAATAGTAAGAAATCATTAAAGTATTCTAAAATCAAATACATATTTTATTTCAAAAATAAATATTTTATTTGTCATATTTTAACATTTGTCACCTTGCGAATCAATTATTTGATTTTACTTTCAAAATATTATTTTATTAACTGTTCATTCCATCGCTTAGAAAATCAATACAAAAAAATTATGCGTTAATCCTACTCAACTAAAAATATCTTCAGTTACAAAATAATCCCCATAAAAATACTATTTCAATTGAATTTTATTGTTAACATTTATTTGAAAATATAAAAAATTAAAACCAATATCTCCATAAAAGATCACTCTACACCAACAAAAGCATACTTACGGAAATGTTTGTAATGCTCAAAGAATTTTGTAAACCTACGACTTCAGGTTCAGAATTATTTTCTCAGTTGAGTTAGGATTGTCCGTCTGTCTGTTTGCATAGTTGACTGAACCAGGTTATTTTAATGCTTAAAAATATGTTAAATAAATATGTTTATCTTATTTAAGTTATGTTAAATGAATCTGAAAATTTTTAAAAAGATTGTGTAGAGTATTGCGAGATCAGTCTCTGCCAAGATTAATTTTCATATTTGTTTGATATTTATAAATTTTCGTAAAACTATTAAAATGTAATAAAGTAAGTATTTTAGTACATACATGTACATATGTACGAGTGTAAAATATGTATTTTGAAATCTTATAGTATATTGAAATATATAAAATTCTACAATGGTATCTGCGTGTATCTGAACGTGTGAGTATATTCGATATTATTAAAACACTCATATACCATAGTCGAAAACTTTCATATATATAGACCAGTTAAAATATGCATAACTGCAAATGAAAAACATATTTCAAATTAATAAAAATGAACAATAATTCGTATGTGGAAAATGTATACCATATTTTTAAGGTTGAATGAATGTTATATATTAAAAGAGTATAAAATAAATAACATGCTCTATGAAAGTAAAATTAACGGCAATTTAAATTGTAAGGAATTTTTCGGAATAACAATTCTGGGAAGGTACTTGTTTGTTATTTTTAATACGAAACTTTTGATATAAGAAACTATCACTAAATTTTATTAAATAAGTTTTATATTAGGCAAGCATACTTCTGCTAAATATAAATACTAAGTAATAAATTGATTAATATTTATTTATTTAATTAAAGAAATAGTTTCAGTTTCTTACCTATAGTGCACCAAAGAATCATATGAAAAAGGCTACATTTATGACTTTATAACTGAAAATGATAAAGATGTCTTATCACAAAAGGATACAGATAAAAAACTCATGTTCGCATGAAAACATATGCACTAGGGTGATCCTAAAGTTATAAAAGCGGACTTCATTTGGAAAATCTTGGCCAAGTTTTAACTTTATACGATGACTGGAACAGAGTGCTGCATGGCCATACGTGTGGATGATCTTAGAAAAAAATCCCTAAAATTTGTTCCCACCAATACTAATAATATAAACATCAGACTATAGCTTAATAAAAACTAATATACCCATATTTAGAGTCACGAACTTAAAAGGACTAACAGCATCCTGTTCTAGTCATCGCACGGAGGTTTCAAATGGCTCAAAAGTTGCGAAATTATAAAATTAGGTTTATATAATAGTATTTGGTGTCTGGTGGAAAAGGACAATTTTCTGAATCAATAGTTGTTAAAATCAATCATCTTTGTTGTTTAATTTATCTATTGTGAGCTCTCAAAATTAGCAAAATACTACTATTTTCGTGTGCAGTGAAAAAAAATTAAATGCCTATATTTTCATTTAAACCTTTCAAAAATGAAGTCTTTATAATAGAACTGTCAAACTTAGCTGATGTTTTTATCCAAAAGGTAAGTTTTTATTTTTAGATATTGTACGTAAATATTTTTAAATAATTTTTTTAAAAAAATATTTCATATTTGATAAACAAGATCTTTTATATTGAGCAGTATTGGGCTTAGATTTGTGGCTTACCAAAAGAACACATTCTTAGCTTGTATTTAGAAAACAAAAAGCAGCGCATATGTTGAGCCCTTTCAAGATATTTCACCTTATTTGTAAAAATTCAAGTCTTCTGAAGGCAATTATTTAGCAAAAATATTATATCATTGACTGTTTCAAAAGTATTGTTTTAATTCCATATAAAATTGTTCTTTGTATATGAGAGATATATTTTGCAAACTATTAGAATCGGATCTGAAATTTCGAAATTCATGGGCAAATTTCGCCTTTGTTACAGTTTCTTCAAAAATCTAGTTAATAAATAATGATTTTCGCATTTTATTATAGTAAATTCATAATTAGCACACAATTATCTCTCAGTAAACGGAAATCGGTTAAAAAATTGTAAAGTTATAATTCTTCCGACCATTAATGTGCCTCAGACTACCTTTGCGGAAAATGTACATAAAATCTTTAAACAAAGTAATATTTTTATTTAAATTTAATTTGTAGTTATTCAGATAAATACTATTATTTGAAAGATTTCACATTTTAATCTACATTCACATGTTAAGAAATCTATAAAGTGAAAAGCCATCCTAAGGTGTATACCTATGGAGAAGTAGTTAAGGTGACCTTTTGGTATGGGAGGTATATAAAATAATAAACGAATTTAAATCAAAATCAACGCAATGAATAACTAAATCAATATATATAAATCAATATATATATATATATATGCACAATTTGGTTAGGTTATCGTAAAAACTGTCATTTGTAGTTTAACTAAAAACATCGTTTACAGACGGACAGATGGACGTACGCACAGTGGGGTAGAAACGTCAAAATGTTTCCTAATTCAGAGAAGGTATATAGCAAACAAAAACTTTCTGAATTTATAAATATTTTGTCTTAAGCTAAACCACTATCCGTCCGGCTGTCCGTTTGTATCAATAACCATCATTTGCGATAATCTGTAGATCGTCGTTTTAAAGCAATCTAATGAAATTCAGCACGTCAGCTTTTCTTGGGAAAATAATATAACATATTAAAATTGGTTATAACCGAACCATTATTTTACTGAGGTCAAATGCTTATAAATGTCTTAAATATGTCTGTATTTTCATAAATTTCTTAACAGGTGACTTTTGTCAAAGCAAAAATCATACCACCAAATTTCATGAGCAGTGTTGCCAGTTTGGTTTTTTAAGGCTAACTCTTTTTATTTTGCTTTTAGCTTCAAAATTTTGATATTAGCTTTTAGCTTTTTGGCCTCTTTTTTCACCTCCTGACAACACTGTTCATGAGGATTAGCCTAAAATTGTTTATAGCTCCCATATAAGACCCCAACCCAAAAATAAAAATTCTCTTACAAATCTTCGTATAAAGATGAAATTAATTACAAAGAAAATTTATTTAACCCAATTTCAAAAGGATCGGTCCATAATTGAACATAGCTTACATATAAGGACCTGTCACGCCAACAGCTTTACCATTGATATTTTTTTGAAAAGTGTCCAAAAAAAGAGTCGACTGTTTTAATATCTAAAAAACTCCTTAAATTTTGTTTATTTGATTAAAAAAAAGTAAAATATATTGTATTTTAAGAAAAATTACTAAACTCAATTTTATCAATAATAAAATGTTTTATTTATTATAATTTTTATTACTGAAAAAATAAAGATTTATTCATAAAAATAGTAAGCATAAAATTCTAATTTTATTAATTAAACTTCTGTACTTTTGTACGAGGTCTTCACTCTAACTCAAGTCTTATAAATCCCCGCCTAACAAATTTAGGACTAAAAGCATGAATTCACAAGTGTAGACCTCAAGCCTATTGGACAATTTATTTTTGTTAGTGATAATTTAGAAAAGTATGTTCTACCGAAGCACTGCTATGAGCCAATGTTAAAATATAAATTATGATATAAGTATTCATCAAATATATTTTTTAATTTTCCCAACCCAGTCCAAAAAGATTCGGCATTTGATGTTGTAATTATTTATTAACAGTTTCAGTTCATTCACTTACATCACTACAAAGAAACATAATCTGGATTTAAATTAAATATAATAAAATATACATAATACAATAAAAAAAATAATATTTGGTAGCTTCTACAGTATCCATTAAAAGGAAGAATAATTCTATTTACATGTTTACTCACTAAGAAAAATTTATGAAAGGGTCCTTGTAGTACATTTTTTTGGTAATCCCTGCCCTTTAAAGATATCTTGGTGAAATGTGGCATAAAACTGGTTATGGTATGTCCATCTTTTGACTTAATTCCCATAATCATATCCATTTGGAATAGGATTTAAACGTTTTAATTAACGAAATGCTCTTTATAAAAAATTGCATTAAAATTAATCTATAATGATCATACCAAGATTTACTTATTCGCACTTACAGGTATACTTTTGGTAGATCCGGTACTTAAAGCTAAAGGATACATGGAGAAGTCATATTTTCATTTAAAACATGCTAGACTTGTTTACAGTAAGCATAATTCAATAAGAACTATTTAAATTCTAATAAAGATACTTTCTATTAGGTTGATTTGAACATTGGTGTATCGCGAAAGGAGGTTCGAAGGAATAAAGTTATTTTTTTTAACATTTATTTAACTCTTAAAATATAATAATATTATTCTGTTTTCATTAATGTGTACTTTTTTTCAATGAAATTAAAAATACACCTATTAATTGCAAAATTTATTTTTAAATAAATCTTATTAAACATTTATTATTTTTATTGTTTCAAAAAAAGTTGTAGAAAATTTTGAGAATTTTCAAACATTCAAATTTATAAATAGTAAAAATATTTGAATAAGAAAATAATATTTTCTTTTCATTAAAACAATTACTTATTTGAATGTTTGAATTTGCTAATTCAATGATAGGTCCGATTTTTTTTGTTTTGTCTGTGTATTTTTTTATCAAAATAATTATTTAATTTTTTATGGTGGAATTAATATAAAATGAGTCGAGATATTGCAAACAACTCAGTTTTTCGTCATTATATGCTATATGCTAAGTCTTAAAAAGTCCTCATTTAGTTTCATTTTGAAAAAGGGCAAAAAAGTGGCTAGTTGGTTGAGAAAGGTACAATGGGATAAATAAGCTTCAATTTTAAATATATATTACTTCTATTTTGCTTTATTTTTGTTCAGGAAGCTAACATTTTTTCATTAGATTTTTTCTGAAACTAACATTTTTTCCAAATCACAAAAAATCGGCAAAATGTGTTTTTGGATTTTCATATAAACGTAAAAATACAAAATTTTTGTTTTCACCCAAGTTCGTTGAAAACCTTTTTGAATTGCTACATGAAAGTAAAAAATGTATTTTTTAATATTTTTAATATTTTTATAACGTTAACTTTACCAAGAAGTACGTAGATATGTTTTTAAATACATATTCTTAGGAACGTCATTGTAAAAAACTACTTGAAAAAGTACGATATTCAATTTCTACCACTATAATAAAAAATTGCAAAAAATTTATGACTTTGACGGAAGGAAAAATTTAAAGATTTTTTTTACAGATAATTATGCTTCATTTTGTATATTTGTACCTTGAATCAATTACTTTTCCAAAATATTATTTTCAATTAATCAACATTTTTCTGAGTTTCACCCCTCTGTGGAAGGCTGGCTTGGGAATAAAAAAATCATAAAATGGTAAAATTTATTTTTTTTAAATGTTTGTGCCCAAGTTAATAAGACAAAATATTCAGAAAGTTAGTTTTATAATTTTCTGAATTAAGTGCCATTTTTTACGATATTGAAACTAATTTGCGTCATAGGAAGCTAGAATTTGGCCAAGATATTCTAAATGATATTGTCTTTTATAATTTTAGATACGTATAAATATCCGATAAACTTTGGTGTTCTTCATACAATGATAGACCACCCTAATACACACAATATATTTTAACCAAAATTCATGTTTGTGAACACTATTTGAAGCAGAAATCAATATGAAAATTCGAATTATTATAAATATTTCAATGCCCTGAAATCCGATTAATTGTGTAAAAATAAATATGGAAATTTAAGACTATAAAATAAATTTACACACATGTTTTATGCAGTCATATTACTTGTTTGGTATATGAATACACAAGCATGAAATTGGGCTTTCTATTTTTAAATATGACAGCAATAAACCTCGATATTTATAATTAAAGTATAAAAAAAAACTTTCTAAAATTATTTTTCCCAATGAAATAAAGCGTGAAAACGTTCCCTAACTTAGGTGATAAAAATAAAAATTATCTGAATTTACTGAAAAATTAAAAAATAGAATCTTTTTTTAAAATATTTCAAAATACATAAATACTTGCCTTTAAATTTTCTATTAGCTTACATATATTTCCTTTTCAAATTCCTTTAATATTTTATAATTGCATCATCTTAAAACATGTGCAAAATGTTTAATTATAGACCGTAAGAGAGCAAACAATTTATTTGGCAAAATATACTATATGAACATGCATAAATAAATATTTCAAGCAAAATTAATTGAAACTGCATTAATTTTGTACACTTTTCATTTGTTGTGGTCATTAAAGTTTTAAATTGAAAAGTAGAAATGACATCATTAAAAATCAAGTGTTATTGTGTACATGAGAAAACCTACATTAAATGAATTTTCAAAGAATTAATTTGTTTTTTGTTAATGAAATGATATTTTGTTTTGTACAACATTTCACCTAATTAACAATTGTTAAGTAAACATGAGTATTAGACTGCTCCAAGTAATCATATTTCCGAATTTCGACCTAGCTTCCCCTAGGATAGTTATTCTTTATATAAAATATAGTGTACATAATACTAGAGTGATCGGATATCGTTAACATGTGACGCAACGACCCTGAAGTTTGTAGAGCGCATCTATATGGGAAAATGTAGACTTTTTTAAATTTGCTAATAATAATTTTGCGATTTAATGTAAAGAAAATGTAACCTAGACATATTAAACAATATAAAAAAGTTAAATCGGTTAAAAAATATTAATATGTTTTCGAATACTTCTGTAAGCATCGTACAGACACGTTTTTAAGTTTGAATCCTGCAGGATAATATAATCCCCTTTTCATGTTTTTTTAAAAAACGTTTGTTTCATAAAACTCAGGAAAAAAAACTATGCTATTTTATAGACAACATCATAGAAAGTAAAACTAAAAATGAATTAGGATGATATCTCTTATAAATTTGCCGTACCATGGTTTTGAATTTTGCGGATATCGGCAAAAAGACATTCTTTTGTATACAAATTATTAAAGATTAAAATAAAGCAAAGTAATGTAGATTATAAAAAATATACTTCGAAATTTTCAATGCATTTCAGCAATGCTAATCCTTAAAGAAAGAAGGTCAGATGTCAAATTTTGGAATATTTGAAGATATTATCAGAAATATAACTCAAACTTATTTATTTTTATATGGATTTCAAAGCAATGATTTCCATAATAAATTTTGTCTTATTAAAATAACTTAACATAACGAAACGAGTTATGCATCGCTTTCTTTGTCCATGATATCAGTTAATAAAATTTACTTTGCACACATAAAAGAAAAGAGGATGTTTTCAAAAAAGTTCAGTTAAGGGTTAAATTTATGTTTTTGGATGTAGATGTCATCTATGGTCTTTTAGTTATATTTTCGTAAAATTACATTGAAATCTGGTTAAAAATAAAATAATTTGAGTTATATTTTCGTTAAAATTCTCAAGTATTCCAATATTTTAAAGTTGAACTTCTGTTTTAGAGGTGAGCATTGTGGAAATGCATTAAAAATTTTGCAATGTATTTTCTACAATCTATGTTATCTTGTTATATTATAATTTTAAAAAATTTGATAGTAGTCCAAAAAAATTACTCCATAATATCAAAAAAAAAAAAAGAAAATGTCTTTTTGTCGTAATTCGCAAAACTCAAATCTAAGTTACCGCGAATTTATAAGGGATATCGACCTGATTCATTTTTATAAAACAGCATAGCTTTTTCTTAACTTCTTTGAAATTTGTGTAACAAAATTTTTCAAAAAAATTTAAATTGATGATTTAATGCACCGACAATGAAATTCAATGTTTTTTTTTATAAAGCATGATGATGGTACTACGAGTATATTAATATTATCCTGTAGGATTCAAAGCTTTTTTCAACAACTATCATTAAAATTTGACTAAATAATATTTTATTTCAATATTTCTAAAAAAATTAAAATTTTTTCTGTATATTGCTTACACATGTGTTCAAAAATATGTTAATTGTCTGGGTAATTTCTAACGACTTTAAAATTTTCTAACTCTTTTATCTTGTTTGACAGATAATTATATCTAGATTAGAGTTTCTTTACATTAGATTGAAAAAAGTGTTGACAATATCAATTTTAAAACCCATATAAATGCACCCTACAAGCTTCACAGTCGATGCGACACGTATTAGCGATATCCTATTACACTATGTTTTTATAGAAAAAATAACAATCCTAGAGGAAGTTACGGTTCAAATTCAAAAACCGTCTTTATTTGGAGTAGTCTAATGAGCATACATAATTGCGTATTTTAGAAATGTATATTATTAACGTATGTATATATATTTACCAATATTAATGTAAGATAAGTAACATAATAAGCAGATAATATATATTTTGCCATATTTATATAATTTGGTAATGAATATTTTTCCATACTATTAATACATTGTGGAAAAAAACCCTTCATATAATATTCAAACTTTTTATTCACTAGATAACTAGAGATAAAATAATCGACACTGAAATAATAGGTAATTATATCAGTTCAATCTTCAAGCTTTATTCAGCTTTAATTTTTGTTCAACTATAAACTTTTGCCGTAATAATAAAAAAAAAAAACAAAAAAATTTGCAATTTGCTTTTTTCTAAATTTTTTCAATTTTCGCATCATTTTATTCGATTATTTTATATGAAATCCCATTCTCTTGTAAATTCATTTGAAATCTATTGTACCTAGCGAGCAGTACAAGCCCCCTCTTATTGAAATCACTTGAAAATTAATGAAGTTAGAATATTTTTAATTTGCTGATATGCAGTATTTATTCGAAAAAAAATTAAATAAAAAAGTAATAAAATATTTCTAAAATTATTTTAAAATCTATTGCCTTTTAAAAACCAAATTATTTATTTGCAAAAAAATTATATCTTTGGTAATAAGTTCCCGATTTTGAAAAAAGATGTACTTAAATTTTTCGCTACATAACAAAAATTCACAAAAGGATAGGATTTCACGTAAAATAACAGAAAAAATTGAAATAAATATAATATTTCAGTAAAAGTTCGAGGATATATATTTAGAAAGCTTGATTTCCTATCTATCTAAAATCATTTAAAAATTCGAAATTGGCAAAAAATTGTTTTTTTTTATCGATAAATTCAGATTATGAGGATATATCGTAGAATCTATAAATTACAAAATTATCTACTCATCTAGTCTTACAGCCCACACTAGGTTATTTCAAAAGTATATTGAACTTTTTCCAACACCAATTTTTTTTAGTTGCTCGGAACATAAAGCTATTCCGAATTTTGAACAGGCTATTTATAAAAAAAGTGATTAGTTCTTTTATTCTAAGGAAACATATTAAGCTAACAATAAGTGTGTGATGCCATTGCTATCAAAGTTAATAGGGTATTCAGACCGACGTGAAATTACGTACTTTCGTGATTTCGGCCGAAATCAAGTTTAAATTACGTAATTTCCCATACATTTTGACACTTGCGAAATTACATAATTTTGTGTAATTTCGGCGAAATTACATTGAAATTACGATGCCCATTTCCGTCCAACTCTGCACATTGTTGGAAAAAATACTTTTTTTTTCAACTATGTACTGCATGTTTCAACCGTGAGAAGAAAAAAAAAAACAATTGACAGCTGATCTTAAATTTAATCACAAATCTTAAAATTAATTATTAAAGTGATTTTGCAAAATGAAACCTATCCTTTTTACATTTTTATTTTTTGCAAACTAATAATTTCCAATTTAGTAAGTAATTGTTTCTTATTTGTTTCCATTTCAAAATACTTTATTTACCCCTATAACAATTTAAAATGTAAACAATAAGTTTCAGCTGTTCACGAAATTACATCAAATGTCATCTAGCCAGTATGAACACTCTAGATTTCATTCGTAATTTCGGCATGAAATTTAGTAATTTCGCGCTGGTCTGAACAAGGCTTAACATATAGCTTTACAGATCAATGATAACAAACGTCTTAAAAATAAAGAAATCTTTCAAAAGCGTGAATGTTTAAAATAAAACAATAGTAATAAATCATGAATGATGTTGGAGCCTTCTTTAATCCAACATATCGTTTAAAATTGAGACCGTCATCATCAATTTTCCTTATATTCACTTTGTGATCGGTCAACACAATGATGATCTACTAGGCAGTCGACCATCAATGGATGCGTCCTTTTTATACATATATTGTATAAAAAAAGGGATTTAGAAAAATATTAGAACAAATTTAATTGTAATAAAGTCCAAAGTGGAAATCTAGAGGTAAGAATAGAAATATAAATCTTAAGGATTTAAAAAAAGTACCAATACCGTTAGTTAACAATTTCGAGATATCTGAATGAAAATAAAAATTTTTTCCATAGCTATACCTCTGCTTTGTTGCTTAAGAAATATGCACATTTTATATAAACAATTTATTTTTTTAAGAAAATATATATTAATAAAAGTTAAATCAAATGCTTATAATTCATAAACTAAAATACAATTTAATTTTTATTTTTTATTCTATTGAGCAGATGTGTTGCTATAACATATTATTCTGCAAATCCTCGCAGAATCTATTTGAGTTTTGTTTTAATATGGGCATATTTTTTGTAAGCAAACAAGTTTGGCAAGTAAATATGAGTATGTGAGCTATTTTTTTTTTCTTAAATTATTATCACTTTACTGCTTTACCTTCCCCCGCCAAGGAAAGGAATGCGAACCACATTTCGGTTTCTGGAACTGAGCCTCCTGCCCGAAAGAGCACAAATTCGTCCCAAAGGCACATTACTCCCGCCAGAAGGACCTATCTAAGACGGCGTGCCGCCGAAAGATTTATGGAACATTTGGGTAAAAAGCCTGCCTAGTCCCTTACCCTCGAGGAACTTGTTTCCCTCAACAGATCCGATCAAGTGAAGTTGCCAAAGGCCATCTAATATGAGCTGTCATCGATAGGAGCAATCCAGATTGCGCTATATCCCACACAAACTGGGATATAGTGCGTAAGAAGCTAATAGAAGTCTTCTGGAAGGTTCTGCAAGAGAACCCAGGACCCTCCCCAGTGTGATGATGCAGGATGGTACCGTAACCGTGTAAAGTTAATGGCCTGCTCAAACGAACGATAGGCACTGCTTCTGAAGCAGGCGATCGCTCTCTTCGATGGCTTATGGGAAGGTGCTAGACTGGACGTGGTTTCCATTGAAGAGATCCCACGTCGGCCTAGGGTCATGGCCCGAGCACTGGACGTACCATCCATAAAGGAGGAGTCGATTGGAAGGTGACCAGAATTTCCGAATCCGACGGAGCATCCATGAAGGTTGTGATCGTTATGAACAAGAAGTCACTGCCATTCCTTCCTGAGAAAAGTGGGAAGATCTGCTATGGTTTAGAGTCGATCTTCCTACAGGTCTACCGAGGCGATGACAGAGACAGACCGGTTCAGATCGATGATGACCAAACTCCGGAAGTAATGTCTTGTGAGGAGACTACTAGTTCTCTTTCTCAAAAGGACACTCACTCAAACTCTGAGTTTATGGGTGAATTTTTTGAGCGGGTGGATAATGTAGTTGACGAGGACGCCCTCTTGGATTCCGACCAAGACGACGTCAATGTCACAACCATCCCAATGGACACACATGGTGAAGATAACGAAAGTTAATCTTCACCATTGTAAAGCAGCCTCTGCTGTGTTGCTCCTCCGCATGGTAGAAACAGAAGAGGAGCTAGCATTAGTCCAGGAACGATGGATCGTTAGCTATAAGATTTGTGGACTACGTGCTAACAAATTTAAGCTGCTATATGCTACGGGATCAGGTAAAATACGATCTTGTATAGAAGCAAGAAAGAAGCTCAGTATCTGCATTCTTTCTGATTTCAGTGATGAGGACACTATAGCAGCGACCTGAGAGAAAACCTCTGGAACTATCTATATTATCTCCAGTTATATGGCCCACGAGCAATGCGAACCACCAAAAACTAAGGTTCGCGAGATTACAGAGGCGGCTAGAGCAAGAAATATACCGCTTATAATTGGAGCTAACGCCAATGCCCATCATGCCGTTTGGGGAAGCTTCGGTACAAATACAAAGGGTGAGTCTTTATATGATTTTATTCTTTGTAATAGTTTAGTTATTCTGAACACTGATAAGGATATTACACTAGTTAGTACTAGGCACACTAATGTGATTAGGGATTGGAGGGTCTCCAATCACTGTTCATTCTCTGATCACTTGTACATGGACTTCAATTTGGAAGTCTGTTTACCTGGGGTTAAGCCCTTGCAAAACAAGAGGAAGACAAACTGGACAGTACAACAGGATATCCTGTCCCAACTCCTCCGACCATAACGGTGATATTGAGTCCTGTTCAAGACGCTAATGGACGCTTTTGATACGGTGACTTCTGTTGCATGCAGACCCACAATCTGCAGGTGTAGGAGTGAACCACATTGGTGGAACTGTGAGGTAGGCGAGACTCATAAGGAATGTCGCCGTCTATTTAAAGAGGCCAAGAATTTAGGAGACTGGTCCACCTACAAGTCCTCAGTTAACAAGTTTAAAAACTAGATAAGAAATGCGAAACGAAAATCCTGAAGGGCTTTCTGTAGCAGCGTAGAAAACCATTCTGAGATCAGTCGATTTCGCAAAATTCTGGTATCATCACCTACTGTTCCAAATTTCATCCAGAAACCATGTGGCAGTTGTACAATGTGCGGTCAAGAGACCTTAGATGTCTTCCTTTCTCGGAACACTCTGCAGTTTTCCTTTTAACGGGACACTGCAATATCTTTAGAGGTCAGAAATGATGTTCCTATTCCCATAAGGGATAATGAACTGAGATGGGCTCCGAAGAGCTTCGCCCCTTTTAAATCTTCGGGTCCTAATGGCATTATACCTGCTGACCTGCAGTATAATGCGGATTTAATAGTCTCCTGGCTAACTCGGATTTACTCAGCATGCTTGTCATGTGCGTATATCCCTAAGTCGTGGACAGATATACAGTGATATTTATTCCTAAAAGGAGTAAAACCTGACACACAAAACCGAAGGACTTCAGATTTATCAGTCTGTCGTCCTTCTTCTTGAAGTCACTAGAAAGGTTAATCGACCTATAGTTACGTAGAATGATCAACTCTTGCTTATTATCAGCATCTCAACATGCCTATATGAAAGGCAAATCTGTTGAGGCTGCATTACATTCGCTCGCAGGGTATATTGAAAAAGCTCTCGAGTATCAGGAGTATGCATTAGGGGCCTTCCTTGATATAAAAGGGGCCTTTAATAATGTGACCCCGGAGGTAATCAAATTGTCCCTGGAAAGACTTAACATTCATCAGTCGATCATTAGCCTCATATGGAGACTTCTAACCAAAGGGGTTATAATATCCAGTATGGATGCGTCTACTATCTACAGGGTAGCAAATACGGGCACTCTGCAAGGAGGAGTTTTATCACCATGTCTCACCGCTTGCAAACTGCTATGGGTCTAATTAGTACATGGAGTACAGTCAATGGCCTTAGCGTGAATTCAGGAAAAACAGAAGTTGTCCTCTTTTCTAGAAGATACAAGATTCCATCTTTCCCATCACCACGCCTAAACGTTGTTGAATTATGGGTGTCGGATAGTGCTAAGTAACTACGGATTATACTGGACTCTAAACTATCCTGGCTTCAAAACACACGGGCAAGAGCCTCCATGGACGGTATTGCCCTTTATATGTGCAGGAAGGCCATCGGTAAATCTTGGGAAATAAATCCCAGGAATACGAAATGGCTCTTCGACACGGTGATTGAGCCCATACTTATGTATGGTACAATATTGTACTGTAGGGCAATGGAAAAATCCACCTATATAGAAATCATCGACAGGATTCTGCGTAGTTCAGCGCTACTCATAACAGGAGCACTTCGTACAACTCCATTGAAAGCCTTGTTTGTTCTAATAGACTGAATACCGGTAGATCTTATGGCCAAACAGGTCGCCATTATGACGGCGACAAGGCTAGAGACGATAGTTGCATGGAAAGATAGCAGTTTAGGCCATGCGATCATTCTGGGATTCCTTAATAGTGTTCCTAGCAATATCGATTATTGTATCCCCACACCTTTTCTTGGCAGAGACTTCTCAGTATCGATCTCAACTACCCCAGAATTAAGGGCTGGTTTATTTGAGGATTATATAGAAGGGTCCAAATCTGCTGATGGGGTTGGGGGGTGTCTATATTACCGCTTATAGGAAGAACATTTCCTTTAAATTGCCAGATCACTTCAGCATTCTTCAAGCATAAATCTCGGCCATAGTGAGGGTGGCGAAGTGGTTATTATACTATAGCGTCTTCGGAGCGGATATCCAAATCCGTACAGACAGTCAGGCTGCGATCAAAACGCTCTCGGGTGTCTTTTCGGTATCCAGATTGGTACATGAATGCCGGACAGCTCTGAACAAAATGGCGAGACATTCTAACTTGGAGCTGAATGTCGATCTAACTTCATCATGGGACTATCGAGGCATCGACTGAGAACTCTGGTAGCCGTGATTACAGGGCACTGAATTGCTGGTGCGCATGCTAGGCGACTAGGGCTCCCTTTTAACGACTTTTATAGAAGTTCTCGGGATGAGGAGACGGTGAAGAATCTTTTATGTCACTATCCCACTCTTGCCGGGATTAGGACTTCCCATTTTGGTAGTCCGTTTATGCATGTGTTGTCAGATCTATCTTATATCGATGAGAGATAGATCAGCTCTTTCATACATGCGTCGGGTTGGTTCGCTCCGAACGTTGGAAGGGACATGTGAGGTAGAAATACATGATCCGGTAGGGTTTCACAACGGTACCAAATTGGAACTTGTGTGCTATTTCTGGGCAGCTGCCTTAATGACCTAACCTAACCTATAACTTAACTATAATTGTATTTTAGGTTTTTAAATGAGGATAGTAAGATATCGTATTATGTTTGGTGGAATTTCCTCTTAAGCCCCATGTTTAAAATATCTAATAAATTTTTCAAAAAAAAATGTTGGTATAAAACTGAAAAGATATTTAAATTTTGCCTATCTCTTCTTTATTCAGCTCTTCAACACATTTGGTCTGAGAGATCTTCCTAAGTCATATGCCCAAGTAGTTTTCGGGGACTCTTTATGTTAAAAATTTCCGCTCTCATTGTTAAAGCCAGTTTACAAATATTAAGTATATTTACAGATTAAAGCAAAAATTTTGATAAAAGATAATTCGAATATGTTTATAAATTTATGAAGTATAGGTTTTGTGAAGGGAATGAATGTAATACTTCCACTTGTCGTGAATGAATATTTATTTTTGCAGCAATAAAAATCATTACATATTGTTTTGCTATTTGTAAATCGAATCGCCTTTTTTGGAGATTTTCTTATAAATCCCCTTTTTAGAAACTTGTTAAAACTTCTCAACGATAACAACGGCTATAACTTTCGAGGTTCGTGCTAGAAGCGATTAATGCGGACTGATTCTAGATATATTTAAATCATTTTATATTTATACAAATGAATTATACATCAAAACATTTTTTTTAAGACCAAAAATGACAAATTTTTGATAATGGTCCCTATATATAAATATTCCATTGTTTTCTTTAAGGCTTTGTGGTATTTCGATATATACACAAATATAACTCAAGTTTAATGTAATTTAAGCCAAATTAAGTTCTTTATAATTTTGTTTTTCTTTTACTTACATAGTTACATATCTATGTATTTTACTCAAATACTATAAATAAATATTTCCTAATTTTCTTTGATAATATAAAATTTTCCCAATTGCTGTTTACGAACCTTGAGCAAAAGATATAACTTTTGCTCACAAATTGCATAAAGAAATCACAATAAAATTACCATCAAAAGATCATTCATACGTATACGTAATAATTAATTCCAAATCAAATGTGAAATAATCAGCACTCATACGCCACCATGAGCAGAAAAATTTACAATAATTATATTCACATTAAGGAAAGAATATCTTCCTTTCGAAATAAAAGAAAAAAAAAATCACATGTGAACCAAATTAAATGTCAATAAAAAAGCAGAGAACGCAGTGCTATTAGCATAAATATAATTTCCATTTATTAAGCATCCGCATTTTTTGTATATATATATTTTTTGCTAAAAGAAAATTTCGTTTTCATTTCAGTTTGGCTTATATTTTTATAATAGTTTGTTGTTGTTTTATTTTCCATAAATGTTTGTTTCATTTCAATGGTAGCTTTGCCACACTTTTTTTCCACTTGAGCGTAATTCCGTATCTGACAATTTATATTTTTTGTATTTTGTACGCCTTAAGCAGGTTAGTAGGGGAAATAAATATATATGAACAGTTGTGTGTAAAAAAATAGGCTCAATTATAATTCTTTTAAACTTTTTGGGTTTTCGACAAAATTTTAAGCAAAGCAATAAAACTTTTAGTACCAAATCTTCGCATTGAAATTTAAACCTATATAAAATAATTTAATTTTTTTACAACTTTAACATTATTTAACACTCTTTGAGCTTGAAACAATGTACCGTGTTTCAAGCTCAAAGAGCGTTTTTTCAATGCGGATAAAAAATAAGGTCAGCATTAAATTCATAAAAAAAATATTTTTTAAATCTATCAATTAGAAACTGAATAAAGATAGAAATCATGGATAATTTTTAATTCCGAGAACAAATTTTATCAAAAAGGGTCTATAAAATGAGAACGTCAAAAATGTGGGGCAAATCTAAAGTTTGAACAAATGTTGAGTACTGAAATTAATTTTTATAGTTTTAAAATGTTAGTTTCAATTAAAAGGCAGCACTTTAAAGCAATTTGAAAAGGTTTAGTTTAAAAAAGTTCCTTTAAAAGAGAAAATATCCAACAAATTTTAGCAAGCTGAAACTTTCATCTGAGAATCTAAGAACAGAATTGAAGGTAATATTATTTTTCTTTAAAATAATTTTTGAGTTCTCTGATGCTCAGATATCGATCTGACAATTTATTATGGTAGTAAACACCACACACCACACTAATATATTATCAACACCGTTACGCTTAATTGTGCACTATACTATATTTTTCGGATTGCTATGTATTTTATGATCAAATTTAACATTTTTTATTTATTTATTTATAGTTCTTGTATAAAATAAATAGTTGCTTTTTACTTCAAGTTACGTAATTTTTATAGTTTGGGTACATGAGGATATTATTTAAGGATCTTTTTTTTTTTTTTTTTGGTCTGTATTGAGAGGTCATGTATTTAGAAAATAAATAAAATTTCCACCAATTGTCTTATCATATTCTTAGAAGAAATTTTTGTTCCTAACGAATTTTGAATCAATTTAATGGCATTAGAAGTCCCCTGCTTAATATTGTTTTTAATATTTTCCACGGAAGTACATCTTTTTTACGCCGATCCTTTTCAGATTCTTTCTGAATGCTATCTATTACTTGAAAATAGAATTTACATAGAATTTACTTGGACCTTAGATTTATCCCATATTTTTGAAGTTCCGATTCCATAAATCCTATTAGATAGAATAGTTCTTGAAATTAAAAAGCATCAATAATTCTACTCTTTTTCAGCTTTTAGCTATTAGAATCGTTATCGAGGTTAAAAAAATAAATAAAAATTTGAAAAAAAATTTACAAAAATTTGAAAAATTTTGATGAATTTAATGTGACCCTATTTTTTGTCCGCAATGAAAAAGGAATATTTGGGCTTAAGATAATGATAAAGGATATTATATTTTAAGCCAATGTATTTATGATGGTATAGAACTAAAATTTTATGTATTTTGCATAAAATTTTGTCGAAGACTCAAAAAGTTTAAAATAAAAATCTTTGACCCTATTTTTTGTCAATAATTGTATATGTTCAAACAAACTCATACCTAAATATATATATAAATTTACAGATTTATGTGTATATATAAAATGAGTTTGGTATGTTGAATTATTTCTGAATAACCAGGCACTCAAATAGATTTGGTAACAAACACACTATCATATAAATAAGTTCATACATATAAATGCTAAAATACATAAGTGCACATATGTGCATATACGCGGAGTATAGAGAGCATGTCGTTCACGATAGAATGAATGACTGAACAAAATCAACGAAATATCCGCTTTTGCTAGCGGCAAATTTAACAAAGTTTCCCAATTGCAAGCTGATTGACTCAGCAAATGTGGTGTGCTACAAATGTTTGCCACTATTACACCATGGTTTGGAGGTTAGAGAAATCGAATCAAAACAAATTGTATCATTACATTAAACGAACAATATGTTTGTTACATGATTTTTTATTATTTTTTTATTTGTGAGAGATAATTATGAAATTCATGTTAATAAAAATTGATTTAATGGGGTTGATAAATGTAAATGTTTCCCACTCATCAAAATTAATAATTTATTGAGATCCACTTTTATTTCTTGCCCCATTGTGCATAATCGCAAAATGTTTGTGCAGTTTATATGTATACATATATATACGACACGTGAATAAACTCGCATATATGTACATATACAAAATTTATATTTATTAATGTATGGATACGTTGAACAGGACATTTAAAAAATTTTGCTTCCATTCACTTTACCTCTACGTGCACATTTCAATACAACAGTGTAATATATGAAATGTGCAATTTTACTCCTTTCCTACTTAATACATTTCCTTTTTTTATATTTTTATTTATTTATTTATTTCATTTTCAAGTATTTTATTTCACTTTTTTTAAAACTACAAAAACGGATATTAATTTTAAATGCGTGATAAGTACTCCCTGAACTTTGTAATTTTTACTTCTTTTATTTTAGCTCTTAATAAAAATAAAGCAAAATAAATAAAACAAGAAGTCTTACATTTTTTTTTGTAGCCACCAATGCTACCTGTCTGTCAGTCAGTGAGTCATTTAATTGCAGATGACAAAAATGTAGCAGCAGTGGCACAAAAGTTTTCAGGACATTTGCCATATTCTACTTCTTGTGTATTTTCTTTTATTCACCATTTATTTTCACATCAGCATCTTTGCTACCATTCCGTTCATTCAGATTTATTACGTTTTCTTTATATTTTTTTTCTTTTTTAATAAAACCACCTTTAGCTTTATTTGAAATAAGTTAATCGATGACGGAAATTAGTTTTTCCTTTCAACATTTAGCTGTAAGTTAATCTGTGATTTTGAATATTTCATTTTGCGCTGTTTTCACTTTAGCAGATTTGTTTCAGCACTTCGACATTCGCTCCTTACGAAGTGTTAGCATTTTTTTTTTATTCTGCAATATTCTTTTGCCCTTTTCATGTGCAACAGGAGGAAATTGCATTTTCAGATGGTGTCAAAATGTATATATTTTATGAAAATATATTTTAGTTTGAGATTTAAAGTGATAAATGTTTTATGATATTATTAATCTTTTTTGCTGCTAGTAACATTTTAGGGAATTGTTAATGAATTGTATATTCAGAAATATGATAGATTATGTTATTTTTATTAGATTGTATAAGGGAGAGATAATACCCGAGAGTTTATATATATATATATATATATATATATATATATATACCTCATTTAGATGTAGTTACTTTTAACAACAAATGAATCTGTAGGATATTTTAAATAAAACTTATAAAAATTACTTTTTTAAATTAATTTTGCAAAATATATTAAAATATGTTATGACAAGTGAACGGCAGAAATTTAGCCTTTCTCTAAGTCTGCATGAAATAATACTTTTTTAATTTATAATTTTTTTTCTTTAAACCACTGTTTGTCCTGCTGTCAATGCATCAAAGCTAATATTTCAGCTACCGTGCAAGTCAGCGTTTTTATGATAACTTACTGAAATTTATTTATTTATGTTGTTTGTTTTTTGGAACAATTATATATAATAAATTGGTTATAAACAAATAATTATTTAACTGAGCGATCATATAAAAATTTTCTTGGAAAAAGTCTTAAATACGTCAGTTTTTCCCGTAAAAACTAATTATATATACTAATTACATATATATATATATATATATATATATATGTAAATTTATATATATATATATATATACATATATATGTAAATTTATATATATATATATATATATATATATATATATAAGCAAAAAATAAAGGAATATATAAATAAGTACATAAAATTTAAATATACATATATATATATATATGAAAAACCAAAATTTTCAATTTTTAAACTGTGATTAACTGCCTGTTTTTATAACACAAGCAAACAAAAACAAAATTGCAAAATTTGTTTTTGTTTTAAATATAAGTTAGACAGTCGTTTTTGCACTCGTGTTATATATATATGTAAATTTATATATATATATATATATATATATATATACATATATATATATATATATATATATATATATAAGCAAAAAATAAAGGAATATATAAATAAGTACATAAAATTTAAATATACATATATATATATATGAAAAACCAAAATTTTCAATTTTTAAACTGTGATTAACTGCCTGTTTTTATAACACAAGCAAACAAAAACAAAATTGCAAAATTTGTTTTTGTTTTAAATATAAGTTAGACAGTCGTTTTTGCACTCGTGTTATAAAAACAAGCAGTAAATATTTAAGATTTTTTTAACAGATAATGATACATAATTTTCTTTATCCTTACCTATGATCAAATAATTTTTCAAAATATTAATTTTCTTTAATCTCCATTTTACGCATAGTGGGTCGGAATATTTTTTCATCGAACAAAACTTTGTAACTTTTTTTTCTTGAATTTTTCTCAAATCGGTTCAGCAGTTGTAGAGAAACTTAAAGCTAAAATTTAATTTTTCATCTTTTTTAGCATTTAGTATGAGAATGCAGATTTTTTGCTTTTTGAAATAAATTTAATAATACCCAAGATAATTTTGTAAACATTTCCCAAGTTTATCAATCCTAGAACAGGTTCCACTTGAATACATTGTTTTTGGTAAAAAATTTACGAATTTTTTAATGTTTATTTTATTTTTTATTTAACATTGCATTAAGGATAAAAGTGTTAATTTTTTATAATAACTAAAAGTTTTTTAGTGTTCATTTTAATTTTTACTTAAATAACAATAAACGAAAATTATAATTATTATTCTTTCGGCTGGAAAATAGGCTGCAAATATTTCGTATTTCGTTCTATATTATTTCTAGCCTCCAGCAGCTCTTTTGCTTCTTCATCTAAGTCCCGATACTTTACTTTCTATTGACTTCGAATATTAGAGATGATCGGATCTGATGTTGCCTGTAATATATAAAAAGATTTTAATTTGTAGAATTTCGTGATATTTTTCTAGTATTGTGCTCTTTTTATGTAGTGGTGACAAACTAAATTCATATGAATTAGTTGTATTTACTGATTTTTCTGGGACTTGGTTTAAGTGGTTCGATGTGGTTTAACATATAATGCTGCTAGATGAATTTATAATAATTATATAATATACATAAGATACCTATCACAACTTATAGTGCGTGCTGTATTTATATTTGAGTCATATGAAAAGGTAAAATAATAATAGAAAAAAATTTAGGAGTAATTTCATTCAAATGGAAAAAGTGTTCTACAGACGGGTCCAGAGTGATACATAATTTTATACTGGGTTAAAGAGAACACTTTCACCTCTCTTCTCGTACTAAAATTTATTTAACCCTTTTGGCATTTAAAAATTCTAATCCACTAAAATTTAAATTTGACTAAAATCTGAGAAAAAATTTAATCATACGAGTACTATTTCTCAAAGATTATTGTTCTACCAATATAACAAAAAAAAAAATATTAGTTTGTGAGATAATAGCTTCTAAGTAATGATAATTTATTTTTGATAAAATTTACAAAAAACCACATTTATTTATAAAATAATATAAAATATTGGTTTTTAACAGCATTCCACTCTCACAATTACCAATAATTTGATCTGGCCACCATAGTTTTAATATGTTTAGAATTGAATGGTATTCAAATTTTGGAAATCGTTATTAACAAAAAATTGGACTTTCGCCAATGAAACTAATTTCTGTGCCACCGTGCGCCGCGTGTTTCATATTCATACAATTTGTAGATTTTACTATAGGTGTCTTCGCTTAACTGTGAATAAGATCAAGGTTTTTCCATCAGATTTTACAATTGTGCTTACTGTTGTTGACAATCTCTAGATTATGATGTAAAAAAAATGGAAATGTTTACTTTTATCACTCTTTAATTGAAAACAATAAAAAAAAATTTGTTTCGACACTATTTGCTGAAAGCTCCAAATCTACTGAGCAGATTCTTGTTTATCACATAAAATTCTCTTTAGTCTATCTTTTTTTTTTCAGTGTTACTCAAGTAAGAATATCCCAATTGAAAGCCATATATGATTACATATCGACATGAACAGCAATTGGATTTTGAATATCCAAATTTAATGAAATGGAGTAGAAATATTGCCCATTCAAATTTTTTCTCAAATCACAAATTAGCTCAAAGCCTTTTCAATTCTAAAAATACGACATTTTTAAAATTAAAAAAAGCTAACAATTTTACAAAAATATTTAAAACCAATCCGAAGATGGCTGTTTCTATTCATTTGAACATGGAATGTTTCATTATTTCTTTGTGTACATATCAAATTTAATTTTTAATTAACAGCAGAAAAGAAAGTTATAGTATATAAATCCTGATCATAATGTTCTCAAACAATATCGGGAAGCAAAATATTTATATCACAAAATAAATTAATAAAATAGGCCATATAAAAATTATTAGCCTTTTCTTGATTTCTGCTTTGATTTTCGGCAATAATAACATTTTTAAAAATATTTTTCTCTATTTTTTATTACATTATCTTTCAGAAAAATTTAAATATATATGTATAACTGGCTTAATATAGAATAGGCGTATCTTAACTTTTCGTAATTTTAGAGGAGAAGCAAAAAACTGAATAAGACCGAAATAAATTTCCATAAAACAATTTGCAGTTTTTATTAAATTTTAGATTTTATCTACTTCTTCAAAAATTATTTAAGAATTCAAACTCATATAACTTTTTATTCTGTTAAGATTTTTTTACAAATGTTTTCTTACATGATTTTGTAATTTGTTATTAATTAAATAAAAATTATTTTAGAAAAATCGGGGGTACGTCAAAAAGAAAAAAAAGTATCAAAGTCCAATATTTTTGTATAATTTATATACAAATCATTCAAAGCGGTTCATATATATGGTATTGGAGTCATTTCGAAGGTTTTTCTTACCCGAGATATCCAACTTTGGGACCCAGTACACCAGCCACAGTTAGGCCAATATAGTTTAAGCTCAAAATGTAAACGCAACAACAGTTCTACAGTTTCCATGAGCAATTTGACTGTCCGCTTGATTCATTTTTTTGACAAAAAAAAAAAAAAAAAAACAAAAATCACATTTTTGTCCGTTTTCTAAAATGAAACTAAATGGCTACTGTCGGACAAAATAAAGTGCGGTTTTCGACTCTTGCTGTTTGCTTCATATTAATTCCCTTCTAGGTGTACTATGAGATACATTTCGGTTTCCAGGTATTTGTCTTCTTCAGTTTGTTAATTAAGTAAACAGAAGAAGTTTTTGAATTATGTGCATTTCGTGTTTGGGTGTTGGTCGTGGATTTTGTGCGACAAAAGAAAGTGACACTTTTCTAGATTTTTCAATTTATCTTCCAATTTTTCAATTTTTTGTTACAAACTGAAAAAATATTCTGCTCATTAATTCTATTCAAGTTATTATTAGATTTGAAAAATAAGGATAGATTCGCCCATAATATTTTGAAGTTTTCGACCGCAATACAGAATGATTTGTTAATTCCAGATCGGGATATGTAGAATTTCATCATATGGAATATTTTTAATTTTATTTCAACATACCTTCTAGATATACGAGTACTCAAATAATTTCTTAATATGCATAAGATAAGAAAGGAAATTTTCATGGAATATTAATATAAAGGTAGAAAGAAGCTAAATTCTTTTAAGCTAGATTTACTATAAATGAAATGAAAATCATATTTCATTTAAACTAATTCATAAATTTTGACTTTACTGACTATTTGTGTATAACAGCGTTGTCATGAAGGCATTCAAAGTGCAACTCTCGCACTTATTTTTCAGCAGTTGCACATTTTTGTGACAAAATAATATTACCATTATCATTATTTTTTGCACTTTTTTATTTACTTATTATTTATGGATATATGAGAGACGAAATAGCCAAAAATACCTGATCTAATTTTGTATGTCTATGTGATAATTCCTGTGCTTGGAACTTTTCTAAATAAGAAACGATCTTAAACGTTTTTTGAGCTTTAGTAAGGAAGACAAAAGAGTACTTCCGTTATATATTGTATTGTTTAAAAGATATTTGTTTTCAAATATGGAATTTTTGGCCTTAACTTCTTTGCATTTTTGGCCTATAAAATTTTTAATAAATAACCTCTTTATGTACTAGATATACTAAAGAAAAGGCTTGGAATTATTTCAATACGTTAATCGAACACATTTAATGCATTAAGGTAAGTTAAGGATAGAACAATAAGTTTTAAAAATATATACAAACATTTGCAAGAACCTAAAATTTAGTCACACGAGCAAAAATTATATATATTTGCTTAAACTTTGCGTTTTTTAACGCTAAATTATACACGCCAAAAAGTATTAAATAATCATTTTGATACCTGTATGTTCATACAGGGTATTTGAATTTATGAAAATGTTCTAGTAAATATAATTTTTTGGAATAATAAAGATACTTTATAAAAAATGTTTAATAAGACATAGTATCCAGTAAAATAATTGAACTGTGGTCTGATAATGATGGTATGCTTGAATTGCCTGAAGTTGTCTCCAAATTACAACATCAATTTTGATTCGTAGATTCACAAGAATAGACCTACGAGAACATAAATTGATTCTAATTTGATTTGTAGTTTTAAAGATGGTAATAGGACCATTTTGTTTCGGCATGAAGCATAAAAGTTACCCAAACAAATTTAATAGATTGAAAACAAGCATAAATAACAAACATTTTTATTGTTATAATATATTGCATTTTTGTGTGAAGTATTCAACTTTATTAATAGTCATTTAGTAATTTTTTTCTAAAAAAGATCAATTATTAATATTTATGCTTTAATATATTTAAATTTTAAAACGGCATTTAAGTAAATTTTCTAATATAAAAGAAATAAAATAATAAATAATTTTCATATTTAGCATAAGTGTTATTATATTTTACATACACAATAGAAAATTAAATAATATTTCACAATATATATTACAATATTACAAATAATATTCAACCAGAACGAAATCCTTAAAAAAAAATAGAAAAAGGTAACACACCATAAAATATCTAGATCTGAGAACACTTTCATTGGAGTGTATATGTGTGTGCATGCTGTGTAAAATTCCTTTAATTTGTTTATTTTGTACTGACGCTGTGTTTGTTTTCAAAGTGTGTGTTATTGCTATACGCTTCTTTATTTTTTTTAGGTAAAAAGCAATTGATAGTTGTATAAGCTTTAATATAAAAAAATGTTGTTGATTTCTTACAATAACAAACAAGGAACGGCAGCAAACGAAATGTAAACAAATGAATAAATATAATTTGGCGGTATTTTAAAACTCTGAGTAATTTTCTCAAGGAGAGAGAAAATCTAAATCAGAGAATTGACTATATTCTCCTCTCTATTTTTGAGGAGTATAAGAGTTTTACTTTATTTCCAATAGAGTTAAAAGCTTTCTTTTTAGATTAGAAGAAAGTGAGAAAGCTTTTTTTTTTTGCTCGAGAAATATAGGTGAGTAGTGTATTCTTTACAAAATTATTAAACTGTAATTGTGTGCGTCTGTATATGTGTGTATGTTTTTACGACTTGCCTTTGTTATTAATCCCCTTATTTCTGTTTTACTCCTTGATCTGTGTTGACAATTTCTCCAAAAAAATGTAATTAAATGCCACTAATGGATTTATGTAAGCACGTAATACAACTATTTTATGCTTTAGTCTTACACACACGCACAAATTTTCAAGCAGGCTTTAGCAACTATACAAACACACACAGTTGCAAAGTACATGAACTCATTATCATTATGGGGTTATTTTTTGGTTTAATTGCCTCCATATAAATGCAAGCGAAAGACAATTAAAGATATACATGTTGTTGTCTTCAAAAATTAATGAAACTTGTTAAATGTTGTACGCGTAAGTGCGCCAAAATTCATTTGGCCAGAATTGTCGAGTTTTTTAAATTGAAATATATTTTTAGATTAATTCGTTGTGTACTTAAATGTTGAAAATAATGTCAATTCATTCCGATTCTTATTAATTATTTCTTATTAATTGTTTTATTGTTGCACAGGTCGACAAAATAAAACTTTTTTTCTGCGACACAGAATTTCTCACTCAGTTTAGATACATGTAATTATGGAGTTCATGGCCCATAAATAATTTTTTATTCTCTATAACACCATTTGTGGGGAGGTTAATACGCGTTTGTGATGATGTTTATAATATCCAAAAATATTGGCCTAGGACCCAACTTATTGTAAATAATCACTTTCTGAATCGATTAAATCATGTGCGTCCGTTCGTCTATCAACGTAGATTTTGTAATAAAACTTCTGGTCGCAATTTTGAAAATAATTAAATAAAATTTGGTACACAGTTTTTCTATGGTTCAAGAGATCGGCAATGATCGGTCCATTATTTCACTTATCTCCCATACAAATCTAATACTTGAATAGAGATTTAACGATCATAAATGCCTCAAACATAGCAATATTTTAATGAAATTTGGCTCACATAAGTTTTTATAAACATAAATCTGTGTGTGAAATTCTACTAAGATCGTTCAATAAATGATCATAACTCCCGTATAAACCTCTATTTAGAAAATCACTTTAGCGGGCATAAATCCCATGCAAATGATAGTATCAAGTTAATGTTTGACACAAATCAAATCCCTCTTCTGGGAATTACCCTAAAATACATAAATAATACGTATGTTTCATAGAAATATTAGTATTGTATGTGTAATTGGGCAATAGAGAATTAAACTCTAACAAAGGTTATGGGTCCAGACCATCAGCAAGTGTGTTAAAGAATAAAAGAAAAAGTGTGAAAGTGAAAAAATATAACGGAATAAAATAATTGTAAAGTTTGTATTTTACGTAAAAAAGAAACAAAAAAATGGTCAAAATGAATTTGTACAAAATTATGATTACTGGTGCATCCATACGAAAAGTGTTTTGATCCATGCAGGTAAATGGTAAGGAAACAAAGGAAAAGGCTGCAGAAGTTGTTAAGTGGACAGAAAAAGACGAAAAAACTCTGGCTACACTTACTTTATGTATACAAGCATCGCAGCTAAGCCACACCATAAAGAAGGTGTTCCTATATAAACAGTTGTTAAGTGCACGCATGTTTGATGGTGGAAACATGTCAGAACATATCAACAATTTTACCAGTATTGTGGACAAATTAGCTGAGGCTGGCATCGAACTTTATGAAGAACTTGTTACAATAATATTACTATCAAGTTTGCCTGCACAATATGAACAATTCGTCGTTGCTATGTAGATTCGAGATAGTTTCCCACTTTTAAAAAAATTTAAAAGTGAAATTTCTATAACAAAGGGAAAGAAAATCATAGAAGGAAGAGAAAAATCACAACAAACAGCATTCCATGCAAAAACAAAAACACATAACAACGATCGTTACAAAAATCACAATAATGAAAAAAGAATTCAGCAACAAGAAAAGAGAAAAGGTGGTTGTTTTATTTACTCCCAACTGTTATTCAAAGCAGAGAAATGAAAATAAAAAGAGCAGAAGCAACTAAGTTTACAGTTTTAGCAGCGGCAGAGTCAAACCCTTTGAAAAAAAGTATGGTGTGTTGATAGTGGCACAACCGCACACGTGCCTGGTGATCGTTCGTGTTTTACAAAAATAAGAGAGCACAAGGAGAGAATTACTTTAGCAGGAGACAATTATATATGTGCAGAGGGAATTGGACATGTTAACATAGTAACAGCAGATGGCGATATACTTTTGCGTGATGTTTTTTATGTACCAAATTTAATTGGAAATTTTGTGTCTGTGAGCAGAGCTGTTAAGAAAGGAATATGTGTGAAGTTCGAAAAGGAAAATACAGTATTTCCCTTGAATAGGGATTTAGTGTTAGTGAAGTGTTTTTATGTGCTAAGAAAAAGAACAATCTGTTTGTATTTGAAAATAAAGAAGACAATAAAATATTTCATATAAAGAACAGTGAATACATTAAGTGGCACAATAGATATGAACATTTAAACTATAAAAGTTTAATTAATTCGAAACAAAAATAAATTGGTTTGGAAAAAGGATTTTTTAAAGACAATTTAAAATGTACAACGTGTATGCAAACAAAAATTCGTGTGAAACCATTTAGTATGAACAGTGAAATAAAATCAAATAATATATTGGACTTAATCCATACGGATATGTGGATATGTGGCCCATTTAACACACAGTCGCTCGATGGTTCGAGTTACTTCATCACCTTTATCGATGATTATTCTCGCCGAATATTCATTTATTTTTTGAAAACAAAATGTGAAGCCTTTGACAAGTTTATATTATTTCAAAATATGGTAGAGCGTCAAACCGAAAGAAAAATAAAATGTTTGAGAAGCGACAACGATGGCGAGTTTGTAAACGAAAGGTTTTATGGGCATTTGAAGAGCTGCAGAGTTAAGGGGCAACTTACAGTGCCCCACACCCGTCAACAAAACGGTGTGGCAGAACGTGCCAATCGCATGCTTGTTGAAATGGCGAGAAGCATGTTGGTTCATAGCGGTATGAATGAAAACTTGTGGACAGAAGCTGTTTCGACTGCTGCTTACATCAGAAATAGAGCATCAACGAAACTTATAAAAGATAAAACTTCGTTTGAAGTGTTCACAGGTCATAAACCATGCGTAAGTCATTTGAGACTTTTTGCTTTTACTGCAGTAGCACTAGACAAAACTCAACATAAAATGTTTCAACCAAAAGTGAAAGTATTTAAAATGGTTGGTTACTCCCTTACATCGAAAGCATACCACATGTATAATCCAGAAGCAAGAAATGTCGTTGAAAAACGTGATGTCTACTTTGATGAGATTATAGAAAACAACACAATTAATATAAAAGGTGCTGAAACAACATGTGATTTTCCTGAGCAGAACAACAACAAGATAGACATCAGCAATTTCTTAGTAGATTTGAGTGAAACTGCCCCAATTTTAGTTGCAGAGGCTGCAAATAGTGAGTATAAAAATTAATGGGAAAGAGCTATGCAAAATCGGTATGACTCTTTATTGAAAAATAAGACGTGGGCATTAGAAGAGTTGCCTGACAGACAAACAACAATAGTTTCGAAATGAGTTTTTAATGTCAAGAGAAACAAAAACGCTAGAATTGACAAATTTAAGGCTAGATTGGTTGCAAAGGGTTGTGCGCAGAAGTATGGGATAAATTATAAAAAGACTTATTCACCAGTTATTAGGTATGCAACTATACGCATATTGTCGGTTGAGTATGATTTATATTTATTGCAAGTGGATATTTGCACAGCATATTTGAATTGTGATTTGCATGATGTTGTGTGCATGAGACAGCCGGAATGTTTTGTAGACAGAAATTATCCCGAACGTATATTAAGGCTAGATAAGGCAATATATGGACTGAAACACACAGGTCGAGAGTGGTACATGAAACTTGACGAAATTTTACGTTCAATGAATTTTACGCCATTAGAGAGTGAGAGGTTTTTGTACAAGTACAATGACAGAAATATGCAGTTTACATTGACGATATTATTATTGCGTTTAAGTCGAAGAAATATATACAGAATTTTAAGACAGAATTTAGTGCACATTTTGATTGTGTTGACAAGGATTATTTTATCGGTATGGAGATTGAACGGAATGGTGAATTAGATGAAATTTCTATTAGCCAGAAAAATTATATTGAGGATTTACTTGAGGAGACTATTATGATGAATTGCAGGAAAGTTAGTACACCATTAAACGCAGGATTTCAGGTGAAATGTAATAACATTAATTGTGAAAGGGTTGACACTGCCAAGTATCAGTCACTCATAGGTTCGCTAATGTATTTGGCACTTTCGAAAAAGCCGGTCGTTTTGCAATCAGTGACAAAATTAGCACAACGTAATACAGATCCACATACTCAACCGATAGGGAACATTTATGTGGTGTGAAGCATGTTTTAAGGTATTTGTCAGCGAATAAAGGTTACAAGCTGACATACAGAAAAACAGGGCAACCAATTGTTAGCTACGTTGGTTCCCTCTGGGGAAGGACATGTCTGATAGGAAATCATATACGGGCTATTAACTTTTTATTGGTGGTAACGTATTTTCATGGGAGACGCAAAAACAACAGACAGTAGTGCTTAGCAGTACTGAGACCGAATAGTTTGCTTTGTCAACGGAGCAAAGGAGGCAATTTATTTGCGTAAACTTGTGAAAGAAATAGGACAGACAGTGACGAATCAATTGTTTTATATGGGGATAATTTTAATGCGCAGCAATTGGCCAAGAATCATACATATCATTCACGTACAAAGCATATATATATATATATATATATATATAATTTTATAAGAGATGTTGTGAAAGATAATTTGTTAAAAATGGAATATGTATCTACTAATGATATGATCGCAGATGTTTTAACAAAGAATTTAACAAAAGTCAAACATTGTAACTTTTATAGATAAGTTAGGTTTGAAATAAGGCAATGTAAATATTAATTTATGAATAAATGTGTATAAGTTAAGAGAATGTTAAAATGTAAAAGCTATTGTATTTGAATTATTTTTATTTTTTGTTTCTGTTACTATACACTCGTGTTGAGGAGGAGTGTTGAAGAATGTACACTTTATATTTTTATATGGCAACACGATTGCATAATAATATTATATAAGACTGGCAATATCGTTAAGTATTCTCGTTTACATGGCTTTTAGGGATTGTTTTCTCTAACAAAATCTAAAATGTACAAGTTGTGTTTTATTTATATGTGTGTGGGACAAGAGAGAATTAAACTATAACAGTTTTATGGCAAAGGAGAGGTTTATTAAGATTTTTTTTTATCGAACATTTGTTATTTTTGTTAAAATTTTGATTTTTTTTAACACAATTTATATATAATTTACGTAACTATTGGGCAGATTAAATAACTATCTGAATATGAATTGAAGATAGTCTGAGTTAGAATTTTTCGATAGTTTACAAAACCAAATGATAAAATGTGTTTTCAGGATTTGCAACATTTCTTGAAAACGAATTGTTTGATGTGACGCTTTAATAATTACACTATGTGATAAAATAGAAAAAGTTGGGTATACTTTCGAAATAAGCTGTTGGACTAGTTGAGTAGTAATATCTTAAGTTATCGATAAAAAAAAAGATTTTTTACAGTTTGACGGAATAAACAGTTTTTTTTAGTTAATATTTTTTAAACTAATTTTAATTTTGTAACGATTTTGGACAGAGAAGAAATCAAGCTTTTCATATATATATATATATATATATATATATAAATTTATAATTCTGCGAAATTTTTTATATTATTTTATATGAAAACTTATATTTTTGTTCATTTATTTCAAATTTTTATTACGTATAACTTAAGCATTTATAAAACAGTAGATTTTAAAAATATTTTGAAACTATAATATTATTTTTTATTCTATATTATTTTGAATATCTTCATGAGTTTTTAAATTCTTCAAATTTTAACAAATGAGGGCTTGTAATACTCATCAGGTATTGCGAATTCAAGATAAATTTACAAAGAGAGTAGTGTTTCATAAAAATTATAGAAAAAAAAAAGCTGCGGAAATTAAAAAAAAAATGAAAAAAAAGAAAATTGCTGTAAATTTTTGCAATATTTTCATATATGGTAAATAAATGTATATATAAATGTATATATACCTAACATTCCAAAAATATATTTTCACTGTCACAATGTGTTATCTATAAATCTTTAATAATGCTTTAAAAATGTATGTATAATTCAAATACATTTTTTGGTTGCACCGCTAAAATGTTTTTTACATCAATTAAATCTGTCATTTACGTATGTAGTTTTATATATATTTTAAGTTGTAAAAAGTTTGCGTAAAAAGCAAAAAACACACTAAAATATTAAAAAAACTGTTTTTTGTTGCTTCTGCTGAGTGTTAGCGTTGTTTGTTAGCAAAAAAAAAAAAAAAGCCATTAACCCGACTTTGGAGCACTTTATATTTATTTGTAAATTGCACTACGAAATTGAAATATTTTTCTTTATAAAATTAAAAGTTATGAGTTTTTATTTAAATTTTATCTTATAATTATATCTCTCCATTTCCTGTATTTCTTATATTCATACCTGTATTTTTGTTGTATTTTTGTTCATAAATTGGGAGCACTTTTATCGATGCACAATGGGGCCAAACGTAAAATTATTGCTAATAAATCTGTATCTCCTAAACTACTGATCCATTCGAAGTGAAATGTATGAATGAATTGTAAAGGAGATCATAAGCTTTCCGAAAAATCATTTTTTAGTCACCCCGTGGTAAAACAAGATAAGCGAGTATGAAAAAATTTCAAAAAATCCTAATTTCTACAAATCAAGTCCGATTTCATTGATATCTTTCTATAAAGTTCTTGGCATGTTGACGAAAAACAGGCAAGTTGTCTCTCACTGTTAAAAATATATTTACGCTTGAATTTTGAATTTTTTATTTTCTGTCCCGAATTTATTTCGTTTTTTGAGAATAAGTCCTGAGGTATAGGGGAAAACTGTTTTAAAATATTCTGTAATTTATAATATATTCTAAAATAATATACTGAATAAATTTTTTGATTATCTCAATTTATATAGACGTGAAATATCTTCAAAATCTACACTCTGAAATTAGGATGACGAACATTTCATACACAGGTACCAGAGCCAGAATGATTATATTCCTTGTTTGATGTCGATTTTAAGTCACAACCACTTTTAAATTTTTCAATTTTACACGTTAATAATGAAGCTATTTGCATGAAATTTGACGCACAGAGAGTGCGTTAAATTTCAGAATGTTTTAAGTCTGTTGGATCTTGATCGGATTCTACTCCCATATTTTACGCCCACTTTTTTAAACTCTCAAATGGATGAACCAATAAGCTTAAAATCGGATCAGGGTTATAGTACCCCCATATATAAAACAAATATTCATTATGGCAAATCTATGGAACCACAGTGAAGGGAACCATTAACTTATCATATCGCATTAATAAAATGAAAATACAAATAAAACATACATTTTCCCATCTAAAGTATCATTACAGTAAAAATCTTAAAAAAATTTTAAGATATTTTCATATCAAATTTCTAATAGGGTGAATAGGTCCAGGGGGAGAAGTAGCTTCTATACAAAGTAAATATTAGTTATCGCATCAAACAAGGTTACAAAACGCACCGGTAAATGCTAGTGAATAACAAATTAAAATTTGTCAATACGTAAGAAAGATATAATCACTTCGGTGCAGAACAAATATTTTATAAATGTAAGCAAATATTAAATTGAAAAATATGGTATGGTGGAAAATTTATGGACCGATTTGACTGATTTAATCAAATCATCGAACTTCAAAAAACATATTTATGATAGATTTATGCAAGAGTAAAGCCCGCAGCTTATATCGAAGCTTCAAAAAATCTAATAACACGTTTTGTCCGTGGTTATTACTGTATGTACTTAGTTCATTTTTTCAACAATAAAATTTAAAAAGATCTTCCGAATTTTCTCCGAAAAAATGAAGTTTCTGGCTTACATGGATGCTTCAAAAAGTTTAAAAACCAAATATGCCTTAATTTATTGTTGTTGCTTTTCAGTACCTATAAAAACAATAGCTATAGGGGAAGCAGACATTAAATAAATAAAAAACCGATTTGCCAATAACTCGCTTGTTTATAAACCAATTTGGTTGATTCAAAAAATCGAAATTTTCAAGGAAAATATTTGTGATCGATCTGTATAAGAACCCAATCCGTAGATCATTTATGGCTTGGATATTGGTCAAAAATTTTGGCTTATATCTCTTTAACTAGTTGATCGACTTAGTTCAGAAAAAATTTTAAGACTTTGTTTTGAAGTCCTAGTTTATATAGATACTTAAAAAATGGAAAACCGGTTTGAAAACCCATTTTTAATATCACCTCTGATCTTTGTATATATATATATAAATGGGAGACATCACAAACGCCTTTTAAAAGAAACACATAAAAATCGGTTTTTTGCTAATGTATTCGCCATTTATGAATCGACCTTCCTGAATTTCAATTTAAAAATTTTCGAAAGGATTTCTGAACGTTTGGAATATATATATATATATATATATATATATATATATATATATATATATATATATATATATATATATTTATATATAAGGACGGGCGAACGCACGAACAGACGGACATCGTCCTATCAATTTCTTATAAGAATCCAGAAAATATATACTTTTTTGCTCTCCGACGAAAATTGCGGAAATTACAAATGGAATGACAAACTTATATATACTCTACACCTATTCTAATGAAGGCTATAAAGTGTTTTTTTGTTTTTGTTTCTTAAATGTTTCAAAAATGTTAAATATTTCTGTCACAAAAGTAATATAAATTGAATTAGTTAACCAATAAATCACCTTTAAATATGTGAAAAAAATTTTAAATTCGTAGGGTGAGAATATTTTAAAAAATGCATCTGAAAAATGCACTTCCATTTAACATAAATTTAGTAAAAAACTAAAACTACTAAGTAAATTTAAAAGAGGATAAATGTAGAAATCTAATGCATTTTAAATAATGAAAATCCAGTAAGAAATGTGGAAAATATCGTCTTTTAAATTAACATACTTTATCGATTTTGTTCATTTCTTTATAATTTTATACCACGAGAAAAAAAAACTCTTTTTTTTTACAAAATTTGGATAAATTTTATTTGTTTCACAGAGAACAAATTTAGTGAATATAAAGAAATTTTAAATACATGAGACAGAAATTATATGTTTTTAGATATTATTCCGTGGAATTCATGATCTATAAACAAAAATATATAAACAAATTGATATATAGCGTGTATCCACATTAATTCAGAAATCCCAATCTGCAGAATCACCTGTGTTAACTTTTATTAATTTTCTAACAAAACAAAATATGTATCATTCAAAATTTAATTTATGAAATAGCAATTTTTTATGTAAATTTTTTTCAGTGAACCTTTGACAATTTGAATAGTTTTTAATGGCTATGAAAAAAATTAAACAATAAAAAAACACGAACTCATAATTCCTAGTATTTTATAAAATTCTTCACCATATTATATGTCTGTGCACATTAATAAATGTCTGTGGACTTGAAATATTAATAATTATTTGCTCAAGCATGTTCGAACTAAACCACCTATGAAAACATTTTATGTATCTTGTACAACATATTTAGCTTTATATGTGTATGTATGTACTGTCTTAAATTTCTAATCTGTTTCTAGTTAACTTAATTTAAAGTTTTAAAATATGAACCGTATCATCTGCAGGGAACTTCATCCTTTTCAAACATTGCTCATATCCTCTGTAACAGTCGCACATACATACACATGTCTAAACCTTCAACGTATGCCAACGTGTCGTATGTGTTACGGGAAGTAACACCATGAATAAACACATAGATTAAAATTAGAGTTTTGATAAGAGTATCATTTATGCGTGGGTAGAGTTTTAAGTTGCTAATTAGGTGAAGTAAATAAGTTTAAAAGCGTTTAAGCTTTTACTTGGTAGTATCGTATGAGATCTTGTAGTCTTAAAAGGCATATAATTTTAGATATTCTCTCGAGAATTGAGTTTCATGAAAGATTTTCAAACTATGGAAAAAATCTTCCGACGATATAACAAAATCTTTGTTGTTTTAAACTTGTGTTTCATAATTTTTTTTCTTGTAGTTAATCATCCACCATTTGTAACGAATACTTGCTTTCCACCTCGTTAACATTAAAGGAAAAAATTGAAAGTTAACAGAAAATAAATTTAAAAAAGATTTAAAGTATAAAAGTTTGACATTCACTTACAGTTTAATATTATTATGCAGGGTTACCAAGTATGAAAAAAATTATCAGTAATTATGTTAAGCATTATGTTATTTTTTAAATAGTATTGAAATATTTTCAATATCACCAAATATTACATCATTAATTCCTACGCGAATTGAAATGCTATCACGTTATTAAAATGTCCAAAGGAAAAGTTAGTTCGAATTTCGATTTTATGGTCCCAGATATTTTGCAGCATTTTTTCATTATGTATGAAAAAAAAATATTTATATCAATAAATTTCAATTTGTTATTAATTTAAGGAATCCAAAGCTTCTTTTAGATATTACTAAAGAATTTTTTTAAATGTCTACTTCAGATAATATTATTTGCAATATATGAGTAGTAAAATTATTCGACCGATCTAACTGATATTTTGCATATATATATACATAAAATCTACATCCTCTGAAAGTAAATATAGGATACAATATGAAATATAAAATATATAATATATAAAATATAGCATACTTTTTGTAAACTTTTAGTTTTTTGATAGTTCGATTGAAATTTAGCCAACGTATCAAGTATTTTATAGAGAAAACTATGAACTAAAATATAAGTTGGATGCCAAGTCCAGTTTTAGCTCACTTTCAGTAAAAATAAATCTTGCTACTTTGTTAATGCTACTAAGAAAATTCACATAAAATTTGACATGCAGAAGGAATAGAAAATACTGCATATTATAAAATTAAATCTGGGTGAGTATCGCTCCTCTTCTTCGCTCTATTTTATTATACAGTGATATTGTTTTAATAATATCATAAATATTTTAATGAATTTTGAAATTTGTTCACTAAGAAACAAAGTAATCTTTTTTTTAAGAAAGTGGGCGGTTCATCAGTTAATATTATATTCAAGGGTGTACATATGTGCTAAGTTTCATTTCATTCAGTTCAGTGGTTTAAAAATAAGGTCAGGTTAAATAAAATAACAAAAAATTATGTCAAAGATATGTGTAACGAAAGTGTGGTATCTTCTAAGAAACCATAGTAATATTTGGATTAAATAATTTAATTTTTTATTTACAATAATACGGAATATAAAGAGAGCATATATTTTTTTTCTTTTCATTTTAATTTTAAAGACACAGACAACTCCATAACTATAAAAGTTATTAAAAATTATTTTAAAATGTTCATAACTTTTATTATATAATATATTGTTAAAATACCTTCTATTACATTGGATTGCAAAACCTGTTTTTTGCAAAAATTTTACAAAATTTTGAAAAAATAATTTTGAACATTAATTTTTTCCTAAACTAAATTTGAAAGATATATAAAAATATAAATCTACTTTTAAATTTGTTTATATTTATTATGCATAAAGCACAATAGGCAATTTAAACACGCAGAATATTTCAGAGTGGATTGAAAATAAGTTTCTGAAATATGAGTGAAAGTTTTGAAATTTTCATATAGTTTTTCATACCAAAAATTTATTTTTTATGGACGTTTTCATACTCAAGCTGTATTTTTAATATTTTTAATATTTTTAATATTTTTAATATTTTTCGTAAGTGATAAATTATAAGTAATATCAGTTTTTGGACATTTATCATAGTTTGTATTTACAAAACATTAATAAAAATTTTCGCTCATACGACAGAAACTAGTTTTTAGTCCATTGTGAAGTTTTCTATCTATATAGATTTCTTTCTGTCATAGAATACAACTGGAAGTTTATGTGAGAGGCAAAAACCTAATTCAGTTGTCAAAAATTTAATTTATGTAACAACAAAATACATGTAGTTAAATACATTTTGTTTTTGTGTTTTGAAGAAAATGAGTAATTTTTTGAAAAAATTTAGTTTGAATTTCCTCTCTCATAAACTTAAAGTAATATTCTATTCCATATGTACACCTTTAAAATTTAAGTATAATTATATAAAAAATCAAAAATGAAAAGCTGCCATATTTTTGGAAAAAATTATATCTCAAAAAATATTTTATTTAAATTTTAAAAATACAAGCCGTCACAAATCCAATGCAGCAAAAAGTATTTTGATATCTTTTATACAACAAATGTTATGGACATAATTTTTAACATCATTTAAACTGATAGAGTTGCCAACAGTTTTCAAAATTTTAATTAATAATATTCATTTTACATATCTGTGTACTCTTCTCTACATATTTACCAATTTTTTCCAAATCTAAAATCAAGGGTAAATTTTTTTTAAATTTAAAATGGAATTACTCATTTACTAAAAATTGGTAATATTTAGATATGGCTTATAAAATATAAAAATACCAGCTTTTTCTATAAATTCTTCCTCAACACATATTGGATTCAATTACGAATATTAAATTTTTGTTTTAAATCAAAAAATCTACTAAAAATTTTAAATATATTTCAATCCATATAATTTTGAAATACAATTAAAATTTTATAAAATATTTAATTATAACAAATTTACTTATATACTTTACAAAAGTTTGCATGTCTTTAAGAAAAGTACAGATCAAATTATTTATACTTGTAAAGTAATAACATACCTACACTGGTTCATATTCCTATAAACGCATTTAAACGCATCTGAAGTATATTCGTTTCTCTTAACCAAAAACGATGTCGTGTTGTTATAATAACTCGCGATATAACGGTACTTTTATATGCAAGATATATATGTTTTTTTCTTCTGTTATTTTCTTTAATTTAGCAATCAGAACAAGAAAATTATTCCCACAAAATCTAGAGACTTTAATTGTAATACTTTCATAAATATGCGAAGTTTAAGATTTATCTTGTATGGGGGATAACACTTCCTCTAGTCCGATTTTCATATCAGTTATGATTCCTGATAATTTATTTCCACATAATTTTAAAAGCGAAAAAAATTTTTTCTTCCAATAATAATACTCTGGTAGTCACAAATTTTAACTAGTTGGGCATCCCACTGCACAGTGTCACATTTGGCAGTTTTAGAATGATAAAAATGCAATATTGGATTGAAATTTTGTAGTTTGTTAGTAGATTCCCACACCGAAAAAATATCATTTTTTGTATGAATTTTGGACATATTTTAATAGATTTTATTAAAAAGAAGGTAGGCATGGCAGGATCTAACCATAACTATTTTAATGTTTAATTTCATAAGAAATTTTTAGACTATACCTTAAAATTTTTAAATAATTTTTAAGAAATTGCTCATATAGGCGGTGTTGTCAGTTTAGTTGTTTTAAGGCTAAATCTATCCTTTTTATTTTGCTGTTAGCCTCAGAATTTTTACTTTAGCTTTTAGCCTTTTCTCTAGTCTTTCGTGATTCTTAAAATTGCTTTAAAAAGGCTAAAATATTATTAATTCAAAAACGAAGAAAATAATTTCTTTTTATCTACTACAGATTTTATTTTTACAAAATCATTCATTTAAGCAGTTTTGTATTTATTCGCTATATTTGTTATATTTAACAAGAACATTACCCAAATCAGGAACAAATAATATACAAAAATACTAATAACTAATTTCACTTTTTTATTTGCTTTCATTAACTATTTATAAACATAATTTTATCAAATTCCTTTTAAAGCGAAAAATCACCCAAAAAATTAAAAATGCTTAATCAAAAAGGAATTGTAGTTTGAAAATATTTCATATGAAGTATAACCTAAATTTGTGTGGGAATGTTTTGAACGATTTTACATTTGGGTCATTTTACTGACAGCTGTTCTATGTTTTGTTTATAAATTTATTACAATATCTTTAAACTAATGAGCACGAGAAGAAATTAGTTTTTTAATTAAAGAAAAAAATTTAGCTTTTTTGTGGCCTTTTTGGTACAATTTGCTTTTTTTACCTTTTTTAAAATTGAATTTTTCGGCTCCTGGCAACACTGAATATGAGGAACCGAACATTTCTTCTAATATTTGAAAAGATTGCAAAACGTCGCAGCCAAATATCTCAAATATAATTTAATGGATATTCTCCAAAATACCCATCGCATTCCCAAATAGAAACTTGATGGAACTTTGTAGTTCTACTCCATTAAAAATAGAATTTTCAAAAAATATATTATTAATTTTAATATAAAAAATTGTTTTAAAACTGAGTTTTTAACCCAGCAAATTATAATAAAATTATTTGGATATATTTATTAATACCACCGAAAAAGTAATATCCATACCTCCAGTATTGACTGAGATATATCCGATCAAAGTTAACACAATTCTTTGCAAAAATTAATATTTTTGTTTGAAAACTTACTGGTAACTTATTGGTAACACTAGTCAGCTTATTTACGGAATTATAGTAATATTTTCTGTTAGTATAAAGTTTTGTAATTTAGCGTTTAAAATATATTTGATAATAAGATCAATAGAATCGTAACTGTTTGCTTTGTTTAAATTTAACAACTAAATTATTAAACTAAAAATAAAAAAAACCTAATTCTCTTAACACTTCTTTTAGCCTTTCAAAATTAAATTAAAAGCGCTAACTTTTAAAAATGGTTAACATCATTAAATTCAATGTCCTCGATTTCGTTTCACCCAATAGATGCCCATAAGCCATACACTAATTGCAAGCTAAATGTATTTTTTACAATGCAAAATTCTCTATATCGTTATTTTATTAATACACATTAAATATTTTAAAAGTACCTATATTAGAATTGACAATATTATAAGATATTAAAAACAAATAATATGTAAGACGGTCGTAGTTTTAAATAAATATTGTAAGACAATTTTTTGAATACTTCCATAAAAAAAGAAATAAAAAGCTTTTTTTCCCTAAAAATTTGTGTTTTTCGAGAAAGGAAAAAACAGAAATGGATATTTCAAAAATGAAAAGATTTTTCTCTTTCAATACTAGAAAGATTCCAAGATGAAATTAACAAGTTAAAAATTAAAATACTTGAAACCATTAATAAAACTGAAATAGTTAAGTAAAAACCCATTTCGAAATAAAAGCATAATTCAAAAGGACTAGGACAGGAGTTGCAGATGTTTTCCATATTTTTACTAATTACATCAAAACTTGGTTTATTATCACTATTGATTCTAAGAATTTTTCTAGTTAAAATATCATTCATGTTACTAATTTCAAAACTTACAGGTTGATAGAAAAACCATTTTTTGTGCGAACTTTGATTTTAATTTAGATACACGTTAACATGGAGTCTAAGCTTATGAAAACTTTTTTTTTAATTAACTCTATTTCCAGAGATAAACCGTTATATATACAATTGATAAGGTTGTACCATATGTTTCAACATAACTTGAGAACGATTTATCTGATTTGGTTT
Source organism: Protocalliphora azurea (assembly GCA_932274085.1). Taxonomy (NCBI): domain Eukaryota; kingdom Metazoa; phylum Arthropoda; class Insecta; order Diptera; family Calliphoridae; genus Protocalliphora; species Protocalliphora azurea. The sequence continues at coordinate 80,537,739 of OW026523.1, read as the reverse complement.
AATATAATGTTTACCACAATATTACAAATCAAATTATTTTCTAGTTACATAGGTATGTCCACATATTTTTTTTTTTGGATCTACTTAATTGTTTCGGAGATTTAAATAAAAATTGTGTCAAAAAAATATAATATGCAAATATTTACATATAAAAAGACAATCACGATTTAAATTATTGATTTATTCTTGAGTATGTGGTGATCGACGCAGTTTTTCAACCGGTTTTTTCGCTTTAATTACTGTCGGTTTATTCAAAATATTAATTTTTCGAATCTCTAATAAATATAAATACAAAATTTACAAAAAATGTGTTAACTGATTAATATTCATAAAATTAGTTTCTTGTTATATTTTATAAATATAGTTTAAGATTACATTGAAATTAATTCTAAGAAGTTTAAAGAAATATTAAAGTAATAAATATTTTATATTAAATTCGCATATAAATGGAATTAGTTTTTTCTCTTGTAACACATGTAGCATTCTTACAAACAATTCAAAAATATTTTAGGATTTTTATTAACTCAATATTTATAAAAATACTTTACTTCGTTTTTTAAAGGAGTAGTATTTGAAAAAGCTTTATCTGCAAAACCGATTTAGATTTTTACACCATTTTTCCATATTAAGCCATAGTATAGTGTGAGATTTTGCAAACTCAGCTAACAAAATTTTGATTTCTACTTTACTGTGTCAGAACCTGCTCTAAAATATACTTTATATATAGCAATCAATATATTGAATGGAAATAGATTTGGATCATATTATAGCTATAGACCATAGACTAAGAAGAAGATATTTATGTGAGAGAAAAAAAAACCTGATTTATATTCTATACTATAGGCTTTATGAATCATTCCCCTCAGTATCACTTCAGAACTTCAAAAATATTGAAAAATATGGTATCAAAGTGAAGCTCAATACAGAAAAAAATACAAATTAATTTTAATTTCGAAATTGTTTACTACAATGAAACTTTTAATTGATTTTACTCCAATCATCAAAATGATAATATTAATTAAATAAAGTTAATTTTTTTCTATATTTTAAAGCAAAATTTTAATTGTTATTTTAATTACTATTATATTTTAGTTACTATTATAATTAAAATTTTGATCAAGAATCAATTAAAATATTTATTACCCCAATTCTCGTACTAACTAAAACCACAAATTGCAAAACATTTTTTCCAATATAGAAATAAAATTCATAATTATATTGATAATTAATTTTTATTTATAATTACAAAATTTATAATAACTAATATATGTATTACAAGCTTTTTGCTTTTTGATATTACTTTGAAAAATTATTTTTACTTACACGGTATTATTTCTTAAAAAAATCTAATAAAGTAGGTCATCTGAGGCAGCCCAATTAAAATTAAAAACAAAATTGAAACTTGATGTTGAAGCTATCTTCTAGATATAATTTCACTTCTATAATAATATTGAAAAAATTAACAAAATATATTACAAAACATTCAAAGCCAACTTACCGAATAAGAAACAAGAGTTATTTGGTTCATGTTAATTCCAATTGGGCTAAAACATCTGGATAGAGTAGTAGGAAGTCGAATTTCGTTAATTTTAAATTTTCTTCTCAAAACTTTTATTTTTATTTTATTTGAATTTGATTTTTTATTTGATTTTTTTAGAGGCTTGAGAAATTTTTTTGTTTCCATTTTTATAAGTTTTTAAGTTTATAGGTATAATTTGTAAGTTCTCAAAAAAATAGTAATATTAATTTCATTAAACTCAAATTTGAAACTAAATAACACATTTATTAAAAAATTACATTTAGTACTTTATTTTGCAAGTCTTAGGTAACAGAAAACAATATTACGAATTACTTTCATGTCAAAGAAAAAGAATTATTGAAAAATTCGGTGAAAACAAAATTTTTTTACGTTTCAAAAATCTTATTGAGTTTTTAACTCCTAAAAAATATCTCACTTTGAAGCTTCGTTATAAGTATGCGAAATATTAGCCTTTTTCAGTTTTTGTCATTAACATAGAGTTCTTTAAAATATACAAGCCATTTATTCAAATCATCAAAATCTCCCACTGTGCATAGCTTTTGTACATATTATATAAAACTTAATTTCATTTTTGATGACTATTTTCTTACCCTAATTAAAATTTGTTTTTCAATATAATTAAAATGATAAATTTTAACCTCAATATTTTAATTAAATTAATTAAATTTTTTAACGAGTTTCACAATACTATTCTTTCTTACTTACCACAAAATATCTTATTCCTATCATTGCTCAAAATTTTCTCAAAAATATATTTTCTAATCCAGCATAAATATAAATCCATCCTTTCAACATGTCATCTAAAAATTTCAACAACAATCATAAACACTTGGCAATCTTTATCCTATTTTAGTCACTTAATTCTTCATGTACAAGAGAAAAAAAGTAAATATGAGTAAAAACCCTAATGAACATTTAAGCTATCTTCCACTTGGCTAATTTGCCCTTAGGTTAAATCCAAATTCTTCCAGCATTCATGATGATGCTGCCACATACAAACATACATATATGTTTTACACATTCATACAAATTTAAGTGTATAGGTTACTCTAGCATAAATATAGTTACTCATACATTTATATGTGCAATGTATGTAACCATAAAACATTTATATGATTTCAAGTCATAGATTTCTAGATATTTGTTCATATTTGTGGTACTACATATATATTGCAAATGTAGCAATTTCATATGGATATGTATGTATGTAGGTATGTATGTATAATAGTGTAAGTGAATCCGTATTTATACTTGTATGTGTTATGCTCAGTATTTCTATTAGTTAAAATTCGTTTCCAGTATTATAAGTGCATACAAAATTTTGTTAGCGACAAAAATAAAAATAAATCCCAAAAAAAATAAAACTTTCAAATGAACAAAACTTATAAAATATTTTCTATCGTTTTACGTTGTTGTTGATACATTTTCATTTTTTCTCCTTTTTTTTTTTGTTATTTTCTTTGGTAGTTTGTGGCATCAGCAGAAATGGACCCAAAACAAAATTGTATTAATTTCGTTTTTTTTTTTTTTTTGAGGGTTAAACACAAAATACTCTTTACAAGAAGTAAAATTTTGTTGATACTTTACTGCTTTTAAACAATTTTATTGTTGCTGTTGTTGTTGGTGGTACTGCTTCACCATATTCTGAGAATTGCTGATGTTGTTTGTTGTGGTTAGTTGTTATTTTCACTTTCTGGTTAGTTAATATCAAGTAGCCTAGTGTTGTTACTATTGCAGTTGTTTAAATATACAAACATAATAAGAATTTTCATATTCATATATTGCATAGTTTAGTACATAATTTTGCCATATTAGTGAAATTGTTCATTACACCCTAATGAAAAATATTTACTAGAAATTTGTTATTATTAACCAACCTTTAGGTTATCAAATTGAAATGTTTCTTTATAATTAGAAGGAAAATAGATTGGATAATAAAATGCAAAATCCTAAAACTAATACTAACAATCGAAAGAAAAATTGAAAACTTGGCAAAAGTCAATATAGGATTTTACTATTTTTTTTTTTTTTTTTTTTGCAAAAATACTGGAAAAATAACTGAGTTTATGCTCTACTGACCCATGTACGAGGCATCAAAGTTAAGAGTTTTTTTTTGGTCTATATTTTTTTGCATTTTTTAATTTAACATCATTATTTTTAAAGCTAAAAATATATAATTATATGAGATTTTTCAGAAAATTTTTATTCTCCATATTATACTTACGACTGTTTTAAATGCAACGGCATTATTTTAAGTCGCAATTACAGTGTTTTAATAATTCTTATGTTACTATCTTTTAATAAATATCCAATAACTTATTTGACTTACAGAAAAAATTATGTTTTTGCCTCTGTTGGGCTCTTAACGACCTCGTGCATATAATGCGCTAATATTTTTTTTGTCTAAACGTATTTATTAGTTTTGTCTCCTTTTGCTCCACACGAGGATATATTCGTTTTTCTGTCACTCTATTTAGCAATATAAAATTCTTTGACTATTTTTTAATGAATTTTTCAAATTTGTATGTATAATATTAGCATTTATATGATTTTTATGCATGTTATTCTTACTCTCAAATTGGGCTATTAAATGGAGGAGATGGTTAATTAAAGACCTATTATAATTAAATTTGCCAATAGATGAATTAAAGTGATTTTCAAAAGTGACCTTTTATGGGAGGTATGGGCAATTACGGGTCGATCTTTGTAAAATTTTCACATTTATTTACGCTGAACTTTATTCGAATCATGATTAATTTAAAGTATTTAAGAGCTTAAAATTATATTTCGGAAGGACATTTGTGTGTTAGATAGAGAAAATAATGTACTTACCCTAACAAATTTCAGTCCACTTCATCCTTATGCCAAAATAAATCTGCATACCAAATTTTATTGCGATATCTTTAAAATTTGGATTTGTACAAAATTTAAATGGAAAGGCAGAGAGCAAGACTGAAGGACACCGTTAACTATAATCAGGATGTGATGTTAAGTTGTACGTTATTTATTTATGCGTTATAGACATCAGCATAAACATATACCAGCCTCCTATGATGTAGTAAGATATACAAATTCCCATTCATACAATATAAAATATTTTGTTTTTCAAAGTTGCAACAAAAATTTGCATTAAGCGCAAACTTCTTTCAAGACTTTCTCTTTTCAGCGATGCCAAACGCTCATGCTAAACTTGCTAGTATAGTCAATGCCAAATTTTGTTCAGGACTGCCACACTATGCACTGTATCCAAAAATTTGGTTTTGCGGCATTAACTATATAGTGAGTTTTTATTGCAAGATATTGGTAACGTTGAAAAGGGAAAGATTTCATTATCTCTGAAATGTTGAAAAACTTATATGGCACTTTTGGAAAACATAAATATAATGTAAAGATATGCTAAAATGGTTTTTTTATTTATAACTTGCAGCATCTAACAGTTTTAAACGTAAACATCTTGATTTAAATACATGTTACAGTTTGCAATATTCTTAAAGAAATTTTCCACATAACTTTCTTTCCAAGCAGGACTCAAACGAATTGATTAAAATAATCACAAAAATGTTTTCCCCCAATAAGTTTTTACACAATTTATATTTAAACAAAAATTATAATAGTTTAAAAAAATGGCATCCAATAAAAATAAGTTTTAGGGCAAATGTCTGCATATTGCTAGCTATTGAATGCAATACTTAGTTTTGCAAAATTCGAACTTCTAAAATTAGACTTTCTGCCGGAAACAGTAACAATTTAAAGCGGTAGTGATTTTAAAATTTTCGGAAATTAATTTTTCTGCTAATAAATACAAATGCCCAGCAACACTTGCGACAATATTTCAGTATGGTAAGCGAGGTGCCCCATTTTTGGACAAAGAATTAGGGTCGCATTTAGGTATTCTTCTAAATACGAGACATCATCTTAACGTGAAATAATTAAGTTTGATTTTTTTAGTTTTCTCAAATTCTTTATTATTTAATTAACAGATTGCAATTTTAGTTATTTTTTCATCAATAGGGCCTTCTGTAGCTTCCATTTACTAAATAAAACTATCAATTGAACTGACTTGAATACTTAATAAATCAGAACCCTCTAATATGTAGAAAGGAATCTATAGTTGGAATAAAAAAGTGAGAGCATATATTTAATATTTCTTGATTTTAATAACCAACTCATAAAAACTTCTTTGTTCGGAGTGAATTATGAGCCAATGTAAATAGACGAAATTATTATAGACTTATTAAATTTGGTATTATATATATATATATAAATATATATATATATATATATATATATATATTAATATGAACAATTAATTAATGTAGGTGTACATCCGAATTTGCTAAAAAAAAAAAATATATATCGATATATTAATGCATATTTTTGTATACTTGGTCGAAAATGCATATTTTTGCACATATTTTGTAATACTGCAAATTAATTTTTCATATTTTTAAATTTTTTCCCTTTTTTTAACTTTTTCATTAAAATTTAATCTTTTTTATTTTTAGTTTTGTGATAAGACGCATCTAACAGGTGTTCTAGTGATTTTTAACTTTCATTGCTAACCATAAATTCGAAAAACAGATAGTTTTGTCAAGCATTTTTATCTGCACACATTCCTCTAAAGAAAATATCTAAAAAAGTATTGAATTTTCTGAAAATGTACACAAATGAAAGCGTTCCATCTGAATCAACGCTCTCAAAAAGTTATATGGAAAAGCTATTCAACATGAAGAAATAAATCGTTTTGGCAAAACAAATTTATATGGCCATGTACGGCTGATATTATGTAATTATTGGAGTTTTGAGTTAACAATATTGAGTTTTTGATATATTTTATAACTTGGAAGTGTGAATCACGAAATTATGAGTGGGTCAGTTAAATTATTAAACAATTTAACTTACTCATGTGTATCATACATCCGTTAAATTGTTGTGTGAAGGCATTTTAATTAAAAATATTTTATTATTATTACTATGATGAAATTTTAATTATAATATAATTAGAATATTTGTTAAAGTAAATTCAGTTAGTTTAACCAATATGTCCCATTTTTAAATTTGTTTAAAATAACTGATGATTACAAACGAATTTTCATAATAAGTTTTGGAGTTTAGAACCATAAATTTATTTAAACGAATCAAGCAATTCTGTAGATAGAAGAAATATTCTTTGGCATTTCAAATATAAGTTAATTTTATTCATGTCATTTATATAAGCAAAGATTTAAAACATAATTTAAAAGCATATATATATATATATATATATATATATATATATATATGTACATATATATTGCGACTATATTTTTTTCAAAGCGATATTGGTAAAAGCAATATTGGTAATAGCTTATAGTAACTATTAAGTGAATTTTCAAACAAGATTTGTATAAATTCCTTTGGTGATCCTATGAGAAATCTATTATGACCAAAAAAAAAATCTTGATAGCTGGGGGTAACTTACTTTTGATTTAGAAATATTCTGGATTTTGGATTTATATTTCATAAATATGAATTTATATCTGTAAATTGAAATAAATAAATAGTAAACAAAATACAAAAGTTTTCTTCAATTTGTTTCTTAATAGACTCTTACATTTTCTATAGAATTAATTTTAAAATCAGTAACCGTGACCGAATCGAATATGACACTGGGAACTAACAGAATTCGTTTGGCAAAAAATTCGGTTGGCACAGCGAATTTGTTTTCTCTGTATAGAGTTAAAATATAGCTTTCTTTAACTTTTAAAAATACAAGATGTATTATATTGCTTAACTTACTATGGGCTGATTTTTATTTTTTTCTTTTAGCATAATTTCTATTTGTTCTTTTTATTTAACAAGTTTTAAAAAAATAATTGCATGTTTTTTTTTTGTATTCGATATTTTTTTTTTTATTATTCCAAAAATTGTGTAAATATTATTTTGAAAAGATTTATTTTTCGATACAACTAAGCTAGCAATGGTAATATTGCAAGTTTTTTTACTTGAAGTGATAGTTCTTCATAAAATTTATGAATGTTTACAATTATAATTTAATTTAATTTTGAGAATTTTTTAAATTTCCTCAAACCATGAAAAATTTTGGGCCCCTCACGTAAGTTATTCATGCTAATGGTTTTTGAACGCCGAAGAAAAAAGTCCAAAAACTATTTTATTTAAATTCTAAAAGTTTTTTATTCTTGCCCATATATATTAAAAAATCGGTTCTTATTTGTAAAATTTACATTTTCCGAAATGTTTTTCAGGCTATGGCACACTGCAGATCTGCATGTGCTTCAATAGAATTTTTCGGCATACAAGGCTATTAAAGCATAATGAGGAAAGTCGAGTTGTGAAAAGTTCTGACGATATATATTAAAAATAACGAAAGCATAGTTTACTGAAAGAAGCACTAAGAAGTGATGACGACTTTTAGAACAAAGAAGTATCTTATAAGGATATGACTCTCTATTCTAATGTAGTTGCAATTAAAGAATATAAAAGGAGAAATTAAAAAATGCTAAGTAAATTTTTGTGGTATTTTGACAAAACATTTTATGTCGAGATAAGACTATTTGAAGGTTTTCATCTTTTACTTTAATCGGCATATTTGTACTATTCATAGTTTTGAAAATATTCACTTTTCCAAACTGTTTTTTAGCTCTCTTGTCAATTTTTAAAATACAAGTTAAGCTATGTTTCTTAAAGGTTTAAAAATTTTGTGATAAATTTTAATTTTTCTAATTAAGTACCTGAAGTTTCATATCTCTCTTTTCATTTGAAAATCGATCTTTAATTTTAAAAATTATCAAAGAAAAACAGAAACGCCCTTATACGTAGTGTATTACAGATTCTTTCTAAACCACTATTTCTTTTAATTTCTTTTCTTCCTTTTTTTGGCAAGCATTTTTGTATTGTTTGCGTAATTGCCCTCTTGGTTGGATGTTTATGTTTTCCCTTATGTTATGTTGATTTGCTACTTAATTACTAACATGAAAATTTAATATGAAAATAACCGTAATAAAAACTAAAAGTTTATTAAAGACAAATTTTCAACAGCTTAATCCAATTTAGGCAACATAAAAAAAGAATGAAAAAGCAAATTAAGAACCAACAAACAAATAAAAAAAATATATATATATATACATAACATATATACATACATAAAGATTACACAGCATTGAGGGAGAAAAAAAAACAGAATTTGAAAAAGAAAAACAAAAAAATTAAAAAGAAAGTATAAAAAGTAAATATAAATGTATTAGTAACCCACATCCTTGAATGTTCTACTAATGGCATTTTCTTTTGTTTGGAAGGATTTATAACATAATGTTCAGCAAAAAAAAAAAAATTTCACACTTGTAGTCACAAAGAGAAAAACATAGCAGGAGAAGTGTTGCCAGTTCAACCTTTTTAAGGCTAAATCTAACTTTTTTATTCTGCTTTTAGCCTCAAATTAGTTTTCCGCTTCTAACTTTTTTTCTATAATTTTTTGATTCTTAAAGTAATAGTTTTTCAACAAAGAAGTAATAGTATTTCAACGAAGAACACTATAATTCCTTGTTTGCTTTTACTAATTTTATTTTTACAGTATCCATTTTATCCATTTAAAAAATTTTGTGTATTAATTCACACAAAAAATCGAGAATGAAGCGGTACTTCATTCTTCAAATCAAATATAATTTAACTCATTATATGAATTTACTTAACCAGTTATTTACTAATAATCAATTATTTATAAATAATTATTTTTTAATCAACTTCGTTAATCCTACAAATCATTTATAAATATAATTAAAAAAATTTCTTATAAAAGCGAAAAATTACACAAAAAATTATTAATCGAAAAGGAATTATAATATAATGAAAAACCACTCTAAAACATTGGGAAATTTTCCATATGAAATATAAACCATATTTGTATGGGAACTATGTGGTCGATTTTTCATTAGGTATATTTACTAACAGCGGCGCTATGTTTGATTTTGATAAATTTATTACAAAATAAGTTAGCTTTTTTCTAGCTTTATATTTTTTTTTTGGGTCATTTAGCCTTTTCTGACCTTTTTGTAAAGTACAATTTAACCTCCTTTTTTTCACCTGCTGGTAACACTGAGCAGGAGGTGAACAAAAAAAAAAAAAAATCTTACACACAGTGTGAAAAATAAATAATTGCTACAACAGATTAATGAAGTCGAAAAATTTAAAATTTAAAAAAACATAGAGCTTTTAAAAAATACTAAGTCAATCTTGCTAAAAAAAACCAAGTTTTTATTTTTTATTTGTAAAAAATATTTTGTTTGATTTATTTATATTTTCATTGTAGATATTCGATAAAACATATTTCAGTAATTTGTTTGTAGATCTTTTTTATTTTATCCTATATATGATATGTTCTTTTTTATTGTTCATTCATGTTTCTCTTTTCATTTATTTCTTTTATTTCGGATAAATTTTTTTGTTTACTGGCAGTCAATTATAGCCTCGTTTGGTTTACATATGTTTCACAGTATTACATCACATCTTACAATCTTTTAGCAAACTCTGCTTGTTGACCCTTGTCATTCTTGTTATTTTTTTTTGTGTTTTTTTCTCAATCCTGTTCTGTTTCCTTTTTTTAGGGTGATAGCATTAAAAGCATTTACATTTTCACCAATTTATACTTCTACAAACATTGACACGCACAATACGAATTTTCTTAACACATGTGCATAGTTTTTGACGAAGACATAAATAAAGTATTTCCTAGTGATTGTCCTTCTGTGTTCGAATTTTTTACTGAAAGGTAGTGATCATAATTTACTATAAATTATATAAAATTTATTTTGAATTTTAATACTGACACATATATACATCTTTATTATGGCATTGATAGACATAGATATAAATTTCTAAAAAAAACACAGCTATTATATTGAAGCAATGTTTTTTTTTTAGAAACTTATAGTTATGTCTGTCAATACTTTGAATAAAACGTATTACTTCTTAATATTAGCTAAGACAAATAATTTTTGTTACCATTTCAAATAAAATTGAGATTTATGATAAATTGATTTTCATTTTTTAATTTGCAAAATTTTTATACTGAAAATCTGCTAATAGTATATTAATTATCAAATTCACAAATCATACATTTCATAGAATTGGCAGAATATGTATCTCTACTTAACTTTTAAGTAACTATAGATTAAGTTTTGATTAATAAGTAGATAGTTATATGAGAGATTATAACCTAATTCAGTTGCCAGAAACGTATTTCATGCAACAAAAAAATATATATAGGCCCATATAGTTTGTTTTTCTGTTTTGAAAAAAGAGTAAATTTTTTGAAAATTTATTTTGAAATGTCTCTTACATATACTTCCAGTTGTTTTCTATGGCTATAGCTAAAACTACTTATGAAACTTACATCTACCTAAATTTAAAAAAGTTTTGAAAAAACGTCTTTTTTTGAAATATATATTTTTTACGTTTTTATGAAGGTTCGTATTACTTGAAGGCTTTGTATTGAAATGCTGAATAAATAAGATTAATAAATAAATATTCTTTATTTCTTTTTAACAGCGTTACCGTTGTGAATTTTTAAAAAGTTTTCAAAAAGGGGATTTCAAAGAATAAAGTCGCCAAAAAAGGGGATTATTTGAAAAATAGAAACCAACTGATTCAATACCAAGAAACACTTTAAAAATTTGTTTATTTGATAAAAACAAAAACAAAAAATATTTCAGTAGCCCTTCTACTAAATTGGTTAACTACGGAATTACTAATAACAAAATAATTTCTTTATAATGATTTATATTATTGCAAAAATAAATATTTATATATACAAGTAGTTAACATTAAATTGCACAATTTATTTTTCATTTGTGATAGTTTAGAAAGGCTTTAAGCCGAGGAATTTCTATGAGACAAAGTAAAAATTTAATTAGGATATAAGTATTCATCAAAACTATATTTTAATTTTCCGAATCCAATCCAGATCTTGTTCGTAAACTTTACCAATAACTTTAGATATTAACAATTTAAATTCCCTCTTCGGTCTTCTTTTTACATGAATAAATATATATTAGGAGGATATATTTCAAACAACTCAGTTTTTCATCACTTATTTGGCCCATTGAGTTTTTCCACACTGGCCACAGAATTCATTATTTTTTTCGTTTTTACTATCTTATCAAAAATATATTGCAGGAATTTCTTTCAAACAAGCGGGTCTGGGCCCATAACCTTTGTTAGTTGAATAAATGTTTGAATTGAAAACGGTCGTGTTTTATTTAACTAACAGAAATAAATCTGTAACTTCTGATCGACTGGTTTGATTTTCATGAAATTTGTTACAGCCGTAGCAGAGGAGTGTATGATGTTACGTTTGGAAGGGGAGCACAACAAACTACGCAGGGGCGGAGCTAAGGGGGCTCAAACTTAGGTACCTCTGACATAAAAAATTTTTAATCGCTTACCAAATTTTAGTTTCTCGCCGATTTCAAATATTTTTACACATTGTTGTAGGCCCTGATAAGGCCTATAAAAAACATGCTTACATGTCCTATTTATCTCTTATATTTTTCGAGTTATTTGCGGTTGAATTTTTAAGCACCATAATTTTGCATGTTCTTGGTCCAGTTTTACCGATTATTAGTTTTTTCCTATCTAGTTAAAGAACAAAATTATCTATTGAATAAAAAAAATTGAAGTCGATATCTTTACCGAGTCCAAAAATAAACGATTTTGAATTTGAAAATTCCAAAAAAGGCGACTTTTTGTGTTTTTTAGCCGAAAAAGTATCTACACTCTTTTTTACCTAAAATAAAATTTTGTATAATAATTTTACACTTTTCTGAAAGGCAACTTCACAGAGATGACTTTGAGATAAAAAGCAAGCCCAATAACTGAACTGATCATGGTACACACCCTCCCGAATTCGACCCATTTTATATCAAAGTTTTGATTTTAGATCATATTTTCTCAAACCCCAAAGCACGAGTAGACAAGTGGCATATATTCTAGGAATCTCCAATATATTGTTAAAAGTTTTGAATAAAAATCTACGGGACTTTAAAAAAATGTGCATTCAATAGCCAAAAATTTAAAAAATCCCATTTTTGGGAATTTTCATTAGTTTTTTTTTTGGATTTCAGGAAAACCCTACCCCTGATTGAAATTTGGTTAACGCGCTTTTATTTGTATTAATAAGATCAACATTTTCTGCAATTTTCATTAAGATATCTTTATAAACAAATATGTTATTACAATTAAAAATTTGTATTTTCTCCAAAAACCCCAAATTGAAAATTTTGTTTGGTTTAATTCTAAATAGCGAAAGAAATTTTAAAAATATGTATTTCAAATTAAGCTTTAGTGTATACAATTGCCGATCTTTTGCAAAAAGATTCAAGACAATATCATGCCTCATTTCAGAAATATGCGTCTTTAAACTTTTATATTTCCAATTTATTATACATATGACTATATTTTTACAAACTTGCAACTTTTGCATTTAGTCTTGCTTGAATAATTACTAGACCATTATGAATATTTCTGTACACTTTCAATAATATCTATACACAAAATATTTTTATAAAAATAATTAATAAATATTTTTTATTTTTAATAGAGTTGCCACATTTCCCAAATTTAAGTAAATCTTGATATTGAAACCTTAAAAAAATCTCTTTTGGGCAATTTTTTAAAGATTATCATTGGTAACGCTGCGTATGTTTAATAACTTATGTAAATTCTTATTACTCATACGTTTAGTATTGATACATTTGCTGTTGAAGCTTATTGCATACTTTAAGGGTGTCCCTTTGATTAATGTGTAATTTAAAATCTATGTAGCGGGAGTTTTCGATCGTAATAGTTTTATTAACATATTAATAAAATTTATAGATACTTATAGCAGGGGTTCCCAAACGGGTGTCCGTGGACCCCTAGGTGTAGCGTTACCGTTTGGCGACTTTTGTTGCCTAATGCACCTTTTTGGTACCTTTTTAAATTGGAACTAAATGGCGACTTTTCAAGACTATGTGCTGAATGAGGAGAAGCTAAGTTATTTAAAATATCTTGACCTATTATATAATAATTCCAACGAAGAAATTAATTATTTTGAGATTGTTTCACAAAACAGTGATCTAATAAAAGACCCCGAACAATTTCTAAATACACTGAAATTGTTAAAAACTAAAGCTAATGATAAAGTTTTTGAACAACTATATAAATATCAAATGCTGAATCTTTTTGAACCGGAATATAAAATATAAAAAATAGATTTGATGAATACTTATATCCTGATTTATATTTTTAATTTGGATCATAGCAGTACCTCGTCGGAATGTATTTTTTCTAAATTATCACTAATGATAAATAAATTATCGAACAGACTTATGGTCAACATTTCTGAATCCATGCTTTCAGTCCTAAATTTGTTCGACGGGGATTTGTAAGACTGGAGGCTGAAGATTTCGTACAAAAGTACAGAAGTTAATTAGTAAAAATAGAATTCTATGTTAACTACTTTTATGAATAAAAATCCTTTTTTGTTTTTTTACAATAATAAAAATTATTATAAATTATTTTGTTATTAATAAAATTAAATTTAGTAGTTTTTCTTAGCTTTTCCTTTGTTTTTATCAAATAAACAAATTTTGAGTAGTTTTTTGTAGTTATTGAAGCATTTGACCCTTTTTCCAAAAAGGACACCTTTTCCTGACTTTTTTTTTTGAAATCCCTTTTTTTGGATACTGGGAAAGAAGATCGAAGCCAATCGATAGTCCATAATACTACACTGTTATTATCATTTAAAAGTCATTTAAGCTTTGCAATAACAAAACTCGTGCCAAATGCAAGAAATACTTACGTAACCTTTAGGAGTAGATAAAATATGTGCGATGTTTTCTTAACTCATGTAAAGACCGAAAGTACACGAATATTATGGTTAAATAAAACGTCGCCCCTATAATCTTATGAGAATGCATTTTGTTAAACGTCGAGGGACTAATATAGTGAATTAATAGCAAAATATGTATAATAGACATAATCTACATGCTAAAAAAAAATTCCAATAATACAGGAATTTAGGCAGGATAATAACCCTAAACATTTATTCCATCCATTGAAGTACTCGCTCATCTGGAACGGAGTGCCTACGTAGTAACCTGAACTGAATCATATAACGCAACGCGACTAGTGATTTCTAACTCACAAAATAGGCAACAACGACATGAAGTGATCCAAGATACCGAAATACAAATGTGTTGGAGTGGTACGAATTGAGGCTGGTTCTACCATATACTAAACAAAGTAATTATTAATTAAAGAGAATATTTCAAAATATTGGAAACTATTAGCATAACTGCATTTGTTTCTATTTTTTTTACAAAATAATGAGTTAATTGTATACTTAAGCTGGAATAAAAAAAAAACACTGGGTTAATAAAAGAAGAAGCTCAAGTTGTAAAATTAAAACCTCTAGTATCAAATGATTCTCCACTGAAAAATTGGAAAACTAAAATTTCTGTTTCTATTATTTTTTTTCCACCACTACACTATGTTTTCGCCGACCACTTTTCTTGGCCAAAATTCAATTTTTGTCTAATTTTGTTTTTGTGATTTTGTTACCGAATTTAATAGTAAATACTTTAAAATTCCAGGAAATCAAATTTCTTTTTATTTCTAGCAACTTTTCATCATAATGCAACAGATCAAACTTGAGTTTGCTAAACAAATCTAAAATATGTGTATAAAATATGCCTTTTTTAAAGGTCCACGTCAAATTATACCTTTCGAATCAGAAACAGTTTCTGAGTCGATTTATCGATGTCTGACTGTTAGTATGGCTGGTTGTCTATGTAAACCTTGTACGTAAAGTACCGTAGATTTTTATACCCTACACCATCATAGGTGGTTGGGACATTACGCGTTTGTACTGATTTTTGCAACGCATAGAAAGAGTTATTAAACAACCGCCTTAATGATGTCTGTTCATCCGTTTGGCTGGCTGGACGGCTCGCTGTCCATGTAAACCTTATGCACAATGCACATGTTGCAACTTTAAAGATAACTCAATGAAATTTAGTACGTCAGACTTTTATGATACAAGAACAAAGCCCATTGTAACTGGTTATGATCGGTCAATTATTTAACCTAGCCCCAATATAAATGTCCCCTTTTAATAGACTTTTAACACTCAAAAATGCCTTTAAAATAAGAATATTTTAATGAAATTCGGCGCAAAGAAGTTCTGTAGAAGTATAAATCTTTGCACCAAATTCTATGAAGATCGGTTTACAATTGACCATAGCTCCCATATAAAACCCTCTTCCGAAAATCACTTTGGCATGCATAAATCCTATACGAATATTAGTATCAAGTTAAAATTAGATACAAATAAGTTTTATGTAAGTAGAAATAACATTGGGAAATTTTTGTGAGAATTTACCATAGCTCCCATATAAACCCACTTCCAGGAATCTCCCTAAAGTGTATAAAATCATCTATATAGTATCAATGCATTATTATGTATTTTTATATTTTATTTTACATTTACAGGGAACATAAGTCCCTTTCCTAAACTTTTATGCTTGTACAGAATGGTGTAGGCTATTATATAGTCGGTCTTGATCGACTATATCTTTCTTTTTCGTTTTATGTGCATTGACATTAGCACAAATGCATAATACTACAACCACCTATGGCAGTGTAGAGTATAAAAAATTAATTGAATTGTGACTGACAATATTGTAATTGTGCCAGCTTCCATTTAGCTTAAAAATATATTTATAATTTCAATGTTGTCAATTTACATCGTATTGCGGATATAAAATATAGCCTTTAAATTTCACATTTATAAAATATCTCTTTGTCATAACCAAGAAATTCATACTGTTACTTACAACTGCATATGTGTATCATCAACTTTATTGTACGATTATATATCATATTTAAACAATATTTACATTAGACCATTATGTTTCTTATATAAATAAATTTATTATATAAAAAACCCTTAGACTTCCGTATATCAATAGTAAGGTATCCCTACGTGGTATTCAGTCAGTTAGTTTATTTGTACATTCATTCATGTGTATTTGTGTGGGAATCTTGTTAAGATGTAAACAATTTTTTTTGAAAGTTTGAGCATTATTATTATAATAAAAAAGGTTATATTTTGTAACAATATTATTCATAAATATAAAGTATTGTTGTCCATTTTTGTTTGTTTTGGAATATATGTACATTTAAGCCTGAGAGATTTTGTTTTATTTTTTTTTTTTTTTTTGTCTTTCAAAAACAAATTTTTTTTGTGTACCCCAATATGTTAGTGTATATGTGGCCATTAATGTCGGTATGCATATTTTTCTTTGAAATATATTTTTACTTCATTTTATTTTATTTTATTTTATTTTATTTCTTTGTACATATTTTTACACACGTTTACAAAGCACCTTCATCATATTGTTATTTTACTATTACTTATTTACATACACTCAAAAAATAAATTCAGTAATCTGTATTTCAATCAATTCGCAGCGGTTTCAAAAGTACATATTTTCTTGGAAAATGATTCTTAATTTTATCACAATTTAATCCTTTGAATTGAATTAATCCCAAATTTTTATTGTTTTAAAAATCTTATCTTGATTTATGACTAAGTATATATTTAAAGTAAGCATAAATAGTATTGATTTTAGAATAATCGAATCATAATTAATCCGAAAAATGTACTTGATTTAAGAAACATAGATTTCGAATTAATTCCAAATGCGAATTTTTTCAAGATATTAAAGCTTATTTTAAGCTAGAATATACATTGAGAATAAAAAATATTGAGTTACGAATTATAGGCTTGGTTTAAGCTCAAATTGGTACTTAAATTAATCCATTATATTTATCGACAATTCCATGAAAGAACGCTCGAAAAATGTAATTTTTACTTGATGTATTTCACTTTCCATACAAATTTGTGTGCGTAAACCATTAAGCCATTTATCAATTTTAGCTTTATTTCGCTTTCTCACTTTCTCAGAAGCCAAAAAAAAAAAAAATAATAATAAAAATCAAAGGTATGTAATTTAAACAGCAATACTTCTGGGAAGGCCTTCTGAATTTTAATGATATAAGCGGCGTTTGAATTTTTCTTATGTCGGCTTTTATACGAAAAAAAGAAAGATTTTTGAAGAATGCATTTTAGTGCAATTGCATTTTTAAATGCATTTTTCTTTAAATATGCTATTTAAAATTTTTGATAAATCTAAATTTTTTGGGACGCACAAACCTTCAATTTTTCAAAAAACACGTTCCACATTTTTCATATAAAAGTTAAAAAACAATTTAAGTTTCTATAAGCCTTAACAAAATATAGAAAATATGCAATTTTAAATATTCATATCTCTTGAAGTTGTTGATGAAATGTATAAATTTAAAAGCATATAAAAGGCTACTGTTTACTTTTTGTACAATTCAGTCAGCATTTCAAAAATAACCCATTTCGTTAAAAAATAATTGCAAAATAAAAATATAATCTATTGATGCATATTTGACAATTTTTAATTCATTAAATTTAAATTTTTCTTTAAGTGCATTTAAAATTGTTTTGTTAACTATATATTCCTATATTAAATCATCAATTATATAAATGTTTACTAATTTTAATAAATTTTTAAAAGTAACACAAAACACTTTTCAAATGAAATATATAATTTTAAAAAATTTTTAATATTAATACCAGAAAAAAAATTATATGAAAAAATGTGAATAGGGTTTAGAAAAAGCGAAACTATGCATAGCAGATGTGTGCGTCTCAACCAATTTGGATTTTTATTCTAATGCAAAGATTCTCTACTTTCTAAATGTTTTAAAATATAAAAATAATTAATTGCATAATTGTAATAAATTGCATATTCAACAGAAAATGCATTTAAAAAATACAATTGAATGACAATGCATTTTTCAACTCTTTTTCAATTGTGAAATATTGGTACTGAAGATTATGTAATAACATTTCAGATGCCGATTAGATCGTTGAATTGCAGAAGGTCTTCCTAGTAATATTGTTATTTAAAATTATATACCTTTGAGATTTTTCAGCTTTTTTGTAAAACTGAAGTCGATATCTATTATCTATGAATTATTTTCGTGCAAATCGAAAGACATATATATATATACTTTGAAAACTTTCCGTCGTTACCTCTCGCAATAAAATAGTAATCCTGATCAAAACTAATATTAAAAACTTCCTTCAACCAATTTTATACTTTTCAATTCACCGAAACGGTATCCTCATCGATGCCAAAATATACTATGAAATTAAAAATTTTAAACAAATACTCAGACAAATTTCACAATTTTCACAAATTTTTAGCTCTTTCTCTTATAATAATTTATTGGGAAATTTTGAATTGATTTAAGTACATTTTTTACTTAGTAGTTATAGATGTACGAATATACATAAAAATGACAAAAACATTCTCAAAAGAAGCAGAATTAAATTTTTTTACCCTTCGCCCTTCTGTTAACACCAGATTAATATAAAGAAATGATAAAGTATTTGTAAATATACATATGTAAATATGTAAGTAGAAATTATGCTTGATTCGAGCTATAATTTCTTAATCAATGTAGTGGTAGTTAAAAAAAAAACACAAAAAAGTAGTTTGCTTCTGAAGAAGAATTTTACTTCCTCTGCGTATTTTGCAAAAAAAAAAAAAAAATAGGATGCTTTTTGTAGGGATGTGCTTATATACCTAATACTTAAATTATTTTTAGAAATAAGTGAGGTTTGTTTTTATTTATTGTTAATTGATTTAATTAATATAATAATTAAATAGCAAATTGTATTTAGAACGTAGTTATTTTTTGAATATTTTTTTTTACAATATTAATTTAAATTTACCTTTTAAATAATGTAAATCAGCTTCTAAATTCAACCATTGAATGAAGATGGACAAACAGAGAGTGAAGCAGCAGAGAATGTAGATTTCATTCCGCTCATTTACTCTCACACATAGATATAAGATTTCTCCTCTTAATTCAAGTCAAATTAGACTTAATTCTAATTTCAATAATAAATTACGTGATTTAAATACAATTTTTACTTAGCAGTAGTATGTTTATACTTAAATTAAGTATATTATTCTTGAGTTTTTAACCAATACCGTTTTATACTTTTCTTTATACATCAGTACGAATCGTGCTTAAATTTTTAAGTGCGATTTTTGTGAAAAATAAGAAAAATAAACTTGATTTTAGAATGCAGTTTTTCTTTCTGTGTACGCCCACATATTTACACTAGCAGACTTGTATCCTGATAGCTAAACTGTAAAAAAATGGTTTGTATATTGCATAAAAAATTACTGATAGCTGTTGGTTGTTTCGTTTATTTGCCTTCGCTTTACATATTTTTCAGTTTAGTTATTTTTTTGTTGTTCCAACATCCTTATTTAAATTCCTTATAACTACATGGCATAAATGGCTTTGTTAATACACCCACACTAGGGACGGTGGATTGCGTTATTGAGTTAATTTGTAAAATTAGTATTTGGGGATATTGATTATAGATATAATTGATTATATATATAATCTATAGAGTTTAGTTAATCCTTTTTTCTAATTACAATGACTCAGCATTATCTTTTGAACCAGTCCTGAAATTTGTATTATAGATCATTCTTTCGAAACAACAATTATTTAATATTTAAATATTTTTAAAACTTTCCTTTTTACAACGATTTGGTCCACTGTATAGTATATTTTAGCAGCTATTTTTTCTGTCCATTTTATTTATTTATTTTTTTATATATTACTTCAGTGGATTTTTATAAATGTCTTCATTTCAACAGGCATTTATCATGTAACATTTTATGTTATGAATATTTTTGTATGATTTATATCTGTGAATTCGACGAACAAATATGGGAAATGTAAGGAAGATCACACACACTCTAATATTTTTGCAAATTAAAAGAAATAGTTTTCTGTATTTCGATTTGTTTCTATTTTTTATGTAACTTGTACCAGGGAGAGTTGTAAAACAAATGTTTTATTGAAATTGTATATTATTACCAACTACTGAGAGTGTAAAATACAACTTATAGTGAGAGACATACATAAACATAAGTGTAAAATTCTACACACGCATATACCTATATATAAAAGAGATACACACACAAAGATAGTAACCAAAAATTTTATCATTTATAATATTTATATTCTCACACACACATGTATGTAAATAAATTTATATATTTATGAGAACATTAAAAGCCATACATATACTTATATATATGCATAAATATAAAAACATATACAATCATATACACATAAATGCATATGTATATATATTTGGGGAAATTGTATTATAATTTAAGGTCGTTTGTTTCCTTCTGTTCTCCCTTCACTTATAAATTTTTATCCAGAAATGATTTAACAATAGTTTTTAGAGCAACGTCAGTAGCAGCGGCAGCAGGGGTAAATAAGTAAAAGTAGTTGTGTGTCAGTAATAGAAATAGTCATACTAAGATTTATGACACTAATAAATGTATACAATGTAGAACATTCACATTTACATATATCTAAATTTAGACATATCATTCATTATAGTTACACACATATATACACGAATTTATGCAGACATATATTTCAAAATTGTGCACATGAATTTTATAATACATAAAAAGTATAAAAATGAAATAAAATGAAAAAAAAAAATATTACATTTATGATTTTTAAAACCAGATTGAAATACTTATTAAGCTGCATAATGAAATATATATTTTTTTTATTTTTTATATACATATACATATTGCATTATTTTAAATTTTGATAACATTGCTAAATGCTAAATGTAGTGACGCAAATTTAGTTTGTAAATTTTACTAAAACGAGTAGAAATATTAGAAATATTTTTTAATATATATAAATTTAATAAGCGTTCAATAACTGATTTATGTGACAGTATTTTAATTTTTTTTATTTTTAGAAATAGGAAAAAATATTTAATTTTTTTCAATATATAGTTGAAGTATTTTATTTATTAAAAAATTGAGCACAATTTAGGTTTTTAGAAAATATTATAAAAAATTAATAAGAAAGATATAGCCGGTAAAGCCCGACAATATTATAGCGTACACCAATGTGTCTGTGCACCAAAATTTCGGGAGGGTGCTGCATGGGATCAGATGTCAACTGTTTACATATTTGATTAAGAATACTCATAATACTATGTTTATAGTAACATTTGTATGGGATTTAGGCATTTTAAGGTTATTGCCAGAAGTAGAACTTATATGTGAGCAATGGTCAATTATGCGGAGATCCTCATAAATTTTCACTCTTTGCTGTATACTTGTATAAAATTTGTTTATGTAAATTATAATTTCAAAACTAACTCTTATGTGGTGGCATTTACGCCCGTTGAAGTGATTTTCATAAACGGGATTTATATGGGAGCTAGGGTCAATTATGGACCGATCTTCGTAAAATTTACCACACCGATTTGTACTCTAACAGAATTTATTTGAGCCAAGTTCCATTAAAATACTCCTATTTTTGAAGAAATTTTGAGTGTAAAAAGTCTACTCTATTATCCGGAAAGATTGTTTTTGTGGGCCTAGATGAAATAATCGTAGAGACTTATATGACGGGTTCTTGTGACTGTAACCAAACTTTGTTTACTTATACTTAGTCATGTATCAACTAAATCAGAATTATATTACTTGTTGGCTATCAAGCAGCATCAACTGAACCACTAAAGCAGTTGTTATACATGTGTGTGTGTGTATGTAGTACTGACAGTAGGGCGCTCAATTTAATTACCTATTACTAATAATTTATTCAATATAATAGTATGAAAAATGAAAATAATTAAAAATACATAAATAAAATATTCAAGATAAGGGAAAATGGTAGTAATTTAATAAATTAATATATTAAGAAATATGTACGGGAAGATAGTAGTGATGAGTGGTCAATTTCCACGCTACATAGAATGGATTATTGTCCTGCGTTTTGCATAAAAATGGTAACCTTTTGGTATTATTTTTGGCGATTTATCAAATCAACTATTTTTGGGTAAAATGAAAAATATTGCACAGAGGAGCCGATCACAAAAATTTTGGTAATAAATTTGTATGTCCTATACTACTTGGCATATCAAATTAAAATGTGAGGGAGTAATTCTTTGTACTAAATTTAAAGTGTTAACTTTGTTAAGACCTTCAATGCATTGGTAATCTTAGAATATAAAAAATCACTCCTATATCACGTAAGTTATTTGCGAAAAAAAGCCAATAAAAATCAAAGCAAAAAATCTAAATTTCCAGATGCAAGTACAAACACTTTTTGACCATATAAGTTATCATAGGTGAGTTAGGATATTTTTTCTTCATCTTACCAAGTTCCTTGCAAAGGATATTAAATATCCGAAATCTTACATCATTCGTAGAAATTACGAATTTTTGAAACCTTTTCATACTCGAGATGGTTAACTTTGATATCCTGTAGCTTCTTTTTGGTCATCACACAGACGATTTTTCTGAAAGCTTAGATCCTCCTCCAAAATTCTTCCTTGTATTTTAATTCGAACCATCCAGTAGTTTAGGAGATGCAGATTTATTACCAAAATTTCTGCAGTCGAAATAACTGTGTATTGGGACAAAGTGAAACGTACACATAGAAAAAAGATATATTTTTCTTTGTTTAGAATTATAAACATATAACTGGAATTTACTTGAGGTTCTTCCAACTGGAAAATGTGTTAATTCAATTGGTTAGAATCATTAAAAAATATAGTTTAACTAGTACGAAAATTAAAACCAAAACAAATTCAGCGTTATGTATTCTAATTCTAATACTGAATTCTACTAGTGCATTAAGAAATCAAATTCGATGCTCTTAACTATATTCAAAAACATAAAAAATAAAAATATAAAAAATAAATGAAAATACTGAAAATACATTTTTAAAAAATATAAAAATAACCGAAACGAATTAAAAAATAAAAAGTTTGTAAAATATTTTAAAATTATGTATGTATCTTATTCTATATTGCATGTATTTAGTAAGATCATTTCAATATTATTTAAAATAATTTATTGTAAAGTCTCTGCAAAATAAAACCATCACAATTAAACATAACTTAATTAGTTAAAATGTAATAATTATTTCATACAGCTCCCATAATAAAATTTTTCCGAAAATAGGTCAAATGCTCACAAAATTTTAAATAATACTAATTATAGATGAGTTTTGTCTGAACGAAAATCATACTGCCAAATTAAATGAAGATCGGTTCAAAATTTACCGTACCTTAGCGTTACCCCTTTTCAACCACCTGGCCACTTTTTTGGTCCCCTTTTTAAAATGGAACTAAATGGAAAAATGACAAAAAACTAAGTTGTTTGAAATATCTCGACTCATTATATGTTAGATCTAATGCAGAAATGAATCATTTTGAGATTGTTTCACAGTATAGTGAAGAGCTTATAAATGAATTGAAACTGTTAAAAATTATAGCAAATAATAAAGTTAATGAACAACTATTTAAATTATCAAAATATAAAATCTTTTTGGACCGGATTGGGAAAATTAAAAAATATATTTGATGAATACCTATATCACAATATATATTTTTACTTTGGCTTATAGCAATGCTTCGGAGGAACTCCTTGGCATTCTCAATTATCACTAATAAAAAATAAATTGTTCAACAGACTTCATGCTTTTATTCCTAAATTTGTTAGACGTGAATTTGTAGTAAAGACTTCGTACAAAGTACAGAATTTTAATTAATGAAAAAATAAGTTTACTTTAATTATTTTTATAAATAAATCTTTACTTTTTCGATAATAAAAATTATTATAAATAAATTATTTTCTTATCAATAAATGCGAGTTTAGTAGTTTTTTTAACACAATATTTTTTATTTTTTTTTTGACAAATACACAAAATTTAAGGAGTTTTTTTAGGCATTGAGGCAGTTCATTGCAGTTAGATTAAATCCCTTTTTTGGTACACTTTTTAGTAATTCTCAGCGATGGCGCTGATCTCGATCCATTATATATTAATTCTAACGAAGAAATTAATTATTTTGAGATTGTTTTGCAATTAGTGATGTATAAAAAGACCACAAAGAATTTATATATGAACTGAAACTGTTAAAAACTAAAGTTAATGATAGAGTTTATAAACAACTATCTAAGACATCAAATGCCGAATCTTTTTGGACTAGATTGTGAAAGTGAAAAAATATATTTGATGAATGTTTATATCCTAATTTATATTTTTATTTTAGCCCATAGCAATGCCCCGGCGGAACATTTTTTTTAAATCACCCCTAATGAAAAATAAATTGTTCAACGCTTCAATCCTAAGCTTGTTAGACGGGGATTTGTACAGAATACAGAAGTTTCATTAGTAAAGAGAGAATTTTTTTTAACAATTTCTATGAAAACAATTATTATAAATAAATTATCTGTTATTAATAAAATTTAAATTAGTATGCTTTTTTTTAAAACACAAAATTTTTGTTATCATTTTGGCAAACAAAAACAAAAAGGAAACAAATTTTGAGGAGTTTTCTTGGTACTGAAGTAGTTATCCCTTTATTTTAAAATATCTCTTATTTTGGCGACTTTATTTTTTGAATTCCCCTTTTTTTGTACACTTTTTTAAAATTCTCAACGTTAACACAGCCGTACACGAACCCTTCCTGATAATTACTTTTTCATTCATAATTCGCATATAAATAATTGTATAAATATAAAATTTAGTGAAAGTAAATGCACTAGATTTACAGTAAACTTTCAGCCAAATTTCAGAAAAATCGGTTTATATATGACCACAGCTTCCATAAAAGACCATATCACGTTAACGCTAATTCACAATTACGTTTGCGCATCAAATAGACTTAATATAGCAAAAACTTCCTACTGTTACTTATCTACTTACATTAAGTAATTTCCAAAAATTCTATATAGTATGCAAATAATTTAGTTAATAAAATAATTATTTACAAATTTTATTACTTCAATTTTATTTAGTATTTTTTCTTGAAATTTTTTGAAAATATCTTTTTCTTCTAAATCGCAAAAAAATCCGCAAAATATTTTTTAGATTTCCATTCCACATATATTTCGTAAAAATACAAAATATTTATTTTTACCCAAGTTCGTCTAAAAGCTTTTTGAATTTCTATAAAATTCAAAAACTGCCCGCTTTTAGACCGATAAAAAAAATGTATATATATATACTCGTATATTAAAAATATTTCTACAACTTTTACTTTAATAAAAATACATAAATGTTGTAAGGAGTATCCTCGGGTATACTCAGCCTATGTTCCAGGTCACCACAAGAAATAACAAGACCTTCTTTCTCTATTACAAGTTGCAATCTTCGACTCTCTTAATTCGGTACCGTACTTCCTCTGGTCGTTCCCAGCTCCGGACGTGTTTCTCCTCCACTGCTACTCCACACAACCCGATAGTTGTTCCAGGTTCCACTGTAATTCACAGATGATATTAGTTAACTACTTAGTGGACCTGAACTTATAGTTACTGCTCCATAATTACAACGATTATTGCCTAACTAATGAATTATCGACTGCCCGATCTCTTTGGTGACTAGCGAATAACTAAAAAAAAATTATTCTTCAAATTATTAAAATTCTAAATAGTTTTATGACTGACAAATCACTAAACGATTCTTTAACTTTAATACTTTCTACTCTGTTTTCGTTACTAAACAATCACTTAACGACTATTAGTACTCCGTTTTCGTGACTAAACAATCACTTAACGACTATTACTACTCCGTTCTCGTGACTAAGCAATCACTTAACCATTATTACTACTCCATTCTCGTGACTAAACAATCACTTAGCGACTACTTCTACTATAGGAATTTTGTGACTAAGTAATTACTAGTTCCTGTTTAAATTCACTAATATCTATTCTAACTTACTTGATTATTCTCCTGTCCTCGATGTTACTTTCGTTGTTGCTCTGATCCGACTGTCTGTTTAAAATCTTTGGTCTCCCTTTTCTACACAGTTCTGCTTTCCATTTTGTTGATATAAACCTTTTTATCTACCAGCTTGTAACAGTAAAAATATTTAGTCTACGAATTTTGTTGTTATTCGCTAATCCCGTTATTTACTAAAATTTGCATCATATGCTTATTGTTAATGTCTGATTTATCAAGAAATATTATCGTTATGTTTGTTGTTAGTGTTTGTCTATGAAAAATATTTATGTTGTTATTAAAGATCAATAAGAAACCACAACCATAGGGTGTGATACTAGTTTGTGTGCAAACTATTCGTCACAATATGTTTCTAAGGACTTATGCTTAACAACTAAATTTGTAAAAAGAAAACTTTTGTAAAATAAAAACAAAAATATAAACTTAAAAATTTTGAATTTTCAGTTTTTGCCTCTGTAATTAAAAATTACAAACAATGTGTGACTTTGACACTGCACTACACGGAGATTGAAAAAGTAGGAAATTTGTAAATAAATAATGATAAAACATTTTATAAATTTTTATCCAGAATGATTTTTTTTTTCAAAATATTGATTTTAAATTTTTAGTTAATCCAAATATTTATCAATTTTATCCCTCTGTGTGTTGGTTTTGGGATTTTTAGTCTTATCGTTATAAGGATTATTGAGTCATTTCCAATTTTCATATTTTTTATGGCTTTTATTATTGCATCACTCCTTTGATTTGTTTTATTAGATTTTCGTATACATTTTAATATCACTGGTGATTAAATCAATAGGAAATACAACTATTTACTACATTTTCCGAAAAGTTAAAAAAAAAAATAGTTTAAAATTTGTTAATAATTCATGCCAATATGTTTTTACCATACAACCACAATTCCATCATTTTTACATTAAGTAAAGATCTGGAAAAACATTATGTTTCTAGGACAAAACATATTTACAATTATAATATGTACAAAATAAACTGTTTTTGATTTGGATCTCTTCCTAAGAAATATAAGCACTTAAAAAACTTTTTCAAAATATTTTATTTGCTTGCGATCAAAAAGCTAACAAATAACAGATTTCGTGGATGAAACACAATTTAGATATGTAGTGCAATAAAGGTAAACATTTACAAGTTTTTTCTTTTTTTTTTTTGCAAAAATATTAACACTGCACGAAAAAATTAAACTTTTGTTCATTGTCCCACATGATGGCATTGCACAGTGGGGCAGAATCGAAATTTTTTGGAAATAAATCTGTAGCTTTTGATCGACTGGTTGAATTTTCATGAAATTTGGTACAAGCGTGGAAGAGGAGAGCACAATGTCGAGATCGGAAGGCGGGCACAACAAACCCCTCAGGGGCGGAGCTAAGGGGGATCAAAGTTAGGTACCTCTGATATAAAAAATTTTTAATCGCTTGCCAAATTTTTGTTTCTCGCCGATTTCAAATATTTTTATACATTGTTGTAGGCCCTGATAAGAACTATAAAAAATATGCTTACATGTCCTATTTATTTTTTATATTTTTCGAGCTATTTGCGTTTGAATTTTTAAGAACCATAATTTTGCATGTTTTCGGTCCAGTTTTTTTTTTTTTTCATATATATCCTAGTATTTCCGACCGATTTTATTAGTTTTTTTCATAACTAGTTAAAGAACAAAATTGTCTATTGAATAAAAAAAAATTGAAGTCGATACCTTTGCCGAGTCCTAAACGATTTTGAATTTGAAAATTGCAAAAAATTACGACTTTTTGTGTTTTTTTAGCCGAAAAACTATCTACACTCTTTTTTATCTAAAATAAAATTCTATAAAATAATTTTGCACTTTTCTGAAAGATAACTTCACAGACATGACTTCAAGATAAAAAAAAGTCAAATAACTCACTTGGTCATGGTACACACCCTCCCGAATTCGATCCATTTTATATGAAAGTTTTGAATTTAGGCCATATTTTCTCAAATCCCAAACCACAAATCGACAAGCGGAATATATTTTGAGAATCTCCAAGTATGTTGTTAAAAGTTTTAAATCAAAATCTACGGGACTTCGGAGAAATGAGGATTCTACTGCTAAAAATGTAAAAAAACCCATTTTTGGGAATTTTCATTAGTTTTTTTTTTTTTTTTTTAGAAATTAAGGAAAACCCTACCCTGATTGAAATTTGGTTAACGCGCTTTTATTTATATTAATAAGATCCATATTTTCTGTAAATTTCAATAAGATATTTTCATAAACAAATATGTTATTACAATAAAAAATTTGTATTTTATCCAAAAACCCCAAATTGGGCATTTTGTTTGGTTTATTTCTAAATAGCTGAAGAAATCTTAAAAATATATATTCCGAATTAAGCTTGTCCTTTAGCATATATAACTTCCGATCTTCTGCAAAAAGATTCGAGTCAATATCATGCCTCATTTCAGAAATATGCGTCTTTAAACTATATTTTTACAAACTTGCAACTTTTGCCTTTAGCTTTGCGTGAATAATTACTTAGAAAATTATGAATATTTCTATATACTTTCAATAATATCTACACACAAAGTAATTTTTTAAAAATAATTAATATATATTTTTTATTTTTAATAGGGTTGCCACATTTCCCAAATTTAAGTAAATCTTTATCCTTTTCTAAGCATTAATATATTTCTATTAATGAATTTAAAATAACAAAACAAACAAAAAATGTCTATTTTAACTTAACCAATAAGTATTTTATTGGTTTACATTTATCGTGTTTACCTAAATTTAACAAATGTATTTCTCTATTGGTGATGGTTAAAAATTTATATATTTAAGATCTAGTGGCAATGTACAGATATCCTTTCCGGTGATACCAAACTGCAGCATTTATCTATTGCTGATAGTTCAAAATCTATATTTTTATGAGCTAGTGACAATGCACAGGTAATATCCTTTCCGGTGATACCTGAGAGCAACATGTAATATCAATGAATTCGGTATAGGTACTCTCCCAAATTGAATCTGAATTTTACCTAACGAAAATTCACAGAATACCTGTAAATATATATACTTGCAATATATCTGATAAATATATATTAATGCGCAACTAATCCTTATCAACATCAATACGAAGTTGATTACCACGTTGATTACATTGAAACATGAACAATTGTGTTGTGTTCTGTGGAGTTTATCTAAAAATTATCTTAGTCGTTTAAAAGCTATAGTGGAATTTATACATGTCATGCAAAAGTCGACGTCAATGGTAAATCTCAGATATAGAGCTTTTTAAAGTTGTATGACGTAAAAATGAAGTCCTTGAATCAGCGTACTAACAGTTTAAAAATTAAACATTCCGATTGGATGGATACTGATATAGAAATACGGCGTGCAAAATATCAACTGGAGCACCCTGCAAGACATATGATGATTTCAGTACAAGATCTAAGAAGAAAAGACTTGCCCATAAGCTTTCTATAATTTCGAAAGAAGAAGTTTCTGATACATTCAAAGAAATGTTAAAAAAGGAGAAGCATCCAAACAGGTCAATTAATATTGCTGAAATACTACCAACTGCATCACCAAAACGTCTTAAACGTATTGCCGAGAGTGTACCTACTCCAACATCACAATCCAATTTTACAGAGGAAGAAGCAATTGCTTTAATGCTTGAACTGAACTTCAGCCGAAACAAATATCAAATTATAAGAAAAGCTCTGCTTGAAAAGGATACAAGTATATTCAAGAAAAAAAGCAAACTTTTTTACCATATATTTCGGTTACAGAAAAGGAAGCATGTGTAGAGCTATCTTCTTTGCTTGAGAATACAGCTACCGGACTATCAGCTCTTCCTGAATACAAGCGTGCTAGTGGAAATAAGAAAATGGGGGATTATAAAAGCGTATTTATAGCATCTTTGTTGCCATTAAGAATGCAATCTTTTTCCTTAAAGCAATCTTCATCAAAGTGTAAAAACTCATTTGAAGATATATGGCTTAACTAACCTCCAGGATGAAAACATTTTTGCAGACCTATTTGGTTCGAATACACATAGGAGTCGAAGACAACAACAAAGAATTTAGTGGAATATATTAAAGATGAAATAAATGATTTACAACCTCTTTCAATAACCATAAACCAATACACATTCGACATATCCTTTTAACTTAGTCTAGCAATGAGTGATGGAAAGGTTAGTAATGCTATTACGGAAACATCTTCTTTCTGGAAATCAATATTTGATGAGACGAAATCACAATTTTCGGATATTGGTAAAGCAGGGAGTATTAATGAAGAATTTCGGTTTCGGAATATATCCATTTCACGCCAAAATACTGTTCATGGAGCATTTTATGCACATAGCATATAATTTAAAGTATAGAAGTGTGCCAGAAAATTAAACAAAACCTACCAGAAACAAAGAGGATTTAAAAACACTTAGAACATCTAAGAAAAGTAGAATCCAGGATGAATTCAGAGAAGAGACGGAATTAAAATTCGACAAACCTCTGCCGACTGGTGGTAGTGCAACTGATGGAAACACAGCAAGAAGGTTTTTTGGAAATTTCGAAGCTACATCTATAATAAATGGTATTAATAAAGAGTTACTTGAAAGGATTAACATACTATTAATGGCAACTAATAATAAGCACACAATTAACTCTGCTCGATTTGGAAAATATGCAACAGAAATATCTAAACTACTTGTTTCTTATATCCATGTAAAGAAATGACACCAATAGTACATAAAATATTGTGTCATGGTGAAATTATAATTGAACGAAATATTCTTCCACTTGGAGAGCTTACAGAAGAGGCTCAAGAATGAAGAAACAGAGATTTTATGCACGTTAAATTATTCAGCTCCAGAAAATGCTCCAGAACGTCACAAAACTAGGATATTTTTAATAGCCTATTGTTATAATCAGACCCTTTACTATCATCAATGAGAAAACGTTGGATTTATTATGAGCCTTTATCAACTCAAAATACTGAAGGCTTGAAGGACCTTTATTATCTTTTAGATATGTATACAGAAACAACGGATTATTTTATAGAAAATAAGTAGTATAAGTTTAAAACATTACAAAAATTGTCTACATAAATTTAATGTAAATAAGTGATAAAAAATCGTATTAGAGATAGAATATTTTTTAAAGAAGATGATAAATACCATAATACTAATACTGATTAAGTTAAAATAGATATTTTTTGTTTGTTTTGTTAACTTTAAATTCATTAATAGAAATATATTAATGCTTAGAAAAGGATAAAGATTTACTTAAATTTGGGAAATGTGGCAACCCTATTAAAAATAAAAAATATATATTAATTATTTTTAAAAAATTATTTTGTGTGTAGATATTATTGAAAGTATATAGAAATATTCATAATTTTCTAAGTAATTATTCACGCAAAACTAAAGGCAAAAGTTGCAAGTTTGCAAAAATATAGTCATATATACAATAAATTGGATATATAAAAGTTTAAACGCACATATTTCCGAAATGAGGCATGATATTGACTTTAATCTTTTTGCAAAAGATCGGAAAATATATATGCTAAAGGATAAGCTTAATTTGGAATACAGATTTTTAAAATTGCTTTAGCTATTTAGAAATAAACCAAACAAAAGGCCCAATTTTGGGTTTTTGGAGAAAATACAAATTTTTTAATCGTAATAACATATTTTTAAAATTGCTTTAGCTATTTAGAAATAAACCAAACAAAAAACCCAATTTTGGGTTTTTGGAGAAAATACAAATTTTTTAATCGTAATAACATATTCTCTTATTAATATAAATAAAAGCGCGTTAACCAAATTTCAATCAGGGGTAGGGTTTTCCTGAAATCCAAAAAAAAAAAAACTAATGAAAATTCCCAAAAATGGGATTTTTTACATTTTTAGCTATATAATCTACATTTTTCCGAAGTCGCGTAGATTTTGATTTAAAACTTTTAACAACATATTAGAGATTCGCAAAATATATTCCGCTTGTCAACTAGTGCTTTGGGATTTGAGAAAAAATGGTCTAAAGTCAAAACTTTCATATAAATTGGGTCGAATTCGGGAAGGTGTGTACCATGACCAATTGAGTTATTGGGCTTGTTTTTTATCCTAAAGTCATTTCTCTGAAGTTGCCTTTCAGAAAAGTGTAAAATTATTATATGTTGTTAAAGAAAATTTTATTTTAGATAAAAAAGAGTGTAGATACTTTTTCGGCTAAAAAACACAAAAAGTCGTCTTTTTTGCAATTTTCAAATTCAAAATCGTTTATTTTTGGACTCGGTAAAGATATCGACTTCAGTTTTTTTATTCAATAGATAATTTTGTTCTTTAACTAGATAAGAAAAAAAACTAATAAAATCGGTCGGGAATACTAGGATATATATGAAAAAAACTGGACCAAGAACATGCAAAATTATTTATTTAAAAATTCAATCGCAAATAACTCGAAAAATATAAGAGATAAATAGGACATGTAAGCATGTTTTTTATAGGTCTTATCAGGGCCTACAACAATGTATAATAATATTTGAAATCGGCGAGAAACTAAAATTTGGCAAGTGATTAAAAATTTTTTATGTCAGAGGTACCTAACTTTGATACCCCTTAGCTCCGCCCCTGAGGGGTTTGTTGTGCCCCTCTTCTAAACTTAACATTGCAAACTCCTCTGCTACGGCTATACCAAATTTCATGAAAATCCAACCTGTCGATCAGAAGTTACAGATTTATTTCCAAAAAATTTCGATTCTTCCAAACTGTGTATTGTGAAATATTCTCAAAATAATTAATTTTTTCTTCTTAATTTAATAGATCGAGATATTTCAAACAAAGTAGTTTTTCATTATTTAGAACATAGTCAAAAAAATCTCTGCTTAGTTCCGTTTTAATGTTACGCATACGCATTTGTGTCCATTTTTGTAGACTTTAATAAACATCTCTTGAAGCATTCGTTTGCACTAACCGGTATTTCCTTTTATATTGTTTTTTTAATGGTTTTTGAATAGTTGTTTTTTTTTTGCTTAAAGCAAAAAATTTAAAGAAATTACAACTTCTTACTTTCCCTCTAAAAGAAGGGAAGTAGGAAGTTCTATCAGATTTTTTAGAAGGCAAAGATGAGAGATTCTTGGATACCTTACTATAGAACGTAGGCTGATATGAGCAACTATATCTTAAAGGTGGTGTAAATAGATCTTCATTTATTAATTAAATGTTACGCTTACGTATTGGTGTGTGTTTTATAGACTTTACTAAGCAAACAATATAAGTCAACACTAAAAAATATAGTGAAAAATGTAATGCGGATTTCGTAGGAAAACTCATTCCAAGCACCTGGATAATTTTATTTTCATTGTATTACATCTCAAATTTACCCTAACAAAAAAATATGATTTCCCAAGGTTATATAAATGTATCAAGTTAGAATAAATATCATAGTTATGTATTATAGAGGTATAGCTAAAATATGGAAATACCAGTTAGGTTTCTAACTTCGTAAGAGTTAGAAAAAGCTAAAAATTTTTGTTTTAGCTTGTACACAATTATAACAATATGATGGATAAAGATAAGGTGTAGAGAGAATTTCGTACATCGCAAATAATACAAGAAAATAAAAACTGCACTGCCAAACAAATTCTTGGTACAGCAAAGGTTTGATAAAAAAATTATTCTTTAAACAAATTTTAAATTTTAAATGAGGGGTGAAGATGGGTCCTATCGTGCCAAGTTTTTTTTATCCTATGATT
The DNA here is from genome assembly GCA_932274085.1 of Protocalliphora azurea. Lineage (NCBI taxonomy): Eukaryota > Metazoa > Arthropoda > Insecta > Diptera > Calliphoridae > Protocalliphora > Protocalliphora azurea. The sequence continues at coordinate 80,503,513 of OW026523.1, read as the reverse complement.
TCTCAACAAAATTATTCGTAGAACCAAATATCAAGGAACCTATCATTTCTAGATTTCCCATTAATTTTGGAATTCTGAAGATTTTAAATAATTTAAGCAACATAATTATATACGAATATGTAAGAATCCTAGAAATATGACGTATTTTATTCCTTAATCTTACAAAATTTAACGCAAAAATAAATCAATTTGTAATTTCTGAAATGTAATCAACCTATTTATTTCACCAACTTCAAGTAACAAACAATAACCATAATTTTAGTTTCAAAATTTTCCCGCTATTTTTTTTGTTAAACTGCACTTTAACTTATAACCGTGTTAAAAAAGCAATTGGTTTTTACTATTGCAAAAGAAAATAACTATAATTCATGTTATAAAATATGCTAGAAGCTATACAAAAATGTACATGGAAATTGGTTAAAAACTACATTTTAAGTAGATTTACATAAAAAAATTCTTATAACTTTACTAAAAAAAAAAAAAAATACCATCTTTAACCTAAGAACTTTAAAACAGTTCTTCTGTACACATATACATATATTCTCTTTTAACAAGAAGAAAATGGAACATTGAAATAAAAATAAGCGTCTTTTATTTGTATGAGTTTAAAATTTAAAGTCATACAGAAAATGGAAGGAAGCAAAGAAAGCAAAAAGCCAACAATAACTGAAAAAAAACGCTGAAAAAATTATATTTATAAAAAAGTTAAAATCCAAATAGAATTGAAAACGAAATTGATTTATCGAATTGAAATCAGTCAATAAACTTTTGCAGTTAAAAAGTTACTGCGTGTGGTGTGCACAATGGGAAAAATTAATGAATATTTTCAGAAGTGAACATAACTTAATGGCACAAAGGCAATACTTCTACATGCAAATTTGGTTTCTATTTTATTTGGAATAATTAAAATGATATGGTAACTTCATTTCAGGACCAGAGTAATAAAGATCCTAAGCTTCTTTCAGTGAAAAAAAAAAATCCATCCTGTCACTTCCAAACTCGTAGACTATTATGCTTTTAATTAGACTAACAATAAATCTTTATACAACCTAGCGGTGAAAAGAAAAGAGGTAAAGAGGCCTTCTAGAAGGCCTTTTTCAGAGCCAGAAAAGCAGCCTCCCGCAACATTCCGCGTTCATGTATTTTTTATACGCAATGCAGACCTTCTGTCACTTCCAAACTAGTAGATTTGTATACTTTTAATTAGACTAATAATAAAACTTCATATAATCCAGGGTTAAAGAGGCCTTCTTGAACATTTTTTTTCAGAGCAAAAAAGCTTTTCGCGGCAATCCGCCTTCATGTATTTTTTACTCGCGATGCCATTGCGATCAAGGCCCTACACATTCGATCCTCGATGCAGACTTTCTAAAAGGCTTCTTCTACGAATTTTAATATTGAATATATAGCATATTTGAATAGAAATAGTCTACGACTACGACTTTTGTATTGGAGATATAGTACATTTGCATAAAAATAGTTATTTTTTAGCTCTCCTGAAATATTTGAAAATTTGAGTTATGTCGCTTTTAATAAAAATATAATAAAAACTATAAATTGAAAATAAAATTAACTTAAAAATTAACAATTTATGCAAGTAAAGCATTAAACACAACTAATTGTATTCTTATAATACCCTTCATCACCGGTTTAATTTCTACAATATTCACCTAGGACCCCAAAAAGTATATATATTTTGGATCCTTATTGAAAGGGAAGCGATATAATTATTTATTTCAGTTTGTCTACTGAAATAAGTTTTTAGAAAGACCCAGTTATCGGATATACATTAATTTTTAGGGCATTTCCTGAAGAGGTATAATTATAGCTTTTACTTTCTCCCTAAAAGAAGGAAAGTAGGAAATTCTATCAGATTTTTTAGAACGCAAAGCACTCTAGAATGCCCTAATATAGAAGACAGGCTGGCATAAGCAACTTTATCTTTAAGAAAGTGTAAATAAGCCTTCTAAAAACACGATGTAGGTTTTAAACATTTTACCACTGGGAAATAATAAATCTGTGCACAAATAAAACAGTTCCTTCCTCATAGTGTTCTCATAATATTCTCAATTTAATTCTCAACTGAAGTAAAAGTTTATTTTCTATCAATAAAAAATGCGAAGAAATAAAAAAGCAAAGTTGAGTTTTGCATACATTTTATATAAAAAATTCAGTTAGCAAACGAATGAATTTAAATCGTGTATATCTCTGGTACTTCTGTTAATATATGTATGTCTGTGCAAACTTTTGAGTGCCAGAATAAATACAAAAAAATACATAACAAAATAGTTGGTATGACAATATGTTTATTGATCTTTTGGTTTTGAAAAAGTTTTTAAAGCTTCTAAATATTTTTTATAGGGCAAAAGAAATCACTGGAGACCAACATATGCAAATGTTATGTTTAAGATATTCAGATTTTTCTAACGTTTGTATGTTTGGTATTTGTTTTTTCGAACCCTTGTTGAGACATCTTAGTCATTTACTGAAATATAGGTTATAAAAACGAATATGCATAGTGGGACATTTACTTAAATAGTTTGAAGTTTTCTTTAGATTGACACTCGTATCTATTCAATTGAGAAGAGAACACAAAATGTTTTTAATTTCTGTATCATTTTCCTCCCAAAAAAGTAGTTATCACTTTGTTATCTATATCACTTTGTTATTACGTATTATCCACATATATGTACGTATAAGTACGTATCGTGGCATTGAAACTTTTTTAAAGATTCGATTTAACCAAATTGTAGAATTATTTCAAAATCGGTATCTTTGAGACAAGAAGATGATTGTTTTATAAACTTGTTTTGCCTATTTACTTGAGAAAATGCTATATCATTACCAAATTAAAACTTGGCAGTGAATTCAAACGCCTTCGGAAAGCCTTGTCTAAAAATTCCAAGCATAGTAAGTCTAGCTTAGAACAATAAACCTTGAATTCTAAAGTTCTCATTTCAATCAGTTCTCATTTTCATAAAGCAAATTAATAGTAGGTACTTTCTAGTTTTCTATCTATGACGAGACCTGGTGGAAAAGTAAGGATTGCACTTACTTTAAGTGTCCTTAACTTGTTTATAACGTATGCGAAATAAAATTACAACAAATTTAAAAATGCTCACATTTATCCAAAAATTAACACAAATCTTTTAATATTTTTTTCAAAACATAACATATTATGTTATTTTTATATTTCCTAAATTTGGATCCTTTTCTATACTTTTGCACCAGTTCTGAAGGACTTTGTATCATAAATTTAAAAACTGGATATTTTGGGACTTTACATACCTGTTATTCGGATTTAATTTACAGAATTTGAATTGAGAAAATCGTCACAAATTGACTTTGATTTACAAATAGTGTTCCTTAAAAAAAACTTGACACTCATTGCCAGCATGACCGTTTGGTGACTTTAGTCACCAGTTTCCCCTTTTTCAACAATCTGACGCCTTTTTTAAAATGGCGCCTTTTTAAGGTAATGTGGTAAATGGCGAAAAATTATGTTATAAGTAATACCATTTTAAATTTAAAAAATTTTGACCCTAGGTTACCGATTTAGAAAAATTTTTCTGCATGTGTAGAGGAGTATACAGAGGCATGAAAAATTAATTTTTCTCATTTTTATTTTGAGAACTGTGGCAACTCTATAGCTTTGAAAGTGATTTAAATGGCCATAACTTTTGTAGTATAAAAGATATAAAAATAATTCTTTTTTAAAATATTTTCATTAATATATTTTTTTTAAGAATTTTCCTTAGTGACGTGTATCTAAAAAAGTCCGTCTTTAATTTCTTTTATAGTTTTTTGATATTAAAATTTATCGCTATACTCGCTACAGAAAAAAATTTCAGAGAAGTCAAAATTTTTAAATTTAAAATGGAATTACTCTCATTTGAAATATTTCGAACATATTTTATTATTATTATTATTTCTTGCTTTTGTTTTTATAAAATAAACTAATTTTAAGGAGTTTTTTAGGTATTAAAGCAATTGACCACTTTTATAAAAAATAAAAAATCCATTTTGGGCACTTTAAAAATTTTCAATGGTAACGCTGCTCATTATCACTTGAGTTAAAATATAAATCATTTCATATACTCATAAAGAAAAAATGCATATATTTGAACATTTTTTTCTTAAATATTATGAATCGAACATGACTTTTTTTCCCAAACTTTTTTCATAAAAATTAAAATTTTGTTCATAGTTATTATTATATTGTACTTAATGATAATTTTGCAAATTTTGCAAAAATGCTGGTAAAATTTTAATTCATTTTTATTAGGTTTGATTCAAATTCTAAATAAAAATACTTATGCATTAAAATATAAGCAATAAATTCCTTTAACTGGCAACTTTCCAATAAATAGCTGTTAAAAAGTAAGGATTAGAAATATGCTTAAATTTGCTGCCATTATATAGCACAAGCATCATTGTAATAAAAAACGTATCAGTTGTACTCTCTGCCTGCAACATATACCTAAAAATCATTAAATAATATCTAAGAACAAAATTATATTTTTTATGAAAAATTTTTGGGAAAAAAAGTCATGTTCGGTTCATAATATTTATGAAAAAAGTTCAAATATATTATTTTTTTTTCTGTGTAAGTGGTAAATATAAAACAATACTAAATTTTTGTTCAAGGTATTTCTGTTTTTGTTAACATTTTGAAGAAACTAGAACTCCAATTTTCATGCAAATTTGTATGTTGTAATGAAAAAATATGCGACCATGTTATTTAAAAAAGAGCTAAACCAGATTGTTGAAAATTTCCAAAAAATTGTTCGTCAAAGGCTCATACATATGTTAGGCTAATGCTTTTTAACTCAAGGTTTTAGTGGGATTAATTCGTTTTTTTTTTTCATTTTAATTGGTACTTTTTGAAAAAAATTATTTTGAGAAATTCGGAAGTAAGATTAATATACATATCTAAAAATGTTTCAAATCCCTTCGGAAAGTTATTGGTAATTGAGAAATAGTACTGATCACTCAGTACCAGTACAGAACCATTTGCCACAACCGTGCTCATTAAGTACCCGCTGAGAATCAATTTTTAGCATCCTTGTTGAATGCGCAATTAGCAGAGACTATAGAACATAAGAAAAGTTAGGAGGACCTGGGTTCGATTCCGGGTGGCACCATGAACATTTTAGATAAAATTAATAAAAAAGATCTAAAGAATTGTTCAATTCAATAATAATATTAAATTTGCAGAAATTTCTTTTGAAAAATTTAAAAAAAGAAAATGTAAAAATTTATATTATTGTGACACAATTGAACAGGTAAATTTAAACTAGTCCTATGACTAGTGTCCAACTGTACCTAAAAGGCATTAATTAGCCACCTTAAATGACAAATCCGTGTAAAAGTTTTAGGTTCGTCTCATATAAAGTTCCGAAACTAGAACTAATCACAAACTGGTTCTTTTTCCTCTAGTTGATAATTCTGATATTTAAAAAATAAATACAATATAGTTCTTGATAGATATACTGAAGCTGGAATGTAAAAATTATATTTGAATTAAATGGTTTACTTTTAATTAACCTCTATAATGTCACATACTCTCAATAGAGATAAATTATGAAATAAATTGCAAACCTGTTGCTTTTTGAAAGAATATTAAAATAACTGACAAAAAATATTTCAGATGGAATCGAAACAAAACTAAATTCTGTTATTATATGAATTTTACTAATATGAATTAATTTGCAAGTTCTCTTAAAAATATACTTTTATTTATTTGCAATTTATTGTGAAAAAAGCCATCTGTTTTTAATATACATCATTGGTTTTTAAGGTGTAACAAATAAAATAGGTGTACATGTAAAAATAATAACATGTCAATTATTATAATTTTTGGTTAATCGGTAACACCTAAATTTCAGGCAACTGTAATATAATAACAATCTATAAATATTCACTGTAATATTCACTATAATATTTTATGCCAATATTTGTGCAACAAGTAGAAATAAATATCTCAAAGTCAGGCTTTGGTCCATCTATGCTGGTATAGCTTGTAGTTTATAAAAACTACAAGTCCTACTCTACAAAATAATAAAAACCAGTGCTAACAGGCTAGGTCCATATTAAAACGAGGTCTTTTAAAAAAGTCCATGTATAAATTTTTACTCTGATTGCTTTTAACATTTCTGCATTTTATTCTGAATAAAAAAGCTAATATAGTTTTTGTCGCCATGTTAAATTAAAGAGTTATAGCGCAATAAAGATTAGTTACTTTTAAGACCTTTTTTAGAATAAAAGTCAAAGACGACTGGCCGATTTATGACCGATCAGCACAATTTTTGCACTCATATTATTTATTTAGCCCCATCTACCAGAAACTGTCGGTGGTTTAATATATATGCGTACGCAAAAATTTTATACAAATTGGTAAACTGAATTAAAAAATAAATAAAAATTAGCTTTTTTGATCACGAATAAATAATAACATAGGGTATGCTCTTGTCACTGAGTAGTAACTGCATGGCATTATACAGTCTTTGCTGGGAAATTTTTAAAATTATGAAACAACAATAAAGTTATGCAAAAATGCCAATATGTATCTAAAAATACAAATTTTAAATACAAGTACATTATTTAAATAATTTTTTTTTATATATACATATGTACGTCTTCAATATTAATGATAACTGTGTACAAATTTCAATTTTAAAAACATATGTTTTTCCATCGCTTAAGCAACTCAATTAAAATAAATAATATCAACCAGCTCCACTTTATTTCAAAGTAGTTAAGAAAAATGTCCACACATAAAGACAGAGAAAACTATTAATAAAAATTTTTCGGTTCTCCGTTTCTCCTTATTTAAATAAAAATAAAATTCAGTTTTTAAGGTGCATAATAATAAAACTATATAAAATAGCGTTAACCAACAACAAAGACCAAAAGCACAAATTGATAATTTATAATTTTTCAACAGTTTGATTAATGTATGAATATATATGTATGTAAACTGTTTTTTATGAGAGTAAATACTTGTTTCACAAAAAACGATTTTACAGGATCTTCGAGAAATTTTTCTTTTAAAAGTCGAGACATTTTTAATCCTCATCAAAAAAGATTATCGATTTCTTTCAACTAAGAATAATTAGTATTACTTAGGCTTAAAATATAAATAGCTTCCTCCATACATTATTATTTTAAATGCATATAGAAATACAAGCTTTTTTCAAATAATTGCATAAACTAGTTTAGTAAAAAAAAGTAGGTTAAAACATTTTTTTTACTGTAATCCAACTTTTTATCGTAACAAAATATGTAGTTAACAATTCTTTTAACACGTTTAAAGCAATTTTATTTTTTGTTTGTGTGCATTATTGTATTTTACATGTTTATTTTAACAAATGTAAAATACATTCATATGTAGAAATATATATAAAATCACTATGAAGGCATTCATGAAATTGTTGCTATATTATCCGTGAAGGTCAAGAGATGCCAACAATGGTAAATTATTGTTATGGGGGAGAAAATAAATTGAATAAATATGCAGATTAAAAAATACTAAAATAAAATTTAAGTAATCGAAATGTTTAAAAAGTATAGGGTTAGTTCACAAAAATATAAAATTGTATACATATGAAACATTAAAAAAATTTTAAAATGTTTAAATTTAAAAAGCTTCATTAGATTTACCAAAGTATATGTTAAACTAGATTATTTTTTATACTTGGCAATACTAAATATTGGTAATATGGCAGCACTCTTACATGCACTCATGCATCCATATCCGTTTATTTGCACTTCCTCTACCGTTTCCGTTAGGCAATGTTGCATATCTTGTCGTGTTTTAAATAAAAATATCACATTTATATGTACCAATACAATTAAAATAATAAAGGCTACTGCTTACATAACAGGATCCTATTAATGCATTATGTGTACATGCACGAATGTATGTGTATTGTATTAAACACAATTAAATAAAATTATTATTTTACAACACAGTACAATAAAGCGAACACACACAATTGGTAACACATTCATACATGTATTGGCTCATTTATTTCATGTAACAATAACAATAAAGTAAAAAAAGAGAATTATACACAAAGCATATCAGTTTTTTTTTTTTTTTTTTTTTTTGTTATTGATGTTGAAAACTCTTAAATATCCTTTAATTAAATTAATGTTTTGAACAGGCAGCATGAACAACAATAATAAAAAATTAAAATGACAACATAAACATAAAACAAATGTAAATTCATTTTATACATGTATATACTTATAAACACCAAAGTACATCGATTTGTTTGAAGGCAAAAAATATTGCACATGTACCTCCAAAAATTAAAGATTGATATGTTGTAAACATATCCCTAAAATATTTAGGTTCAATTATTTTGTTCACGTGAGCTGGATAACTTTTAAAATACTGCTAAAAATATGGTTTTCGATTAACCTGATAAATTAATAAAAAAAATTTTAACTTTTTAAAAAAAAATTACAATATACAATAGACACATGTTCACTAATAAGTAAACAACAAAAAACTTTTTTACCCTACGGTACATACGCAGGTAACTTTTTTGATTTTAAAATGCTTGCATTTCTTTAAAATAGAATTTATAACCAAGAAACTTCAGATCTTCACGATTAAAGTGTTTCTAAAGCTTAGAAACTAAAAAAACCACAATTTTGTTGACTTTGTCTATATATAAAATGATTTAAAGATTGACACTTACAATTGTCAATACCAAGGTTACCCCCATATTATTTTTATGTGCTTTGCACTACAATTAACTTTACTTTGCAGTATTAATTATTTCTATCGCCTTTTTATTTATTTAAAGTTAAAATATAAAATTTTTCGTTTAAACTAGTGAATAAGCTTGTTCATATCAGTCAACAGTTTTGTTGCATAAAATCTGACTTCATTAGGATTTGAAAGCTAATTTTGGACTCTATGTGTAATTTACGAGCATCAGAAAGATAAATAAAAGACAATATATGACAACTTACAAATCTAACTCATTATAACTATCTTACGCTAGTCTTTATGATTTTATCAATTATGGCACACACTTCAGCCATATTTAATCCTTCAATATTGGCTGTGGTTTTTATGATTTTTTTTCTTATGTCACGTAAAAATGTCCAGCATTTCAACTCTAAAAGCTCAAGCTCTTAGTATTATTTCCGCTATTTATACCAGGTGACGTAAACTTTCAATATTGTAGCTCCAAATTTGACAGGACCCTGTGCCATTACAAGTCTGGCTTGACTAATTTTTGGGAGGTTTCTTACATGAAACATGTGCCTTATTTTGGATTATGTCTTATCGTAAACTTTAAATTACAATTTATTCTTTTTAGAATAATACATGTACAAAGAACATAGTCTCTAAAACCAATATTAAATTATGCACTTTTTAATCATTTTTGGAAGTGGGCCTCATATATGGAAGCTATGGATTTTTGAGGAGCGAACCTAATAATTGTGTTTTTTACGTTTATAAAGACTATTTTATAAAATTAAATTGGCTTTTAAACGTATATAAAACTGAAATATGTAATATTAAAAAAATATCAACACCGAAACCCTATGCTTGGAGAAAATTTGTATGGGGGCTAGGTTATAGTAACCCAGCAAAAACCCTTCGGTTTTCGGTAATGGCAACAACTTATTAAAGTAGTTTCTCGGTAATGAGGCGTCATTATTATTTGCCAACTCTGTATTACATAAATAAATACTAAACAGTATAATAACACAGTAATATTGCAATCATGTGAGTTGGCAAGAGCGCTGGATTAGCAACCACAAGGTTGTTGGTTCAATCCCATTCTGATGCTGTTGGGTTGTTATAACAAAACGTCTAAAAGATATTTTATACTAAAAAAAGGTTTTGTCACTTAGAAAATTAAGTGCAAGATGGTGTACTGAGTAAGACGCTAGTCATTAAAAATGAATGTTTAATTTGTGTCCAAGTTCAAATCTCACTGACGGCATTTTTTTTTATTTTCGTTTACATACATATGTTTGAGTATCCCTAGTGTCTAAAAATAACTACATGAATTTGTGGACAACTCGAACAAAAATAACTAGTTATTCAGGCAAAATTACATTAAAATAACATGAACGTATAGAAAAACGGACTTACATTGTGAACATACTCAAATATGTTTACCAATTGGCTTTTAGACTTATAACTAACTAAATGATCTTAATGAATAAGTACATAAAAATCACAACGAAAACAGACTAAGGTACCCAGGTACCCGGGTACCGTATTATGTTATTTTTTTATTTTTCTTTTTTATTGTTATTATTATTTTTTTATTTTTTTTAATAATACTTTTTTATTAAAATTTTTATATTTCAGTAATTTTTTATCGTAAGTTAGTTTTCATAGCATCATTAGACTGGCCTTATTCAGTACTATTAATATATGTATTCGTTTTTATCCTTTAGTAACAAAACCAATATTTTGGATCAATGGTCCGTAATATGTTAATTTAATTTTTATGACTAATAAATGTTTATTTAAGAAAATAAATGTCACAAGAAGCACAAATTCGTGTAAGATGGCGACTTAACTTCAAGAACTTTTATTTAATCGACTATGACCGCGGTTTTAAGAGAATTTAATATATTTTTCATAAATATATTGATATATAAGTATAATATATACTTTCATTCAACTTATTTGCAAAAATTGCTGACTTAGCCTTTTGGAAACCTTCGCATTATACTTATCCAATGGTTGAATTCAATATATGTATGTTTAAAAACGCCGAAAATAGATACAATTACATGTTCATATAATGAAAATATGAAGAAAAAATTTAACAAAATCTTCATATTTCGCAAATAAAAGGAAATGTAAAAATTATTCATATGCATATTCTAAGCGTTAATACGTGTAATATTTTGGAAAGTAGAAGAACATACTAATCATTATTTGTAGGGGGATACATTTGTAACTTTTTTGTAAGGAACTTTAATGTACTTTAATGTACATCAGGGGTACAAATAACTTTTTGCAATTTTTGAAAATATTAAAATTGAAATTTAGAATTTAATATTTTTTAAATTTATTCATATAACGCATTATTTTGATTAAAAATAAAATTGTATTATCCAACTACTAGCAATTTCTTCAATAAAATATTTTTTTTTTTTTTTTTTTGCACAAAAGATTATACTATCGCATACTTCTTTTTGCAAAAATTCATGATGTTTGTTTTTGTAATTTTAAACTTTTCTTAGTTAAATATAATATTGAATTAATGTTTTAGCTAATGGTCACTAAAACATTAATTTAACATTACATTTAATTCTAAAGTAATCTTCCGTTGTTTTTTTGCGTTTAAAAATTATGATTTATATGAATCTTATGATTTAAACGAAACTGAAAAAACTGCTACAGGTATGACTTTACCTATTTATTTTATGGTTATAAGAAAATAATTATGCGCCCTATGGTACTGAGCAGAATATTTAGTGTAGTGCCAATTATTATTGCCAATATGAAAAATATAAAACTTTTTAATTAAAAAAATAATAATTTAATAAAACAAAATCAAATGGAAATGGCTTTCAGTGCGGCAGATTTTTTCATTAAAATAATTTTTGAAAACGACTGTTTTTTTTTTTTTTTTTTTTTTTTTTTTTTTGTAAAAAAGTTGTACTCCTAATATACACATTATACTATATTCTCATGTATATGTACGTAAAGTTACAACAATAATTACTAGTTAATGTTGTTTGTTGGTTAACAAAATTTGCATTAAGCTAAAATCGCATTAAGTAATACATGCAGTGTGTCAGGGAATTATTTTTACAATGAACAAAAAATTCATTTTTCAAATTTATTTTACAAAATTTGGAAATATTTTATAAAATTTAAATTTTTTATTGCGTTTTGTGTTGTGTATATTTTTTAACGTGTTATACTAAAAACAAAAACATTACGCTTGTAATAACGAAAGTACAACAAAAACTATACATACTTTAATCTACCTGTCAAGAAATTGTTTTTACGTATGAGGTTTTGTTGCTATTTGAAACAATTCCTAAAACTTTGGAATGTACTTATCATTACCCAGACAAGAATATGCCTTCTAGTCTACAATATATCATCAGTTATTCTCAAATTATATAATAAATATGCCAAGTAAACGAACTGAAAATAATACCCTTATGTGTATTCTTAAACTCCCAAATCGGAAAAGTGTCAAAAATTTTAAATAAATGTATTCCATATTAAGGCAAATGCTTATATCGTAATAAAGTAATCTAAAAATGACGAAACTTTAGAGCTTAAATATAGTTAAAGCCGTCTACGTAAAATATTCGGCAGAGTAAAACGTAGGACAATAGGAAATTTCGCATATATCCACCAGGATTCTTTTTGAAAGACTTCAGGAAGTGTATAGGATTTTTGTCTTTCAAGAAACAATAAGAAGGACACTAAACGAATATAAATACATGCTGAAAGCTACGAGGAAAGAAACACTCTTATTAGGGCAAAATGTTAAAAAAATATTGCCATCATTCGCTCTGGTGCGCGCTGGTGATCCTAAAAATTTCTGGGGCGAATTATTATTTTGAGGAAATATTAAAATTATGCTGAAATATCAATGAATCCAGACAGAGTATTTTGGGAAATCTTAAAAAGAGTAGAATTAAAAAAGATATATGGGCAATTATCAGAAATTTTTAATTATAGGCCTTCAAAAAAATATTATTATAATAAATAAAATAAAAATGATAATGAAGTAATAAAACTAAAAAAAAGCTTTATAATAAAAATCGTTATTTTTAAAAATCTTAGGGAAAATTAAGATCAAATCAAAGTTATTATACGAAATATATTTTATTCGAGTTAAATAATAAGAAACGCTATTTACTCGTAATATTGTGATCTTTTTTTAAACCAAGGACATTTTTTTGCTCCATAAAACTTGTATCTATTAAAACTAAACACCATCTAATTTTTCCAATTTTAATTAATTTCGTGCTATTCACACGATGTGTTTTAGAAAAATATGTTTTGACAAAAGTGTCCCGTTTTGAAAAATGTTCGCTCTTGTTTTTCAAACTTAGCGACTATGTACTGCGCTGACTATTTCGGGCACATCAACGAGATATATCGCAAAATATGCACAATTGCAAGATGTATCAATCCATCTTTCAAAATTTATTGTCATTTAAGGAGCGCACAGACCCTGCCCAAATTTGTAAAAGTTAAAAAATTTTGTCATCAAAATTCGACTACCCTGTATTTAACTACTGAAATTTGATTCACAGAGTCCGATTAGTTTATATAAGATCAAATGGGGTCAAAAAGTATAAACGCGCAAACAAAAAGTGTAGAAGAATGAGAAAAAGTTAAATATTTTTTTGCCCTTTTTCTAAGTTTTTGAACTTTGAATAACAATCATGAAACATATGGTACTAAGAATGTCCAATCTATTTGTTTCAAGTCTTATGAGTTCAGATTCGTAACTCATTTGTTTAAAAACGTATTAGCACAAAAAGTATTAATGATTGATAATGACCCATATACATTTATATTTAGAAGATATTCTTAAATACAGACGTATACAAACGTATTTTGTTCAAAGTATTTGGAAATTCGGTAATTTTGTAAAATAGCATAGATGTGCAACAATATTTGAAGGCTTTGGTAGCTCGTTTAATAAAAAGTGTTAATAAATCTGAGTTTATGAAGGACAAGGAGACAAAAATTCAAGTTGTGTTGAAATATTGACACCAAGATCATAGGGCCAAAGACCATGACATTAATTTATTAATTTATTTGATGAAAAGTATGCCAGCTGCTGCCACATTAAATTCTAAATCCAGAAATTTTGTAATTTTCTTAAGCCGTTTTATAAATATATATTTATTTAGTTTTTGCTCTCTTATTAAAAGTATAAATTTATACATGTTACTTTCTTTTATGTTGTATATTAATATATATGTTAGTTAACATATCCGTAATAAGAAATATTATATTAGCTGAAAATTATATATATTTCTGAAGCCAAACTATGAAAAATTCATGTTTTTGTTTTTTCAATGTAAAACCAATTCCTCGACATACTGTATGTATAAAAAACAAAATGATTAACTTTTTCAAAATTATAATGATAAATATCCACTCTTACATTGGCTGAAATATATGTAAATAAGGGCTAAATTAAATCAAATGATTATGATATGAAAGACTATATTAACAATTATTTGCATCTCCAAATGTTTTTTTTTTTTTTTTTTTTAACAATATTAAATAACAACCGCTCTTAATAAACCACAAATTTAATATCGTGACAAACAGCGAAAAAATCAATAACAAAATTTTAGGTGATCTCATTCCTTAATGTATTGTATTGAATTGTCCCACAATTGTAAATTGTAAATCACTTTAGAACATTTACAGCAAAAATACAAACACCATTATAATAAGTATGCATTTTTTTCTTTTGGACACATATTTGAAAATATGCTCATACTCATGCACATCTATGTAATATACTAAATATTACATGGATGTGCATGATGCCTCCGTATTTGTAGTATAAATACAAAAATTCTCAACGACTGGATTTAATTATGCAAATGGTTTTGTATGCACTTAAATACAATTAGTGGTCATAAGCGTTGCTTGGTTATTTTGTGTAATTTTTCAGTTTTCCTTCTTAATTTTTAATGTATTTAATAGCTTGTTGGGTGTGACTTTTTCTGTCATTTTATATGTTATGCGCCCTCACGTATACAATAATTAAAATATAATGAATGAAACTGAAAGCAATATTTTTTGTTTAGAACTTGTAATTGCATAAAGGAAACATAAATATTTTAACATAATTACATGTGTTTAATTGGTGTCTTACAATTTCCACAAAAATTTTTATATACAAAATCCATTAAACTAGTTGTCGATTTCAGTTTGACGTTTTATGAAATTGCAAAAAGTATGTAACTTTAAAAGACAATATTTGTGAAAAGACTGTGAATTTTAATGGCTTAAACGGTTTTTGAATTTTGCTTATTTCGGATTTGATACGAAAAAAAAAACATTTTTATGCAATTACATTTTTTAATGCATTAAATATGCTATTTGAAATTTTTGATTTTTTAACTTATTTGGAAAGTGTGAAATCTTTACATAAATATAAATATCTTATTCTGGTACGCACACATCTGCTATGCAAGATATAATTAAAAAAAACATGCTTCAAATTTTTCATATCAAAATAATATTTTTATTTTCTTATTTTTTGAAAAAAAAAAAAAATGATTTTAGTTTATATAAAATTGAACAAAATGTAAAAAGTATGCAACTTTAAATATTCATATCTCCTAAAGTTTTTGACGGATTCGTGTAACTTAAAAACCATATAATATAAAAACCATATAATTTTTTAATAAAAGATGAACAGAACAAGTTAAGATTAAAATTAGTTAACAACTTGTAGCATTTCTGCTTCAAATTTGTCTGGTATTTAATCTTATATAAAAATTAATTTGTATTAATTTTTAATTTTTTAGGTACAATTTCAAGAAAAGTTTAAAATACTTGATGAAATTTTTCGTGATATCTACTAGCTTCTCGACCCCCTTTTTACAGTGCAATGGAAGCGCGACAAGTTCTTTCAAATATAGATGAAAAATAAAATATATATACGCAGAGAAAAAACATGGTGACAGTATTATCACTACAACAGCATTATATTCTCATTGCTAATTTTATTGAACTTTAATAACTCTGTGTTCATGATAACAATGATTTTGATTCAATTTTGTCATTTAATGTTTACATTCAATAAGAATTTTAATATGATTGACTGCAAAAGTTATATGTTTTTAAATATTTTTCCCAGAAACAAAATTTTGTTAACGTATTATTACTTCTACAATCATTAAATATTTTCATTTTTTTCGTTGTTCTCCTGTTTTTAAACCATATTAACATTAATATTCCTATAACAATAAAATGTTACAATAAATACTAATCCTTTTCTAATTCTTTCTCATTTAGTTTATATATGAATAAATAGACAAGGTTTGGTGTGATTCAAGCAATGTAAGATATCTTGCGTTTGAACCATATATTGTGGTACAAATGAATATATATATATATATATATATATATATATATATATATATATATATATATATATAATTTTATAAAAATAATTATAATAATTTTTATTAATAAATTTTATTAATATTTTTTAGTTACATTTATTTGCAATCTATTTACATATAAATAATAAGCAAATCTTATAAGTATTTAAAATATTACAGAAACGTTAAATTCCAGCGAACTTAACAAAAGATATATTCCTTTGTATCTACAAGCTACTTAAATTATTGTTGTAATAAAATTCGAATGAAAGTACATTAACCACTTTTTTATATTTTAGACATAATTTCTTAAAATGACTTTAGCTTAAGGTATAAATGGAAGATCTAGCACATGTAGTCTTTTTAGCCGTCTTACTTCGTTACTGTCATCTAAAAGAGCTATAGCCATAATATTTTCGTGGTAGCTAAGTCTGTTCAAGTATGTCATGCTATATTTCTTTATTTCTTCCTTAACTTTGGTAATGTCAAGGTCATGATGAATGTTGTTGTTTTTTCTAACAAACCAAGGCGCTCCTGTTGTAAGTCTTAAGGTTTTAGACTGATATTTCTGAATAATAACAATATTAGAGTACGACGCTGTTTCCCATAACTGAATTCCATAAGTGCAGATAGGTTTTAAAATTGTCTTATATAGTATTAATTTGTTGTTTATACTCAATTCTGAACTTGAACCTAGTATCCAGTACATTTTTCTTGTTTTTATATCAAGTTGATTTCTCTTCAGTTTTAAATGATTTTTCCATGTTAAACGTCTATCAATATTTATACCAAGATATTTAAAGCAGTTAGATTTAGGGATCAAAGTTCCATTAAGATAAAAGGGCGGACAGTCACCTTCTTTAAGAGTGTAAGTAACATGAGTTGACTTATCAGCATTCACTTTAATGTTCCACTTTTTTAACCATACGTTTATTAAATCGAGTTGTGATTGAACTATTCCTGAAGCTTCAGATGCTGATTCTTTGACCGCTAATATAGCAGTATCATCTGCATATGTGGCAATCATAACATCTGTATTCGAAGGTATGTCTGCAGTAAATACTGTATAAAGGATTGGACCTAACACGCTTCGCTGCGGTAAACCGGACTTTATTGCGTCGATTTCTGAATTATCATCGTTGATGTTAACATAAAAACTACGTTCATTTAAGTAAGACTTCAACAGTAGGTAAAAAGGTGCAGGCAGTAGTTGTTTTAATTTGTATAGTAGGCCATTATGCCAGACTCTATCAAAAGCTTGCTTAACATCAAGAAATACAGAAGAGCAGTATTGCCGATTTTCCAACGCATCACTTTTTAACAACTCTGTGACATTGTTCAGGGGTTCCATGATTATGCCGAAAGCCAAACTGTTGATCGGGTAAGATTTTTAAAGATTCTAAAAGCGGAAACATTCGTTTTTTAATAAGTTTTTCAAATATTTTTGAAAGAATTGACAGCAGACTAATAGGTCTATATGAATCAATAGAATGTTCTGGTTTCTTCGGTTTTAGAATCATTATTACCCTCGCAAGTTTCCATTGGGAAGGAAAATGGGATAGCCATAAAACAGCATTGAACAAAGTTGTGAGAAAGACCAAAGCTTTCTGTGGCAAGTTTGTGAGTACTTTAGAGTCTATGTTATCATATCCAGAGGATTTATTCAAATTTAGTTTATTAATTTCTGTAACTACCTCCTTAAATTTAAATTGTGTTATAGGACGACTCATTTGACAAGGAATATCAATGAATTCATTTAATTTTGATGCTTCTTGTGCTGTATAGAATGAAAAAGGAGCAAACGTGTCTTCGAGAAAGGTTTTGAATGCCTCTGCTTTGCTTAAGTCTGATCTACACCAGACATTATTAGTATCTTTAATTGGAATATTAAATTGATCAAAAATTTTTGAACTGAATTATTTTTTAGTTCTATTAACCTTTTTTCACATGACTAACTGCTCGATTATAATTACGTTTATCTGAAGGGTGTCTAGTTCTTTTCCAAATTTTTCGAAGTTACCTTTTCATGTTAATTAGATCTCTTATTTCCATGGATATTCTGATTCTTGAACTGAAGGTGTGACTGTTTTGACGAGTAGACATAAAAGTCGCATCATGGATTATTCTCCAAAAATTTTCTACTGCCTGATCAACTTCATATCCAGTTTTCAGTGAAATGTTTAAATTAATGTTTGTTTCAACTATATGTTTAAAAAAGGTCACATCAGTTCTGGCAGAAAAAAGTTTGGTGTTATTAAGTCGTTTTTTTACGTTGGTTGTGAAATTGACTATAATCGGACTATGAACAGAACTTAAATCACCACTCGATACAATAGATAAAGATGTTTCTGGAATTCCTTTATAGATAAAAAAGTCTAAAAGATCAGGAATTTTTTAGCTGTCGCTTGGCCAATATGTAGGTGAGTACGTGGACAATGATTTGTACTGATTTTTAGTAATACATTTGGGATTTGATAAACGTGATCCCCACCAGGTATGTTTAGCGTTAAAATCACCATCTACTAAAAATCTATGACCAAGATTTTTAAAGAATTTTTCAAACTGATTACACAGAACATTGTATCGGGGTGGAAAGTAAAAAGAATATATTGTGACACTATTACTATTGCAAGTTATTTTAGCTCCAGCTGCCTGCATATTAAGTTCAGTCATAGAATCTAAAACTTCATATTTGATTGAAGACTTAATTAAAATAGCAGTACCAGCATGTGCCCTGTCATTGGGTTGATTAGCTGTTATTAAATCGAAGTCTCTTATACGAAAAAAAACTAGCTTGTAAGGTGTGATTCTGATATTAATAAAATGTCTATAAAATTATTTTTGAGAAATATTTCAATTATGTGATAAGCATTGACATTATGTTCATTAAAGTATTAGTTCGCTAATAATATGACAAAAGGAAATAGTAATATGATAAGATTGGATAATTATATGATAACATGAGGTCATAATATGATAAATCTATAATCATAATATGCAAAAGCAAACAATATGACAAAGAGGAATCATAATAATTATTGCTTATAATCATTTTTATTTTTCGCTGTAATCATATGTTCCAATCATAATATGTTGCTCTTGGATTAGTCACTACAACTAAATTTTTTTCTCTGCATGTATATTTTTAAGAGAACTTTTACTTATAAATTTACTTTACTTTACTTATAATATTACTTCACTTATAATATTATGTATGTATGTGCGTACATATGTATGGTGTATATACATATTGAGGTTCATATGCTTAAAATGAAAAAAAAATATAAAAACGAAAAAGAATTCAATATTTTTTCATGACTAATTTAAAAATCAGGTAAAATGTTATTTAGTTTAAAACTTATTGTATGTTAGATATAAAGAAAATTTTATTAATAACTGCGACATTTTTTTGCTTCACAAGATAATATTAGGTGATGTTTCAGATAACATACATCTTATATCATTCTCTGCATCCACACGAGAACGGCTTTTTGTTTTGTTTGACAAAAGAGCGGAGAAGCTAGTTTCACACAAAAATGTAGATACAAATTTTATTAACAACCTAAGTGCTTTGGACCCAAAAATCGGATAAATTTTATAATATTTCAACCAAAATATCTTAAGGTCTGTTGATTCGAAATCCACTTTGGCACACGAGTTACATTTTATCTCAATTATTTCATCTTGAAATAAATCAGGTATTTTATTCCTATTAAAAGGATTTCTTAATAAATTGCTTTGTCATGATTTTGCCTTTATTTCGGAAAAATTTTCTATTAAATTTATCATAGATCTTGTCTAAATGTGTGCCATTGAATCGTTCAAGTTATTCCCATCATTATTTGAATCAATTACTTCATATAGTAATGGAAAAGCATAATGAAATTTTGCACAAAAAAGCGTTAATTGAATCATAAGCTATTAAAAAGTTGTTATGTTTGCCTTGTAATTTCAAATTAAGGTTATTTAGAGCTTTCAAAAAAATGGATTATATATGAGGAATAAAAACTGAAGTTAGTCTCAGTAAAATTTTTGTGGAGAATGTAATTTTTCAATTAAAATTTAAACTTAAATTATATAATCATTTAAGTATGTTTGTTTCCTTTCAATAGCTAGCTCACTTTCATGTGGAATAATAGTTTTATGTGATCAGCATTGATATCTAGGCATAACGATTCAAAAACTGAAAACACTTGTTTTTACAAAGTGCACCACTTCAGTGGCTGTTTGGTTGGTAGTTTTCACTTCTTCGGGCAATGTTTTCGCAGCCAATGTTTGGGTTCTTTAATTTAGATAACTTTAAAAATACTGAACGAGAGAGATGGCTCACCATCCGTGCAGATTCTCACAGTTTTATCCCATGGGATATTATTCTGCGGTCAAAACTCGGAAAGAGCATTGCAAACATCCGCTCGCCTTAATGTTGTAGGAAGCGATTTCATAAAAAGAAGTTTTTGACATGTATTACCGTCCATAATATATTTACAAAAAAATAGAAGTTGACTTGCATGTGAAATATCGGTGGTTTCATCACGTGCAATAAATTGTGAATTTTTTATTTTTTGAAATTAATTGTTTTCTGATATCATCTGCTATATCGTCAATTCTTCTTTTTATTGTACCATTAGACAACATCACTTTAATTTTTTTTTTTTTTTGTCATTGCTGTCTTTATCCAGCATTATATTCCTAATCGCAGTAACGCATGGATTAATTAGTGTTTCGCTAACTGTATGCGGCTTTTTGTTTTTTGCAATTACCATAGAAATTTCGTATGACTCTTCTATTGCTTTTTCTTGCTACAAATTAAAAGTGTTAATTGAGTTCAATCTCATATTCCTCAAAGAACCTATTTTCGAAAGAAAAAATTCTTTACTTTTGTCTTTTAGTTAGGGGTGATTTGTAGCAAGGTGTCTTTCCATTTTTTATGGTTTTATGCTTTCATTGGAAAGTGTTTTTTCACAAATTACACACTGTGGTGAAATCCCATTATCTTTATTTAAATACCCAAACCCAAATTGAATATAAATTTCATTATAAAATCGTTCATTTATTTTGTTATATTTATTTTTATATAAACAAAAACTTATTGAAAAGAAAATTTTATAAGAACTTAAAAAACTGTATATTCCAGAAAATTTTTCAGACTTCTTCGCGACACCCCAGGAATTTGAGAACCGTTGCTCTGTAAGGATTAAAATTAATAATTAAAATTGAGCACTGCTGGGGCCTTTTAAATTTACTTTTAACATGGATCCAATTCCTTTATAATTCCCAACGATTTAAAACAAGACCGTTCCAAGTTCTCACGATAGAATGAAAATCGAAGGATAATCGGTAGACTTTTAGGTGTTATTTCATGAGTTATAGACATTCATTGAACTTAAACCAAACAGCAGCACCAATAGAACTCCGAAGCCGAGTGTTTTCCGAGTTTTTACATAAACAACATGTAGGTTAGCGAAACAAAAAATCGTTTAGTTTTTTTCTTGCTTTCAATAAGGCAGGTTCATGTCGCTTGATTAAGCAAAAACAAAAACAAAATACATAACAATCGGAAGTAAATATTTTATTGTTGATAGAAGTTAACAACGGTGGCGACGCTGTCGCCAAAAAATAATATCGCAGTCTAAGCTCTTTAGTTATTTTTATTTTAACACGCGCTTCCGATCCAATTACGAAATTGCCTTCTTGCTGAAATAATGGGAAAATAATTTTGCATGATCAGCGTCTGCATACTGGCACATGTTGGTGCAACGTGATCAATGAATCGAACGAGCCAACAAAATTGGCTGAGAACAATCAGTCTTGGCTACGGTGTCTCGTTAATCGGCCGGGTTAAACTATATTTCTAAAAAGAATTATAAAATAATTTTGTTATTAAAAATTGTGAAACTAGTTTTGTTATTTAAGGTAAAATAAATTTATAAAAATTAAATTTAAAGTGTTTGATTCAAACAAAGGCGCAGTTTTCAGCGCCACAAATTATATTTTTTGAAATACATCGTTTAAAATCCTTTAACTTAGATATAACTAATACATTGGCAACAAAGAGCGTAAATAAACCAAATATAATAAACACAGTAAAATTTGTACTTCCTCTCTTTGTGCCTATCACTTAACCCAACTGACTAAAGCTTTAATACTTTCTGTATGAAAGCCACTAGAACGGAATAGCTTTCCAGAATGGTACTGATATGGTGTTTATTTTAAAAAAAAAATTTAATAATATTTCATCTAAGAGTAATTTATAAGCAAATTAAATAAATAATATTTAAGAATTAAGGCATTCAATATCTCCAATTTTGATAACTATATAATTTTATTATTTGTCGGCTGTTTCGTTTCCTAGTAAAAAAACTTATTTAACCCATTCAAGAATTATATCGTCACCTAAAATGCAAAAGACCGTTACCATACTTTTTAGTTTTTTACAATAGTAGCAAAAAACATTATAAAAATGCAAAAGACCGAACCACAATTTTTAATTTTTTGCTTTAAAATTAAGAAATTAAATAAAAATTTTTAATCCTTCATTTAAAGCAAAAATAGATGAAGCATAAAATACTCTTTAAACCAAGTTTTTCTTAAATGGAACAAGTTTAACGACTGTTTCGTTTATTAAGTTGATTTTTCGGCGTTTTGACTTTTGTTAATATTGATGTCATTTTTGAAGATATGAATATGAAATTTTTTGTGTAGATGTAGTTTGGGTCAGTATATTATAATCCAGTAAAAAAGATCAGTGATTATGGCCTTTTGCATTTTAGGTAACGATATATCATTCTATCGATCTATTTTTTTTAATGTTTTCTCCTTTTTTAATTTTTAAGACTTTAAAACAGCTCGTTACTTCAACAAATGTAATGTTTTGAGATTTAAATGTAGGCAATTCACAGAAATAAGTGTAGGTAAAATATTTAAAAAACTTTTTATTTGCAAAGAAAAAGTAAACTTTTTTTGTGTTTGTTATAAAAAACATAGTTTTAGTTTTAGCAAAAATTTAGGTAACCTAGAGGACTTTATGGTGCAATCTGATGAAAGTTTTTTTCTAAAAATATTAAGATAGACCAAAATTACTGCAAGCACATTTGTTCAATAATTAATTTATAAAAGTAACAAAAGCATGAATTATTTACACCTTTTGTAAAAAATATTGCAACTAAAATCCTATGATGCACTAAAAACCTACCATTAATATTTTTTCGTAAAAAACTTTAAATATCGATAATTCTAAAACCTATTTCAAATGAAAACTTTTTACTGTCCAAATATACCAGACAGTATTACCGTCACCCTTGGTTAACCACGTGGACTCGTTTTTTGCCACTTTTTTAAAACGGAACTAAATGAAAACTTTTTAAAACTATGTGCTAAATAACAAAAAACTAAGTTGTTTGAAATACCTCGATTCATTACATAGTATGTCCAACAAATAAATTAACTATTTCGGAATTGTTTCACAAACAATACCCGGGAAAATTTATGAATGAACTGAAACTGTTAGAAACTAAAGCTAATGATAAAGTTTATGAACAACTGCTTAAACAATCAAATGCCGAATGTTTTTGAAAGGGATTGGGAAAATTAAAAGACTCGATGAATACTTATATCCTAATATATATTTTTACTTGGTTTCATAGCAGAACGTCTTGACGGTATGTCTTTTTTCTAAATTATCTCTAAAAAAATAAGTTATCCAACAAACTTATGGTCAAAAATTGTGAATCCATGCTTTCAGCCCTAAATTTGTTAGACGGGGAGTCCGTGTGATGACCTCGTACAATTAATAAAAAGAAATTAATAAAAAGAAAATTGTATGTTAATTATTTTAATAAATAAATCTTTATTTTTGAAATAATAAAAATTATTATAAATTTTTTAAGAATCCTAACGAAAATCCGCAAAGCCCTCGCAAACTGTGCTATGAGTACAAATTTGGACACTCATAAATGAACTTTAAAAAATTATATGGAATATCATTTACACAACTATTATAAGTTTGCGCGACCATTTATTATATATATATATATATATTTATATATATATATATATATATATATATATATATACTTTTTTATATATAAATCCCCTTTTTTTGGACTCTTTTAAAAATTCTCAATGGTAAAGCTGGTCCAGAGACACTACTTTCAACCGAAGAGCAATTTTTTTTCAATATTTTTCCTGTATTCTGCTCATTAATACCATTTTACTAACACAGCTGTTAATATTTTTATAATGCTGGTAATACTTCCATTTTATGAACATTTTTACGATAAAATATAACATAAACTAACGTTTTCAAAGAGTTTAAGGGTTCTTGTCTGAGATAGACATGTTATAAAATCCTTTTTGTTTTCTGATGTTATACATATAAGTAGTTTTTCAAATGTTTGAATACAAATATAACTTTTACTTTAAGCGACATCTGCTTACTATTTTTCACTTTATTGAATATGTAAGAGATGTTTCCACATTTTGCCGCCAAAACTTTAATTTTTTCTTCTTTCCGTTATTACTTAAAAGCTATTAAACTACACACTACGGTTTCAAAAGGCTCAATAGTGGCGTTTAATTGAAATATTAAAATTAAGATTTTGTAATAATATTTAGTGTTTTGTGAAACTAGATCAAATTTTTCATCGCTAATTATTATTAAAAATCAATCATCTGTATTATTTCGTTTATTTGTAGTGAGCTATCAAAGTTGGTAAAATATTGAAGTTTTTGTGTACAGTTTTTGTGTAAAAAATCGACATTTTGTTGATATCAACAGCTTCCTAAAAATGAAGCTTTTATCATGGAGCCGTCAAACATAGGTATCTAGTTGTCAAAAAAGTGTGTCCATATATTTGAATATTGTGTAGAAATATTTTTAAATATTTTGTTAAAAAGGTCAACATTTGGGGCAATTTTCATATTTGCTGGATCACAGCTTTTATATTGCGAGGTACTGGGCGGTATTGGGTATGTATTTTAAAAAAGTATATATTCTTAACTCTTTTTAAATATTTCAATTTATTTTTTTTTGGCAAAAACATTATACAAAAGACTCTATGTATATGTATATATATATATATATATATATATATATATATATATTCTTTTCTCTACAGAATTGTTATTGTGAAACCGTTCCGAATCGGATCTGAAATTTGGAAATGCATTTATATTGGCAAATTTTGGCAATATAAATGTTTAAATATTAATTTTTATATTTTATTATAACAAAATCTTAACCAATTACCTAACAGCAAATAGAAAAAAATAATAAAAAATGTGTAAAGTTATTACAAATTTCCCAAAACATTAATGTGTCTCATACCATTTGTGGGGGAAACGAACAAAAAAAAATCATTCGAAATATTTAAATAAAATACAATTTTTATTTAAATTTCATTTAAAATTATTCAAATAAATATTTTCAGTTCAAAAATTTCACTTTTTAATTTACATTCACATATTCAATAAAGCTATAAACTGAAAAGTGGTCCTTAGGTGTATGCCTTATATGGGCGGTAAAGCTAATGATGAACCAATCATTTCTATAGTTTGCAATAAGAAACATTGTTAATATTTGCAAACTTTATTTTTTTCTCAATATCAACATCCATCCATATGGAAAAGCACTTAAAAAATCCTACGGTACATACCAAAAAAAAAAAAAAAATTAACGTTAGCCAATCCCCGGGTGAGTTAGTGAGTTTTTCATTGATTTTGTATAAAATATTATAATTTTATGGTAATTATTTATTAGTATTATGTAGTTAGTTAAAAAGTTAAAAGCAAACTGGTAAATACAGGTACAAAGACTTGTTTGAGTATTTTGTACGATATACTATATCGATATATGATATCAGTCCACGTTAGACTTTTAATGAAGCTGCAAGCCGCAATTTTTAAAATAATTGTATGAAATTTGGCTCATCTGATGCAGGAAGGAACTTTGTTGAAATAAGTTGACTATGGTTACTTATTATAATCTAGTCCCCATGCAAATTTTCTCTTAGAACAGGGTTTCGACGCTCACAATTTTTTTAAATATTACATAACTTAGTACATATAAAAGTTTTGTATACGTTAAAAATCCTATTTTATTTTATAACATAATTTTTACAAACATAAAAAATCACTGTAGCAAATTCTTATGAACTTCGCTGCTCAAAAATCTATAGCCCCCATATAGGACCCACTGCCGAAAATCATTATAAAATGAATAAATTAGTATTGGTAGACACTATGTTTTTTGTACATGTAAGATTCTATAAATTATAAATTGTAATTCTAAACTTTACATCGGGATTGGATTCACAATAAAAGAGAGATTTAATATAGGAAACACTCCAAAAGCCGGTCAAGCCGGATCAAAAGAGTGTTGTCAGTGATGGCACTGACTTAATCCACATTTCTGCACAGGTTCAATATAAGTTCCTCTGCGAATGTCGTTCAAGCCCGTCTATAACTTTCTTACAATCGAAAATAATGTTTTCGATGAAGGCACAGTGTCCTTTCAAGTTTGGAGCTACAATATAGAAAGTTTATATAACCTGGCACGAATACTGGAAACAATATCAACAGCTTAACTTTTGAGAGATGGACATTTTTACATAACATACAAAAAATATAATATATTTTATCCTCTTTCTGAAGCTCCTAAATAAACTAGAAGGTTTAAAATTAGATCACGTATAAAACTGGTTTTTCTTCAAATCCTAATGGAGCCAGATCTTATACAACGACACTTTTGACTGAAATGGACAGATTTATTGACTAGTTAAAATAAATAAATAAATAAATTGAAATTTTCGATAAAGGAAAAGGCAATAAAATTAATAATTACTCCAAAGGAAAGTTAATTATAGTGTAAAACACATACAATTTTATTAGGGGTACCCTGGCTATTGACTCCCGTAGGTGTTAAATGTAAATCTATTTTATATATAGACGAAGTTAACAAAATTGGATTTCTTCAGTTTCTAAAATTTAAAAAGTCCTTGGTCGCGATGATCTGAAATTTCGTGACTATATTTTCATTATTAAATTAAATTTAAAAAAGGCACACAGGCATACGGGTTTGTATCGCATGGTTAAGGGGCTCATATAAGCAATGCTCAAAGAAAAAAAAAAATACTACGTGATAGAGAACTAAAAGTAGATTCTTGTCTCGCTCCTTAAATTCCATCTAGCCCATCTGTTATTAATTAAACGAGGACGACCATTTTAATTAAAGGCAAATGGATCTCTTATAAGTTGTGTAAAATAATTCTTCCTCTTGGAACATCACCTGATCTCCTATTAAATTAATACATTTTTTTCAAAGCTATCGTATTAATTTCAAATATCTCCCTTTATCAGTCTTAATTTTTTTTACGTTTTGAATAAGTATGATATATTTACAGGGAACTTTATGTTTACGTAGCTACGGTACCTTATATAAAGACTGTTGAGACCTTGAGAGACAACCCAGGTGAATAAGGTCTAACTCACTAAGTACTTTACAGAAATATAAAAAATATTTAAAGTCGGACTTAATTTGAATAAGTTGCGTTTTTTGTTTAATTTTTTCATATTCCAGGTGGTCAATTTTGACACGTTGTAGCTTATCTTCTGTTATTGCAGGGTGACTGCAAGATATTTTTTGTAAAACCTCTCACATATATTTTAATTCAAGCTGACCAGTAATTTAGGATTTATTATTGGAATTCTTGCGATTGCGAAAATGGGGACTAATTCGGGGAAGATTTAATTTAAAAAAATATATCGTTGATTCCACAAAGATTTATAAAAAATGGCAATTTTTTCTGTAGAAAAAACATTGATTCGACATTGTTATACGAACAATATTATGTTTCCATACTCATTTTTCATTGATTTAAATAATACTTTGATCGTGATAACAGCATTTCTGTTTCAGTTCTATAATTTCATGGTTATCCTCAATCAAAATTTTAATATGGCTGACTACAATAATAATATCTTTCTAAGTATTTTTATAAGGAACCATAATGCAGATATAATATTATTTCTACAAACATTAAATGTTACCAATACTTATATTTGCTTTTAAACCATATTTTGTTTTGTACAACTAGTAAATTAAGTTCTTATGTAAATAACTAATATGTAAATAATTAATGTGTAAGAAATTAATATGCAAATAATTAATATGTAAATAATTTATTTGTTAATAACTAATATGTACATAAATTAATTTTTAAAACTAATAAAAAATTCTTTCTCTTATTTTGAAAAACATTTAATATACTAAATAAACAAATAATGAAAATAATAATTTCGAATTAATGTGTTTTATTTTATATTATACAGGTATTTTTTACAAATTTTATGCTTAAGAGAAAGAACAATTTTGCATATTTTGTACTCAATAGAATTTTTACATCCCAGCAAAAAAACGAACAAGTGCTTCCAAAAAGGAACATTTTTATCACTTCAAAAATTAAGCTAAATGCATATTTTGCACTTTTTTTGAAGTTAATAAAAATTACTTCCAAGAAAGTGAAAATAAATTTTAGCAGGAAAAAAGGTGCATAATTTCTAAGAAAATAAAAATTTCACAAATTGAAAAATATTTTTATTATCTATTAACAAAGCTAAAACCATATTTTTATAAAAAAAGATTATAAATATAGTTTTAAAAGAAGTACTTCAAAAGCAATGACAAAGAGGGATAAAGAATACCAATGACAACCATGGGTTAAAAAAGAATCTCTGCAGCTCTTTTTCAGAATTAAGTACTTCCTTCCAATGACAACACAATGTTATAATCATGAATTTTTCAGCTCTTTTTCTGTTCTTTTAATTTGCCATTAATGACATGTTATAAATTAATAATAATTTTGTAACTTCCTGATAAAATATTTTTAAGAGCAAAAAGAAAATATCTTTTTAGTAATAGATAATTTAAAATTTAACCAGAAAAAATAATACTTTAAGAGCATATATTTTGTTTTTTTTTTAAGATTTTAAGAGCATTTTTTATGCGCATAACATACTTATTTAGAGCATATTTTCGGTTACCCTGGTCATTAGTTTTGACAAATATCTTAATACGATCAAGTAGTTCCAACCTTTAAAATAATTTTTAAAGTAAATATATTTAATGTGAATCTAATAAATTATATAGAATTTTAACATTTAAGTGAGTGTAAAACAATTTTGTTCTACAACAAATTCAGATAGAACATAAAATAGAATAAATAAAAAATATGTAGACTAGATGGAATTTGACCTGTTAAACACGAATCTGCTTTAATTTTTTCCATCTCCCCCTTAATGACGAGATATTTTACTATAACTCGATAACAGATTACCCGATTTAGGAAATTGAAGCACCAAAAGACGCAAGCGGAAATTAGTGGGAAAATAATAATAATAATAATAATAATAATAATGATAATAAATAAATAAATAAAAACTTTTCATGAAAAATTGGAAGAATTTTCCTCATTAGCTCCGAAGAAAATGTTGAGCGGATAAAAAAATAATGTTAAGTAACATGAAGATAATTTTAGTCGGCATCTATAGCAATTTTATTTATCTAAATAATGGGTGATTCAAGTAGAGATACTTTTTTCAATAGCCTTTTTTTGAAAAATCAAGTGTGAGTCGTGTCATGCTGTCATGTTATTTTTGTTTAGTATTTTTTGACATTTCTTAATGGAAAGACTTACGCCTGAATAACGTTTACAAATCGTTCAACTTTATTACGAAAATTCACTTTCTGTGAGGAATGTGTTTCGTGCACTTCGCTCAAATTATGGTCAACATAATCTGCCTACTGAGCGTACTATTCGCAATACCATCACCGATTTTGAGACCCAGCATTATTGAATAATACTCGACCGAATAGACCACGTCCAGCACGCTGTGAACAAAAAATATAGCGACCGTAGCTGAGAGTATACACGAAGACCGTGGAGTGTCGATTCGACGCCGTTCGCAGCAACTCGGACTGACGTATGGAACGACTTGTCGCATTTTACGTCGAGATCTTAAATTGAAAGTGTACAAAATACAGCTTGTGCAACAACTGAAACCGCTCGACCTTCCCAAATGTGATGATAGAGTGGAATCGTAATATGATAAAATGAAATCATAATATGAAAAGCTTTATCATATAATATGATAGAATATTATATTATAAATTAGATCATATATTATGATAAAATGGGATCATATTAAGAAAACATTGAATTGTAATATGATAAAATAGATTTATGATATGTTAAAATGGGATTATAATAGGATCAAAAGGGATTATATTATGACAAAATGGAATTATAATATGATAAAAATTTATTAAAATATGATAAAATGGAAATACGGTATGATAGAATGGAATTAAAATACATTAGAATGGAATCACAATATGATATAATTGATTTACGATATGATAAAAGCATCCTCAAATATGATAAAATGAGTTTATAATATGATTAAGTCTGATAAAATGTCCTATTTTTGAGGTTTTTTCTAAAATTTATCAAATATATTTAAAATAAAAATTTGGAATATATATTTTTTTACAAAAATATATTTATATATCCAGCCGAAAATGGTTATATATTTTTTATATGACCCATGTATGACGATATATTGTTATATATGAAAGTGTGTGGGCTCATACATGGAATAGTTGGCGATATGGATAGATATATGGTAAAGTAATTAAACTATTTTGTCATATATGGAAATATATTTGTAAAATTTTTGTCATATTTTTTATCATATATGAAACTATAATACAAATATTAAATCAATTCTGAAATGCAATATAACTCTTAAACAAATAAAGGTGAATGAAAATGTAGTTCAGGAAATTTGTAGAAAATATTATTGTTTATAAATATTGTAATAACACTAAAACACGCACGATGCTATATTAGTGAGTTATATGCAAAAAACTATTAGTTATCAATTAATTTTACTCTCTTAAATGTTTTCCGAGCAAAAATATTTGTTGATGTTTTAAAATAAATTCGAAAATAAAAATTCAAACTAGCTATTACAATTTTATCAAAAATTTAATTATTAAGGAATTTTCTCCAAACAAGAAGTCGTTTTGTCAATAAATAGCTAAGATAAGTGTGCGAATATTATTGCTAAACTTTTAATTTTCTTATATTTCTGCGGAACAAATAAATAAAATAAATCTGAAAACATTTTTCACATAAGTCTATAAGGTGCAGTCGTGAAGACATTTTAAGAAGAATGTAATAGCTAAATGCCATCTAAAAGAAGAAGTCCACTGCTGTTTCAACAAAATATATGTTGGTAGTTTTGATTTAATGTATGTGTTAAATAAAAGAATTTAATGTTTAAAAATTTAGTTATCATTCACAATAGAGTTAACGACATATGTATGAATATATATAGCCATATACCCTCAATTTTCGAATCCAAAACATATATGATGTACCATATATACATACATATATAATTATATATGATCATTTTCAGTTAGGTAGTTTTAAAAAATCTGGCAAAAAATAAATTTGAAATTGCATGCATTTTATTGCTAACAATTCGCGGCAATTTTAAATATAATATTGAAATTTGAGAGAGTGTATCAAAAAACGAAAAAAATACATGGTAGTTAGTGATGGTGAATTTTGTCTTCTATTACCCGATATAAAAACATATAAAATAAAAACCTAAATTTTTAAATTAATCCTCATTATCAATACTATTAGACCCAGAGAGCGTCACCAACATCTGAAAGTCATAATGTCAGAAACTGCGGTCTGTTAAGATGTTTTTATCAAATAAATACACCGTGAAACAATTTCCGAAAAATTTTCTCAATCATTAAAAGGTAGATATATGCATCAAACTAGAGCATATACATAATACAACTGCGTACCCAGTTAAAAACGATCATATATTATTATATATGGTCCATATATGAAAATGTATGTATATATATATGATTCCATGTATGAAAAAGTATGTATTGGTATATGGTAATATTAGCAACATGTTGATCTATATATGAAAACTTATATGAAAAATATAACCATATATGAAACTATAGTTATATATTATATCAAATTCTCCATATATGAAAACATATGTATATGAACTGTTTGAGATGCGGTGTTCCTGACACATGATAAATATTAGGTATTTAAATGCCTCTTTTGTATAAATATCTGTTTATTAGTTATATTAAAAAATATATTGTAAATATTATTTTTTGAGTATAAAATAAATAAAATGCACGAAAAATAAAATATTTGAGTTATCATTCAGAGTTTTTGACGTATATATGAATATATATGACTATATTTGGATATACCAATTTTTGTATCCTTAAATGTATGGAACTCCATATATATATAAATATTATACGTAATATTTTAGCTGGTGCTTAGTTTCTTCCAAGACATCAAATTTTCTCTCAAAAGGATTTTAAAGTTTCGAAGAATACTCGATTTTAATAATAGTTATAAAATATTTGCCAAAATTATATTAACCCAATATGATAAAAACTAAGAGCTCTAAATGCTAAATGTAGCCGAATAAAATGCTAAGA
This sequence comes from Protocalliphora azurea, assembly GCA_932274085.1. Classification (NCBI taxonomy): domain Eukaryota; kingdom Metazoa; phylum Arthropoda; class Insecta; order Diptera; family Calliphoridae; genus Protocalliphora; species Protocalliphora azurea. The sequence continues at coordinate 80,470,854 of OW026523.1, read as the reverse complement.
AAATATACTTTATATAAAGTACATAACTAACAAATAAATGTAGTATATAAATTTAACACTTTAAATTTTCAAAAATATATTTTCTTAACTTCTTGCACTGCAATATTTAAATAAAGGATATTATTCTATTTCAGCAATTCATAGCTTTCATTTGACATCGATATTAGGTTGATATAATCTTCGTAAATTTTTATAATATTCTTAAAACTTGCTCATCTTTCAAAATATTGAAGTCCTTTTGAGAGAAAATTTGAAAACATTTAAATTTAATTTGAAACATTTAAATAAAAAGTATTGCTATATTATAGAAATCATTAGCTTTCATTTGACACCCGTATTGTGTTGATATAATATTCGATTTCATACTTTTTTTAAAAGCATGTAAACTTCTAAACTTTCAAGTCCCTTAAAGAGAAAATTTGACATCCTGAAGAAAAACTTTTACGTATGGCCTCTAGTTTTATGCATATATCGATTTTTTTCATGTGTGAAAATGAGTATCACACAGTGATATCAATAGAAAGTCAAGGTTTAATTATTTTAAAATATTAATAAAAAAGTGACTAAAAACTAGAATATAAAATAGATTTTTTTTTTTTTTTTTATTATTGGTTTTGAATTGTTTTTGAGAATGTTACCTTTAAATATATTCTCTATATCATCGATATTAACATGACATTAAAAATTTAATTTCTCATAACAAATTTTATATATTTAAAATTTCTATAATTGTACTATAAATGTACTAAGTTTAATAATAAGATTTACTGGGTATTCAAGAAATCCAAGAAAAATTTTTTCGCTTGAAATTTAAAAGATATGAATAAAAATAACAGAATTTTTTTTTTATTAAAATAAAAGTGCAATATATAAGTGTGCGCTTTTCTTTTGAAATCATCAAACTGTATTGTAATAGCTTTTTATTTTTTATAATAATTCATGTTGTTTCTGCATTATTTGCAACAATAGAATGTGTAATATTCACTTTTTCCATTCTTAACAAATTGATTATCCAAATATATCAACAGAACTTTATATTGTTGTACAAAATAAAAATAATTGTCATCAGATATGGATAAATATCTAAAAATTTATTTATTCACATTTTATATGATACATTTGTCTCACTTCCCATTTTAGTTTCTTTTTTTTTTGCTAATATTGTTGCACACAAAAGGATTTCTGCCTCATTTCCTAGTTGAAAAATGACAAATGTTACTCATACACATAGAAATGAACTCTTAAAAAATATATATGTGGAGATGTAAAAAGATTGCATGCGTTAAAAGCAAAAGTGTAAGATAAAATTAAGTAAATAATGTGGGAAAACATGAGACTCAAATATCGTTATCAAAAACGAATTTGCTATACCCTTCTATAATAAGTATATAATGTATATGCAAAATAATAAAACTATACAGAAAAAAATTTAGCTAAAAAAGTTTCAAACAAACGTCAGTTTGAAAATATTTTTAGCTTTTATACATTTTTTTCATTATATCTATTAATATTTTGTTTGATTTTGATTTTATTTCCAACACTGTTGACAATATAAAAAATTGTATGAAATTTCAGTGCATTTAAAGATTATATATTATAATAAGCAACACTATTTTATGCAAAAAATGTAGAAAAAGTCTAATACAGTATAAACAAAAAATATATTTTGTATTCTGACAAAAATATCACATTTTTTAATTTCCGGATGTTAAGATTCGTTCCGAAATTAAAAAGTGCTCTTAAATTTTAAAATGGCTATTTAAAAAGGTATAAACTGCATTCAGGGACAGGATAATATTTTCCTCACATATGTTCAATTTAAGATATTTTGTAATAAAATAATAAACGTAAACAAAAAAAAGTATATATTTTTCGTTTCAGTATGAGTAAGTGTTAAAATCAATCATTTGTATTATTCAGTTTACATATGGTGAGATGTCAATTTTGGCAAAATATTGGTGTTTTCATATACAGTGGAACAAATCTAATTTATGTTTAAATTGGTTGCCTATATTTTCCTTTCAGCCTTAAAACTTAGTTTTTGGTTATCCAAAAAGTAGGTTCTTATTATTGGATACTGTATGCAAATATTTTTTTAAAAAGTTTGCATACAGTATCCTTATACGTGTGTTGAACGAATACGTACATTGCATACTGTATACATACAATCTTTTACCAAAGCTCAATAAATAAACAAAATCAAATTCAAATATGTTTATTAAATGCGCAGTTAGGGCATCGCGCGCTTCAGCAATCTGTGGCTAAAATAGTGTGCAAGACTATAAAACCAGCATTACCATTGAGAATTTTTAAAAAGTATCCAAAGAAGGGATTTAAAAAAAAGTTAAAAAGGAGATCTTTTCCAACTGCTTCAATACTTAAAAAACTTCTTAAAATTTGTTTAATTAATAAAAAAAATACTAAATTTTATGAAGTACTAAATTTAATTTAATTAATAACAAAATTTATAATAATTTTTATTATTGCAAAAATAAGAATTTTTTTTTCACTCTGACTCCAGTCTTACAAATTTAGGACTGAAAGAATGGCGTCACAAGTGTTGTCCTTACGTCTGATATACGTAGAAAAAGATTGGTGGGAAAATGGCTACAATTACTAAATATTAAAGATTCATCGAAATATAATTGTAATTAAAAAAAGTATGAATTTAAAATAGTTTTTTTTTTACTAAAGTCCGAAAAGGAATAATTATAACGTAAATGAAATTATTTCAAACGTAAAATTAGATATCTTAAGCGAGTTGGGTTCGATTAAAATCATTCTAATAAAATCAGTAGTCTAAACCATTATATATTCTTATTTGAAACAGAATATTGGTATTTACAATTGAAAACTCGTTTGTATGAGTATAATTTAGACTCTAACTATATTTTCAGTTACACTAGTGGAATTATACTTCACCGAATACAGGTATGATTTAATTTTCTTTACTAAAAGCTGAAAGTTTATAAAAAGTTCGTTTGACATTTTTAAAAAATAATATTATCTAACAAAAATAATTTTAAGCTAAAAGAGATATGAAAATCAATTAAATAAATAATATAATTATACTACATTTTATAAGAATATGTACTTTAAATAAAGTGTTTTTGTTGCAAATATCAACTAGTATAAATTAATGATAAGATTTTCAAAATTATCCAGACTTGAGTGCACCCCAAAAATTCCATGGATGGTATTTTACTAATAAAATAGGCAAGATTTTAAATTAATATATGAGACCCTTCTGTTCCAATGCCATAGCACGGCTTTAAATCGTACCCTAAAGCTACGAATTACAGGCAAGGTGGGTGATCGGTGCGGGTTTCAACCGGTTTTAAAACCAGTTTTCCCTGGCAAGATGCCGTCGGTTTTTTCAAAATGTCAGTTTTTCGATTGTCGAATAACCCGTTTTTTTTTTAACCCAAAAATCGTTTTTTTTTCGATTTATTTAATTATCAGTATTTTCTGTTATTCTCCCATTGCATTTTATTTAATAATTTTGAAGATGATGAAGAAAACCATATTTTTGATTTAAAAAGAATTATAGACCGTCGTAAAACCTATAATAAATCGCTGCAGGCTTACGTTAAAGGAAAGGAAAAGAGGGAACTTAAACTAATTCACGATGTGAAGCACCTTATATTCTTAAGAATTTACAAGTGTGTAAAAATTGCACTTTTAGACTTGGGACAGTTACCTTTTAATGAAAAGGAAATTAAAATATTGAGAGAATTAAATAATACTCTGAAGCTTTGAGAAATTGCAGTTCAACAGTTACCTAAGAATTCAACTACCCTTCTAGAAACTGAAGGAAATTTTATATTTCTCTTTAAAAGCCTTTCAAAAATTGAAAACCCATTAGCAGAAGATTTACTTGAACGTTTAAAAAAGCGTATTAAATGATTAAATACATTATTGCTATATTTAAATACAAGAAATTTACCCAAAAGCGATCATTTTCTCAAATACTCTTCTGTGATCGAAACCAAGGAATTTGCCTGTAAATTATATGGTCGCTTATTGGGCGAGCAGGATTTTTGTTCCGATGAAGAAGACGATGTAACAAAAAATGATGTAACAAAAATGACAAATGAAATAAAATGTCTGAAAGACTGCATAAATTATATAATGCTTTAATTACTGTATGTCTAACTAGCATTTTAAACGAAAGATCGTTTTCTATGTGTAGTTTTATAAAAACTAAAGAAAAGAACAGATACTCTCCAAGGAAATTAAATTGTATTTTATTTTTAAGAGATCATTTTAAACAAAATACCTAAACAACAGTATATAATCATCCTATAAACAATATAGGTTATTATTATATTTTAATGACATTTATATACATTTATTTATTTTTATTTATTTATTTATTTTATTTTTTTAATGAATTTTTTAAGTTTGAAATTAATTTCATGTACCTATAGAATATTATTTTATTGTAATTCTTGAGAAGAAAGTTGAAAAAATTGTTGGTTTTAGAAAAGTAAAACACGTATAATAGTTGTTTTTTTTCCCAAAAAAATCGGTTAACCGGTTTTTCAAAATGCCAACTATTTGAACTGTTCGAAAACCGGTTTCTCCAAAAATTCGAATAATCGATTACCCTATAAGCAAGTAATGTTTTGTTTTAATTTAAAGTAACTTAATTATTTACAGTTAGATTCACTTATACATCTTCATCAGGGTCGCCATCAAATCCGGAATAGATTTAAGTTAATAAAGTTATTAAATAAATTTCTTGCCAATAAGCTTGTTTGTGTCGATACCTCTAAGGAATACACATCCAGCAATATCAAATTAATTGCTGAATTTATATTGTAAGTTGGACATGAAAAAATTTAATATTTATACAATAAAATATATTATAAATAACAAAAAAAAAATGTATATATATATATATATATATATATATTAATATATAATATATTTTAATATATAGATACTATAAATATAATACTATTATGACCGAATACATTTTTTAATAGTTATAAAATTCATCAGTTCCAACAGAATTTTAAAATACTACATAGTACTGACTAAATTCGATTGGCTAAAAATTCGGTTGACACAACGAATGTGTTTTCTCTGTGAAGACTATTTATTTTTCATTAGTGATAATTTATAAAAACGACGTTCCGCCGAGGCACTGCTACGGGCCAAAGTAGAATTATAAATTAGATTATTATCAAATCTATTACTTAATTTTTCCAATTCGGTCCAAAAAGATTCTACATTTGATGTTTTAAATAGTTTTTTATAAATTGTATCATTAGCTTTAGTTTTTAGCAGTTTCAGTTCATTTATAAACATTGCGAAACAATTCCAAAATAATTAATTTGTTCGTTGGAATTAACATATAATGGGTCCAAATATTTCAAACAACTTATATGCTGCACGAAACATATGCTAAATAAGGAGAACTTAGGATCGACTCGGGATGCCACCATAAAATAAAAATTTAAACAAAAATAGTGTAAAAGAAGTTCTAAATAATATGAATGAAATGAAAATTGTTCTTACTCCCTCAGTACAAGTTTTGTTGTTTGTTTCTGTTAAAATTTTTTTTGAAATTGAAACACAATACCAAACAACTTTTTTAATCAATTGCCAAATTACTTTTATTGGAAAAAAATCATTTTTTTTTTTCAATTAATTTTTTACACATTATTTGTTTAAATTAGGTTGAATCATAAATTCAATTTTTTCTATGTATCTAAATATTTGCTTTGTTCATTTGGCTTCAAACGAACAAACAAATAGGCGGGCAGTGAGTAAGAAGGACTTTACAAAATCCACTCACCGATTATAAATCGGTGGGTATATTTAAAGTTTGATTTTTGGATCAATATATTTGACATCCTTTGGTGATGGTAATGAAGGACATTCGTAAATACGGAAAAGAATTTTAACATTTTATTAAATACAATACATTTGGTAGCATATACGAAGAAGTTTGAAATAAATATGAAATAATTTGAGTGCAGTTGAAGTGAAATATATACTAAACAAACTTTTACTTCAGACTTTTTCTTTAAGAGAATTTTATAAATTGTTTTACAAAACTATAACGCCCCGCATAATATTGTAGTGTACTAAGAGAAAAGTATGAGAATAACTGCGAAAAATACTTACACATTAGGGTCATAACTTTTTGTAATTTTTGCAAATATTGAAAACATCATGACAAGTTGTTGAGAACATGGAATGATATAAGCAAATATGACATTAATTTTTCGCTTTCGTGAAAGAAGACCACACGCTGATCACAACGAATTTTTTTTTTAGATAATATTGTTTCGGTCACTTTTTGGGGTCTTTTTTGATATAAAATAATTTTACAACAAGTTTCTGTGTAAGAAAAATTTTTCTTGTATTGTTAAAATTCTTCATATTTTGTAAATTAAAATGCGAAATCATTTACGACCGATTTGATGCATGAAATACGCAAAAATGTTTTAAATTAGTATCTAGTCAGATTCCAATTTTTTTTGATAACCTGTAACAGCTAACAGATTTTTATGACCAAATTATTATATTTTTATTATTTACATGGAAAAGAATATATAAACAAAGTGATTAATTGTACTATGTTAAAAAATTTAAAAAAGCATTTTAGTATTCGCGGTCGCATGAAGTTTTTGTCTAAATTGACTAAAAAGTTCAGTTTTTATTACTAGGACAATACTGGCTATTAGCTAAGGTATAACCCTATTACACATATTTAGATGACTATGAATTCCTTTGTTTTTTATACAAGTAAAAATATATACAAAAGTATAACAGAATCGCCTCAAATTTGTTGCCAATCTCCCAGACGTCACTTCTTAGTGACTTCGAGATGACTGCCGGAAGATTGTTCGAAATACAAAAACAAAATACATTACTGGTGCCATTAATCTTCCTGGGGAAGAAGGAAGGAAGAAGAAGGAAGGTTGTTAGTTTTTCATCAAAAGAAAACAACACAATAGAGATGGAGGTAAAATCATGTTTGGCTGTAATATTAAATATGCGAAGAAAATGTTTCTCATAATTTAATATTTTTATTTTTATTTTATATTATATTATTAAATTAATATAATATAAAATAATTCTTCATAAAAGTAAGTATTATAAAACTCCATCAAACAAACAAATATTTGGATATTTAAATAAGTCGAAAACGCTGCTTGTAAAAAGAATTTGTCGCGTTTTTTGCACAAATGGTAATATAAATATAATTCAATTATAAAATTTTTTTAATAATTTTATTTTATTTTTTTCTCTTAAAGGTACCTCAATTCGTCAGAAGTTTCTAATGAGGATTTTCTTTTGTAATGTAGATGTATGAAATAAAAATAATTATGTAGTATGTATAAAAAAAACGTCAATTTTATTTATAAATACAAAAATAGTAGAATAGTGCAAAATCATTTTCTAGAAGAGACTAAGACGACACTTCTCTGAGCATCGTCCGGATGTCGTGTAAAAAGACTCTTTTACGACTCTTTCGGACTTGTCCTCTTCGAGTGTTCCAGAGGACTATTCCCGACGGAAGATGATTTTTATGATACTTTTACAATAGTTTTAAATGAATTTCAAATTCTGGAAGACTCTTCTTAGTGACTTCCGCAAGAGAAAATGTTTGCTGGGTGGAAAAGTATGTATGTGACTATGAATGAGTGTGTCAATTTGTATTGATTGGTTGTGGTATTTTATGACATAAAAAATGTATTTAAATTAATCACTCATACATTCTTACACATATTATTTTTACACATATATGTGTATTTTTGTGTCGCGGTTTTTTAAAAAGGGATCAAGTTTTCATATTTTCAGATAGAGCTGTGTAAGGAGCACATAAGTATTTACGATTTCTTATCTCTAATTTCTTTTCATATTAAATCTTTTTTGTTGACAATTACTTCAATTTAATTTGATGAAAATGAATTTCTTTTATGTTAATTTTCTTTTTGTGCGAAAGAAATTGTCCACTAGCATATTGTCAACAATTATGAAAATAACAATGTTTTTTGAATGATAATCAATGTTGTATATAAATAACATTTATAATAAATTAAAATTTGTATGCTCTAATGCGCACGAAATTGTATACAAGAAAAAAAAACATGCACAACAAAAGCGCTGAAACACGGAGAAAGAGTTTTGTTCAATAAGTTCAATGTATGTATATATATGTTGTGGTTTTCGTCTCCTCTTACCTGTTGTATTTTTATACACACATAAATTGAATGTCACACCATATTAATGTCCATTCAACCATTACGTAACATTAAGTGTCACTACACATGTATAAAGTAATACAACTTTTTTTTAACAACAAGCACTGGTATGAAATTCGACAGCATATAAATCGAAAAATATATACTGAAATTTTCCACATGAGAGATAGTTACACACTATAAAAAAAATTAAATTATATTAGTATTTAGTTGCATAGGTATATAGTTGTGGCATATATTTGTTTATAACTAAATACGCAATTCTATTGATATTTAAATTTGAATTAAGAATATATATGTTTGTATAGTGTTTCTTAAAATAAATTTTTGAGTGATGGATTTATCATGTGTTTATAGGCAAACTATTCACACACGTTTTATAAACAAGAAATGGTGCTACAAAAATGTGGTATAAGTCAAGTCTCCATTTTGTCACACATAGCCTTAGGGGCTATCTCTAAATTTATAATAATCAAGAACTTCTTAATTAAAACCTGAAAAACATTCATTCGGTCGTCAACGGGTTAAAAGTGTGATATGATGGAAATATTTAATTTCATTTTCTGCACTATATTTAGACTAAGGAGTAAGAATTATGCGGAATTATTCACGATGATTTTTTTCTAACTATACCCTTCACCACTATATTTGGTTTAAGTATTATGCGTTTGTGATCATGTTTTTAATGAACTGAAAAAATCTTCGGACCCCACTTTAAAGTACACCACTTGACTCAGAATCACTTTTTGAGTCGATTTAACGATGTCCATCCGTTTAGACGGCTGGTTGGCTGTCTGTCCATGCAAGCTTTGTGAACTAAGTACAGGTCCCAATTTTGAAGATATCTCTATGAAGTTTGGCGAAAATAATTATTTTGTTACAGGAACGAAGCCTACTGAAATTGGTTGTGATCGCTCCATTATTTCACCTAACCCCTTAAAAATGTCCTCCCAGAATAGGGGTTTGACTATTAGTGTGAAATTCAGTATAACTACCAATCTTTGTGCCAAATTTCATGAAGATCGGTCCATAATTCACCATAGTTCCTATATATACTCCTCTTCCGTATATCAATTTATTGTATATAAATCACACAAAAATGTTAGTATCAAGTTCATATTCGATATAAATAAGTTTTGCATAAGTAGAAATTACAGTGGAAAATTTAGGATCACTCCATAATTTACCATAGCTTCCATATAAGCCCACTTTCGAGAATCATTGTAAAGTGTATAGATTCATACAAATGTTAGTATTAAAGTTATGTTCTGTATTCGTATATTTTATTTTGCACTTAGTGAAAGTATCAGTCCACAATTGTCATCATGCCAAATATAAGACCGCTCCACAAATTTTGATGGACATACACAATAGTTTAGGGTATTATATGTTCGGGCTTGACCGATATATCTTTATTACTTCTATTGCTGACTTCGTTAATTAAATTTGGATTTTTATTGTTATTTCTTTTTCAAAATTTTGATGTGGGCGTAATTTTAATAATTTTACCATTTCTTGATCTATGGTTAATTATCAGATACAAATTTTCCACATATACCCACTTTTTAACCCTCATTTGTCTATTAATTGAGAAATTCCTAATTTTTATAATTTAGAAGACTTCTAAGGGCTATATGTGGCAACTTTGAGACTTGTGTAGTACCACATTTTTGTAGCATCAATTCTTGTCTATAAAACACGAATAACTAATTTGTTGTTCTTATTACTTAGAAAATTATATAATTTAAAAACTCCTCAGGGAAGGATTTTTTCTTTGTTCGTCAATGGTTTAAAAATGTGACGTGATGTAGAAAAATCTAAATATTCTCGTTGATTTGAATGACCATACCTACAATATCTGCAACATATTTTTCACGATACCCTCTTAGTGGAAACTTATTTAAAAAAGATGTACATCTTTTTTTTAAGATATTTGGATGCATTTGGGCTTGATCTACGGTATCTTTCAAAATTGTTATCCTGACATATAATTTCGTAACCTCGATCAAATTTTTCAGATTTTTTTTATATTTCTGCCAAAGGGACGATGAAAAACGTGCCATGTCGCCTCTGAGAGGCAAATTAAACGGCATATCTGAAGTCGAAATATATTCGAAATTTTGTAATTATTCTCAAAAATGTACATTATTGAATTTTTATAAAGAAATATCTGACGAATTAAAAACATGTAGTTCACTAGCAGTTATTTTAAAATTCGAATTTGATTGAATTTTTCAAAATAATCGTTTTTTACATATAAACAAATTTATTTAAGCCATTATCGAAAATTTGTGATTTTTGGGGTTAAAATAAATATAGAGTGACACAAATGCAGGTAGAATCTTTTTTTCAAATAAGGACAAGCTCTTTCATTTCTTGAGAACCAAAGTCAATTCAAACAAATCGTTGTTTTTTTTACTTAAAATTTGCAAAAAATTTGTTTATAATATCATATTTTTATGCAAAAAAAAAAAATGCACAAAATACCTATTTTCAAAAAAATTTTGCTGTTCAAAAAGGAAAATCTTTCATTACCCGAACCAATTTTTGAAATATATATATATATATATATATATATAGTTTTAAAAAAGTACCAATTAAAATACAAAGCTACGCTATTGTTTTTCTAAATCGTCATTAGAAATTAACTTTCTTTCTAGTGAAGTGAATAATTGGAACTATTTACTAAATATACCTAATATTTGATAACTTTGGCTAAGGAAACTAAATTACCTTTTGAAATAGTCAAGTTGAATGGTTTTTTTAGCGGTAAGGTCATCATAAATTTAAGTCAAAAGTCGTTGATAACTTGAAACTTTAACTTTAACTTTTTTAAAGCATATTTTGCTGACGCGAATCGCACGCACTGCACGAAATTTAACATAATTCGCATAAATAGTAGGTACTTATAATGCTTCAATGGATATGCAGAGAAGCACCAAAAATTTCGAGGATTAAAAAACTAAAAAACTAAAAAATGGATGATGCTTTTTTAACATCACAATATTAAATAGCATTTCTTTGCAATGAACTTGGACAAAATCATTTTTTGCATTTTTAATATATAGAAAATTTAAAAAATTTTGCTTGGTAATACACATTTTAATACACTACACTAAAACAATCAAACATTGAAAATATCACAAGTTTCATTTGAATAACATAGTAGATTTTGATGTTTCATGTAATTTTTAATAGAATTGTACACAAACTACAAGTTTTTAAAACTTTTTATATTCCCTACTAAAAACTGCTATAATTTTCATATCAATAAAGTGAATTATCGAATATAAAATGATAATTTTTATTCATCTGCAATAGAGCTAAAGGTCATGCGAATAAAGCGAGTCATAATTTCTAGGATAGCTCAGCTTAACCTCACTATAATAAAAATTTTGAGACTACTTAATAATCCTAGTAACACAGGTCAACACTAAAAAAGTATAGTGAAAACTATATTGTAGATATTGTAGCTATAGTTATTCCAATAACCTCCATCATGTCAAATTTTTATTTCATTGACGATCTAAGAAAATATGCTTCACTGAACAGTTTTTATGTAATATAATTTTCCAGGTAATAGGTAGAGAAAATTAGTCATTCAAGTTTTATAGACAAGAAATGGTGCTGCTAAGATTTGGCATAATTCAAGTCTCCAACTTGCCAAAGATAGCCCTCACAAGTCTTTAAAGTTGTAAAAATCAAGAATTTTTCCATTAACCTTCATTAAACCGTGGAAAAATGAAGTATATGCAGTGGATCTGTAGATCTCAAAAATGTTAAAAATATTAAAATCTCACTGACAGAAAATGCGTAGACACCAATAGTATAAAACAAAATAAAAATCCAAATTTAAATAGTGACATCAACAACAAATTGGAAAAAATACGTCGTGAATAATTTCACTGAATTTTTACTCCCTAGACTAAATATAGTGAAAAAAATTTTAATGAAACATTTCCATCATATCATACTTTTGGCCCATTTATGTCCAAAAGAAATATGTACTTCTAAGGTGTTTTTATTTAATTTTCTAGGTAATAGGTAAAACAAATTCATTACTAATTTTTTATAGAGAAGGAAGTACTAAATGTGGTAAAAGTCCGGTATCCATTTTGCTTCACATAGGTCCCAGAAAGCTTTAAAATTTTCAAGATTCTCGAAAATATGATAGAAATAAGCGTTGAAGAAGGAGAGCTTTTTCGTCACCTACTCCTTATACCTCATTTCTTAATGGTTTTATGTGTGTTAATTGAAAAATGCTTGATTTTTACAAATTTAACTATTTCTAGTGGTCAAGTATGGTAAGTTGGAGATTCGACTTATACTCAATACTCATTTTTGTAGCACCATTCCTTGCCTCTAAAACATGAGTAAATAATTTGCTCTACCTATTACGTAGAAAATTATATAAACCAAAAACTCCACAGGCAACCATTTTTTTTTTTTTTTTTTGTTTTTTTGGTCGTCAATCGATCAAAATTTTCACATAACGAAAAAGTTTCATTATCATTCTACACTATATCAAGCCTAAGGAATAACAATTTTGCACAACTATTCGCGATATATATATATATATATAAAATATTTTTTTTGCAATGTTTCTGACCTCTACAATACACTACCCATGAATACAAAATTTGTGATTTTGCTCCAGCGGTAGTTTCATTTAAATGGGGCCAAAAAAATAATAGTGTGCAAAAATTGGGTCGATCGCTCGTAAACCGGCTAGTCAAACTTAACCTTTGTCTTTTTTTAAAGTAACAGAAATATTTATTGCACAACAACTTTTTAATTTAACATTTGGCGAAAAAAAAATACATAAGCTTTTTTATGCAGAATAAAAAGCAAACATTTCTGGCATCACTTTTTTTTAGCCTAATATGACTTGTTGTCAAAGGCCCTCGTTTTAATATGAACCTAGCTTGTTAGCAACAGTTTTTATTATTTCGTGGAGTAAGATTTTTAGTTATTAAAAATCAATTCATTTTGCCATCAATGCTAACTACTCCGGCGCTTATTGATCAAAATTCGTCTTTGTGGTATATGTTTACTAATTGTTGTACAAATATTGAAATAAAATGTAGAGTATAGCTTGAAATTTTGAATGATTATAGCGAGCATTTTTAAATTATTGTTGAATTAACAATAACTTGAAATTTAAGTGTTGTCGATAAACTAAAACTTTGAAAAGTTGACATGTCAATATTTTTACACATTTTTGTTCTACCTTAAAAATCGGCGAGATATATTGAAAATAGACAACATTTTTAATAACACCTAGCATATAGATAAATTACTATGTGTAATATTAACAACGATTTTATTTAATATTCGCAAAATATGAAAACTAAAACAGCAAGCGTATGTTGTACGATGAAGAAGTATTACATGTAGAATAAAAGTAACATAGTTGATAATTTGCTATTTAAATAAATAAATGCAATATACTTCTTGATAAACATACTGAAGCTGAGATGAAAAAATTATATTTCTTCTACCTTAAAATGTAAAATAGGTGTTTATGTGTAATAATATTGACAGTCAACTTTTGAAATTTTTGTTTAATCGGTAACACTAAAATTTCGAGTTAGTGTTTAATTCAACAATAATTTAAAAATACTCTCTATAATGATCCAAAAAGTTATGCTATATCATATATTTTACACCAATATTTATTTAACAATTAAAAAAATCGATGCTTCAAAGTTGGATTTTGTTGCTAGAATAGTTAGCATATATACAAAGTTCACAGATCACAGTCACAAATCTTAGTGTACAAAATAGTGAAAAATATTGCTAACGGGCTAAGTACATATTAAAACGAGGACCTTTTTAAAAAAGTCGAGGTATAAATTTTTACCTTGATTGCTTGTAACATGACAACAGATCATATCAGACTAAAAAATTATAAGTCAAAGATGTCTGCCTTTTGTTTTGTATAGAAAAAATACTATATTTTCGCAAAATTTTAAATTAAAAAATTATAGCGCAATAAAGATTTTAGTTACTTTTAAGTCCTTTTTTAGGACAAAAGTCAAAGTGGACTGTCAGGTTTACGAAAGATAGACCCAATTTTTGCACATTATTATTATTGTTTTACTCCCATCTGCCAGAAACTGCCGATGGACCGGACAAAATCAAAACTTTTGCAAATCCCATATATTTTATGGATGGTTTATCGTACAATCAGTAATTGAAGTTATTGACATGTACTTCATTATATAATATATATCCTTATAATTCGTGTTATTTTTGTCGGACATTAATATACGCAACACGAATTAATTTACAGGTATTTATATACATTTTTTCTTCACGAAGAATAAAATAACACTTGAAATAATTCTAAATTGCATATATCTTTAAATACATGTGTTAAGGAAATACTAAAATACTAAAGTATATTTCTACATATTGGAATAGTGTTAAGTTTTTGCTACTATTGAATTGGACTACAAGTAAATAACATTTCCACAAGTATGTTAATTTTCAACCCCATGCGATATAAAAAAATAATATCCAAATTGTGACAAGTACATAATTATAGTTTTAAGATATTTATCTATTTAAAGATAACACACATATCATCTAGTGGAATCTATAGAAAAAGATTCCACTTACTGTAAAATTATGAAAATATTTCTGTTATTATTTTCGACCAGTTTATCTTTATAGTAGATACAGCAGCCAAGTTAAAAACTCAACCAACACCAAAGGGGAGAGTTTTAACAGAATAAATAAATTCCACAAAGTTTTATATTTCAAATATATATATTTTTGAATATAAAGGGATGGGATAACAGTTTTAATTTTATCTTTACATTTTTAGGGAGGGTGTGGACAAATTATTATTATACTAAATTATTACTAGATAACTAGAATTGTTGGTGATATATATATATATATATATATATATATATATATATATATATATTACATTTATATTATTTTGTTTTCTTTATAAATAATATAAATGTAAAATATATATCATATATTGGCACTCAAATTACGAAAACCACATGTTCGTTGTACCTTTTTAAATTTACCATCTTAGAATCACTTTCGCGTTTTGCTATTCTGTTGTAGAAAAACCAATCAAACGATGCGTATTAATGAGCTGAATATAGGAAAATTAAAAAAGAAAAAAAAAATAAAAACAAAAAAAAAATTACACATTTTGTATTTCACTTGAAAAATGACATAATGTGGGACATAGATGTAGAAAGTCACACTAAATCAATTTTTAAAACCTTGGAAACACGCTCTAAATTTTGAAATATTCTGAAGAAACCGTTTTGAAGGTAGTTGCTAGACTAGAGATCTCGTAGCTAAATAAAGTTTAAGTAATTGTATCTATTAATTGTATTGAAATCTTTTATATATACTATAAATAAGTAATGAAGTAATGAGAAGACTTCTGTCAGCTTTATATAAATTTTCATGGATTTTAAAAATACCGTTTTTCGAGATATAATGGTTTGATTTTTATATGCTCGACATTGTTATTATAAACGTAATATTTTTGCATTTAATTTGAAACTAAAACAGAGATCGATCATTTATAACTTAGAAGTTATTAGCAATTAAATAAGTCCACCTTTGTCAGGTTTTTAGATCTTTTCGTTTTTCAAAGCGTTTTATTTATGGATTAGAAAGGACTATAATTCGGCAAGTTTACGATTTATGAAACACTTCCAATAGCCAATAACTGTAATGAATTACATTCAAATTGGAGATGTCAAATCACGCTATGCTCTAATAATTATATTTTTTAAATTTCTACACAAAATTAGACAATAAAAAAATATCCGCTTTGTTCCTGCTGGAAACAATAATCCGAAATAATAATGATTTATAATATTTTTGTCAATATAATGACTAGACAACTCGAATAAAAAATGTTTTTCTATAGTTGTTTTTTTGTTTAGAAAATTATGATCTTTTTGAAATTTTCTATAAAAATTACTCGAAAGTGAAAAAAAAGATACTTAAATTAAAATTAATTATAAAATTAAAATTAATTAATAAAATAATGGTCAACCATTGTATTTTTGATCACAAAAGTGTTAAGAAAAAACTTAAATTGACTAAAAGCTTAACAGAAATTGTTAAAATGCAAAAAATATAAATATAGTTTCGGCAAAACAAAAAAGAAAAAAAAAAAAAATAAAAAAAATGGTCTGCCAGATCTATATGTGCTGAAAAGAAAATTGTAATTATTATAATTTTTCCCATATTGCTTCATCAATAGGCACCTTTTCTACAAAAACTTTTTCAAAGGGACACTAACGATCAATTTGAAGTGAATAAATCTGGGACCTTTATTTGCAGAAAAAAAAAAACAAAAATGGATTTCAATTATGAAATTGCTTATATTAATTAAAAATTTGTTTGATTTTGTTCCAATCATCAAAATGATTATAGTAATCAATTGAAATTAATTGATTTTTTATAAATTCTTATTAATTAAAAAAAACAAATTATTAAATCTATGCCTTTTGTCTAGAACTTCTTTAGAGAATAAAAATACAAATATTATGTTCATTTATTATATATTTTTTACATTATTTACATATTTAACAATAAAGTGTGTAATATCCAAGTGGTTCTGTGGTCCTAAAAATAAACTTATTTCACTGGAAGTTCCTATGGAAGCGGTTTAAAGTGGGAAATTCTCGGAATTGACCTTCATAACATAGGGGACGACACATAGGAAAAGATATAAAATAAATGTTGTTGATTATTTATAAAATGCCACACACACATACACAGTACTCACATCGGGAATTAGTTTTTGAAAGAGATGATCCAAATGCATAACTTTGATTCACAAAAGATTTTAATTTCAGCATCAATGACAAGAATATCTAACATAAGAGCAATATACGTTCGAGTATATGCAAATACAAAACATGTATACTTACCGAATAACTTATACAACTTCTGCAGTATGTAATCTATGGGATCTAATTTTTATATTTTTTATTAAAAAAAATGCAATTTAACAATAATTTTCCAGAATTGACTCAAAGTTTTATTTAATTGCAAAACATGAATATTAATGTTCAAAATGATTTTAGAAATATTAACCAAATAGATTAACAACTAGATATTTATGTGAGAGAAAAAACTTAATACAATTGTCAGAAATCTAATTCATACAAAAACAAAATACTCGTAGGCACATAAATTTTGTTTTCGTGTTTTGAAAAAAAAATGAGTAATTTTTCTGAAAACTATTTCGAAGTGCCTCTGTCACAAACTTCTAGTTGTTTCTAAAATTACATATTAATACATACATTTGCATATGTATAAAATTAAATAACAAATTACTGAAAAAAAATTACTAAATAATTCAGTAACGTTCAACCTATTCAATTTGAAAATTTAACATTAAGCTAATCAACTGAATATAAGAAATATTAGGTTTTCAGTAAGGTCGGGTCAATAATTTATTATACTAAGTTATTACTAGATAACTAGAATTCTTGGTGAAAAAAAAATTATCATTTTGTATATATTTAATTATGTTTTGTCATACATTTAGTTTAGTAACATATGTATGCGTTGGAGGACTTTTGCATTTGTGCAATTTTCCTTTCATTATTACTGCGTAATTTGCAATAGAAATTTAAATCATATAAGTTGAAACGAAATAAGTCAAATGTGGATTAAAGGTTTTTATAATTATTTTTTTAATGCTCATATATGTCGTTATATGTAAAATATGTATGGCATTCCATGTATTAGTTTTACAACTAGTACCAGAATGCATGAAATTGGCTAGAATTTTTTCTACTTTGGCGTTATTAACAATGATTTTTGTTTGAAATTGTCACCCCGTAACTAGTTCTCTGGAAGTGTTAACTAGCCAGTACCCATTCTATGGAACGTTTCTAGAGCCAGTTATTAAAATCAAGAATTTTTTTTATTTTATTTTTCATCCTAATGAACTTTTTACTAAAGCCCATTTTCTTAAATCAATTTAAATTTGCTACTCTTTTTTTACATTTTTTTTAAATTTAATTTTGTTTTGTTATTATCTTTTTTAATATTCTAGGAAGTCATTTGGGAACCAGTCATTTGTTTATAATAGTGATGCCAAAGTAATGCAGAACTAGTTCTCAAAAGCGTTCTTTAAAACCAATTTAGAATCACAATCACAAAATTATATTAAAGAATCTGAAGTTCTACATTTTTTCCTGGGATTATCCAAATTTTTGCTAGGGTTTCAAACGATGGAATAATAGCGTAAAAACAAAGTGACCTCGTAAGCTGATTTTAAATTCTTTTGTATTTCTATGTAAAATTTTTTATCGCGTTTATTTACTCTTCTTCTTCTTTTACTCATTATTTCTTCATAACATTTTGACATTTTGTACTGTTTTTTTTTATACTAAAATACAAAATACATGCAATTGTTGTTTTTGTAGATGTCCGGTCACTAATTATATTATATTAATTATATTATGGATATCATGAATCCTAGTAGCGCAATTCTGAATGATTCTGCCTCGTAGATCCTGCTTAATTTGAATCGAAGAGAATAAATTATTATACTTAAAAAAAATACACGATTGACATTAATGGCCTTAGCCTACTTTTGCGCCCCCTGCACGAAATTATTAGCGCGAACTAATTTTATGATTATGAATTTTAATGTGCCATCAAGGCCTAAAACCAAAAATTAGTAATAATGGTCCATATATTTATAATGTTTAGTTCAGCTAAAAATATCCTCAGTAATTTTCTTTCTTTAAAATTCTATAAAATCTCACATATTGTATGCAAAATACTGGATTCGTTTTTTGTTTTATTGAAATACCAAAAACTAAAACTTTACCAATTGTACAAAATTCACCCAAACGCAATCTTAAACATAATATATTTAATCCCTACCAACATTTTCTATGTAAATTTTAACCAAAGAAACAGCTCATATAGCAGTTGAATATGATATCATTTTCTTATCGAAGAAGAGTGACCGTTCGGGAAGAAATGCTATCATTTAAAGGTGCAAAAAATTACTTTAAGAAAGTATCGAAATATAATCGCTTTTGTATATTAAGCAAATAAATTTTTGATGCAATTGGAATATTTCTTGTAATACTTTTAATTATAGTTGAGGTAAATGCTTACCTTATGTTTAAACACACTGTAATAACTCACTATAACTTTCAATTAAATACGAAATATTTAAGAACAAAAATCGCTATTTAAAAATAAACAATTTTTTACATTATCTGATTTTTTATTTAACAATATATGTAACAACATTGATCACTTTAAAAGTTATACATTTACTGAAGGAAATTTTGACTTGCATATTCTTTTTTTTTTTTTTGCTCTGGAATATAATCAGTCGCCTAAGTCAAGTTTTTCAGATGGAAATTCGATACTAATGTATTTTGTTATTGCAAATTTGTGTATTTTCTACTTTTAAATATCCAAGAGTGTCAAAAAAAGACACCTTTTAGTGGATAGATGAAAAAACTCTCCTCCAAATGCTGGCAGGGATGTTTTCTTAGTTATTGTTACCAGAGTATGGTGTTAATAGTAGTAATATAGTGCCACTACTACCAAAGTTATTTGAATGTGTGTTTCTGTGTAAATACATTCGCACACATTCGCACTACACACATTTAAATACACACACTCTCAATCTACCAAATACAAACTCTATTGCCCTCAATGCATTTGTCGCCTTATGACTGACTGCGTTATGTTTAACTTGTTGAATCATATGATTTTGCTTATGGTACTAAAAACCGACTATGATGAATGCAATGGTGACGATGACTGTAAGGATAAAGTCGTTTCAGCCGATGTTGATACTAATGAAGTTTATGCTTATACCATTTTGTGTTGTTAAATAATGAGAAGACATTCAACTCCTTGAACATGTACATATGGACATACATATCTGTACATATTCAGCATTTCAACATTTAAGCTAGTATGTATTTTTGCGTATATTTATTTTATATTTAGTTTTCAAAAATTCAATTTGCCTTACAGTTAAACAACATTTTGGGGTAGACCTATTCATACTACAAATACTCTTAACTACACATCCACAAAAACAAACACAAACTTGGATGTACATTGCACTCTCAAACACTGCAAAATTTTCAGCACTATAGTTCTCTTTTAAGGAAAGTTTTTGCATTTTTCTTATATTTTTTGAATTCAACTTTATTCATAGTTCGTTGCAATTTCTATGTTTTTTTGTTTGCAACTTTGGATGAAAGTATTTTGGAAATTATGCGTTGATATCATTTTCGGCTCGATAGACTTTCTCTGTTTTTCATTTCAAATGAAAAAAAAAAACTTTTCTACTTTACAATTCAGTATGTTTGGAAAATTTATCATTTTAGAAGAATTTCTCTAAAAAATGTATTTTAAATATTTTGTTTTCCCCTTACTATAATTATTTAATTTTGGTTTGTGCACAATAATTTGAATACAGGGGAGCTTTTATTTTATACGAATAATTTAAACGGAATTTTAAAATATGTATATGTAAGTAAAAAATTTTTTAAACTACAGCAACAGAAATTCATCTATATAAATATACAACATTTCAAAGTAATCACAAGAAATACAAGTTAGTTTAGAGATATGGGGACTTTATAAACAAAACTCCACTTACGTGCCTAATAAAAAAGTACTTTACGTTTTTTGTAATAATATTCTGCTACAAAAATACATTTTTTATTTTCAGTGGAAAAACGACCTAATTTGGTTCTTAAGTAGAACATTACCAAAAAAATTTTCAAAAATTCCGAAAATAATTACATTTTGAAATATTTCCAAAACAAATATGTTGAAGGTAGTTTCTGCACTAAAGTCCTGGTGTTACCTTTAATTTTAGGTCAATATTAGATTTTCAAGTTAATTTTGAAAGCAGAAAGAAGAATGTAGTTTTCATCTGTACTAAAATTGTTTATATACATGAAAGTACCTCTTTTAAATAATTACCACTTTTAATAATTGTTGCATTTCTTATTGAAATATTACTATTTTATTAACATTTTTTGCCATATATTTCTTTCAAACATGTAATTTTATATATTTTGGAAATTTCGAAAAATGAAATTTTTAATGAAAAAAGGGCCCAACTGCTTCAGTTCCTAAAAAGCTCTTTAAAATTCATTTGTTTGATAAAAACAGTAACAACAGGAAATAAAAATGAATTTGAATTACGAAATTGCTTATTTATTTATTTGATAGATAATGAAATTACAATTTCTTACAGGCTAGCATACATATTATTCTTAAAGCTATTTAAAATAAAATGTTTTTCATAATCATACAATAATAAAGTCTTATTATTAAACTAAGTTAAAAGTACTCCTCTTAATGCAGATTTGATTTACTGAGAAGTCAATATATGGATAAAAACTGTTGAATTGATTGCATATACGACTCATGGGATCAAAGTTTGTAGTAACTCGGAGTTAATTGAACCGCTCACTAAATTAATTACAAATGAAATATTCATATAGTTTCTCCTACTTTAAAGAGTAGGGAGATCAATAAGCTGTAGTCGACTTTCATATGATGGTAAATTAATACTAGAATTCCATAGAAGATTACGAAGGCAAAATAAGAGAAATTGTTTCTGAACCGATTCAATTTTCTTTATATGAACTTCGTATTGAGGATCCCAGAACACGGAAGCACATTCCAGGATTGGTCTTACAAGAGATATGAATAATTGCTTGGAAACGTAAGGATCATTAAACTCTCTTCCCCAGCGGTTGAGAAAACCTAGAACTACATTTGCTTTATTAACGATTTGCGAAACGTGGGAAATAAAAGATCAATCAAGCAGAACACCCAGATTAAGACATTCATCGACTAGATCAATTTGAAATTCCTTTATTATGTATCTACTAATTAAATTCTTTTTTTGTATTTTGTTCCAATCATCAATATGATAATATTAGTTAAGTAAAAATAATTGATTTTTTGTTAAATTCAATTAAATGTTTTAATCAAATTAATTAGGTTTATGGCTGAAATTGGTCTTAACGAAAACTAAAATATTAATTGATTCAGTTAAAAAAATTACTGAATCTTTATACTAGCACAAAAATACTCTCCCAATAAAATATTGTTGTTATTCTTATAATTTCATAATGTCTTCCAAAAACACAATGTAAACTAAAGGAAACATTAAATCACACTTGAAACGCTCTATAACTACAAAGATCGATAATGGTATATAAAAATATAATACAATAAAATTATAGGTTATAATTATGTTGTTTAGTAATTGCTTTGTATAACTAAATACGTATGTATTGAACTGTGTATGCTTTCTTTTGACTACACGAAGAATGGTGTTACAAAGAATGGCGTTATAATTTTATATTATTTAATTTTTCGTTAACTCAATACGATTTATAATATTTCCTTTTATTTTATTTAATAAAAAAATAATTTTCATTATGAGAAATCATGACCTTTTTTTTATATCAAAAGTGTTAAAAAGTTCCCGGGATATTGATTTTTTTTGTTTCCATTTCCCGGGAAAAAAAATATTGCGTGAAACCCCAAACTCTAATCACAAGTTGGGGTCTGATTGACTTCTTTAGATAATATTTTTTTTTCTTTAGGAGAGAATGTTTAATAAAATGCCACATGGAAAGATTATGATATTATTACTTCATATTTACTTAAGCTCGTGACAATACCAAATTTAAAAACATAGGTTTGAGTAAAGTGATTTCAAAGTTATCAACAAAATATACGTAAAAATACCAAAAAGTCATTCTAATATTGAAAAATTAAAAAAAAACTGACTTATAAATTAAATTAGGAGAGTATTTGCTAGTATTAGGTCAAAAAATGTAGTTTTTTCACATAACGGGCAAAACTGATAGAATAAACACTTTATAAAGAAAATTAATCTACAAGATGTCTCTAAATAACTATTTCAATATATTAAATACCAAATTAAATATATTAAATATCAAATTTGTATAAAAAAAGCAAAACAAGAAAATTAATTATATGTTAAATTCTCTCCGATTCTTTGTTCTTTTCATGTTCTCACAAAATATATTACCATATTTTTAAAAATTCATAAAAATTTCGCAAACAAAATTTAAAAATTTTTTAAAGTAAAAAAAGAAATGAAAAGAAAATAAAGAAAATTTTTGCTTATTTTCCGTTGCCGTCTAAGTTTTTATTTAATTTAAAAATGCGTCTATATAAGGAAATTCGTACCTGTTTTGTTTATTCATTTATTTATATGTTTTACATGCATCACTAAGACTATTCGGTTAATCGAATAATTAACAATTAATCCGATGTCAATCAATTATTTGTCGAGCTAACGGATTAATATGAAAACTCGAATAATTAGATACTCTAGTACTTATGGAAAAATTCATAGAGCTTCTCCTCTAAATGTACTCTTGAAGAATAAAAAAATTGGCGACATTTCACATACATTTTATTATTATTTTTTTTTTATTTGGGTGCAATATTCAAATTTCTTTTCAAACTTTTTTCTTTTCTGTTATATTTTTTAAATTGTAAATTTTTGTGAAAACAAAAGACCACAATAACAATGTTTGTTATATTAATTTAATAATTTAATTAACTTTGCCCAAAAAATTAATAAACTAAATATAAAAAAAAAAATCTGTTGAGTATTTTTTCTGTGCTTTTATTTTTTTCAGAAATAAAGATTTATTCGAAAATAATTAACATATTAAAATAGGCAAAATAATTTTAATTGAAAATTTAATGTAAAAATAGGGAAAAATGTTTGAAAATTCTAAAGTATGTTTATGAGTGTTGTAGACCTTTTATGTTGTTCTATCGAATTCGAGACGAACAATAGGGAATTCTAAAATATTAAAACTAATAATTATACCATTTATGCTTCCATATAATAATATTTCAATTAAGAGAGTTTATATATTCTAACAAAACTTTAATTAAAATATTTCATGGAAATTATTTCATAATATGTAATTTATAAGAATTCATTCTTATAAATAATTCCATTGTTAGTGACACACTTATTTATAGATAGGATAAAATTTTGCGTTATTAAATAAGCTTGATTGTAATCATACTCTTATGTAATAGATAAACTGGCACATAATTAAATTTTTAAATATTTTTTAGAATTATTTTCAAATACTCCATAATATAATAATGAAGAAAGAGTTGTATGTAGTAGAGAATTAAGGCAAAAAGAATTTTGTTTTGGGTGAATTAAATTCAAGAATATTCAAGAATTATTTTTTGGATATTAAACTTCTGTACTTTTGTATGAGTTCTTCATAGGGACTTCTAAATCTCTGTCTAACAAATTTAGGACTGAAAGCATGAATTCAAAAGTATTGACCGTAAGTCTGTGAGACATTTTTTTTTTTGCTTTAGTGTTAATTTAGAAAAAGATGCCGATTCGTTGCCATGTGGCAAAGTAAAAATGTAAACAATAAATTGAAATAAATTAGAATAGAAATATTCATCGAATCCAATGTTTTAATTTTCCCAGTCCGATGCAAAAGGATTCGAAATTTGATATTATATAGATTGTCATAAACTTTATCTTATTATTTATTTTGTTTATTTATTTTCTAATATTTATAGATTCTCCACTATATTGTGAAACAATCTCAAAATAATTCATTTCTTCGTTGGAATTAATTCTTATATAATGGGTCGAGATATTTCAAACAACATAGTTTCTCGTCATTTAGCATATAATCTTAGCAAAAAGTGGCAATTTAGTTTCATTAAAAAAAGGGCCAAAAAAAAAAATGGCCAGGTGATTGAAAAAGGGGCAACTGGAGGCTCTCAATGGTAACACTTATTACAGGTAATTAATCCTTTAACAGCAAAAGGGTAAATTTTGTATATTTGGTTCCGAAAAGCTCAATCAGAAAATGTTGTAATTTAGTCACTATTTTAAGTGAATTAATAGTTTGTATGTTAAATTGATGCTTCTGGTTATGTTTATTTTCTCAACTTATCATATATTTGCCATAAAAATTACCTTAACCTATTATAGAGCTGTGATCTCAAAATATTTTTTTATAACTAAAGGGTTAAATGAATGGTATTAGATAATAATTTTCTAAAGATGCTCTAAAATATAAATTACGATGGAAAATATTCGAGCTATTCAAACTTTAATAATATAGTAGGTATTAAAAAAAAAGTTATGGAAAATTTACTAAAATTTAATTTCACGAGAATTAAAATTATTACTGCCCAACCGGTAATTTCACTAAAAAATATAATTTTTCTTTGATTTATACTTTAATTTATATTTTTCAAGAAAAAAATTTTAAAGGTTTTCGGATTTATGTTATCCTTTCAAATTTTGTAAGAATTTTCGCTAGCTCCAAAAATGGACGTGTTCTTCAAGAACGATAAAAATTATACAAAAAAATTAAATGTGTAAATTACCGACTAATTCTTAATTGTGATGACTTTAATTATGTGTACTAAGAAATTTGATTTCTTATGCCTAAAAGTTCTAAACATTATCAAAAACTTTTGTGGAAATTTTAGTTACCATTAGTCAGAAACGTGTAGTAAATGTGTCAAATATTGCAAAAAGGGGTGCTATGGGATTTCTCCTTGTTGTTGGCTTATAACGATTGATTTATTCTTGCTGTTTAATTACGGTTATTCGCTAATATATTTTACGCAAAATTTTAAATAATTATTCAAGATTGCAAAAATGCTACCAAAAATTATTTTAGATTTGAATATGTAATTGCTGTTTTCAAAAATTAATACGGAAATATACGACGGTGCGAAGAAGTCTCAGATGAAGATCATATATATTATTAACTTAAAATCTATATTGCAAGTATGTTTAACCTGACAAAAACTTTGACAAGTATATAAAAAACCATAAGGTAAAAAACTAGAACTGCAAGACGCAAAAGTACATATCGATAGATTAGAGCAATGAGGTTTTGGTTATACAATGGACAGATGGTATTAGCATTCTCACAAATCACGACAAGTTATAATTGCAAAACAAAAATGTCTATCAACAATAATAGGCATAAAGAAAAGTAGATCATAATAATATCATAATATTTAATTATTGGATTAATATATGACCGAAAAAATAACAACATAATGATTTATTTTCGGAATTTTCAAATTTCTAATGATAAATCGAAGTTACATTTTCCTGCAGCTTTTGCAGTGAACTACTGATATTTACAATATAATGAACAAGTTTCAAAGTTTTAACCATCATGAGTAGTACATTCATCGAAATAACATTACAACACTTTCTGGAAAACCATATCATTGGTTATTTAGTCACACCCACTCATCATATGAATGTCAAATATATAAGTTAAAATAAAAAATAAATAAAAAAGTAAATAAATAAATAAATAAAAATTCACAAATTCAATTAAATATTTTTATCTTGAGTTTTTTTTAACAAATACTTTGATTTTTTATAAATATTTATATTTATCTCATATTATTCTGAAAACGCTATACGTTTTGGCTCACTGGTAAGTAAACTTTCAATTGAATGACAATTGTTATTTTAGTAAAAGCAAAAATATACGAAATTTATTTAAAAATTAAAAAAAAAAACAATAAAAAACTTGAAATGTTTTAAATAAATTTTTTATTATCTATAGATTTCCATTTACATACAATATTATAGGAACAGTTTTTAAAATAATCGACCAGTTGACTAAAATTAAGGACTTCTAAAATTTCCACAAGCAAAAAATGGAAAAATGCAAAAATTTGGAAAATAATTATGTGCATCGTTTTTTAGAAACCACATGTCATCCATGACCAAATAAATGATTAACTCCATACAAAATTTGATTTTTTACAAGGAAAAATAATTGTTGGCCGATCTATATACTTAATTCACGTTCCCAATAAACGGTTTGAATGTACATATGACCCCTGAGGACGTGGTGCATATACTGACTGATTGCCCGTACTATGATGGCATTACGAGTTTAGATAGTATAGGAATAGCTCATACTGACATGGGATGGGACTTTAGTAGGGCCTTAGTGGACGATCGGACTTTTGAGAGCTTGGTAGTTTTTGTGCGTGGAGTATTTAATAGGAGAAGGTTAGGACATGTTAGCGAAGGCAACTCTCCGTTGCAAACGTTGACTGCCGTTTATGTTCGTGGATCGCTGTGTCGGTTGCCATGGATGGTTGACGATACATCATGGTGCGTTCCTGTAGCTGTTTCTGGGAGCTGATAGCTGCTTTTTGTTGTCGCGGAAGTTTTCTCTCCTTCGTTGTGTTATTTTGGTGCCCTTTCTGTTCGTTTTCTACGCTGATTTTACTTTGGTTGTTGTTGTATGTGGTGTCTTTTCTGGTGTCACTGTATGGCCAATGAGTTACTTCGTGAGGGGTACTGTGTAAATTTTTGTTTTTTGTTATTTTATTTCGTGTTGTTCTTTGCCGGTGTTACACCATGTGGGCAATGAATTGCCCGTGAGGGCGATTGTTAAATGTTTGTGTGTGAACTGTTGTCCATTTTTATTTTTATATGTTCTTGTAGATTTGGTGTGTGGCAGCTGTGGGTCACCAGTCCCGAACTATTTGGAGTTCAACTGGTAGTAGTCATTTTTAATTACGAAGTCCGACCGGTGACTTAATACTAGTACCATGGGTGTTAGGAGCCCCTGGAACTTCGCTTTCAGCCTGAGAGTTGGAGTGACCCCCTGTGGAGCTTATCGTGGTTTCTGTGGTTTAGATCCAAATCGCGGGTGGAGCATTAGCTCGGTGTGGAGTTGCGTTACAACCGGTTGTCGTGATCCATAAATCGCAAGGAGTTTTAGGGGGAAGACATGTCCAAATACATGTCTTCAAATTGGTACTCAGGTGTAGCAGTTTGTTGCATCTGGGGGCGTTGGTGGGCGCATTCTAAACACACACGCCGTCGTGGTAGATACCCACGTTAATCTGTAACACATCTGTACATGTGACCCATTCTTTCTTAAGGAGATTTCGACTTTTGCTAGTTATAAAATTATTCCCATTATTCTTATTTTTTTCTTAATGCTTCATGTACAGGCAACATAACAGAAATACCAACAGATGGACATCAATAAATCTACTCAGAAAATTATACTGTTATAATTTTGTGTAGTCACAACGATAAATTTCTTCTACATCTTTCTGCTAAAATTGGTGGGGATCGCTCCCATAATTATTGACTTTAGCTCCCATGTAAAAAAAGCATATCCATTAATCACTATTTTTCTCTTAAAATTTATTCTGTTTGGCAATAATTTATGAAAAACTTTATTCATCACCTTCATAATAGCAATCGTTGAAATTTTCGTTATAACATTGCTTTTAAAATATGAATTTTTTTTATAATAATGTAATTTAAATTTTGTCATGATAAATAAAATAATTAGCTAATAGAATAAAAATTAAAAAAAAAAAAAAATCCATATTATCGAAGTTAACAGAAAAAAATTTTTGCGTTATAGAATTAGGATATAATCAATAATTATATTAAGAGTTATCGTTCGTAGGATTTATCACCAGAAAATCATATTTTATTTAATTCAAACGCAGACCAGTCTGAAATATTTTTTTTCATCATTTTTTATTAGCAATAACTGGATATTTCATATGAAAAATATACAATTTATTTAAGTCTTTTACTAATTACTTTTATTTTACGCAGAAAACATTTTAATTGACACATGACAATAAATAAAAGCGCATATATGTACTTATACAAAATGAAATATTTGAAATGGAATATTAACTTACACGATATATCATTTCCCACCTCTACGTAATTAATCCTTGTAAAAATAATTACTTTTTAGATACATACATACAATATTAAAAACAAATAAATATGATTAACTATATAAAAATTGTAATATTCTAGTTTATAATTATATGGCATAAATATGAGTTTGTGTATGTAAATTAATTATAAATGTAAACGTGCTATATGTTGACTAAATTTTCTCATAAACCATTCATAATTTAATAAGAATTATGTATTTATTTCGTAATGTTTTTACGTTTCTTCTTTGTTGTTTTTTTTTTTTTTTTGGCTTTTCTCATCATATTATTTATTTTCTTTTCCTAATTTATTCCAAAGCACATACAAATTTTTAAATTGTGTTTTAATTAGTCTAATTTATGAGTGTAGGTGTTCTTAAGACCCGTTTTTAATTTCAAGGTGTTATTTGGTACTGTTTTTTTATTTTGTTAGGCGCTTTATTATTTTTTATTTCATTATCATATGACTAAGTAAATATAATTAATAGAAATACTAAAAGAAGCTCTTTTATGGGACGAGTTATATTTACACTGTCGGACAAAATAAAATGCGGTTTCTTATTTTAGCTATTTACTTCATAATAATTGTCTTCCAGGTGACATTTTACAAAAGTCTTTAGTTTGCCTGATTATTTTCTAATTTGTTGTTACAAAATGGAAGGTAGAAATTTAGGAAATTGTCAATTTTAATATTCTATTCATTATATTCAAATTATATATAAAATTCAATATATATATATATATATATATATATATATATATATTATATTATATATATATATATATATATATATATATAATATATATATATATTATATGTATATATATATATATATATATATATATATATATATTATATATATATATGTGCCGGTTAGCTGCCTATCAGTGAAAAGAAATTTAAAATTGTCGGGGAATTTGATATTTGTTGCTTAGAGATCAAGTTTTTAAAGGTTAATTCGTTTATAGTTTTATGATGAAGCAAAATTTCTGGGATACTGACATAAATTCTAAAATTACCAGCGAAAGTGTTGATAGAAGAATCTTTGAAATTTAAGAGGTTGATCCACTAACATCTGTAATAAAGATTCCGTCTCAACTGCTAAGTAAAGGAATATGAAACAGACTTAGAACAAATGGTTCCAAATGTTAGCAAAATAAATACGAGAAAAAAATGCAGTTTTATGACGAACACATTCTAAAGCCTTGACAATTTTGGTGTAACAATTTATGGACAGACAAATAAATGATATGATTAAATTACAATCATGGCAAAAAGACAAATTTCTTATAAGTGCATATTACTGACTATAAAATCGGTTGAAAGAGGTTTAATGGTATGGGGCTCTCTCTTTGTCAGGTAGGTAAAATAATAATTTTGGAAGGAAAAGTTAATGCATCTTTATACTTAAACATTTTAAAAGATAGAGTCATTCCTGAGGGACATTGCTCAATAGTAAAACATTTCGTATTTCATCAGGACAATGTTCCTATTCATATAGCCCAAAAATTTGTAGAGTTCCCTGTTTTGGAGTAGACACCTCAAAGCCCATACCTATCGCCTATTGAAAATTTTTGGGCTATGTTATAAATACGGATTTCTGAGCCAGCGCCACAAACTTAAACCAACTGAAAGAGTGTATCAATTCAAACAGGAATAAAATCAGTCTAGAAGAAATTTAAAAATTAGTTGATACCTTAAAATAAATGCCTTAAAATAAAAATGAAAAAAATAAAACCATTGATCTAAATAAAAAAATTAAGATGACTTTTTATTATTTTTAACACCAAAAATTGTTCTTCGAAATATATGTGTTAAATTCCGGGCTCTATTGAATAATTTTGTTATCAAAGTATATAAATTAATAATGCTATTAATACTATTAATTAGGCACTTTAGAAAAAATAATAAATCTGGATCTCTTTTGATGAAAGCTTTCAGAATGTTGTTTGTTTCATACTTCATTACTATTTAAAAAAAACTTTTACTAATTTAGTAAAATCACATTCCTTTATTGTCAATAAATATATACCTAGGAAAAAGCAAAAATAAAATAAGTGTTTTAATTAGATTAAAAAAAGTGATAGATTTAACATTGAATAAAAAATAATGAGAAATGAAATGTAAACGATTATTTTTAAATTAATTTTTGCACTATGTAAAGAATATGACATTGTTTCAATATTCACCTCAGTTTTATTAGTCCACAAATAATTTTGGTTTATGATGACTTTGAAGTCACTGATCGGTTTCTTTGAATAACAAACCTCTAGTATATGCTAATAGCGAGATTAGCTATATGATGTCGACATACTAATTTTTTAATATATAAATTCCTTGTAGATATTGCTATCAAAAAAAAAAAAAAAAAGGATTGGTACAGTGCAAAAGAAAAATAAAATTGAAATGAGTTTCAATTACGAAATTAATGATATAAATTTAATGTTTGTTTTATACTGCTCCAATCACCAAAATTATAATATTAATTAAGTGAAAATATTTAATTTTTTTTAATTAATTATTTAACTAAATTAAATAAATTTATGATTGAAATACTGTATGTGTTTAATCAATATATTAATTTAAGTACTAAAAATGATTACCAAAATCAAAATACAAAAACTATTATACAAATTATTTATTTCCAAATTACAAATCTATCCCATATATCGGGTAACACATATTCGATTGCACCAAACGAATACATGTTTGAAAGATGACATTTCAGGATATATTCTTAGTGAAGATAATCTTTTTATTTGTCGCTCTTATCAAAATTTATATTTTATTAACTTTCTATTATTTTTATGTTTGAATTTTTTAGGAACTTCAATTAAAATAACTAAAAATTTTTTAAACCAAATATTAATTATATTAATTAAATTTAAAAATAATACGTATTAATTATTCAATTAATTGAAGAATTTTCTTGAATAATCTTTCTGTGTGTGTATCGCGCAAACAGAAATCTTAAAACTCAATATTATAATAGAAATAATTCATACCCATAATTTATTTTCCTAGCACCAACACAATGTTTTGAATAAGAAGGAGCTATCCCACTTATCACTGCCAAACAACCATATTTCCTGGACTAACAGCTCCTTAAATATCCTGTCTAGGACGCTGTACAAAGTCTGAATAGAAAAACAACAAAAAATCTATGTTTGCAAGTATATAAAATATTCTCGTTTAGTGTGGTAGAATGAAGTTATATGGGGTATTTCTTAGATATAGATATAGATTCCAAAAAAATTTGACTCAGCTCGGATTTTGGCCATGTCCGATTTTGCTGAAATTCAACACAAACTGCACCATATCACTAACGGTTTATATTTTATGGAAATTTTTCACAAAAATTAGCAAATGTTAAGTTTGAATAATTTTTATGTGCATTATTCGATTTCAACAAACTTGGTATCATTGGAAAGTAATAAGATTCTTTTTGTCATAAAAACATAACAAATAAACATCTTCCTGGTGTAAGAACCTCTGAAATGAAAAACATCATTTATCCTTGGATATCCTGAAAAAATGTATTTTAATTTCCATTAGTTTCTGCACTGTGTTTAGAATGGATTTATCGTTACAGTATACAAATTTTAAAATTGGATCTCAATAGATTCAGACGTTACACAATTTTTTCTTTACTAACTAACATATTTTTATTAGATATTAATTGTCTTTTAGGCATATTGATATACTTAGGCATATTGATATATTATATAATAGATCATTATTTAATAAATTATATCGTATATATATCACATTACTAATACCGAAAAAATAATTTGATATTATCTTAGAAGTTTTAGGAACACACTAACAGATCCTTAACCCACAGTAACCCACTTAATAAAATTCGCCTATACAACTTTTTTCCTACCAATAGTGGTTTAACGCACTTAAATGCCTAAAATAAGTCGTATTTATATAAATTTCAGCATACATATGTTTTGTACAAGTACAGATCGCTGTACCAAACGATTTAAATATTGATCATATCTTTCATATAAGTTCTATTACTTATACATGCATAAATCTCAAATTAATATTAACATCAAATATGCAATTTTATACATATGAATAGTATATATACAAGGGCGGATCAATAAGTCTGTGACTTTTTGAACTTCCCTCGTAGTTATATGAAATGCAATACTATTTAAATCAAGTACCACCTGTAAGTAGACTACTGTCAAATTACTTTGCGTTTAACAGCTGTTCAAAACATACAACCTCGTGCATTTTTCTAAAAATGGAAAAAAGTGAATTTTGAGTGCGCATTAAACATTAATTTTTGCGAAAAAAACATTCAATCAAACCAAGGAAAAGCTCGACAAAAATTATGGGGACTCTGCGCCATCAATTTCAATAGTAAAAAATTGGTTTACTGACTTTCGTTGTGGTCGCACAAGTACAAATGACGCTGAACGTTCTGGACGGCCAATTGTGGTCAATACACCATAAAATTTCGAAAAAATCCACGATGTGGTGTTGGCCGACCGAAGAGTAAAAGTGCGTGAGATTGTTGATGCCATAGGCATTTCACATGGCAGAGTGGTTTCGGTTTTAAATGATCAACTGGGTTTAAGAAGGTTGTCTGCAAGAAGGCACCGCGTTTGCTCCCAATTGAACATAAACGTAAATGTGTGATAACTTCAAAGGATTGTTTGGAGTTCAATGAATGAGCTTTTGCGGCGTTTTTTACCTGTGGATAAAACATGGATCAATTAATGTAATCCGGAGACCAAGCATCAGTCTAAACAATGGGTTTCTCCGGGTGAACCTGTTCCGAAGAAGGCCAAGGTAAGTTTGTTATTAGACCGATTTAAAGAGGACCCCCTATGGCCAAGAAAAAAGTTCTTTTTCATCAAGATTTTGGACGGGTGCAGACGTGTGCAGATTAAGCTCCAACGATGAAATTATTGACCAAACAAATGCCTATTTTAAGGGCCTCGAAAAATCCTATTTTATACGCAAAGTAAATGACGACACTTTCTCAAAATTTGGCAGTAGTCCATTCATGCGAATTGTTTTGCATTTCATATAATTATGAGGGAAGTTCAAAAAGTCACGGACTTATTGATACGCCTTCGTATATGTTTAAATTTTCATATGTTATTTTACAATAATTGGTCTATAATCCAACATAGTTCCCACATAATCCCATTCCCGAAAATCAATTAAACTTCCATAAATCTGACATAAATATCGAGATAAAATTTAATATAACCAAGTTTTGTAAAATTATAGATCGTTCCACTAAATTTCGTAATGAAAAATAAATTTCAAATTCCCGAAAAATACTTATAGGTGCATAAATCTCACATGAATGCCAATATCGAAATAAAATTTTACATAAATAATTTTCATATACGCATAAACTATTGTAACAAATTTCATAAGGATCGCTCCACAAATGACCGTAGGTCCCATATAAGGCCTCCTACCGATAATCACTTTAGTTCCTATACACGAGCATTTAGGGTATTATTTGGACCAAAATTGCTAGGTTTTATCCTTCCCTACTTGCATTTATACAAAGAGCGTGAACCAAACGATAGCAAAGAGAATTTTTGGATCCTGGTATTGTACTTGATCCTAAATTAGATTTCTGCAAGCATATTACAATGACGATAAATAAAGCTCGTGGTGTGCTTGCTTATATTAAACGATGGTCTAAAGAGTTTACAGATCCCAATGTTACGAAACAGCTATACACATCCCTAGTAAGACTAATTTTGGAGTATGGGTCTATTGCCTGGGATCCTCAAATTAATAAGAACATAGGCCGATTAGAATCTTTTCAAAAGCAGTTTCTCTTATTCTACCTGAGAAGCTCATTTGGTCGTTATTCTGGGAATCTTCCTTCGTATACTGCGAGGTTATCATTAATTAAACTATATACCTTAAAAAGCCGAAGGACTATGCTAAGTGTGGCATTTTTAATTAATTTGATTAATGGTGATGTCCTCCTCGACTTCCTTCTTCGTAACATAAGTTTTAATATTCCACGACGTTTTACCCGACATCTAATACCTCTGCACCTTCCTGTTGTTCAAACAAATTATGCCGATGCTGATCCTTTGAGGAGAATATGCAAAAATTTCAATGAACTGTATAGCTTAATCGATTTTTATATTAATGTAAATGTAATTAAACGCAATATTATCGTGTTTTTAAATACTTAATATGTCTTTACAATTTTTTTTTTTTTCGTTAATAATTCCTTTATATAAAATCTTGTAATATATTGTAATCTGTAAGGATTCATATTCATAGATTTAATCAAATAAATAAATAAATAAATAAAGTATGTAGGAATGTAATTTTTTGATAGTTATGAGGTGAATAAAATTTTATTAGCCCATAGGGCTATATAAATTTTTGACAAATGACATTTTGACATGCACAAAATAAATGAAAAATTGAAATATTTTAAAATTATTTGTGAATTTTAATTTCTATTTTATAAAATTGTTATTTTTTCATAAAAACAAATAATTATTTAAGAATGTATTGAATTTTCTAAAAGTTTTGTGAAGTCTTTTTTTTAACTAATTTGTCAAAATTTATGATGGAAAAAAGTTTTTATTTTGCACAGTAAAAGTATAGAATTTTCTCACCATAGGAAAATTTTAATTTTTTGCAGAACTTTGCTACCGTTTGGCACATGTTCTATATATAAAATAAAAGTATGAAAACATTTAAAAAGATATTAATTGGTTAGTTAGTACTGATAAAGATGAACTGTTATAATTTCTGATCACATTGAAATCCTCTTTTATAAATATGTACACTATAACGACAATATGATTCTAAATATCATGTAAAAAATAATGAAAATAAAAATACCCTTCTTCAGGATATCTTAGGATAAAGAATATTTTTTCTTTTATAGGTCTTAGTGCCAGGAAGATGTTTAACTTTTATGATTTTATGATAAAGACGAATATAAGTTCTTTCCATTACTACCAATTTAACCTTAAACTTTTTTTTTAATTTTTAACAAAATGACCGAGGTCTGCCAATTTAAAGGTCCATAAACTATGAACTATGAACGACGTGGAACCGATTTATAAGCTATATAATACACGATGAATGATTTAATTTACCCCTTAAATTAGAAAAAAAAAAGAAATTAAAGATGTAAAATTTTTAAATTTTTTTGTATTACCCTTTAATTACACTTGGCGAAAAGCCAATATTGACAAATTATTTAAAAAAAAACATGACTGGAAAGCTAAGACTTTTCTCTCTTTAGTTTCGTAATCACTCTTTAGTTTATGATCTATTTTATCATGGGCAAGGTATGAAAGTTTAGAATTTTCTTGTTATATTTTGTTCGTTTTTTTTTTTTTTTTTTATTTGACATCATTAATATTAAAGTTAAAAAAATATCATTGCATGCCATTTTGCTTAAAATTTTTATTTTCTACATTAAACTTGCGGTAGAAATGGTGTTATCTTAAGTTGCGATTACTTACAAAGTTTCAATAATTAGCGAAATATTATCGTACTGTTTTTCAACAAATTTCAAATATCTTATTCGACTTTGAAGGAGGAAAAATATATTTTGGTCTCTTAGCGATCATATTAACATAATGTGCTAACATTTTCTGAGTTTATATGCCTTTACGTGTTTTGCCTGTTTTTGCCCCACGGAAGGATACATTTGTTTTTCTAACAGTCTATTTAACAATATGATTTTTTTTTTACTATTTTTTTATGTATGCACAATATTATAATGATAGTAGTATTTATATAGCTTTTATGCATGTTGTCGTGACCGATCATTATCAAATTTATCAATTGGCTTTCGACTTTCGTTGAAGATAGTAATTTTAAGAAGTGAACTTTTATGTGAACTGCGCTAAATTATAAGAATTTTGGCGCAATTATTTACGCTTATAAAAAAAACATATTCTTACTGAATTTTATTTAAATCATAATAAATTTAATCCATTTTAGAGCTTAAAATTGCATTTCGGGATGACATTTGTATGAAGGATAGGGGGAATAATGTACTGATCGTTACAAATTTCAGTACAAATTTTATTACGATATTTCAAAATGTTTGGCTTATACAAGGTTTACTTGGACAGACAGCTAGCCAGAAGGAAGGACGTACTTCATTATCTCGACTCAGAAAGTGATTTTAAGTTGAACGTTACACTTTTAGGTGAATGATGCACTGATTTATTTATGTGTCGAAAACATCAGCATAAACGCTTATTACTCCTACCTCCTGTGGTGTGGTAAGATATAAAGATTTCCATACAAACAAAATAAATGATTTAGTTTTTCAAACTTGCAACAAAATTTTTTCTTAAACGCTAACTTCTTTTTCTTAATTTGATATCTCAAAGACTTTATATTTTCTACAATCCCAAACACTCACACTAAAAATTGCTAGTTTATTATGCATTGTTATGTGTCTATTATGCAATCAGGCTTTGTAATTATTTTATTATAAATGTAATGAAATTATTAAAATTACAATTATGCATATATCATGTAAAAAAGAAATTATTTCCATTCCATTGAAACATGTTATGCAAAATACCATAATTTGATTAACTTTTGGAACAAAAATTACTAATGGGAAATTTTGTTCTAAAAAGAGTACTTTACAGTTAAGCCTTCAAGTATGGAATAATATCCAGTTTCAAAAATCTTAGTTATTGACTCATTGAACAGAACTTGCGTTGCGTTTTTGCAGGACTCACTTCAAAAGCTTTTTGATCTTACCCTAAATAATATAAATTTAAAATAAGTGTAAGGAAATAAAGATTTACTCAATATCAAATTGACCTGTTTCAGGATTTTTCCTATATATAGTGTTTTCATATTTTAAAAATTTTTTACAAATTATTTGAAAAAGTAAGTAAAATAAAATACATCAAGATGAGGCCTTTATGGAATGAAGTTAAGACGTGAATATCTCTAATAATATTCACCACCATTATATACCTACTTTGATTTTTTGATTGACAAGTCATACTGTTAGGCGATATTAACGTGTACTTGAGATCAGAATTCGTTATATATGGACTTACTGATAAAATAGTTATCGCACTTTTATCATCATTAAATTTTAGCGTAGATATTAATAAGAAAGATCAGAACATAAATGATAAAGTAAAGCTGTCTGGTGAAATCTTTATCTACATACAATAGTAATGATCCTCAAAATGAACAATTTGTATTTAAAGATTTGTCAGGTTTATTACCAGCGAAAGTAAAAAATCCAACCATATAGACGAAAACGAATTATCCAAATCTCCGCTTAATTTTTTAAAACGAAATCTAGGAAAATTTATATGTTGCTATACAATACCTAACTTAAGAATGCATTGGTTCTGAAAGTCTTGAATAACTAAAAAATATGAAAATCGAGAGATTTATACGTAAAAAATCAAACATATTTTTGTTCAATAATATGGATCCTCAAAATTTTATGTTATTGGTCGCTGAAAAAGTTGGGTTGTTTTGGTGGACATTCTTGTAAAATATTTATCAAAGGAAAACTCATTAGATTAGGTTATAAGTTCCTGTATCTCTTCATAATTGACCTACATTAATTAATTTCATATGCTAGAGCCTTGGCCTTGTCTTGTGAAATGTTGTATTTTAACTACCTATTAAACTAGCTAGATGGTACAATTATTAAAAGAGTTCCAATTTAAAACGGTGTTTATTAAGAATACAAAAAAGACACTGAGATGAATAACTACTGCATTTATATTACAAACACGAGGTGGTACGGTCTACATTGCGGAATTGCGGGGATTGGTAGCCTGTACACTACCATGGTGAATGCTTTGTCACTTATAGTACGTAGAATTTTTATTATATAATACCTGCAGATAATAAATATTATTGAGAAGATAAGAAGCGCTAATACCCACTATAGTTTTTGGAACTGATAGTGACAGACGTTTGGGAAATTGCCTTTGCAGCAACCAAACTGTGTTATATATTATCAGTTCATCAGTGATGCTTTTATGTTTTTACAATTAAAAGTCTATTAAATTTATCTAACGTTTTGCTTAATTTTTAATTTATTTCATATTGTGAATTTGTTTGCAAAAATTAGTTTACAAAAAATAATAATAATTAATAATAATAATAATTAAAAAATATCTTTGCGTTTACGCAATGGAAAATAACTCGGCTCCCACCGATTGGATGTATTTAACATGTTGTCTTTATTTTATTGAAGCTAGAACAATCACATTCTGAAACCTTCATAATTCAAGCCCAACGGCTTCATGGTCCGGGCCTTAATAGGTTAACTACAAAATTAAAAACTTCAAGCTTAAGAAGTTTATTGAGTCGTTAATTTTCTTATAATTTTCTCAATTCTTAAGACTTGACTTACGACGGATGGAGAGACGAACAGACATCGCCAGATCGACTCAGAATCTTATTAGAACCCAGAACATATATATAATCTATGGGGTCTTAAATGATTTTTTCAAACATATTTCATATGGAATGATAAACTCAATATACCTTCCATTTTTTTTTGTGGATATAATAGAAACAGCTTATCTTGTAATAAAATTCAAATATTTATATTTATAAATATAAATTCATATATCACATAAATGGCACACATTTATTCGTCTAACAATATATAGCTAAAGTGTATAAAATTTATATATTCATTAATAAATTTTTTATGCACCCACTATATAATTTTAAATCTCAACAATATTTTCAAAAACTATAACAATTTATTACGAAAACTTACAAAACAGGAAACCACCATTAAACCAAAACGCGGCTAAAGATATTAATTAAAATCACAAATCGTACCATAAGATACTGAAGACACATACAAATACAGGCATAACACAATACTCTCTGGTAATTTTATCCTTGACATTCTACCCCTTTGATTTGTTAACAACGAAGAAAGGGATGTAAGATTACATGCACATACATAGAGTATATTTAATGAGGATAATAAAATTATCGTATATTTATGTTGTTATTTTCAACACCTTGTGAAATTTAACAACCGCCACATTATAAAATTACTACGACTTGGTATCTATGTATGTGAACGGGTTTAATAGCTTGCATTAGAAACTAGAAAATTATGTTGTGCTGATAATCAGTGTTGCCAGTTTAGCCCTTTTCAAGCTAAATCTGGCCCTTTTATTTTGCTTTTAGCCACAAAATTTTCGTTTTAGCTTCTAGCTTTTTTCGAGACTTTTTGATTTTTTAAATTGCCTTAAAAAGACTAAAATAACAGGAAAATAACTTTTTATTCACCATTTCTTACTATATTTTTATAGAATCATCCATTTAATAATCTTTGCGTA
The DNA here is from genome assembly GCA_932274085.1 of Protocalliphora azurea. Taxonomy (NCBI): domain Eukaryota; kingdom Metazoa; phylum Arthropoda; class Insecta; order Diptera; family Calliphoridae; genus Protocalliphora; species Protocalliphora azurea. The sequence continues at coordinate 80,430,484 of OW026523.1, read as the reverse complement.
TTTATTTGTACAAAAAATAGCTAGATTTTTTATATTTAAGAAAAATGTTCGCCTGAGGCACTTTATTCTCCAAATCAAAAATAACTAAAATAATTTTATAGACTTAACAAACCGACTATTCGAATTATTATTTGGAGTAAAGATAAAAGATTTTAATATAGTTAATATGCTACGTACTTCTCTAATCCTAATCAATTTGAAAATTTTACATTGACCTAAAATTGAGGGAGCTACGAGATCTTTAGGAACTAATCACAAAACGGTTTTTTTGTAATATCTCAAAATTTTGGGGATATTTTAAAGTTTTTGAAAATCGTTATGTGATATTCTCAAGAAGATCCACAGCTCAAAGTAAATCGTTTGTTGATTAAAAATTCAAGGTGTCACTTTGTGGCATTATTTTTTAGTACACTTCACTAAACATGAAATGTCCCGCAAATTTTATATTGTTTCCAATAAATTTTTACGTATATAAATTTTGTCCGGTTTTAATTTTTACTTATTATTGACATTAAAGGAGCTAAATTTATTTAGATATTATCATTCATTTATTTTGATCTTTATAATATAATTTCCAATAAATAAAATATCAAAAAAAAAAAAAAACAAAGCCTAAAAATTACGAAAACTCATTGCAAAACATAGTGTAATTTTTTCATGTGAAATATGACCCAAGTTTTTGTGGGAATTTTTGAGACAATTTTTCATTGGGTTATTTATAAAAATTTATAAATTTATTACAATATTAATAACTAATATAAACTAAAAAAAAGTTTTTAAATGTTTCTGGGCATTTAGACTTTTTTTTACCTTTTATAAAGTTCAATCTGGCAACATAGTTAGTAATAAAATCGTGGTGGTGGTTGTAGCTTGATAGGAAAATTTCTCTTCTAAGTATTTGTGTAAATATACTAATCTATTGTGAGGATTACATTGTGGGTTCCTACATTAAGTAAACATTTCTTATGTGTTATTTATTAATTATTATTATTTTTTTTTTCGCTTGTTTGTTTGAGACTAGTCAAAATATGTTAAGTAATTAATATACTTCAGAAAATAATTTGATTAAACTCTTTAAATCTACCCACATATTTCTGTATATGCGTAAGAAACTCGGGCGTATTTATTTCTGCTTGAGTAGTTTTGTTTGAGTTAAAGAATGTTTTAACCACTTTCAATCTTAAGAATATTAACAGCCTATTTCTTGTGTTTAATTAAAACTATGTTTAAAGGATTAATCAACAGACGGGAAACATGTATATAATTTATTAAGTTTCGGTAATAATTAATTTTATTTCTTTTAGATTTATAAAAAATGTGTTTAGTTTTGTTATCTTAAATGGAAGTATTAAACTTTTGATTAAGAATTTTTTAATCAAACTTTAAAAATTCCGATTCTGACATGTTTAATTCCTAATATATATAAACATACATACATACAATACATATATATACAATATGTTCGTGTTTGCATGGTATCACAATAAAATTTTTCAGCATTATTTAAATACGGGATTTTTTCATTTATTTTTATTTTATTATATTATTTTATTATTTCCTCTCGAATTGTGAGAATTTTGCGATTCTTATAGGTGTTATTATTCCTTATATACCATGGAGCTCCTGTTATTATCCTCAAGAGTTTCGACTGTCTTCTCTGCAAGTTTTCGGTATTTGAAGAAGAGGCTGTTCCCCAGGTCTGAATGCAATATAACCATATTAGGTTTATTGTTACTTTATGTAAGAGGACCTGGTAGTGTAGATCTAGAAAAGGTTCAAATAACCAATGCATTTGAGCAGATTTGATTTTAATTTTTGCGACTTTTGCATCCACATGATGGGTCCATGTTAATCAGGGGTCCAGGTTATTACCCGGATAATTTACTTTGTTCTGTTCATTTTAATTTTGATGTTGTTTATCTGACCAGGGGGACAATTTTCTCTTCACAAGATGAGACTGAAGTTGATGCAATCACAGGGTTTTCACGTATGTCCACAAAAGCGGTATCATTCGCAAAAGTTGAAGTATGTGTCATTGGGCTTATGGGCTTACTTGATGTGTATAGTAAATATAGGAGCGGTCCTAAAATACTTCCTTATGATACACCAGCGGATTTTACGTGAAGAGATCATGGTTTCGATCTTATCTGTAAAGATATAGTATACAGTTTTGCAATAGTTTATGGAAACTCTCTAGTAGTAGCGTAGTAATTCTGTATATTAAACCATTATTTTAGACTTTATCAACAGCTTGAGTGATGTCAATAAATAGCGCAGGGCAGTATTGTTTGCTCTTGAAACCTTTTCTTTTAAGATTAGTAATTCGATGCACTTATTATGTTTTCTTCTGACATCAAATTTATGGTTAGTTATACTGCAGTTATTATCTTTTATCGACAAGTATTTTTTCAAATAATCTAGCAAAAATTGATAGCAAGTTAATTGGGTGATACGACGTTACTTTGCTTATATCATTTCCGGGTTTTGGTATCATTACTACTTAAAATAATTTCCAAGCTTACGGGATCAAGATCACCATTGATATAGTTCTTACAATATTATAACATATAAAGTAGATGTGTAAGAAATATATTCTCTAATATAAACTAAAAAAAATAATTTTTCTGACCATTTAGACTTTTTTGACCTTTTATAAAGCTCAATTTCTCGTTTCTTATATAGGCATCCTGGTAACATTGTTAATAATATGGTGGTGGTGGTTAGGGATATTTAAATATTAGCACTTAGTGATGTTATATTTACATATGAACACAATATATTAAGCTGCACTACAATTTGGCGACTTTAGTTACCTACAGGACCTTGTAACTGCCCACTTTTTTGGACTCTTTTTAAAAAGGAACTTAATTGCGACTTTTTAAGACTATGTGCTAAATGACGAGAAACTAAAATGTCTGAAATATCTCGACCTATTATATAATAATTCCAACGAAGAAATTAATTATTTTGAGATTGGTTTTCAATATAGTGATGTAAAAAAACCCCGAAGAATTTATAATTGAACTAAAATTGTTAAAAACTGAGCTACTGATAAGGTTTATAACCAACTATTAAAGATTAAGTGCCGAATCTTTTTGGATCGAATTGGGAAAATAAAATATAGATGTAATGAATACTTATCTCCTAATTTATATTTTTATTTTGGTTCATAGCAATGCTTCGCCGGAACGCTTTTGTTTTTCTAAATTACAAGAAATGAAAAATAAATTGTCCAGCAAACTTAGGGTTAATACCTTTGGGTGCCAAATTTTTTATACGGGGATTTGTAAGACTGGAGTCCGAGTGAAAACTTGGTTGAAAAATACGGAAATTTAGTTAATAAAAAGATAATTTTATGCTAACTATTTTTAGGAATAAATCCTATTTCTTGCAACAATAAGAATTATTATAAATTTAATTTAGTAATTTTTCTTAAAACTCAATATTTTTTTGTTTTTATCAAATAAACAAATTTTGAGTATTTTTATAGATATTGAAGCAGATTTCAGAAAATCATCCTTTTTGGCGACATCATTTTTTGATATCCACTTTTTTGGACACCTTTTAAAAATTCTCAGTAGTAACGCTGATATTAACTAGAAAAATAAAAAGTAAAATTTGAGATGATAAGGTGATACAAGAATAGAACTACTGCTCTTAATATTCTTTGCTTCCGTTAAGCAAAGAGCAAACTATCAAGGCCGAAATTCTTTTTGAATTTGAAAACTAAAGATTTCTTTTATTGTATTGCATCCATTAGTCGCACTACTAATAGCTAGTTGTAAACCGATTAATAGCCAAAGCCAAACTAGCGCCTAAATATCTATATGTTTGAATTGCACCTAATACCTACATTCAAAAAATAAACTTAGAAATCCGTACTTAAATCAATCCAGAACGGTGTCAAAAGTAAGGTAAGTATGGATTTTCTTAAACTAAGTGCGAAATACTATTAAATTAAAGACTTCACACTTGGTCAAGAAATTCTTAATTTTAGTTCGGTTTGAGCCTTTTTTGGATTGAATTAATCCCAAATTTTTCTTGTTTTTAGGAATCTAGGCTAGATTTAAACCTTTAAATTGAAGTGAGAATAAATAGGATTGATTTTTAAAAAGACCGATCACAATTAATCCAAAAATACACTTGATTTAAAAAGTATACTTGACTTAAAAATATGTCTTTAATCAAACTTAATTGCAATTATTTCGAGAACCTAAAACTTATTTTACGCTAGAATATATACTTAATTTGAGTGCTGGTCTCTAGAATTTTCATACTTACTTTATATATAAACCTAAATTGAAATACTTTTTTTCAAATCTATTATCTATTATGTTTTCATTAAATATACATTACTAAAACCTCACCAAGCAGCTTTAGCAGTTTTTGCACTTGGAGAGTATCCTTTGATTTGGATTTCCCTTGTTGCCTCTAAAAATGAAATACTAATCCTGAAAACAGTAAAAACAAAATTAAAATTAAAAAATTTAATTTCATATATAAAATAATATAAAAAATTTAATACATAAAATTTAATTTTTATATTCACCTTATTCAAAATATTTTTTTTTCCTTAAAATCGTTCATCAACCAATTATCAACTTTGGAATCTTTCGAAATGGTTAAACTATGTTATGAAATTATTAAATTAATACAAAAAGGATTTAATATAATCGGATAAATTTAAGTAGAAATTATACATAAATCAAGAAATTATTTCTTAGTCAATGAAATTGTTGTTTTAAAAACACAAAAAGGTTATTTGTTTTTAAGGAAGAACTTTTCTTTTTCTGCGTATTTTGGAAAAAAAAATTAGCAAATTTTCTACATGGATATACATTATAAAATGTACATTCAACATACATACCTAATAATTAAATTATTTTTGAAAATTAATTTACGTACTAAGGACAGTTTGTTATTATTTATTGTTAATTTATTTAATTGAAATTATGTTACTACATAAATAATAAATTCTACTTAGAACATAAAGTTATTTTGAAAATAATTCTCGTATTCCGCATGCCCCAAATTAACATTTAATACATTTATGAGTATTTTAAAAGTATTTAAATAACGCACAACAAAAGACTAATGAAAATTATACAAGGAAACTTGCCTTCAAGATAGAAAAATAGAGAGTGAGAAAGTAGAGAAATTAAGTTTCATTCCGCTCATATTCTATAATAGATAAATATAAGATTTTATCTTAATTCCAGTCAAATTAGACTTAATTCAAGTTACAAGAATCAGTTACTTGATTTAAGTAGAAATTGTATTCAGCATTAGAATTTTCATACGTAAATTAAGTATTTTATTCTTAATTTTTAAACCAATCCCGTGTAATTTAACACCATTAATTATACCTCAGTTTGAATCTTACTTAAATTTCCAATTAAGTGTTTGTGTGAATTTATGTTTATATGTTTAATATAGACTTAGATTTAATATAAAACATTAGTAGGTAGAGGTATTTTATATTGTTATTCATTTAAATTATGGCTTAAGAAGTAATTAGTAGATTAAGTTAACATATATTATTTAGTTAGAACAGGAAAATCAGCAACTGTCAGAAAACAATATTTGGATATTCAAATTCTCCATGGAAATTATGATTCGGTACGGTTTTCAGACTTACTTTAAATTTAGAAATTCATTTGGTTTTATTTATAAAATTAGGAATTTTGCATATCTTAGATGGTTAAGAAAAAAAATTCAATTTTCTGTTCTCCGTTTTGAGCATAAAATAAGATTTTCCTTATTTATTGATACAGCCGTATTTTTTAATTAATTTATTTATGAAAATTTGCCAAGATTTTAAAAATTTAGTGATGATAGTGGTTCTTCAAATATATATTTACTTACTTAATTTAAAAAGGTGCTATCCGTTATTTTAAACTTTCCCAAAAATATTGTATTTTAACGTAATAAAAATTATAAGTTGCTCAAATTTTATTTTATTTTATTTTCAGTCACAGTCAACTTGTTCAAACTAATTTTAACATTTCTAAAAGTATATTCTTTTTCATTTCATATTGTTTTTAATGTTTTTTAGTAAAGTGTTTTAACTCTAGTAAATTTATATATGGTTAACCATGTCCTCACAAGCTTATCGAAAAACTGTTTGCTCATCGAAAAATTTTTTTAATAAAAAGGGTTTAAAAAGATAAAACCACCCAAGTAGCTATCATAGGTTTCTAGATCCATGTTTAATATACAATTGAAAATAAGAACAATTTAAAGTAAACAAGTAAGAAAGATATAGTCGGTCAAGTCTGACCACGTAATTCCATCCAACATTGTGTGTGTGCATCAAAATTCGTGGTGAGGTTTTATATGGCAGATGTGGTTAATTGTGGACCAATATACTTGTATTAAGCCTAGTTTATATTTCTATGAAACATATATATGCATTATATTATTTTATTTATGCAATTTAGAGTGATTCCTGAAAGTGAGACGTATGTGGGAGCTATGGTAAATTATGTGCTGATCCTCGTAAAATTTAGCACATTTCTACTTATATAAAACTTATTTGTGTCAAATATAATAACTTTAGTATAAGATTTTTGCAAGCAGATTATTGCTTATATAAAACTTAATTTTGCCGAATTTCATTAAAATATTGCTTCATTTAAGACACTTATAATAAATTCGCATTTTTGGGAGATATTTGTATGGGAGCTAGGTAAAATAGTGGATCGATCGTAACCAATTTAAATTTCGTCCTTGTATCATAAAACTTCTACGTACCACACTTCATTAACTGATCTTCAAAATTGCGACTTTTACATTGTACACAAAGTCCAGCCAGCCGGATGAGTACCGTTAGATCAAGTTAAAAAGTGATTCTGAGTCGATTGGTATACTTTAAGGTGGGTGCTGGATAATTTTTTCTTTGCGTTACAAACTCAGCACAAACGCATAATAACAAAATAATCTACAGTAGTGTAGGATATAATTATCAACTTATCACGATCAGTAGTTTAGACGTCACAGAGTCTTATTTTTAAATCCTAATAAAAAGATTCCTAATAGTGGTCATCTCATAGAGGTGATAAGGCGATATATAAATATGAAAACTTTTAAAAAATTAAAGTATTAAAGGCTTCAAATAGCGCTGCTTAAAAATATTTACGGAATGTCGTTAAAGGCACTAGATATGTTCTTAATTTTTTATGAAACGCCAACACAGGACAAAATAAGTTAAAGCTGATGCCGGAGTCATAAAATTTTATGTTTTTAAGGGCTTTTGTTTTTAAAAGGTTTTTTTTTTTATTTCGAGAAACTTATAAAATAGTCTTAAGCTATGCTCAGACTAGTCAAAAATTTGATGAAATATACGTAACCACTAAATAAAGTAACTCTTTATTTCTTCCTTCAATTAGGAAAATGTTTTTTACTTATAGTAAATCATAGCTAACGCTTTATTGAAATCTATTTGAAGCTGTATTCTCTTACAAACCATTTGAAAGATAAAAAACGGCAAACAGTTCATATTTAGAAATAGTGGTCACGCAAATTTGATCAAATATTTGAAAAATGTGAAATGTGAATTGGTTGTAAATATATATGGTATAATCATTTAAGTGTCCAGAAAAGTATTTTTTTTTTTTGCGTTGGACCCTACATAACTTAAAAACCATTTTAACTGCTGCTACGAAACAAATCAATCAGTGTTCTTTAAGAGACGTCCTCGAGATTACTAATGTGTCCAAATACTGTATAAATTCTAAGATCATTCTTCACTAACATAATGATAGTATATTATCAGTGTGGAATCGAGCTGATGGGCTATACATCATACAACCCTATCTTGGCAACTCCATTGAAAATTAGTTACGTGTTTAAGATGCACCTGAAAAAGAGGTTATTGTGATAAAAATATATGTTTTTAAAGTGCTCCAGACAAAGTTTTTAGATATATCAGTAAGTGTATTGTGACACAATAGTGGTATTTTTAAACTAAATATTTTTATTTTATTTTCGCAAAATGCAAAGGGCGATATTTATACAATTCTAAAAACCAATTCTATGCCTACGCATAAAATTCTTTATGATATGACTTCCAAACTTCGGTAGCTCTGGATGTGAAGCTCCTTTATCACTTTAGAGAAAAAGTAAACCTTAGAATTACATTAAAGGTATTAAATATGAATTTATTTGTTGTTCAATGATTTGCGATATACAGACTGTAATATGTTGATAATTTTTGCATGATTTTTTTTTAATTTAATTAATAGTTGTTAAAGAGATTAGATTATTTTAGTCAAATACAATATTATACAAACGTTTAGTACAAGCGTTCTCTCTGTTTAACGAACAACGGTTCTTCAATATTATATCTTTAATTATATACTTATGGTCTGATTAAATAATTAAAAAAGTATTTTATATGAAGGAATATTTAAATTGTATGTATATTTTAGATTATCACTTAATTTACGAATGCTATGATAGCAGAGATTTATGGGTTAATTAAATACTTGAGAAACAATACACTTTTAGGCATTCTAAAAAAGTAATGATATTGCCCCAGCAATTTATATTTTCTTGCACTAGGAAATAAAGGTTATTTTAATCACATTTACATATTGTTATAGGTAAAGGAAAACTCTATTTGAAAGTTTAAAAATTTAAGGTTTCATAGAATGCAAACATAGTGTGAGTGATACCATAATTTTAATTGAGTTAAATTTATTTCTCTACAAATGCTAGCAAAAAATTCTATGCTTTATTTGAAGAAAATTGTGATAGAGGTTTTTGTGTTGAGACAAATTTAGAAAAAAAAAAATAAAGCATTTTCAATGAAAAACAATCACAGTTTTTTAAGACTTGCATATATTTGCATATTTATGTGATGTTATACCACTGAAGTTATGTAGTATAAAAATAGGTAGAGTTTGTCCTTAACAGTGGATGAAAAAAGAGGTGAATACAAATTGATATTCGGAGAGAATAGAACTTTTTATATCGGAAATTGAAAAACTAAATACATATATTAAATATAAACGACACTAACTATCTAAAATTCAAAAAAAAAAAAAAAAAATTTTTCATAAATTTAAAAATAACGTTTTTGCTAAAATGTAACTAGCGTTAAAAAATATTAGTTTGTGTTGAAAAAAGCACATTGAAATATCACACAATTTACTCATATTGATATGTAACTGTTTTAAAATATCTGTAAAATAATAAGGTCTGTTTGAATTTCATATTTAAAAAAATTTATATATTTCCACTAAATTTTTAGAAAAATAAAATTGCATGAAAATTTAACATAAATTTTTAATAATTAAAAATATTAATCATACATTACAAATCCTTAGTAAATATCACAAAAGTATGCAACAGTTTCTGATTTAATATGTGATAGATTAATATCGCGTATGAGTAATAATAATTTACGAAAACAATTAATTATACGTCTAGGACCGTATAAAGCAGGGTTTCTCACAAGCAGTGTTGCTAGGAGGCAGTGTTGCAAGTTTAACTTTTTCTACTAAATCTACTATTTTGCTTTTAGCTTTAAAATTTTGGTTTTAGCTTCTAGATTTTTTTTAGCCTTTTTTGGTTCTTCAAATTGCTTTAAAAAGGTTAAAATTTTAACACTTCAACAAAGAAGAACATTTCTTATTTGGTTTTACTCATTTCTTTTATAGAATCACGCATTTAAGAATTTTTGTATTTTAATTCGCAAAAAATAGAGATTATTTATATTTAAAAAAAAAATTTTGCCTGCGGCGCTTCATCCTCCAAATTAAATATAATTTAACTCAAATATAGACTTACTTCATTAATTATTTATTATAATTATTTCTTAATACACCTTTAATAATAGAAACTAAAAAAATATAAAAGTAAATATAATTAAAAATCTCATGAAAGCAAAAACCCCACCATATTTTAAATTTATTAATCAAAAATTAATTACAATTCAAAAATGACGAATCACTCCAAAATATTGGGACATATTATATATGAAATATAATCCAAATTTTTATGGACATTTTGTATGTGATTTTTCATTGGGTCATTTTGCTTACAGCGTTTATATTTTTTATTTATAAAGTTATTATTATATCTTTAAAAAAGAAAAATTAAAAAGTAATGAGAAAAAAAATTAGCTTTTAAATAAAAAAAATATTAGTTTTTTTCTGACCTTACTTTTTTTGGCCATTTTGGCCTTTTCTAACCTTTTTCAAATTGCAGTCTTTTTGCCACCTCCTTGCACCACTACTAGAACGTGATGAAAAGGAAGCTGAATTGCACTTTAAAAAAGATTAAAAAAGACAAAACGCTGCGCTAAACGCCCCAAAAAATAAGGCCAGATAAAAGTTAAAATTTCTGTATTCGCATTAGTTCATTTTAAGATATTCTAATAAATTCCCATTAGTTTTTATTTTTTTACAGATATTGTAGTAAATTCTCATTAGATTTTGATATTTTTTTAAGACATTGTAGAGTTATTCCATTTAATCCCAGCACGAAAAATTAAAAATTTGTTCCTTACCTTTTCGAATTTATTGATATTCGGTACAATCATGATCCTCATCAGAACCAAGATTGATACAAAATTTCACATAATCTTAGTTCGCGAAATATAGCAATTTGAAAGTAATATTTATAGTATAAGATTCATTGAGATAAAGGCATCAAAATTACCTTAAATATGACGTAAAATATGATTTTTTTCAATATTTAAATATCTCGCAATTTATAGTTTTTGGTAAATAACTTCAAAAATGGTCTTTTTAAAAATTTTAAAAATATGTATTAATGGAGAAAATAATTTCTATATCCATGGTAAGCGGCATTTTGGTACTCACAACGGTTCCTTAATTATTATAAAAATTTACACAATAAAATGAAATATTTACTTCAATTTGTATTGATTCGTTTAAAATCAAACAGAAAAATTGCCAATTACTTCAAAATTCATCCAAATTTAATAATATTTGGAAAGAATATTAACATTATCACTGGTAATGCAAATACTTAGTTATAGTTTTTTCCCGCTATGGTTTTCGATTTACAATACTTCTAAAGCAACATAAATTGTTTTTACAAAAATACGAATATCTAAATATATATATGTTACAATGTTCACTGAGATTTATATACGCAGAGAAAAAACATGGTTACAGCATCATAACTACAACAATATTTGCAGCCTACTTTCTTGTTCTTAAACCACATTCTGTTTAAACCATATTAATATTGTTATTCTCATGACAATAAAATATTTCAAATAAATGTAATACTTACTTCTCATAAACTTAGGGAAAAAATTCAGTACTTGTTTTTTTAATATATTTTTTTATTTAATGTGTGTCTTCCAATGTCTTTGTAATTCTCATTTAGTTTTATATGAGTAATTTTAAATTGACAAGGTTTAGTTAAACATAATAATATCACAAAATGGAATCATAATATGACAATGTGTTTTAATAATATAATACTATAAAATAATATAATAACATGAAATCATAATCTGATAGAATGAGATAGTGATGTAGTAAGATGGTTAAATTATATGTAATACTAGAATCATAACATGAAAAAACAAACCATAAAATCAGACAAAATATAAGAAAGTGGAGTCATAAAAATTATTACTTATAAACATTTCCATCTTTCGCTGTGATCATATGTTCAAATCATAACATGTTTCTCTTAAATTATGGTAACTACAACTATATTTTTTCTCTACGTGTATTTAAAGGCAAAAAATTGCCTTTAAAATGATGCCTAAAACATATTTTTATGTTTAATTTGGTCCATAATTTACGAATTAAATACATATCTCAAAAAAATTTTATTTTTAAATTCTTCGTTTGTTTACGCTATTTGTTGCGAATGTATTTGTTATATGTAGAATACAAAAAATAATACATTTTAACCATGCGACATTAACCTTTTTTGTAGAAAGCTAGAGCAAATCGAAATGGTTTTTTGTTTTTTATTTGCTCTCAATTATTTAACTTTGTTAATCTTCGTGTTATATATGTGAAAGTGCCAATAACACTCGGCTCCGGAGTGCAGTAGGCGCTAGTGTTTGATGTAGGTAATGAAGCCTTTCTCTATATTATCTGAAAGTATCGTGCTGGGACTCTCAATAGATTCTGAGCTTGAAAGTTTTTTGCAATTTTTGTACACTTTTTAACTATTTTACATATTCAAATCGCGAACCACTTTATAAAATTATCTAAAATTTTGTGTCAGTCTTGGCTTTGATGAGTATAATGATTGCACCAAATATCAAAAAGGTGAGGAAACCAGCTGGTTGGTTTTAAAATAACCCACTGAAAACTTGTTCAAAGTATTCCCTTACAAATTTGAATAATATTTCATATGAAAAATAAGCCATTGTTTTATATATTCCTATAATACCTTATATTACTATAATTCCTTTTTGATTTAACATATTCAAATTCGTGGATGATTTTTCACTTTTATAAGAATGTTTTAAAATTATATTAATAAATTATTTTTATGAAATATATTAAAAATAATTTTTTAATCGATTTAGTAAATTTATAAATTTAGTTAAATTTTTATTTGATATAAATAATCCTGATTTTTATAACACTCCAAAAAGCTTAAGCTTAGCAAATAAGAAATTATTTTCTTCGTTGCTAAAATACTAACATTTTAGCCACTTTAAGGCAATTTGGAAATCAAAACAGCCGGAAAAAATCTAGAAGCTAAAATTAAAATGAAAATAGTAAATTTAGCCTTAGAAGAGCTAACCTGGGAACACTGCTCATAAGCATCAACTTCAATAGCTCTTTAAAGCATTACAACTCGGAGCACTAGCCATCACTATATAATATAAGTAAATACTAGGGTATTCCTTTGAATAATACTCGTTCGAATTATTTGAACACTTTATTACAATAATTATTCGAAGGACTCGAAAATGGTATTCGTCGAATAACGAAATTAAGCCAATTTTTTTGGAGTATTTATTAAAAAAAGTAAATAAATGCACCTTTGATAATTTTTGTAACGCAAACGACTATTAAAATGGCATTTTACAAATAATTATTCGAAGGACTCGAAAATGGTATTCGTCGAATAACGAAATTAAGCCAATTTTTTTGGAGTATTTATTAAAAAAAGTAAATAAATGCACCTTTGATAATTTTTGTAACGCAAACGACTATTAAAATGGCATTTTACAAATCAAATTTTATAAAAATAAAAGAACAAGGTTGAATTAAACTCATTTTTTTAATACTTTGATATGAAGGCGTATTTTAATTGGTTAATTATGAAGGGAAACATGAGAACAGATCGTTAACACTAATCGGCGTCATTCTATAATGTCGGACTTTAAAGGTGTAGCTCAAAAAAATTTAATTTTCCTAAAATATTGGATTAATTTTCGACAGTTTTTTGAACTCTCATAGAAAATGTAACATTCTAATATACTTAAGTTATTTTATAAAAAGTCCACACATTTTAAGTCGTCCACCTAAATATAACTTACTTAATTCCATTTTACTACAATTGTTCGAATAATATAAAATATGTAATTGAATAATTCGAACAAAGTGAGATGTTTTATTCAAGTTATTCGTTTTATTTTAGCATTAGAAATACCAAACAATTTGAATATTCTAGCAAATACCAAAATAAGAGACTGAAATGTGAATATGTTTGATTCAAGCATATTTTTAAACCGTATTCAAATATAGTCCAACAATTTCCTTTTTAAGTTTGAATTTCATTTTAAATTTGAAAAATATAAAATATTATTTTCAAATATTTTGAGATATAAAAGTAAAAACAAATAAGTAACAAATTTTTTAATCTGTGAATAAGTTTCACACTTCTGGTTGAAAAGTTTATAAATTATTCTCAAATTATTTATATTTGAAAAGAAGATGAATATCTTCTTCCGCTTGAAATTAAGTTTAGATATTTAAAAGGATATAAAATACAAAAATTTTCTATTAGAGTACTGTTAGTCTAACTGCACATTTTCCCATTTGAACTAAGAATATGTCAGATTTTCAAAGATAACTGATTAAAAGTGGAACGTTTCCACCAAAGTATAATAAGTATAATAATAATTTCAAAGTTTCTAAATTTCTTTTAAATTCCGGCACAAGTAGTCCAAGAAAGCCTACTAATATTCACTAAATTTGCCTTTGAATAAGTAAGTCATGTGAAAATAAAAACCATTAACAAATACAATATGAATTGTACAATAACACTTGTTAAAAGTTTGTCGATTTTGCTATAAAATTTAGCTTAGTTTTGACCACAATATGAATAAAATATGGATAAAATTATTGAATTTGATTTTCGCAACCCCCTTAAATATTTGTAGGTACCCCTTGAGAACGGTTTGTATAAAGTAAATTATTTAAAATTTTCAACTTTTAAATTCTTCGATTACGCTTAAGACTACAAAATAGTTAATAAAATATAATAACTGAATTTATTTTATTAAAATAAATTTATTATACTGCAATCTACATTATCGTATGACATAACATAAAAATTCACATCATTAGCAGTCAACCAATATATTCTTAGGCCCATCTCTGACTTTTAATTAGTATTTTTGGCAATCATTTATTAATTGCTTTAGTCAAAGTTACATCATGTATTTTTCAGGTATACGATGTACATGATGAGTGAAATCAAACAGTTTATCATTTTAATACTCGAATTATATACAAGTATATAAAAAAAAGAAAGAAAGAGGTAGTGAGCAGTAACCAGTTATAAAAATTTCTGAATTGCGTCTTTTCTCAAAATTTGGGTGATAACGATACACATTAAAATTCGGAGCAAAATTTAATTAGCAAAAAAAAAGAAAATGATAAAGGCATTATATACCTACACGAGAATTTAAAATTTGATAAAGTTCCTTTTCTTTAATCAATTTGATTAAATTTATAAACCCACAAAATTAAACGATTGTACTTGTAATAAAATCGGTGATAAAAAGATTTCTTTTCATTTGAAACTAGGAAACCCCAGAAGGAACCCTTTTTTTCTACCAGACTATTCATTCACGATGTTATATAAGAGGCGAGCAGAGAGATCTTCTACTTCAATAGCATATTGCCAGTTTTAATCATATAAGGCTACACGTTACAAAAAGCTCCTTCAAAAAAGCAGAATAAAGCACGACTTACCGCTTTAACGTCCAAAATATAAGCCAAAACAACTAGAAATCATTACCTTTCAACTACATTTATAATTTTTTAAATTATCAGATCGTGACCAGTAAAAGTGCTAAACTAAAAATTATATCTCTCTCAACTAATAATGATATAATACATTATTCTAGCACTTATCTAAGAATATATATATACCTATTAAAATATTCTAAAACTTAAATAATTTAAAATTTAAAATTTTTCCAAAAATTTTATAACTAATCTGAATAATCAACAACTATTCGGAAAATTTTCTAAAACCTTAAATACCTATTTTTTTATGAAAAAAATTATTCCATAAATTTTTTTATTAAAACCATATTTTTACTAATCTATAAAATAGTTATAATGAAAACCTAACAACTATATTTCTAATTAAACTAAATAATTTAGTTTTATTTTCATTTTTTTTTAACTATACCTACGTACATGTCATTAAATACATATTTAACTTCCTACTACTAAATTTAATTTCCGCATAAAAATGTGTTCATAAAAAAAAAGAAAAAAATCCCTAATATAATTAATTACTATACTTTAGTTTCATAAATATCCCCAATTATTAAAATCACCATAACAAATTTAAGAGAAAACAAGTATAACAAACTTTTCTAACTATAAAAACTAATAATTACTAAATAATTGATCACTGCTGTACTGCTCATCAACATGCTGGAGGCCTTCAAGCATTTTAATATTATTTTCTCTTAAACTTGTATCGTATGAATTGATCACAAAGAAATCTTATTGCATGCTATATATTTTCTTTTGTCTTTGAATTATCACCGTAAATGAGAATAATTAAGAGTAACAATGCATAAGATCTCTTTGTAATTACAACATATATACAGACATACATATATATTTATTATTTGATATTTTTTTACAATTTTTCGCGCTGGATTTTACATATTACTTTTGTTTTCTTTATTGCTTTTTTTGATTCTTAAGATAAATATTCTTTATTTTTTATTATTAATTATTCTCTGATTTGTAATTACAACATACATACAGACATACTTATATATATATTATTTGATATTTTTTTACAATTTTTCGCGCTGGATTTTACATATTACTTTTGTTTTCTTTATTGCTTTTTTTGATTCTTAAGATAAATATTCTTTATTTTTTATTATTAATTATTCTCTGATTATAATTAACCCTATAATGTTAATGTGAATATTTTTTTTATATTATCTTATAATATTATCAAGAAAAATATTAGATATGTTTATAAAATTTAAATGAATTTGTCTGCATTAAATAAGAAATGAAATTAAATATGGTTTAGAGTAATATTTTCATGTAAAACTTCCAAATATTAAGGAAAGGGAAAATGTGTATTAGGGGTTTTCCTTCTGGCCCTGAAGGAAAACCATAGGTGGTAGGGTAGAGAGGCCTAGAACCTTAACATCATTGGTTCCATAAGGTAAAAGCATGGAAAAAAAAAAACTTTTTTGTGTTTGTTAATTTTTAGGGCATATAAGACACACATGAATTCTTTTTTTTTTTTTTTTTTTTTGTAAATTTGTAAGATATTAGGTGAAGTAGGAGACAAGATCCCCGCCCATACGCCTAACTAGCTAGCTCAGCAAGCATGTGTGCAACGTTTCATATTTTGACCCATGGGATGTTCAAAAGGGTAAAGGAATATAGTATATAGAAATATATGAATTCAGTACCAAACTTAGACTATTGGCGTTTCTTTCGGTTTCGGTTTTTTCTTACACCACTACCCCACTTAAAAGTCAGAAGGACATCCGACTACAAACAATTTTGAATATTGCAAAAATTATTTACCTTAAAGGTCTTTATTAAGATAACATTTTAACGCATTATTAATCTAATTACCACATCAATAAGAACTCAAAACTTTTGTTTGCCACTGCACTTGATGAAACATTCAGTCATACTTCAAACAGACAGTTACATATTCATAAAGTCTAAATGAATATGTAACAAACCGTGTTTTTATTATTTTTTTCTCTTTTTCATTTGTTTTTCCTCAAAGTATAAATACACCCTCTTGTTTGAAGTCCTGAATAAAGTTCAGATTTTTTTTTCATATTTCATTATATTTGTTAAATTTTGCAACTGTTAAACAATACGCATATTTTTCTATGTACTTTTAAATATACGGCATGTGTAAGTTATATGTGGGAGGATGGAATAATAGTGTCTGAGTGTGTGTCTGTTATATGCGTTTTCCTACAGTGTATTGTGATTTTAATATTCCCCATGCAATACGTCTGGGATATGTCATGTCAATTTTATTCAGATTTTCCATAAAGTAAAATATACGTTTTGGGATGTACCATTGGTCGTGATATTGTTACTCTAGCATTTACCGAAAATAACAATCAAAACGAGCAGCTAAAAAAAAAAAAAGAAAAGATACTCTCCTCATACTTATATAAGAAGAAAACTAACGACTTTAGCGAAGGTTCAGTGACAAAAAAAAAATGAATTGTTTCTTATTATACTCTATGTTTTAACTTCCTTTCTTTTCTTCTTTCTTATTTCTTTTATATAGTGTGTGTGTACATGAGCAAAAATTATAATAAAAGTATCGTTTATTTTTCTTCTCATCCTCTTTGCATTGAAACAACTTCTTTTCCATATGTTTATATGTTTGTTACCAATACTCTTCTTTATTTGTATTCATTTTTTCCCTTGTCCTGTTTTAAGTATTTGTGTAAGCGTGTGTTTGTTACAAAAAATATAGGTAAATGTCCTTACATATGTATATAAACTCATGCAAGCATGTATTTGTAAGTACATTACGTTTTTCTTGAATAAATTTGTAATCACATACAATAATACCTATATATGTATGCATATATTTGTATGTATATGTGTGCATGTGTTGTATATTCGATATTTTCACATCAATTCAATACATTGAGTATGAATCTCTCTTTCTGACTATGAACACTTTAACTGAATTCCCAATGGGAGTCATTTGGAAGGCTTATAACTTGTACAATATTAGATTATGGAAATTCAGTTTTTTTACTATGTCTTCTTCGTTTTATTGGCAATTTTTATACGTAAAATCATTGTAGCATAAGGTGTTGTACATGGTAAAAAATGTACATGTCTGTGTTGAGAGTACACGGAAAGAAATACTTTTTAACACACTTGGAAATGATGCAAAATATACTAATTTATACTATAACATAGAAAATTGTCTTTAAACCCCCCCCCCTAGGACGCATAAACAAAACCCTCTATTTTGAAAAATACAACTTATTAAGAGATCATGTTTCAAAAAATTTTCCACGACTAATATAATTTGTTTTTATTATTTTACAATATGGCAATTTTAATAAAAAATAGAGGGTTTTGCAGTTTTAAAATAGTCAAGGTGTATAAATAAAAAAACGACATAGAGGGCTTTTCATTATAGAAAATACATTTATGATCTTAAAAGTTGTTAAATTAAATTTATCGCAGCATGGATAATGGTAGCCCCCACACAAACAATACAATAATTATTATTAGAGTAAAATTTTTTTTTTTTCGCTTAAATAAAAAACTGTTCAAACGAAAGTTTTAAAATTGAGTGGCAATAATTTCCTTATGAAGAATAATAATTGATATGAAAATAGAAATTTTTAGCCCCCATACAAGATAAATCTCAATTATAACATATATAAGAAACTATTGCAGTGAAAGTCTCGAGATTTTGTGGGAATAATTTTCTTGTCAAGCTACCCGATTAATATGCTTTACACGGGGTAGTAGCCACCATAAAAATTAATATTTCTTATTATATATCTAAAGACCTATTCAACCGATTTAAATTTTTAGGCCAGATTAATATTCAGTGTGTACAAATTAGTCAGAAATTTCGTATACAGAGCCCAAAAATAATTGTTATTTGTATAATTTTTATATCAAGTATATCAATATGAATGAAATTAGTTAAAAATATCCTGAGTACACCATTACATTTGTTATAACGCTGTTTAAGCTTTTGGGCAATAATTTTTTTTTTTATTTCTCAGAAATAAAAATTATTTCTAATGTTTTTTAAGAATTTCAAACAATAATTATTGACAATTGCGAAATGCATATATGATCCATTTTACTATGTTCTTATAGATAATTGTATTAATGTTTTTACTGCTACAAGTAATGTAAAGTGCTAGTTGGAGAATTCGCAAAATTTGAGACAGAAAGAGATTTTCAAGGAATATCTGAAGATTTATTGGAAATAATTAAAATAAGTCTAAAATGATAGCTTAAAAAGCAATATACGTTAAGAGGAAAGATATCAAGGACATTTTTAACTCAAAATTAAATTTTTTGCTTCAACTTAACTTCCATGTCATCTTCGCACGAATAATTATTTTAAAATATTCATTAGATTTATTTAAATATATTGCATGCCAAATCAAGATATCACAGAAATCGTGTAATGGTCGAAGTTGATTAAAAAACCGCGACTACATAATAACAAAATATCAATTCCCTATACATTTTAATACAAATTTGAATATACGATATTTATATTGTTAAAAAAAAATAAAAACTTTTATTAGATATTCGGCAGAATAAAATGCATTTTCTAGTTCGCCACGACCGTTATCAGCACTCTTCACCATCTCACCGTGGTGTTCTTTACAACTTTTTGGAAAATGGAATCTGTAACTTATTTTCCCTATATGTTATTAAGTATTACTTGACTTTCCCTGTTGAGTATTTCTAAAAATATAAAACTAACAGAAGAGTCAAATCAAAATAACAACAACATTGTTCATTGCTACGTAATAAGTGGCTAAACAATAACAATTATACATTGATTTACTACCTAACTGGTAGCTGTAAGCATATAAACAATAATAATTGAAAAAGGAGAATATAAAATAATTGTAAAAAAGCCTTATATTAAGGCATTCGTCTTACTCAATAACATATAGTTAAATAGATGATGTTTACATAGAACACCACGGAGGGACGCTGAAGAGTGCTGGTGACGGTCGTGATAGACTAGAAAATGTATTCCATTTTGCCGAGTGTCCGATAAAACTTTTACGCTGTATTCTTCTACAATTATTCAATGAACATAAGCCGAAATGCAAAAATTCCAAAAAAACTGTATGAAAAAGTTCAACAATAAAAAAACTATAAACTAATTAAAAAATAAAAACTTAAAATATTTTTTTCTTTTCATTTAAAAACAAAAACTCGTTGTTTGATTTTTATAATTTATTTATATGTTAAAAGTCAGAAACTTATTTTTATTTCTGACTTTTATTTGAAAAAAAATTAAAAAAAAAGATAAAGGGATACAAAAACGTTGGAAAAATTAGAAAAAATTATGACTTTTTATTTGAAATTTATATGAGAAATGAGCATTGTTATAGGGAATATAATGGCATCAAAAACGTAGTTTCATGAAATCCTGAGTTTGGAATATAGGCCCTCGATATATTTTCCTGTTGCATCAGTTGTGAAGAATAGCAAATAAAATCAATTAATTTGTGCAGTTTATGAAAGGTGAGAAAAATTTATATAATTTTTGAAATCAACAAATTACTTTCTATACTGTGCATGATATTCTAGATATATAGAACTCTGTGAGTATTAATTTGTTTTTATCTAGTTACAGCATTTAAGCAATTGCTTTCTAATACACTATAGAATGTAGAAATGTGGTATTCGTATTTATACACCAAATTTGGAAGCAGCAACAGTGAAGAAATTATTTGAAATAGTTACAGATATTTATTACGTAAATACAAGGATATTTGTTATTAATATTAAAAATTATCTCCCGAATTCGGTTATGATACAAAAGCATTCGACTTGCTACAAATACTGTTGTCTATTTTAGATTCATCTGAACTCATCAGTATTGCTCTCTATCTGTTAACGGATATCACAACCTTTTAAAACGTTTTTCATTCAAGACAAGAAACTTTGTTCTTGCAACATATGTAAAAGAACTAAATCACTAATCCTCAGAAATTATCTCAATTAAGAAAAATCTAAAAAAGAGATGTTAAGGGGTTGTTCTCTACTGGTTTAGATTAACTTAAGTCCATCTGTAGGTAAATGCTGAGCATCGAGAATCCATTGAGAGCATTCTTCGATTACTCGTTATTATTTAAAAGGATTACGTGCTCAACAATTGATATTGCGTAAAAGAATAAAATAATATTCTACTTATTTTTCCTCGAGAAGACATGTGTATATTATAATGACTTAATTTGTATGGAAACATAAATATTGCAAATGTACCCCCCTAAAATTAAAGAAAGATACATATTAAACTATTTCCCATTTTTAAAATACCTCCAAAATATGGTTTTCGATTAATAGTGTATATAAATTTTAACTTTTTGTAAAAAATTACAACATATGATAGATAAATGACGTTTAATACATAATAAGTAAAAAAAGTGTTTAAAACTAGTTTTCATTCTCGCGAAATTAAAATTTTAGTAAAATTTTCTTTATTTTAGTTTAAATACTGCGATTATTTTATTAAAGTTTGAATACTTTGGACACTTTCCATCACAATTTATATTTTAGGGCAGTACTGGAAAGTTCTCATTTAATACTAATTATTATGTATTCATTTAAACCTTTTGCACAAGTAATATTTTGGGATTTCCGGTCAATAATTGGTTAAGTCAATTTTGATGTCAAATAAATGGTTAGTTAGGAAAATAAATGACACCAAAAGCATACATTTATCATAAAAGACATGATATAAAGAATAGAAAGTAGATTCATTCTATATGTTTTAATTTAAAATCACTTTCTGATATGCTTAAAGATAAGATACTTAAAGATAAAGATATTATGATATTTTATTTAAAAAATTCTACCGCATTTATATAAAACATTCTTTTTTCATAAATAAGATAAAAAAAATACTTCTAATTGTATAATAAAATTTATACCAAACATGAAATGGAGGACAAAGCTAATCTCGTCATCAAACCTATTATCGAATCCTAAATATAAACCAGTATCGTATAAAAAGTTGTTAATACCCAGCAAAAACTTGTTGGTTCTCGGTAATGACAACTACTTATTAAAGTAATATTTATTTGCCTACTCTATATTATATAAATAAGTACTCAATAGTATAATATTACAGTAATATTGTAATCATGTGGATCAGTTGGCTAGAGCGCTGGATTAAGAGCCAGAAGGTTGTTGCTTCAACCGCATTCTGATGCTGTCAGTTTTTTCTTAATGTCTAAAAAGATATTTTATACCAAAAAAATTTTTGTCACTTAGGAAACTAAGTGGGAGATGGTGTACTGAGAAAGACGTTAGTCATTAAAAACGAATGGTTAATTTGTGTCCAAGTTCGAACCTCACTGACGGTATTTTTTTTTTTTTTTAATTTCGTTTAGGTTAATATTTTTGAGTACTCCTAGGATCTAAAAATGACTACATGAATTTATGAATAACTCGAACAAAAATAACTTCTTATTCAGGAAAAAAATAAGTAGTTTATGTTTGTTTCCAATTACACCTGCTAGCGTAAAAGGAAAGCAAAGTTTTTGCTGCATAAAAATCTTAACGAAATTATAGACATAAAACTGCTACTCTTTACAAGAGGCCAAGAAATCATATAGGTGTCCAAAGTTTAGATGACTCAAAGGGTAGCTTATTTCTAATCTTCAATGGTATCAGGATAT
The DNA here is from genome assembly GCA_932274085.1 of Protocalliphora azurea. Classification (NCBI taxonomy): domain Eukaryota; kingdom Metazoa; phylum Arthropoda; class Insecta; order Diptera; family Calliphoridae; genus Protocalliphora; species Protocalliphora azurea. The sequence continues at coordinate 80,407,632 of OW026523.1, read as the reverse complement.
ACCGTTCCAATGGAACATTAAAATCTAATATATGTTGAAAAATATCCTAAGTATATAAAGTTATATTTGATTAAAGAAAATATGACAAGAAAAAGTAAAATCTTAATATTTCGCGACTGAAAAGGGACATAATAATTATTTAGTTGAATGTTCTAGGCCTTAGTATGTGTCTATTACAATTTAAAGTTAATTTTTTTAACGAAAATTTTGATAATGAAAAGAAAAACGTATTCTTAGAGGTATTTTGAAAACTGTCCAACACACTTAAATTTAAACATTCAGATGTATTATTTTGGGAATAATATAAGAACACACCAATCTTCATTTCAATAGGGGTACATTTGCAACTTTTTTTCGTGAGGCTATTTAATGTACAATAGGGGTATAACTTTTTGTAATTCTCAGGGCATAGCATTATGGGGAGTAAAAAGATATTAAGAAACGTTTATAAAAAAAAGTTTCCGTTCAAAACGCGTTAAATTTTTGAATTTAATATTTTTCGAGTTTATTATTGTTTTATTAAAAACAAGATTATATTATCTCATTACTGATATTATCTTCATTAATTTTTTTTTTTTTTTTCATTAAAGCGAACATTGTTTTTTTTTGCAAAATTTTTTCTTATTTCTAACTCTTAAAAATAATAGTAAATTAATGTTTTAAAAAATATTGATATAAGAATGCACTTTCAATTAATTTTCCGTTATATTTGGCGGTTAGGAAGTCAGATTTTTTTAAAGTCTTCTAAAATAAAATCTGAAAAAATTGTGACCTACATGAATTATTTTATCTTATAGTTGATATTAAGAAAATAATTAAGTAATTTATAATAGAAGATCGACTTTCTAATGAAACCTTGCGAATTATAAGACAAATTTCAAAATATTATATCAATATAGAATAAAGTAAACTTACGGTTAGTTTAGTTGGAAATATTGACATCTTAATTTGCTCCACATGTTGTCACCTTTATATACACAAAATAAAACTTCATATAGAAATGGGTTTAAATCGGTATATATAAACTCATAGGTTTCAGAAATAAAAAAAATCGGATTTCAAAACCTTACAGATTGAGTTTAGTGCAATTTAGTTATTGTAATTTCGTTTAGTTAATACATATTTATCTACAGAAGTAGTCAGGCATAGAAATAGGGTAAGAAAAATTTTAAATATTTTTCACCTTGGCAGACAAACGGACATGATCTCATCATGAATATTTTCTATATAAAGAAATATATTATATATATTTCAGATTTATTAATACAAACGTTCTGATATGTTAAAGTTTTTAAAAAATTAGTAACATATTTACCCAATTGACAAAGTTTATTTCTCGAGTTGTTGTGTTATATGTATGCATATTATTACTCTATTAAAAATTATTTTGTTAAAAATTTGTTGATTTCTTGCAAAAAAAATCAATTTTTCATTCAAACTTTTTCTTACAAAGTTTTTCACCCATACTTAAACCCAAATTTCACCAAAAATCTTTTTTTTTTTCGCTTAGTATTCGATTTTTTATTTAAAATTTGATTTTTCACCTAAAAATTCAATTTTTCACAAAAAAATTAGATTTTTAACAAAAAGTCCGACTTTTTACTAATCACCAGACTTTTCACTAGAAATTCATTTTCACCAAAAATTAAAAAAAAACTATTTATGAATAAAAACAAGAAAGTTATAGTCGTTTAATACCGACAAAATCCCACACCACCACGTTTGAGCCTCAAAATTATTTTCGAAAGGGCCGTATATGGTACCTATGTCCAATTATGGACCGATTATTTTGTATCCTTGATGCTATGTTTTTTGATTATATAAGACCTATATGTGTCAAATATTATCTTGATACTATAATTTATTTGTTATTTATGCGAGCTAAAGTGATTTTTGGGTCTTATATGGGAGCTGAGATTAATATGGACTGATGAAATTTGGTATTATTATTATTTTTTTTTTTTTGTTTATAAAAAATTTTATAAAAAATAAAAAATATTTTTTAATAAAAAATAAAAAATGATCCAATTTTTTAAAAAATTAATTAAAAAAAATGTAATATTTCAGTCTATTTGAATTAATACACTTATTCAGAAAGTGCATTACTTTTTAAAAAAATTTATTTTTCTTCATATAGTACTTTAGCAAATAATAATAACAAATAGCAAAAGCAAAGTTGTGAATTGGGTAAATATTTTATTTGGTTTAAAATATAATCAATATGTAGGGAAAATTTATCTTTTGTAAGACGTCACCAAAGAATAAAAATTATTAGCAATATAAAGATCTTTAACTGTTTGATATGATTATAATTTGTACTTTGATGTATAACTTGAGAAAATTTTATTAAAGGGAAAACTAAAGAAATATTTAGACTTATGTATATACACATACTTAGTATAAAATTAAATAGTCATCTAATCCTATTATATTTACAATGATTTCAACATCTGATAAAAAATTTTTTAGTTGACAAAATCTTTTTATTGACTGACGTTACTTTTTCAAATACAAAATAATTATTCAACAAATCTAGCAAATATTTTCCCTTCACAAATGATATCTGGAAATCTTGTTTTATTATTTGATTTTTTGCGTGTAAACTGATAAACCATATTAAATTATAACAAATTTGTTGAAATTATCTTTGGTAGTGATCTGAAAAAACCACCACCCTTCTCTAAATACTTCAAACATGCATACAAAAAAAAAAAAAAAAGAGAAAATCATCTGAAGACAAAACACACTCCAACAACCATTAAGCAAGAAAAACTAAAGTGTATACTTTAAGCTAAATATGATGTTATATCATATATAATATTTTTATACTTATGATGGCAGCTACTGCCAATAATACTTACAGCCACCTTTAAAAAAACAGCCGACACGTTCTTTTACTAGTACAGATGTTTTTTTTTTTTTTGTCTCGTACGTTGTAGATATTTGTCTATATCAGTGATATACACGCAAAGCCAGACGACAACTCTATCAAGACACTATTGTAGTAAGTTTGCACAAAAAAGAGTGGATAAAAGACAGAGAAATCGCAACAAATGAATGAAATTGAATGACAAAACAAATGTTACAGACTGTTGATTCCAAATTCTTACAATAATATTTATATATAATATTATTGTTGTTGCTATTGCTGGCGCTTATTCCTAAATTTTTGTTATTATTGTTGGTTATATTGATTCTTATTACATTAACCGAGGGGAAATAAAAAGAGCATAGATTTTTGATTAAAGATTGTAGTTTAGAGGTAAACATGAAAGCAAAAAAATAAATAATATTATACGCAATATAAGATGGTAGACAGATTTTTTTAGACTCATATATGTAGGAAACCAAACAGAGGAAGGAAAATATTTTTTTTTAAATCTGGGAATATTGTAAAACTTCTGCAGGAAAAAATAATAACATTTGTAAATAATTTTTCTATTAAAACTGTTTTCTATAATAGAAATTTAACATAGGAATGCAGAATACTTGCGGAAACACCATTTAATATTTTAAAATTTTTCGTGGAAAATTGAATCACCGAATTTCTATAGAAAATTAATCCTCTTTGCCGAGAAATTTTCTATAGAAAGTTAGTCCCATTTGCAGAGAAATTTTCTGTAAGAAATAATATTCTTTACAAAGAAATTTTCTACAGAAAATTAACATATTTTACAAAAAGGTTTTCTATATGAAATATGCCTCTTTTATAGATAGAATTTCTATGCAAAACTAGTCTATTTTACGGAGAAACTTTCTATACAAAATTAATCTTTTATTAAGAAATTTTCTATATAAAATTAGTCTCTTTGGCGAAGAAATTTTGTATAAAAAATTAGCTCCTTTTCAGATAAATTTTCTATAGAAAATCAGTCTCTTTAAGGAAAAATTTCCTGTAGAAATTAGTCTCTTTTACAGAAAAATTTTCCAACAAAATTTAGTCTGTTTTACAGAGAAATTTTCTATAGAAAGTTAGCCTCTTTATAAAAAAATTTGCTATAGAAAATTAGCCTTTATAAAGAAACTTTCTATAGAAAGTTAGCCTCTTTTAGTCCCTTTTACAAATAAATTTTTTAGTATCTTTTACAGAGAAGCCTGCTATAGAAAATTATTCTATTTTACAGAGAAATTTTTTATAGAAAATTAGCCTATTTTACAGAGATATTTTCTATATAGAAAATTATTTTCTTATACAGAGAAATTTTCTATATAGAGAATTAGTCTCTTTTATAGGGAAATTTTCTATATAGCGAATTAGTCTCTTTTACAGAGATATTTTCTATATAGAATATTAGTCACTTTTACAGAGAAATTTTCTATACATAAAATCAGTATCTTTCACAGAGAAATTTTCTGTATATAAAATTAGTTATGGAGAGAAATTTTCTATCACTAGAGTGAAACATAATCCTATTTGAACACTATATCATAATATTTTTATGCGTTAAAAGTACATACAGATGTTTACAGTCATAAAATATTCATATATTTTCTATTTATTTTTCTAATATGACACCTTTATATAACAAAATGTGCAGAATAAGAACGTTTTGATTCTTTTGTAATAATAATAATTTTATTTGTTTCTTAAGTTACAACATTCTATTCGTTTACCAAATAATTCTTATTAAATTCACGCTTCATACTCCTTTATATTCCGTGTGGGGTTGCTGCTATAGTTTTTAGGGTTGAGATTTTAAAGATAAAAAAGGTATTGTTTCTAATATCTTGTAATATGATACTATTAAACTTACCGATTCTTATACACACATTTCCTTCAAAATAGTGGTTGCATTCATTTAGTATTCATACAAATGAAGTGAGTCAGATTTTTCCAATATTTGCTCTTGGTTTTTATATTTTTGTAAATTATTTGTTTATTATAAATTTTAGTGTAATATGCTTTTTTATTCTGTACAATTTTACGACCTTTTAGGGTGTTATTTTACAAATTTTAAGCATAAATTGAAGAAAAATAAAACCCCGCCAACAAGTCAAAATATAAAAAAATAAAATAATAATAAAATTTCAAACACCGTTTTTGAAATGTCCCTTAGGAAATCATAATTGTATTATAATACCATCGTCGCATCTATTAGCGAAACAAAAATTATACTATACTACTCAGATAATATACGCGCATTGTGTATGTGCATAATTTATCTCCTATATTTAGTCCCTAAGGATACAGTACTTTGGTTGCAGTTTTTTTCACCTTTATAGTCTTATTGCTATTATTGTTGCGTTGTTATTTTTGTTTTTCGTAGTATGCTAGGAACTTAATTGAATCATAGGAACGTACTACGACCTTATTGCCATTATATTATCGCACAGTGGTTTCAAAACGCTTTCTTTTTTGGAAATAAATATGTAGCTTCTGAACCGTTGGAAATATCTCAATAAAATTTCATTGAAGGAGCACAGATTCCTGTGGGTAAGGGGGAGTGGGTAGACCTCTAAAGTTAGTCATTTCGTGTATGCAATTTAAAACAAATCGGCAAAAATTCGTTTATTGCTTGACAGACAAAATGTATATAGATCTTATAAATCTCTACAAAAAATACATATATACAAAAATACATATGTAGTTTATCTCTTTTAAATTAAGATATATTGAGGTCGAAATAACTTTTTCACTCATTTTCTGGCCCTAATTTTTTTAAATGTTCATTGGAAAATAAAATTCAATATAACAAAGTAACAGAATTATATATATATGTATAAAAAATATATATACATATGTATTTTGGAACCACGGTGTAGCGATCATTTTACCCACAATTACAATGTATACTTAAAAAAAAGAAAAAACTTAATTTTTGATCTCTCTCCGATTTGAAGTTCTTCAAAATTTCAAATCCGTTGTAGTTTAGTTTTAATCACGGTTCAGAATTCACTTCTTTCAGAGATTTTTTAAAATACATGAGATATAAATCCACATATCTTCTGACCTATTTGTCCGATTTAAATAAACTTTAGCTCAAACTGATATTTAGTAAATATAATAAATACAGATATAATAAATATAGACTCTTTTTGAAAAGAAAAAGATAATGAAGTCAATATTCTTCCTTATATCAAGGATGTCCAAAAAATCATATCTTAAATTTTTAAAATTTTTCTTTTGAATATTCCTTAAAGTGTTGGCAACAACATATAACAAATTTAGAGTGGAACCATAGGGGGATGCTGAGACAATTAATATTTGGTAAAAAAAATAATTTATTTCATTAATAATTTGAAAATTTCTAAAATTGCTTAACTGAGCGTTTCGAGTGAAGACAAATATTTGTGCTGTTTATGAGTTTCTGCTTTAGTTCTGCGAAATCGTAAAATTTAGCAATATTTCTTTACCTTTTGATGTTTTGAAAAATTTAAAAAACAAAAACATCCTGCAGGTCACATAAGAGGTTAGGACAATTCAAAATGCGTTTGTGTTGTTTTAATCTTCAACTACAATATTTAGAAAATTATTCGAATTTGAAGGAAAAATTGCTTTAAAATCAACTGCACCTTTTAAGCGCAATTTGCGTTAAACTCGCCAACTTAGATTTAGCGTTTTTAGAATATATAGAATTTTTCAACACAAATTTTTTGTACACAATTATTTGTTTTGTAAGTATTGATTTTAGAAAAATCTACTCACATATTTTCATACACAAGACAAAAAATAACTTAAAAAATATAAAATTCTATATATAAAATTAAATCCTTTAATAGTTAGATTTTCCATGAAAGTTTGTTAAGGAATAATTTTTGTATGAAAAAAATTAGTTTTTTTCTAAAAAAAAGATATGATGTAGAGCAATTTCACCACAAGGTTACCAAATTATGGGGATGAAAAAAGAGGAAATAAACTGTGGTATACATAAAACAAGTACAAAACAGGATTAATTTAAAAACTAAGAAGGAAATACTTAATTTAAATAAAAAATTCGAATAGTAAGTACAAATTTAACCTAAGTCAAGTAATTGATTCTTGCAGTTGGAATTAAGTCTAATTTGACTTGAATTAAGAAGAAAAATCTTACATCTATGTTTGAGAGATTACGAATTTACTCTCTTTGCTCTCTATTTGTCTTTCGGTTGCCTGCAATTTTCATTACTCTTTTATTGTGCGTTTTATTTTCAATTCTTAAAGTGTTTTTTTTTTCTTTTTTTTTTTGCCAACGTAACCAAAAGTGAAAATAACTGCTATTGAAGCTTTACCTCCAAATGATGACTTAATCCTGCTCCAAGTTCTTAAAGAGTTCAATTTAGAAACTGATTTTGATTAGTTAAAAGGTTAGTGCATATTAAAATTCTTTATTTTAAAAATGATTACCATCTAAGTACTATTTATTATTTATTTATTAACATAATTGTAATTAAATAAATTAACAATCAGCAAATAAACAAATAAATAAAAATAAATAAATAAATGACAAATTTTTTTACATTGTACATTAGACCACCCATGAAATATATGGAATTTACAAAAGTTTTGATTGTTCTACCGGTAATTTCTGATAGAAGGGCCTAAAAAAAATAATATGTATGCAAAAATTCGGCCGGTCGGTCATAAGCCGTGCAGACGACTTTAACTTTTATCCTAAAAAAGGTCTTAAAACTAACTTAAACCTTTACTGCGCTATAATTTTGGTATTTTAATAAATAAAATAAATAAATACAATAGCTTTCCTTACAAATATGCTGAATCTGAAATGAATAATTTTAAATGTACAAAGCATGCTATTATGGATAATATAAAACATTTTACTTTCAATTAACCTTTATAGTGTTATAAACTGGACTTATAGATAAATTATTGAAGAAGTTGCAAATATGTGCAAAATCAGAGAAAAAAATTAAGATGGAATAAAAAAAACTAATAGTTGTTATTTCATGAAATAAATTCGCTAGTTATTTTTAAAATAGATTTTTATTTAAACATTTGTGAACTATTTTGAAATATGTTGTCTGTTATTAATATAGGGGAAAAGATGTTTATCTGTAAAAATAATAACATGTCAACTTTTATAATGTTTGGTTATTCGGTAACATTTGAATTTCGAACGACTATTTGGCCTAGCAATAATTATGTGTCAAAAATTTCTGCTTTTTGTTCTGAATAAAAAAGCTTATATAGTTTTTTTCACCAAATGTTAAATTAAAGAGTTATAGCGCATTAAAGAGTTTAGTTATTTCTGAGACCTTTTTTAAGACAAAAATAAAAGTCGTTCATGACTAATCAACCCAATTTTTGCAAACATGCTATTTTTTTAGATACATCTACCAGAGACTGCTGGTGGGGCAAGCAAAATCAAAATTTTTTATTTATGGGTAATGTATTGTACATTCATACGGAAAACATGCTACATTTTTTTCAAAATAGGCAGAAAAAGAAAAATTCTTCGTTAGTAACGAATGACTTTTTGTGTTTTGAAAACAACCATTTCATTGATTAAAAAATTATGTCTTGATTTAAATACAATTTCAACTTACATATCAGTACATATATATTTACAAACATTTTATATTAGTATGATCTTAACAGAAGGGGGAATGATAAAACAAATTTTTGCTTTGGTCTCTTTGAGATTTTGTGTACATATATGCACATACACATGTTAGTAGGAATTATACTTAAATTAAGACAAAATTTCTTAAAAAAAAAATAATAATTAAAAATTAGTAAAATTTGTGAAAATGATAGAGATCAATCTATCCGATTACAGTAAATCGTATTTTTTAAATTTCTTAATTTCATAATATAACTTGACCATTTTGGTCGACTCCAAAGTAGAAAATTGGTTAATGGACGTTTTTAAAGGAGAAAGTGTTTAAAATAAAGTGAGTATAAATATGAGATTCAGTATATTTTTCGTATTGAATGTACGAAAACTTATAATTTTTCATTTATTACATTTTTCAGTTTTACTATTTCATTTCGAGAGGCAACAAGAGAAAATTAAGTGGTATGTTTATTTCATAAAAACATAAACATATATTTATGAAAATATAATATAAATTAATAAAATTTATAAATATATTTTATATATAGTAGGGCAGTATATATAGTAAGAATGAAAATTTAGAGAACAAGCACTCAAACCAAGTATATACTCTAGCGTAAAATAAGCTTTAAGTTCTTGGAACAATCGCAGTTTGATTATTTCAAGATACATTTTTAAATCAAGTATGTTTCTTAAATGAAGTGCATTTTGAGATTAATTGTAATCGATTAATCTAAAATCAATCCTATTTATGCTCACTTTAAATATGGAATTAGGCTTAAATCAAGCCAAGATTTCTAAAAACAGAAAAATTTTGAATTAATTCAACCCAAAGCAAACTTAAATAGAGCTAAAATTAAGAATTTCGACATCCTTGAATCAAGCATTTCGCACTTGGTTCAAGAATACTTGTACTTACCGAACTTATGACTCCGCTCGGTATTGATTTAAGTACGGATTGCTGAATTTATTTTTTGTGTGTGTAAATTTTCTAGAATTTTCTTTATTTTAAACTTAAGTTTTATAACGTTATTATGATGAAAAAATATTATTTTTTTATAAAAAATTAAAAATCATATAACTAATTTTGCTTACTTTTAAAATATTTACGATATGTCTGTGAATTAAAATGAAAATAGTTTTTGTTTTAAGCAATTAACTTTTTTTAATGCATATGAGTTTTAAGTAAGTTTTTTTTTACTTTCGTAAACATTCGGATACTTATACAATTTGCATGCATGCAATATATTTTCAAATATTTACTGTAGCAGAAGTTAAACAACATACATAACTAAAATAAAAATATGTGTAAGTAATATGCAAATGCGTATAAACTTTTAGAAGATCTTAACGAACTTAGAATACCCTGAAAATTAATATGATATTTTTATACAACTCAGACTTCACGCAATTAGTTCCATTTTTGTTTTTGTTAATACTTATACAACTTGTTTTTTTTATTGCCAAGTAAATTACTTGTTATTATTTTTATATCTTCTTCTTGATTGCATTTAAAACAAATTATTCATCTGTCTCAAAAATAATGCAATAATATATTATATATATAAGAAATAATATATTATATATATAAGATAATATAAATAATATATTATATATATAAGAAAACAAATATTCAGATTAATTAAACTAATTACTGAATTTCTTCCACTTTTAGCAATATTTTTGATTTAGCTTATTATACATATTAAGCGATGCAAATGTACCTAGAAAAATTAGTACAAGATATAAAAATGTAAAAATTATAACAAAATTTCTTGGCAAACCCTAGATGTGCAGATTATAATGATAGCAAGTAAGCAACAGGATAATAAGGGCCAAACAAAGAGAAAGCATTTAGCCTCGTAAAGTAAAAATTACCATACACAATAGTATTATACAAACACACTTTATCTTACATAATCACTGAAACAACTACTTGTAGTTAGATGGGGGAAAAAATATTTCGTGTTTTTCATCTTAAATAATATATTATGTATAATACATTAAGCATATTGTGTGAGAGTATCTATCACTTCTACATTTCTGTAAATATCGCATATATGAGCAATTTAGAGCAAAAAATAATCTTGTGCAAAGCTCCCCTTTTTGGTTCTAATAAAGATATTGATTTAGAATTTCCTTGGGTATAATAAAGTTATAGCTATAGGCAAGAGAATTTATTTGAAAAAACTGTTTTTTGAAATTAAAATAAATTTGAAACGAAATATTAACTCGCTGTTTATGTGGCAAAATCTTCATTTTGCAATACTTTTAATTTCAAGTCAGTGGTACGTATTACGTATTATGTAAGAAAAATACCATTTTTTTTTTGGCGGAAATTTCAAAATAATAATTTAAGAAATTGTTGAAATTGGATGTATTTTATAAATGGCAACATACCAAGTCATCAAGAGCATATACTAAAAAATATAACTTGGCAATATTGATAGTCTGGCATTAAATTTGGTAGTTTGATATTAGTTTTTACATTTTTATTAAAATGGAGTTAGTATTTTAAAAGCTGTGTTGCAATACTAGAAAAACATATAAAAATGTCGAATAAAGTAAATTGCAGCCCATACGCATTTTTCGTTAGTTTTGAGTTTTGTGATCATATGGATTGTTTATTAAGGTAACCTATACATTTTAAAAGACGAAAAGTTATGCTTGGGCATGAACTTGCATGAATGTAAAAACGTGAAAGTGTTCGCCAAAACGTCTGTTATATATATATATATATATATATATATATATATCTTTTGGATTAAGAGATATTGGCTTCAAAGATTGCAATTTTAAATTTTTCACCTACCTTTATATGTATATATGTATATATATATATATATATATCTATATATATATATATATATATAAATTTCTGCGATTTGGGAAATTAATTTAAAAATTGGAAAATAATGAAAAAATACGTCAAATTTGGGAGTCACTGATTCTGGCACGATAAAAGTTTTTACAATTTTCACACAATTTTCTATGAAGTTGTCTTTCAGATAACTATGAATACTATATATATATTACTTAAGAAAATTTTTGTATAACAGAAAAAGGACGTGATCGATTGATTTAGTATAATTTAGACCCGCTGTAGGAAAAAAATTTCACCAGGGCAGGCTAAAAAGTAGAAATTTTAATCTTTGAATACTACGATGTAAAAAAGTCTTTAAAATCGATTCAGATATAAGGAGTCAGGATCGTTTTTAAAAAATTTTATACCCGAGGTATCTAATTTGGGACATTGAGGACCCGTTCCCTGCAGGTTTATACGGTCAAGCATCAAAAATTAAAAAATCATCGAAATCGGAACAGCCGTTCCGAAATTCCATTATTATTTCCATTTCATTTTTTGAATTGCACACTGTGCGTTGGCGAGCTCTGTAAAATACATCAGAGTTTCAGAAACTGCATTCTGTTAGAAGATTTATGCCTAGAGATTTTAAAATATATGGACTGAAATCAAAATTTTGATACAAAATATGTAAAACTCGACAGTGTTTGCACTTAGCCCTATTGGGAGATTGGGTTCGTTTTCATCTTCATAAAGATACTTTCTAGAAAAGTATATAATTATTATATATTCTAAATAGTCAGGTAAAAAAAGTGCTACATTTGATGTTTTAAATAGTTGTTTATAAACTTTATCATTAGCTTTAGTTTCTCACACTTTCAGTTCATTTGTAAATTGTCCGGGGTTTTTTGTTACATCACTATATTTTGATACATATTACAGAAGAGAAAATAATCTTAGGCACTACCGAAGTATTAGTAATTATATCTAATGGATTTTGTGCAATTTGATTAAATATTCCTACTTTTAAAGGCAAAATCAAACCCAAACATCTTCACACAAGGAATCATCCTGTAGGAAAAGAAGCAACAGCATTTTTACAAATAATGTGACAATTTATTTTGTGTTTAGTCTCAAAATTTTTGTTTTAACTTTTAACTTTTTTTTCTAGTGTTTTTGGATTCTTAAAATCACCAATAAAAACAGATTATTTGATTTTACTAATTTCATTTTTAAAGAATTATTCATTTAAGAGTTTTTGTGTATTAATTTGCACAAAAAATCGAGACTATTTATATTTTGCAAAAATTTTCGCCTGCGTTGCTTCATTTTTAAAATAAAATGTAACTTAACTCGTTATATGGCATTAGTTAGTTAGTTATTATAATTATGTCTTAATAAGCTTCATTAACCATATAACTTTAATTTAAAAAAATTAAAAAAGCTAAAAATCACCCAAAAAATTATAATCCAGAAATGACAAATCACTTCAAAACATTTTTTATATAAAATATAACCAAATTTGTATGGGAATTTTTGGTTGATTTTGTATTGCATAGTTTTTTTAATAGCGATTTTATGTTTTATTTATAAATTTATTACAATATATCTTTAAACAACAACTAATGAGAACAAAACAAATTCAGAAAATATATTAGCTTTTTTCTGGTATTATTTTGTGTGGCATGTAGCCTTTTCTGACCTTTTTAAATTACAATTTAGCGACTTTTTTTATCGCCTCTTGGCAACACTAATGTCCATCAAATAAAAAAGTCGTTTATTTTCAAGAAGAAACGCAATGTATGTATTTATTTTTTAAATAATATTAGCATTCAACTTATTCGCGTAAATTCTCGCTATTGATACCAATTATTGGATATACTATTAGATGTATTTTATTATCTAATATATTTTGTTGAACGTAATGTTTTTTTGATATTTATTTTTAATATTTTACAATTATTTTTTCTTTTCTTTATTTACATATAGATTTATAAAATGTCAAACCGAAATACATACACATTCGTTTGAGCTAACCAATCCTTTTCTTTAGACATAACTAATTTTTAAATATTAGAACAAGTTATTTATAACTTAACTTAAAATACACTACATAGACGAATTTTGGTTGCCGCTACTAAAATATTTTAGATTTAGGTGCACTTAGAAGAGGAATTAAATTTGGGTATCCAATTGAATTGATAAATTATGAAATAATTAGTTAGCCCAACTATATTAAAATCTGTGGTAACAGTTATCCGATTGTCGGAATATTAACATTATTACAAGTATAGAAAATCTTATACATGAGAGTTAAATTTATTTAAGTTCCTTAAATTTTAATAATAGTAAAAGTTTTCTCAGATTTTTTTTTTTTTTTACTGTGTGCACCGAAATTTTGAAAAAAAAACTGAAGACTCTTGAAGACTTTATGAAGAAAAAAAATTTTGAAACTGTTAATCAATATAGAATAAGGGAAATTGAAATGTTTTCGCTCTCTAGGTCCTGTATTTCGTCTTAGGTCTCATATTTACTTATTAACACAATTATAAAGAAAACTTTGAAATTATTTATTTTCCTACCAAACACTTATTTAAAAAAGCCAAGGCTACCTTAAGATGTATGAATAAGTACCCCATACTTAAAAGATAATAACGAAAAATAAGTTAAACTAGAAAAAATTTAAGAAACATTAACGTAATGTACGTATTTAACATTTAAAGGCTAAATTTTCTAAACAACCCACACAATCATTACTACTAGCACTAACGTATGACATTTCCTTCACCCCGCAATCTTAGAAAATTTAACAAAAAATATAAGTAAGCAGTAAGAAACAAAAAGCATTCGAAGGAGAAAAAATAATAGGAAAGAAGGAAAAAAAATAATAATAATAAAAAGAAGCAAAGTGATATAATGAGCCCAAAAATGCGTGTATTGTAATTTAAGAAGCCTCATTTTCTTACATCCTGCCAACTCATATTTTTGCTGGAAGTATAGAATTGACTATTTATTATTTAGATCATGTATGTGTGTATATATATATTTATCAATGTGTTTTAAGTAAAAAAAAACAAAACTGTATACTGTTGCTTTTGTATATGCCACTAGCATTTAATGCCTGTCTAGTGTATTTCCGTTATGTTTGCCAAGTGGAGCACACCACATACAACTACAATAAAAGCAAAAACAAACAGTGGATAACCAGCAAAAGAATCAAACAAAAAACTAAAGGACATTGGTTTTCTCTTTAAATTTATGAGCAGTCACAATATACAACTACAAAGAAAAGCTAATGTTACTATAGTTGTATATGAGACATGTATTGAGACTAGAACACTTTTTTTTTCTAAAATTTGGTGGCATGTGAATTACTCATATTTAGTCTAACTACAGAAGAAACAGAGGCGCATCTTAGGGTATTTTCAATCAAAAATTATGCAACTATTATGCAGAAACACGATATAATATTTTTGGAATGAGAGCTACTAATTTAAGTTTAAATTCTTGAACTAGCCATTTTTAACTTTTGGTGTAATTCAAATTAACCGGGAATGTTTTTTGTTTCAGATATTGAGGAAATTACCAAAGAGGTGTCTGTGGGAGCTAAGAAAATTTACATATCATATAAAATATTGTTTCGATTCCTATATCGCGCACAATGGGCCGTTACCATATGGTCACGCCAGGCAATACATAGTTTTTTTTTTTTTTTTTGTAAGAAAAAATGAGTCATATTTTCAAAAAAGAAAAAACAAGGTTTTTCTTATTAAATTTTCTTAAGGCAATAAAATTTAATATTAGTTCTAGTAGTAGTATGGCATTGAGAAACATATCTTACATATCGAACGTTGACCTTCATCATGATCATCAAAACTTATTGCGTTGCGAATCTGCTTTTAGATATTGAAAGAAATCCACTTATTCTCATTTACAGAGTAGTAAGGACTGTGCATGAAAAAATCCATGGACATTTTAAGGCTTACAACTTTTATTATACGTGAAAAAATTAGTACCGTTAACATGTTTATATTTACCGTTAATCTTAGGAACTATGTTCTAAATTTTGTTGTAATAGCAAAATTAGTACAACTGACTTGGGAAATTAAATTTTTTGAAATTGAAAGTACAAAGAGTTCATGGTCGCTGACAAAATAATATATATTTTAAGGGAAAATGTGACTCATTTATTAAATTGGTCAGTAAATTTTATCAGAAAAGTTTAAAGAAGGTAGGTAACCTGATGGCCCACAAAGTAAAAAAAAAATCTAATAGGAACGCTAGAAAAATTGTAGAGGCAAAGGAGAGGATGTAAATTGTTGAGATAATTTTTTTTTTTTTTTTAAATATGAATGCGTCTAAAATGCAATATAAAGTAGGTACTGTTGAACCTTTTACAACATCCTGCTCAAGAATTCCATATCGCAGATGTTATAAGAACTGATACATAGGTTAGGTTAGGTTGGAAAGGGCGGCGCATTCACGCCTACACCCAGAGGCCAAACGGCTCATTGTGATCCCTTTATGAAAAGAAGAAAAAGAAAAAGAGAAAAGTGGAACCTATACCCAATCAATCAGTTATGATTGTTCCTAAGTCCTTTGCCATTAACCTCACCTAGTTCATGTAGTGTATGGCTTCTAAACCACTTCAACCTATTACGCTGAAGCCCTACGCAGTGACAGAGTATGTGCTCCACTGTCTCTAGCTCATCAACGTCATCGCACGTTCTACAGAAGTCTGATGTGCCAATGTCCCACTTACTCATCATATTCCCTATTGAGAAATGACCCGTAACCATACCTACTATGACTCTAAGACTACCACGACTCATACCTAGAAGATGCTTGGAATCTGCCAGTTTTAAGCTAGGCCATAATGCCCTAGAAACTCTGCAGTCCGATCTGTCATTCCAGGCTCGATTCGTGTTGTCCAGAGTCCACTCCCCTATGGCCCTAAAGAAGGACCCAATTGGAATCTTAACAGATGACTCTATGAAAGACCTATCTAGCTCCGAGCCACTGCGAGCTAGCTCATCGGCTATTTCGTTGCCAAGAATGTCACAATGACCAGGAACCCAACATAGTCTCATCATATAGGAACCCATTAGCCTTCTCAATTCCCTTCTGCACTCAAGTACCAATCTGGACATAACAAAATGACTAGTCAGAGCCAATAACGCCGCCTGACTATCAACATAGATAGTAATCTCAGACCCCCGTTCAACATTCCCTTCAATCAAGCCGAGAGACTTATAAATGCCAAGAATCTCTGCTTGAAAGACACTACAACTGTCAGACAATTTGTAGGATCGTCTGATATCAGTTCCCATAAAGTATACACCTGCACCAGTGCCAACTTCCATTTTCGAACCGTCCGTGAAGACCGCGCACCCTTCATAGAGCTTTTCTACTCCATCCCAAAGATCCCTACTAGGTAACACCAAAGCGGGAGTAGCCCCGAAGTCAATCGTGGTCGCGACATAATCCGTAGGCTCAGCCAAGGATAGTGTCCGACCGTTGAATTTGACTTCATCTAGTATGCTGACATGCCCCGCTCTAGAGGAACCTAATAAACCCAGTTCCTTCAATCTAAATAGGCCACGGACAGCCATACCCCTCACGAATTCCTCAATTGGAAGAAGGTGGAGGATTATGTCCAGCGCCGCCTGAGGTGTACTTCTCCTGGCACCTGAGATGCCAATTGAAGAACACCTCTGAACTTTAGAGAGAAGTTTCCTGTGCGTTTCCCTACTCAATACCTTCCACCAGTCTGTACAGCCATAAGTAAGAATAGGTCTAACAACCGAAGTGTAAATCTAGTATACAACTTGAGGCTTAAGACCCCAGTTCTTGCCTATAGAGTTCCTGCAGGTGTAATAGGCATTGAGTCCCCTCTTGACCCTCTCCTGAGTGTTTCTCCTCCAAGACAATTTACTGTCCAAGTACACACCCAAGTATTTGGCCTCACTTGACAATACAAGCTCAATCCCGTTCAATACTGGCAAGCTAAAATGCTCAACCTTGTATTTCCTAGTAAACAAAACTAGCTCCGTTTTCTCGGGGTTTACCCCTAATCCCTTACTTTTGGCCCAAAGGGACAGATCACGTAAACCTGTCTGCATGACCTCACTGATCGTAGATAAAAACTTACCAGAGACCAGTAAAACAACGTCATCGGCGTAGGCCACAATCTTCCGTCCCTTAGCATCAAACTGTCTTAAAATGACGTTCACGGCCAAGAGCCACAGTAATGGAGAAAGGACCCCCCCTTGCGGTGTGCCCCTAGTCACGAGTTTCCTCATATAAGTGCCTCCCATGTTTGAGTTGATAACTCTGCTGCTAAGCATCAGAATTATCCACTCAACAAGGAGCTTACTTATATTCAGCGAAACAAGTGATTCCTCGATAGCCTCTATCGTGATATTATTAAAGGCCCCCTCTATATCGAGAAAAGCCGCCATGGTATATTCCCTCTGCAGCAGACCTCGCTCAATGTAACTCACAACGTCATGCAGAGCACTCTCAACGGACTTACCCTTGAGATAAGCATGTTGAGACTCGCTAATGACCTGAGTTCCTATACTAGACCTAAGATAAAGATCGATCAGTCTTTCTATTGTCTTCAATAGAAAAGACGATAGGCTGATCGGTCTGTAATCCCTGGGCTTTGAGTGAGTCGTCTTACCCGCTTTGGGTATGAAAATGACCCTTACCTCTCTCCACCCCCTGGGAATGTATTTCATTCTAAGACATTCCCTAAAAACCTCCGTCAATAGAGAGATGGCTCTTTCATCGACATTCTGTAGCATGGCCGGAAATATTCCATCCGGGCCAGGAGATTTGTATGGCTCGAATGAATTTACCGCCCATAATACTTTGTCTCTAGTGATCATCTCCCTTATCACATCGGTATCCCCAGCATCTGATTCGGGTTGTAGGTTATCACTGACGCTACCTGTCCCTCCAACAGATTCTACAGCCTGGAAAATGAGTCTCTATAAGTAAACTGAGGGACTCTGAGCTAGACTCTGTCCACGAGTTATCCTCACGTTGTATGTATCCAGGTGCCACTGGATCCTTGGATAATACTCGCCTAAACCTAGACAACTCATTAACAGAGTCCACCGATTCACAGAAATTTACCCATGAAGTCCGTTTCGCTCGTCTAATGTCCTTCTTATACTTAGAGAAACTATCCCTATAGCTATTCCAATCCTCATCACTCCTCGTTAGTTTGGCTCTATTAAACAGCTTCCTGACTGTAGACCGCTGGTCCCTAAGTTCCTTAGTCCACCATTTCGGCTGTTTCGTTTTTCCAGGATAAATCACTGGACAATTGAGCGCAAAACTATTCCTAATAACATTCGTGAAATTATTCACCGCCAACTCGATACCCTCAACTGAATCTCTCCAGTCCTCAGTATCCCTAAGGTCCCTACAGACTGACCTCCTGAAGGACTTCCAATCTGTCCTTCTCGAGTTCCTATAGGGCTGTTCCCTCGCCTTCTCAAAGTCGAGACCAAAAGATATCATGCTATGGTCAGAAAAAGAGTAATCCAGAACTACTCTCCAATCCCTAACATAATTTCCCCCACGGTTAGCCAGCGTTACATCTATAACTGTTTCCCTATCTTTCGCTCTGAACGTAGGAGTAGTACCCCTATCACAGATATGCAGATCATAACAAGTTATAAAATCGTATACCAACTCACCTCTTTTGTTGATGTCCCTGCTTCCCCATTGATAGTGGTGAGCATTCGCATCACATCCCAAGACCATGTACGCGCCTTTCCTCCTAGCGTGCTCCGCCAACTGCTGCAGAGCGATACCTGGTGGATCGGCTGCCTCATACGGCATGTACACAGCCGCCATTATAAGCCCGCTGCATCCTGCGGCTTCCTGTTGGACGACTGTAAGGTCCCCACTGCTAAAGGAATGAAGAAAATTGATATTCAGATTATTCCTAGCCAGTATACATGTCCGTACCTTTTCCGTTGTGGATGGTATGAACAGGTTGTACCCCGTAACCCTCAGATCACATACCCTGGTGTTCTTAATCCAGGGTTCCTGTATGAGGGCCACGTCCACGTTGGAGTCAATGAGAAGTCTTGTCAGTTCGGTTGAGGCTGCCTCACAGTGATGCAAGTTAATTTGCACCACTGACAGCCTCTTTGGGTTTATCAGATTTGTTGAACCTAAACCTGATCACCCCAAATCCGAAATTGACAACTCCCCCCAGTGACTCCAGCTTCTTCAGAGACTCCTGATCCACTGCGAATCTGAAGTCTCTGCCTTGGTTCTCCTTACAAGTCATGGTGTTAACCAACTTCCATTGACCTGTAAGAAGACCCTTATTCTGATTTTCCAATACTGTCAGAATGGTTCCAACCTCTAAAATGGGTGGAGGGAACCATGCTGTCACTATTGGACGCAGGGGCAGCTCAGATGCGAGTATCACCTCAAGCTTCGCTCCTGGATAGAGAGTGTCGCACCTAGCAACTGTGTTCCTGAGAAATTCAAATGATTTCTCGTTCCCGCAGTTAATAGTCTTGACACCCTTCATCCAGTCTGCGCCTTTGAAGGATACCTCATCCGGCCTTCCTTTAACAAGAGCGATTTCCTCAATGAGCTTGTGTTCAATTTGTCGCCATTGCTCAACGCTGATCCTCCCATCTGGATCAACCCTGTCAATGACAGCAGCTTGAATACAATTCTGCAACACTGATTCCTTCGCTCTTTTCGATGTTGAGGGTTGTTCACTTCCTGATACAGCTCTCTTAATAACCTCCTTATGGAGGCCCTTACTAGAGCTGTTTGGCGTGTGAACAACCTTCTTGGCCATCGAAGGTTGCTGGTCATCCCCAGACCTGGCCCTCTTAACAACCCCCCTATGAGGGCCTTTAAGAGAGCCGGATGGGTTTTGACCAGCGTTTTTCGATGTAGAGGGCTTCCCAATCGAAGCTCGTACAGCCCCACTACTGGAGCTGGCAGGCTTCGAAAGTAAAGTCCTCTTACTAGTTGATGGCTGATCATCTCCAGGCCTAGCATCTCTGACAACTTTTTGTTGGTTGCCAGGTTTGCTGGATGGCAGTTGTTGGCTTACCAGACGTTGCCTGCTGTTTCACTAGGACTGCAGGTTTGCCCGGGTTGCCACTACCAGAATAGTTCACTCCGGTAGGGACTGATGAAGAGGTTGGCTTTTCTCCTGTGCTCTCACGACACACTTCTGGAGTGTTGCCAGCATCCACATACAATCCTTCAGGATAAGACATTCCCAAAGAGACACAGACAGGGCCGTAGATTCGTTCGAATCTTTTGACGTTCCTCCTGTGCTTCCTGATAAGGTACTTATCCTTACCTGTAAGTGGCAAAGGGCCTCTCTTGGTTATCTGCTCTTGCGCCACTACGAGCATGCTCCTCTTTAGTTCGGTTTATATCGCCGGTTGTCGCATCAAGTATTACCGCGTCTTGCCGAACTAAACCACTGCCAGACGAATGACCCTCTGAGTTCGTCGAGCCATCCCCCCGCTCAGACCCCGCCTCAACACTCGAGTTCTTCTCCAGACTCTGAGCGCGAACTGAGATTACAGTGATCTCATGTTCATCTTCAGAGCCGAGAGTAAGATTCTCAAGTTTCTCAGTGGCGCTGGTCCCAGTGAAGGAATCCCTCGAGATACCCAGAATCTCATCCGTCTCTGATAGCTGGCCCAACAGTTGACTTTCCTGAAGAAGAATGTCACGTTGGACCCCTATCAAACTGATACATAAATATCGCGTAAAAGAAAATCAAAATTGTCGAAAAAAATTTTTGGTTTGGCAAGCCATTTGTACAAATGGCAGTTTTAACTAAGAAATTTAAGCAAATGAGCACTCTCGGAAAAGATTCCTTTCTATCATTAAAGAGCACAGCGAATTTTAATTTTTCTAGCTTAATATAGCATCTCATCGCTACAACAAAAAAGCAGCTGAGTGGTATAAAACAAATGGTGCTGCTATGTATGCACTATTAAAACTGTCCAAAACTCAGTCCGTTTGAAATGTATTACATTTTGGTCAAAAAAATATTTAAACAAAACTTAAAGCTGAATAAAAAATAAAATATAGTTTAAAAAGAAGTGGGCGAATACCAACAAAAAATATTAAAAATCTTAGTAAAAACGAATAAAAAAATTAATTTTTCTTCTAAATTTTAAACTGGAATATAACTGTCTTTATCAGGATAAAATTTCAAAAATTTCGTCCGTTGGTTTCACATTTATAAGCTAAATTATATGCACTATTTTCTTCATGTGCAGTCCTTAATTGGCTACTGAACTCCAAACCTCTAACTAAGACTTCCTTTCTATTTACGCTGAAGTTGAGCAAAAATTTCAATACAAATGTATTTAGATATTTTTTACATTTTTTCTCCTCTGTATTCAATGTGATGAATAATCATATTTTGGTTTAAAGGCATATTTCGAAAACTAAATGTGAAACATTTATTTAGAAACATTACCAGTATCACTTTCGTCACTAATATCAGTATAACCTTTAGGCCATTCGATAAAAATCCTTCAGACATATTCACCACACTCAAAATCTTCAAAGGAGGATCATTTTCCGGGAAAAAACAGGTTTTACATAAAAAAAAATCAAATACAAATCAAAAATACTACCAGAAATTTCAATATTGTACTTGGCACACTCATATAGTAACACAGAAGCATTATTCATAAAATGCTGGATAAAAATATTTTATATATTTTATTTATTTTTACCAATGTACGAGTATGTACTTAGATATATAAATCACAAAATAATTTTCCTAAATGCTAGACAGTGTCAAAAAATATATGAATTACTTTTTCATGTCGTTAATTTTTTAGATCTTTAACAATAATTTATTCAAGGGTTTCAAAAATGATCATTTGCTTTCAAACATATAATATAAATGACCTTCAATCATGTTAATATTATTTAAAAGTTGCCATACAATGAAATGTAATTTAGATGTTTTTCAAAATTATGAATATTTTTTTACCGTTGATTGCGTTACCATATGGGTGCATTATATCAATTTGGGGTAACTACATGCCAATAAAACTTAATTTCTGTCTGGAATGAAAAATAAATAAATAAATAAAACCAATTATTTTAAATTACGCCTCTGGCTCTTAAATTTTTTGCCGCAGTGTTTGATTCATTTTATTTTAATATAATATATATATATATATATATATATATATATATTTTTTTTTTTTTTTTTTTTTTTTTTTTTTTGAGTGTATAAGTAGTCGTGGGCCGTTGTTTGGTAAACAAATAACAACAGTGACAACAGCAGCAAGAACAAAAACAATAAACCTCTATATTATGAATAAAGTAAATGTTAAAATAAACGTTTTTCAAGATACCACCAACACAACAACAAAAACCAAGAAATGAACGATGGCACAACAAAAATAACAAAGAAAAAAAAATAAATATAAAAAACAAAAATAAAAATAAATATCAACATTGATGTAAGATAATCTCCTTGAAGCATACTTTAAGGCGTAACTAATGGTCTTTTTAGTATTTTAAAATACCAGACCTACTTTTTTGTCATTGTTCCAAGTAGGAAGTATATATGTGTGTATATACAATTCTGGCGTTCCCATTTCTTAAATATACAATGTATGTATGAATGTTAGTTTATTTATAATGGTCGTATTTTATTTCCATATTTTCCCTATTCTTCATTATTTCTTTGTTTATCATGTCTTATTGTTCTTCTTGTTGAAGTTGTTTGTTTGTTTATTTATATGCTTTAGTATTGTATTTCATTTGTTTATATTTAGAAAAATGAAAAAAAAGTTAAGTATAATTTTGTTTTATCGTTATGAAGGCATATTTTCCTTTAATGAATTCAAAATTTTTAGGTCTTTTGGGTTACGAAAAAGAATCAGCAGTTTTTGTAGTGTATTGTTGGATTAGTGATTTACTATAATTGTTATTTAGAATTTTGAAAAAAGGGTTTTAATTTCTAAATTTATGTCAAGTAAATGATTGAGAAAAAACATATATTTATAGATCAAAAATTTAAATCTTTACCGCTGAAAAAAAAAAAAAAATATGTATATATATATATATATATATATATATATATATATACATATATCTATATATATATATATATATATATATATATATATATATATACATATATATATAAATATATATATATATATATATATATATATATACATATATATATATATATATATATATATATATATATATGTATATATATGAGAGCGGAAAATGACGTTAAGGTAATTAAAATTTCCCGAGGTTGGGTGCATGTTTGACCATAGTTCAGATATGAGGCCCTCTCTTGAGAAATACCATAAAAATATCAGTATCGAAATAAAAACTGTATTTGAGTGTAAATCATACTGTTAAAATTCGCAAGAATCGGTAAGTGATTAACCATATTTCCCATAAAACACCATTTCCAGAATTCAATTTAAGACACATAAGTGACATATAAATAATTTATTTTTTGATTTTATTTGTAATAATGAAAATTTATAAAGCCATAAATGATATTACCAAATTACGAAAGGATCCATAGTTGGTCCATAGTTGTACATAGTTCTCATGTGAGATTCATTTCAGGAAATCACTTTAGTGTGCATAAATTTTATTAAAATGTTAGATTTTGAACAAAATTTTATATAAATAAGTTTTGTGTAAGTGATAAACTGCAATATGAATTTTAACAAGGATCGGTGCATATATGACTATAGTTTCTATATAAGGACTGCTGTCGAAAATAACTTTAACGCCCGCACCTGATAACTTAGTGTATTATATATTTCTTCTTGATTTGATTGCCTTTTTCCTGTTATAAGAAATGAACTTATAGTGAAATAAACATAAATACTCAACTTATCGTTATTTAAGCTCTAAAACTTAATTTATACCTTCCAAATAATGTTGTCATACTATACTTAAAGAAAGAATAACTTAAAATATAAATACTATGGCTTAAAAATTGTTAAATTGGTTTTTCATGTTCAATGTTTTACTAAACTGGAAATTAAATCTGTCCATTTGTTCTTAGGAATAGCAAAGAAATCGTTATATGGATTAAATTTATAAGGTAAGAACCATAAAATTTTGGCACTTTCAACTGGATATTGGTATCCTTACATATATTATTTTAGAAACTATTTATTAGAAACTTTCAAGGATATTAAAAAATGAAAGGTTTTTTTTTATTTGGACTGTTTTATCCAAAAGTATACGTTATAATGCAAAATTATCCTCCTTCATTTGATATCTATATAACTAGGTAAGGTTAGGTTGGATGGGCAGCTGTAAATGTAACTATACAGCTCACTTGGGTCGTATTGGTCCCGTTGTGTCACCCAAACTTATCATATGAATCTGTTTTCACATGTTCGAAAAGAGGTTCGAATCGAACCAACGTGATGCACGAACAAAAGATCTGATTTGTCTA
Organism: Protocalliphora azurea; assembly: GCA_932274085.1. Taxonomy (NCBI): domain Eukaryota; kingdom Metazoa; phylum Arthropoda; class Insecta; order Diptera; family Calliphoridae; genus Protocalliphora; species Protocalliphora azurea. The sequence goes on along the minus strand of OW026523.1, from coordinate 80,382,848 downwards.
ACATCAATTTCAGAGAAATCAAATAGTCCGTGCATATACGAACTGCCAAATTTAGCAGTCCTTATATCCGCAAGAACAGGACAGTGACAAAGAAATTGTTCTACTGTCTCTTCCTCCTTCTCGTTAACGCAACTTCTACAATAATCGTTAAAAGTAAGTCCTAGTCTCGTGTGCACCAGCAAACCTTTGCCATGTAATAGTGGCTACAAGTGTTGGTTTCTGACAACTTGGCAATCCCAGGATGAAACTCGACCATTTCTGATCGTACTGGGGTCATATCTGTCTCAAAATAGAAAATGTGGATTCGTTTGTCTACATTAGCGAATTTACCGCTCTCCTAATGGCTGAGATCTCCGCTTTAAGAGCAGTGCAGTGATCCAGCAATTTAAAGGAGATGTTCTTCCTATAAGAGGGGATAAAGAAACCTCTCCCAACCCCTTCAGAAAATTTGGATCCATCAATGTAAACCTCAATCGATCCATCCTACCGTTTCATGCAGCAATGATAGCGATTTGTTTGACCATTAGATCCACTGGCATCCAATTCATCGAATAATGCCTTGGATGGTGTATCGTATCGCAACTGTAATCAGTAGCGCTGAGCTATGCAGAACCTTTTTAAAGATTCCACAAAAGGTAGATTTTTCCATCGCTTTCCACCATACTATCGCTCCATATATAAATATAGACTTGACCACCATATCTAAGAGCCATTTTGTATTCTTAGAATTTAATCCCCAAGATTTTCTTATGACCTTCCTACACATATAAAGGGCAATGTTTGCCTTTGAACTCCTAGCCTGGATGTTCTTGAGCCAGGACAGTTTGGAGACCAGTATTATACCTAAATACCTCGCACTTACTGACACCTTTAATTGAACTCCATTTAGGCAAGGGAGTGGGAAAGATGGTATTTTGTATCTCCTTGAAAAGAAAACTAGTTCCATCTTTCCAGGATTCACGCTAAGGAGACTAACTGTACTCCATTTACTGAGTAGACCTAGCGCATTTTGAAGACGTTGAGATATGGTATCTAAAGATTTTCCAGATACGGCCACCGCTATATCGTCCGCATACGGGGTGGTTTTAAACATTACGGAATCAAGTTCCCTGAGCATTGTATTGACGGCAATATTCTAAAGAATTGGAGATAGAAATTCCCCTGAGGATTGCCTATTTGCTACCCTATATATGGTAGCCGCGCCCATAGTGGAGATTATAGCTCTGTTGGTTAGAAGCCTCCATTTGATGCCAATAATCAATGTATATGCCAATAATCGATGTATATTCAGTCTTTCCATAACCATTTTAACAGCATCTGGATCACATTATTGAGGCTCCTTGTATTCCCTGTGCTCGAGAGCATTTTCTATATAATCTGCAAGCGAATGTAACGCTACTCAATTGACTTATCTTTCAAGTAGTCGTATTAGGACGCTGACAAAACATTAGGGCTGATTGTCTTGCGAAGGTGCAGGTCAATCAGCCATTCCAAAGTTTTCAAGAGAAAGGACGATAGACTAATAAGTCTGAAGTCCTTCGGTCTCATATTCGAGGTCTTATCCGCTTTTGGGATAAAGACCACTTTACATATATCCGAATCATCAAAAGAACTATAATATCAGCATTATGCTGTAGGCCTGCAGGTGTAACGCCATCTAGGCCCGGGAATTTAAACTAAGTTCATCTTCAGTTATTTGAATCTGAACGTCACTTAGGTCTGAAACTGTAGCAAGGATCTCCGTTATAGGGAGGCTGCCAGGAACAGCCGATAGTAGGAAGCCAGGATTTTGCGACTAGTCTCGGAATGGACCCCACGCGTAGGCATTGGCATCAGCTGCTATAAAGAGCGGTGTATGTCTGTCATTTGCCGCCTTGGTTATTGCGTGTATTTCAGCTTTTCGTCGTGGTTCGCTACTATCATGGGCTGTATATCTGAAGACAATATAAATGGTGCCACGAGTTGTCTCCCAGGCCGTTACAACCGTGCCTTCATCACCGAAATTAGAGAGAATGAAAATAATAAGTTTTCTGCTTGCTACTATGCACAATCGTATCCTGAAATGACCCTGCAGCGTGTAGCAGCATAAAGGTATTCGCACGAAATCCGCAAAACCCTTTCACTTTCTTGGACAAGTGCAAGCTCCTCAACATGCAGAGCTTCAACGCAACCGAAGCTGTTTTAGAGTGGTAAAGATTAACTTGCGTTATCTTCACCATTGTCATTGGAAGAAGCTGGTCTTACACATTTGGTGGACTTGCCACCTCCAACTATTTGTTGTTCCGTAGAGGTCCTAATTAGTTTTTTATTTTTAATGTATTCCATATATTTCTGTCCCCATGTTTAAGCTCATATGGACCTTAACATTTACAAACGACCCGTGCCCTGGTGTCGGAGGGGAGTTGTTAGCAACTAGTCTTCTTTAACCACTAACTAGCCATTCAGGTTCTCGACACAGCTTCCAACCACCTTAACCTTACAAATGGTGACATCTTTGGTTCGCGGGCAGTGACTAGACACGGTCTGAGCTCATGACATTACGTAGGTTTAACAGTGTGACATTTAAAAACCTAAGTAATGACAAAGCTTCCCTATTCGCTACCTGGGGCCACGCTCGATGGGAGATCTGTCAACTCCACACGATCTATATCATATAATATTAATTGAAAAGTAGTAAAATTAAAAATCAAACTTGTCCATCATACGAATACGAAATGAAAAAGTGAAAACGCAGCTGTACTATATTAAGTCATTTATTTTCATATGTCTGTGGAAATTATCATGTGTGAGACAATTTGTTGATTTTTTTTTTTTTTAATAATACCACATAATCATCGGGATTTTCCGTGTGAAAAATCTTTCGAAATAATATATGGATCATAGAATACTATCTAACATATTATTTATTATAGATCATTATAAAGCTATATGATTAAACATCATGTACGTTCGAAAGTTTTTATGCAAAATTTAGCTTTGGCCAAAATGCGTGTTCTATTAGCATTGTTCCAATTAATTAAGCTATGTCGGGAGATACTTTAAATCAAGGACTATAATATCTTGACTGTCATTGCTCTAAATTGTTAAGATTTTTTTTTTAATTTTTGTATCTTTTTTAATATAATAGCATTAAATACTAAATTAAGTAAGTACTATCGAACAATCTGCAAAAAAATTTAGCTTAATATGAGCTAAATCTATTCGCAAATACTTGAGAAAATATTATCATTATTGATGGGGCAAATTCTGGTTTATTTATTGTCAAATGTTAAATAAAACAAATATTTCCCGCAGTGTGCGATCCAAAAAATGAAGTTGAAATAATTATGCATTTTCGGAGCGGCTGATCCGCTTTAAATTAATTTTCATATACTGATAGTAGAGGTATAGGCAAGTTTAGACCTACTCGGAGAGAGTCCACAGACTCCCAAAGTCCGACACCTCGATTATGAAAATTTTATAAAACGATCCTGATTCATTATAGCTCAACCGATTTGAAAAAATTTTATACTTGAGGATTCTGCTAGTCGAGATCTATAAAAAACATCTTATTTCTTTAAAGATTAAAAGAAATAAAACAAAATTATAATAAGATTTAAATTTTTATTTTTAAACCTACCTTGGTTGAACTTTTTTGTTATAGTGGGTCTAAATTTCAAAATTTTATTTATTTTATTCACAACAGATAAAAAATTGTGTAAGGAACGAATTTTGAAAAAATATTTATGGCGTTCAATTTATAGAAATTTAAATTTTAGCTTTGAAACAAAGTCTATTTTTCTTTTTCCTTTTTTTGCCAAAAAAGTAGCCATATTATTTTTCTGTTATATAAAAATTTTCCAAGTAAAATAAAGAGTATTTATATTTTTCTCATAGAAATCTAAGTACAAAATATTTTTTAGATGAATTTTTTTAATGAAACAAATAGATTTCAAATTAATTTCAAGTTATTTACTTTATTTCCCAAAAAACTTCTATTATCAGAAAATTAAAAATATATTAGAGCTTATAAAAAATTAAAACTTTTCTGATTCCAGCTTTTCGATTTGAGAAAATAATTCAAAAATTGGAAATTTAAGGACAAAATAGGAATAGTATAATTCGGAAGACCCTGGTCATCCAGGGATCCAATTTGCTTAACTTATTTTTCTTTTGAAATATTTTGCATTTAGTTATCTTTTAGAAAAATATAAATACTGTTTATTTGGAACTTAGCATTTTGACCCATTATAACGAAAATCTCCACCAAAAAAATAAAAATTTTAATTTTTAAAGCCCAATACCTCGTAAACCAAAAGAAATAATATTTGCATACGATAATGGTTTTTGTAGATCTCGACCAGCAGAGTGTTCTCATATAAAAATCTTTCAAATCATTTCATACAACAAATCATAATTTTTTTAAAAAGTTTTCATAAAAGACGTGTCCAATTTTGGACCCACGTAGGTCCATGTGATCCAAGCTCAAGACTTAAACTCAACTACGCCTCTACTATCCGTACGTAAAATTTCATTTAAATCGAACCAGCTGTTCCAAAACTGCATAATTATTTCCATTTAATTTTTTATATTGCACACTGCGTGTGCATCGCCCCTAGTTCTTTCAAGTTCTTTCTATACATTGGCGGAGAAAATTATTATTATTACATAGACCTAATTTTATGATCCGTAGTGATACCTACATATGTTTTAAGTTCATATTTTTCCATATCTGGAAAATTTCTCATTTTTTTGTTATCCCTTTGTTTGCTTACATCGTGATAAATTATCATAAAGTACGTCAGCTACGTTGAAACACCTTTCCTTTATTTTACGACGTATGTATAAATTCAAGTCCATGTTAAGCGTCTGTCTTCTCATATGAGAAAGAAATTTCAAATCAGTATAACCATCTCAAAAATATAGAATAAAATAAAATATTTTTAAACATTAAACTATAGCATCAAATGCTGTAGTTTTTTCAAACATTCTGTATGTTACCATACTTTAGATGAAGAATTTTGCCCAGATTTTTTTTTTTGTCATAAGCTTAAGAAATTATACATGCTAAGTTTAAATTCTTATATAAATTACTTGCAAGATATTTTGGATTAAAAATTTAATCTTAACGGCATACACCTTTTTGCTCCCTTTGCCACCGCGCTTAACTTAATACAGGTTGAAAATTCAATCTATTGTTTATAAAATTTTTATTTTTTCATTTGCGGATGAAATCAGGGTATAAGAAAATATTGACATAAATTTTTCTTTGTGTCAGGCATATGGACGGTCATTAATATTTTATTATGGAAGTTTATAATGACATAAAATATACATGTGATTCAATACTAGGTACGAGCGTTACATTTAAAAGTAATTGTTAAATTAGTTTCTGAATTACTAATTGTTATTTTTTTCAAAATATATTAATTTTTTATTTGAAACATATAATTTAAAAATATTTTATTTATAATAAAATGTCTCAATTATTTTAAAATGTTTACTAATATCTCAGAAATCAATAAAGTTATCTTCAACAAAATTTGTATAAAAATGGATGATACTAAACACTATAGTATCTATAACGCGTCATTATAATATCCGTCTGAAAGACTTTCTTCAAAATTTACTTTTTGCACCGATAAGTTTAAATGAATTAAATTATCCTGCAAATGCTTTAAGTCAAGCACTACAATTTCCCATCCCGCATTTCACTTAAATTTCACAAATTTTCAAATAATTTTTTATGTTTAATATAATGTATTTTTAATATAATAAGTTTACACATCAAATTATATGAAATGTTGTGAAATATTAAAATTATGAAAGTTTAAAAGTTTACAGACTTATGATCAGAAAATGTCAAAAATTTTAATTCTAAAACGTTTCTGTCCGTCCCATTCTTATTTTTGAACCATCAGTATACACTAGGGTTGCATTCGAACAGAAAATTATTCTATTATTTGAGATAAACAGTTTTTATTAGATTTGAACGAACAATTTTTTTTAAATTTAGAATAAAAACCAAAAAACCGAATAATATTTACAAACGAGTTTGTTTTAAATTATTATGCCTTTTTGTAATTATTAGTGTAAAAAGTTTTGTTTAGTTGGAAAACTCCGTAGAAAGTTATTAAAAATTTCGATGTTATATATAAATATGTAAACCATTAATAGATTTCGGCCTAAAGCCTTTAACGGACACTAAAGTCTCAGTATTATATGGAAAAAATAATATAGCTTTCCAAAGATTTAATCAAACGTCTTAAAGTGTAACGACGTGTTTCCACCTTATGCTGGGGTAGAGCTCTCGGCTTCCAGGGTTCGTTACACAATTAAATTAAAAAGAAAAATAAACACAATTTTCTTTTTTTAAAAAACACGTTACAAGCCATATTTATTATTTTACTTAAACCATATTTTAACGAATACATTGACGAACAAAATCGTACAGGTCTCTACTAAACCGACAGCATAACTCCCTTCCAGTGTAATAAAATATATTAGCTATAAGACAAGTACTTCAAGAATGGGCAGAAACACATATCACAAAGTAAACTTTATTTTGCTGACGGAAGCATAAATCCCTCTCAGATAATGTCTTGCACTGTCGACAGCCACAAGCTAACTCCCTCACTGCTTGTTGCTACACGCCTTTTATAGTATTGATCACTCATGTAAATATACATAAATATATTAACAAAAAGTGAACAAAAAACATTGTATCGCAATCTGCTGTTTCAACCAGCTTTATGCAGATGTGTGTAAGTAGCTATTGACACAAAAATTATAGGTAGCGTATCGCAGTAGTCTATATAAAATAGACTTTTTGACAAGCCTGTAGTTTATTTTCTTTAAAAAATAACCAAAGATCAGAATTGTTCACACAACGAATGTTCAAAATCATTTACTATTGCTGACAGTTTGTACAAAATGTTCATGTTTTTTCTTCGTTCTACATTGCTTCGCAAAGTTGACTGGTTGGGCCTTTACAGCTGTTGACTTACGGTTGTTAATTTTAGTAGTTTGCTATTATACAGATGGGACTTTATGAATAAATGGTGTTGTTCCTAAAGTAAAGTGATTATATATAAAAGCAACAATAAAATATAAATTATTTTTCCATGTGACCCAAAAGCAAATGTTAATAATTTTAGTCATCACATTATATCCCTTCTTCAATATAAATATAAATATAAATATAAATATAAATATAAATATAAATATAAATATAAATATAAATATAAATATAGAATATAATTATAATTATAATTATAATTACTAAACAAATTTAAATATTACGTTCGATCACAAAATTTGTATATTAATGCTCGCTATCTGATGAATTTTATCCACTCGTTCAGGCGTTGTTTCTACAGATAGTCTTCTACGCTCCCTTTTTTTCTTTGGTCCTCAGTTAGTTTTTGTTGAACACGACGATGGTGAAAATTATATTGATTTGAATGATTCGGAAGATTTATTGACTTGCAAGAGAATCTTCGAATAACCATACTTTAGTGTGTGTAGGTTCAGTGAAGTGTTTTTCTTTTATTTCCGTTTTGATTACTGATTATTAAAATTTTAGGGTTCTTGAATATTATGTTTACGCCTTCTCTTCTTCTTCCACTGGTAATTTAAATTTACTGTGATCAGATTTTATGCAAATCTAAATTTGATGATGAATCTGCTGGACGTTGCTGTACCTTGCATGAGTGTGTCATCAACTCATCTTGTCTATGAGAATATTTATTTTAATCAAATTTTTAAAACGTGTTGCTATTTTATTCTCTAATGTTGTTCGTCTTTTTTTACGAATTTTCTCTTCACGTCTGTTGAAAACAGATTCATATTCTCCCTGCTCGGACGCCATTGTAACGTTCTGTTTCCAACTTATGCTTCCAGGTTACGTAATTAAAAAGGAAAGCGTACATACCTTCTTCTTTTTTTTCAAAACACGTTATAAACCGTATTTATTATTTTACTTCAACTCTATTCTAACGAATGCAGTGACGAACAAAAACGTACAGCTCTCGCACAGATCAATACTAAACCGACTGTGGCGCAATCACGATTGGTCTAATATATAGATTGAGGGCAGAACTACTTAAACCTTTGCTATTCGACGTACAAGCAAATACAATTTTATTAAGTTGACGGAAGCATGAGTCTCTTCCTGTGTAATAAAATATATTGGCAATAGGAAAAAAATTTTTAGATTGGACTGAACCACAAATCACAAAATAAAATTTATTTTTATGAAGGAAGTATAATTCCCTTCCATATGAATAATGTCTTACAATGTCGACGGCCACAGGCCCTCTCTGCTTGCTGCTACACGCCTTTTTGAACCCTCGATCACTCATATAAATATGCACATACATGCTAACAAATATAAATAAAACTCACAGCCATAGTGTAATAAGAAAGTGACCTAGTAAGCCCAGTTGATTTACAATTTTTTCATGTTCATAAATCGTGGAACTTTCAAATAGTTTTTGTATTCACATGTAGCACTTTTTTCCACATTTATTTACTCTTCTTCATTTTCTTATTTTTTGTTCGTAGCATTTTGACATTATGTGCAGTGGTTTTACACTTATAAAATACAAGTAATTGTTGTTTTTGTAAATTTGTGGTCACTTTATAATTACATTATGCTTATAGCTGCTGACTCACGGTTGTTACTTTTAGTATTTTGCTATTACACAGTGGTATTTTATGAATAAATAATCGTTCGCTAATTACTACTACGTAGTAGATAGCGTCGTTTTTAAATTAAAGTGATTATGTATAAAACTAGCAATAAAATATAAATTATTTTACCATCGCAGCAAAAACTTTTCTCTCTTGGTAAGCAAGCATGTATAATTGGAAACAAAAATAAATTGCTAATTTTTTTGCCCGAATTTTTGCGCATATTAATTTTTTTAAATATTCAGTAAAAAATGAAACAAAAGTATATGCAAACACTTTAGTTTTGAGAATTTTTCATATATTATTAATTTCAAACATTATCTTAATGATTCATGTGATGTAGAAATAACCTAAGATTCTGAAATAAATAACATCAAAAATTAATAAAATAGATTTTAGTAATATTGATGATCATTGACTTTACTTAAAGAAATCTAGAAAGAACAGAAAAACTAGATTTGCTTTTAATGCTATTTTTGGGATTTTAAAAAGTCCCAAAAAAAAGGGTATTAAAAAAAGAGGCCAATTTAGAAAAAAGACGTTCTGCAAATTCACTACAATGAGACAAAATAAATGTATAAATTAAGTATCATCGAATCTGTTTTATAATTTTCCCAATCCGGTCCAAAATGTTTCGGCATTTGATGTTGAAAATAGTTGTTTATAAACTTTATCACTAGCTTTAATTTTTAACATTTTCAGTTCAATTATAAATTCTCGGAATTTTTTTTTTACATCGCTATATTATGAAGCATCTCAAAATAATAAATCTTTTTCGTTGGAATTAATACATAAAAGGTAGAAATATTTCAAACAACATGTTTTTCGTCATTTATTATATAGACTTAAAAAGTCGTCATTTAGTTCCATTTTAAAAAAGGGGCCAAGTAGTGGCTAGGTGGTTGAAAAAGGGGCAATTGACTACCATATGTATTTTTTGTTATACATCAAGTTCTGCAGAATTTATTTTCTTGTGTAAGAAAGGAAAATAATATCCTAACAAGAACTTTTCTAGTTGATTACAACTCAACTAAAGCAAAAATGTCAAAAAAATAATTTCGCAAAAATGCAAAATGTGTTTTTTTTTTTCTCTGACTCCTCTATTGGACTGAATGTTTTTCTAGCCTTATCTATTAAATAAATCAAACGTGGTTTAATTCAGGTTATGACTTTAAGAATTTAAGAACCTATATTGTAGCTTGAAGCTTAACGGGATGACAGCGAAGATTTATTTAACATTTTACATATACAAGAATTAAATGATAAAAAAATGTAAATATACAACTTGTCCGATCGGACTACTAAATGATTTTTTCATAACTAGTTCTGTATATAGAAATATGTGTAAAAGGTCTAAGATGTCAATATATAAAATTAATCTGCTAGAGAAATTAATATTAATTTTTTTTAACAACATGTGAGTAGACATTTTTTTTTTTTGTGGCCTTAAAAAACTATAATCACTTATTTACATACCTAAAAGTATTTGAATTTAGTTAGCATAAATAGTTACATATAATCGTACATATTTAAATTTATATATTTTTAAAAGCTTAAAAAATTGTATATGTCTAGGCTTATAAAATATTCTTTTTAATTCTTTACAAGCAACCAAATAAATTCAGCATGTGCTAAAATTAAGCTCTATTTAATTTAAGCTATTTTATCAAACATATTATTTCATCCATTCCAAGACAAAAGTTTACAATCTTTATAAATTGTTTATAATTTAATCTCTTTCTTTATATCATCTTTATGAAGAATTATTTTTTTTTCTAATCATTATAAAAAAAACGACGAGTGACTGAATAACTTCTTGACTATATGTATAAGTTTATTATTTATTGTTGTTTGTGTACATAAGAATATGTGTACCTACTTTTTTCTAAATGAAATGTTTAAAAAATTTAGACAAATTTGTCATTTTTTAAGTACATAAACATAAATATTTACCTAAATATATTTATGATTACACTCACACATACTTATGACTCGTATCTTATATTAAGTTAGAAAATAAAAAAGATGCAGATCCTGTAAACGGTTCTTAACAAATTCATACGAAAAAAATAATAATAAAATTTATATAAAGAAAAAATTGTTACGTAAATCTTTGTTTTCCAACAAACAAATATACTTACATTATACACAGGAAAAAATTTATATTGAATTTTAATTATAAGGAAAAAATAAAAACGTATCGATAAAAAAATATAGAAATAAAATAATTTTAAGTCAATTTCCAACTATTTTCAACTGTTTGTGCTCATTAATACGAAATATGTACATAATTTCTCAGTGTTCGGAGATGTGCAAGTACAAATTTTAAATATTTGATAAAATTAAATATTCCTTTCAATATTTTTGTTGATGTTCCCTTCGTTGGTACCAATTAGGTTAGGTTCAATTTTAAAATCCATTTTAATTTCAAAGCCGTTTTATGAAAGATTATTTATATGTAAAAGGTCAGTTCATATTTATTGTTTTTGACGATTTGTTCAGACATCTGTCATATTCTTTAATGTTTTTATTGGTATATCATCCTAGGTCATAAAGATAGGATAATATGAAAATTATTGGAACGTAATGCAGAAATAAAGACTTTTGTGTTAAATTCCTGGAAATTAAATATAAGTATACTATATACAAAAATTTATTTAGAAATCACTTTTACAGAAATATTACACACATTCAATATATATTATACATACACTACACAAATGAGTATTTTAGATAAGAATATAACACTAAAATTTGAGGGAGGGAAACGAAGCTTGCCTTACAGTTTCGTCTTGGCATCTTATACATCTCATTGAAAGTCACGATAATCACATGTGAGCTACATGCGAATTTTGTGGTCAAGAGTTAAAAAGATCGGATTTATACGTGATTATCAATTATTTCAACAGGGCGGATATGACGCTAAGACAAAACTATATACCATCTTCTGTTTCAACCAAACAAATTTGGAGTTTTCATGTTTTTTTCGCCTAATTATATTTGTAGTATAATTATAATAATAAATAATTGTATTAAAATACGTGCGTTTTTATTGCAGAAAGGATGTAATTAATTGTAGAATTGAATTAAATCAAATCTTAGTTGATTTTAAGCAAACATACAATCATAATTCTAATTCATTTGATCAAAAAGATTTATTGGAATTAAAGCCAAAACCATTTATTCAAGTTAATTAATATTATTATTTTGGTGATTGGAACAAAGCTAAATAAAAATTTAATTAATATTAACAATTTCGTCATTGAAATCCATTTTTAATTTTTAATTTTAATTTTTTTTTTTCTGTGTATACATGTTATTGCTCTTCTTACGGATTTTAAGTATTGTTTGCGTATTCAGGCAACGTTATCTGCTTATCACATTAAAATAATCCTAAATGGTTTTTTAACGGCACATTTAATCCATAAAGATGGCGGTCTATGAAAAAAGTTTGTTGTATGTGCGTGTGTGTGCGTGTTTGAGTTTGTGTAAAAATAAATATCTTTGGAATATTTCTTATTATTTTTCATCCTAGATGATTTTAAAGCAAACAAAGTGCATATGTAAGATATGCTGCTCTTTATTCTTTTTAACAAAATATTGAATCATAATGATTTTTTTCTTCTGTACTTGATTTTTTAATATATTTACATTATTGTAGTAATGTTTGAGGTTATTATATGGATTACTTTTATTTTTAAGGCTTTTGATGTATGTAGGGTCATTTGATGTTCTGAGAAAATTTTTTTGAAAATTTAGCAAATATTCTAAGCCGCTTTACCAAATTTTAAGCTGAAAGAATTTTTGTATATATTGGTATAAAAGGTAAGATAGAAGCGGAAGCATTCGAAATAGGGGTACATTTGCCATTGAAAATTATCTTCAAAACGAGGTAATAAATTTTGTGGTACTAACCGATTTTTTTATTGATAACGTTTCATTGATTATTATTATTTTATTTTCGAAAGCAAAAAAATATCTAGATATCAGTATTTTTTGTGATATCTTTTCTGTGATAACTTAATTTGCTTTTGGAATTTAAAAAATATATTGTTCACTGATATAAACTTAATAGTAATGGAAAATAATTGATAACATCTGATTTAATTAATTAATTTAATGTATGCTATAACATGGTTTAGTCGTTGACTGAGGCAGCTTAGTCGCTTCCAGGATCTACTTACGGATTCTCAAATGAGACGTTTTATTTACCCTTTCTGGTATTAAAATAATATTTTCTTTACAATGCATCAAAACGTTTCAAAATATATAGATATTACGAAAGAATAATTACGATAACTTTAATTCAGATTCTATCGGCTTAATAAATGTCGTTCTCAATCGCCTCTTTATTAACTCTATTAGGATCGGTTTCGTTCTTTGTCTTACATTAGAATCACTTCGGTTACTCAGCTTATAATAGGCTCAGTTTTGTTATTCTTCTTAGATTGGTATCGGTTCGGTTATTTGGCTTAGACTAGGATCGGTTATTCCTCTTATAATAGACTCGGTTCGGTTATTTGACTTAGATTAGACTTGGTTCGGTAATATAATATATATAATATAGAACAATTTTCAATCTTCGAACCCGACGTTACCACCTGAACCGGAAACCGATCCCGCTTAAAACCTAAACTTGATTGACAGCTGAGATTGTTGAAGCCGAAGGTACAATGGTTAATATTATATTAAGAGAAAAAGCAACCAAAGTTACTCGTGAGAACAGCTAACCGAAGTAGCAGTACGTAGTCACTCGTGAGAACGAGCAGCCGAAATCACTCGTGAAACCGAAGTCAACTGTAAGAAGTCATTCATGAAAAATACGACTTAATTTCAGTTTCGCAAAATATAGTCTACTATTCCATTACATACAATAATTTCCGGCAGTTATAAGGCGTGTTCTTGTCATTCTTGAATCGCCACGACTGTAACCAAATTTTGTTTATTTATACTTATCTACGTATCAACAGAATGAGAATTATATTGCTTGTTGGATTCCAAGAAACATGAACTGAACAACTAAAGCAATCCCTACAAACATTTGGAATATATCTTCCATAGAAAATATTTACGCAATATCTTTTTATTTAAAGAAAAGTGGAAATAAACAATAAAAAATTCGTACTTTTGTTTGTCATCTGCACGGTATATTTTATCTTCAAAATATCATTCTTTTTTCAATAAGGTGATTGTCACCTCTGGAATAAATTGATGGTATCCCATTGAAATCATCTGGAAGAAATTAATGCAATACTTTTATTTTTCAGTCACAATTTTTTCAGTTGTCGAAAAATTATTAAAAAACTAAAAAAGCAAAAAATTTTTATTTTATGTGAGCGTTTTAAATTTACTTGCTTTATGATGTTAAATTTTATTTGCTTGATTTACAAGATGTAAAAATGTTATTTATTATATTATTTTTAGATTGATTTACTGATAATTTTGCTATAGCGTTATTACATCTTCCAAAAGATTATTTAGCGGTATCTTTTCTTTTCCATCTAGATGATTATTTAGCAATATCGCCTAAGTTTCTTGCAGACGTGTTGATTTCTTATTGCTTAGATATATCGCCTGTAACACACAATCGCACTCGATGGGGGAAACTTCTGCAATACAAATATGATTATTGCGGCAATAAAACTTTTCTTCTAAACAATACGAATCATTTTCGTATTCTTTTGCTTTCAGGGATTATTATATATATATATATATATGTGTATGTAGTATTTACAGTAGCGGCGTACAATGTAATTACTTATTACTAATAGGGTATTCAATATATTATCTTGAAAAATTAAAATAATTAATAATATTAAAAATACATACATAATATATTAAAAAATGATAGTAATTTCATAAATAAATTTGTTAAGGAATATGTGCGGGAAAATAGTAGTCGAGTGAACTATTTACACGTTACAGTGCATAAGACACCCCTGGGGATGATTCAGCATACATTTGGTGATCCAGAACCAACATATCCTCTAGGAACTCATTCGATGAAGATTTGTCACAGTAACTAATAGGACTATTCGAGTTAATTTTTGATCAAATAAAAGCGTTATTATTATTATTATTTTTTTTTTATTGTTATTGTTATTGTTCGAATAATTGTTATTAACAAGCTCTACAGTAACATTATCCTTATATATTTTATTATATTTGATTTAACGTTGCTTAATTATTAAATACCGAACAATCTAATCAAAATCCATAAAAAGCAAATACATTTCAAATTCAAATAAAATATTTGAATACATTCAAAATATTTAATTAGCTTTTGCTTAATACTATCTGCTAGTTCCTTTATATTTAAAAAAGAGAAATATAAAATTGAAGCGATTTTAGTAAAAAATTGTTTCAAACTAACTTTTTTGACGTACTGCAATTGAATACTGCTTTTATGAGAAAATAATCCTCAATATACACTTTAAAGGCAAAATAATAAGCATGTTGATGCTGTTCGAGTATGCGATATTTCTAAAAATATTTATCGAATAATTTTTTGTTCTAAAATGGACAATTTTTTCGCTCAAACAAATTCTATTTCTTTTTCTTTTTTTTTTTTAAAGAAACTGAGCTTAAACCTCACATATTTAAATTTTTTATGCGATTATATTAACAGCACCTCATGGAGTAAAACAACAAAAATTCAAAATATCAAATATTTCCATGTAGTATCGTCAAGCACTAAAATTTAAAAATTCAAAAAAAGAAAAAATATTTGAAAATAACAAGATTTTTTCTTTCTTTTGATTGCTGTAATCGCGGGTTTTAGTGTCCAATTCCACTAACGTAAACTACAAAGACTTGAAGAGATAGGCCAAATTGTGTTCAATCAATCTATCTTTGACAAGTGAAGAATTATACTGTGGACAAGTGGTGAAACTAAAGTTTTCAAAATTTTAATATTTTGCAGTTTTTCGATTAGAAAATTTGCACCGTTTCGAGAATTGTAAAATAAAGAATGGAAGTTTATTGCTCTTGTAATTGTGAATCATTTCAGATATATCTCGCTAATGTGCCCTTAATAGCAAGACAAACTCACAATTTTATTGAGGTAAAAGTATTGCGTGATGAAAAAAGATGTCCAAATTACATTTTGAAATCATTGTGGGCCAACGAAATATTAAATTGTGAAAACGTTATAACTCTTTAAAATCAATTTAAAATTTTGCGTACTTAATATTATTTTTTCACATTTATGTGAAATTATATTTATAAAGAGTACATCTATTCTGTTTTAGTTTAGCGAAAAAAAAAAAAAAAATAAATAAAAAGTATTCATGACCAGAAATCGTAGTTTCTTTAATATTTCGTAAATCATACAGGCACTCTCAATGTACACTTTGTATTTGCTCTAGGTTCTAAAGTGATATTTAAGCAGATTTGTTGCCACGATTATATTCAATAATATAAAACTTATCGAATCTCCTTTAATTTGTATTTTATATAAGTTACGTACATATGTGCATTTAATATTTATATCGGGCTTAAAGTGAAAGTTTTACAAATATTTATAAATTTCTGAATTTTAACTACCATGGTCATTTTTTGTCCATTAGTATCATTTAAAAAATTAATATTAAAAATATGTCAAAATATTTTATAAAATTAAAAAACGTGAAAATATCTGCATACTTTGTTCAAATAAAGTTTGTTTAATGAAATGTTTTAAATCACTATGATCGCGATTATCTTCGGTGTCGTCAATAATATCATATCACTTTTGATTTCTGTTTTAGACATATTGATGTAGATTACGTACATGTGGTAATGTTTTAAATGTTGTTGAAAATAGAATTTTGGCAATTATTTATAACCTTTAATCCTTAACCTCCATAACACCAAAGTCATTCATGCGAACAAATTTGAATTTCATTAAAGCCAGCTAATATTGTAACTAAGTAGCATTAATGTGCACTAATAGAAATTTTGAAAGTTTTTTCAACCCCAAAAGTAAACGAGTTTGAAGAAATGCCGATATGTATATTTTGAATTAGAAAAGCAAAATCCATTCTTAAATACAATACAATTACAAAAGTGCAGCAAAGCTTCTGCATACACACTGCACCAGTATGACAAAATTAAATCAATGAGGAAGAATTTTATTTGCTTATTTAATAAAAGAGATGTTGCTGTTATATGTGATGTTAAAGTCTTGAGTTATTAATTGTTAAAAATTGTATATAGTAATGAAAACAAAAAATGTTTTTAATATTCTAAAAGTTTAAAGTTTTTGTTTCTTTCCTGATTATGTTTGAAAAATGAATTTACTCAGTGAAAAAGTACAGCAAATAAGCTTCTACATGACATACAACTTATTCAAACAGCCTTAATATAATATAATAACAATATAACTTATATTGAGTTATGAGAATTTTTAATAAATTTTAAAGAACTTTTCTAAGAAGCCGAACTTACGTAAAACTGTGTAAGAATTTAGTTACACATTCTCAATTTTTTATTTATATTTTCTTAATTTTGCATTCTTTTTTTCAATCACACTTTATTATAAAACATATTATTTTCTTATTTTTTCCTAATACCATATTTTATTACGAATTAAATGAGACATTGCTTAATAAAATTGGATTAGATTTGTAGAACATATAATTTTTTTTCGAAGTAGTAAAACTCATAAAACCCTATTATTTTACGTTTTTTGAAATGATATTTCGTTATTATTTTGTATCATTCTACATACAAGCTAAAATACTAAGAAAAATGCAGTTTAAAATCTCTAAAACAAATCATATATTCTACAATTCTAATCCGAATTTATCAAGCGATAGCTCATTAGTACTAGGAAAAATATGAAAAAAATATTTTTAATATTTTAGTATATTTTTTCTAATAAAATATGGATCAAAAATGGTCCTTAATATTTTTTACACAGTTTTCCTATAAATGCAAATATTTATGTAATTGCTTTTTTAAAAATGGAAAGATATTTTCTTTCTAACGACGTTTAAAATAATTCAATTGGATAAGAGGTATTTGATATAAAAATTTTTAAAACTTCGAAGTTTGAAATAACTCCGAAAATTCTAAAAATGGTATAATACTTAACCATAACTACAAACTGCACAATGTTACATTCCAATTGTTATTTCACTCTAGCACCATGTTATTATTACTATTATTATTGTTACTATTGTTATTATTATTATTATTATTATTATTATTATTATTATTATTAGTGTTATTATTATTATTTTTGTTATTGTTATTTGTTATTTTTTTTTTTTTTTTTTGTTAAGAGGAAACATTTAACTACTTTATACATATTTCAGCTACGTTTTGCCCCAAAAGCACAATGAACTTTCAGATTTCTACTTCACGTAAAAATTATGAAATTGGGGTATTGTAGTAAAAATATATAGGGGTAAATTACAATGTATAATATAAAAAATTTCTAATAAATTTTGTTTGCCATTTCGCTGAAAATATAATTAATAATTAATTTAATCACCAATTATATGAAAATGATTAAAAAATGTGATATAACACATTAAAAATGTGATGCTTTAGTAAAGGCAATAGAACATAAGTAAATTAGAAATAACTCCACAAAATCCATAGCCTAAGACTAAAATTTCTAGAACCAATATGTACCATTATATCAGCTTACTAAAGGAGGAAACTCTGCATTTATAAATCGCGAAAATAGCGAATGCTGTAAAAATGCACAATTGATATGATGTAACTCATACAAATGCTCTGTGTAGCGTTAGTGTTACTTTAGTCGCCAGTTGCTCTTTATCAACCACCCAGTCACTTTTTTGATCTCTTTTTTAAAGTGGCGACTTTTAAAGACGAGAAACTAAGTTATTTGAAATATTTCAGCCCATTATATATTGATGTAAAAAAGCTATGAAGAATTGATGAATGAACTGATACTTTTAAAAACTAAAGCTAATAATAAATTTTATGAACGACTATTTAAAGTATAAATGCCAAATCTTTTTGGACCATATTGTGAAAATTAAAAAATAGATTTCATGAATACTTAAGGCCTAATTTATATTTTTAATTTTGCTCATAGTAGTGTCGCGGTGGAATATGTTATTTTCTTAATTATTACTAATGGATAATAAATTGTCCAACATTCAGAGGTCATTCTTTCAGTCCTAAATTTACTAAAAATGGTTTTGTGCAAAGCATAGAAGTTTAATTAATAAAAGAGAATTTTATGGTAACTACTTTTATGAATAAATTTTTATTTTTGCAATAATAAAAATTTTTATAAATAAATTATTTTGTTTATAATAATTTAGTAGTTGTTCTTAAAATACGACTTCAATTTTAGAAATGCCCTTTTTGAGACACCTTTTAAAAACTATCAATGGTAACGCTGTCTCTGTGCACTTAAAGTGTGCAGAAATTATAACAATTTATTACACCTATGAATTTAACCATTCCAAATATAAGAAATAACTGCCTATCTTTATAAATATTGTTTTATTATTTTCTATTAGTTTTACACTGAGGAAAAAATGAAGTTACAAAATCGGCAACGTTTGTGTTTACATTGAAATTTACACAAATTTATAATTTTCTGTTAACTAAATAAAAATATATTTAAAAAACTATGCGAAAATTTTTAAAATTCGAGGCTCAGTAGTTCAGGCGCCACTTTTTGTAGTTCTCGGCTGGACAATTTTACTAATACATTAATCTTTAAAATCGGTTCAGGTATATAAAAATCGGGATCCATGTTGGGAATTTTACAGACCCGTCCCTATTAGGCCTATAATAAATTTGAACTCAAAACGAACTATTCTGCATATTTATTTCCATTTAAATTTTCGAATCGTACACCAGCTGTAACTCAAAAAGGCGCCGCTTCATTTATATTGCCAGCCTAAAATAATGATTGTGAGATGAAACAGAATACTATATCGAAAATACTTTCTCAAGAATACGTGGCGAATAAGTCAAATATATTGAAAATTCCGGTTGTACAACTTCTTTAAAAGACAAAGAAGCAGTAGAATCCAGTGAAGAAGAACATCTCTGTCAATTCCTTGCACAAATAAATATGTTATCTATTTTTGTTTATTTAAAAGTTGAGTTCAGAAATTGTATCTAACATTCACATAAAATATAATTATTTCTTGTACTCTTTAGCCGCATAATTGAGACAAATTTGGAGTTTGCTCTATTTAAGTATTTATTCCTTAAGGGAGGCTGTGGCACTGTTATGTCTGCGAGCGGAGTACAAAACGATAGTTTTTGATTGGAAACAAAGAGATAAAATTATAGTTATATTTTATTTAATAATATTTGTACAATTTTTATAATAATACTTATACTAAATATGACAACAAATAAAAATCAACTTTTTTTTTGTCTTAATTTATTTCAAATGAAAAGTTAAAAAAACAGGCGGTGTGATGCGAAATCAAATTCAATCACAGTCGTATTCATTTCGAAACAAATTTATTTTCAATTTGTTACCATTGCTTTAAAAAATTTTCGTTGCAGATTTGAACACATCGTTTTCAAATTTAACACATACGTATCTGATACACTATAGACACTATCATTTTGAGCATGAATATGATCATTATTTCTCTGCGTGTATAAGTTATTACCTATCTAGTGGCCTCTTAAATACAAAAATAATTTAAAAATATTTAATGACTACTAAAAATATTTAAATATGCCATTTTTAGTACTTTCCACTTTACTCCAACATCTGGCATTTTATAAATAATAGTTTATTTGAAAAGGCACTGAAAAATAATACCAAATGATAAATAATTCTTATTATTTTTATAAAAGACGTTAGACAATAATCCGTTCTATATGACGGTTCTATTGGAGGGTTCAAAAGATCATTGGTTAGTATTTTATTGAAAGTAAATTAAAACATGTTCCACTTTGCCCCAAATCCTTATCCTTTTATAAATAATTATTGCAGATCATTTGCGAAATTCAATTCTTCAAAATATTTATTGCCCATCATATAAATATTCCAAAAGTTCGTTATAAAAGTTTATCTTATTTTGCTACGCTTTGTTTCCGCTTAAATTGATTGACTTTAAAAACATTTAAACTTTGTTTTTCCAACAATTTAAAATCAATTTGTTTTTCTTTTTTTTTAGTTGCTGTATTTCTCGACGACTTATACAGATTTTTTTATTGCATATCATTTCATTTAAAACTCAAACCATCAAATTCCATTTCAATGAATACATTGTGTTTTTATTCGATGTTTTTCTTTAGTTTCTTCTCTTATTTTTTTTTTTTTTTTTTGTCCAGAATGTTTCAATAGCCGTAAGTAAATAAAAATGTTTTGAATTTCCGTTAGTGACCACATGCCTTAAAATACAAAAAAAAAAAAAAAAAAAAAAAAAAACAGCAACATTTTTCCCAAACGCCTTTTTTCTCGAAAATAAAACAATTTATAGATTTAAACAAAAAACTTTAGGGATTTTTATATGTGGTTTAAATGTATGCGAGTGTTAGTATTGCTATGTATATCTACGTTCATTTAGTTATTGTTCCTGCTGCTGTAGTTATTGGTGTTTTTGTTTGTTCTAACCAATGTGAGATCAATGAATGTTTTTCTGCGCCAAAAAGGTGCCTCTAAAAACAAAACTCATAACGTTTGCCCTACCATGATTCTGTGTTGCCCATATCGATATTACTATTACTGCTGCTGATGATGATTTTAGTAGAATTTTTAAAAATTTTATTTCTATGAAATTCTATTGTTGTTATACCCTTTACCACAGGTGTAAAGAGTATATATCGGTTTGTCAATCCGTTTGTAATTTCCATAATTTTCGTTGGAGAGCAAAAAAGCTTGTATTTTTTGGATCTTCGCAAGAAATGATGTCGACAAGACGATGTCCGTCCGCTTGTTGGTCGAAATGGCCTTTATGAAGTCCACCGATAACTATGTATCAAACGAACGGTAATCCTTCTGAGGATTTTTCTATTGACATTCATCAAGATCGGATCATATACATTGGAAATATGTCTATAAAACCGTTTTTTTTTTTGAAGTTTATACTACTGATATATATATATGATATATTTAAAGATCTGAAATTTTTTCCAGAACTTTTTTATTAAAATTGGTTCAAAAATAGAAGAGATATAAAAAAAGGATTTTCAAACTGGTTTTCGATTTTCTGAAGATGAAAAAATTTTTGTGTTTAAAAAATGAACTCAGTCGATTCAGTATCAACCGAGTTATAGGTCAAATGCGTTATTAGGTTTCTTAAAGCTCCTAAATAAGCGATGGACTTCATGCTTGCATAAATTTATCACAAATATATTTTTCTTTTTCGAATTTCGATATTTTAAATTATTCAAATCCCCCATACCATCTTTTAATTAAATATTGTCTCAGATTAATAACGTATTTGTTCTGCACTGAAGTAATTATATCTTCCTTAAAGATGTGTGAACTTTTATAAAATTCCAGGGTATTGAATTTATTATTTACTAGCTTTAATAATATTTACTTTATATTTAGCTACTACTCCTCCTTGATATGAAAATTACTTTTAAAACTTTTAAGACTTTCATTATAATAGTCCTTCAGATAAAAAAATTTATATATTCTTTGTATGGTGGCTACATCTTTCCCTGGATTATCCTTCCTACTTTCATTTCATCAAAGATGACGGTTCCCCCGAAATTTGAGGGCTCTCACTGTAATAGTTCCTTAGAAATGCCTTAATGAATATTTGTTTTATATGGGGGGTTCTACTTCCCTTACTCTCATCGAATAATAAAATATCATATTTGAATTTAGGAAAAAAAGAGGATGATGCAAAAAAATCGGTTCATTCATTTTAGAGTTTTAAAAAAGTGAGCGGTAAACATAACTGTGACATCCGATGAAGATCCAACATAATCATAACATTCTATATAAATAGCTTCATAACGTGCCAAAATTAAAAAATAGATTTATTTAAAAAGAGGCGTAAAATGTGGATGTGTCGTCCAACCGAAATCTAATATAGCCTACAACCAGCTCCGGCACTGGTAATATATGTACGTAAAATTTCGTGAAAATCAGTTCAGCCATTTATATATATGTATATATATGGGATATAAATTTATAAATATATATATATATATATATATATATATATATATATATATAAGGATTTATAAAATCTTGATTCTACTTCAACTTTTTATGAAAATGTTAATTACTTAAATTTATTATTATTATGTATTTGTAACTACATCCCATATAATGCATTTGATTTACATGTAATAAATCTCAACACGAGCGAAGTGTATATTAGATTCGGTATAACCAAATATAACACTCCAACTTGTTTTCTTTCATTTTTCCTGTTTAGTCGAATAACCGTGTATATGTATAATGTACCTTCGTATGGCGAATCAAATGCAAAAAAAAAATGTTCAAAATTTTATTGTTTCAGTTGGGCTTCGAAGACTAAAAGAGCTGTTGACTGCAAATTTTTAATTAAAAGGAAATAAAAAAGGGAATAACGAAATTCATTTGTGTTCTCTATGTTGTATTGTGTTATTTTAACCGAACTTTCATACGTATGTACCAATAATGATGATCGATGTCCCTAAAAGTAGACTTTAATAAAATTTGGTTAGAGGAATAATCAATTTTAAAATACTCCCTTTTGGCTTTATTTATTATTGTATAGGGCGGATAAAACGACAATAGGAAAAAATATATATGTATGAACTATACACACTGAATTAATTAAAATGAGGAACTTTGGTTACCCGTTCCCTTTGTGAACTCTGACAGCCCTGTTAATTTTGGAAGTCTTTGGATGCAAAAAATATTTAATGTATTTTTAAGTTTCCGAAATTTTAAACGCATTATGTAAATTAAGAAAATTTTTTTTAACAAAACGAAGCATATTTATTATTTATCAATTCAGTCTTTTTATTTAATACTGTTATAAATTGAAGCGTATTTATGATTCACTTAATAATTTTTATACCCTTCACCAAGTTATGGGATATATATGCATCAAATTATTGGGAATGTTCTTTAGAAAAACACTAGCAAAATCACCAAAATCGGTTTGTTTATGACTGATATATCGCCAAAAAAATCAAAAAGTCTGCTAAAAACGTATTTGTTTTCGAATTTTTTAAGCCCCTATAGAAGCTAGCGACTTCTTTTTTGTACAGAAAACTTGGCATTTTTTGGAAAGCTTTTGCAAAATAAACGAATAAAATCGGTTCACCAGTAACTAAGATATCGGTCAAAACATATTTTTGAATTTTGTAAACCTTATGTATAACTTTCAATATTTTTCTAAATTTTCGGATTTTTGAACTTGGATATATATATATATATATGTTTGAAAGTTGAAAATAGAAGCATTTCAATGACCCAGTGTTAAGTTTTTTTTATAAGCATGTATCTACATACAAACATATGTATATAACAGTATTTCCAGTTTGGCTTTTTCAAGTCTAGATCTAGCTTTTTTTATTTTGCTTTTAGCATCAAAATTTTCGTTTTATCTTCTAGCCTTTTTTGTTTCTCAAAACTGCCTTAAAATGTCTAAAATGTTATTATTTCAACAAAGAAGAAAATAATTTCTTACTCGTATTTGCTATTACTAATGTCATTTTTACAGAATCACCTATTTATGAATTTTTGTGTATTTACTCACACAAACAGTTACGTATTTATGTATAATAAAAAATTTTACATACGGTGCTTCATTCTCCAAATTAAAAGTGCTTTAACGAATTTTGTAGAGTTACTAATTCGGTTGTAATTATTTTTTAATATTTTAATGTACTTCGTCAACAATTAAAAAATTTGTTAATGCAAAAAATCAACCAATAATTTAGAAACGTTTAATCAAAAATAAATTATAGTTCGAAAATGATGAAAAATATCTTCAAAACACTGAATTATTTTTCATATGAAATGTGACCCAAATTTGTATGAGAACTTTTTTTTGACGATTTTTCACAGAGTCTTTTTTCTGGGTGTTGTTTATAAATTTATTACAATTTCTTTAGAAAAATGTCAAAAACTAATAAGATCGAGGAAAAATAAGTTTTTAAACTTTTTTTAGATTCTATTTTTTTCTGGCCTTCTTTTTTGTGCATTTAGCCTTTTTTTACCTTTTTTTAAAGTTAAATTTATCCTTTTTTTTCTCATATCCTGACAACACTGGTATATACATTTAGAAATCATCAGAAGCTATCAGTGTTTTTTTTTTTTTTTTGTAAAGAAGCAATGCTTGCTATGATAGTTTAATTTTGTGTTTACATTTCGGCACAACAGGATATAGCGCTCTAACTTGTTTTATATGTTTTTATTTGTTTTGAGAAAAACAAAAGCAAGAAACTCATCTTACAAAACCATGAAATGGCCGTGATCAAACTGTTTTAGTATTTATTTTACAATATTTTTTGTAAACAAATCGTCCTGAATAAAAATGTTAAAAAAAATCAAATTAAAAGGAAAATTGATAAAACGAAACCGATTTTTACATAATTTAACTTTTATATGATTCTAAATGCTATTATTTAATGAGAATTTAATCATTTTTTTATCAAGAATTGACAACACTGAATAAATTATTCAAATATATTTCCTGTAGTTTTTTTTTTTCTTCTTTTACTGATACGGGTATCCATAAAATATTCACATTTGTATTTAAGACTTTTATTGACGTTAATAACCATTTCCGGCAGAACATTCGTATGTGGGATATGAGAAATAATGAACCGGTCGTAACCAGTTTCAATTGCTTTCGAAATAATCATACAAAGTTATCCTTTAAATTGCGATCTGTACCTTGTGAACAAAGTTTAAAGGACAAACAATCGAACAATGCAGACAATCGCAAAATTGTTGGTAATAAATCTGCATTTCCTAAACTACTGGACGGATGGGAAAGTTGTAGAGGATAACACGAGATAAGCTACAGGGTATCAAAATTGGCTAAAAGACTTATTCATCTAAATATTTTTTTACATTTAAAAATATATTTACGCTTGAATTTCCAATTTTTGAGCTTTTACCTCGACTTGTTTTTGTTTTTCGGGAAGTATATGAGGGAAAATATTATGTAATTTATAATACATTTCAAAATAATGTTCAAAAAAAATGTTATTATTTGAATTCGTCTAGCCGTGAAAATTGTTCAAAGTCAGCACTGAAATGAATGTGAAAAATAAAATTTTTTTAACAAAAATATAGTGCAATTATTTCACTTTTTTCTCAAAATTTTTTTAAGAAAAATATTTTTTTCTTTACATATTTCAATAAATAA
Organism: Protocalliphora azurea; assembly: GCA_932274085.1. Taxonomy (NCBI): domain Eukaryota; kingdom Metazoa; phylum Arthropoda; class Insecta; order Diptera; family Calliphoridae; genus Protocalliphora; species Protocalliphora azurea. The sequence goes on along the minus strand of OW026523.1, from coordinate 80,356,902 downwards.
AGCTTAATAAATGGTTAATAAAGAAATTCTAAATTGATTTAGGTTTCCACCCTACATCCATCAGTGTCATCAAATATGGTGACATTTAGAAGAAAAATTATATGTTTATTGATTCATAAAAAATGGCGCTCGAGCTTTTTTTAATTCAGTAACGCTGTTTATTTAAAAAATATATTTAGATTATTTTGACACTAAACTGCTTCCCGCCCGGCCAAAAAGCAGTAGTATAGATTTTATAATAAAAATTCAACTTTTCAAAATATTTCCTCTAAACTGCATAAAAAAGCATTTTAGAATCACATTTTTACTACAATTTTTTATGTCTTATATGGAACAAATGTCAATTTTTTAAATATAAACAATATCTAATAAACTTAACCGATTACTACGAATAATATATCGTTACACAAACAACATGTTCCAGTATAATTGTATGTTACGCATACTCACAATAAAATATTGAATTTATAAGAGTTTTATGTTTCGAGGTCATTTTATAATCTTTTTAAAACGACCTACATATATATAAACAATTTATATATCAGTGAATTGGTGAAGAAGTTTACTTTTATACTATTTGAATATTTCATAAGTTTTTTTAAAAGTGAAAGGAGTTTTGTTTATAAAAAGTTATTTTTTTAGTTTTTTATTTTTTTATTTATTTATTTATTTTAAATTTTCAAAAATTGGTGTTGAAGTTAGCTGAACCTTTTTCGAGAAATGAATAACAAAAATTTTCTTATATAATACGTAAGAAATAACGGTAAAGATATTGTACTAATATGTTTTTTTTTTTTTTTTGTAATTAAAAAAAAGGCTTTTGAAGAGTTAATTTTTTCATAAAATTTAAACTCCTGATTTTGTTCTTGGCCGGGCAGGAAGCTGTTTATTGCCAAACTGATCTAAATATATTTCTTATTTAACAACGTCTACAAGTTAAAAAAAAATAAACTAGAGTGATATTTTTTATTGATCGATAAACATATCGATTAATAAGTCGATTTAAAAATTATTTCTTAACCATTTATGAAGCCTTGACTTTTGAAATATATAAGGGAAAACATTTTTTTAAAGAAAGGATATAAATATATTTTTAATAAATAAATGCCACTTTTCACGCTAAATTGAGAGAGCTGAATTTGAACACAGCTGGAGGAATTGAGATAATCATAAGGAAAATTATAAAATATTTAAAAAAAAATTTTCCCTCATATACATCAGAACGTATTCTCGGAGAACAAAATAAAGTCGAGTCAAACTATAAAAAATTTGAAATTCAAATGTAAATATAATTTTACCTGTAACAGATAATTTAGTATATTTAGATAATTTGATACGCTGCAAATAATTTCACATTATTACAGGGTGACTGCCAGTAGTTTAGAAGATACAGATTTATTACCAAAAATTTATTACGAAATAAAACGGGTGACCATTAACACGAACATTAAACCATTTGCAACCACTATTACGTTTTCTCATCATTAACTTTACCTATACCCTAATTCATTTAGTATTTAGGTTAATGATAATGATTTGTACATATATATTTAACCTAGAATGTTGACTAAATAATTTATAAAAAAAAAAAAAAAAACTGGAATACAGCGGAAATTTTACCCCTGTTAGAGCGGGCCAAAAAATTCTATATAATAGACCTTTTTTAAATTTGAAAAATAATTGAAAAAGTTCAACAACAAAAAAACAATATATCAAAAAATAAAAAAATACTCACAATATCACAAATAATTCGTAAAGAATTGATCACCTAACTCCTAAATATTGATATTGCAAAAAAAGCATCAATTGTCAATTACGTATAATATATTCCAACTATATACGCCAATAAACAAATGTGAAAATTATTAAAGTATAATATTAAATTTATGCAAAATAAAATTGAAGATACTTGAAAAAATGTTGTTTATAAATTATTATGGAATTTTTGGAATTAAGGTTACCTGTATAGTAGAAATTTTTGTACTGAAGCCTTACAAAAAAAAAATAGTATTATATATTATTTATGACTTTTGCTATTAAATTGCAATTGCTTAATTTACAACCAATGACAACAAATGTAAGAATGGATTTTAAAAAAATTGAAGCTACCTGAAAATGAAGTGTATTTTGTAAAGGAATAATATTCGTATGAAATACGATCACTAATATTCAACGATTTACCAGAAATATGCCAAAAATTTGTGAATGAAACCGCTAAAGTTGTGCATTTTTTGCTAAATTTTTTAAATTGTTTCAAAAAAGGATAACAAAATGGTCGCAAATTTTCAATTTTTATTATCATATATAACTACTGTTTATTTTTTTTATTCAAAATATTAAAATATTCAAAGAAGTAATGTGAACAGGTACACAATTTCATATTTGCGATAAAGGCCTATTCTTGCTACTCAAAATCTAGTTTCAGTGGATAACGAGTGATAAAAAGTGCTAAAGTTGTTCAACATATTATTGAATCAATGAGTCATTTAAAGAGATGGAAAGGCAATATCCGCAAGAATATTCAAGGTGTAGTAACAGAATAACCTGGCAGTGGATGCGGCAGCAATAAATGAAAGAAAAGTGCTTTTTATAATTTGTTTGGGTAATATTCCAATTTTGAAATCGTGATCCAATTGGAATACATCAAATTATGTGTCACTGCATTTGGTACTTTACCAGGATTTATGATGTTACAATATTCGGCATGAAAATTCAATTCACTCAGCCAAGTATAACAGAATTGATTTATGTAACATTTGTGTTTGAAGCAAAACGTGGTGGTGGGCATTATGGAATAGTATCATCAACGTAAACATGGAAAGTAGATAGATTGGAGCTAAAAATAAATATCCTATGAACCAGCTGGATTTCAAAAAAGATTGTCTAAAACTTGACATCGGATCAGGAATCCCGTTCGAAGGCCCAAAAAATAACAAGATTCTGTGTTCACAACCACCATATCTAAATCCTTATCAAGATGATGCGTAAACAGTTAATCAAATGCAGTGTTAATACTAAAACTGCTTCGATGTATAATACATTAAGAAATTATTTGGTCGTATACCATCAAATAATTTAAAACTTTTACTTCATTATGTAAAGGCCTTAAATTTGTATTGTAATGGTCAACTTCTAGTTCTTCTTTTTCGCACTAAATATACTTAATATTCATCCTCCTAAATTTTTAAAACGTCTGCTTCTTATATGAGCGCAACAACATGCCCCTAATCGACTCTTGATGCATTTTCGCAGCACTCGATATCTCGGAAACTAAAATAGTTACTAAAATAGATTCCATACTATGTTTCATTAATTTATTTTAACGAGATCGGATAGTGGTCAGAAATGGGTTAATAGTGAAAGTAATCTTAACTATTGTATATCGTAAATAATCACTTATCGTATATTTCGATAAATGCAAGTGCGAAGAATTGAGTGAACCGGAAAACGGCAGGATAAAGATTTCCTTAAAGTTTAACCAATTTAATTTGGCAGAGATCCAGTGTAATAAAATAGAAATTTGATTTTTTGAATTCAGTATAATGGTGAGGTTATAATTTTTTTATATGAATCATGGACGCGTATAAATACTAAAGGAAAATTTCAGGAGACGACAAAAATTTCATAAAATTATATAACTTAATCGTTTTCTTATATTTTTTTCGATATTTCGTAGGATTTATTAAGCATATATCTGTATAAAAAGTATTACTAAAAAATATGAATCAGAACGCGAAAAATCTGTTTACTTTTACCTTTACGAAAACGAACTTAAACCTCAAATATTTTTTTCAATTCTTTTTTTTAATTAACCTTTGGTGCAATTATGTTAACAATACTTTGTAGAGTAAAATAACAAAAATTCAAGACTTGAAATGGTGCCATGTGGTACCGGAAAGTACTCAAATTTAAAAAATCCAAAAAAGGGATTTGATAATAACAAGTGTTTTTCTTTCTTTTGATTGCTATAATCGCATACATGTGTTCTGTTTTAGGTAAGCAAGAAAATGGGTTCCAACAAAAAAATTACATAAAAAGCATTCATTACCTGAGATACCGGTCTTTAATATTTCGTAAATCACTGAGGCACTCCTAATCCGCAGGCAATCGACCTGTTGTTTTGAATTTTGTCGAGAAATACATCAGTTTGTGCCTTATTAACGGATCGTGCCATTAAAATAAATTTTTTAAACTTTAATATTCGAATTACAAGAATAACTACTTACATGTTCTGTTCCGTTCCCCAGCAAAAATAAAGTGAACAAATTAAAGGGAAAGTGAAAAAACTTGCGGGAAAAATCACGCATGATATAAGGAATTTTATTTTAGCATGAAATTATTCATGGGGAATTTTTCCACGATTGCAAATTTAGGAAAAGGGAAAACATTTCGAAGGCAATAGTATTCATATTGAACAAATTTTTATTATCGTGTGAGGTTTAATGCATCAAACTAAAATAAAATAAAAGAGTATATGTTCATCATTTAAATAATAAATAATAAATAATAAAATAATAAATAATAAAATAAAATAAACATTTGATGTGAGTTTATTAATAACTTTAGCAAATTTATGCGGAAAGTCATATAAGCAACATGTTGTCAGTCGGTCAAGTCCAGTCATTTAAGCACTCTACACAATGTATTTTTAATACTCTTAATGGTAAATGTTTGACGGGTTCATATAAGACTTGATAGTGTTATTTGTATTTCTGTAGAACATATGTACATGTAATATAATAATCGTGATATTAATTTATGAAAGTAGGCCTTATATGGATTTATGGTCAATTATAGACCGACGGTTTTCTACTCATATGAAGCTTATTGACGTCAATTATTATTATTATTATTATTATTATTATTATTATTATTATTATTATTATTATTATCATTATTATTATTATTATTATTATTATTATTATTGTTATTATTATTATGCTAGCATTTATATGCGACTTCTGCATTTTAAATAATTTTGGGGAGAGGGACTTATATGGGACAGTCAGTCAGTTCCCACCAATCTTCATGAAATTTGGCACACTGGTTTATTATATATAGCTCATTTTGAATCAATATTAGCTAGCTTAAATGAAACACAAATCTGTTTGCGTGAATAACTTTTAGCGATCGGCGTTAGTGTTATAGAGGATTAATATAAAAAGTTATAAAAATTTTAAAAATTTTATATTCAACAGCATTTAAAAAATTACTACATGTATATAATCCATATCAGTATGTCTAAAATACAAATTAAAATTAATTTTTAACATTCCCGATATGAAATATAAATGCTAACACACACACACACACATTTATATATATATATATATATATATATATATATATATATATATATATATGCATAACCTACACAAAAGTATAGAGAATACAAATTAAAGAAGGTTTAATCACAAAAAAAGCTTCAAATGACGTTAATAAATAAAAAGTTTCAAATATTAATTATATTACTATAAAGTAAATTTTTCAATAACAAAAATACCCACCCAAAAACGTTAAAAGTTGCATTAAATTCAAACGCTTAATTATTTTTCAGTGCCGCTTGGCTTCGATATCAGCTGTAGTAGCACTAACAGATTTGTACACATATTCACCGGTTTCAGTTAGCGCCTTGAGATTGAAAGCTTCTCAAGTCGTGGATAAATCTAATAAAGATAATTAAAAGTTTTTTTTGTTTTATTGAATTAGGTCACTTACAATGTATCGGAAATTTCCAAAGGGTCAGATGCGCCCCACAAACTTATACGGAAAATTCGCTGGTGCTTGCTTTCCTCCTTTTGCAATAAAATTATTATTTCAATTCTAAACATTTTGTACACTTTAATTTATTGTTATTCTTTTGCAATAAACTAACATCAAGCAATCAAACTATCATTCCAATACTACATTTTTTGCTTTGTTTTTTAACTTTTCTTTATGTATGTACGTATATATTTTTGAACAAAATTTTCTTTGATTTTTTTTAATTTCCCTCTTTTTTACATTCATTGAGAACTGATAGCGGGAAACATTTTTCACGGGAGATTTACGATAGCATTTTTCCCTTCAAGGGGAATAAAAATTTCATGGGAACAAAAATTCCACTTGTTATTCACGATAGGGGTTAATGTGTTATTCTAAAAATGGATTGTACTATATTTAATCAAAAATACATAAACATCCAAGTAAAAAAATTTAAATACCATAAAATTATTTTTTAAAGTCATTTTTTCGATGAAATTTACGAACTGTTGGGATTATTTTTATATAAGTTGATGTAAACTAGTTCTTAACCTTAGAATACCATCTATACGTTGATACTAACGATACGTAAATTATACGTACACATGTCTATTCTTCCAAAACACTTCATTTGTTGTTATTGAATCAGCTTAAAGTGAAAAAACCAATTCAATAAATAAGAATGAAATATTAAAAACTTAAAAATATCTTAAGATATTATTAATAAAAAGTTATGATAAATTATGATGAGGTGTGCATCAGAGACTTTAGATATTTATCAAGCACGACAATATGTTCTAACTTTTCGTTTTTTACATACAGCAATATTTTTAATATATTTTACTTTCTTTTCTGTAGAAAATTCATAGCGTAATGATAATCTCATCAATTTTCTTTCAATTATAACATTAATTTCATTGAAATGTTAGAATGGACTACTATGTCCAGCAATTTAAGATTATTTGCCGAATATATCAAATTTTACAATGCTATTTTAATTCACATTTCCAAATTTATATTCCATTATATTCTTCTTAATGCTAACGATACGTAAATTTTACGTAGTAACATTTTTTTATTTAAGTTTAGAACATGTAAACGTCTAAAACTGCATGATTTTCTTTTTAATACATTTTTAAAAACCCTTGATGAAAGAACTTCTGGATTTTCATACTTGTTGTTAAATTAAGCGTATTTTGCGCTATATCTTGTTTATGTGTCCGAAATAGTCAACGCAGTAAATGTTGTCAAAGTTTAGCAAAAAGAGTGAACATTTTTCTAAAAAGTCAGTTTTCCGCGAGGCACATTCATAGTTTTATACGGAATAGCCTGGTTACTGCGTAAACATAGTTTTTTGATATTTTATACAATAAAATCGAAAGAGCATTAAAAATAAATATTAACTTTTTGAACATTACGCAAGAATTGCACATTTTGTTTTTGTATTTTTATATAGCAAATTGCAATTTGTACAAATCTTGTATATATAGATATAAGATAAATATAGCTGATAGCGAGCATAAATTTAAGTCATATATCTTTGATAGTTGAAAACAGGACACTTTTGTCAAAATAGATTAAGGCACGAAATTTACCATAATTGACATAATTAGGTGTTTGCTTAATGGAAATATAGAGGCTCATCAAAAAATTTTATGGACCAAATAAAATTCACTTGGGTTAACAAATTATAAGAATATTAAATAGCAATAGTAATGTACTCTGATAAAATATATTTTCGTATAATATATATAGAAATAACTAAGACTCGAACCACATTTTTTTTGCAAAATATTAAAAAAAAACGGATTTTTAGTTTACAGAGAATTTTTTAAATTTTACTACGAAATTAGGTAGTTTTTGATATTGCGCGTAATTTTTAACAGAATTATATGAAAAATTCAACTTAAAACAAAATTATTTTTAAAACAGTATTATACGGAATGAGGCTTAATTTATATTTATCTCTTATGAACCAGTGGCGATTACAAGTTTAAGCTTTCATATGAAGCCTCTTGGCTTCTATGTGTCGACGCCAGGTAAAAAGTATGTTTAAATGAATGTAAAGTTAATTTGTCTTTGGAATCTGCACTCTCTAAAGAGCCAATATATGTATTTTTTGAGAAAAAACGACTTTTAAACAAAACGAACAAAGTTACAATTATTGTTTTTGAAAATTAAACAGTATTTAAATTATACTTATATTAATTATATAATGTGTTTAATTACTTAATGTTTGTTGGTGCAATTCGTACTAAAATATTAAAACTGTGGTTTTACGATATTTCGTATCGTAAGCACCTCTAAAATGGAAAAATATACTTTGTTCTTGGATATCCTGAAAAAAATTTAATTTCCATTATTTTTTTTACACAATGTTAAAAATCGATTGTCGTTATGGTGTAAAAATTTCAAAACGGGATAACTTGATCAGAAATAACAACAATTTTTATTTAATAACACATTTTATATTACATATTAAGCGATTTTAGGCATATTTATATGCTTATTCAAATTTTAATATAATAGATCATTATTTATTAAAATAAGTCGTATATGTTTTACAGATTAACGTGGGTACCTGCCATGATGGCAATACCCCAAGGTGGTCTTAACACCGGGTGAAGTACAATGCGCCAACCAACGCCCCTGTATGCTGTTACACATACAGGTTGCAACAAATAATCGTTTTCTGGCCAAGATACTTCTCCTAGCTTAGGGGTCGGAGCTACCCTGTCCTGATCACCTTTGTGATCGTGTTACTGTAAGCAGTCAACACGTGAAACCGTAAGCCACTACGTAACCCCCATAAAGGGCCTCGCCAACAACCAGCCAAGGACAGTGAAGTGAAGTGGCCTCACTGTCCCGTGGCACCTACTTTTAAGTCGTAGGTAAGACCTTGAACTTTCGTTCTTTCAGCTTTAGAACCCAGAAAATTCTAGGGTACTGACTCCCAATCTATTTCCTGTCAATCCTCACAAAAGACAAAGTAGCAATCTTAGGTTTAGAAAGACAGGAATTTTGCTCTACCACGTATTAGCCATACATCAAGGAAAAGGTTTAATCCGAGAAGACAAGCCGCCGTGACGGTATATATAGCACATTACTGATCCCGAAAAAATAATTTGTATTAATTTAAAAGTTTCATTAATACATTTACATACCTTTAACCCACTTTACAAAAACCGCAGAATTATTTGTGACGATTTAAAAAAAAAATTTGATACATTCGGTTACAAAGGCAAAATCTACTGAAACTGATCACGGCAGGTACATTGTATCACCTATACCTCATAAAATTTTGTTCCCCGCAATAGCGGTTTGACGGACATACATATCTAAAATATGTCGTGTTTACGTAAATTCCAGTACACATAATTTCTGTACAAGTATAGGTCGTTATACTTAAATTTATAATGATCGGTTTATAATTGATCATATCTTTCATGTAGGTTCCACTTCCTAGAATTATTTGAACGTGCATAAATCTCACATTAACATCAATATAAAATTATATATATATATATATATATATATATATATATATATATATATATATATAGTATTTATATATATAGTTGTATATAAGTATAAATCATCATACACAATTTCACAATAATTGGTCCATAATTGAACATGGTTCCCATATAATTTCCATTTCGGAAACTTCATTCAACTTGCATAAATCTCACATAAATATCAGTATCGAGATAATGTTTAACACAACTAAGTTTTGTACAAATATAAATATAAAAAATAATTTACCATGGCTCCTATATAAATCACTTTCCCGAAAAGTACTTAAACTTGCACAAATATCATATAAATACCAATATCGAAAAAAATTTTACATAAATAATTTTCACATTTGTACAAATTATCGTGATAAGTTTCATAACGATCGTTCCACAAATGAACATACGTCCCATAAAGCTCTCCTCCGGTAATTACTTTAGTGCATATAACACACAAGCATATAAGGTATTATATGGTCGATTTTGACCAATACTGCTTGTTTTTATTCTTTCTTATTTGCTTTTATACCAAATTTGAAATAAAAAATCAGAAGATTTTAAAAGATATTATTTTGTTAGTAAATTTGTGCTAACTGCTATAGAAATACTGTTAAAACTTCTGATACCATTGAGATCCCATTCCGAAATTTTTACACTATAACGAAAAATTTATTGTAAATATTCTGTAAAAATATAATGAAAATTTTTAGAACGCTAATTTTGGTTCAACATTTTTGGAATTACACCATTTAAAATCTATAAATATGATTTTGATAAATTTGATTTCATAATACTTTAATACTATTTGATACAACTATATGTGCTTATAATGAAAGTGGTTTCAGCCCTAATATTTATACATAAAATTTTAAAAATACAATTTTAAAGTTAGATTTATTTGACATGCCTTACTGTCTTGTTAGTATTAATTTAATACCATCATAATTTGCCCATTTAGGTTCAATTGTTTAACAAAAATATTAAATGTTTGTAAATCAAATTGACGTATGATATTCTCCTTCAGTTCTTTCTTCTATTTCTTTAATATTTCTTGAGGAAATTATAATGTTTGCGCCTTATGTCATTATTGATTGACAGCATAGAAAACAGTTATTTGCATTTAATTACGACGCCTTTCACGCTGTCGTCATTTAATGCATGGTCTCAAAGTAATCGGTATACAATTTAATTTTTGATTGAAAATGGGCGTCAATATAAGTAAACATTATTTAGGAATGTCTTTATCTACCACTTAACAAGTTACAATGAACCATACCACACACACACAGCTATATACATCCCTTGCTTTTTAAAATTGATACGAAAAAAATTGTTATTAAAAAATTATAGCGACACTTCTTTCTGTTGTTTATGCTTAGCTAGATATATACACCAGTGTTGCCAGGAGGTGAGAAAAAAATGAGGCTAGATTGTACTTTAAAGTTATTAGAAAAGGCTAAATGACCCAATAAATAAGGCCAGAAAAAAAACTTTGTTTTTTATTTAAAATTTTTTTTTTGTTTTTGATACAAATTTCGATTATATTTCTTATGAAAAATGTCCTATGTTTTCAAGCGATTCGTCATTTTTGATTTAGAATTAATTTTTCATTAATAATTTTAAAACTTTTGGGAGCCTTTTCGCTTTTTTAATTTTTTTTTTAATTATATTCATTTTTGTATTATTTCAGTTTCTATGGTTAATGGTATAGTAAAAAATAATTATAATAAATAATTAATTAAGTAAGTCCATATAATGAGTTAAGTTCTATTTAATTGGGGTTATGAAGCGCCGCAGGCTAGGGTTTTTATATAATATATATAATCTCGACTTTTTGTAAATTGATATACAAAATTCTTCTCCATTGTTGAAATACTAAAATTATATCCCTTTTAAGGCAGTTTTAAGAATGTAAAAAGCTTTAAAAAATTGGCAACACTGTCACTATTACATACACATACATAGTTGAACTAATATTTACAATTCATTTGTGTTATTATAGCAAGGGAAAAGGATACTCACACACATATACACTCTCTCCAAAAGAAGTATATGAGCATATTTATTCATTGTACTTCGTCATTTATCAAACATAGACTGTTTGTGTTTTAATGCGTATGTGTTTCGTTTTATGTTCTGGGCTTGCTTTCTTGCTTTCTAAAGGCTGAAATATCCTTTGGTTTTTCCCTTTTGAAGTCCTTTATATATTTACGTATTTTTTTCTTCGATTTTTTATTCTTGAGTTCAAATTAAGTTATTTGTTTTCACAATCATTGGGATAGTTATTGGAAGATGGTTTTTACTTTATTCGGTTCGTGTAGGAATTTATTTGTTTTATATTGAATGTGCTTGCAGCGCATATATAAAATTAGATTATTAATAAAATAAATTCTTATTGTAGAGTTTACAAAAAATTAAAGAAAACTTTTATTTTTTGTACCGTGGGCCTAATTGCAAAAAATTTTTGTAATGAATCTGTATATCCTAAACAACTGGTCGGACCAAAGCTTTAGGAAAAATTATCGTATAGTCCATCCTATAATAATTCGAGATAAGCCAAAGGGTATCAAAATTTACCACCTCGAGTATATAAAAGTTTCAAAAATTCGTAATTTCTAATTTCAAAGATCTTTATATTTACGCAAAGAATGTTTTTAAACAATTTTTCTCTCATATACGTCAGGGCGTATTCCCGTAAAATTAAGTAAAGTGGAGTCAAAAAATCTAAAATTAAAATTCAAGCATAAAGAGCTTTTTAACTGTAAGAGATATCTAAGGTGAGTAAGCACGTTATTTCTTCATCTTACAAAGCATTTTACAGAACTATAAAAACCTTTGAAATCAGACTTGTTTTGTACACTTGCACGGAAAAAAATATTACAAATTATTTTTAAATAAACTTAATAATACTTTTTATATTGAAATTTAATTACATTATTAATTAATGTAATTAACTTTCCACTTTGTTAACAATTTTTTATCAAAAGTCTAAAGCTCTTAAAAAAACATATAAAGAAAAAAAAATGAAGATATAAAATAAAATAATTTCCAAACATCTTCAACGGTTTGGGCATATTATATCTATTAAAAAGACGGTAATACGAATTATGTACACGATTTTTCAGTTTTCGAAGACGTGTTTAATAAAAATTATTTGGTAAGTACGAATTTTAAATATTTGATGGGATTTTTAATCTTTCGATACTACTGTAGATGTTCCCGTCATTGGGGTCGAAAGTTATAATCAATTTCAATTTTTCTATGAAAGATTATTTAGAAATATTCATATTGATTGTTTTTGATGATTTGTTCAAACATCTGTCATGCGGTTATTGGTATCTCGTCCTAGGTCGCAAGGTCACTCAGACAGGATAATAAGATCTTTATTGGATAAGATGAACGCTTTTATGCATTACATGCTTTAAATGTATTATTAAGAGTATACAATTTATGATCATTATAGAGAATTATATTACATAGATTTTTACATTATATATACAGTACATACATACATACATACATACATACATTCATATATTATTATAAAACGTAGTCAAATAAGTGTAGAACAACAAAATTTAATGGAAACGTAACTAGACAAACATAAGATACTCGAGGATAAAGGTTAAAAAATTTGATTTTCAGGTGCTTATCGGTAATTAAAAGAGGGTGTATATGACGCCAAAATGAAACCGTGTATGTACAAAGTTTCGTTTCCCTCAATCAAATTTGGAGTTTTAGGTAAATATTCGCTTAAAATTCTAAATGATTTGATTAAAAAAAATTCTAGTTAATTAATATTATAATTTTGGTGATTGGAGCAAAACGAAACAAAAATTTAATTAATACAAGCAATTTCATAATTGAAATTCGCTTTTATTTTTTTCTGTGCATTAAAGTATTTAAGTAAATTCAACAGAAAAGTCATTAAAAACAAATATAATTTCATAAAAAACGAACCGCTTACATTTCATTTGACACAACAAATTTTTTAAATTATTTTTTAATCTCGATGTTTTATCTATCAACTTCTGTAAAAATAAATTATTTTCTTTTATTTTTGTTTTAACCTACATTTTAGTATACAAGTCAGCAAAAAAGTAATGTTTCGTCAGTTATTTTAACCTATAGAAATTACCTATCAAATCATTAGAAATTACTCTTTTAGCATTTATTGAAAATAAAAAATATGTAACCTTCAAAAAAAAAAAAAAGTAATTAAAAACAACATTATAAAGTATTTAAAAGAGTACAAGATGCATACATATTAATGCAACTCACTTCCTATGAAAGGAAAAAAAGTGTTTTTGATTACCGTTTGGAAACCGCGTCCATTGGTATATAAAACATGTCCAAGAGTGACCTCAATATCATTGTATTCCATAAGATATCCTCTCTTTCAAGGTTATTGTTAGTTATTTTTAACCAAAATTCAAATTTAAAATTTTCTTTATGCTTATAAATATTTAACTTTTATTTTAATGCTCTGACAATTTCGCAGTTTATCAGAAAGTCAATATGATATAAATCCTTCATAAACATAATTTGAAAACACCTTGAAAGATAGGATATTTTGTGGAATAAAAAAATATTGTGGTCACTATTGGATATGTTTTATACAACAGGGGTCGCGGATTCCAAATACCTTTGAAATGGTAATACAGTTTTAATGCATTTCTTTGGAAGAAAATACAAAAATAAAAAAAATAAAACTAAATGCAAAACCTTTTTTAAAAACGTTCCAGCTCAGAAATGGTCATCAGTAGAACCGTAATATAAAGATTGTTTCCTACATTCTAAGGAACTTCACCGAACAATAAATGCCACAGAGCTGTAAAACAACACGTTAGATTGTATTTTTATTAATTTTTTTATTTTAAGTTGAAATATATTAAAAATTTTTTTGTTTCATTTCTTGATAATTTTGTTTAATTATTTTGTTATTTAGTTTTGCTTTTGGTAAAGAAAATGCAATAAAAACACCCCTTAAGAAAATATATATATATATGAAATCCATATGTTTTTCATTTAATTTAACTTTGGTTCATTTAAATAATTTTAAATTATCATTTATATTTAAAATCTTTAGTTTTATTTTTAAAAAGAAATAGTTACTAAAAATATTAACTGTAACCAAAAATAGTTAATGTGCTAGTTTGATTTTTTAAATACCATATAAAAAATATGTTTTTTTCTAAAATAACTAGATTTGTATATAATTTTAAGTTAAAGGAAAACTTTTTCAATAAACTACAAACAAATAATGCAAAAATTTTATGAATGTAGGTTACGATTTTTTTAAGCTTTTACAACATGGGTTGTAAAAAGATATTGTGTAAAATATTAGTGATATCCTTTTTGCAGTTTTTGGAGAAATTTTGTTATTAAATACTGCGCTTTGTAACTAAAATTTAAAGAATTCTAATTTAGACATAATTGTTTATCATATAAGATATAGAAAGAAAAAAGCGGTTCACATTAACTTATTTTAGAACATTTGTGTAAGGAGTGTACAAACGAATTTTTAATTTTTTGAAAAACGCATTATTAAATGTTACTTTTATTTATTTTTTGATCATAATTACTGTAATATATTTCTGTTTCCGCAGGATAATTGAAACCTCTTCCTATGCTTGACCTAGTTTTCCTTTAATTTTATTTTCTGTAATGTTCTCTACAATCCAGCAAGTTTTTTCGAACTTTTTTGAAACTTGAGGTTTTTAAAAGCTTGGGATTGAAATTTTGAGACTGTCTTAAAAAAAATCAATATTTTTTAACCAAGCATTGAAAGGGGTTTGAATTATCCTGGAGAAAAAAAAAAACGTATTTTCAGTAATTATGATTCAAATTGAATTAGAAACAGTATTTAATTTAAGCATTTCTAAAAAATTAAACATTTTTTTGTACATACCTTACACATGTGGTCTAAAGCACATTAATAGTCTGGGTAATTCGTAATAACTTAAACACTTTTATTTTTATATCTTATTTAATAGATAATTGTATAACGATTAAGATGTTTTTTTTTTTCTAACAAAGTATTTATTTAAGCTAAAATTTTCTAAAAACTGTGAAATAGCCATTACCCCATATACCATAAAAATTTCAGGTTTGATGCGGCATCTTTCTAAATTCCAGTGAACAATTCTTCACGGATTTACAGTCTAAATTAAAAAGTCGGTAAATTTTGGTGCAGTCAAGTGACTACAAAATATTTATTTTTGTTTTTTCGATTTAGGAGATACATGTTTATATGTTTCCAATATTTTTGCGATTTACACACTGAGCACTGGCTTTTCTCATACATAGATATGTACATGAAATTTTTAATTGAAAATTTCAAAGAAGATAATACTTAAGAATAATATTAACATTTGGCCTAATTGAAAGTAAAATTAAAATTTTAATTACTGGAATTATACGCTTTAAAATATTAAATGGTAGTTATTGAATTTTTTAATAATTTTCATTATGTTGATTAACAATAATAAAATTCTTACAATACAATAGTTGTTCTTCTCTACTACTTGATTTATTTAAGCTTTGTTGAAATTCTTTATTATATTTCTATTTGTCGACCATTATCCATCAATATGCACAAGCCTCCCCACTTAAATATACAAACACTTTATTGAAAACAAAATAAATAAAAACCTACTTCTTCATGACTAGTCATAAAAAATATAACTTTAATTGTAAAATGTGGCGACACCACAAAAATACTGCTAAAAGACGATAATGGGTGACTCTATCAACAGAAAGCATTAAAAACAAATAACAGCAACAACATAGGCATGAGGACAACACTAAGAACACCATTGTAAACTATGAAAACCATACCCGATCAAATCAAACCATAACACATTGCCATGTAATATTACCCCAAGTTCTCATACCCAAATGAACCATCGTCATTATCACCATCAATGCCACCATATTAAAGCAACATAAACTGCATTTGGGGATGTGAGTAAAAAAGTTAAGGAGACGTTTTCATAGCAATAGTGTTGTGCGTGCTGCTGCAAATGTTTGCTAAGCTTAACTCAAGTGTTAAATCTAGCAGCAGTAACGGCTGCTGTTTATATGTGTACAACTAAGTGAGTAAGCTGTATGTGTGTGTTAGTGATTGTTTGTCTGTGTTTTTTAAGTAAGAGTGTAGTTATATGTTTTAACATTTAGCCACAAGGATATAAACGTTGGGTGTTACTGTAATGTTTAGATTCCTGGCAACAGTGTTACATTTTTTTTAAGAATTCTTTTCTTTTAATTTGAAGCTAAAGTCTAGTTAATGGGATTCCAATGCATGTTGCTTGCTGTACTATTGGATAATGAGGACAGGAGTTGAAACTCAAATGGGGGCCTTTTAAAAATGGTCTAATGGAAAGTACAATTTATTGTTCCTTTTTTTCTAATTCTTTTTAAGGATTTAGAAAAAAAGACAGATTGACGTTGACTGTTTCAGACGGCGAAGTTGTTTTGAAGGCACCCGTCAAATCTCTACTAATTATTCCGGCCATTCCAAGTATATGACTCTCCTATAATTTATGGCCAAATTTGTAATGATCGTTTTGGTAAACAATTACATAGCATCGTACAACGCCAGATCGGTGAGGTACTCGATTTATTGTCGTTCGCAAGAAAGATCAATGACAACTAATTTTTGTTGACTGGGTTTGAAGGATATGGACGTGAAAATATAGTTCCAGCATAATTGCTTTGCAAGTCATACAACGAACGCCATAATAAACATTCTGCATAATTAGTTTGAGGGTATGATCATTTGTCGCAGAGGTTAGGTAATTTGGTCACCAATATCGCTTAATTTGACTTACTAGACGTTTTCTAATGGGGTTTTCTGAATTCGCAGATCAATTTATGTTCTTAAAATAAAAAAAAAATAAATAAAAATATAAAATAACTATGTATCAAAATTTAGTAATCCTTTCTTTGAAACTGCAGTGAAGATGTAAATCGTTGCTGAATTGCCTAGATTTAACGTAATGACCTTTCAGTGCTGCTAGTTTTTGTCAAGATTTAGCTTTTTATACCTCCTGCCAAACACTTTTTCTTGCATTGAATTTAACAGAAAGTTTGTAGTCTTTATCATATTTTTCTCAATATGTAAAAATAGTTAATTACTTTATAATTATTATTATTATTATTATTATTATTATTATTATAATTATTAATATTATTATTATTATTATTATTATTATTATTATCATCTTCATTATTATTATTTTTATTAGTTTCTAATTGATTTTAGTGTTTTCTATATTTATTTGTGATTCGATAATCAGTTTATTCAATAAAAAGTTACAAATCGGAATTAAAATTCTGTCAAATTGAATCGGTCGTCTTACGGTAGGAACACATCATATCCTCGTTTCAAAATACTTGGTATTAGAAAGTTTATTGTATTTCCTCTCCTTTCTCGCTACTCGTACTAAGAAAAGTTTGACTGAAAAATCTAAATATAAAAAAAGTTTTAAAGATGCTCGAGATCTTTTGCTTCAAATCAGGGGATTTGCGATTACCCAGTATGTTGCAAGTAACATTTTTTTATTATTCCTTCATTAGCAGTTTATTGGACGTTAACTTTTTAAATTTAAATTTCTGTATTTTTATCACTAAAGTCAAAAAAGCTACTTCGGAGATTCATGAAGTAAAAAAAGGCAAAAGTGAGTACAAAAATTACTGAGACTGATTTTTTCCAAAAATTTGAATAATGCTTAAGGAATGATAAAAAGTAGGTACTGTTGAACTTTTTACAACATTTTGTTCATGAATTCCATATAATGATAAATATCGTGCAAAAAACCTGAATTTTTAAATATACAATTGGTTTGGTAAGACATTTCTACATGTGGGGAAAAAACGTTTCAATGAAAACAAGCGAAGTTTTTAACAGGGAAATATAAGCAAATGAGTTCCGCCAGAAAAGATTCCTTCATGTCGTTAAAAGCTACAATGAATTCTATTTTGTCTGGCCTGGTTTCTCTTCTCAGTATTACAAAAAAATAACTGAGTGTTATCAAATAAATGGTGCTGCTATGAACCAAAGGATTATCCAGAAAGTTGTTCTAGTAAAAAATATTAAAAGTAGACTAAAAAATAAAATACACTTTAAAAAGAAGTGGACCCATTCCAACAAAAAATGTATTAAAGAATATATTAAACATTTTATTAAAAAAAAAATTATAATAAAGAGATTATTTCTTCCTTTAAATTTAAAACTTTAATATACCAGCCTTTAACAAAATCATAATCACAAAGCTGAATTGTATACACTAGATGTTCGCGCGCAGTCCACATGTTGACAAATATGTGTATTAGGGTAATAACTTTTTGCAATTTTTTCAAATATAAAAATACCATAGCAGACTATTGTAGAGCATAGATTGGTAAACGCGAGGAAATTTTTTATAAATAATATTGTTTTGGAATCAACAATTATTTATTAATTTCTTTTTATTTTTTATTTTATATACTTTGCTTGAATCGTTAAATTTCTTAACATTTTATAATGTAAATTTAAATTCAAAATCACCCCCTACCAATTTCGCAAGATCTATGTACAAAAGTGTGCTAAATTTGTTTCTAGTAAAATTTTTATATTTTATTTGATAATCTGAGTAATTTTCTTCTGAACATTTTATCATATCATAACATTTTTCATATTTAGGTGAAAGGGTAATATAAAATAAAGTGATTTTTATCAAAACCTAATAAATAAGTTCTACTATTTTAATACTTAGAGCTTTATATAAAAAAGTTAAATAAAAATACTAAAAAATGTACAAAGGTATTTTAAAAATCGCTTTCAGTGTTTTTTGTACGAATTGATTAAAATGTTCGGTTTATATTATCTGGACAATATCGGCTATAAGGCGGTACTATGCTATTTTATAGCCCAAAAAAAGTTATAACCGTAATGTATATATTCTTTGATTTTTATTCTTTGCTAATTTGCTTTGAAGAAATTTTTTATAAGGTAAGGTTCTATGTGAAGGACTAGCTGGAAAATATTCTGTGAGCTTAGAAGTGGTAAAAACGAAATGTTTTGTTTTACATTATAAATGATATCGAACGGTGTATTCATTAATCGTTGATATTATTAATGCAGTGTATTTTTTTTCAGCAGAATCGGGAATAGTGTTTAATTTTTGGTCCCTTTTTCATTGACGTTTGTTGCAGTGCAAACATGTTTTACCCTACCCTACTACAACCATGACGCCATCAATTGTGTTAGTAAATTCAAATCTGGAATCAAGAAATGGTTTAGTTCGTAGAAAGTTGAGTATTTGTTTTGAATCCGGGAAGGTTTTAAAGAAATTCAAAAATAAAAGAATATCATCTTTATTTATTAAAAAAAAGTTAAAATTCTTGAAAAAATCCTACCATGTAAATGTCTGATATTTATAGTCAGTAGGGTTTTTGTTTTCACTATCGTAGTTGTAATAGTCGCCGCTTGTCGTTTCTAATTTTTCCTTTTTTTTAATCTTATTACTTTAAAACGCCATACCACACACTTCCCGCATAGTGCCATACTTTCTATAAAGTTTGATATCTGTTACAGAACAACAGCATTTTTCGTTGCTTTAATTATACTCTACAGCAACATAGGTGGGGAGGGTATAATGCGTTTATGCAAATGTTTGTAACACAAAAAAGAAAAAACGGATGAAGACTCACCTTATTGTATACCAATTAGTGTATAGAATCACTAGCGGAATCGTATTAGCGATGTCCGTCCTCCTGTCCATGTAAATCTTGCAATCAAACTATCGGTCGTAATTTTCAAGATAATTTGATGTAACTTGATTTTCAAAGTGTTTAAAATCGGTCCACAATTGACCGTAACTCCCATTATCAACATCTTTTATGAAATTAACTTTAACGTGTATAAATTCCATACATGCATAAATAAATTAATAAGTACAGTGTTGGCCAAAACTATTTGAACAAAAATTACATATTAATTAATTTGCCTATAACACAACATTTTTCTGGATTTGAAGAAAAATTTTGTTAATATAAAAAGATTGAATAACAATTAATATAGTGACAGAAATATATTTTCCATATCCATAACACAAAACTAATAGGAATATTAAATATACTCAAAAGAAAGAAATTTGCGTTTCAAAACTAATTGAACAAACTGTTGGCTTAATATTTTGTGATTACTCCTTTGCTTTTGACCACTTTAGAAAATTTTCTAGGAGGCATACATTAGGAATTAAGCAAGTATGCTTATGTATTATTAGCAGTGGCTTTAATATCCAAGGTTCTAGGCTTGCTCAGTAGAGTTCGGAGAGGATCTTATATGAACCTGTGCTCAATTGGGGATCAAGTTAGTGCCATCATTGGCAACATCTTTTAGGATTGTGAGATCATTATAGTCAGACTTGACCAATTTTTGGAGGGTTTTTTACATGAAACCTGTACTTTATTTTGCATCAAATCTTGATGTAAAGTTTAAAATTACAATTTATACCTTTTAGAATTTTAGGTATACAAAATACACTATGTCTATCATTGCTAATGTACGCTATGGATTTTTGAAGAGAGAACCTCATAAAAATTTTATATTGTATTTTTTTTACATTAATAAACATTATTTTATAAAGTTAATTTAATGTATGTAAAACTTTCTTAAAAATTGTGATATGATTAAAAATTTAACATGGACAAACAGACGGCCGCATATCCTGAACATACTCAAACGTGATTCTTCTACGTGTATTTATTAGTTCGCTTTTAGATAAAGTAAGTAGTTAAATGATGAGTTAAAGTATAAAGTATAGAGAATGCAATCGTTGATAAAGGGGCCGACTAACTCTTCTCATTTCATCCATATCATTTCATATTCACTTCGATTTGTCTGAGAAGAAAACTTTGTTGCATTGATTTTAAGTACAGTGGAGATGCTCTCTACAAATTCGGTAGTGCTATTTTAATTTTCATGGAAATAAATTTATATTTCTACTCCGATCTTAACTGCTCTTCTTTGATTTTAAACCTCAGTGATTTAAGACATGCAGAAATCTTATTATGATTGTTTTGATTTCTTCTAACAACTTTTGCATCATTATTTATAATTGACCATCTTGATCGGCTTCCATAATCGATTCATTGCACCCACGCAGAGAAAAAATATAGTTGTAGTGACCATAATTTAAGAGTAACATATTGTGATTGGAATATATGATCACAGTTAAAAATACATATAATATAATAATTCTTATGATTGAATCACTCCAAATGAAACAAAACCTTATCTATTTATATTAGTTCATGTATGAACTAAATGAAATTTATGATGAAGGTGGAAAACAAACGTTAAAAAGAAAATATATTCAAAAGCAACCAAGTGAATTTTTCAATTGTATTTGTAAAAAGCATGTTTATTTGTAACATTTTATGTTATGACAATAATAATATTGATATGGTTTGAAAACAAAATACGGTTTAAGAAGAAAAAGATCTATAGTATATGATAGTTTTAGAAATAATAGTATTTTTTTCATATTAATCAAATTTTGTTTCTGGTAAAAATATTCAAAAACAAACATTTTTTGTTATCAACTATATTAACATTTTTATTGAATGTAAACATTGAATGATAAAACTGAAACCAAAACCTGGTTATCATGAACAATGTATTATTTAAATTAATGAAAGTTAACAATGAGAACACAATATTGATGTAGTGGTAATGCTGTAATCATGTTTTTTCTCTAGATGCCCTTACTGATGTTTTTAACTTATATGTAGAGTACATTATTTCCGATTTCATTATATTAATGTTTACAATTTTTATCTTATTCTCAATTTTCTCATTCAATTATTTAAATTTTCATAACTAATACATTTTAAATTAACAAAAATCCTTCAATTTACTTTTTACAAAAATTATATATATTTTTTTCTGCATTATTTTAGGTAAAGAACAATTATTACAAAATTTCTTCATAAAACAACATCAAATATAATATCCTCTATTGTGTACTTTTGTAGAATTGTAATTTTTCTTTAATATTTCGACAATAATTCATTGAATTAATTTTTTTTTTAATTTGCGCTTCTCTCTAAAATGATTATATTAATTATTAATAATTGTAAAAATGAAAACCAAAAAATTTTTCCAATTAAAAATGTTATTAAATCAATCAAGTGACGATTGAATGAATTAAAAATTTAATTGAGAAAAAACTTACTTGAATTGCTTTAATATCTCATTTAAATTTTGATACAAAATTAATTGAAAAATAATAAAATTAGTTTTTCTGTAAATCTTGATATGGGAGTAAACAATTTTATAAAAAACAATATTACATTGCTCCTACGAAGACAATCTTCTAAATGTAGGATTTGTTCAATTAGTTTTGGCCGACACTGTACATATGCATATTCTACATAAAAACATATTACACTTGATATAAGTTTCGGACATAATTGGTCCTATATGCTACCCCTAACAGAACTTTGACGCACATGCACAATTTTTTAGGATATTATTTGGTCGGATTTGACCGGCTATGTTTTTCTTACTTGATTTTATTTTCATTTTAGGGTCTAAGAATAATATTCATACATATAAACAAACCATGTAATATTACAAATACTTATAGATATATTGTCCCTTCTATAACAGCGATTTTGAATATGTATTTGTGTTAGTAATAAGTATGTATTTGTGTTTGTGCCTTGTAAAACCCCACAAAAGTTTAAAAGCAATTTGAGTTATCGAGTCGTGGTCATGTTTGTGGATAATTTTTTTATGATTTTATTGTTTCAACTTTCATTTCTCATTTTTTTCACCATTCTTTGCATTTCTATGGTTGAATGTATAAAAAGAAGATTTGTGTTTTTTGGTCAAAGAATTGATATTTTATATTGAAATATTTAAATCTTAGATAATATAAATAAAACAGTATACACTTCAAAAATAAAGTTAGTTATAAAATTATGTAGGCAAGAAGTCTAATAAATAAAATGGAAAAAATTGCAATAAGAAAAAAACAAAAAATAAAAAATAATCCCGACTATTAAAAAATTGCAAAATGAAACTAGAATTTAAAGTAAAATAGAAATCCACTGACTGAATGATACTTCAAAAAAATAAGTGAAAAAGCTCAGATTTTTTAAATCTCAATATAAACAGTTTGGAATTTCGGCTTGTGAATTTCTTAATTATTTATTAAAATTTCATAACAGCAAACGGCTTATCCATAAATAAACATCACAAGGCTCCAGGTCCGGACAACACCAATCCAGAGCTGCTCAAGGCAGAACCCCAAATAAGTGCATTCCACATCCAGAATGTGGTGCAAAGACTTTGGGATAATAATGAATTTGAACCATTTAGGAAGCAATCACATCAAAGGGCGTAACTAAGAAAATAATTGGGATTATCCCAGAGCTATACGGAAACGCAAATTGTCATATACTTCACCGGAACTCAATTAGCGATAAGGCTTCTGTTAAAGCTGGTGTACGAGAAGGCTGCATCTTGTCGCCGTTACTCTTTAACGTAGTGCTGGACATTGTCAAGAGAAATGCAACGAGCAACAACAGAGGCATAACATGGGGTATAGGCGGCCGCCTGGCCGATCTTGACTAATCCGATGACATATTCCTAGTATCACATAGTTACTCTGACATGGTGGAAAATATACTGGCTCAACAGAATATCAAACACTCGTCTCTGGGCACTCACATATCAAAGCCGAGACGTTCCGAAGTTTTGAGAAGAAAATGGCAATATATTTTATCCTTTCCTTTTTTGCATAATAGATAAATTTTTGATACATTTTTTTTTCTTTTCTGTAGAAAATTATTAGTATAATAGTAATCTCGGCAGTTCATAATTTTCTTTCAATTATTATATTAATTTCATTGAAAAGTTAGAATTGACTACCACATTCACATCCACATCGAAATTAAGATTATCCGGTGAATATTTCAACATTTATACTGCCATTTCAAATTACATTTTCAATTTTATACTGCTAATAATAACGATACGTTAAATTTACGTATGAAAGTTGTACTCTTAATACTAATGACAAATTATTTTTTTTTTTGTATTTGCATTTAGAACATTACAACGTCTAAAATTTTATTATTATTTTTTTTTTTAATATATGTTTAAGAACACTTGAAGAAAGCACTTAGGGAATTTCATAACGTTAGGTTTCAACACACGAGAGTAATAAGGATTTAAAGAAAATGTATACGTAAAATTTACGTACATTATTATTCCAGGGTTAACAAATATTCTAAAATGGGACCTTAGAAATTTGGAAAAGATTTTTTTATTAATAGTTCTATTTATTGTTATACGAGTACTTAAATATTTTCTTTTTATATGTACGAAAAAACAAAACTGTACATTCTTAGCCACAACATTAATACGAATGAAAGATTTTGCGGTTGCCATAAACCATTTGCAAATTGTTTCTACTAAATTTATTTGATAGACATAAATTTATTTTAAGAACTTTAAAATAACAACTCAAGAAACTAAAATTCTTTAACTTAAAAAGGAAGAAACCTCAAAGTATTCGAAAATTAGAAAATTTTAAGTAAAATGTAAAGCCACAAAATCAAAGATATTTTATAATATTATCAATGTTGCATATTAATATATTCTACAGCAACAGCATGAATTTGTTAAACACAAATGCAAATGAATTGCAAAAAG
The DNA here is from genome assembly GCA_932274085.1 of Protocalliphora azurea. NCBI lineage: Eukaryota > Metazoa > Arthropoda > Insecta > Diptera > Calliphoridae > Protocalliphora > Protocalliphora azurea. Next base: position 80,331,933 of record OW026523.1, on the reverse strand, counting down.
GTAAAATTTAAACAAAATGATTTCATCTGCAGCCAACTGCAGCTTTTCTTGCACTTGTGAATTTAAATCAGTACCAACAACAAAAACAGAAAACATTCAAATGTTAAATAAAGAGGACTATTCTTTAGCTACAAGCAAGAAAACCTAACGAAGCAGCTATTCAACCAACTAAACATCTGTTAAATGAGACAAACTTGATACTTAATTAATGTATAGATTAGGGGTATAACTTTTTGCAAATTTTTCGTATATCAAAATTCATAGGACATTATAGGGCATGAAAAAATATTAAAAACGCGATAAAAAATGTTCCCAATGGTTAAAAAAGTTTCTCCATCAAACGCGTTGAAGTTTTGATTCTAAGTTTTTTTTTAATTTGTTCATATAATGAACATTTTTATTAAAATCAACATGCATATACATTTTGATGAAAAATTCATAATATTTTTTTTTTATAATGTTTAACCTTTTACTTTTTTATATGTAATGTAAAATGAATGTTTTAACCATCATTAATATTACAATGTATTTAGAATTAACCAGTATGATTTTACCATTTTATAACCACTACGAATTGTTAATGAAATAATTAAGAACCCTTTATTACATAGTAGAATATTTAGTTTAATCAATTTTTATTATCTGTATGAAAATATAAACTTCTTGTTTAAATTTTGTCATTTAATGTTTACACTCAATAAAAATTATAATATAGTTGACTGCAAAATTATATATTTTAAAATATTTTCACCAGAAACCAAATTCTGTTAATACAAAAAATATAATTACTTCCACATTTGCAGTCTTTTCCTTATTCTTAAACCATATTCTCTTTCAAACCATATTAGCATTATTATTTCCATGACAATAAAATGTTTCAAATAAATATAATACTTATGCATTTCATAACTTGTTTGTTTTTAAATATATTTTGTTTTTAATGTTTCTTTTCCAACTTCATTGTAATTATCATTTAGTTTGTATATGAATAAATATAAACAGACAAGGTTTGGTTATACTTAGTATGATTCAAGCAATATAAGATATTGATTAACTACCATTAAACAGTTTAGTTAAAAAACATATCTTGCATTTGAACCACATGTGGTGGTACAAATGATTATAGTTAATGAACAAAAAATATGTAAATATATAAATATATATATATAAATTTTTATTAATAAGTTTTATTTTCATATATGGTAAGATGAAATAATAACATGACAAAATGAAATACTAATATAATAAGTATATGATAACATGGGATAATAATATGATAAAATATTATAATATGAAAATGTAGTATAATATAAAATATAGAATAATGATACAATAACATCAAACCATAATCTGATAGAACGGTATAACGATGTAGTAAGATTGTTTAATTATATGTAAAATCGCTTTAACGTATATAAATTTTATGATTATCGGTCCATAATTAGTTGTAACTCGCATATAAGGCCCACTTTTGGAAATCACTCTAAATCTAGAATCATAACATGAAAATACGAACCATAAAATCGGACACAATATGACAAAATGATAGTATGTTCCAATCATAATATGTTGCTCTTAGATTATGGTCACTACAACTATATTTATATAGTTATATAGTCTTGCAAATCCCCGTCTAATAAATTTAGGACTGAAAGTATGGATTCACAGATGTTGGTCAATTTATTGTTCATGATAATTTAGAAAAAAAAAGAACAATTACATTCCGCTGAGGCACTGCTAAGAGCCTAATTAAAAATATATATTAAGATATAAGAATTAATTAAATCTATTTATTAATTTTCCCAATATGATAAAGAAATGTTCAGTATTTGATGTTTTAAATTGTTGTTCCCAAGCTTTATCATTAGTTTTAATTTTTAAAAGTTTCAATTCATTAATAATTTCTTCGGAGCCTTTTTTACATCACTATATTGTGATATTTCAAACAACTTAGTTTCTCGTCATTTAGCACATAGTAAGACTCTGTATGTAAGGTCTAAAACTTTGCAATTTTTAATTATTTATTTTTATTTATTTATTATTATTATTATTATTATTTTTTTTTTTTGTAAATTCCATTCTACATTTTTCTATACAAGTAAACTAATTCTCAAGCAACACTAGGTAAAATACACAAGATCGTTTAAAAATTCGAGTACTCGAAAAATTTTTTGTAGGGTTAATAATAAAAGTTCTCAAATGGTTTTAAAAATAGCTTTCAGTGCGGAAGTTTGTTTCATCAAAATAACTATTGAAAACGGCTTTTAGTATTAGTAAAATATGGGGTATGATGTGGTACTTTTTTTTTATTTGTAAAAAAAGTTATACACCTAATCTACATACGTAATAATTTCCAAGAGTTTGAATGTATATATTGTGAGCTTTTATTTATAAAACTTTCTATATGCATGTTTATCTATCTATTTAGTATAGAAAATATCCTTTTAATTTATTTAAGTACCTTTTGTATCTATTTCAAAATCAGTGAAGAATCTTTAATTCCATTACCAATTATCATTGTACTTCTATGGATTTCAGAGTTTTGTATGTGGATGTGAATGCGAATACAGGTGATATTGTATTTGTGATAAAACCAATGATGATTGTAAATGCATAATTGTACAAAAGAATACTTTACAATGAATGCATATTTAGTTGCCAACTAGGGTCATGAGAAAAAGGACTTATAATTGAATTAATCATTCGTGCAGAAGTCCTTACTATTTTGGAATTAATTCAGCATAAGATAAAGGAAATTATATTTTGTATAGTTATCAAAATAAAAATTTTTGGAATTTATTAGTTACCATTGAAGTTTGAAAAGTTTAGCCATCTAGAAAAGTAAATTAAAAATCTGTATTTTGTTAGGAAGAACCGAGAGGATTAAGGTTCATTCTTTGGCTCATTACATAGGAGAGTGACAAAAAGTGATTGCCCTTACTTTATAAATAAATATATGATCATAAGGCATGGTATAAAAATTTTTCTCTTCTATTAATTAAAAATATTATCCGCAACTGAACAACATAATGTAAATTTATGTGCGAATCTTTCTTACTTTGTTCTACTAAAAATATGTCTAGGTAAAAGTATTCATCATGCCTATTCTAGCGGCATTAAATTCGTAACTGGATAATAACGGAGTCTAGTGATAGTTTTCGTATTGATTCGCTTAAACAACTAATTTTTACCTAACTTGCAGTTTTCTAGAGCGTGATTGGATGTAATATTTTACAAACAGTTATTATTCACGTTACTACTAAAGCTAATTAAATCAAATTCAACACACGTATAATACAAAATATGCTTTATGATTAAAACGGCTTTTTTACGAAAAAAAATATGCTCTCTTTACGCCCAGTTCTCCACAACTATGTTGCTAGGTTTGAGGCAGTATTACCTTCTAATTTTGATCTCATAAATATGATATTTAGGCCGTATGTAGTACATATTATTGGAACCACCCCTATTCAACGTCCCTTTTTATATATTTTAGTCATAATGTTATGTTAATACTATTACATATGCACTTTAGAGTGATTTCCAAAAGTGGGCCTTATATGCGAATTACAGCTAATTATGGACCGATAGTCATAAAATTTATACACGTTAAAGCGATTTTCGGCAAAGGGATTTATATAAGAGCTATTATCAATTATGGATCAATCTTCATTTAATTCGGCATATATATTTATATTTAAATACAACATATTTGTTCGGAATTTCATTACAATATTTGTATAGAGGCTACGTAAAATAATGAACCGATCAGAACAAATGCTTCATCACTGTATTCCTGGCAAATTTCATTAAGACATCTGTAAAAAAGTGACATGTACTTTGATAAAACAAGGTTGCATTTGGGCAAATTAATTGATTGCTTTGGACATTTTAGAACAACAATAAACCAAATTAATAAACGAAACCACGAAACTATAGATTATAACACTTTAAATAAGCTATTACAATTTTTTTTCAGCAATAAATTTTTATAAAACTAGATAAACATTGGCAACAAACATTCATTTTTATTTAACACATACCTTTAATTTTAGAAAGAAACTATAGTTTTTAAAATTAATAATCACCTTCGATAAAATGACCAAAATTATACAGTACACTAAAAATTACAATTTTGCGTATAATTGACACATATCAAGAGTAAAAGTCGTGATTTACTCAGTGAAATATGGATGATCTATACGCTGTAATATATGTATCGATTTAAAGTTTTCAAAATTTCAATTCAGTGTTTTTAACCACTGTGCATCGCTTGAAATATAAGTTAGTGAGATTGTATAACTTTTGACATTTTCGTTGCAAAAATCATTTTGAAGATTTAAAAAGCATTTTTAAAAAAGTTCTTTAGGCTGCACAATGAGCTGAAAAGTCTAGTTCTAGTAATAAAGGGACATGATATAAAGAAAGAAAAGTAGCAGCATTATGTTTCTTTTAATTTAAAATCACTTTCTAACATGCTTAAGGATTATGATAGTTTGTTAAAATAATGCTACCACGAGATAGAGGGTATTGAACATAGACTTCCGATATGATAGATAAATGACGTTTCTGTCGTTTTATTTTAAATAATAATATTTTATTAAAGTTTGAATATTTTGGATATTTTTCATCGAAATTTATATATTATGGCATCATTGGAGGAATATCATTCAATTCATTTAACCCTTTAGTTGCACAAGTAATATTTTTGGATATATATATTATAAATTCATGTAAACTGATAACTAAATTTCAAAAATCCTTTTAATTCAATTACTATTGCGGTTTTAAAGGAATTTATTATATTTTTAATAAATTAATCTATACCTAAGTATAATAAATACTTCCACGTGACTTATTTGCAAAAAATTGCTAAGTTAAACTTTTGGGAACTAAATTTGTTAAAGGGTTAATTAATGTTAAAGGGTTAATTAATGATACACTAAAACCCAATATATATGTGGAAAAATGTCCGAAATATAGAAAATTATATGTTCAAATAAAGAAAATATGACAAAAACCGTTGGGAAGAACTTAATATTCCGCGACTGAAAACAGACATAACAATTATTTAAATATTCAGTATGTCTCTATTATAATTTGAAGTTAATTTTCTTTTAACGAAAATTTTGATAATGATATTAAAAGAAATACGTAAATTTAAATATTCAGATGTAATATTTTGGAAATCATATAAGACCAGACCAATCTTCATTTCTAGAGGGGTACATTTGCAAATTTTTTGCGTGACAATCTTTACTAAATATGTTTGTTAACTCTGAGATTTTAATAAATTGAAAATTTTAACAAAAATTGCCAATTTTTTATTTTAAAGCCTGTTTGTTGAATCAATAAATTCGACCCAATTTACATACATATCGTCATAAATTGCAGTAATGAAATGGCTGAAAAACACAGAAATTTTACTTCTTGGTATTTTGGGCTTCTCTCTTTATTTTTGTTATTTTTATATTAGATGTATTGAATCCATCTTTTTATTTTTTTTTTTTTTTCTTATTTCTACAATAAAAATATTCGTACATTTTTATATATATTCCTAAAATATAGACCGAAAATAATTTTATATTAAATTTAATAAAAAATATTATATTTGCAACAATTTTTATATGAACATAATTATCATATAATTATACAATTTTATTTAAAGATTCCTTGAAAATAAAAAATCTAAAAATCCAGCAATTTTCGTTAACAATGTTTACAGAAATATAATTTCGAAAATACTTGTCTTTAACAAAATTTTGATTGAAATGACCTTCTTTTCTTTATATCATGCACAGGGGGATTCGAACTTTTATGTTTGTACAACAAATAAACATTTTGGAACAAATATAGTCCTCTTTATTATATTAAGTAATTTTGTTGGACTACCCGGTCCATATAAAATAAATTAGGGTAGAAAGTAGCTTTCTACTATTTTGTTCAAAGTGATCTCTTCTCATAATCCAAAACGATACCTGCTTTCTTTTGTACTAAAGACTTAGATATGTTGGCTTTAATTTGACAATCTTCACGCTTTGTTCATTTTTTATGAATTTCTGAAGTAACCAAAAACGGCAGAAGGCTAATCGTTTGTCTAAAACTGATGCCTTTTATACTACAATTGAGAAAACAAACAAAATAATATAATTTACTGAACTTCATGTAAAATTTAGATCCGAATTCAGTACTCATTAAACGATTTTTCTTAATTTCCGTAAACAAAAGAAAGTTTATATTTACAGTGAATAACATTATTCAACAGTATTTTGGTGGGTGTAATAAGCCTTCCAAAAGATTTTTCGGTGGTAGGAAAAATTTTAGTTTTATGACCTTCTAAACTTTTCCTTTTTAAAACCAAAATAATTTTCGATAAGTCGAAAAAAATATATTTTTTTTCATTTCATTTTTTTTTTAATGCTACACCGGATGAACTTTAGAAATTAGACATAGAAAATTTCTGTAAAACATTTTGAATCAATAAACCTAAATTTTAATCGACTTTTCTGTCATTTTTTAAAAACGGACTAGAAATCACCTCATATAATGAGAGATAGGTTAATTGAAAGTTTTAATATATATTCCCCGTTAAATGCTCTAATTATTTATGTGAAATTGATTAAGCTTCGAGCTATATTTATGTTATTATTTTTTTTATTTGTCTGAGACCATTTTCGGTTAAAGAATGAAAAGTTTAAAAGGTTATAAAAGAAAAATTTTGTCAACCAGCAAAAAGTACTTTGGATGGTTTTTATCGCATAGTGTAATCTACAGCTATTAAGAACACTGTAGCTGATTAAGACATTCCTGGAAGATAAGTTTATTGAACAAAATCTTTATTAAGTCCCAAAAACTAAGAAAGTTGTCACTGAAAATTCCTAAAGAACAATTAATCACGTCTATCTCTCATCAAATTTAAATTGAAAATTTAGTTTGATGGAATGAATGATCTGCGATAAGGGAAAAGAAAATCAATTAGAGCCAAAATAATTGGCAATGGCAAATGTACCCCTACTCTAATAAGTACATGTCGCAACTTTGAAGATATCTTATTGAAATTTAGCTCGAGTAATTATTTAAATTCAAGGACAAGGCTTACCGAAATGTGTTGTGATCGGTCCATACAAATGTTCTCCCATATAAATGTTCTCCCGGAATATGATTTTAACATTCATAACTATCTGAAATATGTCTATCAATGTTTGAATAAAATAAATAAGTTTTATATAAGCATAAATCCAGCTACGAAATTTCTCTTAGATCGGTCTATAATTGACCATTGCACCCATGTAAGGCCTACTTTAGGAACAAATCCTTAGTATCAAAATAATATTAAACAGAAATAAATTTTACATAAATAGAAAACACAGTGCATAATTTACCTGATTTTTGTTATGAGGTTTGTGGAGTTTTATTAATTTAGCATTTAAACAAATTTTAGTTGGCATATGTAAAATATTGTATAATAAACATTCTTGAACAATTTCATATATCAAACCGATTCTTATTTAATAAAGATAAATATTTTACATATGCATTATATAATTTAAACGTTGAAAATATTGATAATTGACAGAAAACTTCAAATTTTACAGATTATTGACTTGTCTTTTAGATATAAATATATTTTATTTTTTTTTTTAATTTTGCCAAAGGGCTTTAAGTTAATTATAGTATTATCTATTTAAATGCCTGCAGGTAATATTTCTCGGAACAAACCGTCAATTTTTTAGTTCTATTCCATTGAACTTGAAAAATTATCTAAATACTTTTTTATTTTGTTTGATTAATAAAAGAACAATTTTTAAATGAAATCGTTAGCCCAACAAACATGATATATTTTTCAAAAATTTCGCCTTTTTATTTTTGGTTTAAAAATAATTCTAACTTTGCGACTCCATTAAATTAATTTTCAATCAATTCCAAATCATCTATCTTATGCTTTTATTACTTTCATAAAATGCTTCTGTCAATTTATTGATTACCGCCCGTATTTTTAGCAAAAGACGCGACTGTGCGTCGGCGATGCTATTGAAGAGACGCAGACATGAAAGTAACAATATTTGCTTGACAATATTTGACTAAATTGAGAGTCTTATTCATATACAAAAAGTATGTGTTCGTTATATACAATTTTGCAAGATATCTAGCAAATATTCTTCAAAAACTCCTTAAAAAATAAAACAAAAGAAAAACATATTTTTATCTTATTCGCTTAAATATTAACTCATTATTTCCCGGTACCCGAAATAGTGAGCCAAGTTTTTTGGTTTAAAGAAAATGGAAAAAGAGCGATTAGTTCTGGAGATCTGAGGTGGTAAGTTTATCTACCAGTGGACCGTAACCTATAGCGTTTTTGAAATACTATAAGAAGTAGGCACAAAGTGAAAATCATTATTTTCGTAGTAAATTTTTATTAAGAATTTAAATATCTTGTTTAAAAAATTTTCAAATTAAAAATATTTAGTTTAATTTGTAAACATTTATTTATAGTTTTGCCTTTAACTCGCACATTCATCAATCATGTGATCAGTGAGTGTGACGACCCAGTCAACATTTTCCAGAAAGTTCTGTTATACGGAGATTTCGAAATTTCAACGAATGAACTACTGATGATGTATTATTCATTAGCAGATAATATTGTATTATTAGTTCACTACAATAGCTGCAGGAAAATTCGACTGCAATATATGCTTAACTAGTTCTATTTTTGGGGTGAAATATGGTGATTCCATACATAAATCGTTATGTTAGCATTTTTTGTAAAGATATTAATCAGATAATTAAGCAACACGATAACTCTAGGACATACTTTTCCTATGCCTATTATAATGCGCTAAACTCTTTAACGTTGATATGGATTTTCAATTTACAATTATAACTTTTATTATTTAATTTAATAATGCGATTTTTGAGAATGCTAGCAAGGTGTTGTAATGCCAACTTCATTGGTATGATTTAACAATACTTTCGCATCAGGCAGTAGCAGTTTTTACCTTTGAGAATTTTTTGTTTTTATCAAGAAAAAATAAACTTCAAGTGAACCATTTTAATTCAATCTGAGATTTGTTTGCATGGTTCTTCCTTCGCCATGTGGAACGTAAACAAAATTTCATATCATCAGCCAATGCAATGTAATTAACATTGACTATTTAAACAAAGTAACAGCAACAAGTTCTCCATATTATTATTTCTAAGCATTCTTACAAGTCTTACATGCGTTTTTGATAGCATTTTTTCAATCTCGAGTAATTACTTCAAATATTGAATGAAATATATTGCTAAATGTGATTTAAAGGCAGATATTCTATAAAAAACAAATATCTATAATAAACTATAGATAAAATTGAAATTCTCAGTCTTACAAGTAGAATAAAGTAAAAAATCTTAATCATATCAAGAGAAAAATAAATGTAAAGCTCATATCATATCTTTGATATTTACCAAATTTGCTATATGTCTTTGCCCAATGGTAAGCAAAATTACCACAAAACTATTTGATAATATTTCGAACTTTGCATATAAATTAAATTTATAAGTACACATAATTAAAGTCATCGCAGGGAAAAATGAAAATCAGTTGGTAATTTAAATATTTCATATTTCGTATAACTTTTATTATTCCTTAAAAACATCTCCTTTTTTGGAGGTTAGAAAAAAAATTAATTTTTTTATACGTAGTAGGATTTACACTTGGTTAAAGTGCTAGTAAGCAATATTGCCGGTCTGGTAAAAATGTGTTAGATATCTAAAAATATTGTAGTAAATTTGTAAATAAAAATGACTAGATTAAATAAGATATTAAGTATTAAACTAAGTGGTGTCCGTAGTATTCGTAATATCGTAATGGTAAATAAATTAAGGTCACATGAATAATATAAAAAATGTTAAGAATATACACATTACGGAACTATACAAACTCCGTAATTTAGTATCCTGAGTTCGAATTTAAAATTCGTTTGACAAAATAGGTTCTAGTTTGTGTGATCTTACAAGACAAAAGTATATACAAAACGACTTGAGAGTATTTTTCAAAGTTTTTGTATGTAAAAATCAAAGGAAGAAAAGATCTAGAGAACCTTTATAAACCGTTTAACTCTAACAGGCGCAGCAATCTTGGGACCGTTTAAAATGTTGTTCTCAACTTTCCAAATAAAATTTCCGGATTTTATCCTAATAATCGGCAGTTTATTACAAGTTTAAAGTTTGAAAGTGAAATAAAATACATTTTATTTATTTTTATATAAATTTTTGCCAGAAAGTTTGGATTATGCAATAAATAATTTTCAAAAATAGTAAACAATTGGTTACTTAGTATCTTAGAATATAGAACAACTTTTTAATAAATGGAGAAAGGATACGTAATTTAATTAACCCTAGAGATGAATTCTGGTTGATTAGGTTCGAACCCATAAATACTTCTGTTCTGTTAATTAGTTTAAAAAAGAGGATCCTGTGTAAAGAGGCATCAGAACAACTAATAAATTAATTTATTTTTTGATCATTAAAAATTAGAAAATACTAAAAAAACTAGAAGCTAAAATACAATTTTCGGGGCTAAAATCTAAGTAATAGCTTCTAAATTAGCACCAATGAGTTAAACTGTTAATTTCACCAAGAACTAAATTATTTTCGAAATAGTTTGGTCACTTCATATTGACACTCCAGCTGCCACAGATAAGGATTTTTTAGAATTTAGGTTTTAAAATATTTCACAAACCTTTCAGGAGTGATTCTGTCGGATTTCAAAATAAGATATCTCTGATATAAATGTAACTTTTAAATGAAAATTATGTCCGATGTTTTGAAGAAACTGCATCAACATTTCCGATATTATCTTAAATTATTCTTATTTATTTTCAACTACTTTATTAAAAATTTGTTATATCGAATGTAAATTTATTTTAATTAAACTGCGACTATGTTAATGTGGGTATCTATTAAACAGAAAAGCCAATGTTCCTATAAGTTATACCCAAAAACTCAATTAAAATATGATTTAGATTTATTAATACTCTGAATTTTTCGCTAGAAAAACACATTTAGGCCCTTTTTGAACCCAACATTTGCTTCTTTTGTTACAGGTAAATTTCTTGGCATTAGTTCTTATTTATCACTTATAGACACATTGTACTTTCATATTAATCTAATTTTATTGTTATTTAGTATAAGAGAATAAAATAAAAATTATTGAAATATTTTAATTTCTTTGTAAATGCTTATGCATCATATTTATTTAAATCAAGAATTTTTAATTAAATGCCATAAAATACAAAATAACTCAAATATAAATTTTAAAACCAACAACGGGCTTATGTTATTAAAACAAGGACTTTTCAAGGCTTCACATGAAAAGCAAATAAATAAATATTCACTTTTTTAAAAAATATGTATCGTTAGCTATGTATTGAAATTTACTACTGTCCTTAGATAACACTTTCCATTAATAGTAATTTATTTTAGCATATAAATTACATAATCATAATTAAATAAATTGTCACAATTGCTATAAACATTTAAATTAAATGTTTATATTTAATAAAAAAAATACAATTGTATTGTTAATAGTGGTTAAAAAATTATTTCACTTCTTTCGCAATTAAACTTTTTAAAATCCTGGGGCGTTTTTTATTTGCAAATCCCAACATTATCTATGATAATAGTCATCATCTATTTATTTAATTTTTTTTTTTTTTTTTTGTTTTGTAACTTTAAAATGTATTTCAAATTAACTTTTATCTTGATGCAAATAAGCATTTGGGACAAAACAAACTGTATATTTTTTTTTTTTGACAATAAACATAACAACAATAACAACAACATACATTCCTATAAAAATGAGGTGAGTAACAATTTTGAAAATGTCTGAAACATTATTTCCGCTACAATGACACAAACACAATAAAGAGAGTGGTGTGGGATAAAAACATTGGACAATCTAAAAATAACATTATTTTGTACAATGGCTGAATTGTCAAATAAAAAAAGTGAACTTATTAATGTGGAAATGAGTAACTCTTTACATTACGTTAGCACTTTTACTTGTTGTAAACCAGCGAGTATTTTAATAACAAACAACACTTGCATACTAAATATTCAAATATCCGATGCAGAGAATTTATTTTAGCTATATATCTGTGGCTTGTAACGCCCTTCTACAGTGATTCGATCCCATATAACGAATAGAAGAAAATAGGAGTATATAAAAGGGTTATTAAAAAGGTTAAAAAAATTGGTACAAGGATTCATATTTGGGGTATATACCCCAGCTCTTCCACAAATTAAAGCCACAACATTAGAAAGTTAATCATCATCCTACCTATATTATAAAACCTATCATATATTATTTTTCGAAAAATACCTCAAATATAATTTAGTTCATTTTGAATTTTCTGCAATAAAACATCAATAGTTTTCATAAAGAACAAGCCACAGATCTACATTATACTTAAATAAACTTGTTATAATAGAAAAACATATTTATCGCCAAGTATCGCGGTAGATGATAACGAATATGATATTTAAAATAAAACTTAAAAGATAATAATTACTTATGATTTTGCTTTATTTTACAAAAAAAAATAAATAAATAAATAAGTGATAATATTAAAATGAATATATTACGGAATTTTCAGTGTAAAGTCCTATTTATGACCTCAACCACTATTACGCTTTTGTGCTGAATCATCGTTACCGTTAAGAGTTTTTAAAAAGTGTCAAAAAAGGGGATTTCAAAGAAAAAAAATGATGATTTAAAAAAGGGCTCAACTGCTTTAATAACATCACCGTTTGGTGACTTTAGTCGCCAATTGCCCTTTTTTCAACCGCCTGGCTACTTTTTTGGCCTCTTTTTTAAATGGAACTAAATGGCGACCTTTTAAGACTATGTGCTTAATGACAAGAAACTGAATTGTTTGAAATATCACGACCCATTATATATTAATTTAAACGAAGAAATAAATTCCTTTGAGATTGCTTCAGAATCTCATTTTTATAAAAAAAGATACCGAAGAATTTAGAAATGAACTAAAACTGTTAAAGAGTTTATGAACAACTATATAAAAAATCAATTACAGAATCCTTTTGGACCAGCTTGTGAAAATAAAAAATATTAAAAATAGATTTGATGAATGCTTATATCATAATTTATATTTATACTTTGGGTCATCGGAACGTATTTTTTCTAATTATCACTAATGAAAAATAAATTGTCCAATGGACCAACAGTTCAACTCTTGTGAATCCATACTTTCAATCCTATATTTGTTAGACGCGAATATGTAAGACGTGGAGTCCGAGTGAAAACCACGTATTGAAGTACAGAAGTTTAATTAATAAAAAGAAAATTTTATGTTAACTATTTTTATGAATAATTTTTTCTTTTTCAATAATAAAAATTATTATAAGTAAATTATTTTGCTATTAATAAAATTTAGTTTAGTAGATTTTACTAAACTACAATATTTTTTATTTCTGTTTTTATTAAATAAACAAATTTTGAGGAGTTTTTAAGGTATTGAAGCAGTTGGCTCCTTTTTTCTCAAATTTATTTTTTTTAAACTTTTTAAAAATCCTTAATAGTAGCGCTGCCTAAAATAATTTGTTTATTTGATAAAAAATGCATTTTAAGAAAAACAACTAAATTTAATTTTATTAATAACCATGGAAACCATAAATATACAATTTCATGCTTTTACCTGTATCGATGAAGCCATCGATAAAATATTTATCAGTTCCAGAAGAAATAAAACATTTTGGCATTGACTTGTAAGTACTTTGTTTTTGAATATGTTAATTTAATGATCATATTTATAGTATATTTAGATCATATTTATAGTATATTTTGTTATTTCTAGGACATATTTAACCCTTTTAGTGCATATTTTGAATGGAATATTTTTAAAATCTAATTTATGGCGATAGATAATTGAAAAATACAAAAATATTTAGTATTTAAAATTAATTTTAATGAGCAGTTTGTTTTGTAGCAACAAACCATAACGATTTAGAAACTGATTAAATGATCTTTATTAAAGCCACTTTTTTGAAGTATGTTAATATTGTAAAAATAACTTAATATGATAATTTCTGAACTAATACTAATATCTAGAATCAGATGGTTAAACAAATGGAAGACAAATAAAAATTTTGTTATGATAAATTTAAAAAAAATTGTTGAAACTTAAAATATTAATAAAATACTATGTCTAAATAAAAAAATTATGTTTGTTTAAAATGGAAAACATTTTTTGTTTTCAAGAGCATATTTCCTCATTTTTAGAGTATATTTTTAATTTTTTAATAAAACTTGACAAATTTTCATGGCATATTTATGGTTTCCCTATTAAAACAAAATAAATAATTTATAATAATTTTTATTATTGCAAAAATAAAGATTAATTTATGAAAATAGTTGACATAATATAATATTTTTATTAATTGAACTTTTTTATTTTTGTTCCAGGTTTTTATTTGGGGTCCAATCTTCCAAATCCATCCAAAAAATTTATTACTGAGAGCATGGACTCACAAAATATCCAAAATAAAATATAAATTAAGTATTTATCGAATCTGATTTTTAGTTTTCCCAATTCGATCCAAAACGATTCGGCATTTGATGTTTTAAATTGTTGCTCATAAACTTTATCATTAGCTTCTGTATCTAATAGTTTCAGTTCAGTGAAACAATATCAAAATAATTACTCGTAGGAATTAATATATAATGGGTTAAGATATTTCAGACAACTTAGTTTTTGTCATTTAGTAAGAAGTCGCCATTTAGTTCCATTTTAAAAAAGGGCCCAAAAAGGTTGTCACATGTTTGAAAAGTTTCAATTGGCGACTAAAGTTGCGCAATGGTAACGCTGGTACTGATATTTGTAACCCACAAACAAAAAATATTCAACACCCACCTAGAATTATACCTATCAACTCAGAATTACTTTTTTAGTCGATCCAACAATGTCCGTCTGGCTGGCTTCCTTTTAAACATTGTACACAAAATACAGGCCGCAACTTTGGAGATAATTCAATGAAGTTTGGCACATGTGATTTTTTTCACTACAAAGAAGAATCCTGTTAGAATGGGTTATGATCAGTCCACTAATTCACCTATAATAAAACTTTACGTAGATCGGTCCAAAACTGTCCATACGTTCCATAAAAGTTCTCTTCCCGAAAATCACTTAAACTAGAATAAATCTCGCATAAATATCGAACATAAAAATCGAGATAAAATTTTAAATTAAAATCTTTTGCATAGTTATTCATCACACTACCGAATTTCACAATGTTCGGTCCATAATTTACCACAGTTCCCATATTTCATATACTTCAAAAAGATGTAAATAACTCTAGTTCTCACATAGTATCTATCTGAAGTATCATGATGTACGATATTATATGGCTAGGCCGGAACTAATTGTTTTTATTGCAAATTTAATTTTTAAAAACTCGATTTTCTATAAAAAAAATATATATATATTTCACTAAAAATTATATTTTATATTTGGTTATATACGTAGGTAAAAAATAAATAAAAAATAAATAAAAAATAGTCACTCCAGTCACCAGAAAATTTTAGTTTTGTTTCATTATCTTATATTTAACCCACTGAAGACTAGAAGAAATATGTCAATTATGTATTGTAGAGAAAAAATAGTACTAAAAAAATGTAGAATTAAATGGTGTAAATTCTTATACTCATCACCAGAAAGTATATGTTTGCTGAGTCCTCGTAAGATACTGAGGACATAGTTCAAGGATTGATGAATATTCTGAAACCAAAAATGGGCCCACTTCCCACATAAAGTGAAATTATAAATTATTGTAACTGTAGATGATGGCTATAATAGATTCGGCCAAACTAAGTATAACATTCTTACCTGCTAAAATTGAACAGATTACAAATTTCCTTTTTAACCCGTGCACATAGGAAGAATTTGCATAGGATTTAAGTGATGCATTATATCACGAAAATTACAAAACAATAAAAATTTCGTTACCAATAAATGTGCGAATTATAAAAGTGTGAGAAAAAAAGGGAATATTCGTAGATCCAAATTCCAAACAGTTAATAAAGAATCTATCGTCAATTTTAACATTAAATTCTGTAGGAAAAGAAGCATTGACAGTTTCCATCGTAGCGCAGAAAACTTTTGGAATAAATATTGTATGTCTTTGAAAATAATTTTTTTCGATACGCTTTAATACTTTTTCTCCAGAAATATGGCACCTATGATGCAGCTAAGGAAACAAAATTTAAGCTTGTTATAAAGTTAATATAATTATTTGACATGCATTTTTTAAAAAAACATTTTTTGAATTTTTACAAAGACATGAAAGGGTGAAATATTTAAAGAAATTTTTTTCAAAATTGTTTGCCTTGAGGAATGAAATTAAAAAATTCCTTCAGCTTTTACAGATTTTCCCTTTCATTTAATGCCCATATTGCTAAGGAATACTGTTATATGGCTAAATTTAGTTTTTACACTTAAAAAGGTTCCTATATATGAGAACCTAAAGATCTTGCTTAATGTCTATGTGCTTAAGTTTTCATTTTCTGAGCATATTCCATCTAGAAAATGATTTTACAATTTTAAAGAAATTAACAATTTCATAAATTGTTTTAAACTAAATACTTTCCGGTCGGCTAGTTCTTTTACAGTCCATATAAACTATCGTCGCACATGTTAAGATAATTAAATGGGATTCGGTACATGATTATTTTGGTATATGGATGAAGTCTATTGAAGTTCTTTATTTTCGGTCCTTGTATTTTAAAATGCTTTTAAGAAAACTTTATTTTATTAAAATTTTACATATATAAGAGTTATATAAGCATATATATATATGAATGGAAAATTTTACGAAGATTGTCCCATATTTATTCATGACTCTCTCGTAAGCTTGAGGGGATATAATATTTTTATTTGTTTTCAAATAACTTTCTTATGTTGAATACACATCAAATTTTCGATATAGAAGTTTTCAGATAAAAATATAAAAATTGTAGTATCTCGAAAAATAAATTAATGCAAATCTTATAAAAAATATGCCATAAAATAAAATTTATAGTAGTTTTTTTACTTAGTAAGTACAATTTAATTTTAGAAATGCATATTTCCCTTGAAAATTAAAAATCCTTTTGAGTATAAATAGGATTAGAAAATAGAAATCTAAGTATGAGCTTTTATTATATAAAATCTATGCTTTCTAATATATTTATGTATTTTTAAGTGCAAAGACTAATATCGATTAATTTTATAAAATTAACTTCTTTATCGATAGATAAAATGTTTATAAGTAGGAGAAAGTTGGGTATTGTGGCGTATGGGTTAATGAAGAAAATTTTCCTTTTTTTCGCGTGATGTTTTTTATGACTACTGGTAAATATTTATCATTACTACACTACTTTTCTAAATTATATTTCATCCATGAAAATAAAATATGCTGAAAAAATTCTTTTAAGCTTTGATGTTTCTGAAGAAGAATTTCCAAACCAAGTGAATATAAAATTTAATTCTTTCTTTAAAACATTATGCTTTTTCAGAAGTCTACTTGACATCAAAGGTTAAAAAATTGCGGTAATGTGTGTCAAAATATATTGGGATAAAGTTCGATGTATAATTTATTCTGAATACATAGTAAATAATATCATGAAATAAGTTAAACTTATCATTTTTAGCAAAAGGTTAGACAATAATGCTTTCTATGAAGCAGTTAAATTGCAGGGTTGAAAAGTTTAGCACTTTGTATTTTATTAAAATGAGATTAAAGTATGCTCCACTTTAACCCAATCTCTTTTATTTGCTCACATCTAATATCTACCATCAATTTCACAAGATATATAAATTGTATAGGGTTCAGAACTTTCAACACCTATAAAAAAAGATGTTCCTGTTACATTTTGTTCCACCTAATATCTTTTTAATGATGACATAATATTTAAAAAAAAAAATGGGGAAACAACAAACTTTTCAAAAAATATAAATATTAATACAAATAATGTATATTGTAGTATTAATAGTTTTTTATTATTTAATTGCAAAATTTAATAAAAGTTATTGATTATTTATAATGATTATTTAAAATTTCTCCTTTTTCGTCAAGCATTTTCTTTCGACTAAGTGAAATTTTCATTGAAGAAATATAGTAGATGTTAGATGTTGCAAGTGTGAACAAATGTTGCACATTTTCAACATCTTCCATACATTCCCCTAAGATGAACGTAAGTAGAAAAACGGTATTAGTAATGTTTTTGTATACTAATGTTTGCGGACTAAAATTGCAACGAAATTAAAAATGTTCCAAATTCTTCAAAAATTTAAATTAACTTTATATTATTCACAGAAAAAAGTTTTTGGATAAATATAAGAATTTACTTTCATTGATTTTAGGTCATAATATTTAAGAATAATGTGTTAAATATTAACTCTTTTTTACCTGTTTTGAAATGAATCAAAAGTCAAGAAGACTTAAAATAAATTGTTTACATTTTCATTTATACTTTCAATTTGTAAAAAAAATGTTTGAAATTTTCTTCCGGAAATTTTAATGACTTTTAGCTACATTATGCGAACAGAAGAGAAGCACTTTTTATCAAAATGATGTGCTGTAGAATGCTAGCGAAATTATGATAAATTATTCTAAACGTTATTTTTTTACAGATTTTCCTTGGATTTTTATAATTTTAAGGCGTTTGTTGTTATCATTTTTATGTATAACTATTTCCATTTACCATTTGCAATCGAATCTAATAAAACTAAACCAAAGAATTAACAAAATTTTTGCAAAATTACTAACATTTTCATTATGAACAATTTAATAATATCTATGAACAAAATTTTATTTTTTATGAAAAAAGTTTGGGAAAAAAAAGTCACGTTCGATTAATAATATTTATGAAAATCATTTTCAAATATATGAGTTTTTTTTTTTTTTTTTTTTTTAAAGGTAACTTATTATATTGTTTTTATATATCCAATATTTGGATCCCTCTTGTGCACTTTTGGAGAACTTTTGAGTTTAAAAACTCGATGTTGGAGTTTTCCGAACTTGTTGTTTGGTTTGGAATCGATTTATCTTTATCGATTTAAATTTAAAATTATTTGGAGGTTTTTAATTTTAATTTTATATTTTAATTTTGAGATTTTTTCCATTCCTTAAAAGAATCTTTTCATTATATCCGGATATTTATTTAGTTTAGAAGATATGTTGTTATTGGATGATATACCTCGATATTCCTTTTTAGGAAATATATTACCTCGCTTAATATACTAATGAGAAATCCAGTCAAATCAAAATTTTGAAAAATTAAAAACTCTCTACAAACTGACTGATTCGTAAAGTTTTTGTTCTTTTTTTTGGCCATAATTTTTGTATCGAAAAAAATGAATTTCTTTGACAATTAATGCCATCTATGGTAAAATATAAATCATTTTGTGAGATAAATATAAGAATAATCTAAAAAATTAAAAGTTATTTTTTAGATTTAGTTTTTTTGTTTTTGAAGAAACTAGAACTCCAATTTTAGTGCAAATTTCCAAACTATAATGAAAAAACTTGTAGCCATCTAAAATTTATCATAAACTATCTTTATCATAAGTATACTGTTATTAAAATGTGAAAGCCAAATTAGTTTTTAAAATCGTTCCAAGAAAACTGTTAATACTCAAAGACACACACAGCTATAATTTTTTCTATTTTTGCGAATAGATAGAAAAATTTCTTTGGCTCTCGTTGCCATCTGATTTAAAATATAAATCATTTTGTGGTGTTGTATATATATATATATATATATATATATATATATATATATATATATATATATATATATATATGGAAATAATTCAAAAATTACACTGGATATATTTCTACTGAAAAAATTTCTTTGACTCTCGTTGCCGTCTGATTTAAAATATAAATCATTCTGTGGTGTTGTAAATATATATGAAAATAATTCAAAAATTACATTTTTTGGTGTAGTTCGTTTTTTATTAACATTATGGAGAAACTAAAGTCTGATTTTCACAAAATTTTCACGATAATATAAAAAGATATATGGTGATATAAAATTGATGATAAAAAGTCTTTATCATAAGCGCCGAAAGTTTTGTGGTAATTTTATTTCGTATACGTTAAAACTCAATAATCCTTAACTAAGAGAGCTACAGGAATAAAATTTAAATCTAATATACATAGAGTAAATGTCGGTATTCAACATATATTTTTTCTATATATATTTATAAAAATTTTTCAAGGATATAAAATTATAAAATTTTGTAAAGTACATTTTTTCAAAATTTTCGTTCTAACGAATGAAAGCAAAAAATTCCTTTCGGATTCGAAGACTGCTCTCTTTCATTTGATACCAACATTGCTAAGAAGATATGGTCTAGAAATGATTAAATTCATTTTTGAAAATTTTATATCCTTAAAATATTGCAACCCTTTAAAAAGGAAAAAAGGTCAGAAAATTAAAAACTGAAAATTTAGTATTACTATATTTCCAAAATTTGAGATATATATGGTTTCGTTTAAGTGCAATAGGAATTTGCAACATCACGATATGGTGTAATTTATGCGTAAAAATTGTTGATAAGGGTTAAAATTAAAAGCCGTCATCTCACAAAACTGTGACGTGATGGAATTTTTTTCATTTATTTATACCATCTGTAGCACAAGTATCGTGAATTATGACAAATTATTTGCAATAATTTTTTTACTCTTTTGTTAATTTGTGTTATTAAAAAAAATTACTTTTTACAAAAAAAAAATATCTTTTTCAAATTAATAATTACATCTCAAATAAATAGTTTTATTTTTTGAGTAAAAATTAATAAGTAAATAAATAAAATAAGTAACTTGCACCAGTTGTCGTTTGCAAAAGGATAAGTTCTTGGGCGTGGAATTTTTCTCCTACATACTCTTTCGGATGGTGGCAATGCTTTCGGCAGTAATTGAAAAACAAATCAACTCAAATATTGAATACAAAACTGCGAGGGACCACCTCACATGTGTGCGATATATGCATATTGTTTTCCCTATTGTTTTTATTTATATACAAAATTTTAACATTTAAGGATATAGTTCGACTTTTTATTTTAGGAGCACATATAAACAAATTTTTGTTGGGTTACTTGTTTGTAGCCCTTTTATATAGTATTTATAGATGTAGTGATAACAGTGGTCAGGTGATATATTTTTGTTGCTTATAACTACGTTTATGTCTATGTAGTGGTAAACATGGGGTAACTATTGTTTATATTTGCATAATAAATGAGAGACTCAAAACCTTAGGAAAAGTTTTGCTCATCCACACATCAACATACGCATGTAAAAGCTTACAGTAGTTACAATAACAATAATAAAAAAATGAACATATTTGTAAAATAATGAATATAACCCTACAACTAGTTGTTAATTTTACTTATGTGTATAAGTATTATTGCAATTGTTATTTTTAGTACTATATCTTGTTTTGTTTTCTTTTTTCTAAAGTCACGTAATGCATTTACAAATACATGTATACAATTACACAAATACTTGTACATACATACATACATACATACATACACATATATACATACATACATACAAACTAACCAACTGATACAACAAATACAAGCATATTTATCTTAAAATACGCACACTCAAACAAATTCATATTATGAAGTTTTACAATGTCTGTAATAATTGGACACAAAGTACAATCATACATTTTTACATATACATACACAATCAAATGCATATTGTGTTTCATATATGTATATTAGACTGCACCAAAATTTACCGACTTTTGAATTTTGACAGTAACTTCTCATTTATTGGTTTCCAAAAATATGTTGTATGAAATATTTGAGAAATCATATATCGTTAGTTCGTGCCGCATAGGACCTGATATTTTTATAAGTTGCATTTATATGGGAAAAATATAGCCTTTTTACAGTTTTTAGAATAATTTAGCTACTTTGTAACTTAGTATTAAAGAATCGTAATTTACACATATTTATCTATCAAACAAGTTATAGAAAGAAAAAATCGGTTAAATAATTCTAAAGTTATTACGAATTCCCTAGACCATCAATGTATTTTACAACACTTGTATAATGAGTGTACAAACAAATTTTTAGTTTTTGAGACACGTTTAAATGAAATGCTTTTTTTAATTAAATTTGAAGCATTATTACAGAAAAGTAAGTTTTTGTTTCCGCAGGATAATTCAAAACCCTTTCCATTCTTGGTTAAAAAATGTTGATTTTTTTAAGACTGTTTCAAAACTCCAATTTCAAACTTTGTTAAACAAATTATAAAAAGGTTTAAATACAACTTTCCAGGTTTATAGACAACGCCACAGTAAATGAATTTGAAAAAGAGCTGAGTCAATGCCTTGTACAGCTGAGACGTATCTTTTTTTTAGTTTTTTAGTTATAAAGTAAATTACCTTTGAACAGATATTCAGACTAAATAAAATTATTGCATAATAAGATACACCATATATCGGAGAATATTCTTTGAAGTTTTTAAGAACATTGGAAAAGGTTCACCTTTCAAATGTTTAGTTTAAAAGTCAAAATATGAAATATTTAAAAATTTAGAAAAAAGAAACATAACGAAAAATTATTGTTTTATGTGAATTTGGATGCATAGATTCTGCGATGAATTCTGATGGCTTAGCATGACTTGCTAGAATGAGATAATTATTATTTTATTGATTCATAATATTAATAAAATTTACTTTACAAATATTAAAGAAAAGTTGTGTTTCAAAAAAAAAAAAAAAAAAAAAAAAAAATTAAAAAAATGTTAACCCCAAGCTCCATTTATGGTTAAACTTGGATTTTTTACCTTTAATATCAAGAAAGGTTTTCCAATTATATATTTTTTTTTTTTGTAAAATTTTATGGAAACCCAGATAAAACTAAATAAGTTTTCGTTATGTATTCTTTAAAAATTTTATATATTACAAAATTTCAATATTTGACCTACGTATTTCAAAGGTTATAATTGTTCAGCTTTCTTAAACACTGTAGAATTTTTTTTGTCATGGTGTTCATCCGATTATGTAATATTTCTGCTCAGCCTGTATAAAATTTAAAAAATTTGTTTCACAAAATTTTTAAAAGTCTGAAATTGGAATTTTGAAACAGCCTTAAAAAAATCAAAATTTTTTACTCAAGCATGGAAAGGGATTTCAATTATGCTGCAGAAACAAAAGCTTATTTTTCACTTATTGTGGTCCAAATTTAATTAAAAATACTATTTTATTTCAAAATTTCTTTAAAAAAATAAAAATTTTTAGGAGTTACACAAAAAATTGAAAAATCGGTAAATTATGGTGTATTCTAATGTATGTAGAAAAAAATACAATAAAAATTTTTATTGCATACTTTTAGGTTTTACTTTTATATATCTATGCAGATATAAATATTTTTGTATTGCATAAAGATTATTATGTAAATATGTATGTTAAAATATTTGTATTACATACGTATATATAGTGTGTACATACACATATGAGTATAAATATATGTATGTATGTTTGGTTTTATGCATAGCAATGAGAGCTCGCATACATTCATATAAATATAACCGGATGTTGTCGGACATACCGGATTTCCGTATGAATCATTGATGAGCTATTAACTCAATGATGTTGTAGCCCTTGCCTTAACTCTTAATTTTTTTTTTTTTTTTTTGCTTTTTATTTTACATATTTGTAAATGATTTTATTTTAATTTGAGATGACAACCTCTTTTGGTAAATCAGCTTCACTTATACATATGTAATTGTTCGTTATTTTTTTATTATTAATTTCCTTAGCCCTTTCATAATTGCTGTACACATTTGTAATGTAAGGATAAATATTTTGTGAAATTTCAAAAATCAAATGTAATTGAAGTACTGGCAATAACAATATTTAAAAGAAATATATTGAATATGTTTTAAAAGTAATCCCAGAGGTTAAAAATATTTGATGTAATAATTTTAATTTATTTAAACTTTTTAATGTAGAATGGGTTATGGTATAAAAGCAATCTTGTTTTAAATATTTTTTTAAAGTATTAATAAGAATAAAATTGCATTGTATAATTTTACTTAACAAAATTCGAGGTTTTACGTTGCTTGTTATGAAAGGCAAGTAAGGATATATAATTCGTCTAAATGAAAAGTCCTTTTATTACGTAAGTTAAAAAATAAAATTTAGACTAAAGCTTTAAAAAGTGTTACTAACATAAGTATAATGTAGATAAGTATTAGGAATATCTGAGGAGCTACAGAACAAAACGTACTTTTTTGCTTATTTGAATTTTCTGTAAAAAAGTTTCTACTTGCAATAAGTTACATTGAACTACATTAATTTCCTACAAAAGATCTTAGGAATGTGTGTTATCAAATGACTTTTAAATGTTAAAAAGTACTTTTTCTTAAAAAAATTGTGAAAATGTTTTTACTGACAATATTTTGACAGAATGTATTTAATAAATTATCCAAAAATTCTGAAAGACATATGTTCCACAAAAAAAAAAAACACTTAAGAATTGCCCAAATATCTGTAACCAAAACAAACACTAATAACGTATAATGGTTTAAACCGAGTGTTGTCATCTATTACTGAATATTCAGGACAAAATAGAAAATAGTTTGAACTAACTACAAGCTGTTATAGTGAAAACTCACTCGAGAAATGAAATATCGTAGGTTATAGGCCTTCTTGAGGATATCCATCATTAATCAGTTTTAAAAATTTGCAATACACCCTCCAAATCTGGAGTTTTTGACAAAAAGCTATTTTTAGGTAGGTTTTTGAATAAATGTATTTTGAATTCTATTAATCCTTTGTTTATTTTTCCTTTTAAATTTCTTTGGAAAGTAGAAGAAGGATGATTTTCAACCATGTGCATTTTGTTTGTTTTGGTCAAATGTTATTTTCCATCGTCTTACCAACACCTTAAGAAGAAGTTAAAAAACGGCTACCAGTATTCATGTTTAATAGCGTAAATCAAAATTTTATTCTTATCATTAAAGAAACCAAAATTTGAACATATTGTTTATGGTTTGAGATATAAATCTGAGTTTCAATCAAAACCATGATTATATCTATTCTAATATCAGCCAGTTTAACTGAATTAACATTTTTTAAATTTTGTTTATTATATTCGGCGTAAACAACCCGATTTAACTTTACTATTGTTTATTTTAAGTGTTATTATTAGTAGTTGTAAGCGAAAAGTGATTCGTATTAAAATATTTTAGTAAATAAAAATATTTTCATACAGTATCCATTTAATTCGGTATTCCTACCCGAACAAAAATAAAAGATGGTAAACTATTTTTGACATTCGTAAAAAAGAAATTTATAAAATAAATTGCAATTACATAATTATTTAAAAACAAAATAAAACAATAACTAAAAATATAAACAAAGGATGTTTATGGATGTGAAAAGGTAAGTAAAACTTATAGGATATTGTAATTAATTTTTTCAGTCCCCAATAGTTTGCCTGCAAACTGGAAATAATAAAATTTATTTTAGGTTTTTTGTTACCAACCCAAAATCTATGGCGATAATAGGGCAACAAGTTATTTAAATAAATTCAGAGAAAACAGGTCAATGATTTCTCCTAATTTCCATGAACAAATAAAATCATGTTAGAAGTTATTCAAACCAGACTCGAAAAGAAACCGTCATAAATCTTGGCACGTAGCAGTCGTATGTAAAAGAAATTTTAATGTTCAAATACAAGAATATCAGTAAGTGCTACCAAGAATGGAGTTTACTAATTTGCAAAAGTCAATTTCTTTCCAGAAGTTAAGGATAAAGTCTTTTATTTATATATATAATGTACTTATGTATGTATGTGTGCATTTATGCATGTTGATATATTCTGTTTATATTTATGTACATATTTATTTTATTTCAATACAACTAATAACAAGTAAAATGTCATAAGACAGTTTATATTTAATTAACAATAGAATGCAGATTTTAATTACATTATTTCTAACCGAATTATTTATTTAATTCTGTTATGAACATCATATGTATTCATGAGAAATATTACATGCAATCGACAATATTCGATTGGCAGAAATTTGGTTGCCGCAACGAATCTGTCTTCTGTGTGCATAAAATTTCACATATTCATAGCAGAAAAGTGTAGAAACTCCTCTGTTCCACAGACTCTTAGGACCAAATTTTGGTTCTTATCCGATTCAAATATTTTTACTTCTTAAAGCTCTAAGTAAAGTCTATGAAAAGCATGCTTGCATTTGATATCTAAACTGTATAGTTTTAAACTAATTTACATTTGAAATTTCAACTATGTTAGTTTAGAAAATTTTTGGTGTAGTTTTTTAAAATCCAATTTTGTAAATTCTTTCCAGTTAACGAACAAAATTATTTATTGAGTAAAGAAAACTTGAAGTCGATAACTTTTCAGAGTCCAAAAGTATATAAAATTATGTTTTTTCTCTAAAATTAAATTTTATTTAAGAATATATAACCGTTTGATAGCTTTTCGAAAGGTATCACAGTGATGATTTTTAAAATAAAAACGACCGTAATAATCTAATAGAGCTAATAGAGCTAAGTATCGATATTTTGATCTTAACCTATATATTCTAAAATCGCAAAGCTTAAGTATAAAAATAGATTACAGTATCGTATTCTCAGCTATATTATGACAATTTTGCAAACGTGATTCATTGGATTTAAAGCAAAACTGGATTTTATGAGAAAAATTAAAAAAAAAATAACATTTTGGGGATTTTTACTGCTTTTTTCTTTTTTTGGAATTGAGAAATTCCTTTTACATTTTTTTTACACTTTATAAATTTAAATGATAAAGTATACAACCATCGAAAATTTCCCTAAAATATCTTAACAAACAACGACCTTATTACAGATAAAATATTTATAGTTTCTTCAAAAACCAACCTTTTACAAAAATTTTACTTTAATTCCGAAAACCTGAAAAACCTAGGACTCAATTTTTTCCAAATAAATGCCCTAGCTGATGTAATTCTTAATTTTGTCGAAAAATATTGAAGTGAATATATTCTATAGAATCAATACAACGCTACTTCAAACTTTATTATCGGAAAAACGATATAAAATTGCTTTATATTGAAACTAATTACTATAAATCCTATTAAATCTCGCATTATTGCTATTATATGATGATATGGCAATGAAATGAAAGTGGAGAGTTTTGGCATTATATTGAATTGCATTTTTTTTATAATCCAAACAAAAGTTATAGAGACTTCGAGCATGTAGAACCAATATAGCCATTTTTGAAGACATTTTATTTAAATTTTATGTAATTTTTACATTAGGTTTAGTGTGAAAGCGTTATTTGGAAGATTTTAAAATATATTTTAAAGCTTGAGCAACGATAAGTTTAGTATTTCTATTTTTTTAGAATTAAATTCATTACTTTTATTTTTAATCTGTGAAGGGAAGGTAAACTATGTTTTTTTTTATCAAAGAATACAAAGAAAAGGAACTGCCTTAACTTCCTATAATAACATTTCTCTCTCCTAACATACAAGTTTCGTGTGCATTATACATATATGTGAGAGAGAAAAACAACACAAAATTAGAAAAATTTTTCTTTAAAATTGAGAAAAATTACATTCGCGACACATATTTTTACTAGTACGAAATATCTTTGTTATTTAAAAAACAATTTTAAAACAGTTTCAAATTATTTTCATATTCATCAACAAAAAGCCAAAAAATGTAATTATGTTTGTGGATGTAATCCTCATCAAAAGATGGAAATCTGCAAATATGATTGTGGTGAATTATATTTAATAGTTTTTGAATCCTATTTTGAGTAATTATATATACATATAAACAAAATTTAACTAACACAATCATAAAGTCGGATTTTGCTGACAAGCCTTCCATGCTTTGTATTCTGTGATTTTTATATTATATTTGATTTTGTTTTATAAATAATTAGCATGAAAAAAGGTTAAGTCAGTCAACCATGTACTACTCTACGCCATTATTTACACGCGTAAAACTCATGTTCAGATGTGATCCTTATATACTTACGCAACCATATTTAATTCAAAATCTATTATTTATATGAAATTTAAGGCGCTTAGAATGAATTTCTAGAGTGGATTTATGTTCAATTATGAACAGATCCTCTTCAAATTTGCTACTTCGATTTATAGTTTTATAGATTTTAATTGTTGCAGATAAAATCACAAAGTAAATTGTTTGTATTCAATTTGTGCGTGTTAAAGTGATATTCTGAAATTGTTGTTGTATGGGAGATGTGGCCGACCTTTGAGAATTTTAATAGCATGACTTATACGCGAATAGAAAATTATCATGCAACATTTTATTTCGTTACTAACATTTTTATGGTATTTATATACGTTTAACTAATGTTCATATGTAAACTATGGTTAATTAGGCAACTAAACTCTTAAAAATTGATAGTATATCTAATACCGGCAAAAATTCTATCTGGTTCGAATTTCACATAAACAATAACAAATTCAAGACAATTCTGATCACTTAAGTATATTTACGGGAAACATTTGTAAGAGAGCTAGGTAAAATAATAGACCAATTTCAAATGCTTTCTATAAGATTCAGAACCACAAAAACTACGGTGCCAATTATCATTAAAAAATATTTCGAAAACAAAATTTACATTAACACTGACAGAAATTTTTAAAATTTTTTAAAATATAAACTGTTGGAGCTAAATGGACTGTTTTTAAATTTAATATAGTTACAGATTAATTTGTTAGAAA
The DNA here is from genome assembly GCA_932274085.1 of Protocalliphora azurea. Classification (NCBI taxonomy): domain Eukaryota; kingdom Metazoa; phylum Arthropoda; class Insecta; order Diptera; family Calliphoridae; genus Protocalliphora; species Protocalliphora azurea. Next base: position 80,303,148 of record OW026523.1, on the reverse strand, counting down.
ATCTCAAGGATATTTTCGATTTTTGACACTATACTGGCCCAAAGGGTTACAACAAAAAATTATACTATCATTTGATACCCATATTGGTATTGTTGAGCAACTGAAATATTTTAAAATAATTCATAAAAAAATATTAATTTTAAAATTTCATTGAAATGAGAATGAAATACTGAATACACATTATTATCATATAATGTATCTACTTTCATATACACATAATTTGGTTCATGTGTAAAAAATTCTGTTATAAAATTTAATGCTTTAAATTTGTTTAAAATTATTTTTTCTGAAACTTTAAAATCTATTCATTTAAACATAAATATCTTCCAGAACTTTTTTTCCAATTTCAGTTGCAAAATAAATGAATACAATTTAAGTAATTTCCGCAAAAAAAATCTATATTATCACAATAACTACTCAATTGCAAATTAGTCTGCCTACTAAATTCCATACATTGACAACCTATAATTTTTTTGGTTAGTTATACAAATTTTAGCTCAAAAATTAATCAAACTGACGTTTGTTAGATTTAAGCGAAAATTCAAAAGCAGCAGTAGCATCAGTAGTCGTTAGACAATTTGAAATGGTTTTTGTTCTATTTGGCGGACAATGGCACTAGTTACTGTTGTTTGTCTCTCAATGCAACTCCCACATTGTGTTTTTGTCAAAATGCTGGTAGAATTCGTATTTAGTAATTGTTTTGCAACATATAAAATTTTGCCATTTTGTTCATTTAACATGCTGCATTGTTAGTTTGGTTTCAGTTGTATTTAGTTGATATTTGTTGTCCTATGCAACAGTGTTTTTATGTATGTGTGCGAATGTATTTATATGTTTTATTCATTGCAACTGACAAGCAAACCAATGCAGTATTTGAATTTACATTAATGTTACTTTATGTCGAATGTATGTGCGTGTATTCAAAAATGACATTCCTACCACATTTATATTTCTATGACAGTTTTTCAAAGTACTGAATATCCATTCATGATGCGGGAATTACATTGTTTGTAAGTTTTTAACATTTCTTGTGAAAAATGTTGGCTTGTTTGTGTTTAAAAAATCATGTCATCTGACTAGTATGGCAAATATTTAAAGTGTAGTGGTATAAAAATATTAATAAATTTTATTTGAATTTTTATATGTCTTAAATGTGGCTTAAAAAATTTTTAAGTTTTTATCACATAGTATATAGAACAATTAAATTGCTTTATACAATTAATTACATTCTTATTGTGTTTGCCATTTTTTTTTTATCGAAAATATTATATTAAATGTTTGTGATCATTAAATTGAAATAAAAAAATATGTATTTGAGATTTTACTTTTTTGGACTGTTACAAAAAAGAAAAAAAAATACCGTTATATATTATTCAATTTTATAAACTTTTTTTACAACAAAAACTTCGTTGATGTATAAAATTCTGTAACAATTAAAATTAATTAAAGTGATAATTACGAAATGTATTTTTTTTCATCGAACCTGCATAAAATGCTATATCAAACAATATTTTTTGCATTATTATGCGTGAATACGCATATTGTAATTAACAGATAATAAAATTAAAATTAATGCAAACATGCACTTTCATTCATTCGCTTATATTGTATATAGATTGTATATAGTACATTACGTACGTACACTCAAAGTAATTAATCAGCGGATGGGAAAATTATTAACATTTATTAACTTAAAAAAGGTTTATCAACGATGAGAAAATCACTGCAAAAGAACATAAAATAAATCCAAAAGCTATAACAAGCATCTGAGACGTATGATTAATATTATTAAATTGTAATTATAAGTTACTCATACGTCAAATATGCATATTTAGGATATAATAATATTGCTGCAAAAGATAGCACAATAAAATTAATAAAAAAAATTATCGTATTAAGGATTATAAAAAAATACTGGAACTAGAACGAGATACGATGGGTGCCTTTTATCTTTTGCAAAAAAAAAAAAAATATAAAACAATATCGGGTATGTGATGGAAATAGATTTCGAAAACAAAACGAATTGAAATCGAAAAAATTTGTGATGTTTTTTTTCGTTTTTTTTTTTTATATTGATGAAAATAACAGTAACCTCACTTTTTATCAGATTTTATGATAAAATTTTAAGTGTTCCACGAAAATTATTTCCTTGGTTTTCAATAGTGCTGTATCTTATTAAGGAAAAATTAAACATTGTTCCAAAAATTACTCTTAAAATAGATCGAAATTTATCACAAATTTTCAAAGTAGTCAGTTTAAAAACGATCGCTTTTCATCACATACCTGTATTATTTAGTTATAAAAATGGCAGCATTGTTTTTTATAGAGTAGTATTAATGATAATTAATACATTTTCTGATATATTTGAACCAAGTAGTAAGTCAGTATTTTCACTTTGATTCAAGCACCTTAAGATGTATATATTTAATACAGTAACCGATTTTCTGGTGTCGAAACACGTTGGTCAAGTAATTTATTTTGACAAAGGGTAGTGCAATAAAATTATTGGATATCAAAGTAAGGCCGTATGGAAACTAACTATGTGTTGTGATGATATTGGCGGTTTTCTGAATCAATGCATATTGTAATAAAAAATTAAATTCTGCGGCGTTAAATAAACCAAAACTTTTTATAACAAGATATTGGCATCTTTGAAAAGAGAAAGATTTCAACATCTTTAAAATTAAAAAAAAAAACAGAAAGTAAAAATAAACTATAACTTTCATCACTTCAAGATGCGAAATTTTAAAAAGTTGTAGATAATGCTTATAACATGTGAAAGCGACGTTAATTAGCCACCTTCATTTGTTTGACCTGGCACTAGATAATTTACTAAAGTGTCTAACCAGCGTTATCGTTGACACTTTTTAAGAAATGTCAAAAAATGGGGTTTAAAAAAAAGTTGCCAAAAAACAATACCTTAAGATTTGTTTATTTGTTAAAAAACTCAAATTATATAAAAAATACATCTTCATTTTAAATTTTAATTAAAGTAATGTAATTTTAACAGTAAATTTAATCGAAAGATTTAAAAAAGTTTTGAAAAATATCATATTTTAAAACTTCAAATTATATCCTGTATGCTTCCGTAAAATAATATTTCAAATATGAGAGCTTTATAGGTTCCTATACATTATGTATGGAGTTTTCTAACTTATATTACTTTAATTAAAATTTTTTATGGAAATTGATTCATAACTTTTAATTTATATGAATGTATTTTAATAAATAAATCCGCTTTAGTAATATTCATACTTATTTGTAAGTGTGATTTATTTTGCACTTTTAAATAAGTTAGATTGTAATCATATTCCTATACAATAGATCAACTATCATATAATAAAATTTTAAAATATATAAATATTAAAAGCTTTATAGAATTATTTTCAAGTATTCTGATAATGAAAAAACGGACAGTATTTGAATATTAAGGGGAAAAAAAGTATTTAAGTGAGTTATATGCATGAATATTCAACAATTTTTATTTATAAGTTGTATACATTTGTGCGAGTTCTTCACTCGGAATCTAGTCTTCCAAATCATCGTCTAGCAAATCTTGAGCTGAAATCATGGACTCCGTTCCGTTGAGGCCCTGTTATGAGCCAATTAAAATATAAATCAGGATGGAGGTACTCATGGAATCTATTTTTTAATTTTCCTAATCCTGTCCAAAAAAATTCAGCATATGGTATTTGAAATAGTTGTTCATAAACTTTATAATTAGCTTTGCTTTTTTTAATTGTCGTTTCATTTATAAATTCTCCTGGAGTTTTTATTATACCATTATATTGAAAAAATCTCAAAATAATTAATTTCTTCATTGCAATTAATATATTATAGGTCGAGATATCTCAAAGAACTTTTAGTCATTTAGCATATTGTCTTAAAAAGTTTCCATTTAGTTCCATTTTAAAAAAGGAGCTAAAAAGTTGGCCAAGTATTTGAAAAAGGGCAATTGGCGACTAAAGCCGCCTAACGCTAGTGGTCGATATAACTTTTGTAAATATTATAAAATATTTTTAAAAACTTAAATTTGCCATCCTGAAGAAAAACTGGGTACAGAGTTTTATCACGGATGGTCTCTAGTTTTATCCATATAAAAATTTTTCACATGTGAGAATGATTGTAGCAGGCTGATATTTATTCGAAAATAAATAGTGAACATTTTACAGGGATATTTCTGTAAGTTTTTTGCTGCAACATTTCAACAAAAAATATAAATATATTGCAGAGTTCCTTATCTATTGTTTGACACCCAAAATGGGTTGATAAAATATTCGTAAATATTTTATATAATTTTTCTTAAGTGTGTTCTTCGAAACTTTTGAATCCTTTTAAGAGAAAATTTTACGTCTTGGAGAAAATCTTAGTATACAGTTTTACTACTTTTGGTGTCTAGTTTTATGCATATATTAATCTCTTCATGTGTTAAAATGACCGCACATCGTAAGTTAAAGAAAATCATTTCATAAAAATTTTTAATTGTAAAATTAAATTTTTTGAGTAAGACGTTTTTTAATTAACAATTGGAGACAGAAATAGTCTCGCAAAAAAAATTTTTTGAAAACGTAGGACCTTAAAAAGCATAATAATTAATGATTCCGGTGTCAGACTTAATTTATATTGTGTAGTTTTACCGTTTCTCATAACATGAATAGCAACACTTGTATCAGCAAAATCTGAAAAAGAAATCCTAGAGGAAGTTGATTTACTTTTAATCCTAATTTATTTCGTTCATCTTTTGTTAAAAAAAAATGTTTCAATTTACTTGAGCGCACACGTTATTTTAAAATAGTTTCTATAGCTAATGAGGTATATTAAGAAATAAGTATAATAATCGATTTAGTAACTTCAAAAAATTAGCTTAGGTTTTCTGAATTTGGAAAATAAAATACAGTAAGCGAAATTAAAAAAAATCTTTGCAGGTATAAATACACAAAATTCTTAAATGAATGATTCTGTAGAAATAAAGTTATTAATAAAAATTAGCAATTATTTTTATTCAAGGTAATTTTAAAACCAAAAACTTAGAAGCTGAGTTGAAATTTCCTAGGCTATAGCAAAAATAAAAAGGTATTTAGCTTTTGGAACCATATATTAAGCAAACGAAGCAACTACATAAGCCTCTTTTTAGAAGAGCTTAGGAACACAGGTCATGCTTCAGTTGTAATCAACTTACAAAACAATCGAAGAATCGTAGAATATGGTACCCAATATTTGTGTACTAATCATATCCATTAAAAATATCCATATGTGTGGGATTCTACTAAAAATTTTACTACAAAAAATTTTCTATTCAACATAATAAATTTGATAAAATTTATACTGTATAAATGAAAACTTTCATTATATCTTTTATATAAACGCAGCTCTCAGCGTTAACGTTTCGCGATTTTAATCGCCAATTGCCCCATTTTCCACCACATGGCTATTTTTTTTTTTTTGGCCCTTTTTTAATGAAACTAAATGGCGGCTTTTTAGGACTATGTGCTAAACGACAATTTTTTTAAATATCTCGACCAATTATGTAATTATTCCATCGAAGAAATTAATTATTTTGAATTGTTTTACAATATAGAGATTAGAAAAAATTGCGAAGAATTTATAAATGAATTAAAATTGTTAATAACTAAAGCTAATAATAAAATTTATGAACAACTATTTAAAATATCAAATGCCGCATCGTTTTGGACGGGATTGAGCAAATTAAAAATGGATCTAATGAATACTTATATCCTCATTAATATTTTTATTTGTGGTCATAGCAGTGGCTCGTTGGAACATCTTTTTAATTATCACTGACGAAAAATAAATTGTCCAACAGATTTAAAGTCAACACTTATTAGATGGGGATTTGTAAGACTAGAGTCGCAGTGAATACCTCGGACAAAAGTACAGAAGTTTAGCTAATAAAAAGAGAAAAAAAATTATCATAAATTATTTTGAATTTTGTGGATTTTCTTAAAATACAATATATATGTATATTGTTTACGCGCATAGTGTAAACAGCAACTAATTATTGTTCAGTGGCTGTTTTCTATGTTTTACCCTTTGGCTGTTATACATAATTTTTTGTAATAATCACTTACTTTTGTAAACCCCGAGCGTACGGTATGTAGAAATTACGAAAAAACCCGAGCTAAATAAAACCCCAAGTTATATAGAAAAAATTCTAATACCCGTTTTTTTTTTATTTTCTGTGTATATTTTCTATAAAAATATTTCAAGCCAAACATTTTTTGATGGTCCTTAACCGGATATTTAAGGAACCCCCCGTGAACTTGGAATATTTTTAAGAAAATATTTTATTTTCAAAACCTTCCTTTTGGAAACCCGCACTCCTTTTTGGATAAATCCTGTTTTGTTTTTATTTTTTTTTTTTTTTTTAAACATCCCCTAATTCCCTCAAACAATTAAAAAGGTATGTTTTTGAATTTATTGTGAAAAGTGCAAACAAAAGAGATACAAGTGAAAAAGACAAAAACCAACAAACAAGATCAGTGCTAGAAACACAAATTTTCGTCGGCAAAACTCAATTGAACAAAAAGTGGTAAAATTCCCTTTGTTATTTTTTATATTACCCCAAAGTGTGTTTTTTTTTTTATTCGCGTGTGATTTTCCATTTTTTAACAGTGATAAAATAAAAGTGTTAATCATTAATTTTTCATTTCATTTTTGATTTACCATAACACTAGTGCTGTATAATTTTTGTCAAACGAATAAACCGGTTACTACTAAATTTTATTTGATAAAGTGCATTTTTACTGTTTTTTACATAATTATAACTCATTTGTGAAAAAATTTGTGCACTTTATTAATTTAATATTGTTTTACCCGGGATAAAATAAATCTGAAGAATTATTTATATATTTTTTGACGAAAATTAATTTATTCGTTTACCCGAAAGTGAGTAACCGTGTTTATTTATTATCTGTGCTAGTGTATTTATCATTTTTATACCATTTGTAACTGCGAAAGTGATTTTATAATTAATTGTTTTGTTTCAAAATATTTTTAACCCGAAATTTTTACGAAAATTGTGATTAAACCCCTTAGAATTTTGAATATTTGTTCTGAATTAGTGAACAAAGTATAAAATCTCTTTCGCTATTATTATTTTACCGTATTTTTTTGAAATTAAACTCTACTTTTTTATATCCACCCTTTTTTAATATTTACTCTTTATTTTTTTTTTGAAACATTACTCTATTTATTTTTAAATTTATACAACTTTGTTGAAAACTTATTGACTTTTTTCGAATTTTTCCCGTTATATGCAAAATTTATTTTTTGTTTTTTATTATTTTTACCCCTTTTATATAAAATATCAATTTTAGCGTGATAATTTTCAAGTTTTTTTTTTTCAATTAATTTTGAAATAATACTTTTTATTAAAAAAAAGACAGCTAATTTACCCCTTTTTTGAACGACTAGTTCGACTTTTTATTTTTAACACATTTTTAATTGCTTTTTTTTCAAAATTACCCAATACAAATTAAGATCAAAAATGGATCTATCAGCTTTGATTCGTAATACAGATCGTTTAGCAGATTTTGAGGCTTATGTTGCCATTATACCCGTTTCTGAACACAGAATTGGTTCGTTAGTTAGTCATGAAAAGGAACTTAACCGTTCATGGGAATCTGTTAGGTCAACATATGACACTTTGTTGATTGAGGCTGAACAAAAGAAAAGTCAGCAAATTGTCGAGGTTAAGTCCCGATATATGGGCTCTCATAGTACATATAACCGTGGTATATCATTAATTACGGCCCATATGGACCGCTTAAAGTCGGCCGCTCAGGCTGAAAAGTTAATGAAAACATCAATACCCATTATGAATTTACCCCCTTGTGATATCCTTATTTTCTATGGTGGCTATAAGAGCTGGCCCTCTTTCCGAGACATGTAACCCCCGATTAACACCAGTTCAAAAACTATATTATTTGTTGCAAAAACTGCCAAAGATGCCCACGATGTCATACAAACCGTCCCGTTAACTAACGATGGCTATGCAATTGCATGGAAAAAGTTGGTTGACACGTATGAGAACGAAGGGGCCCTAATTAATGAACAACTTCGTACTCTTTTAAGTAATAAACCTCTATCCCAAGAAAATAGTCCAAATATAAAAAATCTACAGCGGACTATTAATGATTGTATTACGAATCTTTCATTGCTTGAAGTAACCCCAGAAGAAGTTATCAAATACAAACCCCTATTAATTATAACCCTTCAACTTCTACAGCCGATCAAAATACCCATACTTATTCAGCACATCTGAACCAAAACCCCCATTCTACAGTCCTCTTAGGCTCGACTATATGTATAGTACACATTAAGGATATAAGATGTGTCGCTCGAGCGCTGGTTGACCCCGGTTCGCAAGGTACCTTTATTTCAAGGAGGTTACAAAGGAAACTTGCAATTTCAACCTTTTCTGTGCCAACGACTAACATTACTGGCATGATGGATTGTTATGCTGGAAAAGCTTCAACAATGTGTGTTGTAACTGTCGGATCTCCGATCGACCCCAATTTTAAACTGAAAATTTGCGCATATGTTGTTGATAAAATTACCTCAAATTTCCCCGATATTACAATGACCGATGTTATGTGTACCCATATGGATATTCTTTTCGGAGGAAATGTTTATCCCAAAATTTTAACTAAGGATGTTAAAATACATCCAAATGGCAACCTGATAGCCCAGAGAACAGTTTACGGTTGGATAGGAACTGGTGAAGTTCTTCAATCTGAACCCCTACACTCTGTTGCAAACTTTTGCTCCCAAATTAATTTAAATAATCAACTTTCTCGGTTTTGGGAACTGGAAGAAGTTCCACTAGCGACCCATTTTTCAGAAGCCGAAGAATATTGTGAAGAACTTTACCACCACATATCGAAACCCCCATGGTCGCTATGTAGTTTCACTCCCCTCTCGTCCAGAATTTCTTAATGTGATAACTTTAGGAGATTCTCGATATAGCGCCCTGTCAATTCAAAAGAAATGAAACCCGTCTTTTAAAGCACATTACGATAGTGTGATTAATGAATATTTTGAATTGGGACATATTAGAGCTGTTGAACCCCCGAGTGAAAATGCGACCACATATTATTTACCCCATCACACCGTATTTAACCCGATAGCATCACTACTAAACTGAGTATTTAATGCTTCAAACCCCTCTTCCACTGGTGCGAGCTTTAATAATATTTTATACCCCGGGCCTGTTTTGCAGGCAGACCTTACGGTACTAATCCTAAAACGGCGACTTTTCAAATATGTCTTTAATGCGGATATTGAAAAGATGTATCGCCAAATACTGATTCATCCCGATCAAACCCAATTCTAACGAATATTGTACCGGGAAAACCCCGAAGTTGACGTAAAGGACTATTAGTTAAATACGGTCACGTTCGGAGTGAACTGTGCACCTTATTTAGCGATTCGAACTCTTATATTATTGGCAAACGATTGTGAACCCCGAAGTCCTGCGGCATCTGAAATTTTGAAAACCCAAATTTATGTCGATGATGTACTTGCTGGCTCTCATGAGCTAGAAAATGCTTTTAGGAGACGGGTTGAACTGACTCATGTTCTTAATTCGGCTGGTTTCATTTTGAGAAAATGGACAGCTAATCATATTCGTCTCTTAGAAGATTTATCCCGTGAGAACCTGCTTGATGCAGACTTCTTAAAAATTTCAGATGCTAGCAATACGAAAACTTTCGGCTTGCGATGGAATGCAAATAATGATTACTTTTATTTTAGACTAGTTTCGCAGCCTCTTAGGAATAGAATTACAAAACGTGCTGTCTTGCTAAGCTTTTCGATCCAGCAGTTTGGCTATCCCCAAATATAATTGTAGCAAAAATTATCATGCAGCAAATTTGGAAAGACAAGACTGATTGGGATGATAATTTAAAACCCTTAACCCTAATTCAGTGGCAAACCTTTTTACCCCAATATCGAGAAAATTAATATTCCAATATGGGTTAATTTTCACCCTGATTCCGATATTGAACTTCATGCATTTTGTGATGCATCAGAAAAAGCTTATGGTACAGTGCTTTGTCTACGAAATGCATCAACAAATAATATCTCGGCGCACTTACTCGCGTCCAAAACGAAAGTAGCTCCCGTAAAGTGTGAAACATTACCCCGTTTAGAACTTTGCGGAGCGGCTTTGATGGCAAAAATGATAGAATCGTTGAGTAGTCAATTAAATCTAGACAAGAGAAAGATTTATCTGTGGACTGATTCTACCATAGTTTTATCTTGGCTCAAAAAACCCCATGCCATTGGCCCACTTTCGTCCAAAATAGAGTTGAGTTAATTTTAAAGAAGGTTGGTAACGAAAATTGGTTTCATGTTGACTCCCAAGATAACCCCGCCGAGCTCGCAAGTCGCGGAGCTATAGCTCGTGACTTAAATGAAAATTCCTTGTGGTGGCATGGTCTTTCCTGGCTAACGAAACCTCAAGAATATTGGCCCCAGCATTCTGTTACCGATCATCAACATTTAGAAGTTCAATAATTTTTGGTTCAGACAAAACCCTCTTGAGCGCTTTTCAGATTTACCCCGAGCAATGCGAATTATTTCGTATTGGTTCAGGTGTTTAACATATTTGAAAACTCAAAAATATTTGTACAACATCTTAGATTTAACCCAAAAAGAAATGAAATTTACTCGTGATCGATTATTGCTCGTATGTCAACAGAATTTTATTTAGGAATATATATAATATTCTTTAAAAAAATACGCCTTTACCGACAAAAATGTATTTGCTCACACTGAACCCCTTTATCGACTCAAATGGTTTCGTAAGAATCAATGGTCGATTAGTCAGATCATCTGGCTTGACATATGATGAGCGATACCCAAGGATTTTGCCTTATTCGGCACGTTTTACCCGTTTATATGTGGAACATGTCCACAAATGTTCAGCCCATGGCGATCATTCTCTAATGTTCCGATTAATAGAAGTGAGTTTTGGGTCCCGAAATTAAAGAACTTAATTCGTACTGTGATGCATAATTACAAGGAATATACAGTTTACAGGAAAAAATCCTGCCAGCAGATAATGGCTGCATTACCCCCTGAACGAGCGTCTTTTTCGAGACAGTTTACCCATACCGGATTAGATTTCGCTGGTCCGTTCGATATTAAGTCTTACATTGGTAGGGCTTGTCGAATTACTAAGGGCTATGTCCTTGTGTTTGTTTGTTTTGCAACAAAGGCAATTCATTTAGAGGCGACCGGTGATATATCGACGGAAACATTCCTTGCTGCATTCTCCCGACTTTTCTCCCGACGAGGCTGTCCTTCACATTTGTACTCGGATAATGGTACTGCCTTTGTAGGAGCGGCTAATATCCTAGAAACAGACCGCAAACATTTTTTACCCGATTTAAGAAGGAAAGTCTTAGTACGAAATAGTTTTCAACCCACTGAGTGGCATTTTATACCCCCTGGAGCACCTCATATGGGCGGCTTGTGGGAAGCCGGCGTAAAGAGTGTTAAAACTCATTTACGAAAAATTTCTGGAGTTCAAAAATTTACCTTTACGGAATTTACGACAATGTTGTCTCGAATATAAGCATGCCTGAATTCAAGATTCTTAACTGCTATAAGTGAAGTTCCCAATTTAGTTCCTTTAACCCCTGGGTCATTTTCTTATTGGAGCACCTCTTCTTTCACCCTCTGAACCCGATCATTCTGATCTTTCTTTGAGTGTAGCCAACAGGTGGCAAAAACTCAAGGTCCTACATCATCAGTTTGCTCAACGATGTAAAGAGGAATACCTCAAAGAACTCCATCGTCGTGTAAAATGGAAATATCCAGAAAGGGACTTCCAAGTAGGAGATTTAGTTGTTGTTCGTCAGGATAATTTACCCCCCAATGAGTGGCGTCTAGGCCGAATAGTAAAGACCCATGTCGGACAGGACTCTAAAGTCCGCTCAGCGGACGTGAGAAGAGCTTCTGGCATTTTCACCCGCCCAATAGTGAAGCTTGTTCTCTTACCCAAAGAAACCAACTAATTCCCTCTTTTTTTCTCTTTTTTTTCCCCTTTTTTTCCGAGGAAGATGTCATCTATTTCTCGCCGTTTAGAAGTGCACCGCATACCCGTTGAGGCACCAGAATCAGCTGGATCCAGAAAAGCCCCACGTGACGAGAGCCTTCGGGACTGTCATTTATGTAAGAGCGAGCACGCGTTGAGGAAGTTCCCGCGGTTCCGCAAAATGTCAGTGGGGGAACGGTGGGAAACGGTAAAGAAATACCGTTACTGCTTTAATTGCCTCGCTCACTCTCACATGAAAGACAAATGTACTTCACGTGAGAGATACAGCGAGTGCATGTCGGAGCACCACACGTTCCTCCACCGGCATAAAAAGGTACCCAAAAGAAGTACTAGCGCGGCAGCAACCCCCAGGAGTGACAGTCGCAGGGCTTCAAGTTCTTCTAAGCCCAAACGCCGAAGAAATAAAAAGCGCACCGCAAAAGCTAACACCGCCAACAAAACCCAACAACAACAATGCTGCCCCCATCAGCATCAACAGCAGATTTATCTGCCGCAACAGCAGCTCTATCTGCCGCAACAGCAGCTCTATCCACCGCAACAGCAGCCTCACTATTAGCAGCAATACCCGCAACTATAGCAGCAGCTGCACCCACAGCAAGAACAATTACAACGGCAGTAACTACAGTCAAATAACCCGGCAACAATAGTCATCAATATAATGTCCGGACATGTTGTCTAATTTTTATTTTTGTTTTTGCTAAAATTTAAAATTGTTTGAAATTTAAAAAATGAATTTATTTTGAAAAAATGCACCCTATTTCTATTTATATTTTTTTTAACTCTGTTTTCAGGTGTTAGTTATTACCCGCGTTATCTTTAGCCTTCCTTGTTGCAGTATTGCAAGGGGGCAGGATGTTTACGCGCATAGTGTAAACAGCAACTAATTATTGTTCAGTGGCTGTTTTCTATGTTTTACCCTTTGGCGGTATTATTTGACATTTTTCCATCTCCTTGTTATACATAATTTTTTGTAATAATCACTTACTTTTGTAAATCCCGAGCGTACGGTACGTACAAATTACGAAAAAAAAAACCGAGCTAAATAAAACCCCAAGTTATATAGAAAAAATTCTAATATCCGCTTTTTTTACTTTCTGTGTACATTTTCTATAAAAATATTTCAAGCAAAACATATATATATATATAAATTAAGACTTTTAATTTTATTAATTGCTTTATTATTAAAGCATTTCTTTTATACAGCTAAATTCTAATTTTAATTAATCAATTATTATTTCATTATTAATCAAACTAATGTTAATTAAATCCATTGGTAAGTTTAGGCGTTCACATTTGTTGTGGTAATTTTATATTTTGAAATTTATTATTAATCATAATATTTTTTTATTTTTTAACAGTGTAATTAATTAATAAGCAAATCTATCTTTTTGGTGATATAATATCATATATTTCATTTCAATAAACACTGTTTTTTTTCCAGCACTTTTTTCTTTTAGCACATCACAGCAAATATTGTATTGCGGTTAATTACAATCATTTGAAAAAAAACAGAAGATAATAGAAAATAATAGTAAATTGAAATCATATAAAACTTAATAAATTTAATAAATATTAAAAAAAGTTTTATTTTATTTATATAAAACTTGTATTACAAATTCGTACACATACTCATAAATAAATATGATTATATTTTCATAATTTTATAAGTTATTACTACATGTTGGTAGAAAATCAAATGAATGAAAAAAATGCCCAGAATTTATCATTTATATTTTAAGTTAAAATGTCAGAAAAATTTATCACGTACTTTGAAAGTATTCCATAAAAATGCAGCAAATTAAATAGAATAAAAAGTTGTTGAATGTTTGTGGTAAAGTTAAGACGAAGTGTGGAAATTCTACAGGTTACTGTAAAAAGAAAAAACTGTTGTTGCTTTACATTTTAATAGCATTTTGGGCAAAAAAGAAATATGTATATATTTGGTAAGAAAAATTAAATGGACCAGCACTTATCTCCATATATTTTTGTAGAACAGTAGTAGTAATGAACGTTTATAAATGATTTATATTAAACAAGATTTAGTTTAAATTCGGACCAAGTGAGCTGTATATATGTATAAATCAGTAGGTGGAAAACTGACCATGGCTTTCATATAAGCCCATCTTTCTAAAATCACTTTAAAGTGCATAAGTCCTATATTATCGCTAGCATGACAATAATATTTAACCTGAATAAGTTTTATATGGGTAGAAAACCTAGTTCAAATTTTTACTATACTCGGTTCATTATAAACCATAGCTCCCATATAAAACCTACATTCGGGAATCACGATATTACTCATACATATGTTTTACAGAAATATAATCTACACCATCATATCTTATAATAACCAATCGACACTTGACAATAATATTTAACCTGAATAAGTTTTATATGGGTAGAAAACCTAGTTCAGATTTTTACTATACTCGGTTCATAATAAACCATAGCTCCCATATAAAATCTACATTCGGGAATCACGATATTACTCATACAGAAATATAATCTACACCATCATATCTTATAATAACCAATCGACACTTGACCATAGGTCCCATAAAAGACCCCCTCAACGAATATTAAAAACGCATGATGTAGGGTATCAAATAACGGGATATGTTTTTTTTTCTTGTTTTATCGAATAAATCTTCTGAAGTTATTAATAAAATCACAACAATTATTTTAATTACGGATATACTGCCTTTTACTTATTCTTAATTTGATGCATTAAAACTCAAAAGATATTTTTTTTTCTTTTTTTTGCCATATTATTAAATATGACGTAAATTTTACGTGTCTTCTTCATATTCTGAAGTTTATGTAGAGTTATCTTTTCGGCGAAGTTGACAGATTTTTAAAATTATTTTTGTATCAATAGATGTAAATTTGCTATTAAAGCAATATTATAAAAAACTGCATTTTTAAAAAGTTTAAAATTTTAAATGGAAAAAAAGTCACACTATAAATATTTTATTTCTTATTTTTTTAATTCTAGAATTTTTACCATTTTAAACCATAGATATATTTTAAACCATAAATATAAAGGAAACCTGCAAATCAATTAACCAACTTAATATACCTTCACCTTTACCTGTAGCAAGTTTAACATAAAATCATCCAAATCCTTAACAATTTTTATATATGTGGGAGGGGAAGTAAAACACAGAGCAAAGTAAATCCTAGTAAAAATATACATTAAAACTTTTTCCATTTACTAAAAGATGAATATTTCTGACATTTCAATAATGATGAATACAAATACTCCTATAAACATTTCTATTTCTTCAATCACACCATCGTATACAGAGATACAAATGCACAAAGACAGATACAAGTTTAACCATCATATTTAGTTATAAAATGTTTAGTAATCCTTTTCTATATTCGTAGTTGTACTTATTTCCTTTATTTACTTGCTTCGTAATTTCTGTTCTCCTTTGATATTTGCACTTTTTTCTCCCAACAGTGTTATTTTGTTTTGTTGATTTTTGACAGAACATGACTCCTTAGCATGTATTAATCCTAGAAAATACTTACATACAAACGTTAAAAGTTTCTTAGTCATATATGTTTCATATACTTATTCTAAACAAAGTTTTGTTATTAAAATCGTGTTGGTATTTTGCTATTTTTGTTTTGTTTTTATTATTTTTTGATTTTACATATTAAGCCCTATACAATGGCTACGTGAAGTTACAGCTTAGTGTTTTTATGGCTATCGTGTAATGAAAAATATTAAATTATAATGAAAAATTTTACGAAGTTAAAACTTCAAAAAGATATATAAATCTCAGCTTAGGAAACTGAGGTTAACTCAGATATCATAATAAATTATTGCAAGAGTTTTAGCCTTTAGTGGATTTTTTCACTAAGCAATGCAAAGAGTGCTTTCGAGAAAATGACTGCACATAATTCTGCTAATAAATATACCAGTTTTATTTAAAAGATAAATTAATTTTTATTCGCTTTTATTAAAATATTTTATATTTTCTCAAATATCTAAAATAAAAGCCTTAATGTATTCTCGGTTACATTTTTGTTGGAGTGGGTTGATTTATTACAAACATCGTTAATGTTGATAATTTTAAAAAAGAGTACAGATAAGAGGATTTCGAAAAAATTGGATCAACTGCTTCAATGCCTAAAAAAAATTGTTTATTTGAAAAAAACAAAAATTATTGTATTTTAAGAAAAACTACTAAATTCAATTTCACTAATAATAAAGCAATTTACTTATAGTACTTTTTATTATTGCAAAAATAAAGATTTTTTCATAAAAATAATTAACATTTTATGAATTAGAAATATTGAACCTCCGTACCATTCTAAGAGGTCTACACGCGGACTCCAGTGTTACAAATACCCGTCTGAGAAATTTAGGACCGAAAGCATGGAGTTACAAGTGTTGTCTTTAATAAGTTGGACAATTTATTTTTCATAAGTTATAATTAAGAAAAAAGACGTTGCGCCGAGTACGTGTAAGTATTCATCAAATCTATAAAAATATTATATTTGATGAGCAGCTGTCCCTATATGGTGAAAAAACTGGACTTACCAATTTATTTGGTGGGCTGGTTGGTAAAAAACCAAATATGCAAATGCATTTTGCAAAGCCATATTTATACTAAGGTCTGAAGGACACAGTATAAGAATATTTTTAAAAAAATCGTCAAAATTTCATAAAAAGTTTGAATGAAAAAAATTACAGATAGATAGTCCCAATATATTCTTTTTCTTAAACAAAAAAAAAAAAAAAATCCACTCACATGTGTGGGATATCTCTTTACTTTATGAGATATTTAGAACGAAGAAAAATGTTGCACTATTTTTTTACATGACTTTTTCGTTTCTTTAACTTGGGGGGGCTCAAACTGAACATTAAAATTTTTGTAAAATATTCTAAATAATTTTCGTGTAAGAATCACACGCCTATGTGGTTCCAATAGAAAGCTACGAGTATATTATCTTGAAATAGCCTTGATTTCTGTGAAAACTTTAGAAACAAGATGCAAAATTTCTTCTGTATATTTCCTATATGCTATAATTCGTGGATTAATTGATTGTCCTGATTTGCTTCATACCATAAAACTATATGTATCTCCTAGGCCTCTAAGGCAAAATAATTATACAGATATTCATAGAACAGCATATACTTTGAATGAACCTTTAATAAACTAAATATTCTAATGAATCAGACTAAAGTATATCAAATCTTGAATTTAAAAATTTGTTAAAGGGTTTGTTTAAATAATTAATTTAATTACGTGTATTAAATTATCATTGATATATGTAAGGATAATATTGTATCCATAGACTAAAACTAATAAATATATAAAAATACAAAAAAAAATCATTTCACTTTCGCTTTACAAGCATTTTTTATTAGCAGAAGCTAAAAATTATTTGTAAACAAGTAAGGGTGTTATATTCCACTTAACCGAGTCTTCTGTACCCACCACCACATATTACATCTTATATGGGAGGTGGGCTACAAAGTGGGCGAATCATGTCCGGTTTTGCTTTCCTAGTTTGCATCGATTTGCAAAATTTCGGTACAATATTTCGTTGTTGCATATGCTTCTGTTTATGAGATATTAGCGGGAAGTGTTTCTGGTACTTATCCCATAACCTTTTGTTTAAGAACCAATTTTTCCTATTTTAAACACCAAAAAAACCTAGTATAAGCAAATATTTTAGCCAAATTTCGTCCCTCTAGGTTGTTCGACCCGAACCCTATCCTAATTTCAACAGACAGACAGACGGACAGAATATATATATGCCATATATATTTTTTTTTCGAAATATATATTTTTTAATGGTGAATATAAAAATCAACAACATGATTCTGACCAGACAGACTATATGTGTGACTATCAAAACGTTTGTTTTACGAAAGGTAAAGGCTGTTTTAAAACGCTGATTTAACTTTTTTAAGCTTTTTTAGATAAAGTTAGAATGAAACTGTGGACACTGCAGAGAATAAAACAGAATAGGAAATAGGTTAATAAAATCATGAGAATGAATGTCGTCACCCAAGTGTACTTCCTAAGTTAGTCTGATTTTCAGAAGCTTTGTGCTATGATTATCATGAGAATATCATTTTTATATCTTTCTATCATTTCCTGAAAACGTTTCTAAATATGTGTGACTGTACATGAAAAAAAATTAACGC
This sequence comes from Protocalliphora azurea, assembly GCA_932274085.1. Taxonomy (NCBI): domain Eukaryota; kingdom Metazoa; phylum Arthropoda; class Insecta; order Diptera; family Calliphoridae; genus Protocalliphora; species Protocalliphora azurea. The sequence goes on along the minus strand of OW026523.1, from coordinate 80,284,891 downwards.
ATAAAATTCTCTTTATAAAAATTAGTCAATCTCTTTGAAGTTTTTATTTTGTTAAAGGCTGTTATATTCAAGTTTTAAATTTAAAAGTTTAATAAAATATTCAATATTTTCTGGAATATCCTCCATAAGAGCATAGATGGTAATTTTTTTTTAAATTTTATTTTAATTTTTAGTCAGCTTTAAGTATGCTTTAAATATTTCTTAATATGACCAATACATTAAAAGTAGACAGTGTTCTGGACAGTTTAGTGGATTTTGATACAAGGCAGCACCATTTGTTTTATATAACTCAATTATCTTTCTCGCAATAATGAGAGAAGAGGTGAAATCATAAATTGTTATGCTTTATAATGATAGAAATGAATCTTTTCTGATGGCACTAATTTGGGTACGTTTCTCTGTTAAATGTGTCATTTGCTATGTATGAAGTATTTTTTCACAAACATGTATAAATGTTTTGCCAAATCAAAGCTTTGTTAAAAAATTTCAATTTTTAAAACTATGATATGGAATTCATGACCACGATGTTGTAAAACGTACGCCAGAACTACTTTTTATCATTATTTTAGCAGCATTCATACTTTTGTAAGAAATTAGCCTCAGTAATTTTCGTCCTCCCTTTTGCCTACAACTAGGAACTTTTTTTACTTTGTGATCAGGCAAGCTTTCTTTAACTTACCTGATAAAAATGTATAAAAATAAATCACATTTCATTCATCTTAAATCTCGTATTATTTTGTCTGCGATCATAGAGTCTGTAAAAAACTTCTTCTTCGATTCTCAGGGTTTCTTTTGGTAACTATATTCTCTTTTTACATTTTTTGACTCAAAAAACTGAAAAACACTCCTAGTAGTTATTTAATATTGCCAACATGTGTTTTAATTATAAATTTGAATTATACGTTTTTCTGAATTTTATTAAATATTCATTTTAAGAAAAACTAATTATGCTATTACAACAAAATTTAACACATAATTATTGAGAATAATAGTAAAAGATGAAAGAATGTCCAATGTCATAATATCCATAGACATTATGACACATTGTGAATTGAGCCCATACTAAAATTGGAAAAATAGAAGAAAACTGGGTAGAACGATGTAATTTTTTAAATGTATAGACATTGACCGTCTATTTAAAAAAGTTTTTAAATTTTTAAAAAATCTTAGTACTTTGCCTATACTGGTTCAATAAATTACCCAAATATAATAAGGTATTTTTTGAATAAATTATTTACTTTTTTTAATCAGTATTGCCAAAATGTTTCTTGAATATAATATTTTTTTTTTTCTTTTAATTTATTAATATTTATTTGCAATACATTTTATTTAAGGACGACTTATTATTGTACTTGTATTATTTTTTATATTTTTGGACCAAATTTTTTATATTTTTGGAAAAGTTAGACAATTTTTTCACAGTTTAGAAGAAAATATTTCACATTTTTATTTGTGGTATTGTTCCTTGTGTGATTTTTAATACATTTAATTTATAAAAACAGCTAAATATCTAAAACCAAATTTTTTGCGAGCTTTTTCCTAAATCAATTTTTGGTTACCTAGAATTACAAGAAATTCTTGAAAAGTTGCTTTAATTTATAGTCATCCTGTTTTATGCAGATTAATTGCATAATAAAAAATGATACATATCTTGAATGCTGAAAGTCTTAGCAATTATTTTATGTAAATTTTGTTATTAAATTTTAAAATAAATGTTTGGACTTTTTTCTACTAGACACTTTATTGCGTGACACCAAAAAAGTGTCGAATAATGTCCAAGAACATATTAACATGAAGTCGATTGGATCCAATTAGTCGTCCTTTTCAGAAAGACTCAGTTTAGAGAAGCAGGTATTTGAAATACACCAGAGTTAAAAACCCATGCGTCTGGCCGAAAGACGGCTATCCGAAAGACAGCTACCTGTTTAATCCAGACAAAGTATTACTCAAGCCAAAGATAGAACAATTTTTATCCTGAAGATAAATCGGTCATAACCATTTTAAATAGGCTTTGCCTTTGTATCAAAATAACAATTTCATCAAAGCATCTTTAAATTTACGACATGTATTTTGTTCACAAGATTTACTGGACCGACAGTCAGTCGACCAGAGAAACGGACTGGGAATAGTATACTTTTAGTGGGGTCTGAAGGATCTTTTTGTGTGCTAAAGACATACGCACAATATTAAACATGGTGAAGAAGAAAGAATATTTCTTATTAGATTAAGCGTTATTCATCTTTTTGCAATAATGTAGAATATAATGGCAACAAAATACTAAGTAATGCATGCTATAAATAATATTTATTACTAGATGTTACTATTACTATTATAATAACTATTACTATTATAATTATTATTATTACTATTATTATTGTTTCAACAAAAATCATAAATTTTATTGTGATTATTAACACCTTGACATTAAATTAATAAAACCATCTACTGGTCAATTAAGTTTTCACTTAAATAATAACATCGCTTTTATAATTTGCAAATTGGTATAAATGACAATTAAGTGAAAAACTACTTTAAGAAAATATAATGTTTGCTAATTTACTTGTCATATAAAATGTTTAATTTCTACTCATATATATAAACACAACTATAAAAATACAATTAAATTATTCAAAGATTCCACATTCATTTCATACCATACAATATTTCATTTCTAATTTGTTTAAATAACCTCTGCTGTATAGTTCATTTATAGAAAAATTTTATTATTGCCAAAAGCATATTTTATACACTTTGTTTTGGTTGTAATAATCTATATTTTAATTTTTTTTTTTTTTTATTTTATCCGATTTCTGATATTGTTGTACTGTGTTTTACCAAATAATGATAGTCGCCACCGCAAAATGTTGAAATATTTCATATGTATTTTTGTTGCTGTTGTTATTCTATTTGTTTGTCAATATTGCAATAAAATAAACAAACGAGAAATATATTTATGTGTGAAGAGTACTATAGTATATGAATAGTATTTATACAAGTGTTGTATAGACAACGTGATAGATGAGAAGTGAAACAAATTTCTAATAAGTAGGAAATAAATTTATATCAAAAAAAGTTTTCTGCATTTTAAGAAAAACAAATTTAGTAAAAGTTGTTAATCCGAATATAATTAAATGGCTATTATCAAAGGTTACAAATGTTATTCTTATAAATTATAATTGAAACATCCTTGTTACTCTGTCTTCATGAGGCTCATTTATAACCAGCACCATTCAATATCTTGGTAAATAAATTTAAATGTAGTTGATAATAACATTAATAACTGAATGGCGGTAGCAGTAGCACTAGTCCAACTTCGTGGTATTGGAACTTTGTTGGGAATGAGAAGTGCTCAAGCATAGAGTATTATATAATTTTTTATGATTATTTATGTATTGAGATATATACATGTATATATACATGTGTGTGGATTTATATGTGTAGCCACATTAGGGATTCCCACAAAATATATTTGCTTAAATTACAACTAAACAAATTATATTTACAAATTTCAAAAATATGCTGCAAACAAAACATGCTGATTAAATATAAATTATAGAGCAAAGGGAATATAACAATTTACAAAAAAAAAAAAAAAAAAACACTCACCAAAATGGTGCATAACTTCTAATATTTTGTTTAAATATAAGATATGTTTAAAGCAGGCATATTTATGGTAATTTTTTTTGTCAACAATCATTCCATTATTCTACGAACAATATATGTATATATATTAAACTGCACCAAAATTTGCAGAACTTTGATCTAGAATCTTTCACTGGGTTTTGAAATACATTATGCGAAATAATAGTGAAATCGGATATCGTTATACTGAAGTTTGTAGGGTTCGTTTATATGGGAAAATAAATATTAAATACTTTGCCTTGCCATTAAATGTTAAAGAATCGAAATCTAAATAAAATTATCTATCAAACAAGATATAAATGGAAAAAACCTATTAAAAAATGTTAAAGTTATTACGAATAGCCCAGGCCATTCAAGTTTTATAGACTAATTTTGTATGGAGTCTACAAATAATTTTTTTTTAATTTTTTGAGAAATATTTAAATAAAATTCTATTTTGAATTAAAGTTGAACCTGCAGAAAAATTCAAACTCCCTTCCATGCATGGTTAAAAAATATTGACTATTTTCAAGGCTATTTCAGAACTCCAATTTCAAACTTTTTTTTGTTAAACAAAAGAAAAAAATTGGAAAAAAACTACACAGGTTTATAAATAACATCATTTAGCTAAACAAAGTTATTACCCAATAAGATAAATAACTTCTCACAAAATATAGTCTGAGGTTTTTAAGAAATTTGAACACAAATTTCAAAGGATAGAATTTTAAATATTTGAAAGTTTTAAAGAAGACATAAAAAATCTTATTTTTTTATCTGGATTTCGATAAAATTTTACGGAAATATAACGGAATGCTTTCGCTGATATTAACAATGGAAAAGCCAAATTAAACCCTGAGCTGAGCTTGGGGTCAGGACTTTTTTTAAACGCACCTATTCTTAAATATTTGTAAAGTAAATTTTACTAGTTAATATCGTGGACAAGTAAACTCATAATTACCTCATTATGGCAAGTGGAGTCATGTTACACAATCACAATTCATCACAGAAATCATAGCACCCAAATTCAGATAAAAAAATATTTTCGTGATGTTTTCATTAAAAAATTGCAATATTTCAAATTTTTCCTTCATATTTTAAAGGCGATCTTTCTCAAATTTTCCTAAAAACTCCTTCCTACCATATATATTTAGTTTATACACTCCATACAAAGTGTGGGAAATTCGTAAAAACTTAAAAATTTTTTAACCGATGTTTTCTTTTTACCTGGTTATCAATTTTTTTAAAACCGTAAAAGAGCCAGATTTTTCCCATATAAACGCACTCTACAAACTGCACGGGTTAAAGATATTCGATATCACCAATATTTTACACAATACATTTTTACAATGCAGTTATCGATTCTAGGAGGAGTTGCGGTCAAAATTCAAAACTCGTTATATTTTGGTGCAGTCTAATTTATATCATATATTTGGTGCTCTTTGCTAATGATAAATTTCGCTTGTCTATATGAGTATGTATGTAATAAAGTCTCTTATCAATAATAAAAAAAAAGAAATAAATATAAAGGCAATAGCAACAACAATTTGTTATATCCGCTGGCAACTATCAAATTTGTTGCTGTTATTGTCGATTTTATTTTCATTTATATTTTATATAAATTAAGTGCATAATTTAAATATTATGCCATAAATTAGTTCATAATCAAAAATTAAATATGATATGAAATAAAATAAAATATAAAGCAAATGTTAAAAACTTTTTAACAAAATGAGAAAAAAATGCCCAAGGTATAAATTATTTACAAAAATGTAAAAAAAATACAGCTTATAGGTGTCCCAATTTCCCTTTCTGAGGGAATTTATGTTGCGAAAAGATATGTGAAATTGATTAGGTATTAATATGCATTATCGGAAAAGTAATATATAAACCAATCAAATATAAAATAAGCTTTTACGAAATATTTTTAAGATATATGTGATGGAACGCCACTTAACTTTTTACGCCTATTTGTCGTTTAATTTTTGACTTATTTGCACACTAAATTTGGCACACATAAAGCTCAGAAATAATATATACTAATATGTCCTACTTTTTATGCTACGCTCCTTTTTACGCCCACATTTTGTAACAAATTTTTTCCTAATTTTTGGAACACGTACAGTTCTGAATGGAATATAGCTTATGCAATTAATTTGTTGCATATTACTGCCCTTTTTGCGCTTAGTTTTTCTAAAAAATTATTTGACTTAATTATTCTCTTTCTTTGGCTCATCCCCTGAATAGATTCACATGAAATTTTACACACATATAGTACAGAAGGCACTTAAGCTTATAAGCCTTACTTCTTAAAATTTCATCTAATGAAGAAAGATATATTTTCAGTAATAGGCAACTCTTCTTTTCAAGTCGAACAGTAGTCAGCTAACATTTTGAAATGGCACTTTCCTTAATACCGTTTTTCTGTATATGTGTTGACAGAACGATTAAAATGTTTGTTGATAAAGACCTATAAATTTTTAGTGAAAATCCAATTGCGAATATAAAAACTGTATGCTTAGCGGCATATTTTGTTTCATATCCTGATGTTCTCTATCTGAAGTATTGGGCTGAAGATTCGGATTGGAATCACTAGACTTTAAGAAATATTTTTAGTCATATTACTTATGCTAACTGGAGATTGATTAATAGACATATCACTTCGCTGTGGTGTTATAATTCTTAGATTGTACTGTATTTGCCTAATTTTTAATTATACTAACCCATTTGATGTAGTTCCCAAAGAAGACTATCACTAAAATAATTCCTTTGATATGCTAATTAGCTTCATAAATATATATCCACCCTTTTTCCATCTCAACAACGAAACATGATAGAAAAATTGATCAGACAAGTTTTAGCCTTTCAGGTCAAAATAATATTTTTTAATATTTAGGATTAGGACTAGAAACCATGTTTTTAAATCAAAGTTTATATGTGGGTCCCCGTGGTATTTAGATAGAATATTATCTCTACAGATATTGAAAGCATTTAATGTTATGGCTTTTTGAATTTGCGGTTAGGCTTTGATTCTAAACAGAGAAGATAAATTCAGTACAACTGTACTTTTTTTTAGTACAATTCTATTGTCAAAAGTACACCAGTACTCCAGTGATTTATTAAGTTCAATTATAAACTTTTGCTTTCTTAATACACGAACATTTTGGAATAGTAATTAAATTTGCTTAAATGCAGATAAATTTGTAGATAAAAATTAAAGTCATTTAGACATTCTCAGACTTAAATGTTATGACTTTTGAAAAAAGTTTTTCGTATGCGTTTATTAAGTTCGGATATTTTTGGGAAAATATAAATATGTATGTTTCGCTTTCAATTATTCAATATGAGAAATTTTAATTTATATATGAGCTTTTCTTTATCAGTAAACAATTTTAAAGTTTTTCAATTCATTAAAGTGACATTTACCAAAGAAAGCACATGCTTCGAAATAAGCCTTACTAGGATGAACTAGAGCAAACAAATAACTTTGCCATTGTAAGGATGAAAATAATATGAATCTACGAGTTTACTGCAACTAAAGCACTATTGCACTTTTCACCATTGAAAGAGTACTTTTTGCGATTTCCTTCCAATCAGAAACTCGCCGTACAAAATTCACGTCATTCGTAAGGGAATATTGAAGCGATATTTTACTTTTCTTCCTACTTTACTTACTTTGTTCGTTTCTTTTAAATCGAAATCATACAATTCTGAGTATTATTTGCTTTGAATTTGATATTTTTTAAGCACTCGATACAAGTGTTATTTCTCTTGTTAGGTCTTCATTTAACACTCTTATCGATTTTGTAACTTGCGGTATAATCAAACGAAAATTTTTTAAAACTTTTCATGTTCAACTTGAACGATATCTATTAATTTGAAAATTTGTTTAAGAACTCAAGGGAATTTTCCGAAAGATATTGTATTTATATCAAAACATAATTTAAGTTTTTCTACGCAAAAAGTTGTTACCATTTTAGTTCAACTACGATACAAAAAGTAAAATTTTTTATTAAATTTAGTACAATAAGGAAAACCGCATTTATCATTTCTGATTCTAAGTAATAACCGCTGATGAAAAATATAAGTATGACAGATAATAGTCGTAACACGAACTTAAACTTGGTTTCATTTTCATGTTGTTAACTATATATATATTGGACAACGCGGACAACGCCAGGTATATATCGATAGTTTAAAATATAAATTAATTATTTAATATAAATGTTCTTGTTGCACACCATAAAACAAAAATCTTTGTTTTTACTTTTTAAAGGATTTTAGAACTTATTTTGCTACTTTATAGATATCAAAAGAAAGGCGAGAATCTTGACTTTATAATGGATAACCTTTTATAGGTTAGGTTAGGTTGGAAAGGGCGGCGCATTCACGCCTACACCCAGAGGCCAAACGGCCCATTGTGATCCCTTTATGAAAAGAAGAAAAAGAAAAAGAGAAAAGTGGAACCTATACCCAATCAATCAGTTACGATTGTTCCTAAGCCATTTTATCCCCATAACAAACCCTATGAGGTTGACAAGTCCTTTGCCATTAACCTCACCTAGTTCATGTAGTGTATGGCTTCCAAACCACTTCAACCTATTACGCTGAAGCCCTACGCAGTGACAGAGTATGTGTTCCACTGTCTCTAGCTCCTCAACATCATCGCACGTTCTACAGAAGTCTGATGTGCCAATGTCCCACTTACTCATCATATTCCCTATTGAGAAATGACCCGTAACCATACCTACTATGACTCTAAGACTACCACGACTCATACCTAGAAGATGCTTGGAATCCGCCAGTTTTAAGCTAGGCCATAATGCCCTAGAAACTCTGCAGTCCGATCTGTCATTCCAGGCTCGATTCGTGTTGTCCAGAGTCCACTCCCATATGGCCCTAAAGAATGACCCAATTGGAATCCTAACAGATGACTCTATGAAAGACCTATCTAGCTCCGAGCCACTGCGAGCTAGCTCATCGGCTATTTCGTTGCCAAGAATGTCACAATGACCAGGAACCCAACATAGTCTCATCATATAGGAACCCATTAACCTTCTCAATTCCCTTCTGCACTCAAGTACCAATCTGGACCTAACAAAATGACTAGTCAGAGCCAATAACGCCGCCTGACTATCAACATAGATAGTAATCTCAGACCCCCGTTCAACATTCCATTCAATCAAGCCGAGAGCCTTATAAATGCCAAGAATCTCTGCTTGAAAGACACTGCAACTGTCAGACAATTTGTAGGATAGTCTGATATCAGTTCCCATAAAGTATACACCTGCACCAGTGCCAACTTCCATTTTCGAACCGTCCGTGAAGACCGCGCACCCTTCATAGAGCTTTTCTACTCCATCCCAAAGATCCCAAAGATAATCCGTAGGCTCAGCCAAGGATAGTGTCCGACCGTTGAATTTGACTTCATCTAGTATGCTGACATGCCCCGCTCTAGAGGAACCTAATAAACCCAGTTCCTTCAATCTAAATAGGCCACGGACAGCCATACCCCTCACGAATTCCTCAATTGGAAGAAGGTGGAGGATTATGTCCAGCGCCGCCTGAGGTGTACTTCTCCTGGCACCTGAGATGCCAATTGAAGCACACCTCTGAACTTTAGAGAGAAGTTTCCTGTACGTTTCCCTACTCAATACCTTCCACCAGACTGTACAGCCATAAGTAAGAATAGGTCTAACAACCGAAGTGTAAATCCAGTATACAACTTGCGGCTTAAGACCCCAGTTCTTGCCTATAGAGTTCCTGCAGGTGTAATAGGCATTGAGTCCCCTCTTGACCCTCTCCTGAGTGTTTCTCCTCCAAGACAATTTACTGTCCAAGTACACACCCAGGTATTTGGCCTCACTTGACAATACAAGCTCAATCTCGTTCAATACTGGCAAGCTAAAATGCTCAACCTTGTATTTCCTAGTAAACAAAACTAGCTCCGTTTTCTCGGGGTTTACCCCTAATCCCTTACTTTTGGCCCAAAGGGACAGATCACGTAAACCTGTCTGCATGACCACACTCATCGTAGATAAAAACTTACCAGAGACCAGTAAAACAAAGTCATCGGCGTAGGCCACAATCTTCCGTCCCTTAGCATCAAACTGTCTTAAAATGACGTTCACGGCCAAGAGCCACAGTAATGGAGAAAGGACCCCCCCTTGCGGTGTGCCCCTAGTCACGAGTTTCCTCATATAAGTGCCTCCCATGTTTGAGTTGATAACTCTGCTGCTAAGCATCAGAATTATCCACTCAACAAGGAGCTTACTTATATTCAGCGAAACAAGTGATTCCTCGATAGCCTCTATCGTGATATTATTAAAGGCCCCCTCTATATCGAGAAAAGCCGCCATGGTATATTCCCTCTGCAGCAGACCTCGCTCAATGTAACTCACAACGTCATGCAGAGCACTCTCAACGGACTTACCCTTGAGATAAGCATGTTGAGACTCGCTAATGACCTGAGTTCCTATACTAGACCTAAGATAAAGATCGATCAGTCTTTCTATTGTCTTCAATAGAAAAGACGATAGGCTGATCGGTCTGTAATCCCTGGGCTTTGAGTGAGTCGTCTTACCCGCTTTGGGTATGAAAATGACCCTTACCTCTCTCCACCCCCTGGGAATGTATTTCATTCTAAGACATTCCCTAAAAACCTCCGTCAATAGAGAGATGGCTCTTTCATCGACATTCTGTAGCATGGCCGGAAATATTCCATCCGGGCCAGGAGATTTGTATGGCTCGAATGAATTTACCGCCCATAATACTTTGTCTCTAGTGATCATCTCCCTTATCACATCGGTATCCCCAGCATCTGATTCGGGTTGTAGGTTATCACTGACGCTACCTGTCACTCCAACAGATTCTATATCCCTACAGCCTGGAAAATGAGTCTCCATAAGTAAACTGAGGGACTCTGAGCTAGACTCTGTCCACGAGTTATCCTCACGTTGTATGTATCCAGGTGCCACTGGGTCCCTGGATAATACTCGCCTAAACCTAGACAACTCGTTAACAGAGTCCACCGATTCACAGAAATTTACCCATGAAGTCCGTTTCGCTCGTCTAATGTCCTTCTTATACTTAGAGAAACTATCCCTATAGCTATTCCAATCCTCATCACTCCTCGTTAGTTTGGCTCTATTAAACAGCTTCCTAACTGTAGACCGCTGGTCCCTAAGTTCCCTAGTCCACCATTTCGGCTGTTTCCTTTTCCCAGGATAAATCACTGGACAATTGAGCGCAAAACTATTCCTAATAACATTCGTGAAATTATTCACCGCCAACTCGATACCCTCAACTGAATCTCTCCAGTCCTCAGTATCCCTAAGGTCTCTACAGACTGACCTCCTGAAGGACTTCCAATCTGTCCTTCTCGAGTTCCTATAGGGCTGCTCCCTCGCCTTCTCAAAGTCGAGACCAAAAGATATCATGCTATGGTCAGAAAAAGAGTAATCCAAAACTACTCTCCAATCCCTAACATAATTTCCCCCACGGCTAGCCAGCGTTACATCTATAACTGTTTCCCTATCTTTCGCTCTTAACATAGGAGTAGTACCCCTATTACAGATATGCAGATCATAACAAGTTATAAAATCGTATACCAACTCACCTCTTTTTTTTTGATGTCCCTGCTTCCCCATTGATAGTGGTGAGCATTCGCATCACATCCCAAGACCATGTACGCGCCTTTCCTCCTAGCGTGCTCCGCCAACTGCTGCAGAACGATACCTGGTGGATCGGCTGCCTCATACGGCATGTACACAGCCGCCATTATAAGCCCGCTGCATCCTGCGGCTTCCTGTTGGACGACTGTAAGGTCCCCATTGCTAAAGGAATGAAGAAAATTAATATTCAGATTATTCCTAGCCAGTATACATGTCCGTACCTTTTCCGTTGTGGATGGTATGAACAGGTTGTACCCCGTGACCCTCAGACCACATACCCTGGTGTTCTTAATCCAGGGTTCCTGTATGAGGGCCACGTCCACGTTGGAGTCAATGAGGAGTCTTGTCAGTTCGGTTGAGGCTGCCTCACAGTGATGCAAGTTAATTTGCACCACTGACAGCCTCTTTGGGTTTATCAGATTTGTTGAACCTAAACCTGATCACCCCAAATCCGAAATTGACAACTCCCCCCAGTGACTCCAGCTTCTTCAGAGACTCCTGATCCACTGCGAATCTGAAGTCTCTGCCTTGGTTCTCCTTACAAGTCATGGTGTTAACCAACTTCCATTGACCTGTAAGAAGACCCTTATTCTGATTTTCCAATACTGTCAGAATGGTTCCAACCTCTAAAATGGGTGGAGGGAACCATGCTGTCACTATTGGACGCAGGGGCAGCTCAGATGCGAGTATCACCTCAAGCTTCGCTCCTGGATAGAGAGTGTCGCACCTAGCAACTGCGTTCCTGAGAAATTCAAATGATTTCTCATTCCCGCAGTTAATAGTCTTGACACCCTTCATCCAGTCTGCGCCTTTGAAGGATACCTCATCCGGCCTTCCTTTAACAAGAGCGATTTCCTCAATGAGCTTGTGTTCAATTTGTCGCCATTGCTCAACGCTGATCCTCCCATCTGGGAGGGTTGAGGGTTGTTCACTTCCTGATACAGCTCTCTTAATAACCTCCTTATGGAGGCCCTTACTAGAGCTGTTTGGCGTGTGAACAACCTTCTTGGCCATCGAAGGTTGCTGGTCATCCCCAGACCTGGCCCTCTTAACAACCCCCCTATGAGGGCCTTTAAGAGAGCCGGATGGGTTTTGACCAGCGTTCTTCGATGTAGAGGGCTTCCCAATCGAAGGTCGTACAGCCCCACTACTGGAGCTGGCAGGCTTCGAAAGTAAAGTCCTCTTACTAGTTGATGGCTGACCATCTCCAGGCCTAGCATCTCTGACAACTTTTTGTTGGTTGCCAGGTTTGCTGGATGGTGTATGACCAACCATTTCAATGGCAGTTGTTGGCTTACCAGACGTTGCCTGCTGTTTCACTAGGACTGCAGGTTTGCCCGGGTTGCCACTACCAGAATAGTTCACTCCGGTAGGGATTGATGAAGAGGTTGGCTTTTCTCCTGTGCTCTCAAGAGACACTTCTGGAGTGTTGCCAGCATCCACATACAATCCTTCAGGATAAGACATTCCCAAAGAGACACAGACAGGGCCGTAGATTCGTTCGAATCTTTTGACGTTCCTCCTGTGCTTCCTGATAAGGTACTTATCCTTACCTGTAAGTGGCAAAGGGCCTCTCTTGGCTATCTTGTGCAGATAACCAAGAGAGGCTCTTGCGCCACTACGAGCATGCTCCTCTTTAATTCGGTTTATATCGCCGGTTGTCGCATCAAGCATTACCGCGTCTTGCCGAACTAAACCACTGCCAGACGAATGACCCTCTGAGTTCATCGAGCCATCCCCCCGCTCAGACCCCGCCTCAACACTCGAGTTCTTCTCCAGACTCTGAGCGCGAACTGAGATTACAGTGATCTCATGTTCATCTTCAGAGCCGAGAGTAAGATTCTCAAGTTTCTCAGTGGCGCTGGTCCCAGTGAAGGAATCCCTCGAGATACCCAGAATCTCATCCGTCTCTGATAGCTGGCCCAACAGTTGACTTTCCTGAAGAAGAATGTCACGTTGGACCCCTATCATCTCATTATCGTCGTCCGTACTCACGTCTATTTCAGTCCTGTCGCCCTGCGACTGTCCGTCATCTTGTGTCCGATTTTTGAGAATATTTGAATTTTCTATTTTGTCCCACGAGTATGCCAGTAAAGGAAAAGGACCATCTCGCGCAGTGACGGCGTGCGCGGACTAGGCTAGAATTACAACCAACCCGTGCCATGGGCGTTGGAGGGGAGCTGTTAGCTGTTAGTTGTTTAGGCACCAACTAACCATTCAGGTCCTCAGCACTGCTGCCTACCACCTTGACCTTAAAGTGCACTACATTTATTTGGTCCGCGAGAAGCTGTAAAAGCCCTAAGATCGGAGATAATACACATGATATATACCCCCATGCGATGAGCCAGAATGCACCATTCAGTAGAGTGTGTATATCATGTGCCTTACAACCAATCCCCCCGATCCGCCACCTGGGGACGCGTCCGATAGGAGTAAATGTAGCAAAGACTCCAACGGAACCTTTTGTAGAAATAATCCAGACAAAATTTTCAAAAAATCACCTTCAAATATTTAATCCTTAAATATTCTTGAAAGATTCCTACAACTAAATAATCCAAACAAAATTTTCAAAAAATCCCCTTCAAATATTTAATTCTTAAATATTCTTGAAAGATTCATACAACTAATTCTGGGCAACAAGGAAAAACTACATAACTTAAGATATGCAAAAATTCTGTTTTTCCATTTTTGAATTCTTTATAAGCAGTTTAATGCCTTTTGCAAAAATATAGCAAGTATTTCAAGGGATACTGACATTTTAAATTAAAATTTTGTATAGTGTTGCATGGAAATTAAATGATATAAACTGCTCTCCTAAAAAAAAAACTACTTATGTAGTTTTTCCTTGTTGCAACAAAGTTTATTGTGTTATTAGCGTAATAAACACATACTTGTCTGTTACTAAACAAATATAAAAATGGGTTATAAATTTATAAAGTTATTACGAATTTCTCCGTATGTCTTAGATCAATTGTACAATTGTACAAATTGTACAAAAAAATCTTTCGAATTATTTAAATAATATAATATTTCTATTTATGTTCCATTTTTTTTTTTTCGATCAAAAAAATTTTTTTATTCCAAAGATTCATATTCACACATTTAAAAAATCAATGTGCTAAAAAGTGGTTCTTAGATATATGTGTGCTAAGGCCAATTAAAAATTAAAAAAAAAAATATTGTTCAAACAAAACGTTTTGAAAATTTACTTTATTTCCATATCCACGTCTTTCGATATGGAGATGCACTTCAGGATGCATTTCAGGAGGACATTTTGTATGGGAATTCTATAAGATAATAAACCAATATGAATCAGATTCACCGCAATGCGTGATTAAATCAATGCAAACATATTTGCAAATCTTAAAAACTGTCATGTCTACTTTAATAAAAAAAGCTTTTAAGTAACGACGGATAGACGGACTGACGTAAGATTTGAGATTTGTGGCATTTTTTGATATTTGTTTTTATATGCGAAAATACCCAATGTCAATGAGGTTATGGGAAGAGAAGATGATAATAAATGTACTAAATTATTAAGTTTATCGTTGAAAATTATGATATTTTTCTTTAATGCTTTGAAGGTAGTGATGGAAAACATATTTTTTAAAGAAGCCAAATATAGGAAGATAATTGTAAGCAAACGTTTCCATATGAACAATACTTGAACATACTAGCCGAATAAAAAAAGTGAAACGCCTAGGACATTTTTATGAAAACTCAAAAAAAAAATATGAAAAAATCTGAATGTTTTTCAATACAAATCTTTGTAATAAGTGTATGGTTCGATATCAATAAACTAAGTTAATTAAAGTTAAATTATAGTAAATTAAATAAGTTAAGTTTCATTTAAATTCAGTATCTTAACTCACTTAATAATTCCGCTTAAAATATTTTTGGTTGTAATTTTCAAGTTAGTCTAACTTAAAAATAAAAAATAATGTATTAAAGTTTAACTTCTTTTACTTCTACGTTTTCATGTATAAAGGAAACGGAAGTAAATCTGGTGAAAAAATAAAAAGCACAAAAGAAGAATTTTGTTTCAGCGAAAACAACAAAAAAATTGAAAAGGAAAATAGATTGCGTTATCCACACTTTCGTGCAGACCGACTAATCATTTTGTACATTTCCTAGCATTTGACGTTCCTTTGGTTTTCGGATGGTGGCTATTGTGTTTTTATAACAAAGAAAAAATTAGAAAAAAAGAACAACAGAAATTTTTTTCTGTTCCTTTAATACTTTATGTTTTAGTAGCCTGTCTTTTTTCTATATTATCCTGGCTTTTTTTCATTTGTTTGTTCTTCATTTTCTATAGTAATTTGGCTTTTTCCACTGAGTGTGAGTGTATGTGTGTTATATAGTCTTAGTAGCATTCATAATCGTTTCAATCTCTCACAGACAGGCTGGTTAGTCAAGCAAGGGCAACACCGTTAGTTTTTACTACAAGTATTTATACATTTTTTTATGCCCATGATATTCTCCCTTTTTAAGTAGAATTTTAGTGGAGGTTATTTAGTCTGTGTTGACTACTTGACCGATTGGCGTACTCGTGATGTTGTCAGTTTTACAAAATGAAACTAACAAAAACTAAACCTAGAAAAAAAACTTTAATACAGAGGAAATTCTAGTAGACAATGGGAATTTATCAAAATGCACACTGTTTTCACTACAACAGCATCAACAACAGAGGCCACTGCAAATACAGTTCTTTTGAGCATAATTCTAACAGTGAGCATGTAAAATATAATTTTACCCTTATATTTTCTAGAATAACTTCGTTAATATCGTCCTACACTAAAGATTGTTGACTGGATACGAAAACTTTGAAATGCTTTGATATTTATTTTAGCTTTCCGTTTTAAGCCGGGTATCATGACATTGTTGTTGGAGAGTTTCAATTTTTTTTATTATTTTTGATAAGTAAATACTTTTGTTGATTAAAGTCATCACATGTGTATGTCTGTTCATAGTACATTCCTTAAAATAAATATCTATGAATATCTATTGTTTAAAATCAATTGAGAATTACTTTTGTACTAAAGAATTAGTAGAAATTGAATGTAAATTATGACTTATACAATATATTTGTTTTCTTGTCTTGAAGATATGTATTATTACATCATTCAAGTATATTTAACCTGCCGCCGGCCAGGTTGGGTCAATATGAGCCTGATAATTTTATTTTAATTTGCAGCAGTTAGCAATACGTATCACTTTTCTATGTTATCAGTTTAGCTGTAATGCGACAGCTTGTGGAGGTATTCGAGCGATAACATCAAATGCCATGTTCTACACTTTTGTTCCACTATTCCTTTTCTACAAAACACGGATAACTAATTTGCTCTACATATTACGTAGAAAATTACTTAACCTGGAAAACCTTCAGGGAATGATATTTTCAATATACTTTCAATGTCAATGGGTTAAAAATGTGAAGTGATGGATAAAACCCAAAATTTTCTTGGAGATTTTTATACTGTTCAACTATGAAATTAAATAATAAGACAAAAGTAATATCAACAATCCTAAATTTTACATCATAAATAAGTGTCAAAAGTATAATTCAACTACAAATCATCAATACTTTTATATTATATATATATATATATATATATATATATATATATATATATACACCACGCTCAGATTTTGCGCACACTTTCTTAAAACTCAAAGAGTGTCTCTAAATTCAAGCAAGACGATTGGTTTCCCCCATATAAAGCAAGCATTAATTAGTTTCAATCTAAGAAGTATTATAGTTAGAGCCCTCAATCTTCATATGGAACACCGTCCTATCATCTCGCATTAATGTTATGAAAATAATGTTATGATAATTTTCGCTTATGAAAGTCTTAAAAAGTTCTACAAGTAATTTTCATATAAAATTTCCAGGGGGAAACTATATAAAGTGTTTCAATAGGTAGCGTAGCGATCCGGGAAAAGCTAATAAATTCATGTTTTATTTATAGAAGCATTTTCTTACGATATTGAAATTAGTAGCTGAAACTTAAGGACTTTTTGGCAAAGATTTTTAAATCTACAGACCTTGCAACACCCTTTTTGCGTAAGACTCGTGCAATTTAAATATTAAAAAACTTACACCAGTTGGCTGAGCTTTTGTTTATCACAAATTAACATTGGATTTTTATGTATTTAATTTTTGAAAACATGCACCTAAAAAGTGAATTTAAAAATTCAAATTATATCCTAAAAATTTAAAAAGCATGCATTTATATATCTGGTATTTATTAAAAAAATAAAAAAAGCAACGATTCTATAAGAAAATTAAAACATAAATTAGTCCATAGTAAGCTAAGCAATGTAATCGGCGTTCCTTTTTTAACAAATGACCACTTTTTTTGCCTCCTTTTATGCCCTTCACCATAGAAGTAAAGGGTAAATATATGCTTAGTCCTTTTGTAATTTCTATAATATTCATCTAGACACAAAAAGTATATATTCTGGATCCTTATTGATAGATAAGTCGATATAATGATGTTCGTCTGTCTTTTGAAATCAGTTTTTAGAAAACCCCAGTTATCGGTATCAATTATGGGGAATATTCCTTAGAATGACGCTAATAAAAATCAGAAAAACTGAAAAAGCCTCAAAAAGCCTATTTGCTTTCAACCTTTCTAAATCTCTACATAAGCTAGCGACTTCAAAATGAGCAAAATCGGTTCATTAGTAACTGAGATATCACTCAAAATCTATTTTTAAATCTTGTGAATCTTCTATATAAACCTTAAAATTCGTTTTTTACATATATGTAAATGTTTGTTATCGGTCTATAAACAACCGAGTTATAGGGAAAAGTCTGAAAAGCTTATTAAAAGATTCTTTTTAAGTACAAGTGTGGAAATATGATGGCGTACTTTAGGGTATTAGTGTTGGTTAGGTTGTGAAGAGTATAAAAGATTCGGCACAGCCAAACATAATCCTCTAACTTGTTTAAAATGGAACTAAATGATCACTTTTTAGATTGCGTGCAAAATAACTAAGTTGTTTGGAATATCTCGATCTATTATATGTTAATTCCAATAATTATTTTGAGATTGCTTCACGATAAAATAGAGTAATAAAAAATCTCGAATAATTTATAAATAAACTGAAACTGTTTTTTTTGTAAATTATCACAAACTAAAAATAAAAATAAATTATCTCATTGACTTAAGCTCAACACTTGGGAATCCATGCTTACAGTCTCAAATTTGTTAGATAAAAAGAGATATACATATATATATATATATATATATATATATATATATATATATATGTATATATATTAAATTTTTTTATGCCAGTTGATCTATTGATCAATAACGCAAAAATTTACCCTACTTACAATAAGTAAGCATAAGCATTCCTACAAATTACAAGTTTTCAAGTAAATTCAATAAAAAATTTTAATTAAAGTAATTTTAGTTAGAAACATATGAAGTTCTCTCATTTGAAAAGATAAAATATAGAAGTATTAAATTTTCAAATAAAATTATATTAGTTTAATTAAAATTATTGTATATATTTTAATATAAAATGGAAATGTATTTTTCGAATAATTTGATTTTTAGTAGGCTAACTTGTGAGAATATGTATATGTATTTCTTTGTACTTTTTTTAAAATTGTTTTTTTTTTTGGATTATGAAATAGTAAAAATTCCATAAAATCATGTCTTTAAAGTAATTTTTTGGTGAAATTGACGTATTTTTTAAATTATTTTTATATAAATAGATGTAAGTGGGTAACTAAAGCAATATTGTGCAAAAAAAAACGCATTTTGAAAAAGTAGGCATATACGCTCTTATACGCTTCAGTTGTCTACTCTGGCGTACATCCTCAGATGTGAGAAGAACGTATTTGAATAATTGTAGTACAGAAGAACAGTATTATTTTAAACACTAGGCATCTCGAGACAGAATAATTGAGTTAGATTTTTTTTTAATTTTTTTAAATTCTTTATTTTTTTAATATCAGCTTACAAATTTAGTTTTATTTTTTAAGCAATAGGATTTTCTGCATCTTCTATTATCTCAATAGTATTTAATCAAGTGAACCGATTTGAGTAATTAATATATCAAATCCTTCTAACTTAGTAGGTACCCTAAAAATATTATGTTCTCATAGTAAATTTTTATTAATTCATGATAACAATGCAGAGAAAAAATATAGTTGTAGTAACCATAATCGGAGAGATACATATTATGATCACAGCGAAAAGGAGAAATGATAATAAGTAATAATTATTATGTTTCCATTTTGTCATATTATGTCCGATTTTATGGTTTGTTTTTTCATGTTATGATTCTAGTTTTATATATAAAATTTAACAATCCTACTATATCATTATCCCATTCTACCATATTATGACTTGATGTTATTATATTATTATTATTTTATTATTTTTATATTCTATACTATCATATTATGATTCCATTTTATAATGTAATTATACCATTTTTCATATTATTATTCTATTTTATCATATTACTGTCCCATATTATCACACAGTTATCCAATCTTATCATATTATTATTTCATTTTGTCATATTATTATTCCATCCTATAATATATTAAAATAAACGTATTAATAAAATTATAATTTCTATAAATTTTTATTGAAAATATTAAAGAAATAAATAAAGAAAGAAAAAAATATTTACTATATTTCGTACCACCATATTCAAATGTAAGATATAAATTTTTTTAACTAAACCTTTAATGGTAGTTATTCAGTATCTAATATTGAAGCGCACGCAGTATTACGAAAAATTGTCAATGTATATATATATAAGCATGGTATAAGCTTGGACGTGAGTTAATCAAATTATGTATATATATATAGATAGATATATATAACACATAATTTTTGCAATCATATATATTAAAATTTTTGTTGAGTGTAAATAAGAAATGACGAAATTTAAACAAAAATATTGTTATTATGGACAGAGAGTTATCATATTCAAGACTAACAATGAAAACAAAATGTAGTAGTTAAAATGCTGTAACCATGTTTTTTCTCAGTGTGTACATTCAATTAAAATTTTAATATAGTTGGCTACAAAAATCTTATGTTTTTAAATATTTTTACCAGAAATAAAAAATTTTTAAAGTGAAAAAATATTATATCTAAAGCTATTATATATAATAAATATTTATCCTTATTCATAATATGATAAGACGAGATGATAATATAATAAAATGAAATCAATAGCTGATAGCATGAGATAGTAATGTTTGTATTATACGAAAAACTCGAAACATAACATGAAAAAATGCGCCATAAAATTTTACGCAATATCAAAAAATGGAATCATAACAATATCTATTTTTAGCTGTGACTATATATTCCAATTATAATATGTTGCCCTCAGGTTAAGGTCAACTATATTTTTTCTCTACGTGTATTAGTTTCAGTAAGAAATTTATTTTTGGAACAAACAATTTAGACATAAGTTTTATTAGTCCTTGCATTAATACTCGTTTAAATTTTTTATAACTTTTGAGTCGTTATCATTTAACTCATGCACAGCTTTTTGGTAATTGTCAAAATATTCTTCGTAAAAATGATCATCTCGTAATAATTGGTTGAGGAGGAAGTGAGAAATTTTAATAATTTTCCTTTAAGATTGCAACGCGTGTACGAACTTTCAAATTTAGATTTTTTCCCACATGAAATCAACGAATCAATGTGATCAAAATTATTACATACCTCTTTCACTACTCGGCGTGGTATAACCTTGGGCGTGAGCTAATCAAATTACATTTTTGGATAAACAATTTTAATGGTTTTTTACAATTTTACCATGCATGGATAACCATGCGATAAATATAAGAGAATTTTATTCTTATTAGAATCATCCCCCAACTACTTACCTATAAATAAAGAATTAAAAAAGAAAATTTTGACAAAAATATAAAATTATACGCACTATTAAGAAAAATATGCAAACATATGCCTTCCATTTTCTTAGTAAAATATCTGATTCCAATAGACTACTACATAAAATAGTTTTAAATGTCCTAGAAAAAACATGCATTTGCTTGAAAATTTTCCGCCTAATCTTTAACAAGCCTGCATTTATATATCCTTTACATTTTTTATATTTAAAATTGATAGACATATGTCAGCCATTTTAAAATTTAATCTCAATTAAATTATTAAGAAAATTTAATTCTGTCCACGACAATTCCTTCAATAATATTTTTCTAAGAGTATCTTTTGTTTCACTAATACTACAGCAAATCGATTACCAATGGTTTAACGTTGTGATACTTCAATGTAATGCGTGATATTTACGTTTTTGAAGATGAAGACGAAGGATGACATGTGCATGTATGATGACATATTAACAAATATGTATTTATACATATCTACATGCATTGTCACACACTCTATAGAAATGCACATACACATTCAACAAGGAAAACGACAATGACATCCTGTGAATACTCTCTTGGCAATAAATTGAACTATAAAGGAAACATACACACGAATACAGGGTTCAATACGGCCTGAAAATATCCTCCTACACATATAGACAAAATGCCACTTGAGATGAAAGTGCGATTCGTATAGTGAGTGAAATGTTGTTGAGAGTGCATGGGTTGATTGGAGGGCGTTAAGTGAGGCTAGCGTAATGGTTTGAACGAAAAAAAACAATTAACTTGCTGTAATATAAAGCTAACAAAATGGCGTATGGTAGAATGATTTAACTCGCAACGCTTGACCAAAGGTATTGTACATGTCATGTAACCACAGTGAAATGTTGTTCAACGTTGTCGTGTGTTGTTCAATACACTCACATACAGTACAATTTTCCCAGCCATAGACAGACATTATATTGGTCGTCAATTCAGCTTTTTGTACATTAGCAAAGAAAGTACATTTAAAAAGGGACATTCATTGAGGTTAGCATTTTTATATACTACATATATATGTATATCAATATAAGTAGTACAGTAAGGGAAATTTTCTTAGCTGCATAAAAATTTTTAGAATTTTATTAACCCTACGGTACATACCCAGAAAAAGTAACATTAATTAATACTTTATGGTACTTTAGTGGGTTTTTCGTTTATTTTGTACAAAAGGTTTATAATTTTATGTAATTATTTAACAAAATTATACGTAAAAAAACATATTTAAGTATGTTAACGATATCCATCCGCATACCAGTCTATGCATGAACGAACTTCATCAAAGGTACCCGGGTGTGTACCTTTGGGTTCAAGAGAAAGAACTTCTATCATAGAAAAAAATCTTGTAAATAATTTTATTTTCAATAAAAATAGAAAAAACCAAGACAAAAAAAATTCAGTTATTAAACATAAGGAACTTAAATTATAATTAATTTTTCTATGCAAAATTTACTTAGTCTTAATTTTTATTGCGATTTTAACATGCAGCTAAGTAAATTTAGCTACCTGTATTTTCCTTTCGTGTGTGCTTGTATGTGTACCCGACTGACCTGAGTTTCGATGTTATCGAATATTCGCTAAAAACGAAGAATTTTCGAAACAAATATGTTCGAGCAAATATGGAGATTTACATTATCAGAGAATGTTCGTAGCAACAAACTTTTCTCGATGATTTCACGACAGTAAACATTCGCGTAATTTTCGAGAATTTAAAAAATTTCGATTTCGCAATATTCAACTTTTCTAAATAAAATATCGAAACAAAATGTTTCCAGAATCTAATCTATATATATAATCGACAATTTCTGATGTAAATTAAAAAGCAACGTATTTTCTTTTTTGCGCTTGTAAAAAACTAAAACAAAAGTAATGTAAAGTCAGTCTTGAGTCATAGTTCATAGTAATCGGTTGTCAGTTAAATTTTCAGCAATTTTTTAGTAAAAAAGTAATATGATAAAATTTTAGAAAGAATGGTAGTAATGTCACTACTTGCCTGGAAAGGTTCACAAGATAGAATATTTATCTAAATATCTATATATGTCATTTTTTATTATTTTACAAAATTTTGCATAAAAAGGTATGAATTCGAGCGCCAAAAAATGAATAACATTGAGAGAAACAACATTAATGACTACTCTGGTGAAGTTGAAATTTGGACAAAATACTTCGAATATTACCACTCTTATATAAATGAATTTATTAGTTTTATTATTCATTATATGAGTTTTTATTTTTGAAATATAATTTCTTATTATGTACCTATATTTTTTAATATTTGATATAATATTGTGTTAAGTCTGAAATAAAAAATAACTTTAGAAATTAAATTAGCTTTTATTTTTAGATTGTGAACAAAATGGAAATTAAAAAAAAATAGAGAACTATTGTTTTCAAACTATTGTCGTTGATAATAATTACAAGTTGTTAGTAATATCAATATCGTTTTGTCAGAGAAATGTTCGAACGGGATATGATTATCGAAGTTTGTGGTAAGTTGGGTAAATGTTTAAATATGACTGTAAACGTGATGACTACATATGAAGCTACTTCTAACTATAATAACAACTCCAGCCGCTACTAGTGTTTTATTATGTCTCTTGTTTCCAAAAAGATTCGAGGAATGTGATTATAATGATAAAATAGCAGCATAAAGTGATGGTGATGAAGACGAGAATGATGACGACGATGTTGCCATCGTTTTTGCTATTGGTAATAATGATGATATGCGATGAGTTGAAGTAATGAAACATACAAAATATAAACGTTACTAATTTTGATGATCTATTGTCATACAAAATGTACATTTGTCTGAATGTTTATTTTTAAAATATATTTAGATATGTACGACTTTGTATTTATCTGTACATACAAACAAATATTAGGTCGGATCAAAAGAATGTAAAATCCGAGATATAAGTCATTAAGCAGTTTAAGGATCTTTTTCGTGATATTTTTAAATTTTTCTTTTAAAATTAAACCTTGAGTAAAACTGAGAGTTATATATTCTCTTAATCGTCCTTTAAATGCCATGTTTTCATAGAAAATTTACTTTTTTGTTTTTATGAAAACATGATCGATACACAGTGCAACAAGAAGAAATTGCGTTAATATATGCAAAGCAAAATGAAAGCGTACCAGTGGGTTTTTCAAAGTTAGTTCGAATGTCGTTTTTAGACTCTCTAGAATTTCGAATTTTTCGGAGCTCTTTCTTCAATATGATTGGAAATAAAAATCATTTAAATTAATTAATTTCTTACCGATGGGCGAATTTAGTCGTCAATTACCCCTTTTGCAACCACCTTGTCACTTTCCTGACTTTTTTTAATGAAACTAAATTAATTTTTTTGATATTATTTCACAATGTTATAAAAAGCTCGGAGAATCTATAAATGAACTGAAACTGTATTGAAGCTGTTCGAAACTGAAACTAATGATAAAGTTTATGAAAAACTATTTAAAACACCGCATGCCAATACTTTAAGGACCGAATTGGGAAAATTAAAGGACAGATTCGATGAATACCTAACTTGTACTTTTACTTTGCCTCATAGCAGAGCCTTTTTACTTTTTTTTTCAATTTATCACAAATAAAAAATAAATTGTCTAAAAGACTTAAAGGAAGGTCAAATTTTATTGACGGGGAATTAGAAGATTGTTGTTTCAATAAATACCTCGTAAAAAGTACAGAAGTTGAGTTAATAAAAAGAGTATTTTATATTAACTATTTTTGAAAAAGTCTTTGTATTCTCAAAATAAAAATTATAATAAATAAACTAATTTGTAATTAAGTTCAATTTAGTAGTTTTTTCTTAAAACTTTTTTTGGTTTTTTGTTTTTTTTTTATGAAATAAAAAATTTTAAGGGGTTTTTCTTTAAAATGATGTGCATCCGTACGTTTTATATATGTACTTACGTTTTTCGGTTGAAATGACGTTTTATGCAGACCATGTATATATATATATATATATATATATATATATATATATATATATATATATATATATATATATCATATGGTGGTCTGCATAAAACGTCATTTCAACCGAAAAACTTACGTACATATATATATATATATATGTATATATATACACATACATATATATATATATATATATATATATATATCTCAAACAATCAGAATATCAAATCCTTTCACACATAAACATATACAAAAGGCATTGTAATGACTTTCAGAAGCATTGCAATGACTCAGTGTTGTTGTTTTTGTATAAGCATGTTACTACACAAAAACATGTGTGTATAAATTTAGTGGTCATCAGCAGTGTTGTCAGGAGGTGAAAAAAGTGGCTAAATTGGACTTTAAAAATTGTCAA
This sequence comes from Protocalliphora azurea, assembly GCA_932274085.1. Taxonomy (NCBI): domain Eukaryota; kingdom Metazoa; phylum Arthropoda; class Insecta; order Diptera; family Calliphoridae; genus Protocalliphora; species Protocalliphora azurea. Next base: position 80,259,344 of record OW026523.1, on the reverse strand, counting down.
AAAAGGTCAAATAACACAAAAAACAAGGCGACAAAAAAACTAATATTTTTTAATTAAAAAAAAAATATATATTATTTGTTTTTTTATTATTTATTTATTATTATTTTTTGCTCTCATTAATTTTTGATATTTCTTTTAAATATACTGTAAAATTAAAAAAAAGTATAGACGGCTTTGAACAAAATGATTCCAATACAAATTTGAGTTTTATTTATTTAGGGAACGAAAAAAAAATCAATTTCCCGGGAATTATTTAATACTTTATGGCTTTTATTTTTTAGAAAAAGATGATTTATTTATAAAATAAAATAAAATAAAACGTTATAAATCATATTGAATACAAAGAAAAAAATAAAAAATAAAAATAATAAATGAAGTAATATAAAGGTATAGCGTCATTTCTTAGATTTAAAAATTGTAAATATTTTACACAAATAAAATAAGTATCTTTCTTAACTTTTATTAAAAACGGTGTCTCAGATTTTTAAGTTAATGTGTTTTTAATGCTAAAATTTTTTAAACGTAAGCCCTAATTTACTATGTAATTTTAATCATAAATACATATCTAGATAAGCATAGTATATTTCTCTATCTTACAGCATTTTTTTATGTAATTTTCCTAACTATATAATTCTTACTAAATTAAACATAATTTTAGGAAATATGAAAAATTGGTTCGCAACCAAATTTTTTGGTTCAGTCATAGCGTTCAGAAATCAGATGAAAAAAATCATTTGTGTATGAATACAGCATGAGATTAGTCTTTATTATGGAAGTAAGTTTTATTATGGAAGTTATATCATTAAGAGATTCATTGCTTGGATAAGACAGGTTGTGTCAAAATAATTGTCTACATAAATTTAATGTAAATAAATAATAAAAAATCGTATTAGAAAGAGAATATTTATTAAGGAAGATTATAAAAGATCAAAAATAATAATATCGGTTAAGTTAAAATAGACATTTTTTGTTTATTTTGTTATTTTAAATTCATTAATAGAAATATATGAATGCTTAGAAAAGGATAAAGATTTACTTAAATTTGGGAAATGCGGCAACGCAATTAAAAATAAAAAAAATTTATTAATTATTTTTATAAAAATATATTGTGTATAGATATTATTAAAAGTATAATAATATCTATAGACAAATTACTTAGAAATTATGAAATATTCATAATTTTCTAAGTAATTATTCACGCAAAACTAAAGGCAAAAGTTGCAAGTTTGTAAAAATATAGTTATATATACAATAAATTGGAAATATAAAAGTTTAAACGAGCATATTTCCGAAATGAGGCATGATATTGACTTGAATCTTTTTGCAAAAGATCGGAAATTATATATACTAAAGGATAAGCTTAATTTGGAATACATATTTTTAAAATTTCTTTCGCTATTTAGAAATAAACCAAACTAAAGGCCCAATTTGGGGTTTTTGGAGAAAATACAATTTTTTTAATTGTAATAACATATTTGTTTATAAAGAAATCTTAATGAAATTTGCAAGAAATGTGGATCTTATTAATGTAAATAAAAGCGCGTTAACCTAATTTCAGTCAGGGGTAGGGTTTTCCTGAATTCCCAAACAAACTAATCAAAATTCCCAAAAATGGAATTTTTTACATTAAGGCTATAGAATCCACATTTTTTCGAAGGCCCGCAGATTTTGGCTTAAAACTTTTAACAACACATTGGCGATTCTTTAAAGATATTCCGCTTGTCGATTCGTGCTTTGGGATTTGAGAAAAGATGGTCTAAAATCAAAACTTTCATATAAAATGGGTCGAATTCGGGAGAGTGTGTACCATGACCAATTGAGTTATTGGGCTTATTTTTTATCCTAAAGTCATCTTTGTGAAGTTGCCTTTCAGAAAAGTGTAAAATTATTATATGTTGCTAAAGAAAATTTTATTTTAGATAAAAAAAGAGTATAGATACTTTTTCGGATAAAAAAACACAAAAAGTCGTCCTTTTTGCAATTTTCAAATTCAAAATCGTTTATTTTTGGACTCCATAAAGATATCGACTTCAATTTTTTTTATTCAATATATAATTTTGTTGTTTAACTAGATAGGAAAAAAAACTAATAACATCGGCCGGAAATATTAGGATATATATGAAAAAAACTGGACCAAGAACATACAAAATTATGGTGCTTAAAAATTCAAACGCAAATAACTTGAAAACTATAAGAGATAAATAGGACATGTAAGCATGTTTTTTATAGGTCTTATTCAGGGCCTACATCAACATATAAAAATATTTGAAAGCGGACGAGAAACAAAAATTTGGCAAGCGATTAAAAATTTTGTATGTCAGAGGTACCCAATTTTGAGCCCCCTTAGCTCCGCCCCTGAGGCGTTTGTTGTTCCCCCTTCCAAACTTAACATTTTACAGTTCTCCGCTACGCCTGTACCAAATTTCATGAAAACCCAACCAGCCGATCAGAAGTTACAGATTTATTTCCAAAAAATTTCGATTCTGCCCCACGTTGCAATGGTTTGAAGTGATTTTTCCTCATTTTTGAATTATACTTAATAATTTTTTGAGTAACCATTTCCAAATTTTCTGGCGATTTTTTGTTTTTATAAGAATTTTATAAAATATATGGATTCATAAAAAGTTTCTATGGCAAATGTACTTTGTTAAAAAATAATTATATTAATTGATTAAGTAAGTATATAAAATGAGTGAAGTTTTTTTTGATTTGGAGAATGAAACGACGCAGGCTAAAATTGTTTTTAAATATAAATAATCTTGATTTTTTGTGTAATTAGTTCACAGAAATGCTTAAATGAATTACTCCGTACAAATAAAATTAGCAAAATCATATAAGAAACTTTTTTCTTCTTTTGAAATTGTAAAATTTTAGCCTTTTTGGGGCAATTTAAATAATAAAAAAGGTCAGAAGAAAGGTAGAAGCTAAAACGAACATTTTGAGGGTAAAATTGAAATAAAATGGCTACATTGGCAACACTGGTCATCAAAAGCTATCAGTGTTTTTTTGTTTTTGTTTTTGTAAGGAAATAACGCTCACAATGACAGTTTAATTTTGTATTTATATTTTTGTAGTTTGGAGAAAAACTGTAGATTATTTTTATAAGTACAAATATGAAAATATAAAAGCATACTTTAAGACGTAAATTTTATTATATGTCGGTAAGGTGTTGAAGGGTATAAAAGATTCGGCATAGCCGAATATATCGCTCTAACTTATTTAGTTAGGTAGTGTTAAACATTACTTTGTTATTTATTTATTTTTTTGTAGTGAGACTCGTCTAGACGGTAACATCAAATTTTGAAAATACTAATAAACATTGAAAAATTTTATATTGTTAAAACGCAAATTAGTAGATATATTTGTGAAATAGTAGATTTTTTATTTTGTTCTACCCTAATATGCTTAGACAACTAGGTCTATTTGTCTATCTGGTTACATTTTTGCACATACCATTTCTATTCAATTTGTAAAAGACATGAAAGGAGACGGTAGGAAGAAAGTGAAAGACTGGGTAAATATAAGGTTGCATAGTGAAGGGTCGTAGTTTCGTAAATGCAGGGCAAAATATTTTGTATGCGACATTTGTGGATTTTGTGTCAACATAGAGAAACGTGCATGAGTTTCGCATAAGCTACAAATTATTGAAGTTAATAATATGACCAACTTTGTATGAAATTGAAACCATCATAGCTAATATAGTGATATATTAAATATTTTTTTTTTAATTCCAGAATCTGTTATAACATTTACAATTAGGAATTCCGATTTTCCGAAAAGTAAAATGATTAATGAACATGATTAAAGAACATGATTAATGAACATGATTAATGAACATGAATTTTTGTTTGAGCAAACTATCTATCACAAAAAAATACTGTGTAATACTAAGCAAATTGTCCTAGTCGGTCACACCATAATTTTCGAAGTATGGTTATCTCCATTTGTTTGTTATCGAAAGTTGGTACCCACCTTACATTGTTTACATTTCAAATCATGGATCTTCTCTACCTCTGAATGAGTGTGTGCGTGAGTATTTGAGTTGGCTTTACATGCGTGGTCATGGCAGGAAAAATTTCAGTAGGAGAATGGGTTTCAATATATTTGTGTTTTTGGTATGTGACATATTTGTTGCAAACCGGAAATAAACGACCGACCAACCATGCCATACTCAATGAATAAAAAAATAAGAAAAAAAAAACGAAACACACGCACACATTTAAATGTAACAATGACTACTTTTACTTACACTGTCATGACAAAACACACATGTAAAGAAAGAAACCAACATACATGGAAGTTACATACATACGTATGTATTTTGTATTCTTCTTCAGAATGCGGTGTTGGAATATTCAATTAGGAAACGTACGATGACAAAATAATTGCATTCAAGTGGTTGTTAGAGTGTGATAAATTGTTCCTATTGTTGTTGTAGTTGTAGTAGTAGTAGCTACTTTTATAACTCAACAAACCATTACTATCACCATTGAAACTCTTCTACTCCATCACCAACACTAATAAAACTTCTTTGAATAATACAAAAGTACACAAATATCCTCTTTTTACAGATATGTAACTCCTTCTCAAGTTACACGTATGTTTGATTCTTCTCCAGATTCCATCGTTTTGTATTTAAGAAATGTTTAATTGTATGTATGAAGGTTTATGTACTATATATGTATGCATGTATGTAAGTATGTATGTATATATGTATGTATGTATGTATGTATGTATGTATGTATCCGTCTGCCTGATTGTTTGTTACATTCGCAAGTCATGTTCGGTTTCATTTCATTTCAATTCGTTTTAAAAACATGCATGTATAGTAATGAGTTTTTGATAAATATCAAAACAATAACATGTATCTTCTTAAGGTTATAATTTAATCAAATTTAATTATGACAAGAATGAATTGCTTAGTTATGTATGTATGTATATATATATATATATATATATGGATGTTGTTTGGTATTTCAATGTGTATTTGTACGTGTACGTATCTCTGAAAGATGAGAAATTAAATTGTCATGTTTGTGGTTTGACCATTTAATAGGGGTAAGAAGAAATTCTATTTTAAAAACTGGATTGAATTAGTACTGATAATAAGCAGGGAAACCATAAATATTCTGTATAAGAAGTGTTTTACGATCTGAAAGATATGTTGAAAAAAGTTTGCTCTTAGAAAATTATTATTATTATTATTATTGATTTTAAACAAAAAATATATTTTTTTTATTAATAGGTCGATGGTAACCGATCTGAAATTGTATTGCCAGTTGCCGAAAATATAATTCAGATAGCAACTGGCAACTTGAAGCTCTCAACTTCATTTGCCACACAGGCAACATTTTTTTAAACAAAAAACTGGAAACTAAATGTTTTTTTTTTTTTTTGTAAGTGTTAATAATTTGAGGAATTAGTAGATCAAGTACCAATTCCATATATTTAAAAGCACTTAGATTAATTCAAAAGCTAGGAGATTGGATGCAACATGAACATCCTTTATTCAGGAAATTCATACCAAAGCGATGTATTTGATGAGTTCTGAATAGTATCATCTAAGCTGTTTAAACCTGATGAAATTATCACAGAAGATCTACAACAAACACAATTGATCCATTAGCGTCGAACGAAAAACACAAAAATTCACTTTCGTTTTTGTCTTTTGTTTTTACATTATTTTATTTTTTTTACATTTATTTCAGTTCCTAAACTTTCAAAATAGTATTTTTGATAACTTTTCGGTAACTGAAATAGAGTTGCTATTAATAATATAAATTTACTTGTAGGTTGCGTTGCGAGTGGGCGTCGACCTACTAAACAAAGTTCTTTAAGAATTCAAAATTTAAAAGAAATTAAAAAGACAAAAATTAAATTTACTCAACTGTATCGAAAGGTCTTATTATAAATTCCGCATTTTTTTATTATTCCTTTTGCTTATCCATCTAATTTTAACATTAGTATTGAGTTGAGAAATTATCATTTTATTGGTGCGGTGATGAAAAGTCTTGAGTTTTTGAACAATTTTTCAGGAGAGTGAGAAAACATTTATTTTTTTTTATAAAAGTCATAAAAATTAGATATTAATCGTTTCGAAAATTTCTGAACTAATCCAAATATTAAATGGACGACGAAAACTCTTTCAGATCAGAAAAAAAATCGTAAAAATACACGTAGGACTTTTTGATATATAAATTTACATACATATATAGCTTTCATTCAAAAACATAAATTTGTTTTTACAAGATTAAGTGATAATATTCGCATAAATGTGAAAGCCAATACCCCCTCAATATAATATTTCAAAAATGTCTGCAATAAAGATCATTCAATTAGCTTCTAAATAACCTTCATAATTTGTTGCTGCAAGTCAAGCTTCTGAAGAATTTTTAACGAACTAAAAAAGCTACCATTTAAATAAATTTTAAACACTAAATATTTCTGCGACTTTTATTTTTTAACACATTCCAAATAAAACTTGAAAAGAATCTCATCATGGGATATAAAAAAATTATCTTTAAAATGTTAAAATATGATCTTAAAAAATAAATATGGCCTTAATATAATAATCTATGCTACAAGTATGTTCGAAAAAAAAACTATATGCACAAACATGCCGTTAAAGGTGAAATATGCAAAAATATGCTCGTACTAATTGATGCATTTCCTTTAAAACGTATAATTATTTTACCGATGACATAGTTCTACGAACAGGGAAAAACATGCAAAAGCATATTTGTGGTTTTCTTGATAATAAGAATTTATTTTTTCTACCTTTTAGGAACTTGCAAAGTCATTATATATTTTAAACACATGGTAGACTTTCTGCAAATCTATACGCAAGTGATTGAATATAAATTTAATTATGTTTAAATTGATTTTTTTTTTCGATACCTTATTAAAATTTTAAAGTAATTTTAATCATAAGACGCAGGTTTATTGATTACTAATATTAATTTGTAATGTAAACAATTCGTTAGCGGCAGTCAACTTGCTGTCCATATAAACCTTGTATGCGGTGTACACAAATGCTCTCGTGATAATGTTATAAAACTCTTAAATGTCATAATATTAGTACCATTGCAAAATTTTGCGCCAATGAGTGTGATCTTATTATTTCTATTGAAAATCGTTTAACATATTGTAGTAACATAGGAGTACCTTAATTTGTAATATTGAATTTTATATGAGAAATATTTTAAGTTTTTATGTTAAAAAAATTTCTTCGCGCCCCACCTAAAAAATTTTTACGGACACTATCTAGGTCGCGGACTACTTTAGGTTACAGATGCTTTAACGCACCATAGCACCGAAGACATAGTTTTTTTGACCAAACTTAAATCATGCAAACAAAAATATTTTACTATTTTGTAGTACTAAAAACTTCAGTTAAGCAAAACTTGCATTTTGTTTCTTGAAAAAATATTTTCGCTTTAGCCAGCGATGAAGAAAACGTTAGCAAATTTTGTTGCTTTAAAAAAAATAATTTTTTAAAGTGAACATGTTAGCTTTTTTAAATAGTTGCTTTAGTAATTAGGGACACAATCATAGTTGCCAGATAAATTTGGTGCAAAATCGTTAAGTTTTTAGAAAAAAAAAAAAATCGTTAAATTCATCAAGTCCACTACTTGAAATCGTTAAAAAATCGTCAACACTAAAAATTAGGCTTTTGGAATGTTAATGAACATTTTCTATGCTTTGTTTAATGTAAAATTTGTTTTATTATTATAGAATTTTAAATTAAAAAAAATAGTAAATAAATTAATAAAAATTACATTAATTTTGTATTGTAGGTCTATTATGAAAGTCAAGTAGTATCCAGTAGGTCTGATGTTACATGTATAAAAATGATAAATATGAAATTTTATATATTTGTTATGTATGGCAACTAGGATTTGGAATACGGGAATTCTCTGGAATTGCGGAAATTTTTTTTAATTTTCCCGGGAAACGGGAAATTAAATATTCTCATAGTTTTAAAATTCTATAGCAAACATTTTGCTATTTTTAACATCTTATATCAATGAAAGACTGACGTTACTCTAAATATGGTACTTTCAAGAGTTTAACACATTTAATACAACTAGAACTTTATTTGAGAGGAACGTTAATGCTACATGAATTAAGTTTTTGACTGTTGAATTAGGTTTTTGTTTTCTCACAGATATCTACATATTAGTTTATCTATGGTTTAAGGAATTTACTTACAAGTTGTTTGATATGAAATTTTAAATCAACTTTCTTTTTGTGGATACTTTAGTTTTATTATAGATTTCGTAGCTGTTCTCTGTGAATATTTTAATTTAAAATATTTGTTAAATATAAATTATTTTTATATTCAATTTATATTTTTAGAAATAAAATAGTTTCAAATTATTTTGTACACTTTATAATACAATTTGCAGTTACTTGCAATTAATTTGGAATAAAATTATCTAAATATTATTCCATTTATTAACAAGTTAGATAAGAAAATGTTTCAACAAAAGTATTCGAATATACTTTCATAAATTTTAAATCAAATTCCAAAGTCTTCAACTAATTTGAAAATAAATTTTATTTCTTTATCTTGAATATAATTATTACTTTTTTCTCTTTATTCATGGAAAATGTTTGAATATTTTTATTCAACATAAATTCTTTTAAATAATTTCAAATTTATTTGGAAAAAGAAAAATAAGTAATATTCTTTTTTATACTGCAATTATTTAATACATTTGAATTAGTTTATTTCAATGAATATTTACTCGACTCTGGTCATTAGATTCTCTTGTACATACTTTTTTAAACAATTGTTTAAATGAAATGAAAAAAATTTGAAACAATAGCAACGTTATTATTTTTAACTTAAATAATTGAAAAAAATAGATTAATTTTTTTAGTTAAACGTCTTTGATTTTTTCTTTAATAAAAATATCAAAATATTTATTTGAAACTTTTCTATTCGAATGTTTTTTTTTTCAAACAAAAATCCTAAGAGCTTACATTACATTAAAAAAAAAAAAAAAAAATACATATGAATATGAATATTATTCAATGTTGAAATATTCAAATATAAAAAACAAATTTGGTTATCTTTTTGCAAAAAAATATATGTTTTACTTTTTATTTAAAAAAAAAAATAATTTATTTTGTTCAATTAGATACAAAATTATATAAAAATTCATTTGAAATAAAATCCTTAATAATTTTATTTAAAAATTAATAAACTGATTAACAGATATTTTAAATTATAAATAACAAAATCAAATTAAAAGTATTTTAATTTTTTTATTTTATTCACAAGCAATACCTATAATACATTTATGGAAATGAATATAAAATAAGCTTAGATTCGAAAATTCTCACTATTATAAAAAAAATAATTGGTTGGGAGATTTTCCATTCAAACAGAAGATTTTCTTTTGAAACAGCATATCTTATCCAACTAGTGCATCTGTAAATGCTATAACTTCAAAATACTTATAAAAAAAACTAATCTCATGTTATATTCACACGTATATGAGATTATTTCTGAATATTATGATTGATCCAAAAATTGATTGATTGTTGGGAACCAATTTTAAGTACTTCCAGATTTATGTTTAATTTAGTACGAATTATTTAAGTATATTTAAAAAATATACTCTTATTTTTAAAAAGTTTTAGCATCAAAAACACAATAACGTAGAAATCTGAAACACAGATTTTTGTTAACAAAATTACATTTTTTTAATACAAATTAATTTATTTGTATAAAATATTTTAATTTTTTAGCTTAGAAATAGCTATATACTTTTATATTATTTAATTTTTCGTTAATTCAACATGACTTATAAGGTTTTGTTTTGTTTTATTCATAAAAAAATATTTTTTTTTATAAAAACTCATGGCCTTTCTTTTTATAACTAAAGTTTTCAAAAATTCTCAGGAATCCCCGGGAAATTGGTTTTTCTTATTCCTCCAGAAAACGCTGTTGGGAACCAATTTTAAGTATCTCCAGATTTATGTTTAATTTAGTAAGAATTGTTTAAGTATATTTAAAAAATATACTGTTATTTTTAAAAAGTTTTACCATCAAAAACACAATAGCGTAGAAATCTGAAACATAGCTTTTTGTTAACAAAATTACATTTTTTTTAATGCAAATTAATTTATTTGTATAAAATATTTTAATCTTTTAGCTTAGAAATAGCTATATGCTTTTATATTATTTAATTTTTGTTAATTCAGAATGACTTATAAGTTTTTGTTTTGTTTTATTCATCAAAAAAATATTTTATTTTAAAAAAACTCATGGCCTTTCTTTTTATAACTAAAGTTTTCAAAAATTCCCAGGAATCCCGGGAATTCCCGGGAAATTGTTTTTTTTATTCCCGGGAAAAGAAATATTGCGGGGAACCCATAACTATAATAGCAACCGAACTTTAGATATATTGCCAGTTACTGAGATGATACTACAGATATCTAGTGTTGCCAAGAGGTGAGAAAAAAGACGCTAAATTGGACTTTAAAAAAGGTCAAACGAGGCTAAATGGCTCAAAAAATAAGGCCTGAAAAAAGATAAAATTTCCTTAAATTTAACAACATATTTTTTCCCCTTCTCCCTAGTTTTTCATATTTTTTTAAGATATTTTTTAATAAATTTATAAATAAAATTTATAAATAAAAAAATAATATATTTATTAATTAAAAATATAATAATTAATTGATAAATAATAAACTTATCAATTAAAAACAGCTTAAAATATTCTCATACAAACTGGATTATATTTCATATAAAAAGTGGGCAAATCTTTTGAAGTGTCTTTAGTTATTTTTTTTTAATATATTTTTTCTCCAGTTTTGGGTGATTTATAAGAATTTTTTAATTACCCAACAAACCAAGAAACAATACAGTATCACTAATGATACCATAGTTTTAAAACTATATGATAAAATATAGAAATAACTTTTTCCTTCAAAAATTTTCAGGAAAACAAAAATAAATTGAAAATTTTTATAGAAAAAGAATATTTTATGCTATGTATAATATGAAAATTATATTTTTACTGTATAATTTAGTATAATTAAAAAATAAAAGAGGATAAGACAAAGGAATCATAATCAGCTTGGTTATTAAGGGGAACTGTTTTCGGATTACTGAAAATTATTTGGACCATGATGAACTTTAGTTTATTATTATCTCTTATTATTTTTGATTAAATAATTAGAATATTATATATTTTACCAATGTTGATATGTATGCATATATTCCGATATATATTGCTAATTTATCGCGCTGCTTAAATTCAACGATATCATATACTAATATTGTTATTTTCTAAAACTATAATACCATTTTCGAGTGTATCTTTTAAAAAGCAAACTATATCATTTTAGAATTATAAATGATATCATTCTCGGGCTTCTTTATCACCGTAATGATATCATTATAATATCATTACGATATCAGTTAGTTTGATGCGTATATTCATAAATAGTTTCTATGTATAGTGAAGTATATTACAAATTAGTGGAGTTGTTTATGACTTGGAGCATGAATCGCCGCAGGCGAAAATTTTTATTGAATATAAATAATCTTAATTTCTTATGCGTGTAAATACACAAAACCGCTTAAATGAATGATTTTGTAAAAATAAAATTAGAAATATGAAAACAGAAATTATTTTCTTCGTTGTTGAAAAACCAACATTTTAGCCTTTTAAGGCAATTGCAAGAATGAAAAAAGCTAGAAAAAAGCCAAAAGTTAAAACGAAAAATTTTAGGCTAAACGCAAAATAAAAAGGCTAGATTTAGCCTAATCTACTGAAATCTCTCAACTTCAGTAGCCTTACAGTCAACTATAAACAGTGTTATCGTTTGACGATTTTAGTCGCCAATTGTCCCTTTTTCAACTACCTGTACACTTTATTGTCTGCTTTTTAAAATGGAAATAAATGGCGACATTTTAAGTCTATGCGTTAAATGAAAAAAACTATGTTGTTTGAAATACCTCGACCCATTAAATATTAATTCCAACGAAGAAATTAATTATTTTGAGATTGTTTAACAATGTTAAATAAAACCCGGGACATTTAAAAATAAACTGAAACTGTTAAAAATTGAAGCTAATGATAAATTTTTTGAACAAATATTTAAAGCATCAAATGCCGAATCTTGTTGGAACGGATTGGGAAAATTAAGAAACGGATTCGATTAATACTTCATTTATATTTTTACTTTGCCTCATAGCAGCGTCTTTTTTCTAAATTAACACTAATGAAAAATAACCCTAGAGAAAATAGAACCGGTTCAAAACTAGTAACGGCTAGTGAACGGCTCCAGTTCCGGAACTTTAATGGGAAAAACTTGTCACTTTTGCAGGGATTGTCGTTGGAGATGGCTAATTAGGAAGAGGTCATAGAGCAGGTCACAGAGTCCAAGACGACATGTGCAGAGTCGACTAATATAACAAAAAATTTGATAAAAAAAACTGTTTACTTTTCAAATTATTTTTTTAATTTTTATCCTTTATTTTTACTTAATTATATCACTTGATAATCACGTTAGAAATTGACCCTCAATTGATATTTAGTGAGTGTGGTGGTGTCAACTGGTTCTCAACTGGAACTTTGGTTATGAGCAAGGTGTCATTTGGTACTCAACTGGTACTAAGGGACCGGTCCATTACTGCAATTGCCACCAATATCCCGCAGTGAAATTTTCCAAAGGACTTAAGGTCAATAGTTGTGAATCCATGCTTTCAGCCCTAAATTTGTTAGACTGAGATTTGGAAGACTGAGGTCCGAGTAAAGACCTCGTACAAAAGTATAGTAGTTTAATTAATAAAGGAGTATTTTATGTCAACTTTTTTATGAATTAATCTTTACGTGTGCAATAATAAAAAATACTATAAATTAATTATACTTTATTTATAAAATTTAATTTGGTAGTTTTTCCTAAAGCGCAATATTATTTGTTTTTATCAAATAAACCAATTGTAAGGATTTTTTAGTTATTGAAATAGTTGGCCCCTTTAAAAATTCCTCTTTTTTTACAAATTTTTCTTTTTAAACCCCCTTTTTTTGGACACTTTTTAAAAATTCTCAACGGTAACACAGCACTACACAGCAATACATAATGAATTTTTTTAATTATTTAATAGAGTTTTTTCCAACAAATTTTCCAAATCGATCTAAATTTATTTTTAATGAAACGGTTTCAATAAATTTCACAAAAAAACTCGCGTGATTTTTTTTTATTAAACGGTAAAAATGAAATCTTTTTTCTAAAATTCACCATTTTTGACCAACGCTGGATGTAGGGTACAAACTAAATTGATTTGGAATTTCTTCATTAACCATTTATGGAGCCCTGTCTTTTGAAGTATGTAAAGATAAACATTTTTATGAAAAAAACTTAAAAAAAAAAATTGTAAGAATCGTACCATATTTTTGGTAAGAAGAAAATAATTTTCATATTAATTTCAGTATTTTTCACGGCTAGACGAATTGAGATAATAAAAAAATGTACATATTATTTCGAAATATATTAGAAATTACAGAATATTTAAAAATTTTTAATTCATATATCTCAGAAAAAAATCCCGAAAAGCTAAATAAAGTTGAGGCAAAAAAAATATTAAGCGTAAATATCCTTTTAACTGTAAGAGATAACTATATCGGTAAGGATGATTTTTTTCTTTATCTCGCCAAGCATTTTACAGAAATATAAAATCTTTGAAATAGGACTTGTTTTATAGAAGCTACTTTCAACTTTCACACTCTGTAGCTTATATATTATTATTAAGCCCTGTAATACGAAATTTTTATTGAAAGCTTAGGTCGTACTCTACAACTTTTCCATAAATTTCAATTCGATTGAACCATTATTTTAGGAGATAAGAATTTATTACCAAAATTTTTGCGGTTGGCCCCACCGTGACTCACAATATCGAAGACAAATGCAAGCTATAATTTTATAAAAATAAATGACGATTTACCAATGGTGGTGCGTATAAGTAATTTAAATATTAATTAAGAAGTTAATTATACTTCTTAAAACTATGGAATAAATATTATCAATTAATTCGTTGAATAAAGTTCCAAATAAAATTAATTGTTCATTATCTATATTATGTTATAAATTGTAAATTATAAAAAAATAGAAAAATAGAAAAACATTTAAAATCATTATTCCTTCAATTCAAATCAAAACGGAAACAAAATTATATACGAATTCCTCTTTTGTAAAGTTAAAACAAATGGTAACATGTGATTTTGTTACATCAATGTTTGGAGTAGTAAATAATTTTTATATTATAATTTCAATATCACATTTAAGATTTAGCCAACAAGTATTTACAAAACTTGTTGTTTCTGACATGTGAAAGTTTTTCTTTACATGTTTCTACCCTGCAAATCGAAATTTACTCAAAAACAACAAGATGAAAACTACATATTTTCTATTTTCTAATATATGTATGACAAGTTCAAAAACCACTAAAGTTAATTGCAGTTTCACGTATTCATAGTATAAACTAAACTTTTCTGAACTCAATTGAAAGTACGTAAATACTTACATGAACACAAGCATGAACACGAAAACAAACTTGTAGTCGAAATATCATAAAGCTGAAATATTGCAATTATTATTACCAATACTACTAAAATTCTCCTGCTAGCTATAGAAAGGACCTTGAAAACTTTCAATATCATCACAAAACATATACTGACAATAAATTGTGCTTTAAATGAAAAACCAATATGTACATTTTCATTATATTTTTGTACGAACATATGCCAAAGTATTGGTAATTGTGTGTTCATACATTAGAAATACGCATACACTTCACTTCAATAATTTTTTAGATTTAAAAATTTTAAGTTCTTTCTTTAAACAAGTTACGACAACATCAAAATTTTGATGGCTTTAAACCAAAACCAAGTAGAAATGTCACTCATACCAACAACTTTTTCTCGCCATTATGAAAATGAAAATTAGAAAACTAAAACTTAAGATCGTGTAATGATACTTTCACAAAATATTTCTGGGATTATTGGAGGGGAAATATATATTTGTATTATGATATTTCTTGCAAACTAAAAAACTACTTCGAAAAAAAGCACTTACAAGGCCAAATAATTATTGTATAAAATATTAAAATAGTATTTGGAAAAAAGTTAATTTTATAAAAAAAAAAAAAACATATTTTTCCTATATTTACTCTTCAAAGAAATAAATCGATTCAAAAAATCTATGAAGGCCACGTATGTTTTATAGACACGAAAGACATTTGTAGAGTGGATAAATTGATAAGTGAATAACAAAATAATAAATAAAATGTATATAAAATTATAATAATAAAAAAATGAATACTGTAAACTCGCGAAAACGTGAACCAAAGGTTTTTCACGTCTTCGAATTTTTTCATGTTTTTCCTTGCCAAAATTAAAAAAATAAAGTAATACCCTTTTCCCACAATATGATACACGCAGAGAAAAAACATGTTTACAGCGTTATCACTGCAACAACATTATCTTCTTATTGTTAATTTTCCTGAATTTTAATAACTGCGTTCATGGTGACAATGTTTTTGTTTAAATTTTGTCATTTAATGTTTACACTCAATAAAAATTGTACTATGGTTGTCTGCAAAATTACATGTTTTTAAATATTTCCACCAGAAACGAAATTTTATTAATATGAAAAATATAATTATTTCTACAACCATTAAACCAAATAAATAAACTATATTAGTATTAATATTCCCATGACGATAAAATGTTTGAAATAAATATAATACTTATTTTTTCACAAACTTAGTGGAAAAATTCAATACTTGCTCGTTTTTAAATATATTTTGTTTTTAATGTTTGTTGTTTGTTGATAACAATATATTGTTTTTTGATAATAATATGACAAAATGGAATCATAATATAGTAAACATAAAATCGGATACAATATGGTAAAATGGAATCATAATAATTATTAATTATAATAATTCCTATTTTTCGCTGTGATCATACATTCCAAACATAATATGTTGCTATTAGATTATGGTCACTGCAGCTATATCTTTCTCTGCGTATAGTTGTTCAAAAAAAAAAAAAAAAAATAGTAATTAATAAGTAAATAAATAGCACCCTAGGGACCATGCTTAACCCTTTTTTACAAATGTTCAAAGAATATAAAGAATATATATTTTTTCACAAACTTTTGCATTCCTTGCATTTTTGAGAGTACAATTCTTTTGTAATTTTCGTAATCTACAATCATGTGCATTCTCCCTGGGCACTAATTTTGTTATGGTTATATTCAGGTTAAAAGTAATTTTTTTTCTTTTCAATTTTAAATACTCCTAATGGGTAAATTGGAAAAGTTAGGGACCTAATTGGTACCACATTTTTGTTGCACTATTTCTTCTCTGTAAGACCTTGATAACTATATAACATAAAATTTCTTTTATTGCTAATACAAAATAAAAGTTTAAACGTGCTTTTTTTCTAATATTAATTTTTTCAAGAAAAGTACCAAGTATTGTGGAACTAGGGAAAAATTTGAAAATTCTTTTCAACTGAAACAATTCTCAAGTAACACCATTGATATAATGCTTTTCATTAAATTATCTTTTTTTTGAAAAAAGCGTAATAAATATTAAAAATCTGCGTCTTAAACCCGTGTTGCGTTGTGTACTGAATCTCGTCGATCGTTTACCCGCATATATGAATTAATATCCAAGAATGTTTTAACGAAAATTTTGTTAAAATAAAACTAGTAACTGCAAGAAAGTAATTATTTTATTTGCTGTTTACACGGAACCTATTATGTATATAAAAAATTGATTTCGTTTCATTAATATTAGTATATAATATCCCAGACGGCCATGTCTTCAAGACAACATCGATGACGCTTACGATTACATGGATGAAACAGACGATTATATGGATGAAAATAGATTGTCAATGAGTATGTTGATGACTTTTTCGCCAATTTGATAACCGTATTAACAACAACATATTTCACTATTTCACAATTTACATATATGATTAACATAGTTTACAATAGCAGCATATAAAAGCTAAAAGCATTTCTGTTAAATTTTTGATTTTTATTTTTTATATTTTTAATGTTATATAAAAACAGCGTTAAATCGACATTTAAGTTTTAAAAAATAGTTAAGATTGATTAATAAGAAAAGTACAAACTATTTAATTTATAATACTTTATTTGTCGTTTTTACATTTTTCCATTCGTGAATTAGGCTTATTACCATTTTTGAATAGATGGAAAAAACAAATATTTTTATAGGTATCTTAATCCGTTTTATATATATGTATGTACATTAGGTTTATATTTTTTTTACCTCAAAATACCATAGCATCACTTTTTTATCCAATATTGTCCTGATAACAAAAACCGAACGTTTTGTTCGATATGGACAAAAAACTGTACGCACCGAACGCAATTTCTAAAATGCCTTTTTATATTATTTTAATATTTTTATTTTAAAAAATTTCATATAAAGTTTCAAATATTTAAATGCGGGTATTAAGTTTGGATCAAAATCACTTTATTTTATATTCCTATTTCACCTCTTTAACAAGTATTGAATTCCGAAAATTTTGACAGAAACATTTTTTAAATATATTTTATATCGCAGAAGATGATAAAAATTTATGAAAACTTATACAATTTAGTGGAAAACAATATTATCTATAAAATATTTTCACCACTATTGGTACGTGAACTTTTTTAATATTCGCGAAAAATTAATGTCATATTTCTTTATATCTTTCCAAGCTCTGCAAGACCTTGCTACGGTATTTTGGATATTTTCAAAAATTGCAAAAAGTTTTAACCCTATGCAAGTTAAAGTAAAAAGCAATTGTGAAAATACTGAATTACACTTTCTATGATGTAAACATCATAACCTTTCTAAAAATTATAATTTCTCGCTGAAGGATCAGTTAACTGCTGAGAATTTAAATGTTTTCGTTTTCATATAATGTATTCTTTTTATTAAAGATCGCACGATTTTTTAACAATTTTTATAACCTAATACAAATTTTAATAGTGATGTACCATTTTAAATCTTTATTTAAATCTTATTTTGACTCAAAAGATTATTTTTCATCATTTTTGTCAATATTTTTAGATTTCTGCGACTTATTAAAGTTGAGTTTGTATCACAAGAGTTCATATTATTTTAAAGACAAGATTTTGGACCATCATTGGCATTTATTAAGCGTAAATAATTGATTTTTTAAGCTATGTAAATAATTTGGAAATATCAAAAATGTGTGTAAATTCTTTTGAAATAAAAAACTGCCTAATAACTTTTCCTTTAATATTCAGAAATTACCACAATCTACTCAATGCATTTTAGGTATTACAATAGCAAAATAATTTTTTAAAAATATATTTTAACAACAATATTTGAGTTCTTTTTAAAATTAAAGAAATGTAAATATATATGACTATGATGGTATATTAACAATATTTTCGTATTTATTTAAAATGAAATGTAATCAAATAAGGCATGAGTAAAATTATTTAAAATTTCACTTATATTTTCATTTAAAAAAAAAAAAATATTTGAAATTTTCCTATGAAAATTTGTAGTATTTAATGATTTTCAACAGTTTTGCTAATATAGCCTTTTTAAGGCTAAATCTAGGCTTTTTATTTTTCCTTTGGCGTCAAAATTTTCGTTTTAGCTTCCAGCACATTTTCTAGCCTTTAATGATTTTAAAATCGCCTTAAAAATGCTAATTTTTTTTATTCCTACAACGGAAAAAATAATTTCTTATTATCTGCTACTAATTTTACTTTTACAGAATCATTCATGTAAGCATTTTTTGGGTATTTATTTACACAAAAATCTATGTCTTTTTTTATATTTAACAAAAATTTTCGCTTGAAATGCTTCATTATCCAAATCAGGAATAACTAATATACTAAAAGACTTATAAATAATTTGATGGAATTACTAAGTGGATTATTACAATTATTTTTTATTTTTTTTGCTTCATTTGCCATTAGAAACTATTTATAAACACAACTATAACAAATTCTTATAAAAGCGAAATATCATCAAAAAACTTAAAAATGCTTAATTAAAAAGGAATTACAGTTTAAAAATATCGAAAACTTACTTCAAAACATTTGGTAATTATTCATACGAAATATAACCCAAATTTGTATGGGAATTTTTTGGGCGATTTACTTACAGCGGTTTATTTTTTATATAAAAATTTATTACGATATCTTAAAAAATATCAAAAATAAAAAAAGCTAAAGTTGAATTTAAACTATTTTTTCTCGGCTCCTGATAACACTGATTTTCAGCCACACAAGCATATAAAAAATAATTATTTTAGCTATTTTATGAAATGATAATGACAACGTAAAATGGTTCCAAAATTATGCACAATTTCAGATATTATTGTTTACAGAGTTTTCCGAAAAAAATAATATTTTAATGCATTTGCCGTTAATATTTGCCCATATAACTACATTTATTTAGCTTCCGCAATTAATTTCAATATAAATAAACACAAAATTTCTAAAATTAGCGTTATGTAGAACTTTATAGTATTTATCAATATAATTTTATTTGGTAAGTAAAAAAATTTGGGAATAAATTTGTATGATCAATATTTTAAAATATATTCCAGAAAGTTAGAAATATTTTCTATCTATGTACTATCTCTTTATGACTTTTGAAGTATTTTTAAAAAACAGAAAAGGCTTCTAGCCGAAAATAAAAAGGATAAATTTAGTTTCCAAGACGCCAAACTGGTAATTGGTAATACTGCATATAATATGTATGTATGTAGTTAAAATATGGAAAATTATAGTACAAAAACAAAATAAACTCTTATTTCAATTAAAAAAAATATAATAGAAAAAAATAATAATACCGAGTTTTAAACATTTAAAACAAAGTCCCAGGCTTATATTACGATCATATGAAAAAACTCAATATATTTTCTAGAACCAAAGCCACGTCACACAGTGAATCAAGCCCATAGAAAAATGAAAAAAATAAAAGTAGATATCCTCCAGTTATGAAAATTAGTACTTGTATCTAAATTTTTACGTCAATTTTAAATCTAAAATCATTTCATTTATGCCGATGTACGTAATCTCTATACATAATATTTTTAATTTTAACGTCAGCTACGCTGGAATCCTAAAATCTATGCTTTTAAACTTCGCCAAGGATTTTAAAATAATTTTTTTTTCAATTCTAGAGATTAACGTCGGTAGATAGCATAAAGGTTGTAAATTAAAAAATGGCATGAAATAAAAAAATAAAATATTAGAAGATTTTGTTACGTGTTTCGATTATTTTTTATGATGATAAAAATTAAAACTTCGGTACATAACATATGAAAAAATTAAGGAAATTGTATTATATATTTTTTTCTAACGCCTAATAAATTTGAGTAAAATTAAAAAGAAAAAAAAAATCTAAAAAATTTATATAATTTTTTGCAAGACTGCCATAGTCTACAAAATGTTTGTGAAAAATCTATTTTTATACCAAAATTTTAAGTTATTTTTATTGATTAATTTTTCTTAATATTTTTAAATTGATTGAGCGATTCGCTGTGCGTTACTTTAAAACATATTACGAAAAATTTTTAAAATATTATATGAATAGTTAATAACAATAACACAGGACTGACTCTGCGGCACGGAATTTCTCAGCCAATAAATCACCTTTTTCGCACTCACTCTAGTTTTGAAACAAACGGTCATAAAGGAAATTACTCAGGTTCACCACATAGTGCAACATATCCCAAAAAGGATTTGTTTTATTTAATTCAAGGAAATACCAACAAATTCTAAGTAAAATTATATAAAAGTCATGTTAACATAATTTTTTAACCTATTCAATAATTTATGTGATATTTAAAAAAAGAAAAAAAAATTGTGAGACAAATAATGAAACTTCGTATAAAATTTAAAAATTAATTTTAAAATTCTAATTAAAAAATTTATCAAAAAATATATGCAAATCACACATAAACGTTTCATATTTTTACAAAAAAAAAGTGAAACGTTACATATTGAAAGTAACAGTTCTTTAGTTAAGATATCTCAGTTGAAATCATTGATTTATCATGTGAAATGGTAGAGGATAAATTTCTTTGATCAGATTCACTTTTGAAACATGTTTGATAAAAGACGTTTACAAAAGATTTCAAATGCGTTGCGTTTTCTAAAGTTGCATTCACTTTGTTAATCCCAACTTTGGAATTTTAGAGATACAAGATTTGAGAAAAAAAAAATAAATTCAAATTCGGAAAAGCCTAGACCTTCCTCTATTAGATAATTGACCTGTTTCCTTCCTAAAAATTTGTTCCGTAAATATATAATGAGCATTTCTTCAAACTCGTGTACTTTTTTGTGTATTCTTAAAGACATATCATCGCTATTTAGCACCAATATTAGCTGGCTTTTTTAATATTTTATCGCGCCACAATGATTTTAAAATATAATTTGGAAAATTTTTTTGATCATGCGATACCTTAGCTTCATTAAAATTATACGGTGAGTGTGCCTCGCGAAAAAGGCACCTCTTAGAGCCATTCACGTTTTTTCTCCCAAGGTTTGGCACCCACTAAAGCGCTGCTATTAATGGCATATTAACGACATATACCCCAAATGATTTATAATTGCAAGAACAATAAACCTCCATTCTTTATTTTATAATACTCGAAACGGCGCAAATTTTGTAATCGAAAAAATGCAAAAATTTAAAATTTTGAAAATTTTGGTTTTACCACTTGTCCACAATATAATTTCAACGACACAAGTTATCCTATTACTAGAAGTGTTTGTGGTTTATATTAGACAAATTGGATACAAGAATCCGCGATCACAAGAATAAAAAATTTTATTTTCAAACAATTTTTTTTTTTGAATTTTATGTGCTTACCGGTACCACATGGAACAATTTCACATCTTGAGGTTTTACTATTAAAGTAATATACATTTAACTATCTCTTCACTGTGTCGTGAGTGTGTCTAAAAGTAAAAAAAAAAAATTAATGCTAAATTTTAGAAAAGTGGTGATGCAGCTTTGTAAAAAAAACTATTTCACTTAAGAAAAATCAAAAAGAATTTTTCGAAAATGTTTTTCCTTTCATAAGTTATGGAGGTTCAAAGTTGAAATGTTTTGTTTGGTATTAAGTTATTGGAAATAAATTGAAAAATAGGCAAAGGCTAAAAGATTAATAACATTAAAAATTGTTTATAAAAATATCTAAACCTGCAAAATTATATTTGTTATATTATGGTAATATGATTAGACTATTTTTTTTATGAAATTCATAGGGCAAATTTGATTTACTGTTACTTTAATTTTAACTAATTGAAAAAAATCTTAATATTAAATAAGTTAAAATTTTAATGGACAATTAACAAAAAATACCAAAAACGGCTTTTCTTTATGCTTTGAGGGATTAATTGAAGTGTCCGGACTTCACAAAAGTTATTTTGTATCAGCTCAGGCTCAAAATATATCAATAATTAGCCCAAATTGACCGGGAATGTTTTTGTTTCAGATATTGATGAAACTTTTAAATGTAGATCTATGTGACTAAAGAAAATTTACTTATTATATAAAATTTTGTTTCGGTTCCTAGGTCGGGCAGAGTAGGCCGTTACTATATGGTCACGCCAGGCACTACTTAGAAATTTTTTCTGTAAGAAGAAAATGAATAAAACTTTCAAAAAAAAAAAAAAAAAAAAAAAATGTTGATATGCAATTTAATATTTGTTCTAGTATGGTATTGAGAAACATATTTTACACATCGAGCATAAACCATTAAATATACCCACTTGAATTGGAGAAATCAATGATATAACGTCTTATTTTAGCTGTTGGTACTAAAGGATATTGCAAAACATTTACTCTTTATAATGGACAAAATAGCAAATGGCTTTTAGACTCCTAAACTTTAATTAACCAAGATTTTCTTTCTACTTTCCCTGAAGCTAACCAAAAATATAAACATAAATGCCATTTAGATACATAAAATTCAATATGATAAATAATCATATTTTGGTTTGAAGGAATATGTCAAGGACTAAAAATTACATTTCTTAACAAAATTATCCAAGAAAAATACTACCAAAACATTTCTATGTTGTGCCTTGTGCTCCCATATGATAACGCATATATGTAGTTCATAAAGAACAGAATAAAAATATCTTCAACATTTTATTGACCTATACTAGTTTAATATCGTACTACTTGATTATATAAAAATTATAAAATATTTTTCATAAAGGATACAAAATGTCCAAAAATATATTACATTTTTCAAGGGTTTCAAAACGGATCATATGTTTCCAAACACACAATATAATCATATAATCATATTAATGATGAAATGTTATTCAGATATAAAATAGAAATAAGTGTGAATTTTAATGAACATACAATTAACTATATTAAGTGAAGTTCTTAAGTAAACTTACTTCTTAATTATGCAACTGAGAGTTTCAAATTTTTAATAACTTTAATTTCTAGGTTTCAATTACTTTTTTAATTCTTAATTAAGAGTAACTTTTTAATTACTAATGAACTAACCTTTTTCACATTTGTTCAAAAAAGAAAAATCAACAATATATATACTATTGTATATATATATATTGAAGGTCTTTTGCCACGCAGGGCTTTAGTATGTATTAGCATGTAGTATCAACAATGCCATACATTATGCAAACATGTTATAGAGCTGTATGATGCAAATGATATTCAATATGTTTGTTTAACTAAAAGTACATAATAATAATTATAAATAATTAAATTTTAAGTAAAAATTTTATTTAGAATTTAGTAGCGTTTTGGTATATTTTTATGTTTATATTCTGGATTTATGTAATTATTTTCACTTCCTTCTAGATTTAATCTAATTTAGCTTAAAACTGTATAAAAACTAGACTCCAGGATATAATAGATTGATGTATACTTGCTTAATTTTAGTCATTAACTATAAATATAATAAATATATACCAATTTATTGTTGAATTTGTAGTTTTTTAATTTTTTTATAAATTGCGCCTTAAAGGACATATTCGAGCTAGACATATCCTTCATCACAAATCATAAATATTGTACACAGACAAATCTAACGATTCACATAAGACATATAGAAAATTTCATCGAATGCATACAGTTTCTGAGGATTTTGTTAAATTTTTCACTTCTATTATATATGAAATGATTTTTAAAAAATTTTTGATTTTTTATATTTAAGCGTTATTTTAACGTAACCCAAATTGTGTTAACGTACCACAACTCTCTCCATTTTTGGCTGTTCTTTATATGAATTCACGACACTTACTTACACAGGTTACGGCCGCCTTAAAATGACACACAAGCCGATGCACTTATTTTGCGATAAAGTGTGTAGATTTAACTTCTTTTATAAAATAATTCTGCATCATTAAGTCTATTTCTACTTTCTTAGCAATATATAATTAAAATTTTATACACTAACATGTAAGTTAAACCACAAATTTAAAAAATCTTTTAGAACCCTGTTCAATATTTTTCTACACAAATAAACCAAATCGTAAGAAACAAAAAGTAAAATACACAAAATCGATTAGAAATGCGGCATAATTTTGTAAATTGTATTAATTTTATTTCCAATGTACCTACGTTCATATAAATATTCTTTCAACTAATGCATAAAATAACATGTGTATTTTATATTTCACCATTCTCCCATAAACCACAATTATAACTACATTTGTAAACCAGACGACACATATGTCGATAAATTGCTTCTTAGAGAGCATTTTGGGAATATTGTTAAATAGTTACAAATAAATTTACCATGAATAGTACAACAAATTGCAAATATAAGTGATTCTTTTTTTATTTCCTTTTGTTAAAAAAAAAAAAATGTAAATATTTTCATGTGAATTACTTTAAATGTGCATTTAAAGGAGTTGATTCTCCAATTGAATGTACAATCATTTGAGTAGTTTTTTTAGTTTTTATTTTGTTTTTTTTTTTTTTTTTTATAAAGAAGGTTTGTTGATAATATGATATAAATTTAATTATATTTAAATTTCGGGAGACAAATTCTTCTTTAACACTCCTGCCTTCTTTTTATATTCGTATATAGAAATCAAAAAATCTAAGTAGTTTGTTGATAATTCTTAAAACTTCTTCATTACATTATTAAAAAGATATGTAGAAAAAAGTTATTTTCTTCATTTTTATTTTGTGTATTGTATTATAATAATAAAAACAACAAAGAAAACTTATTTTCTATAAAATGTTCCTCATTCTTATTTTCATTGTAATGAATTCTGTCTGCGTATCATCAAAAAGTCAGCTGACGTGCTGTGATTTTTTTCACATAAATTTTTGTTATAAGTTAATTTTATATATTATGCCTTAGTTTTTTTTTTTTTTTTTACTTCCTTTCCAATTTTTTGTGCTTTGGAAATTACAGCAAATAAGAAATGTAGCTCATATGTATAAAAAGTAAATTTTTGCAAATATTTTCTTACTATAACTTTCCAATAGAAAGACAATAATTTGGAGGAGGAAAACGAAGCACAGGTACTTTAAAATATTATTATATATGTGGACCATTATTAAAATTTTTCGATTTTAGGCCTTTAAATTTTTATTATTTTATTTTTATATGGTACATTTAAATCCATTTGCATAAATATAAAGCGATTTGAATGCATTATAGCGGCTTTAAATTGAACATATAAAAATATTTACAAGCTAAAAGTTTATTTATAATTCCGTTAAAAGTTATGCGCAATATCAAAACCTATTTATTTATTCAAATAAAAATTATGATATTTAAGTTTTGAATGGTTTCGTACTAAAATTAAAAAAAAGAAACAAAAATTATATTAAAAATCGTAAGTTTTAAAAATTAAAAAAAAAAAAATGGTATTGGATTCTAAGTTATCTTTTCATATATTATAGGAAAATATATTTTACTAGAGTTTATTACAAAGCTATTTACTATTGTGATGCTTTTTTAACGTCAGAAAATTTTATTTTCTATCAACGACAATTGACTTAAATTTATCGTTCCCATCAATTATATTTATCACCATTCTTAATCTATATATATATAATATATAACAAAAAGTACAACTTTTGCGTAATTTTCAAAAAGTTCATCAATTTTTTTATTAACTTTATTTTTAATTATCCTTGTGTAAAAGTTTTCCAAACTTATAAACTATCCACACATCAACGAGTATCAATTGCCAATCGCTGTTTCTAAATTTGTATTCCGTTGAGTCGCGCACAGACCTCGGCCCAAAAAAAAAAAAACAAAATTTTAAGAATTTTGTTATCAAACTTCGACTACCCTGTATTTAGCTGTTCAAAATCTGCACAATAACAGTGGAGTTGTAGAATTTATGTGGAAAGTCCGGTTATTTTATATAAGATCAAGCAAGATCAAAAATTATAAATATACGAACAAAAAGTGCAGAAGAATGGGAAAAGGTTAAGTAAACACAGCAATCATGATTATAAAATGAAACCTGTAGAGCTAAAATATTGCACTCTATTAATTTCAAGTCTTGTAAGTTCAGATATGTAACCCGTTTGTTTAAAATAGTACTACCACAAAACTTATAAAAGATTGAATTCACTTTCAACCAAGTTAAAAATGTTTGATAATGGCCCTTATATAAAAAGCATTCTGGTACGGAGTCATTAATTGAACTCTTAAAAGTATTGTGTTTCACTAAGAGATTCGTATACCATTCGTTTAAAAAATTTTAAATACAAAAAACACAAAACATAACATAATTTAGTAATTCGATAGTTAACTGGTGTCAACTTAGTATCAATGCGTTATCACATTTCGTAAATAATTTGAAAACGAAGTGTTGAATTTGAACATATACGGGGCAGATTCACTATTGACAGTAAATGACAGAAATTGTTTTCTACACATATTATGTGGTCTTTTTCTCTGGGTTAGCGATCATAATTTCCCAGACTTTTTGACTTCTCGGGATTCCCAGGATCTCGAATTAAAAACTTTAGTTATCAAATAGGATATGAATCCTTATATTAGCAGAGTAAAAACAGGGTTATAAATGTACTGAGAAAAGGAATCCGATCAATTGCTTAATCTACATATTTATCAAATCGAATGATAATCGAGACAATATTAAACAATATTGTAGTTCCCATATTTTGTCAATTGTAAATTAAATTGAGGCCAAATTATTATTTTACTTCTTTACAAAAAATTTATTTTATTATACAAGAATAATAGTGAACAACTCTCTTGAAAAATACAAAAATTATTCATAAGAATTTAAGAATAAAAAATATATAAAGTGTTTAGATATTTTAAATTGCAAAGGGAATATTTATATTTCAAATTATAAAGTTAATATTAAACCTCCATAATATTTTTCTTATTTAACAGATATGTACCATAAAACAACTCAAAAAGAATTATCTCCTTAATAAATAAGTTTATTAAAGATTCACTAAAAATTTCAAAATTTAATAATTCTAAATGTTGCGGCTGATTTCCGAAACAAACATGAGTTCAAATGGTATTAAATTGCTTGCAGCTTCAATAGGGTATCAGCGTATCTAAAATTATGAAAGAGCATCATATTTCATATTTGCCGATGATGACTTAATACGATGATTGGAACAGAATATTTCACGGTAATTTCTGTTATTGATATTTTTATAAAATTTGTCTACAATATTAATAATATATTATTATATTATAAATAAACTCGTATTTCGTAAATTTTCCAAAAAAGGATGAAAAAATAAATTTTATCAAAATTTGTCTTTTCTTATTTCACCATAATTGTTTATATATCTTTTTAATAAAATAAAAATAAGGTTATATTAACTTTTCTTTAGCTACAGCTTAATGCAGAGTTAGGAAAAATTAAGATTTGTTTTGGGATTATCAACATAAATGGTCGTGTAGCATCATGTTCCATTTGTCGTAAGAAGTTGATATTTTACAAATATTTTATAAATGATGTACCCTCCCATAATTTTAGGTACGTTTAAAAATAATGTTGGTCCACCTTAAGCGTCAGTCTGTTGTCTATAAAATTTCCCAACAATATCAGACGCTCTCATACATATCAGAGAATATTATATAGCTTTCCAGTTTAAAATTATATAAATAATTAATTTCTTCATGTTTTGTCAAATTTTTATGAGGCAAATTCCGCATGTCGTCAATACTACCGACAAATTCATAACGTATATTTAAAATGTTTAGAATATTTTTCCTCCAGTTATACTTTTTCACTTGCTGATTTTTGTTGCTGATATTTTACTTAGATGTACGAGTAAATTTAAATGGACATTCCATAATAATGATCTAATTAATTGCATATAAAAACTTACTAATGTCGTTAAGAATGGATTTCTTTAAAAAATTATAAAAATATATAAGCTTTTTTTTTCAATTTATTCAGTTTTCTGACCCTTAAGTGTTTTTAAAATTCATCAAAAATTTAAAATTTTCCGGAAATCCCGGAACGGTAAATCCCGGGATGAATTCTCTGCTCTGGGTGTAATTAAAATAACATTTCCAAAAATTTCAGTAATTTGACCATTATTGGATCCTTCGCCCTTAATAATAAATATTTGTATTGCAATATATTTTGAAACCTCATTAAAACTACGTTTATCTTTCTTTTTTGCATATAAATATTGGAACATTTCTTTATTACCTTTGAGCTCGATATATCTCCTTTTATACCGTAGGGCAACCATCATCTTGCATACCAAAATTCCATGTTGTCTACAGGACCTTCAAAATTTCAGCTTCTTTTCCTATTTACTTCAACATTACTAATTTTTTAAGTGAAATACTAGAAATATGAAAAAAGGAATAAAAAGAAGAAAGTTGTCTTGATTCGAGTTTTGTACTACGCTAAATAGAAAAAAGTCAAAACTTTTCATCTTACATTTGCTATTCAAGCATTGTTTTCTGTTCCTCTTTTTCTTAACTGAAGGAAAAAAAAAAAGAAGTGGGCTACATTTAAGCTCATTGTTTGACTGTTAATTTATTTAGTTTTTTAACTTTTCAAAAGATGAGGAAGAAAAAAAAAATAGAATAAAATAAAAATGAAATGAAATAAATTCCCTTGTTCACAAATTTAATAAAAGATTCAATGAGTTTATTAATATTCTTTGTTTGTCTTCGGCATACTCATGGTGTTTATTAATATCAAGAGTTCTTTAAAAACTGCTTCAAAAAATAAAACTTTGCAGCTTCAAAAAAAAAAAAAAACAAAAGAAAAAGTTGAACTTCTGTAAATTTTTCCAAAAAAAAAAAAAAATGTAATAAGCTGCTGTAAAAAATAAAGCTACCAAAAATAATTTATATTACAGAACTAAATGATGGATTAAATGCC
Source organism: Protocalliphora azurea (assembly GCA_932274085.1). Lineage (NCBI taxonomy): Eukaryota > Metazoa > Arthropoda > Insecta > Diptera > Calliphoridae > Protocalliphora > Protocalliphora azurea. The sequence continues at coordinate 80,229,944 of OW026523.1, read as the reverse complement.
TATAATAGAATTTATTAAATAAAATGTGTATTATTCTTAACGTAAAAGGGAAAAAAGGAAAGGCTAAAATTTCGCACAAGAAATTTTAATATATATATATATATATATATATATATATTTCTTGACTTCTTTCTAAAACTATTTTAATATAGGAAACCTTACTTCTACTTGTCGACCCTCATCATTTACCACATAATTTTTTCTTTTCGTTGTCATGCAGCGTTAATCTATTGTATTTCTCCGTAGGTTTTGGAGCATTAAAAAGAGTTTAAAAAGCTATCTAAAATTAACCTTTAGTTTAAGGAAAATTTTATTTCTTTTTTTTTCAATTTATATTTCAGCAAGGACGTAAAGTATCTTGGATCAGAAAGCAAAAATCTCGAACAAAAACATAAAATTTTTAATTCTAGTTGAAAAAATGAAAAACACTTTCGTGGAAGATAAGATATTTTCTTATCAGTTCAAAAAAATAATATATATATATATAACGATCAGAGACATCATTTGAAATCAAGATATTTTACATTTTTTGTTTTTCAGCTTACATTTAACATAATTATTTTATTTTCAATTTCATAAACCTTCATAAATATTTGACTTTGAATACAAAAAATATTGTAAAAAAAACTGTGTTTTGTTTCTTTGGAAAACTTTTTTCTGATAGTTTTTTTAATTTTCTACTTGAGGAAACTTTATTTTTTTTAGTTTCTTGAACTTTAGTGAACATATTTTTTTGTTAAAAGCAAAATAAAATACTTTATCCGATCGTTGGTTGGTGTAATTGTTGGACTATAAGCTTTCGTCAATCATAATAATGACAGGTATCTGAAATACCAACACAATGATTATATCTTTTACACTCTTAAAAACTGAAGAAGTTGAGCTGGAAAAAAATTTATAAATTTAAGTATTTCGAATTTTTAAGAAAAATTTGTTTTCGATTTAAAAATGTATAAAAGTTAACCGATAAAGCTTTCAAAGCGGTTTATGGAATACGAAAAGGATGTTATCACGTTAATATACTTACTATATTAATAATAAAAATTAAGCAAATGAATTCTGGTATGATTTTTTTGCACTATAATATATGATAAAACTATTTTCATATAATATGCTCTTTTTTCTACATTTCTGAAGGTCAAAATCCAAATGTTGGTAAATTTTAGTGCAATCTAGTATATATATATATATATATATATATATATATATATATATATATATATATATATATATATATATATATATATATATATATATATATATATATATATATATGTATATGTTTCAGCTGTGAAAATTATTGTGTTGCGATTTTATAAACTTTTTCAATTAAAAACACAATCTATAATTGCCTTTTCTGGTTATTTTATTCAAGATAAGTATTCCACATATATATCTTAATTAGAGAATATTGAACTTCATTGAATTGGATTTGCAATATTTGGTGAACTTTTTTCTAAATTCACAAATTTAGATAGGTTTGCTGCTTCCCCGAGACCAAAACGTAAAAGAATTGCTAAGTCATCCTTAACACCTGTATTCCTAAAAATACAGGGGTTATTACTACTAATTATGATTCTATTCCGTTACCAACAGCAAATGCAAGTATTGTCCTGATGTTTTTGTAACTCCTAATTCAAATAATTTTATTCCGCCTCATCATGCTTCAAATGCTTCCAATTATAATATAATTCCGTCAAAGTCGACTTTAGTTACTCCTACGGTATCTAATTCGTCGAACCTGTCTACGATTCCAAATCTTGCTACCAGTAAGCCTACAGAACTTCTTTTATTAACTCCCTCATCGTCAAACATCCCAACTAATTTAAATGTCGTCAACAATCCTCTTGTAAATCCGTTTACAACAGTAACTCCAAAGCCTTTAAAAATTATTGCTCCAAGGAAAACCATATTTGCTAGCCTTTTTTCAGTAGATACAACAACAAATGATGTTGAATTCTATACTAAAACTAACCTTGGCATCGAAGATTATAATAATATCCAAATTTATAAGATAAATGCGCGCAATAGAGCTTCATTTAAAATAATTGTCCCAGAAAGTATTTTTCATCGTCTTGTTAATCCACAATTTTGGCCAAAACATACAATTGTTCGACAATTTATTTATCGTGATGATAATAGCGTAATTCTTCCAAGGGCTTCTCATCCAAATCCAAAAGACGAATTAAATTAAATAATCCATTAAACATTAATACTTGTCCAAACAATGGTTACATCTTCTCAGTTATCTCCATCACATACAAAAATTTTAGAGGTATGAACACAAAGTTAAATTCCCTTTATTTATAGATGTTTTTTTATTGAGCATAATATCATTGTAATCACTGAAACGTGGCTCCGAAATAAATCTGATAAAGAAATTTATAATTCTGAAATAATGTGCAGTAAATTTCAAATCTATATACGTAATAGTGTGGGTAAAGAAGATGGGGGAGTTTTGATTTCTGTCTCAACTTTTTTTCCTTCAGAAGAAATAATTCTTAACAATGATCAAAACATTGAATTTATCGTTGTATGTGTTAAAGTCAAATTTAGAACAATTTTTATAACTTGCTTTAATATTCCTCCTACGTCAAAAATTCAAATTTATGAACAACATGCAAACGCGATAAAATTTATAGCTAATCAATCCAATCCTGGAGACTCCGTAATTGTTCTTGGTGACTTTAATATTCCAAATATTAAATGGTGCGAAACTTCTGATTCATACTTTTTAAGCCCATCAATAAGATCGGAAATATCTATTGAATTACTGGATGCTATTGCTGATTTAGGACTATTTCAAATAAACAACATAGTAAATAAGTTTTTCAAATTACTTGATCTTGCATTTGTTGATCAACCTGAAGAATTTAATATTTTTCGCATTAATCCATTATTAACACCTTATCACCCCACTCTTGAAATAAGCATATACGTCGAAAAAAAGCTATGACTACAATCCAATGTAAATGATTCCAAATTAAATCACCTACTTTGTTCTGAAAACTGGTTTGAATATATTCCTTACAATAAAGTATGCCCTCGTAATATTGACATCATTTTGAATAAATTCTATGATGGCTTATTTAAATGTTTTAAGAAATCAATACCAATGACAAGAAAAAATTGCACATGGACCGCCTTAGACTACAAAACAGCTCAATGATATAAAAAATTTGAAAAACAAACATTATATAAAATATAAAAAATCCGGTTTATCTATTGATTATATGAGGTATTCCATATCAAGATCAGTTTACAATTCGGAAAATATCAAATGTTACAATAATTATCTTTTTAGGGTGAAAAGAAACTTTAAAAATAATGCAAAATATTTTTACCAGTTCTTAAATTCTAAGCGTCGAGTCTCTGGATATCTGTCCATGCTGAAATTTGGAGAATAAGAATCCTCAGACGATGCAGATATTTGCGATATGTTTTCTGCTTTCTTCTCAACCGCCTATCCTGATAAAGGTTTACATGAACTTTCCAGTTATCCATATACAATTCCTGCTGCAACCCTAATAAATTGTCCAACATTAGATAAATCGATGTTACTGAGAGTTGTACAGAATCTAAAATATTCCGATAAATGTGGACCTGACGGTGTTCCAAGCTGTGATATTATAAAATGTTTACATATTCTCTTATATCTCCAATAACCTACTTATTCAACATATCAATATTTAGTGGTTGTTTTCCGGAAGGTTGGATGAAATCTTATATTATACCTTTGTTTAAATCGGGAGGCACATCCAACATTTTCAATTACAGAGGTATTGCTAAATTAAATGTTATTCCAAAACTTTTCGAAAAGATAGTTACTGAAATCCTTTCGCATCAAGTTGTATGTTATCTTTCGCCATTTCAGCATGGATTTAGAAAAAGATGTTCTAGTACTACTAACCTTTTCGCAACCTCAGTAATAACCGCATTTGATTCCGGTTTGCAGACAGACGCAATATACACAGATTTCAGTAAAGCTCTCGATAAAGTAAATCACGATCTCCTATTTTTGAAATTGGATAAACTCGGATTTCCTGTTTTCCTTAAATGAATTTTCACATATCTTAAAAATAGATGCCAATGTGTATTATTCAGAGAATGTACATCAAAAACCATTAACCATTAAGGAGTTCTAGGTTTCCTCAAGCGCTGAGGTAGAGAGTTTAATGATCCTTACGTTTCCAAGCAATTATTCATATCTCTTGTAAGACCAATCCTGGAATATGCTTCCGTGGTCTGGGATCCTCAATACGAAGTTCATATAAAGAAAATTGAATCGGTCCAGAAACAATTTCCCTTATTTTATCTTCGTAATCTTCCATGGAATCCTAATATTAAATTACCATCATATGAAAGTCGATTACATCTTATTTATCTCCCTACTCTTGAAAGTAGGAGAAAATATATGAATATTTCATTTGTAAGTAAACGGTTCAATTAATTCCGAGTTCCTGCTTCGTAAGATCATAATCCCAAATCGTCCAACTAGAAATTATACTGCTTTAAAAATAAAATATTTTCAAACCAATTATGCCAACTTTGATCTAATGAAACTTATACGCAATCAATTCAACAGTTTCTATCCATATATTGATTTCTCACTAAACCTAATCCGCATTAAGGGGAGTATTTTTAACTTAGTTAAATGATAAGTTTTTATTATCTTATTATTGAATGATTATGAAAATATTTTATTGTAAATAGCTTTAAGAATAATATATATGCTAGCCTGTAAGAAATTTTAATTTCATTGGCTATTAAATAAATAAATATTGATATGTTTATTAAAGCTAATTTTTAGATTTGAAAAATTTGATGTGACTTTTTTCAACTTAACTTTTTTGTACCTTTCAATCGAACCAACTTTTTTTAAACCATTTCTGAGAGCTTATTTTTTGTAATATAAAAAATAAAATATCGATCTTTCATACCTATTTCAAGGGGTAGACTTTGATAATTTCTCACGGCTCTACGAATAGAGATAATAAAGAAAATATTTTTAGAATGTTTAAAATGTTAGCTCTTATATAACGGAAACTGGTAGAGAAAAAAGGTTCAAAAAAAATAAAAAAGGTTTCAAAATTCATACGTAATACCTTTTTAACTGTAATAGATGACTTACGTACGCAAGCATGTCTTTCCTTACCTCGTAAAATTCTTTCTTAAAAATCTTCAGCATTAACTGGCATTAATTGGAAGTTACGAGCTCGTTAAGCTTTTTTATGCTCGAGATTTTCAACATTCCTCTTAGTATAACTGCGTGAATACCAGATAATTTGTTCTGAAATCTTACATTCTCGTTTACAAATTTCCTATACATTTATCTATATAAATTTCATTACAATTTTTTTTGCTATTGGTCCCACTGTGCAACAATAAGAACAAGCTTATGTTAAAAAAGTTTTCTTTGTTTTCTGATTCTGCTTGTTTTCTTCAGCAATAAAATCATAAAAATATTTATAGTTTATATAGGGATTTCAAGAATTCGACAAATTTATGGACCTATTTTAGCAACTTCCTATAGTAAAATTTCCTAAAGATTTACAGATATATGATGTAAATATACATGTACCATATCATAAGGTCTTAGGTAAAAATAACAAGCAGAATGAAAAGCTCAACTTAAGTGCAACCGGCTCTATATAACGTTCAAAAGCGTTAGACAGGAACTAGGGAAAATTATTAAAATTTTTATTTTGAAGAATTGGAAGTTATGTGCAAAAATTGATAAGATAAATTGTATACAATAATTTTTATATATAACTTTTTTGAACTATATATATATATATATATATATATATAAATTTCTATGAATCTATGTTTCATAAATTTCTTATTTTCTTAGACGGTAATTGAAATTCAAAACAAAGCTTTTATTTGCGATACCTTAAGCTACTTAAAATCACTTAGAGCTACGAAGTTAACGTATTACTTGTAATGCGATTAGTAAAAAGATGAAATAGTTGAAAGAAAGAAAGAATTGTATTTCGGTTTGTTTAAGCAACTGGCTACTCTACTTATAAACTTAGTTCTAAGCCTCTGATAACTACAGATAGTAGGTACTCTGGAGTTTTCTACAATCGGCAATGTGAAATAGTTGTTGAAGAAGTCAAGAGTTGTTCGGTAGCTCTTGAATTCGACTAACTACTGATACTAAATACTAAAGTAATCGGTAAACTACTTCGGACTCAAAGAATTCGGGGGCTTTGAGCAAATTAATTCTTTGAAACCATTTATAAATTTACTGAGACCAATGTTGTTATATAATGTTAGAATTATTCTTTAAAAAAAATATAATAAAGTCCAATAAATTTTAAAAGTTGATGATTGAAAAAGGGGATATGTCAGAAAAGTGTATTTTAGATTGTATTTTTTCTTTTATTCAATTACACTGTGCTACTAATTTTTTAGTAATATGAGCATCCATTGTGTTAAACTAAATCGACGACGTTGAATTTAGTGGTTAACCATTTTTAAAAGCGCTCGTTATTTAGGTTTCTATTTTTTATTTTTATAGGCTTAAAAAAGTTTAGGAAAATTAAGTTTTTTGGATTAAATTTAATAATTTACCACCGTATTCACAAACAAATTTTAAATTTAAATTGCATTTTAAATCAAATTTTTCCTACAAATTTTGTCTTTAAAATGTATTTTAAATTTAAAATTTGTTTATCAATACTTAGGTTAGTTTTTGAATTTAAAAATATATTTTAAACGCTAATAAACTTTAAGCTGGCATAAAATATTACTATAATTCTGTAAGCAAGCAAACTAGTGTTACCGATGAGCAATTTTTCAAACAAAAATAGAAAAAAAAAAAACATTAAAGATCGGCTAAAACTGATTTAATTTATGATTGTAGTACATACTCAATCGATTTATAGTTTAATATACATACGTTATTTCTAAATTTAAATTAATTCGCTACTTCCAGAATTAAGTTTAAATCTAAATAATGCGAACACGAGCGCTAACTTCAAAAAACGGCTGTCATCATTAAATTCAACGTAATCGAATTAACTTTATCAGTAGGATGCCCAGTTTGTTAAAATTTGCAACTACCAAAGTGTTATTATTAGTTATTGCAGTTATCGTTGGCTTTGTTAAAGCTAAATTTACGTTTATAAATTATGTGAAATTTTAAGAAATAAAATTTGTGTCGCGTTTAATATTTTAGTTAATTTTTTAGTATTTCTCTAAAAAACTAAATAAAATTTGAATTTGGCATTTCCCGATTAACAATTTGGCGACAGAGGCAGCCCTGGCGTTGAGTTCGGCTAACTACGAATGCAAAATACAAAAAAAAGTAACAGGTAAACTACGTCGAATTCAAAAGAATTCGAGAGCTTTGAGTTCGGCCAACTGCGGAGCAAAATATAGAATTAATCTGCAGACTACTTTGGACTCAAAAGAATTCGGGAGCTTTGAGTTCGGTATACTACTTCGGACTCAAAAGAACTCTCGAGCTCTGAGTTCGGTTAACTATGAAGCAAAATAAAAAAGTGATCGGCAAACCACTTCGGACTCAAAAGAATTCGGGAGTTTTGAGTTCGGCTAACTACAAATGCAAAAATGAAAATAATCGGTAAACTACTTCGGAATCAAAAGAATTCGTGAGCCTTGAGTTCCATTAACTATAGTAATAATAATAATAATAATAACTACGGCATGTATCTAAGTGAACGAGGGAAAATCGGGTTATATTCTGATGGTACTTCGGATTCATGCAGAAGTGTTGCACGAGCAACAATATCAGCACCTTTTTATCACAAAACTGTTACTGTATAAGGAAAAACCAAAATAAGCTCAATGGGAGTTATAATGCGTGTCTGACAATAAAAGTAAAAATAAAATAAACTATTTATGAGTTATAATGCGTATTATCAAGTAAGTTAGTTAAAGATAATAATAACAAAGCAGAATGAAATTCATAATACTGTACATTAGTGGGCTTAAGGAAAACGTAACATTGTATATTAGTGTGGTTAAATTAGTTCTTATATATGTTATTTGTTATCATATGTATTTGTATGTTATGTTTTTATTATAGACGTGTGATAAAATTTGTATTCGTACGTTTATTATTTTTTTTTTTTTAAACGGTGGGTATATAAGTCAATTTGTAACGGCACGTTACAACAAGTTAAGGAATATTTTAAACAAAATTATAACAATGAAAGTTATGCCCTTTTAAATAAATATCTTTGATACAAGGACGATATCGTTATTCTTTTCTTTCCAAAGATGGCGTTCTTATAAAAATAATTAGAAACTTTATTTATCAGGCATCAACTTGAGCCAAAGTTTGTTTAAATCGCACAAGCACGATACGTAAATATATTGGTTTTAGTTTCATATATTTAAAAAAAAAAAATCTAAAAAAAAAAACTAAAAGCGAATTTGAAAATTTTGAAGAACTGAAAAATTTGTATCGTCTTAGTGAGTTTGTATATCGAATTAATGAGAAATCGAATATGGTGAGGTTCGTTGGGTGTTTGACAATTGTTGTTTTCTTCCTAAGAAAGCAAGCACAATTCAAAAGTAATTCCATGAAAAAACGCTCAAAATATTACCGAGTATATTTCGATTTTTAGTTTTGTAAAATTGCGAAAACTTGTAAAATAAAATACAAAAATGTAAACTTTTCTTGAATTCACCCTGGAAAAAAATCAATTTTTGTCAATTTTGTGTTTGAAACTCATTTGTTTCGTTAGATTAAAAATGTATTTATATTTAAGAGTATTCGAAAATATTTACTGAACGATACCTTCATGTTACAGTAGAATATCCATAGAAAAATTACCGAGTGTATGTAATAAGCTTTTTCTTAAATCAGTCGAAATAATTTGCTTTCGATTAGAATCGTATAAAAATGTATAATTTTTAAACAATTATTCTGTACTTTCTCTAACACACCACCCTCGTATCTGAACTGAATCCATTTGGTTATGTCTACTTAATGTCTATCCCTTAATAATGTACAACTATGTCCAAGTACAAAATCTTTGACATTCTTGTAGTGCAATGACGTTTTTTCCCTTATTCTAGTTTATTTCTGTTTTTTTTTTCCTTTTTAACTTTCTTATATGGAAAATCAGTTTTAGCTTTTAGCAAAAACCAGCATAAGTATGTAAGTTGTCGTATTATGTTTAGAACTTATTGTCGTAAAATTTTACTTAAACTTGAGAATTGTAACTATTTTTGGCTTAAATAATGTTGCCATAATGTACCGTTGCTAGTTGTCTGTAGAGTTTAACAAGTATGTCAAATATTACATATTATCCTTTGAGTAAATCCATTGATGGCTACTTGACATAACTTTTTTTTACTTCACTGTTGCTAAATGTTAGCAAATAATATTAAAGAGGCGGGGTGGACGACGTAGTCATGTTAACGCATATAATAGTATTTTCTAAGTGCAAAATTATTACTCATCTATATCTTTATGACATTTACGAGTACAAATGATGTTGAATACAAGTACAAGTAGTTATTTTGACAAAGGAATGTTTATCGACTACTGCAGATATATATATATATATATATATTTATATATGTATATATAAATAGTATTAAATGTAAACACATATGTGTTCTTGTTTTAAAATTAATTTATATATGTCCATTTGATGAAGGGGTCGAAGAATTAAAAACCAATTTACCTGAAGTACTGAAGCAGATAGAGTCTAAGTTATTCCCGACGTATAGTTAAATAGTTAAATTCAAACAATTTCAAAACTCATTAGAATTGACTTTATGTGTCTTCTGTTTTAAAAGTTCGTTTTAAAAAAAGGAAAACTGCTGAATGATTTTGGTATACCTTACAAAATAACTAAAAAGTCCAAAATTTTTAGTTATTCACCTAAAACCTCAAGGAGTTACAACTATATAAAGCTAAAAAAAAAATAAAAAAAAAACTGGGTTGAAACCATAGAGTAGTTTTTATTAATTTAAATTTTGCACTCATAGACAAGACATAGGAAACTCATAAGTTGTTTAACTAGGTACCATTTTACTATCTCGTGAATAGTTATGTGGTGATAAAAAATTAAACCAAGAACTGAACATTTTTGAAAAGATTTTTTAGCAGATTTTTTGATAGAAAATTTCCACAAATACAAATCTAAAAAAAGTCGCCAAAAAAGGGGATATAAAAAGGGACCACCTGCTTCTAGGTATTGAAGCAGTTATAAAAATTTGTTTATTCGATAAAAACAAGAACAAAAAATATTGAATTTTTAGAAAAACTACTAAAGGTACGGTCAGAATAGTAAAATATTTAACAAAAACTGACAAATATTTCTTTGTCCTAATTTGACCACAAAATATTGTTGTGTGGCAAACTATAAATCAGCAAATAAAATTATTTAATAGCAAATAAAAAGTTTTTAATTTGAAAACAGTGTGACCACTTAATGGAAAATATTTTTTTTTTTTTTGGCAAATAATTATTTAATCTTACAAAATTTTTGCAAGAGAAAACAATATCAAATAACAGTTGTGTTCAATCTAAATCGTCAAAATTAAAAAAAATTTTAATAAATGAGAAGTTTTAGGTAATTAATTCCACAAATACAATGTTGATGATCATTTTATTAATTTCATTAACTTGCAAGAGGCTACCTTCCAGGCAAATTATACGAAAAAATGGTATAATATCGGAATTGCTGGACATAGTATCATCTGGGTGTCTTGTACATATTGCTAAAAGTAAACGATAATGACGTGTTTGCTGCGCGAGTTATTCGTAGTTAAATGTGGCAAAACCAGATTTCTACATATATCTCGCTTATTATACCTTACGTATTTTGATGCTATTTCAACATTTATAGAGTATAAAAATTCAAACAATTTTGCTTAAGTAAATTTTTATACGCCATTATTAGTTTTGGAGTTATAGCACATTTTACATTAGATTTGATGTTTTTTTAGAATCTGCTATATTACAGGATGATATAATAAAATTCTAAAGATATTTATACCAAACATCTTCTAAGCATATTCACTTGTCTTCTATTGCACATATTGTAGATATATTTTTTTCTGGTCCACGTTTGCGTTTCCGCAAATTTAAAATTTTCAATGATTCTAAAGAGTAAAATTACAACAACTATAACTGAGAAAATACCTCGGGTACATAACTGAGCAAGTCAGAGAACTATCTCTATAAGTTTTTGTTAGAATCGGATAATATTTTCAGCTAACACCCATATAAGTGGTATAACGGAAACACAGAAAAATTATCATTTTAGCCGACTATTCATATACGTTCTAGGCATAATCATGGTCCAATTTTAATAAAAAGTTTTATTTACATTCTTCTGACTTGCTCAAGTATGTTGCCGAAGACTTTTTAGTTTGTTATTGAAATATTACTCTATGGCCTTATTGAAAGTACGGACCAGGAAGAGATTTCTCGACAACTCGTATTATAAAAGCTAAGTAAGAAGATGGCTGATATAATTATCCTTACAATTTTACAAAATCGTCTTGAAATATAGCGGATAATAAACGACATTAAATATAATATAAAATGCGCAATAACCATATAAAATGGAGTTTTTGAACGTATGTTCCTTCTAACAATTTTGGACAACACCCTTTCTCATTTCGCCTTTAAACCCACTTCCTAAACTATCGTCTTTTTCTCTTCTTATTATTGTTTTCCTCTATAAAGCTACTCTGTACATTAGACCACAAAATTTGAAATCTCTTATTATCTTTTTTTATATTTTAAATTTATAGTAAAATTAAATTTATTATTTTCGGCGGTTTGATAAAATAATTTTTGAAGACAAACAATTTTTCAAATGCCTATATTTAATGTCGGTTTGAAAAAACAAAAATGGAAAAAAATATGCCTAATGTGACCAAAAAATAAACCATATATTACTTTGGAAAAGTTTTATGTACGATCGGGCAAACAAATTCGTAACAAACATTTGCCTAATCTGACCATACCTTAAGTTCGATTTTATTATTAACAAAATAATTATAATAAAACATAACATGTTTTTTTTCTAATAAAAGATGAACGGAATAAGTCAGGATTAAAACTAAAGTAACTACTTGTAGCATTTCTGCTCCTAATTTTTCTGATATATCACTTTGTATAAATACTAATTGCTAACTAGATTATTTTTATTTATTTTTTTTTTTTTTTTTTTTTGGTATGACTTCTGAAAAAATTTTAAAATACTTCTGCGAAATTTTTCGCGGCATCTTTTTGTACGAATTTAAAATTAATAATCACAATTCTTCTTAAATTCGCTTTTAACTTGTATCATATTCATTTATAATTGATAAAATTCTGGGTAATTTAAATATCTAATATTCTGTGGAACTTAAGTGTCATTCCCAATTCTGGTTGCTTCTACTGTAACAATAAAATTTTGCATCTGGCCAAAAAGAGTTAAAAGAAAAGAGTTAAAGAGTTAAAAACGCTGTTGTATGTCACGAGCGTCATCAATAAAGTTTTATGACACTATTTGTTATGATTATTCGAGTTTATTCAGACTAAAGAAACAAGACAATCACATATCTTGTCGCATTTTGAGTAAACCAATTTTTTTTTTTTTGTAAATTATAAATGTTTTTAGTTCGATACTATTCAGGATCACATACAAAATTTGTATTTTTTAATACGAGAAAAGTCAGCAATAACGTGTGTATTCCCGGGTAATACAAAATATTGAAAATATATATAGTTTTTTATTACTAATTTTGTTCTATCTTTGTCTCAGAGTTCTTCTCAAACAAAACTTGTTATTTAAATTTTTTTAGCTTTGATTGTCTAAAGCTTTTTTTAACATGGTTCATATTTGATTTTGAAGAAATGAAAACAAAGAGCCATGTTTGGCATAGCTATTATGAGCTTCTCAACTTTTTGGGCTGGGAATTCATTCTTGTAAGTTTTTCTTTTTCCTAAAAAAGTTTTTTCTCATTTGCTTGGTCCTTGTTAAGCTTTTTTATAATCCTGAAATCTTGTTAAAAAAAGTAAAAAAAAATCAAATTTCATTTTGTACATACATTAATTTTTATTATTACTATTATTATTATTATTATTATTATTATTATTATTATTATTATTATCATCATCATTGTTATTATTATTATTAACATTATTATTACTATTACTATCATAATAATAATAATAATAATAATAATAATAATAATAATAAAAATAATAATAATAATAACACATAAATAATAATAGAAGACCCAAATAAACGTCGGCAAAATCTTAGGTATTTGATTTTCTCTATTAAAAATACATATCAGAAGATAAAGTTAAATAAATGTAATTTTCTATAGTTAAATTTACTGACCTCGCTAAAAAAAATAAAAAATAAATACATACATATTTTACTCAAAATTTTGAATTTTCCCATTTATATTTATCATTTGAAATATATGGATCTAATCATATTGGAAACTATACGTAATTAGTAAACCTTTAAATCATGAAACTTTTGACTTGGTAGCATATTCAGCCGACAAATGTGACTTCATTTTTACTTTCACTGTTAAAAAATATGAATTTCTATTCATTTCTACCCATTTCATTTTTAAATAATTATTTATATTTTACTAAGCTACTTTTGCCCATCATAGTTTTTAATCTTAATTTATGATTTTTAAATCAAAACATAATTAATTAGCAATTTTATCGGCTGTGTTCTATGCCTTCTTCTAAAACAAGACTTACTTATTTTTGTAAGTACCACAGGTACACTAAGGAGCTGTAACGTACATCAACACACGTTTTAAAATATAGTGGCACGTGCACCCCTCCCCAATGATGCTTTAGAGTATATTTAAGAAAATTAGTGTTGAAAGCTTTAGCTAATGGTTGTTTTGCTCGTTCAAAAGTACTTAAGAAAATGAAGTTTTTTTTACTTCACTTTTCATTCCAATACTAGCAACGCTTCTACTTAAGTTTATAAATTAAAAATAAAAAAAGAAAACGTAGCAATATTTGATTTCTTATTAGTTGGTCTATTATAGTGGAGCATGCTATAATTATAACTTTTTATGGAATGAATAAAAAAAAGAAACGAAATACTAATTTACTTAATTAAATCTAATAGGCAAAAGCCATTAGTTAAGGACATTGTTTAAAAAAACACATACACACACACTAATAAAGCAACTACTAAATACGCGTTCAAGCATAATTGATAAAATAAAGAGCAAACAAAGGAATTGTTGCAGAAATGAAAATTGGTGTTTACATTGGTGAACTAAGCATGTGCATGTATGTGTAAAGTAAAATATAAGATTTTTTTTTTATATAAAAAATTTTTCTGTAACATGTTGCTACTGTGTAAAGTGAATTTTAAAAGAAAAAAAAAAAGTTTAGAAAATGTTGTATTAAAAATGCAAAAATCACGTAAAATATGCAAAACTTCAAATATATTTTAAAATTGTATTTTTTCTGATCCTTTGCAAGCCAACAAACAACTATGAATATTATTAGGAAGAGTTGCAGAAATTGGAAGCGAATAAAAAATAAAATCTCTATGAATATATAGACTAAACAAAAATGAAATTAAATGCACCAACACGTATTTACAAATAAACTAACTGACAAAAAATGAACGTTGTAAAGAGCAACAAGAATAGTTGTATTTGGTTACAAAAACTAAACTTTATGCATCTAAATCATAGCGCTAAATTTGTTAGTTAAATATGCAAAATGGCGAAATATTACCATTTAGCTTTACTAGGATAAGTTAGGTTAAATTTAAAGAAGTTTATAAATTACAGTCAACTAAAATACTTGAACAAATGAGGATTTAAATGTAATTTGGGCGTTGAATTTCCCATGATCGATTTTAGTTTTCCAGTTCTCGTATTTTGGTAGCAATGGGCTGCCGCAATGACTTTAAGATATTATAGTTACTTAAAGATTAACTTTAATCATAGTCTACATGTTGGATTTCATTCCGGATCATGTAGAAATATAGAAAAAGCATAACAAAGAGGACTTTAGACATTTTTATTATGTTTAAGAATATTATATACTAAGAAAAATGGGCAGATGTGAGTTTTTATCAACTTAGTTTGTATGTTTCACTAACTATACTGAATTATTAGAATATACATAAAACAACAAGTTGATCGCATAGCGGTTCTAGGAGTAAAAAATGTTTAACACTCTAGGATAGCATAGGTTAGGTTATTAGGGCAGTTGTCCACAGACAGCACACTTGGGTCCAATTTGGTCCCGTTGTGAAACCCTAATGGATCATGTATTTCTATTTTACATGTTCACTTCAACGTTCGCAGCGAACCAACTCGCTGCATGTATGAAAGAGCTGATCCATCTTACATCGATATCAGATACATCTGACATCACATGCATAAACGGACTACCAAAATTGAAAGTTCTAATCCCGGCAAGAGCGGGACAGTGACATAAAAGATACTCCACCGTCTCCTCCTCTTCCTCCTTCCGACAACTTCTACAAAAGTCGTTAAAAGGGAGCCCTAGTCTCCTAGCATGCACACCAGCAATCCAGTGCCCTGTAACCATGGCTACCAGAGTTAGATCGACATTCATCATAATGGGACCATAATTGCCTCGAGGTTGAATATGTGAATTCATTTGTCCACCTATCCTGTGCAATCCTCGATAAGTCCCGCAGAATTATTGATTTTTAGATCAAAAGCGGTACTCCAACCAGTTGGTCCGTATCTTCACCTCGAAGAAGGTATCCATCTTTGGCTAGTGCATCCACAATAAAATTATCCGGAGTTCTTGAATGACCCCTAATTCAGACCAGCTCCAGGTTAGAGTGGCTCGCCATCTCGTTCAGAGGTGTCCGGAATTCAATCTGGATGTCTAAAAGACACCCGAGAGCGTTTTGATCGCAGCCTTACTGTCTTTACGAATTTGGATATTCGCTCCGAATAACCTATAGTACATTAACCAGTTCGCCGCCCTCATTATGGCCGAGATCTCTGCTTAAAGAAGCAGTGATCTGGCAATTTAAAGGGTGGATTTCTCCATAGCCCTCCACCATACTATCGCTCTATACATAAATATGGGCTTAATCACCATATCGAGAAGCTATTTCGTATTCCTGGGATTTATTTCCCAGGACCTACCGATGGTCTTCCTACACATAAATAGGGCGATACCGACCTTTGAGGCTCTTGCCCGTGTATTTTGGAGCCAGGATAGTTTGGATCCAGTATAATCCCTAGGTACTTCGCACTATCAAATACCTTTAACTCAAAACCGTTTAGGTGTGGTAGTGAAAAATATGGAATCTTGTATCTTCTAGAAAAGAGGACAAGTTCCGTTTTTCCTGGATTCACGCTAATGCCACTAACTGTACTCCATGTACATGTATCCATATATTTCCCAGATACAGCCAGCGTAACATCGTCCGCATAAGCAACAGCTTTAAACTTCAGTAAATCAAGTTCCCTAAAGTTTCCTAAACGATGATATTTCAAAGGAGTGGAGATAAAACTCCTCCTTGAGGAGTACCCCTGTTTGTTACTCCGTAGGTGGTAGATGCACCCATACTGGATATTGGATCCATATTGGTTAGAAGCCTACATATGAGGCTAATGATCGACTGATGAATGTTCCGTCTTAACAGGTACAATTTGATTGCCTCCGAAGTCACATTATTAAAGGCTCCTTCTATATCAAGAAAGGCACATTAATTCATACTCCTTATACTTGAGAGCTTTTTCAATATACCCTACGAGCGTATGTAATGCAATCTCAACAGATTTACAGATAAGAAACCAGGGTTGATCGTTAAACGAAGGTGTAGGTCGATTAACCTTTCCAGTGTCTTCAAGGGGAAGGATGACAGACTGATAGGTCTGAAGTTTTTCGGTCTTGTGTATGAGGTTTTACCCTTTAGGGATAAAGACCACTGTATATCTAGTCCATGACTCAGGGATATACACACATGACAAGCAAGCTGAGTAAATCCGAGTTAGCCAGGGAGCTATTAAATTCGCATTATACTGCAGGTCAGCAGGCATAATGCCATCAGGGCTCGGAGATTTAAAAGGGGCGAAGCTCTTCAGAGTCCATCTCAGTTCATTATCCCTTATGGGAATAGGAACATCATTGCTGACCTCTGAAGATATTGCAGAGTATGCCGTTAAAGGGAGACTGCCAGGAAAGTGCGCGTACATTAAGACATTCAAGGACTCTTGACCGCTCATTGTCCAACTGTAACATGGTTTCTGGAGGAAACTTGGAACAGTAGATGATGCCAGAATCTTGCGAAATCGACTGGTCTCAAAGCGGCTTTCTACGCCGCTACAGAAAGCCCTCCAGGATTTATGTTTCGCAATTCTTATCTGGTTTTTAAACTTGTTAACTGAGGACTTGTAGGTAGACCAGTCTCTTGGTCTCATTAAATAGACGGTGACATTCTTTACGAGTCTCGCCTATCTCAGAGTTCCACCAATGTGGCTTACTCCTACCCTTGCAGATTGTGGGTCTGCGTGCAACAGAAGTCGCCGTATCAAAAGCATCTGTTATCGTCTTGACGGCGACATTCTTTACGAGTCTCGCCTATCTCAGAGTTCCACCAATGTGGCTTACTCCTACCCTTGCAGATTGTGGGTCTGCGTGCAACAGAAGTCGCCGTATCAAAATCGTCTGTTATCGTCTTGACACAGGACTCAATATCATCGCAACCGTTGATGGTTCGAGAATTTGAGAGGACTTGGGACAGGAATCCTGTTGTACTGTCCATTTAGTCTTCCTCCTCTTTTGAAAGGCTAAACCCAGTCTTCTAAATTGAAGTCAATGTATAAGTGATCAGAGAATGAGCAGTCATTGGAGATCCTCCAATCCCTAATCAAATTAGAGTGCCTAGTACTGACTAGCGTAATATAGAGAACCTCCCTTCTATTAGTCACTACAAAGATCGGTTCTTGCCAGTGTTCAAAATATCTAAACTACTACAAAAAATAATATCATATAAAGACTCACCCCTTGTATTTGTATCGGAGCTTCCCCAAAAGGCATTGGCGTCAGCTCAAATCTCGAGATCTATTTTACCTGATCCCGTATCGTGTAGCAGCTTAAAGTTGTCCGCACGTAGTCCACAAACCTTATCGCCAACGATCCATGGTTCCTGGACTAGTGCTAACTCCTCCCTCTTTCAACCATTCGGAGGAGCAACGCAGCAGAGGCTGCTTTACAATGGTGAACATTAAATTGCGGTATCTTCACCATGTGTGTCCTTTGTCCATGTCTAACATTAAAATGGAGACAAAAATGGCGCATAACTATCCCAATTCTAAAGAGAAAGATATCATACACTTCTGCTATGAAATCAGCGGCTTATTTGATTTAATGAATACACTGTTCGATGTTATTTGAGGAGGAAAATAAAACGCCTTCCTTTCATCACTTGTAAGCTCACAGAATACTTTCGTGCCCCCTCTATGTATAGAACTTTACGTTATCAAGAATTTCTTCAAAAGGGTACACCATAAAGGACAAAAATTAAAAATAAGTTTTTGTTAAATAACAATATTATTATATAATAATAATTAATATTTTTTGCAAAAACTTACATTTGAAAACTAATGACCAATGGAATCATTATAAATACATAACAGGTGAATAATTGAAAAATTTTGTTCGCAACATTCTCGAAAAACACAAGTTCCCTAATTTGAAACAAATAATGGATAGTTTGCTGCAAAACTACCATAACATTAGAGCTAGAATAACTTTAAAACTGTATTTTCTTTATTATCGTTTCGATATTTCTCTTAAACGCTTTTTTTTAGTTGACTATAGTTTTCAAAATAAACCATTATATTGAATATTAATAGATTTGCTTCAAATATTGCAGCATAACTCAAGAATGAATTATTTGTTTTGGTTCTATAAAATGGCAGAAACTTTAACTCAAATTGCATTCGAGTCATGTTTATATAACTTTTTAATCGTCTTAACTGCTTTGGAGATATTTTTTAGCATATAGTCAGAGACAAAGACTTTATTTTGGTATAAATATAATACTTATCTGGAAGTGCATCAAAGATAAACACTTGCACCTAAACAATCCATCAAGCAGGATTAAATGAGTTCTTAATATGGCTGAGTTCTCTGTGTGCAATACTATTTAGAGCTTATTTTTAATAAAAATGAGGGGAAGTAAAGATTTGTGATGGATCTTTTATAAAAAAGAACTGATTTGGTAGACTTGAAGAGATAAATTTTTTTTTCGGTGGGTAGTAAAATATATGGGCCAATACCAAAAATGTTTAACATGGCTAAAACTGACCTTAATCCTTAACAAATTTTGTAGTGATAGAAAGAAAGTTAAGTAACCCGTAACTTTTTCCAATTCTTCTACACTTTTTGTTCTCACGTTTTGATCTCATTCGATCTTATATAAACTAACCGAACTTTGTGGATAAATTCTACACCATTCTTGTTACTGTGCAGACTTTCAGTCAAGTTTTGATGACAAAATTTCTTAATTTTTAAAATTTTTTGAAATAGGGATTGATACTTGTTGTAATTATGTTTACTCTGCGCTATATTTTGATGGACAATTATCTGCTTAATTAAATAAATCAAAATTTAATTGAAAAAATCAATTTAATTTTTTCTATTACTTTTTTATTTTATAAATATTGTAGATAGAAGTATGTTATTATTTGAAATTTTTTCTTTTTGGTATTTTTCTCATTCTGAGAAAGATTTAATATGTTGTTTTTTATTATTTTTTATAGTGACTAAATTACTAGATACCTAAAACTTCAATGCCATTCATCCCATACCGTCAGTTTTTTTATAGAATTTTTGTTCTACAATTCTGTTGTTTCTTTACGTTTCTTTATCTTCTCTTCGATGAGGACGCCTAAAAAATTTGAAACAATTAACAAGTTATAGACAAAAGTCGCCATTTAACAAATATATTACTAAATTATTCATTCATTTAAAAACTTTTTTAAATTTGCACCTCTCACCAAAATGATTATATCAATTACTAAAAACTGTAAAAAACGAAAAAACAGAATTTTTTTTCCAATTAAAACGTTGATCAAATCAATCAAGTAGATAAGTGAATGAATTAAAAGTTTAAGTATGATATAAAATTTTACTTAAATTTTATTTTTAATTTATATCTACTTTAATATATTTATTATATTTAGATACAAAATGAAACAATTGTGTTAATTGAAAAATATACGGTAATAATTTTTTCAGTGTAATATAGAATATATAATGATACATATGTACTTAGAACATCTTATAGAAATACATAAATAACGAACCTGTGTATGTTTCCTTCTGTCAATGAACAAAAAAAGTACATATTTTTTCAATGTTTCTTTTTTTTATTTTATATTATTAAAAAAAAAAAAATGCTTATAAAAATTTTTATAACCAGTTAATATTGATCCAATTCATATTTTAATCAAATTTTAATATAAAATCAATAAATATTAGTATCAGTATAATATCTGAAACAAATAAGTTTTATGTAAGTGTCAAATTTATTATGTTCGGCCCATAATTTACCATATCTCCCATATACGATCCACTTGTCAAAATTACTATTAATATATTAATCCCTTATAAATATTAGTATATTAGTATATATTGATATTAATTAAAACAAAAAAAAAAATAAAAGCAGTTCATAATTAACCACAGGTCATTTTCATAATGGTTTATGGCATCACATGGTCGAATTTTATCGACTAAAACTTTCTTAGTTGGTTTATCACATCAATTTATTTAATAAATTATATTTATCTAATCAAATTCATTATAAAACAATATAAATATTTGAAGCACGGACGCGTATATGGACGTAAAAACATGCTTTTTTAAAATGAGTTTATTTTAATCTTTTAGACTGATACGTAAACTTAATAATATGAAGAAGGCGTTTAAGATTTATGTCGTATTTTTTCATATTGCAAAAGAAAATAAAAATATTATCTTGTGAGTTTTAATGCATCAAAATAAGAACAAGTAAAATGGCGTACGTTCATAATTTAAATAATATAATGAGATTATCTTTTTATGTGATTTCTTTGTTAATAGTTTCAGCAAATTTATTCGAAAAAACAAGTAAAAATGATATTGTCAGTCAGATTCGAGCATTTGATAACACTACGCCATGCGGTTTTAAAATTTGTAAAGGAGTCTTTCATGGGGCCTATAAACAATTGGCGACTGTCGACTGGTTATTATAAGATTTGATGGTGTAAATTATATTTATGTAAAACATACGTATATATAATACCACCGTGATATTATCTTTTAAATTACATTTATTATGCACCTGATTCCTAAAAGTAAGTTTAATATGGGATCAATTATAGATCCAATGTGATAAAACTTTGCACTTAAAGTGATTTTACGAAGATGGGCTTATATGAAAGCCATGGTCAGTTTTCTACATATCTTAATGAAATTTGACACACTGACTTATACTTATATTCTGATCACCTAGTCCGAATGAAATCGTGATTAATATAAAGCATTTATATACATTCACTACTACTATTGTTGTAGACAAATATATGGATATAAACCTTTATTCCATTTTCAACTAGATTCAGTCGCAATATTTTGCATGTTCTAATCCAAATGTTTTAGCGACACTTTGCATACAGATAGATGCTTAATAAATAATTCCGATTTATTTTTCTTAAATACATATATTTACATTGACCATCCTTTTGAAAACTCCCAAATAAATTTTTCTTAAAAAAAAACAAAAATTAATTCATCATCACAAATGTTTGTTTTACCATTAAATGCATATAATTTAAAGATTATCTACCAGTCAATATATCTTTTCCAAATAAAAATTCGGTTAAAGTATATTTACTTTAAAAATCTCTACTAAATCAACAATATAAAAAAAGAAATATATATATTTATTTATATTTATATTTAGGAAGCTTTTAAAATCTATGAAATACCGACAAACTTATAAATAAATTTGTAAGCATGAACGTTATAAATTTCGCACCATCTTTAAGAACATAATTCATTTCAACGACCAAAACGATGAAGAGGATAAAGAACAATATGAGAAAAGCTTTTACTTTAATGTTGCTTTTTGTGAAAAAAAAAATCAAAAAAGAAAATAATAAGACATTTCAATCATAAATCACTTAATATAATAGACTTATGAAAATTACAAAAACAACAGCAACAACAACTAAATATGTATATACAGCCGCCATATGGGCGAATGTTGTATAATTTTCTCAACATAAAAATCAATCAAACTAAAATTGAACAAGAAATATTCGAACTCCCCTTGGGATATTACACTCGTAATCAAGGCAAAATTTAGCTATTCATACACACACACACACTCACACACAGTTGCTCAGTCACTCACGCATAATCTGAATTTCTTATTGAATTATGATTATAAGCATGATTCATAATTCAGTTAATTTGCAATTTTCATGCCTCTTCAAAGAAAAAAAAAAAAAAAAAAAAAGATTCAAATACACACTTGCAGCCAGACCAGCAAAAGAAAACCACCACTATTTATTTTTAACACTCGTAAAGGAAGTAAGTTGAAAAAAAAAAACTAAACGACCAATCAAATATATGAGTTGGTTCAAAAGGTCAATAATAACAATAAAAAATGATCAAAAGTTGAAACTGAAGAAAATTTCATTAATAAAATAAAAAACGATTAGAAGATGAGACTAAATCCATAAATAATTTGAAACGTTTTGGAGTGGGAGTTAGAAATACTTAATATACTTTCTTGTATTTCAGTAGTTGAAAAGGTTCCTTATTAAAATAGAAAACTATCTTGTATAGTAAATTTTCTCATCTTATTACATAAAAAATAATGAAAAATTTTTAACTATTATTAAGCAAAATTGTTGTCGTTTAATTATATTGAATTCAATTTATATTCCACGAAAATAACGACTCGAGCTCAGAATTTGATACAGGGAAGCGAATTTTGATACATAGCTTCATCTTGGCATCTGAAAAATGATGCTAAAAATCTTATGCGTAGTAAATTTTTATAGAGTAATAAATGTCCAAAAATGTTGCTGAAGTAAACTTTAATGAAGTATCATCGGTTTTGGAGTTATAGCGCATCGCATGTTCCATTTAATGTTTTTTAGTCTCCGCTATATTTCAGAACGATATAGTGAAATTGTAAGGATAATTATAACACCCATTATATATATTACTCTTCTTTAATTGCACATATTGTCGAGAAATCGCTTCCTGGTCCATGTTAGGTTATCCGCAAATAAAAATTTTTAAATGAGGTTACAGCATACAATTACACTTCCAGACTGAAAAAACTTGGGGAATATAATTAAGCAAGTAAGAGAACTAGAAACACCCATATAAATAGTATACCGCAAATATAGAAAAGTTACAAAAAATTGCTAAAATTCTATTTTTAAAATATTTAATAAATTACCACATGTATATTAAAGTACACCACATGTATTACCACATGTATATTAAAAAAAAAAAATGTTGCAAATGAACAGTCATAATATTAAAGATTGATACATTATAAACTAATCCCAAAAATATTTCGGTTCAATAATTTCCTTCTCGTGAAATGGACCATAACTCCAAAATATGATTTTCAATAAACAGTGTACACAATTTTTAACTTTTTATCAAAGCAATTAGGATATGTAATAGAATATGTAATTATAATATGGAATCGAATAATACGTAATTAGCAAACAATTTTTTAAATCAACTTTTATTTTCGTGAAATTTTAGTAAAATTTTCTATGAATTTTTCTAAATACTATTTAATTAAAGTTTAAATATTTCGGAAATTTTTAATGGTAATTTAGATTTTCATTTCTAGAAGGGTACATTTTTTTATTAATTAATTCTTTGTTTACAATCTATTCAAGGACAATAAGCAAATATGTTAAATTTTATATACATAACAGGGGCTTAATAACTCCAATAAGATATTAAGCACAAAATTAATATTAAAATATTTGTAATGAAAAATATTAAATTTAATTTAACAATGATTTATAATTATTTAGATTTAAAATCTGAATTGAAGATCCAAAACGTAAAATCGTTTAAGTCTTCTGATTTCATCAGTAGAATTTAGTAATGAGATGGCAGCGGGGTTGACATGATTACATAACCGCTGAAGATATTTCTCGCTAATAGATTTTATTTCATTTTTAACTGTTGTCATGGAAAGATCATTTCTAATGGCTTTGTTTGTTATAAACCACGGTGCATTTGTTATCATTCTGAGAATTTTGGACTGATATCTTTCGAGAATTTCAATATTAGAATTACTGGCAGTGCCCCAGAGTTGCAAGCCATAAGACCACACGGGTTTAAGAATTGTTTTATAAATTCTTAATTTCTTATTGAGATTCAATTGCGAATGCGGACCAGTTAAACAGTACAATCTCTTTGTTTTGATTTTAAGTTGATCAGATTTACTTTTATTTAGGTTAGGCATCTATCTAGTATCATACCAAGATATTTAACTCTGTCGCCAAAAGGAATCATATTTCCATTGAGAACAACTGGAGAGCAATTTCTTTTTCTGAGTCCAAATGTTACGTATTAACATTTTTCGCAATTAACTTTGATGTTCCAATTCTTCAACTACAGACATAATTGAGCATATTTTGTATATATATAGGAGCTTGAATGGGTAATTCACTGGTTGTCAAAATTGCGGTGTCATCTGCGTAAGTCGCCACAAGAACGTTATCGAGGCTGGGCATGTCGGATGTGAAAATTGTATATAAAACAGGACCCAAAACGCTACCTTGTGGAACTCCAGCCTGTATTTCATGAAGTTCTGAAATCGAGTCATTGACCTTGAAGTAAAAATATCTGTCAGATAAATAGCTTTTAAAGAGTAAATAATAAGGAGCTGGCAAGAATTTTTTAATCTTATATAGTGAACCGGTGTGACACACTCTGTCAAATGCCTGCTGAATATCAATAAATACCGCATAACAGAATTGTTTCTTTTCAAACGCATCTGTAATCAAATTTACAATTCTGTGACTTTGTCCGGAGTATCGTGTCTGTATCTAAAACCGAACTAATGTTCGGCCAAGATATTATTTATGTCTGGTTTGTTCGGTTTTTGATCATAATAATCTCTGCGTATTTGCGAATTTTTTCTTAAGTAATTTTAATATATATAGCTCACATTAATATATCCAAAATACAAATTATAATTAATGGTAAATAGTTGATGTCATCGAAAATAATCGCGATCTTAGTGATTTTTTAACGTTTCATAAATTTTGTTTAATCAACAAAATACGCATAGATTTTTCTCTTTTTTATTTTCATAAAATTTGCTGATAACAAATATTATTAGCGAAATTTTCTCATTAAATCTTTTAAGTTTTTTTTGAAGTTTTATAGCTTATCTAATAGCATAAATCCTTAATAATATGTTGGTTGAATCTTAATTTTGAAAAGATTATCGCGGTTATCCAAAAATATTTCAAAAAGTTCAGACAGCAAAAGTATGAGTACATAATGAAAGAATTTCGTTTTCTATGATCTTTTTTTTATGTAAGTAGATTCTAATTGTTGTGTTTGGAATTGAATTTCCTTATTTAATTATGCGCTGCTACAAAATTGCATGAACTAATATAGGCTGTAGACTAGACTACTCATGAATAAAAAATTTTGATTTTGCTTGCTCCACCGACAGTTTCTGGTAGTTGGGGATAAAAAAATAATATGTGTGCAAAAATCTGTCGCAATCCAGTCGCAATCCGGCCAGTCGGCTTTGAGTTTTATCCTAAGAAAGGTCTTAAAAGTAATTAAAATCTTTATTGCGCTACAACTCTTTAATTTAAAAATTTACTAAAAAAAAACTATATAAGCTTTTTTAATCAGCAAAAATAGCAGAAATTTTTGACATATATATAATGACTTGTTTTAATGTTTTAACCAATCAAAATTAAAATTTATACAATGAATTTTTTTAAAGGACCTCATTTTAATATGGACTTAGCATGTTAGCAACGTTTCTATAATTTTGTAGAATAAGATCTGTAGCTTTTTTATAACTCAGTACATTTTACATCTTACTATTTCAGCGCAAAAGAACAAAACCTTGATATTGAAGTACAAATTTTCAACTTTTTAACAAAATATTGGTATAAAAGGCAGAGTAAAGCCTGAATTTTTGGATCATTATAGTGAGTATTTTTAAATTATTTTTGAATTAAATATTTGTTAGATATTTATGTGTTGTATATGAACTAAAACTTATAAAAGTTGGCATGTTAATAGTGCTACATATAAACACCTGTTTTACCTTAAAAATCGTCGAGATATATTGGAAACAGACAACTATTTTACAATAGCTCGCCAATGAATAAATATATGCGATATTAATCTTTTTATTAAATATTCGCAAAAAGAAAAATTTTAAATAAAACAGCTAGTGCAATGTAAGATGAAGATGTATTAGATGTGGAACAGAAGTTACTCATTTGAAAATTCCGATGTATGAAGAAATAAATACAATAGCTCTCTCGATAAAGATGCTGAATTGGGGATGAAAAAAAAAATATATTTTAAATTTTAAAAGCAAGATATTGAAGAAACAAAATATCTTACTTATACTTAACCTTTATAATGTCATAAACTGATCTTGTTAAAAAAATTGCAAACATGTTCCTTTTTGAAACAAAAGAATATTCGTTTTTATGAATTATACTCATATAAATGAAATTGCTAGTTATTTTGAAAATATATTTTTATTTAAATATTTGCAAGCCATTAGGAAACATGTTGACTGTTTTCAATATATTACTTCGATTTTTAAAGTAAAAGAAGTGAAAAGGTATTTATCTGTAAAATATTAACATATCTTAACATGTCAACTTTTATAATTTGCAGCTGATCGGCAACACTTAAATTTTGGGCTACTCTTTGATCCAACAATAATTTAAAAATACTCGGTATAACGATCCAAAAAGTCATGCGTAGTAAGCCATATGTAATAAGTAAAAAATCATTGGTCTACCTGCGCTGGAATACTTTGCATATGGCATGTATAAATTGTATAAATTTTTATATTGATTTTTCATAACATAACAACATGTCACAGTAGGGTAAAAAATTATATGTCAAAAATGTCTGCTTTTTATTCTGATTAAAAAAGCTGATATAGTTTTTTTTCGCAAAGTTTTAAATTAAAGAATTATAGTACAATAAAAACTTAAGTTAATTTTCAGAGCTATTTTAAGACAAAAGTCAAAGTCGATTGACCGGTTTACGACCTATCGACCCAATTTTTATACACATACTAGTATAAAAGTCTCTAACAGAGACTTTTATAAATCTCATACATTTCATGGGTAGTCTGCTGTAGATCCACTCAAGGACATCGCAAAAAAATTTTAAAAAATTTCGAAACACCCTCTAAAGTTTGAGATATTGCGAAAAAAGAGTTTTTAAAGTAGTTCCTGCTCTATAGACTACACAGCATCATACATTTTATGTCAATTTAAGATCTTCAAATTGATTTTGAACGACGTAGATTTTTAACTATATTACCATCTCTATATAAAAAACCAAACTAAATAATGTATTAGTCACCATTTTTGAATTTATTTCTCTTTCTTTTTTTTAATTTTAAATTTGATGTAAATTTTTCTGATATATTTCTTTAGACCTACACAAATTTGTTTGCAAAGTTTGAAATACAATTTTTTTAGAATAAAATGAGATATCTCCACACTAAATCGTTTAAAGGCTCAAGAAATTATTTAGCATTTTATGAACTTTATTAAACAATTTTTCATATATCTTAAGACAAAGAATTTTGTATTCTTAACTTGGTTTTTACTTTTTGAGAAGAATTTAAAAATCCATGGAAAGTTTTATAAAGTCGAATAAGGTCTTCGGTATATTTCCAATTTAAAAATACAAATTTTATTTTGTTTGCCAAAAAATGCCTTTAAAAATTACTACCTCTTTGAATATGCTAGGAATACATTTATACAAGAATCTAACCAAAAACAGTTTTTTGCTAATAAATCGGAATGAAATGAAAAACTTTCTGATGTCTTTAAGGTAAACATTTATACATCTAAGGAGTTATAAGAAAGTTTAAATTTACCTTAATTTTTAAATTCCTTCGTTCTCATACAGAAGATTTTTGCATGAGAAAATTAGAAAAATCAGCTTATTCCCCGATATTTTGGAGGTACAAAATTACCCTGTTATAATTTCCTTTCCTTGGAAATGATGTTAATACAGTCAGAACGTGGATAATCTTTATTTTCCGGCCTGAAGATTCATTTACCAGCACTTTAATCATAAAAAATTTTAATTTTTTTATTTGTACTGTGATTTTATGTTTTATGAAAATAATTTTAATGCTTTTGGTTTTCTGTTAACCTTTCAAGTTTTATAAGCATTTTCCCTAACCTCCAAAAAAGAACATGTTTTTAAGGAAGGATACAACTTATACGAAATATAAAAGGTTTTTAGTCCTCATTGCAATGACTTTAATTATGTACACTTACAAAGTTAACTCATTATCTCCAAAAGTTCGAAATATTATCAGATAGTTTTGTGGTAATTTTACTTACTATTGCACAGTGGTCGATATCCACATCTTGGCGGCATTAAATTCGTAACTGAAACATAACGATGTCTAATGCTAATTTTTGCATTGAATAGCTTAAAAAACTAATCTTTATACAATTTGTGCTTTGATAGAGCTTGATCGAATATCACGCCCACATTTTGCGCCCAATTTTTTAAAACAGTTTTTTTTCACATAACTAATTTAGCAAATTACGTAAAATTTGACTCACATATAACACAAAATATGCTCCATAATTAAAACAGCTTCTTTAGTGACAACCATGCCCCCATCATACCCATTTTGATATAAGTGTGTTGCTATATTTGCGGCAATGTTAGCTTATAATTATAGAACTTATAAATATGAAATTTTGTCGGTATATAGTACACATAGTTGGATTTGTTATAAGTTATGCCGGATCCTTTGTGGGTGACATGCCCATATTTCATGAAACTTTTAATATATATGGATCACAATATTATGTTGATACTATCATATATTCACTTTAGAGTGATTTCCTAAAGCGGTTCTTATATGGGAGCTATAACTTACATAGACCGATACCCATCACTTTGTTTTCTACTAGTATAAAAGTTGTTTGTGTCAAACTTATTCATAATACTAATGTTTATATAGGATTAATACACGTTAAAGTGATTTTAGACTGATGGATTTATACGGGAAATATGATTAATTATGGACCGATCCTCACTAAATTTGGCACACATATTTGTAATTATATGGAACTTATTTGTATTAAGTTTAATTAAAATATTTATATATTATGGGTATTTATGAGAGTTAAACTTTTATTCCGGGAGGACATTTGTATGGGGGTTAGGAGAAATAATGTTCCGTTCATAACCAATTTTAAAAGGATTTGTCTTTGTATTAAAATAATTATTCGTGGAAAATTTAATTAAATAGCGATCTGTACATTATTCACTATGGGTGCGTTTGGAAATATTCACTGTGTATAAAAAGTGCATTAACAAATAAACGATCAAGAAAGGGCATATTAATTTGGATATTTCACACAATAGAGTATAGCTCTATAATTTATGGTATCACAAATGTTAATTTTTGCTATAAATTTTTAATAAACCAGATAAACGTGAATCACGGACATTCATTCCTTAATTAATACATACCTTACATTTTCGAAAAAAGCTATAGTTATTAAAATTGGTAATCACCTGCATTAAAAATTACCAAAAACACACACTGAATAAATAGGCGCAATATTCTGCCATTTTTGATCGCTATCAATGAGAATATTGATAACAAAATAAAAGTATACATGTTAATTTAATTAGTGTAGTATTAGTAATCTGCGAACCATAAAATATTTATCGATTTTCAATGAATTAAATGCCGCTGGATCAGTGATTTCGACCACTGTGCATTGGACATAAACATATAGCAAATATGGCAAATATAGTCAGGAGATGTTATGGGATTTAAATTTGTTTTTCACCTACTATGATTGGTTTTTTCTTACTTTATTCAGCTTGCAAGACAGGAAATTTCATTTAAATTTATAGATGACTATTGATATTAAATATTTTTTAAAAAATATTTGGTTTTAAGTTAATTTTCTCACCACGTTTAACTAAAGTTACTCGCTAACATTTCAATTATTATTTTAAATAATTATTCGAGAATGAAAATATACTATCAGCAATATATTTAGGACTTGAATATATAATTGTTTTTTTCAAAAACGAATATGGAGAAATTGTTGAAGTTCGATGGTGATTTGCAGTTCTTTTTTTTTTCATAATGTGGAACGTACAATAACAGTGCTTTGCCCAATAAACAAAAATCAAAATAAAAAGATTTTTTCAAATTATATTGAAATATACATTATCAGAAAGGTAAAAATATAACTTATTTAATTTTAGAAATAATTATTTTACGAGAAGGCGCTAAAGTCATAGAATTTAAAGCAAATGTTAATGAACAAGAAAGGGTTTTAAACTATTTCAGGAAAAAATTCTAAAAATTATTATTTTTTTGACCAAATGTGTCGTAGTTTTGTTTCTTCTATACTCCACTATATTTTCCATTTAAAACTAAGTATTATTTTCTAAATATAATGTTTTGAATTATATATTTGTTTGCTCAAATTTAAACATGTTTTTTTTTATTTAAAACCAGAAAACTACTTAAATTTTTTGAAGAATATAAAAATATTATAAAAAATTGTACAGTTTTTTACTGTTTATGTAATCTTTTACAGTTCTGTAATAGATTCAAAAATAATTAGTGGCTACAACTGTAAAAAAACTTAAACTGAAAAAGTGCCTGTTTCCTGTTTTTACTTCAATTTAAATTAGTTTTTAATGTTAACGTTAAATTGAAATAAAAAAATTAAAAATATTTTTTCGAACTTTAAAAGACAACTAAGAAAAGGAAAAATGTAATTTTTGGACTTAAAATAGTTCATTCAAAAGCCTTAAGGTGGTGGTAATTATAGAGCATTTTAATCTATTAATTAAAAAATTACATGAGTTCAATGGAGTATTAAAAATATATATATATATATATATATATATATATATATAAAATTATACAAATTTATTTGCTTACTTCTATAATCTAGTATTGTTTTTTAAATATATTAAAGGAGAACAACTACTTCCTATTTTTTGCCACAACTAAAAAAAAAAATAATAATTTAACAAATATCTTAATTTCTAAATTGCTTTTTTTTACAAAAGTCTAAGAATTCTTTATGTTAAAATATTTCGTGATATTAAAACGATATTAATCTAATATTTAATATAATACTAAAAGCTAATAAAAATATAATTTGAATCGAAAATCGGGCAAATGTATGCAAATTAATTAGTTTTTGGAGAGACGATGTAGGTGCAGAAGTTAAAATAATATAATAAATAATATCAGAAGATAACAGGGTTTAGGGGGTTAGATTTGGCCTTGCTTTCATTAAATCAATATTGTCGAACCCATAAAAAACCAATTTCCAATAGCCTTCGCAAAATGTTGATACCAGTATTTATTAGAAAATGCGTTTTTCTCATTTCAGGATATACGAGAGGTAGGCTTGTTCTTGCTACGATTTTTTCAAAACTGTCTACATATTTACTTTGGATCCAAAGTAATATGTGTACCAAGTTTAAATTTTCTAAGCACCTCTTTCTATTAAAAAAATTCAGACCAGAATTTTAGCTTATTTTGCCAATTTCAGGATATATGGGAGCTAGAAATATTCTTGTTCCGATTCAATTAAAAATTGGCAGATTCATAACTAATCTATATTTAGCTGCTATTAAAAATCTTGGTAAAATTTTGACCCGTATATTAGTAGTAAATCTGATTTTTAATTTCAAGATATAAGGGAGGTAGGTGTGTCCTTGCTCTGATTAAAAAATGCATTTGCGGACTCATAAACAATCTATTTCTAAAGGCTAATACAAATTTTGGTAAAATTTAGACCCGTAATTTATAAAGAATTTTGTTTTTCAATTTCAGAAAATATGGGACGTAGGTGTGTCCTTGCACTGATTTTATAAAAAAAATCGAATACATTAATTTTTAGCCGAAAATAATACACCTACTATGTTTAAATTTTCTACGACAACTCATTCCATTTTTGTCTCATCGTTGTATGGGAAAAAAGCACTGCAAGCGAATCTCAGATGAAGATTATATTAACAATAGTATATAACAATGGATTGAAATAGTTCACTTAAAGTGAATATTGTACTCGTGTTGAACTTGATATACATTTTCTTTAAAAACTTTAAAAATCTCTAAGGCAAAAAGTGGTACTGCCCGATGCGAAAGTATCAGTGGATCATACCAATAAGGTTTTGGCTATACAATGGAGAGATAATGCGCACGTTATCATTCTCACAAATTACTGTAACAATTTAAATGACAAAATTTATAACTGCAAAGAGAAAATTTCTATCAACGAAAAAGTTCCTAGTACAATAAAAGAGTATATAGGCATAAGTGTAGAAGACCTTAAAGATATTGAGTTGGTTAATTATAGAATTAATATCTGAAACAAAAAATGAAGGGATTGTGATTTATAAACGTAATTTCCGATGCCAAAAAAAAAAAAACTAGTAAAGCCTATATCGCTGATACATTTTCCTGTACCTAACAACAGTAAACTACTGATATTTACAATACAATCTGGTAACGAATAAGTATCAACGTTTAAACCATAATCAGTATATAGCAAATAAAAGCACAAGTCATTTCTAAGGAAGTACGTTTTCATTACTTCCAAAGATGCGATAAGTGTACGGTTTTTTGTGCTTAAAAAGATATATAATATATGAGAAATAATTAACGCGACCAGATTCTACATGCATTCGAGTCACTTTATATTATAAAAATATAATTTAATACTGGCATTAATATATATATATATATAGATATATATATATATATATATATATATATATATATTATTTTCTTTTTTTTTTGAAGGCCAAATCAAAAATTGTTGATAATGGCCCACATAAATGTAAGCTTACATATAAATGAGTTTTTTGATGACAAGGTGTTGTGTCCTGCGTTTTGCTGTTAAAGCCACTGGAAACTTTAAAAAATGAACTAATAAAGAAAACCTGTGTTGTATAAAATTGATGAAAAGAATAGTTTATGCAATAAACCAGTGTTGCCAGTTTAGTCTTTTAAGGCTAAAAGTAGCCTTTTTATATTGCTTTTAGCCACGATATTTTTGTTTTAGTTTCTAGCTTTGATTATTTTTGATTATTAAAATGTTCAAAATTTTAATATTTCAAAATAGAATAAAGTAATTTCTTATCTGCTTTTACTAATTTTACTTTTACAGAATCATCCATTTAAGCATTTTTGTGTATTAATTTGAACAAAATATCGAGATTGTTTATATTTAATAAAAATTTAAGCCTCTTTCTCCAAATTATTAATTAATCAATGATTGTAATTATTTCTTAATAAGCTTCATTAACCATAAATACTCTTTATAAATATAATTTAAAAAAATTCTTATAAAAGCGAAAAATTAGAAAAAACTTGGAAATGATTAATCAAAAAAGAGTTATGATTCAAATCTGAAATGATTTTTTTTAGGTTATTTTTCTTATGAAATATAACCCAAATTTGTATGGATGTTTGTTTGTGATTTTTCATTGGACCATTTTGTTAACAGTCGTTCGATATTTTATTTATAAATTTATTACAATATCTTTAAAAAAAAATATCATAATCTAATGAGAACAAGTTTTTAAATAAAAAATATATTAGCTTTTTTCTGATTTTATTTCTTGGGGCATTTAGCCTTTTCTGACCTTTTTTTAAAACCTATTTTAGCTTCTTTTTTTCTCACCTCCTGGCAACATTGCAATAAACTCCACACGTATAAGCTTGTCTAATAATGCTTCAAAATGTAGTTCCTTGTTAGGAAAGAATGTCATTCTAAAATTGTTGTTTACTATTAATTTGTATATGTAGTTCTAAAATTGCCATATATCACCTAATAACCTGTCACGAGATTAGTTCTGTTTTAATTACGTTACTAATATGGATATTTACTGACAACTATTTCAGGATAGAAATTTTGGTATCTTGTCTTCGCTGAACGAAATGTTTCACATTATCCTAGGAATGGGAGTTTTCAGAGGTACAAAGATATAACAGAAAACAAATAATCATTAAGTGAAGGGAATTTGATAATTCATTCCAAATAATACATGTTCAAAATTTCTTCAAATTAAAATGTGGAAAGCAAATTATATACAGCAAAAAAGAAAACTAGCAATTTAGTGTTTTGTAATCCAGATTAAAAAAATCGAATGCATTCTTAATTATAGCAGATTTTAATTAATATCCAAAAGAGGTATCTTATTAAACTTGTACTTATGCAATTGCCTTGTATAGAAGGAAATAAAAATCGATTTCAATTATGAAATTGCTTATATCAATTAAAATTTTGTTTGATTTTGCTACAATCGTTAAAACAATAATATTAATTATGTGAAAATAATTGATTTTTAAACAAATTTCAATCCAATTTTTTAACCAAAACGTGTATATTTACATTTGAAATTTTAACTAAAATTTATTGGGGTATTAATTGAATCCATTAACAAATTAACTGACTAAGCCAAAAAAAAAAAGAAAAAAAATATAATAAATAAACATAAATCCATATATTGCTATATAAATTAAATTTATATTGCAAATAAAAAATCTGTGTAGTCACAAAAATTAGGTATTTTATATAATGATAACAATTTTTAAAACTAATGTATTGAATACATGTAAACTGAAATTCATAACTACAAGCTCATCACCAGATAGAAGTGATCTTCTCTTCGGACTCTCCAACAAGGGTTTAGTTGCTTGCGGAGTGTATGTATCCTTTAAGATCTACAAAATAACAGCCATGTTAAGTTACATGTAACATAATGTTTAAAAAAAAAAATCATTAAAAAAGTATATTTATCTTTTCTTTAAGAGAGTAGCCGAATACACTGTATAATTATAAAGATTTAATGTAACTTTATAAACAAATGCAATAGCACTAAAATTAGTAAAAAACTTATCAATAATATAAACTTATATTTACCGGTTAATTTACAAAAATTCTCATCTCCAAGATTTAAAAATCTTCCTTTTCATAAAAATTTATAAAAATGTCGACGAAATATGGCATATATTTTACATTTTTTCCCCTGTTTTATCAAAATGTGTAGAATAAATTTTCAAAATATTTTTATTTTATTTTGAATTTTTCAAGACATGACAATTTTAATAAAATGAAAATTATAAAGAATTAAAAAATTAGTAAAGTCAATTATTAATATATATATATATAATTAAATTTTAGTATAAAACGAAATAAGAGATAAATTGAAAAAATTTTCAAATATTATTTTTCTGTATAGCAATAAGAAAAAAAATCACTAACTTTAACGAATGCAATTTATAAGACACTCAAATGTAGCAGAACTCTCCAACAACTGTTGTAAAGCCTCATTTCTACATAATTGATTATTGACTCTTGACAAATACGAAAGTGCAATTCAACCAAAAGAGATACAAACAAATAATGATAAACTGAAGAGGGCGATTTATTTAAGTTGAAATTGAACAAAAGACAGCCAGACATTTAGGAATGTCATTAGAAATACTTAAGGAAAAGAAGACGTGCAAATATTTTTCCGATATAAAAATTTAAGCAAATTGAAATAACCATTTATAAGGACAATAACACATGATTCTTTTGGAATTTAAGAAAACATGGTTTTAATTTAAATTGCTCATATGAAAATTTAAAAGAAGCTCTTTCTCTTTTCCATGTAGGGAAAAGTTTTATTTTCCTAAATATTTTTCGATTTCCAGTGTGATGATGTAAGCAAAAGAATGTGACCAATGTTGAAAAAAAGAGTGTAAAGTTGGTGTATTTTGCCATATGTCCGAAAAAGTTATTTATGTAATTTATGCACCCTTTTAGTGTTTATTAATTTTGTTTTCTTTTTTAAAATATTAATGTTATTTTAGTTATTATAACCCATACAATTACTCGTCCACCTTAAGACAATTTATTGAATTTTGTTTTCCTTAATACCCTAAGGAGAGAAAAGTGATTTTACGAGGGTGGTAGAAAATAATTTACTAGCAAATTCCGAATGAGATTAACAGTACGGGAGTGGAGATATAGCCTAAAATTTATCCTTCATCGCATAATAGCAGCCAAAATACAAAAGTAATCCAAAAACGATATGACGGATATGACGGTTTTTGCGGATTGAGTATCAATATTTTGAATCATATAACAGAAACTACACATCGGCTTAGGAAAGAACCAAACTATTTTTTGTTTAACTTACTACGTCTAGGGCTTAGGTATTACCGTTTTGGTAATGTAGAAGTGGTGGTAATATAAAAATATCACTTTTAAACGGAGATACCTTGTGAATACATTTTGCTAAGAGGAAAAGGTTATCAAGCAATTAAATTTGTTTTTATTCCAGTTATGATCTGCGCAAAATATCAATACTTTGAAAGGCTCATATTAGGATCGTCGCTGGTATCTCTTAAATCTTCCGTATTATTTCCCTGTAATTTGGTATATTTGAAAACAATCAGTAACAATTTTTGGATGCATGTAACAATTTTGGATGCCAAATAAAAGGGTTGTCTGTAGTCATCAACGTAAATTTAAAGCCTGCAAAAAACCGAGATCTTATGCATGGTAAACAACTGAAAACCTCGGGTTCGTTTCCCAAGACATTCACAGATAGTGGTGATATTTGCACCCGATTTGGCGTATTATTGACGTGGCTGATTGCTTACAGAACCGGTCATTTAGCTGTAAAATGACAAAAATCCTATAGTATTTTCCTTGGAAATTTTTCGAAGCAAATGAACGCAGAGTGACACAACAATTATAGTTTAACATAAAATAAATTCTGAACATTCACTAATATTGTGCTCATTTTGTTTGACTTATACGACTTGGGTTTGCCCTCGTTTATTTCTTAAACGTTTAATATTTAAATATAAAAATATTTCTACTTATTTCCTATTTGTAAAAATATAAAAAATATAACATAAACTTATTCATATAAAATCCATAGACCGACACACACGTTCACATTATTCATCCACATAATAAAATCACTTTAGTAAATTTATTTTTCTATATTTTCCCATTTTTGTCATTTTTGTTTTCATTCTGCCTACAAATGGAATATAAGATCCATTTATTTTTTGACACGATTATGATTAAATATCCTGAAGCTAACAATTTTATGATTTATGACTTTTAATGCAACATTTTGAATATGGCAAATGGCAATAGAGCATATAATGTAGATTTGCTTTTACAATTGATTTGTTCATACATTAAGTATCAAATTGTTGATAAATGAGATTCAAATACAGAATTGAATAAATTATACACGTATTAAAATTAAAAGGTTCTATTATATTTTATAAGTTAAAAATTAATTAAGAAAATTATAAAAAATAATATCTCGCCATTTCCTTTTGCATTCTTGATATCTAATAAAAACTATCAGCCATTATCTTACCCTCTATTGAGTTTATTGCCTATTTTTAACATGTTGCCACAATTATGAATCTTTTAGTTTTTAATTATCATTTCTATTTATTCTACTTATATGTATGTTTAAAATTAACAAAGACCAGTGACATGTGGAAAAAATAAATAAAATATTCTTAACAAGTAAAATTCTAAACATGTAGAGAAGTCATCAAAATAATTAAACTCATCAAGAAAAGAATTGTTTTAATTTTTTCTTCTATTTCTTAAACAAATAAAGGGTGGGAGTATGTGTTGCCAGATGGTTAGAAAAAAAAGAGATTAATTGAACCTTAAAAAAAGGTCAGAAAAGGCAAAATGGACTAAAAACTAAGGTCGAAAAAAGCTAATATTTTTTATTTAAAAAATTATTTTTATTTTAGACGGCTGTCAGCAAAATGATCCATTGGGTTATATTTGCGTTATTTTTTGAGTTATATTTGATTCTATTTTGATTAATCATTTCCAAATTTTCGTGCGATTTGTCGTCCTTATAGAATTTATTAAAAACTACTTATAATAATTGATTAAGTAGATCCATAAAATGAGTTTAGTTTTATTTAATTTGGAGAATGAAGCGCCGCAGACAAAAATTTTTGTTAAATATAAATAATCTCGATTTATTTTGAGCAAATTGATACACAAAAATGATTAAATGAATGATTCTGTAAAAATAAAATTAGTAAAATCTTACATGAAATTATTTTCCTCTTTAAGGCAATTTGAAGAATCAAAAGAAAGCTAGAAAGAAGTTAAAAATATAAAGGCTAAAAGCAAAATAAAAAGGCTAGATTTAGCCTTAAAAAGGCTAAACTGGCAACATTGGTGTGAATGTTAAATGGTTTTTACAGATGACAATAAATGAAAAAAGATGAAAAACAAAAACTTTCATAATGTCAGACTTTGACACGCGTTTTGTAAAAGTTTCTCTATAACAAACAACCGGTCTCACCACTCCTCACAATTTTTATTAAGTGAGGACAAGGTAGGAAGGATAGAAGGTTAACCACATAACTGCAAACACACACACATACATGTTTTTAAATGCATGTGTGAACATATGTTCTACTATAAATGATTGAGTGAGTGAGTGTTCAGAAAGGAACATATTTATTTTATTTCTTGATAATATTATATACATTTTTAATAAAAACCTTAATCTTTTGATGATTATTTGCTTAGTTATTAATTAAAGAAATTTTTGCTAAAAATATGTGAATGTTTGTATGAACTGGAATGCGTGAGTGTGAGAGAAAAAAAAGGGAATATAACAATAGCTTGTGTGCTTATTTATATAGAGATATTTTTGCTTGTCTATTTGCAGGTTTACCACCACCAATATCCACCCCTAGAATAAATGTTAAGAACAATAAATAAAATGACAAAAGATGAAAGTTTATTGTCAGTTGATATCCTGAGGTTATTTTAGAAAATATTCCCTTAACATTCTAGACATTTCATTTTCTTTTACTTTAGTTCTAGTTGCAAAAGAAGACATATAGAAACCTACACGGTGGGATCAGGGCAAAATGTTGTCAAGGCATTAACTCCTGTACTTATAATTTAATTCTGTTTGTCAAATACCTAAATTTTTGTAATACTTTCGAAACCATTTTATAGAAAACTGCAGGCTTAAATCCGAATAATATATAAAGCAATCACTATAAAATAGATTACAGGCTACACCATTTCTAAGACAAATTAAGAACATTCTACTTGAAATTAAGAAAATTCCAAATAAAATTAATACTTTCTACCTTAATTTGTAGCAATTGAAAATTAGTAGTTAATGTTCAGAAAATTCCAAATAAAATTCAGATTTTTAAGCAAATTCTAAATGAAACTGAGAATCTTACATTAATTTTGAAAAAAAGCTCCAAATAAAATTGAGAATTTCTAGTTGATGTTCAAAAAATTCCAAATGATTTTGAGATTTTCTACTTGAAATTGAGAAAATTCAAAATATTATTTAGAAAATTAGTAACGAAAATGAGAAATATCTAAATGAAGTTCGAAAAAATAAACGTTATTAATAAAAATTATTTCGTGTATTTATTTGTATGTATTTACTAAAATAAATAATATACATGCGTGTAAATTTAAATAAATAAATAAATATATATATATATATATATATATACATTATATATATATACATATATATATTATTTGGGAATATGCAAAAAAAATAAATAATGTATAAAATATATACATAATAACTAAAAGGAAGGAATTGTCATATTGGTCAACAGATATATTATTTATCAAAAGACATAGAAGTTGTTTGAGTCATGTTATATTGCTAAGCTGAAATCCGCACTGTTAACTGACTTGGAATTATCAATTTTGTCTTTCAAGAAAACAAGCTATTATTCACCGATGTTTACATGATTTAGCGTTGGAATGTTCATTTGTGATTTCATACAACCTCAGACTAGACTATAGACTAGACTACGGAGCTCAGTCCATAGTAGACCTCACATTCATGAGTGTCTCAAGGAATGTAGAATGGTCAGTAAGTGATCAATATACCTACAGCAACCACCAGGCTATATAATTCTCGTCAAAAACGTGTAGCAGATCACAACATGGTGAAAACAAATGTAGTGCTAAATATGTGAGCTGGGTTACAAAAAAAAAATAGATAAAGAGGTTTTTATGTTGGAGTTTTCACAGGATACTGGTACCACTGTGGACAAAGTGATCGAGAAAATAGCTAAACTTAAAGGAGCATGTGACACTGCAATGACGAGATGCAGAATGACGGAAAAACGACAGCGAAACTACTGGTGGAATAATGAAATAACAAATTTACAGAAGATATGCTATAAAGCTAGAAGAAGAGCTCAACGCTTCAGGGTAGAGCTAACTTTGAAGAAGTAAGTCAAGAATATAGAATAGCAAGAAGAGAATTTCAGCAAGCAATTCTGAGAAGCAAAAGAAAAAGCATCGAACAGATATGTTCAAGCAGACTCAGACCCATGGGGAAAGGCTTATAGGGTAGTCCCTTCGAGACTTAAAGGGAAAAAATGTCCACAACCAACATGTCCACTCCTAATGGATAAGATAGTTAGGACACTGTTTCTCGAACATCAAAGAGATAGATACTCAGCAAATATAACAGAACATACAGAGGATGAAATAACCCAGAAAATAGGGGATATAAAAGCTCCGGGCCTGGTCTATATACCGAACAAAGCTCTTAAACTGGCATTTACAAAAATGCCAAAAATCTTCGCAGAAACACTTGATGAGTGTTTACAGGAAGGTATTTTTCCAGATCAGTGGAAGAAACAGATGCTGGTATTATTCCCAAAGCCTAATAAACCACCTGGTGATCCCTCTTCGTATAGACCAATTTGCCTTATGGACACCATAGGGAAAGTAATATACAATCTACTGCTACCAATTGTTGAAACTAAAAGAGGTTTATCGGATCGAAAATACGGATTCCGGAAAGCGAAATCTACCATTGACGCTATCGACATTGTCAAATAAATAGCTCAAGGTTCAATAAAGAGCAAAGGAGCTAAGAAAAAGTATTGCTCTCTCAACACTCTTGATATGAAATATGCATTCAACTCAGCTAATTTGGGACTTATAATCGAAACGCTACTTAGACTCGACATCCCGAATTACCTGACAAGGATAGTAAGTAGTTACTCCACCAACAGAAAATTGTGCTACTATACAGATGATGGAATCCAGACATACGATGTAACGGCAGGCGTTCCACACGGCTCGGTACTTAGACCCTTTCTATGGAACATCAAGACAATAATGTACTTATGTTAGAAATGACAGGTGAGGCGAATATAATAGGTTTCGTGGATGATATCGCTGTGAGGGTCACGGTTAGTTATATTGATGAAATAGAGCTGATTGCCAACGAAGACATCCAAAAAATTGGAAATTGGATGAAAGGAGCTGGACTTTAATTAGCAGAGCACAAAACAGAAGTCGTTCTAATCACAAGCCGTAAAAAACTAGAAAACATAAGGATCAAAGTGGGGAAGTATGAAGTTACATCCAAACCCAACCTTAAGTATCTGGGAGTTATAATAGATTCAAAGTTGAACTTCAAAGCACATATGGAATACTTAGATCAGAATGTATCAGACGTAAGAGTTGCAATAGAAAAAATGATGCCAAACGTAGGAGGCTCCCGGTAATCTAAGAGGAAAATAGTTACTACAGTAGCAAGGGCTTTTTTATGCGGCTCCTATATGGTCAAGAGCCCTTAAAATAAAAAGTGTAGCAGAAAAACTCCTATCAATATATAGGCTATGTATGTTGCATATAAGCAGTTCTTTTCGAAAAACATTGGAAGAAGCAGTGTTTGTCATTGCAGAAATAATTCCAAGAAACAGCCTAGCCGACGAAGCCAAACGTATGTATGATCGTAAACAAAGAGAGGAAGATACAAGTAGAGTTATACGTAAACTGAGAGGGATACATCTATAGTAATATGTCAGCATCGATGGAAAAGAAGTTTAAAATGAAGGTGGACCTACAGGCTCATACCAGACATTAAAGTTTGGCTAAATATAAAACACGAAGAAATAAATTACTATCTCACACAATTTCTTTCTGGTCACGGAGGCTATAGAAGTTATCCCGCCCGCCTTTTAATGAAGCACGAGAACATACAGAAGAAAAAGTCGGTCAAGAGTAAAATGCTGAGAACATCGTAAATATAATGATACGCAAAAAGGAGTAAAGGAGCATGGTAGCTGGAATCCACAAGGAACTAAGGATGGAAGAAGAAAGCAGAAGACAGTGGCTAACTAAGCCTATCCGGCCTTACGATGCAATATCGGAATAGACAGTTCCGCAGGGCATGGGGCTAACAAAGGTGGTGGTTTTAGTCGGTAAGAATCCGACATAACCCGTTGATCCAAAAGTGGCATCGGGTATCTTATGATAGATTTCCACTTGCCTAGAAAAAAAAGACCAGAATGCAGACTGGACTAGATTATAGACTAGACTATAGAATAGACTACACAGTAGACTGGACTATAGACTAGACTATGGAATAGACTATAGACTAGACTATAGACTAGACTATAGACTAGGCTGTAGACTAGACTATAGACTAGGCTGTAGACTAGACTATAGACTAGGCTGTAGACTAGACTATAGACTAGGCTGTAGACTAGACTATAGACTAGCCTATAGACTAAAATATAGACTAGACTATAGACTAGACTATAGACTAGATTATAGACTAGACTATAGTCCATAGTATATTCCAGAGGAATGGTCCTAGCAGATTATACTATAGACTAGACTATAGCCTACATTATAGACTAAACTAAAGACTAGATTATAGACTAGACTTTAGAACACGCAAGGGTATCACCAGGAGATGATAACGGGAATAACGACCCCGTGGACCCTAGTTTTGGCAGGCATGGAGAGCGCATTAAAATGATGCATAAGCTTGTCGAAGTCCTGTGACAGGGCGAATGGATACCGCCCTAAATTAGGTATCCATCCACATGGGTACCCCCCTAGAGAGGGGTAGTTAGAAGGTTGACAACGTCGTGGATCCGTAGTCACCATATCCGAAAATTCAGACGCGATGGTACCCAAATTGGGTGGCTTCCTGGTCAACGTCTGTTTCCAGGTTAGGAGCGGCTGGTACAACACCTGGTGGCTAGCTAAAAAAACGCAAACTTTAAAAAAAAAACTCTAATGGAAAATAACAAATTAAACGTTACGGTGCAGGGAGTAATAAACCCAGTACCGGCGGCTTTGGAGACTGTGAAAGCAGGCTCTCGGTCGTCGAAATCATATTACTGCAATACTTCTAACTCGGCAACACACCTGGCTGAATTAGAAGATAAAGCTACTGGCAACACAAACAAGGAGCGGTGGAATGTGGAAAACCCCGGAGCGGTGGAATGTGGAAAACTCCGGAATTCCAAGGTCACCACCATCAACACCAAATGTTGTAACGCAGATGGAGCA
The DNA here is from genome assembly GCA_932274085.1 of Protocalliphora azurea. Taxonomy (NCBI): domain Eukaryota; kingdom Metazoa; phylum Arthropoda; class Insecta; order Diptera; family Calliphoridae; genus Protocalliphora; species Protocalliphora azurea. The sequence goes on along the minus strand of OW026523.1, from coordinate 80,186,288 downwards.
CACTACGCCTATTATTTAGTCTCCAGTTCAAGTGCAGACGGCCTCTCATTTCCTAGAACTTGGAAACTTAATAACAGGATTGATAGAATTTATGAAGGGCAAGTCTAATGTAAATCATGCCATAAAGAAGCAGGCTAGAGCCATAAAAGTAATGTACAATAAAGTTAGAGACGAAGTATCTTGCGATAAAATACCTCACGTCCCTGAAAAAAAGGAGCTGGCAACACAAACTACTCCAAAAACGTGGCCACCAGAAAAGGATCTCAAACGAAGTAGAGAATCAGGAGAAGTATCGCCAAAACCCCAATTAGCTAAGATAAAGAAACAGGCAAGCAAACCTCAAAAGAAATTGGAAGTTATGAAGGATACTTCCCCAGAGAAATCCAGCACCATTGAAGCAACCAATGCGTGGAGAATGGTGAAACCCAAAAAGAAACCTCGAAAGAGAGAGGAAATGAAGGAAGTTATGATAATTTCAACGAAAGGAGAAGCAAGTTATGCTGATATTTTAAAGAATATGAAGTCAGATCCTAGCCTTAAGGATTTGGGTGAATGCGTTTCTAGCAGAAGGAGAACCCAAAAAGGCGATCTTCTTTTATAAATTAATAAGTCCAAAACCGATAACGTCAAAGACTTCCCGTTTAAGTTTTTTCCAAAAAATCCAAATCCCCAGCAGCAGACATAATGCACACATGTCATTTCATTCTTTCACATCCCAAGCTGATTATGATGTCTTTGTTATTACGGAAACATGGTTAAATACAGACTTGTATAGTGAAGAATTCTTTAACCCCTACACATATGTAGTATATCGTAAAGATAGAGATGCTGAAAAAATTGGTTTTAGTAGAGGAGGAGGTGTACTTATAGCTGTTAAAAAGTCTCTATGCTGTAGAAATATTCGTTTATCTAATATAGATTCATTACTTGATCAACTTTGTGTGGCAGTTAAGTCGGTGAATTATGAATTATTTATAGTTGTATCATATATATCCCTTAATAGTTCTGATGATTTATATGATAGTCATATATCAAATGTAATTATTCTTTCTGATTTTAATCTTTGTGATATTGTTTGGACAGAAGTATTAAACTCTGAGGTATTTTTACCCAATAATGTCAATAAATCTTTTGAGATAAATCTAATTGATTCATTTTTTAGTATTGACTTACAACAAGTTAATACGTTTTATAATAAACTAAATAGAATTCTTGATTTAGTATTTCTTAGTTTTGATTTTAGGTTTACCCTAAATTTATGTGCTTTTCGAATATCAACATCTACTTCTCATCATTTTCCATTAGAAATTAATATTGAATTCTATGAATATCTATCTAATTATAACAATAATGATATACGTTATAATTATTATAAATGTGACATTAATACTTTAAATATGCTTATTAAAAATGTCAATTTGATTGATTTATTAGAAAGTAAAATTGTTAGTATATGTTATGATGTTTTTTTTATCAAATGTTCTTAATATTTTTAAAAATAATATTCTTTAGCAAATCCTAGGGTACATAAGCTTCCATGGTATACCAAAGGACTCAAAAAATTAAAAAATCTTAGAAATAAATATTACAAAAAATATAATTCCACAAATAATAAAGTTTATAAACAAAAGTTTCTTCGATTCGAAAAAGAATTTAATTTTCTCAATAAATTTCTATAAAATTAGTATATTATGAATCTTAATAACGACTTAAAGTACAATCCAAAACGATTTTGGACTTTTATAAACTCTAAAAGAAATTGTTCTTACATCCCTTTATGTATGAACTATAACAACTTAACTTCAAATAATCTAATTGATTCACTGAACTTGTTCGCATTCTATTTTAAATCCAATTTTAATTATGAAAATTTGCAGTATGATAATTTTGATTTAAATGAAATAAACACCATTATGGATTTCGGTAATTTGCAACTATCTAAAGAAGATCTTGCAGAAGGTATTGTTAGGCTTTCTAATTCATTTAAGGGTGATAATGATGGTTTACCAGCTTGTTCTTCTTCATTATTTTTAATAAGTTTTTAAGCAATGGCTATTTTATTAAAAAGTTGAAATTTACTACAATTTTGTCTATTTATAAATCTGGTGATAAAAATAATGTTATTAATTATAGACCAATTTCAAAATTAACCACTATTTAAAAAATTCTTGAACATATTGTTTATCATAAGCTTTTCTTTAATGTAAAGAGGCATATTTCTTTATCTCAACATGGATTTATGACTGGAAGATCAACCTGTACTAATTTGGCTGTTTTTACCAAGTATTGTGTTGATAGTTTTGAAGATCGATTGCAGATTGGTGCCATTTACACGGACTTTGCTAAGGCATTTGACCGAGTATCACATGAACTTTTATTATTAAAATTATATAAATTGGGCGTTCATTCCCGAATGTTATCTTGGTTTCGTTATTACTTGTCGGATAGACAATCCGTGGTTTCTCTTGATGGTGTTTGTTCCACATCATTTATTCCTACTTCTGGTATTCCCCAAGGTAGTGTTTTGGGTCCACTGTTATTTAATATATTTATTAATGACATTGACCTATGTTTCAGAAAGTCTCATTATTTATTGTATGCTGATGTTCTTGGTCAGTCCGTAATGGTTTACCTTTTAATTTAAACAAATGTTTTTCTATGACTTATCATAGATGTTGTAACACTGTTATATCTCGACATAGAATATATCAACATTTAGTTTCATCCGTGGATGAAATTTTAGATTTAGGGGTATTATTTGATAAAAAATTATCATTTAATAATCACTTAAATTATATTATACCTAAAGCTTATTCAATTTTAAGTTTTTTTATGCCGTAATTCTAATAATTTTGATCATTACACAAAAAAAGTTCTATATACATCCTTTGTGAGATCTAGATTAGAATATGTTTCATTTATTTGCAGTCCTTGTACTCAATTACACACAAATAGAATTGAAAAAATTCAAGTAAAATTTATAAAGTTTGCTCTTTCATTTTTAAACTTTTCATTTGTAAACCCTCAAATTTCGATTCCTACATACCCTGATAAATGTGCCTTGATTTCTATGAAAATTTTAGAAACAAGACGTAAAATTTCTTCTGTATATTTCCTATATGCTATAATTCGTGGATTAATTGACTGTCCTGATTTGCTTCATACCATAAAACTATATCTACCTCCTAGGCCTCTAAGGCAAAATAATTATATCTTTTATATAGATATTCATAGAACAACATATGCTTTGAGTGAACCTTTAATAAAGGCTATGAGATTATTCAATAAATATTCTAATGAATTAGACTTAAGTACATCTAATCTAGAATTTAAAAATTTGTTAAACAGTTTGTTTAAATAATTAATTTAATTATGTATATTAAATTATCATTGATGTCTGTAATGATAATATTGTATTCATAGACTGAAACTAATAAATAAATAAATAAAACTTCCAAGGAAAGGTGGAAAGATCTGTAGGATTACAGGCAAATATCGTATCGCACACTCCGGAAATTATGTTTGAATATAAAGATATTGATGAGGTCACAACAAAAGCAGATATTAGTGAAGCCCTTAACAACTTGCTAGGAGTTTCTGAGATAAGGGAAACTAACGTAAGGAGTCTAAGGAGGGCTTACGGTGGCATACAGATAGCAAGTATTATCTTACCGATAGAACTTGGCCGTAAAGCCCTTGAAATGGCGAAAGTCAAAATTGGATGCGTAGTATGTCGCTTAAGGCAAAAGTTGCTTGTCAAAAAATGCTTCAGATGCCTGGAATTTGGACATATTTCCTCATCGTGTGCAAATTCTCACGTCAGGTCGACTCTGTGTAGAAGGTGTGGAGAAGGTGGACATATTGCGAGGGACTGTACCAAGGATCCAAATTGTATGTTCTGTAAAGAAGTAGAAAACACGGATACAAAACACGTAGCTGGGAGCGGAAGATGTCCTGTTTTTAGTCGGGCTCTTAGTAAATTGCGTAAATGAGATTTTTACAATTAAATCTCAATCATTGTCAGGCGGCGCAGGACTTGCTATCACAAACTATCGGCGAAACTAGAGTTGATGTCGCCATTCTTTGTGAACAATATAGAGACATGAGCAATACTGTATGGGTGAAAGATTCAACAGGTAAAGCTGCAGTTTGGGCATGCGGAAATAAAGGAATAGAAGAAATATCCGAGCACACAGAAGACGGATTTCTAAGAGCCAAAGTTGGTGGTATTCATATATACAGTTGCTATGTCCCTCCTAGTGCAACAATTGAAGAGTTTGAGAAGATGTTAGATAATTTGCTAAGAGACTCAGATAATCATAATCCAAAAATTATAGCAGGAGACTTTAATGCATGGGCTGTTGATTGGGGTAGCCGAAAAACTAATACTAGAGGACGTATTTTACTCGAAGCGATTTCTAGGCATAACCTAGTGCTAGCAAATAGTGGAAATACACCAACATTCTCTACTGGAGGAAGAAGCTCTGTCGTGGATCTAACATTCATGAGTAGTTCCTTGGCAAGGGATATGAATTGGAGAGTCAGCGAACAATACACTCACGGTGACCGTCGAGCTATTATATTTTCAGTCCATAGCTTGCGTAGTAGACATCCTTCTCGTGAAGAAGATGCACCAAAATATATTGGTTCGGCCTCTAAAAGACTTAACAAAGAAGTATTTACCCAGGAATTTGGAAACAACTTTGAACTGAATGGTACAGCACTGGAAAAAGTGAATAAAATGGTATCGAGAATCAAAAGCGCATGTGACGTCGCTATTCCAAAACGAACTGTCCCCCAAATTACTGGTGGAACTTGAAAATCAATAACCTCCGCGCATTGTGTATAAGAGCTAGAAGACGAACCAAACGTCTTATGGGCCGACCAGAGCTCGAAGAAGCGTGTCGCGAATTTCAAACCGCAAGGCGAGAGTTTAAACATGCTATTTCAAGAAGCAAAAAAAAATAGCTTCAAAAATATATGCTTAGAAGCAAATAATGACCCTTGGGGAAAGGCGTACAGGGTGGTAACCTCGCGCCTTAAAGGCAAAAAGTCCCCACAGCCAAGTTGTCCCATTTTACTAGGGAAGATAGTTAAAACTCTGTTCCCGGAACATAGACGCAATATAAGTACGGCGACAAGAATGAACCCAATAGAATCCATACCGTTGGTGACAGAAGAGGAGCTGCTTCAGATAACAGAGAAAATCGGAGACAACAAAGCTCCAGGACCTGATGGAATTCCAAACAATGCGCTTAAGTTGGCAGTTAGAACAACAACGAAACCGTTCGTGGATGTATTTAATGAATGTCTAAAGGAAGGAGTATTTCCAAACTGTTGGAAAAAACAAAATTTGGTGATAATTCCGAAGCTCAATAAACCACAAGGCGATCCCTCTACCTATAGACCAATATGTCTACTCGACACAAAAGGGAAAATTCTAGAGAAAATTATACACAATCGATTCAATTGTAGAGGAAAGAAATGTTCTGTCGAATCACCAATTTGGGTTTCGAAAAGCTAGATCGACCATCGATGCAATCCCTATGGTAGTAGATACAGCACGAATGGCGATAGAAGGCAAGGGAGCAAGTAGGAAGTACTGTGCTATCATAACGCTTGATGTAAAGAACGCGTTTAACTCTGTGAACTGGGGAATAATAATTCAAAAGCTAAACGGAATCGGCATACCGGCGTATTTAACAAGATTAATAGTAAGCTATTTCACAGACAGAAAGCTCTGTTACCAAACCAACGAAGGTGTCGTAACATACAATGTCACTCCAGGAGTTCCACAAGGCTCTGTGCTTGGTCCACTATTGCGGAATATAATGTACAACGATGTTCTAGAGCTTAAAATTCCAGAAGAGGCGAACATTATAGGTTTTGCAGATGACATAGCAGTTACGGTTTCAGCAAGATATCAAGATATATTGACGAAGTGGAGCTAGTCTCAAATGAAGTAGTATGGACTATTAGAAACTGGATGAAAAGTGTGGGATTGGAACTTGTCGAACATAAAATGGAGATTGTGTTAGTTGCCAGCAGGCGTAAAAAAGAGACCATGAGAATAACGGTTGGAGAACACCAGGTGACATCAAAATCCCATCTCAAATATTTGGGAGTTCTCATAGATGCCAGACTTAACTTTAGGACACATATGGAATATACTGATAACAAGGCAGTAAATATTAGAGCCGCTCTTAAAAGAATGATGCTGAATGTAGGTGGACCAAGGCAATCCAAAAGGAAGATAATATCGACGGTGGTCAGCTCAGTTATACTTTACGCTGCTCCCATATGGTCAGTAGCTCTGAAAGTAAAGGCCGCAGCGAGGAAGCTAAAATCTGTATACAGGTTATCGGTCCTACGAGTATGCTGCTCTTTTCGAACAACATCCGACGAAGCGGCCCATGTCATAGCGGGAATGATTCCTATATTTATCTTGGCTAACGAAGCCAAACGCTTGGATGAAATCAGAAGAGACCCAAATCCACTAGATACTCGTGTACGTAAAAAAATAAAGATGCTATATTTTTATACGTAGATTTGCTTTTGCTTAAATAAAAACAGCTTCTTATTCTCCTTCTTAAAGAAGGGTAGAAGTCGGAAGTTCTATCGGATATTTTAGAAGGCATTCCTGAATTTCTATTATAGAAGGCAGCTTAGTATGAGCGACTGCGTCTGAAAAGAGGTGCAAATAGATCTTCTAGAAGACCTTCAAATTTATACCGCATTATAATTCTCATTCAGTTGATACTTGAATAAGTATAAGTAAACAATATTTGGTTACAATCGGGGCGATTTGAACAAGACAAGAACATGTCATACAAATGTCGAAAATTATTGTATATAATTGAAGAGCCGACTGAGTCATATTTTGTAACGCTCGACTTTGGTTGGGTCTCAAAATAAATTTCACAGTTGACTTCAGTTACTCGTTCTCACGGGTGGTTTCGATTGCTCGTTCTCACAGTTGATTTCGGTTAATTGTTCTCACGAATGATTTCGGTTGATCGTTCTTACAAGTGTCTTCATGCTGATAATTCTTACAACTAACTTCAATTATCTGTTCTTACGGGTGACTTCGGTTGCTCGTTTTCATAACTGACTTCAGTTAGGTGTTCCCACAAGTGACTTCGTGTCATCTGTTTTAGTAGAAATTAACACATAGAAGTAACAATAGTTTGAAAAGAAGCTAGACATTATCTTTAAGAAGCTATTGTACGTATTGTAGAAAAATATACGATTTTCGATGCTTGAAGCTGACACCTGAACCAGAAATTGATCCCGCCATAAACCAGAACCGATTCTAATTCTACTACTGAACCAAATAACTGAACCGAGCCTGTTTAAGTGAAGTAACCGACCGATCCTGATATAAGCCGATTACCTTAGTAATCCTAGTTGAAGAAGAAGGAAGAAACCGAAATAAGCCTATTTGAATAAAAAGCGATTGAAAACGAAATAATACTGGATGAAGCCGATCCGAATGTATTTGAACCAAATTAATAAATAAATACTCAATAAAGATAAAAAAATATTTTAACTCCAGAAAGGGTAAATCAAACGTCTTATTATTTAAGATTTGATGTGTGCTTTGTTTGAGTATGTTGTGTTTTTCTAAGTTAATTTAATTTTTTCTTTATCTTTTTTGCTCTAGGTATTTAATTAAAAACTGAATTTTTAATATTATTTCTGTGTACTTTTGAAAAAATAGATTAAAAGAAAACATAAGTTTTCTATAAAAATATAAATTTTTTGATAAATTATCGACTAAGATCAGATATGCTTTCTAATACTGAATTTTTGTGTTCTTTTAAGTTTTAAACTTTTTACAATAATTTAAAATAAAACTGTTATTTTATATAAGTAGAAAAATATTTTATGAAATAGAGTAGAAAACCTGCTGACAGCTTTTCTTTATAAGGCTTGCTTGCAGTTTTTATTTAAGAGGTTTTTTAGAAGGACCGCATCGGGTCGCAAATGTGTAAGGCCTTGCTACTAATGACATCGCGTGTAAAAAACAAATGAAAATGGAATGCATGGAGAAGCCCTTTTGGCTATAAAAAAGGCCTTCTTTTTATTTTTTGTTTGGGAAAAAATTAAATTATTTTCTTAAAGTATAAATGTGAAGGTAATAGTGTATGCTTTAAGAAATTATTTTTATTATTTGTGGATAAAAGAATGCGGGACTCTACTTTTTAGTTCTAATCCCTAAAAATAGTATTTCCAAAATATATTTTTAAATATTAGAATTTCTATAAATAAAAAAGAAATTGTTTCAGCACTGAATTTTTACCTAATAATTTATTATTAAATAATTTGAATACTTTCTTATTATACATCAGAAAAATGTTATCACATCTTTAGTATTTACTGAGATAATATATTTTTAAATGTAGCAACTTTGAAAATGTTTATACATATTCTTAGTATATCTTCTATACTACATAATATGTTTATTAGTAAATACGAAAAAAATTATCTCAATTAATCAGCTTTTATTTTCGTATTTTTATCGTCTAACTTAGCTGAATGTGACAGTTTGCAATGTTTGAATATACGATGCCAGTGTTCGTCTCATCAGCTTCGCTCACGATTAGATTCCTATTTCTTACCATCATGACTGTATGTTGGTTTTTGTTATCGTATAAAATTTGAGATGGTGGGAATTGTTGCCAGGAGGTGAGAAAAAAAGAGTCCAAAATGATCTTTATAAAAGGCTAAATACCTAAAACATAAAGCCAGAAAAAATTTAAATTTTGTTTAGATTTAAAAACTTTTTTTATTCACGTTCCAATTAGTTTTCAAAACTGTTCTAATAAATTTATAAATAAAACATAGAACGGCTACCTGCAAAATGATCCATGAAAAATCGTGCAAAAAATATAATTTCTCATAAATTTTTCACAAATTCCTTTTTGATTAAGCATTTCCCAATTTTTGGCTGATTGTTTGCTTTTAAAAGAATTCTTTTAAAATTATATTCATAAATTGTTTCCATAGTTATTGAAGTATATTAAAAAATAATTATAATCGTTAATTGATTTTATAACCCCACATGGTCAATTAAATAAGTTTTCATTTGGAGAATGAAGCGGCGCTGTCGAAAATTCCTGTTAAATAATTTCGATTTTCGTGCCAATAGATACTCAAAATGATTAAATATATGATTAGTAATAAGAAATTTTTTTGCTGTTGAAATACTAACATTTTTAAGGCAATTTTAAGAATAAAAAGAAGCTAGAAAAAAAATCTAGTAGCTAAAACAAAAATTTTGAGGCTAAAAAAATAAAAAGAATAGCCTTAAAAAGACTGAACTGGCAACACTGATGGTGGGTTTTTGTGCAGTTCAGTTATTAAGAATACGTCAGTATTGTCTTCTATCGCATTTTATATCATCAAACCCTGTGTTTCTCTATCCCGTCCGAGATTGATTTATAGGAACCTTAAGATAACTATTCTGTTCTCAAATACATATTTCAAGCTTTTCTTAAAAAAAAAAAAATAAATAAATAAATAAATTTGATTTGCTGGACCACTGTGCTTTAGAAAAAGGAGTAAATTTTATATAAATACACATGATTCTTTTTTTTTTTTTTTTTGTTTCTTTTTGTTAAAATTTTCTTTCTTTGTACTTTTATTTCAGTTTTTTATTTAAACTTTTCTTACTGGTATTATTATATTTTATAATGGTTTTGTCATATCATTCATTGTTTTAATATTTATATATATGTGTATTTTTGTGTTTGTACTTAAACGTGTATAAAAATTCACACACACGCACACTTATTACAAATTCACATACAAACAAATATGTATTTAAACTTTTTGTTTTAGCTGCTGTTGTAGCTGTTGATGTTTTGGTGACTTTAAAGTAATTTTTAAAAAATTTCTCTTTTTTTTTTCTTTTCATATGAACCTCTGGTCTTCATAAGGATTCTTATGATTCTACACAAGTAAAATTTAACAAACTTACATACAAATTTTAATTTTCACATGTGGATGTTGGATTATAAATATTTACATACATGTACATTCATGTGTGTATATTATATTTGTTATATGTCTTAAAGTTCTTCCTGTTATTTCGTTAAAATTAGCATATTTAGATTAAGGCAAATGTCACATGTAGTATATGATGAGTTTTTGTGGCATCTAAGACTACAACTAAAACTACAACAACTAGATCTATTTAACTTTTGACACATGTTCTTGGTTTTATATGAGTTTCAAAAATAAAAAAGGACACACTTTTGCGCACTTTTAGAATTGTTGTTGTCTTTCCTTTTTTTAAGTTTTAGCCAGAAATTGTTTTATAAGATATTTTCTTAATTATATTACCTGCCTTGTTGTTATAAAACTGTTTATTCAAAAGAAATGCAAAATACTATAAACGTAGTCTTTGACAAATAGTTTTGCAAGAATTATATGTCAGCAAGAAAATGGAGTTATTGCTCTGTACTTACAAAAGCCTTTGTACATAAAAAGATGAGGTTATGCAAATAAAAATTAAAAAAATAAATTGGCATTTATTTAACTTTATTTTCTTGTACAAATTCCCAGGAAAAATGCAATTTTTTCAGTTTAAATATAATGTTTGAAAAAGTGTTATTATATAAAATTTTAAATTAAAGTTAGCAAATGAATTTTGTGCCATTCTAAGAGAACGCATTTAACTTAAGTGGTACATTTTATTTAAAATTTTAGGTACAGAAAACCTAAATGACACAGTCTCATGGTATTGGATTGTCGTCTGAAATGTTTGAGGAATAAGCTTTCAAGCTTTGATTTTGCCATATAACATTATTCATACACGTTTATCAAATATTTTCTAAAATTCCCAGAGCAGATAACGGTCAGAAAACTTTTAATATACAAAACAATTTAAGTGGATAATATAATAATTTCCTAGTGAAATGGGAACTGAAAATATAGTAGAAAAGTAATGATTTTGACATATTGTTGCCATTGTAAGATATTACTTAGTGCTAAAAAAATAGCTGCAGAATTAATTATTTGAACCCATGGTTGTGAATGGTAGGATGTTTTTTCTTTTTTTTTAATTCTTTAATGAAAATATTAGGGTTTCCTATGCAAACATATATGAGAAATTTCACAAATTTTCGAAACTCTTTGAAACAGACTTTATGTTGCTTGTATTTCTAAAGTTTGTTTTGAAAACACAAAAATGTTTATATACTTTGGTTGACATTAAAAAATCCAAAATTTTAGATGACTCGCTTAAAATCTCAAGGCAACATAGCCATTTAAACCTAAAAAAATATAAAAAATTGAGTTGAAACTTTTGAGGATTTTTTGATTTATTTAAGTTTTGCACTGACAATTTACATCTTTTAGATTACACTATTAACCAGACGAGAGACAACACTTTGAAAATTAGCATATTGTATAGCAAGCATTCGTTTTACTATTTGGTTAAAAGCTATTTGGTAATAAAGAATTAAACCAAAAATTGGCGATTTTTTTTTTTTTTTGTTTTGATAGAAAATTTGAGCACATAAGCGAAATTAAATTTGGAGAACAGAATTTCAAGGGTGAAGTGATTTTTAATAATTGAGGAATATCGCATTGAAAACAGCATACTAGACTTGAGATACTTCCATGTAATTGGCGTCAATATTTGTAAAATGTATTTTTAGCTACTGAAAAGTACTGCTTTTATAAAAATTACCAAAATATCGCATGAACATTTTTTTTTAATAAATGACGCTTCCAAGTTGGTGTTAAAAAACTCCAGAATGCAAAAATTGTATACACTTTTTAAAATTTTTACCAAAAATTTCAAATTTTGTTACACATTTGTTTTTAATATAAGACATAACTAGAGATTATCAAAAAGTACGTTTAAAAAATCGTCTTAATGATCTAAATTGATAATGTGTAAAAAATTTAAGAAATATCATTTATCCCTGCTACAGCGGCATTCTTTTCAAAACCCATTGCGGTTGCTGACAAATATCGCGAAGCACATTGGGCCATGATCCCTAAATTTTGGCCATAATTGGAATACTAGGTTTACGTAAAAAATTAATATCACATGTAAGATCTTTTGGAACGCTGATTGCAATTCTGTAAGAAAAAGTGAACATTTCAAAATGGCGGAATTTATATTAAAAATTTCAAAATGGCGGATCAAGTATGGCGGTTAATTGTCTGTTCTTCTTCTTATTTTATGAATCTTTTAATAATTACATTTGAGTGACTTGCGGTCACTGAATACGAATAAGATTTCTGATTTTCAGAATTTGAAAAGACAAAATCAATATGACGAATAAAGTGGGCTATGATTCCTTAATTTCGGAGTCAATTAAAATACTTGGTGCACGTTAAAAATAAAATTTCATATTTTAATACTAAATTTATAAAATTAATTATATTGTTTTACTGAAATCGGACCTATCACTGAATTTGTAAAATCAAATATTCAAATTCGTAAATATTTTATTGAAAAAATTTACATTTTTTTTAATTAAAATATGTTTACTATATATAAATTTGAATATTTGAAAATTTCATATGATTTAATAGAAATAATAAAAATAATTTATAGTTTTTAGTAGATATTCAAATAATATTTATTTTTGAATCAATAAAATTCTTAATAAAAGTTTATATTTTCTTTAAATATTGCATATTTTACAATTAAATAGCGAAAAGATAATCTTAAAACGTTTGTAAAAATTCGGTATAGTATTCATGAAAGATACATGAGTTATTAAAAATTATGGGGAAATAATAGTGAGTTTTAATATACATATAAATTTAAAAAAAATTAAATAAAAAAACAATAACATAATGCTGATCCTTTGACACTTCTTTACGTTTTATAAATTACCAAATGGACCTCAAAAAAGAATCTAATCGTTATTAAAATCTGACATTAGTTCCAATTGACAGTAAGTAAGTTTACTTGTCTTAAATGTGGTTTTGATATCTAAAAGTGGTGATTTTGATCTGCACGGCAAAAAGCATTCCAGTCATGTATATTGGAAATGGATATTGGTACAGTCTACAAATCTGCAAGAAGTGTATGTATAATTGTTGTGCGTAAATTAAGCAAGAGCTTCCAGACATCCAAAAGCAATGAAATTAGGTGCCAGAGCAGAACAAGTCTCTCTTGACTTGTCGTAAGGAGCCCTAGCATGACTGACATGCACCACAAAACCAAATCATTTTTGCATCGAATTTTTACGGACGGTGAAAAGTGAATCCATTATGATAATTCAAAGTGCTAAAATCGTTTCTGAAGCTCGGACAACCAGGAAAATCCGGATGAAACGATCACGGGAGATCTGTATCGAACACAATCGATTCGTTTGAAGGGAGTATAGAACGAAAAACTGTTCGTGCAGCTATCTGCACGGATGGACATTTCGAAATTAACTCACAACATAATATAGATAGAGGATAACAAAACAATATTACATACGTATAGTTATATAAATCTGTAAGGAAAATCTGCAACTTACTTCTTCAAATGTTGGATTCCATATTTTTTGATTTCCCCATTTTAAAAATTTTATTATTTTTTTTACTGAAATTGTCAAAATATATAAAATTGTTTTTGTTTTTTTGTATTGGTTTTAAAATCATTTTTAACCAGTAAAACATAATTTAAAATCTAATAATTTTTATTTAAAAATTTTGTTTACAAACAAATAAGATTTATTAAAAATATTTTAGCCATATTTTTTTCTGTGTAGTAGAAATGAGTGAGGAACCTTTTCAGCTAAAGTGTTATATCTTACGAGTTTATGAATTTTGATATAAAACAATTGAGATAATCCACAAGTATTATCATATTTTTTAAAAATAAGATCACTGTTTCATATGAAATTGCCTTTAAATGTCACGATTTTTTATTTTATTTAAGTGCTTATTTTTCCCTTTTTTACCTGAGACTATTTCCGAACACCTTTTTGAGTAATTATGAATTATATACACTATTTATACAAATAAAAAATAATATATAATTTTATATCTATATATATAAAAGAAAGTGATGTTAGTTACTATTGTTATAACTCAAGAACGACTAGACCGATTTTGATGATTCTCACCAATTCGGACCGGTCACCGGCCAGAAAAGGATAATACGAAAAAAAATTCGCGAAAAATCCGCGATAAAAAAAACTCTTTTTTGTCATAATTTCTTTGCCTTAATAATCATTAAAAATATTTTTTTTAAATTATAACAATTACTGTTTCTGTTTCTATCGAAACGCTTACTTTTTTGTGCAATTTGTTTTCTGGTGGTGGTGTAGAATTCTATTTCCAAACGGTAAGTTCCAAGTAAAGCTCATCATTTAGTGAGGTTGTGATATTTAAAACCATTTGTTGTATTTTTGGCATTCGTTATTAAGTGTTATTCACAATGCCGCGACCCCGGAGATCTAATATTTCGCGTCGAACACGTAATGCAAGTACTTATCGTAATATCGTCAATCAATTGAATATATATGAACGAGAAATCGCACGAGAACAACCCCGTATTAATTTGGCCCGACTTCGTACATCACAAACGCAGGAAGAAAGGCAGGCGAGAAATGAAACGGCTCGGTTAGCAATGAGAAATCGTCGAGCAAATGTAGCAATTCAACAACTTTAAAATTTTTAATCAACGCATAAGAAGAATTGCTTCAAGTTCTGATTTGAATCAAGCAGCGTTCCATTACAACTGCAATTTCGACTACAGCTCTCATCATTCCGTTCAAAAAAAAGACATTGTCTATCCGCTAACCTTAAGATGAAGTAATAAATAAATATAAATTCAAATTTGCCTTAAATACATGCGTATATTTTTTGATTGAGCCCACATCTACATCATATTTAAATTCTTCTGTAAAAAACACTTTATAATAGGTATTCCTTAGATTTTTATTTAAAGGTCGTAAATTTCGTTAAAATATCAATTTAAATCGTTCAGTAATACAACACTAATGTTTGCTTAGGGCCAGCAACGCGGCTCGGGTCAGCTAGTATTATTATAATTCTATGAGCCAAAAATGATGTTCCAAACTCTCATATATTTCTCACTATAATTCGATTTTTAAAATAATAAAAGCTATTTCGGTGTAAAATTTATCACTAAATAAGGTGCTTAAAATTTTATGAAAATACACTTTTACTAAAAAATTGACTTGCGCTTTTTGTAAGAATATTATGATGAGTAGTAAGGTTTAAACGACTATATTTTTGAACCTAGTACTGATGTTTATTTAATTTTTCCATAAAAATATCTCCAAATATGTCTATTATTATGCACTATTTTTAGAGAATTTTAAACAATAAACATTTTTTGCCATCTAAAAATTTTCTTTTCAGTTCACTTCGACAATTGTTAAAAATTTAGTATAGCTTTGGCATATACTAATAGCGCTTTAGTTGTTTTATGTAATAGTGGTGCTCTGGTTTCGATAAATTAGAACCTCCCTTATTCAAAGTTTCAACTTTGCGTGTATTGATAAAAATGATAAAATCGGACAAACTTTGCATGCATAAACATTGGTTAATAAATCCAATTTTATAAAATAAAAATAAAATAAAATTTAACTACAAATTTAAACTTTGTATGTTTCGTAAAGCCCATAAACGGTATATATATATATATATATATATATATATATATATATATATATACATATATATATATATATATATATATATATCGGTGCATATTCCAATAAGCGCACATACATTTTTTTAATCACCTTACTAAAAAATAACTAAAGTGCTACAAATTAATTTTTTAAATTATTTATTGACTATACTAAAAAAATTAATAACAAACCTTAAAATGTACATTAAATTTTTTACGGTCTGGTATTGATTCTACTAATTTTTGAATAAAATCACTGTCAATTTCTTTCCAGGCTTGCTTAATTTTTAGTTTTATCTCCATTCTTATTATTATAGTTTCATTCTGTGCATTTCATGCATAAACTTTACGGACCACATATCGCCACAAATTCTCCATTGGATTTAATTCCGGACTGCAAGCCGTCCAGTCCAGTAATGGAATTAAACCACGATTTAGATTGGTTCAAGACAGCGTTATCCTGTTAGAATATAAAATCTTAATTCACTCTTTCAACCATAAATGAGAGAAGATCATCTTCCAACACTTCGTTATAAATTGCACTGTTTATTTTAGTTGGAATAAGACATATTTGTGATTTTTCTGCAGCAGAAAATGCTGCCCAAACCATAATACTGCCTCCACCAAAATTCCGTTTCGACATACGATTTTCGTTTGACCTGAAATCATGCCAATAGCCAGAAAATCATCCAAATTGAGTTCCTTTCATAAGAAAATATTACCTTATTCTACTCATCTGTGCATTTTATGTACTTGCGCGCAAATTTTAAATAATTTTCCGTATGAATCTGTTCTAATATTGGCTTACATTTTGGTTTCTTCTATTTTATGTTACAATCTATTCGCAAAATGTATGGAAGTGGCAGTAAGGTCAAGTTCATTTTTTATTTGTGTTACATTTAATTTATTGCGGGTGGATTCTTCTTTTGTTTTATTAATATGCCTTTTTGTTAATTTTTGATTACCTTTTGTTGGTTTCCGCACTCCGTATTTTTGCTCTTCCTTAAAATAGTCTCGAATAACTCCTTCCAAACGGTTAATTTGTCATCCAATTTCTCTGTTAGAATAGCCCTGATCACGGAAAAATTGAATTTGAGTTTTTTACTGATCTTTAGGAGAAGTTCCTTTGGGCATTCCTTAAGCTGATGAAATTTCCCAATTAAAAAAAAAAAATAAATTCTAGTATATAGAGATGTTGCCAACAGAAATTTAAATTAAGTGAAACGAACAACTAAAGCTGTTAAACATTTTATTATTTTTTTTTTTTTTGTAATAAATTTTTCTAAATTTTCTAAACTGTGTTTGTAGGACTATTCCATTGAAATGATCACCAATGTGTTCTGATGGCTAAATTAAAGAAAACAAGAAAACCAAGAAATAAATATTTCTTACATAAAAAAGTACCGTTATATCGCGAGTTATTGTAACAACACAACACTGTTTTTGGTAAAGGAAAATGAATATACCCCAAAGAAAAACAAAGTAGTAAGTGAAATGTGTAGAGTAGTTTATGATTATTACAGAACAAGTAGCGATATTTTTTAAAATTATATAAAAGAAAATTTCTTATATACTTTTCGTTTTAGAAGTACTTAAACATTTTATTTTTATTTTTTACATAATTTACACAGTTTTAAGAATCAATTATTTACGTTTTACGTTTAAGAGTCAAAAATCTTACCTTTGAAATTATTATATTTAGGATCTTATTTTTAAAATATCGTGATACAAAATCAACTATATAAGTCGCAAAAATCTAGAAGCAATTGCAGAAATAATTAAAAACTTTTAAGAGCCGTCATAAGATTTTAATGATGGTTTAAAATGGTGCATCGTCTTTTAGGTTTATAAAAGAGAATGGAAATAGTTAAAAAATTGCACAGTCTTTAATTAAGTAAATGCTCTAAATTGAAATAGAATTCCTTTAGGGAGTAATATTTGTTTTACGAGAAAATATTTATAATCCCTTGAAATGCAATGTTGTTCACATTATGAAGAGGGTAATTTATTAGTTCCATAATTGCTTTTCCATAGTAAAACTTGCGCTTTTAGAAGAAACAAACTTAACTTTTTTAAATAACATACAACACAAAAGTGAAATAAAATAAATAATAATGTAGTCTGGTAATATTTATAAACTGTATATTCTACTAAAAATTAAGGAACTACTGAATCGCACTCCTAATAATACTTACACGAACATCAAAAGATTATACTTTCTCACCAAATAAACAGATGGTTGCAGAAAATTTTGCAAATATTATAATTTCTTAGAAATAACTAACATCTTTTCGTGTTAAAACTACATCTAATTACGCACTGCTACAAAACGGTACTTTTCATTTTTACTCGGAAAACGATCTAATATAATAGACCTTCTTGAGGACGTTACAAAATAATTTTAAAAATTTTTGAAACATTCCCTAAATTTCGAGATATTGCTAATAAAAAAAAACTTTTTTAGGGTAGTTCATATACTATATAACTCCCAGCTTCATAAATTTTAAGTCAATTTAAGATTTCTAAATTGATTTTTAGGCAAAAGGATATAGCTTTTTAATTATATTGCAATCTTTTATATGTATTAAAATTAAGTAATGATTTACTCACCATTCTTAAATTTATTTCCACTTTCTTTTTTCGAAATTTTGATTTTCATGTAAATTTTGTTGATTTTTTCTGCAAGACTATATACATATCAGTTGGGGGCAGGAAAATTTCTTGAAGGCTAAATTTGTATATTTGCAGATCCAACGTGAGCCGCAATATATTATTTCGGTGTAATAAGCTGAACACAGCTAAGGTCATTATTCTAGTCCACTTGGAAAAACTGTTTCAAGATATTCCTTTCATTATTTATTAAAAAATTATTTTATTATTTATTAAAAAAAAGAAATAAAAATAATTATCGTTGCAAGGATCTTCCTAATTTTTTTTTTACACTCTAGTATAAATTGAGGATTTTAAAGTTCATTAAATTAATTTTTAAAATAGCCACTACTTTTTATATTCCCGGATATTTTGTACGATTTAAATTACATACAAATGTAACGAAAAAGAATACAATATTATGCAAAAAATGGAAAATATAATTTGTCTGCAATTCATTTTATATTACCGTTTATAATATGTATTAGAAATGCACAAACATCATGCAAAACTTCTATGTGATGTAGCTCCTCAATAAAATTTTAAAAATCCTTATGAGCTTCTACGAGAAATTTCCTAACTCTTCTATATGTACACGATTTTGAAAAAAAGATCCTCCCGATAAATAAAACAACCTGCGGGTTAATAATGTTGAATATCAGTAACTTTGTTTTATAAGTAATTACAAAAAAATTAAAATAAACTCCTAAACATATCATATCAATTTGAATAAATTAAATTTATTAGTTGCATTTTAATATTATTTCATGTTCATCATCAAAAAATAAAAAATGATTGCTGAACTTCACTAATATAACATTTATACCAAAGAAAAACTAATTGATTTTTGTGAAAACCGAATTTCAAGAACCACACCGTTTACATAACTATTTTTTCCTCAGTGTGAATTTTCTTGATACTTTTTTTTTGTCATTTTTGTTGGCAGAAATATTTTTTATAATATTTCAAAAATAATTTATTCACTAAATGTATTAAACCAAGAAAACTATTCAATAAATTTGACAATTTTAACTTTATAATTATATATGGAAGCTCACTGTTTTGAAATTATGTAGGCAGGCTGTATAAAAAATAATTATTTTAATAGTTTTTATTTGGATTTCAATAAAAAGTAGATGAACATGGTTTTTGATTAGTATGGAAAAACCTAAGAAAGCTACTAGTTTTTGTTCGACGCAAACGGCATATAAATACCAAAGTAAGTAATATTAAAATAATAAATACCTCTTTAATTTTTCTTAAAAAAAGGAGGTAGATTTATTTAGCAACATATTGTTGACAGACTTTTATTTTAAAATAAATATTTCATAAAAAATAAAATTTTGTTCATAGATATTATTAAATTTACATAATGAAAATTTTAGTAATTTTGCAAAAATTTTGTTAAATCTTTGCTTTAGTTTTATTAGATTTGATTGCAAATGGTAAATGAAAATAGTTATACATGGAAATAAAAACAAAAAATGGCAAAATTACAAGGAAAATCTGTAAAAAAAAAATAATGCTTAGAAATTTTCATAATTTCGCTCGCATTTTGCAGCACATCATTTTGATAAAAAGCTCTTCTGTTCCCATAATGTAGCTAAAAACCATTAAAAACCTAAAATTTTCCGAAGAAAATTTCAAAAATTTTTTTACAAATTAAAAATATATTTAAATGAAAATTTAAGCAATTTATTTTAAGTCTTCTTGACTTTTGTTTCATTTCAAAAAATGCAAAAAAGTGTTAATATTTAAGACATTATTCTTAAATATTATGAACTAAAGACAATGAAAATAAATTCTTATATTTAAGCACAAACTTTTTTCTGGGTATGATGAGAAACATTTTTATTACTGCTGTATTAAATGAAAGCTTGGCAAAGTACTGACAAAATAAATTTGTATTATTAAAAAATTTAAAAATAAATATACAAATTGAAAAACAAAACGAAAAAATTGCAAAAATACAAAATGTTTTGCTTCCTTTTCAATTGCTTTTACAAAGCAAAACTCCTCTTCGGGGTCATTTTTATGTGCATGTACATTTAATATATGAATAAATATGTTTGAAATCTTCAAATCAAATATAAATTTTCTAAATATTTTATATTTTTAAAATTTTTTCTATAAAATGTAAAACGTCAAAAATTTAAATACATTAAATAATTAAAGTAAAAAATGTACTAACATGCATACTTTTCTATCGTCTAACACAGGCTCATAATAGTTTTCTAAATAATCTTTTATAATTATAATGTTGTATTCTTAAATAGTTCGCTTTCAATAAGTATCCCGGGACGTTTAAAATTCCTTCTGGGTCCGAAATTGGCCACAGGGGCCGCAGATGCCCGTGGATGTATACATTTGTTTACAAAGTTTGAAGTGCTATTTTGTTTAAGCATTTTCTAAAATAAATAAAAAATTTCTTCATATATTTTAAGACAAACAATTTTTTTATATTTTTTACCTACTTTTTACTTTCTGAGGAAATATTTAAAATTTTTGGAAAGATTTAGTAAGTTGTTGCAGAAAAAATAGAATAAGTTCTACGGGTACTGTCTAATTTGAAAATAAAGTATTTTATTATGCTTAAACAAAAATGCTCATAAAAGTTATTGCATTGTTGCATAGACTTTTATAGAAAAAAGTATAGTTAGTTGAAGTTCAACTCGACAAATTATATAAACATTTTATTTTTTCTAGATTTTTTTTTACAAATTAACTGACTAAAACATAACAAATCCATACGTTTAAAAAGCATATTTCTTAAGAAGGAAAAATAAATTAATAACAGAATTATAAATACTTTTATGCAAGAACCTAGCACCTATAATGTCCTCAAGAAGGCCTATAACCTATACTATGTCATTTATCGAGTGATTTTTAATACTAACAGCGTGTTGTTAACACAAATAAAACAAAATGAAAAAATATTAAAACAAAAGAGCATGTTATTTGTCCACTGTGCATTTAGTTTCTTTTGTTGTTGGTGGTAGAAAGAATTTTTCTCGTTTTACTAATTTTTTCTAAAAGACTAAATATATTTTGTTTAGAATAAAATGAGATATCTCTATATAAAATCTTTAAAATAAAAACTCTTCATATATTTACAACAAAAATGGCCTTAAAAATTGTGGAAATTTTGGTTTTTTTTTCTAGCAGTTTTTCGAAAATTTACTTTTAGCATTTGATCAAAACAAGCTAAAAACATACTACTGAAAAGCCAGTTTCTTCTACTTTTCAAAGAAGATTAAAAAGGAAAAATAAACAAAAGAGTAACAGAATTAAAAATACCATTTATGCAGAAATCTACCTAAGAACAGTATTTTGCAAATAATTCGGCATATACCCTCAATATGCCGCTTTTTAAAATTGATTTACGAAGTCCTCAAGAAATCCTATAACGTACATTATGCCATTTCTCAAGTGATTTTTAAGTATATTATCATGTTATTAATAACTACCCAGCAAAAAAAAAAAAAAAAAACTTCCATAAAAGAACTTTTCCACCACTTCAATAGGAGAACTAATTTTATATTTTGTTTCTTTTTTGAAGTTAACAAAAATTAATTAATCCAAAGGTGAATAATTTCTGCGAAAATAAAAATTTTACAAATTGACAAGTGTTTCTATTATCTATTAAAAAAGCTAAAAACATATTTTTATTAAAAAATTTTATAAATATAATTTTAAGAGAAGTACTTCAAAATAAATGAACAAGAAGTATAAAAGAAGAACATCCTACCAAAAAAGAAAAATAAAAAAAAAAAAAATAAAAGAACTTCCGCAGCACTTTTTCAACACTAAGCACCTCCTTCTAGTGAAAACATAATGTTAAAATTATGACTGTGCAGCTGTTCTTTTTTTCTGTATTTGTAAAAAAATATAAAATATGTACTCAGTTCTAATTCTGAAGTTATGAGAGTGTTAATTTTATAAAAGCACTTGCTTGATTTTTTGCATACATACATACATACATACATACATACGTATGTATGCACATGCACACATATATGCATAAGTTTTTTTTTTTAATTTTTAGGTCCAACCTTCTTCAAATTCTTGGAACCTATTCAAAATACTGATATTGCCGCCTTAACATATTAAAAGTTGATTAGGTTTAAATATATCTATGTACTATGTAGGATCAAAGATCAATATGTCAATGTTTTATACAGAACCCATAACATCGCGAAAAAATTAAATGATTTTTATAAAGATATACTCTACATTCACGAATTTTAAGAAAACTTAAGAAGTTTCAAGATAGATTAAACTAACATCAACACTTTAACTTACAATTTGTTCAAGTGATCAACACAACAGGAGCTTTTACTTCTTAATTCAACTCAAATTATTAAACTCTTGTTTCTTTTTTCTATAGCTTTCCCAATACAAATCGGAGAAAATAAAATTCTGTGTAAGAGCAGTTCCTAATACTTTTGAAAAACAAATTTGACAAACACACACGTTCTATATGTGTTCTGTATATGTGTTACTTAGAATTTTTATCGATAATAGCTTTAAAATCACAAACTGATCTATGAACAAAAGCCTTTCAAATAGTATATATGTATGTGTTTTGTTAAAATATGATACACACTGTGAACGTAAAGGGTGTCACAATAAATCGCCTTGCCTATTGTTAAAAGATCACTTCTATAGGTAATATTTTAACAATTATTGAAAAAATATCAATTGCAAAAATGACTATCAACTAAAAGAGTTAGGACTGCTTTTTTGAACAATACTAGGTTTGTACGCACATCTTACTTGCAATTGAGAATACTGAAAAATTAAAATTTTTCGTATAAACCATGAGTTCACATTTTATTTGAAACTATTGAGTAATACCATTTCAAATATGAAAAATGTTTGCCCTTGGTTTAGATTTTGATAACAAATGGTGAATGTGTAGACGAAGGTACATAAGCTGTAAAATTATTTTTTTTAATTTTATTTTTATTTTAATTTTATGGTAACTGTACAACTCTGAAAGTGGTTAAAAATTTTACTAAAATGGCCATAACTTTTGTTATATAAGAAATATCGAAATTTTATCTGGATTTGAATTTTTTTAAATTTAATAAAATTAAAAATAAAGTATTTTTTAAATATATTTCTTTCTAAAATTAAATTTAAATGCTATATACAAAAAATAAAGGGCTATCGGTAAATTAAAGATGCCGAAAATTTCAGAATGAAAAATTTTTTAAATCACATACTGGAAAATTCCATTTTCATTTTTATATTTTATTATTATTTATTTTTTTTTTAATATAAACTACGATTTAGATGCAACAAGTTGTATTAATTCTAATTTATCACTTATTGAAAATTTTAAAAAGAAATGAGAAAATTAATTTTAGAAGGAAGAACTACATGAAAAAAAAAAAACAATTTCTCTCGGATAAACTATATGCAAATGTCGACATTTTTGCTCATATCTCAGAAACTAGCTTTTAGTCCACTCTGAAATTTTCTGCGTATTTAATTTACCGATAGGCCTTTCTGTATCAAATATATATATATATATATATATATATATATATATATAAATAGGAGTGAGTTTATTTTTTTATAGTTTTTAAATTTATTTTTAGAAAAAAATACATTTCAAAAATATTTTTTTCTATTTTTCATTAAATTCCTAAAAATACAAATGTTTGATTTTTTAGATTTTGTCAAAACTGAAAATTTTGCATTAAAAGTGCAGCGTATGCATTATTTTGCACAAAAGCTATAAGAAAACGGAAAATAAAAACTAAATCGTTTACGTCAATTATATTTCTATCAACTATGCATAATATGTGAAAATTTCAAAATATGATTTAGCGAAATTTTTTTCTAATATACTGTACAATAACCGAAATTGAAGTCAATATGATAAACAAGATGTTATATAAAACTACAGAGAAGCAACAAACATCGTGCAAGCCTCTTACATTGTTTTATAGTGCTGCTGCCACTTCACCACATACAGTATATAAAAAGCACTATACAAGGTTCAATTTAAGGATAACTGTTCCTGAAAATAGTTATATTTATCAGTAATGGTTAAACAATTATTCCGTCATTTGGAATACAAAAAAATTATCAACTTTTTTTCAAGTCCAGCAGAAATAAAATTTTTGCGACGTAAGGTTACAGGACGAAGCTATTATATTTGCCAAAACAACATAGGATCTGAAAGTCGAGTATTTTTTGCGTGAAAACTGTCTGAGATGACCTACATCTATTTCATGCAAAGAAACTCAATCAAGATATTGTGTTCGTATTTTTTTTTTTTTTTCATATGTAAAAACAATTTACAGAGCGTCTATAAAATAATTGTAGTAAAATTAATTTCATTTTCTTGCTTTCTGTGCAGTTATATTATAAGCTCTATTGCTTGGGGAAGAAATCTTAAGTTTTTTCTAAAATTTCGACAAAATAATATTTTTTAAAAGTTTGGAGACATCAGAGAATTTCAGGAGTATAATTATGATAGAAAAAAGTTATTAAAATTTTGAAATGAAAAAGTGAAAAATTAAAATTCTACCAGCATTACTTGACTAAGGTTAATAATCACGAGATTCTTTTAACCCTACGGCACATACCGAAAATATTAACCTTAGACAATCCGCAGAGTACTCGGGCACCTTAGTGTTTTTTTTTTTTTTTTTTTTTTTTTGATATTGTACAAAGGATTATAACTTTATGTTAATTATTTATTAGTATTATTTAACTAGTTATGTACCTAAAAACAAACTGGTAAATACACCTAGAAGAAACTTGTATGTTAGTGTTATGTTAAACTTCTAATGAAGCTGTAAGGCGCA
This sequence comes from Protocalliphora azurea, assembly GCA_932274085.1. NCBI lineage: Eukaryota > Metazoa > Arthropoda > Insecta > Diptera > Calliphoridae > Protocalliphora > Protocalliphora azurea. The sequence continues at coordinate 80,161,190 of OW026523.1, read as the reverse complement.
ATTTTTAAGATAATTGGACAATTTGGCTTATATGATGCAGCAACGAACTTTGTTTAAACTAGTTGACAAAAGTTACTTATAATAATCTAGTCACCATATAAAATTTTCCCTAGAATAGGGTTTCCACGCATTTAGTATATTTTATAAAATAATTTTTATAAACGTAAAAAGCAATATCCACTACTAGTAAAGTAGCAAATTTTTATGAGGTTCCCTTCTTAAATATCTATAGCTTTTATACAATGCCTACTTTCGAAAATCATTATAAAATGCATAAATTAATATTGGTAGATACTATATTTTTTATACATTTAACATTCTATAAAGTATGAATTGCAATTCTAAACTTTACAACAAAACTTGGTCCATAATAAAACACAGATTTCATATACAAAAAAAAAAAATCTCAAAAAATCGGCCAAGGCGGACTATGACTCTTTTGTAATCCTAAAGAATGTTATTAGTGGTGCCATTGACTTGATCCACAATCGAGCATAGGTTCCATATAAGCTCCTCTACGAAAATCGTTCAAGCCCGCCTATAACTAAGTTACAATCCAAAATAATGCTGTCAGAGATGGCACAGCGTCTCTTCAATGTTGAAGATTAGAGCTACAATATCGAAAGTTTTTTGTGATCTGGCGCGAATAGCGGAATATCAAGATCTTGAGACTTTGCATGATATTTTAGAGTAAAAATATTGGACGTTTTTACATGACATATAAAAAAGAATAAATAGAATTCATAAAAACAATACACAATATTGATTGATGTAAAAATGGCTTAAAGGATGAAAAACTAATTATGAAGACTGTCGCAAATAGTGATAGCGAGAGTTATTTGAAAGTTGTCATATAATGTCTTTTATTCCTTTTTCTGAACATTCTACATAACCTAGCAAGTTCAAAATTAGATTGCTTATGATACTAATTTTCCTTCTAATCCTAACGGACCCAGCTTTTATACAATAACACTATTGACTGACATGGACAGGCTTATTCACAAGTTTAAACGAAAACAATTTTTAATTTTAACTTTCAATTAAGCAAAAACTAAAAAAAAGAAAGGTTAACTGTCGTGCAAAATACATCTGGATATTGACTCCTGTAGGTATCAAACTTAAGGCCATTTTATATATAGAGCAAGTTAACAAAACTGAGTTTTGTTCAGTTTCTAAACATTAGAAATACCATAGTGTTAACCGCATCAAGTTTCGTGATTACAACTTCATTTTTAAAGAGCATTTTACAATCAAAAAAGGTATTCGGATACACAGGTATATACCACAGGGGTAACTACTTAACATAATGCATTAATTAACTATTAGCAAATTTATGTACTAATACTAGCTAATAATTATCTTCATTCAAAACTAATAATAAGCCTCTTACTTTAATTCTGCTTATTAAATTGAAATAATTTCAAAGTAAAATAATTTGTATACATCTATTGAAACTAATTTAAAACAAATTATATGCAAAAACTTTAGTTAGATTACAAAACACATTGCAAACATAAGTAATTTATAAAAGTTATGGTATTTTAATAAAGAAACAAAAACTTAAAATAAAACTTTCTATTTCACAACCACAGACAGTTGTTTTCAATCCTTTATTATATAACTTATTACAAAATATCTAACTACCTATATTCTTTATATGTATATGTTCACATGTATATGTGTATATATATGTAAGTGCACTCGTGCATAAGTATAAGTATATTTATTTCAGCTCTTACGTTTAAACATTGTTTAGCCAATGTAAAAACAGAAGCAAATATTTTGTTTTTTTGTGCACAATCACAGTTAAACTCCTGCCGTCGTCGAAATATTTTGAAATTTATGACAAAAATTTTGCTTAAAGCATTTTTTCTTTTGAAAAAAAAAAATTTGAAAAACAGCAAAACGACAAAGATACATTGATAGGAATGTGTATGGAAAAAACATATACTGGTTAAGGAAACAAAAACTTTGAAAATAACATTTGTTATAAGTAAAAGTAAAAAAGTTGAAACACGTTCTTGCACATATGTATTCTATTCCATCCAGATCATGAGGTTGTATATAATGATAAAGAAATCAATTTCTAAATGATACCAAATTAAAATTTATGTAAAAAATATAAAAAAACCTCTACTTTGTTTTTCTTATAATAAAACAAAAATTCTTTCAATTACCAAATTTACAATATTTTTCATCATGTCATTTTTGAATTTACAGCAGAAATAAATTTAACCTAGAAATAGAAAATTAATTTGTGTAGAGTGCTTTTAATTTAACTTAACTGCCACAACTAATACGTTCCATTACTGGACCGGAATTGGAATTATGTTTGCAAGACAAAAAAATATTTATAATAACAAGAAAACAACTTACTTGAATTTCTGTTATATTGTGGCTTAGTAGACTACTTTTTTTGTTGTCTATATTAACTTTTCAAGAAAGTGGTTTCTTTATTTTATAACTTGTTTTGCTTGTTTTTATATTTTGATTTGTTTTCAATTTTTTATATAAAAACTTTGTGGAAATGTACATATGTTGCGTATGAGTAATTTGTAATTGGTCGATAATATTACGTGCAAGTTCTGAAGTTATTTTGTCTACAATACATACATACATACATACATACATATATATATATATATATATATATATATATATATATATATATATATATATATATATATTATTAATTATTAAATACTCCTAAGTATTATGCATTTGTGCTGTAAGGTATAGAAAAAGTTATCCAACACCTACCTTAAAGTATACCAATCGACTCAGAATCACTTTTTAAATCGATCTGACAATGTCCGTCCGGCTGTCCATGTAAAACTTATGCACAAAATATGGGCCGCAATTTTAAAGACAATTCTGTGAAATTTCGCGCATGCGACTTTTATGATACAAGGACGTGGCTTATTCAAATTGGTTGTGATCGGTCCATTATTTCACCTAGCACTCACACAAATGTCCACCCGGAATAGAGCTTAAACATTCAAAAATGCCTTGAAGGTAAGAATATTTTAATGTAATTCGATTCAAAGAAGTTGTATGAAAGTATCAATCCTTGTACCAAATTTTATGAAGATCTGTCCATAATTGACTATAGCTCCCATGTAAAACCCTCTTCCAAAAATCACTTTAACGTGCACAAATCCCACACGAATATTAGTATCAAGTTAATATTCGTCACAAATAAGTTTTATGTAAGTAGAAACAACATTGCCAAATTTTATGAGAATCGGTCCATAATCTACCATAAATCCCATATAAACCCACTTACAGGAATCGCCCTAAAGTACATAAAATCATCTAGTATCAACGAATTATTCTCTATTTGTATATTTTATTTTACATTTAGTAAAATTGGCAACTGGTGTCATAAAATTCCCCTTCCCGAATTTTTTTGCACACAATGGTCTAGTGTATCATATAGTCGGTCCTGATCGACTATATCTTTCTTTCTCGTTTTTTATATTGTTGGTTAAGGTCAAAATTAAAAATTCAATTTTTTAGCCAAATATTTGTTTAAATCATGAAAGATAATGTAGTACAATGCACACATTTTTTTCCTTTTCTTGCTTAGCAGAATTCCGCAATTGTACAATATTTAAAATCGGTTCATATTTGTAAAAGTTGAAGGCTACTATAACCTTTCCATACTAGAGATTGTAATTTTTGCTTCATCTACACACTCTGTCAAATAATATTCTGAAAGCCTAGCACCTCCTCTATCGATGTACAAAGTTTAATCCAGATCGTATAAGTAGTTTAGATCTCGATTTATTACTATTTACTTTGCTATTATTCCTGCTATGCTTCAAAGTTCAAATTTCAAAAACGAGCAAAAAAAGTAAGAAAAATGTAGTCGATCACGGTCAACCATATGATTTCCCATTCCACTGTTATTGGACCGATATTTATATTAAGTGTAAAATAAAATAAACATAAAAAATTATGAAACGATCTTCATGAAATCTGGCACTATATTTGCGACGAATTTCGTTAAAATATTGCCATGCTTAAGATATCTATGACATTTAAACCCCTATTTCGGGAGAGCACATGTGTGGGGGCAAGTTGAAATAATTCACGGATCGTATTTCAACGGGCTTCGTCCTTGTACCAGAATAATTATTCGTGGCAAAAATGTCTTTAAAATTGCATGGATAGACAGACAGCCAGCCAGTCCACTAGACGGAAGGACGCCGTTAAATCGACCCAGAAAGTGATTCTGAGTTGAAAAATATGTTGTGGGTTCGAAGATTTTGTCTGTGCGTTACAAACATCAGCAGAATACGCAATATTTCAATATCATATTAATAAGATGCTTACACTAATATATATTAGTGATATTATTGGTACTATTTTTAAGTGGCGCTTAATGAATAGCCAAGAAAGGAGCCTTATTCAGGAAAGGTCTATAGTTTTATTGTACTCTACTCCACCAAAGATAGTTGGAGTATTATGCATTTTTGCTGATGTAAAATTATGTAAAATTTTATTTAGATTTTGGTATTTATATGACGTTTATATACGTTTAAGTATTTTTCGGGAATGTAAAATATATGGAACTCATGGTCAATTACGGACCGATTATTAAGAAATTTAGTGGATCTATCTATACTTGCATAAAACTTAGTTAAAATTTAATTGATTTTCGGGAATGGGGATTATATGGGAACCATGTTCAATTATGGACCCATTATTGTGAGATTGTATATGATATAGTTATATACAACTCAAATATATAAAATTTTGTATTGGTGTTAATACTAATGTGAGATGTATGTGCTTTTAAATAATTTTTAGGCAGCTGAACCTATATGAAGGTACAATCTATTATGGACCGTTTTTTTTTTAATTTGATATAATGATCTAACTTCTACAAAACTTATTTGTGTTGAAATAATATAAATATGACATATATAATATATGAATACTTATATGCGTTAAACCTTTTTTACAAGGAAATAAGTTGTGTGGGGTATAGGTATAGGTAAAATAATAACGATCATGATCAGTTTCCATAAAATTTGCCTTTGTAAACTCATGTTTTAATTTTAAGTATATAATCTTTAAAATCATCACAAATAACTCGGCGGAACATTGTAAAGTTGGTTACATGGGGTTAAAGGTCTGTTAATGTATTCGTTAAATTTCAAAAAATAATATCAAATTATTTTTCGGTATCACGCATTTGCTATATATGAAACTTACTTCAATAAATAATGATCTCTTATGCCATAATTTGAATAAGTATATCAATATATATAAGAACCACTTAATAACTATCTTATAGAAAATGTGTTAGTTAGTCAAGAAAAATTTTTGTAAATTATTATCCCATTGTGATCCATTTTGAAGTTTTTACATTATAACGATAAATTGATTGTAAACGTTGTATAAATATATCATGAAAAATTACAAACTCTTCTTCAGGATATACAAGGAAAAATTATATTTTTTCATTTTAAAGGTCCTTGCGCCAGAAAGATGTTTAGTTGTTATGACTTTATGATAAAGATGTGTCTCAGTCTTTTCGAATGATACTAAGTTTGTTGAAATCTGATAATAAACATAAAAGTTATTCAAGCTTAAATTTTGGTCATTTTTTACAAAAGGCTCGAGGTGTCCAAATTTAGATGTTCACGGCATATGAACCGTTAGCGATAAGTTGCAGTTCAATACGGTATATGAAATGCATAGGAGGTTAGATGGTATGTGCTGAATTACATTAAAATATATATATAATTATGAGTGACGCAAAAATTTTCTTATATTCTTCGAAAAGTACATAATTATATTATTGAACGGCTGAATGAATTTTTCGATGTCTCAAGGGAAAATCGCCCAACTCCCATAAAGGAACAAATGGCCAAAAAGCAAACTCAATTTGGGTAATTGTTCATAGCATTTGGGTTTTTAATGTAATATTTAATTTTTTAATTTTTGTTTATTGTGAGTAATCGCCTAAATAAAAAAAATGTTATACTACAAAAAAAAAAAATAGTTTTTAGTAAAGCAGTTCTAAAGCCTTCCTTACTAAGAAAATCTTTGCTTAGCAAAGCCGGAGTTGTAAAGAAATCCTTTTGGCCAGGCCCAATAAAAATAAAAAGAAACTCCCAAATAATTTTTATACTTGTCCGAAATGTCTCAAAAAATAGGAAGTTTTAATGGAAAGTTTGTATTAAGAATTTATACGTATTTTGTTGTTACTCTGCAACCTCTAAATCTGATGAACACTGGAACGAAGCTTATATTTCAAGTTATTTATTTTTTATTTGTTAATTAGTGAACGTGATTAAAGAATAATATTTAATTTTATTGCTTTGATTTTCGAAACTTGTATACAAAAAATTTTTAAAATAGTTTCTTTTTAAACTTTTCCGCAGGGATTTTGTCACCCGTTTTGTGGCGACTTAGCGTATCTCAGATAGCTGATTTTCTCAAAAGTATAAGTTTATGTTTAAGTTTATGTCAATTATTTTTGAAGAAATAATTCTTACCTAATACTTTTATATGAAAACAATTTCTTTCGAGGGAACAATTAAAAGTCCTTCCGGGAGGCAAGGCTTTAATTTCTATTGTATGTGCAAAGGCGGTTTCGCTCTTTTAATTTTCCTTTATACCAATTTTTTTTATTAACAAAATAATTTTAAATACAAGTTTGTACGTTCTAAAAGATTTTCAAAGGCGTACAACTATATTCAATTGAACTTAAATAATTTTACATCAAGATCTTCAGCATTAAAAGAATATAAATGATGAAAAAATAATAAAAAAAATTAATCAGAACATTAAATTTAAAATGCTTAATAAACGAAAGGCCTGCAAAAGATAAAGTTTTTTAGATTTTGAGTGAATATTCATAACAGTTTTGGCTTATTTAACATTATGAAAGATAAGGGATATTGTTTCTTTTGCTGATTATACACAAAATTTTGGGTGATTTTGTAAAATGTTTGGTTTTTTGTTTTTTTTTTTTTGGATTTTGGGCGATTATTCGTGTAGTCTGTTAAGTATTATTAAAAAAAGAAATAAACGTTTATAAGAGATAAAATAAAAAGAAACATTTACACTAAACTGCTTCTATGCACATCTATCTAAGATATGAATCACCAAAATATTAAATTTATATAAATCTGATTCCAATATAAAATTTAAACTACAACAAAACCAATAAAGGGCACACAGTTTTCCTTAGTTACACATACTTTTAATTTAACATATAAAAATTCATACCACTATTGCTCAATTTGCAAAAAGTCAATTGTGCGCAACCAAATAGAGTTCACTAACAGCTTCAACTACCATAAAGTACATCAAATAAACTAAAGAAAACCCCACCATACCATGATTCTAGATACTGCGAGTTCTAAAAAAGGGGACAGCCAGTATGTATTGTGTCAAATGAAGCACTTACAAAACCTGAACACATTATTGTCGTTTACACACATTCCAGCCACTTACATTCAAACTCATCAAAAAAAATAAAAATCCATTCAACAGGGAAACAATTTAAAAATAAATGCAACCTTAGCAACATAAAATCACTCATTTGAGTGCAATTGTTTGACTATTCTTATTCATTTTGAAAGAAATATGACTACAACTATCATTCCGACTTTTAGCTACTAAAGCAGTAGTGCTACTACTTTTGCTGCCATTGTCCTATAACCCAAACTCAAGTTCAGCATAAATAATATATACAAAAAAGAAAAAAATATTCACAATTGTAGGTTGTAGATACTGGTAACTAGAATTACAAAAGAAAATATAAAATATTAACTTCATTTCACTAAAATTATAAAAATTGTCGTCTACTTTTTGTTTGCAGAAATATAAGTAAAGCCACATGTGGCTGAGTGTGTGTACAGTGTGTTCAGCCATTGTTATAAAATAGCAAAAAACAAATATCTAAAAAGGGAATAACCCTTTTTATTCTTTTGTTTTGTTTTAGTCCTTGAATGGTAATAGAGGTTTATTGTTAATTGTGGTTAGACTAGAATGAATAATAAAAAGTATAAAACTATAAACGGAATGAACAAAATTGTAAACAAAAAAAAAAAAAAAAAAACTAAAGAAAGAGATGAATTAAAATGATTTTTAAACAGTGAAAGGGTTGTAAGTTGCATATTTTTTTTTTTTTTTTTTTTGCTTTTGAATTTTGTCGCCTACATTCTTGCAGGGAATGGAAGAAAAAACTCATTTCCGTTTAAAGAATTATGGGAAAATAATTTAAAAACATTAAAATTAAAAGAATTATTTTTAATAAATTATACACATACGTTGTGTATTATATACATAGAAGAGGAATGAGGTTGCATCACATATTGCAACACAATTTGATAACGAATCATTTTTAAAAATTTGACGATAAAAATCCAATTTTTAACAAAATTTAACAATTTTTGTTTACAAGAAATCGTAAAAGATATAGAATTAAGAAACAGTTTACAGTTTGTCTCTTATCAGAAAGCTGGATATATTACAATATAAATGATCTACATTTTATTAATGTCGATGTAAAACTATCAACTTTATTCATAATTAAATGACGATATCTTATTGAAAAAAAAACCGATATTCCTTACTCTTATTGAAATATATTTGTAGATAATTTTTTTGTTTTTTGTATCATTTTGGAATAAGATATCTTCACTTAATTTTAAATAAATTCGACATTTGTGCATCGAATTTGCTTTTTTTTATATTAATTGCAAAATATACAATCTTATACAAAAGAAAAAGGAAAACAAAAAAATAATTATAAATAAATAAATAATTTTATATTAATATAATAATTTATATTAATTTTTTATATTAATTATATGTTAATTATATTTTGCCCCAATCATCAAATTTATATTATTAATTAAGTGAGTATGAAAGTTTTTTGAATAAATTTAAATTAATTTACTTAATTAACTTAAAACTAAAAAATATATTTATTATTTGGATTTGGGGATTAGCTAAATGCCAATTTATTAGAAAATTGTAAATAAGATAATTATTAAATATAAATAAAATGTATTTATTTTATCCCACCTGAATATTTGGTATCAATCAGTGAGAAAAGATGCTAAATGATAATTGCCTTTTCTCTGTTCTCATTAGTTTTTGATACTTTTAAGATATTGTAAATTTAAAAATAAAACATAGAACGACTATCAGCAAAATAATCTAATGAAAAAGCTCCTAAAAAATTCCCATACAAATTTAGGGTATATTTCATACGAACAATTAACTACCTAATATTCTGAAGTGATCTTTCATTTAAATGCATGTATTTGTAAATAGTTGCTAATGGTTAATGGAGCTTATTAAAAAATAATTATTAAATTCTATTCGGAGAATCTCGATTTTTTGTATTAATTAATACAAAAAATTCTTAAATGTATGATTTTGTAAAACTAAAATTAGTAAAAGCGTATACGAAATTATTTTCTTCTTTATTGAAATGCTAAAATTCTAGCCTTTTTAAGGTAATTTTAAAAATAAAAAAAGGTTGTTAGCTAGAAGCTAAAACGAAAATTTTGAGCCTAAAATAAAAAGGCTAGAGTTAGCCTTAGAAATGCTAAGCTGGCAACACTGGTAACAATTGATCCCCTTTTAGACGGTAAGGTTCATTGGTATATACCTGGCTCACCTCCATATGTCCCCCAATGAGAGCGATGACAATTGCCACTTTACTGGCTAATACAATTATACTGTGTGCACAAGAGTGCTATCTAGTAGTCATGTAAATCGATTGCCATTTTACTGACCATTTGATAGTAGTCGAGGTGATTTTGTGTACAAAAAAGCGTTCTATGCCAGTCGTGGTGACGGCAATTGACTTCTTCCTAAGACATGCCCATGTTAAAGTAACTAATTACGTCACCTATTTACTTTACTGACTACAATTTATGGAATTGTGATTACTTATTTTAACATGGAAATGTCCTAGAGGAAGCCAATTGCCACCTCTACGCCTACGCGGTGACTCTTTTTTGCACATGCACCTCCACTATTACAAGATGGCATATTTTTACACTCACTGACGCCTCCACAATAATTTTATTGGTTACAGTGAGTCAAAAAAATGCCTATCTTCTTTTCAAATTGTTCCCATTTACCATAGAGTCTGCAAATTTACAATTTCCATCAGATTCATTGGGAGCAGCATATGGGAGTGAGAAGGGGTTAGTTAGTGAGAATATACTTACTTAAAAAACTCATCATCGTCTAAAGCAGTTATCTCGAGTGATCGTTCCAACAAAGAAATTTATATATCACTGAGGTTGCGTTTACTATCTAGGGGCTACGTCTTAATCTGAATGTTAAATCAAATAGTCAACACATACTCATTCTTTTAACACAAAATATCGTCAATATTAACTCGGTCTTTGGTATGGTCATTGACTGTCTCTATAAGTTACAGGAACATTTATAAAAACTTTGGAACGCATAAAAATCTCACCAGATATATGAAATTGCGCTTACTTAATAATTAAAGAAATCAATAAGAACCAGCACGAAATAAATTTAAATCGTGCATTACAATATGCAATTCGAGAACAACAGGGAACCAAAAATCGATATTTTATATAAAATTATGCTTTCTTTTTGAAATTGTTTTTTTTTTTTTTTTTTTTTATTCGAAACAATTTTTTTCAAATATTTTAAATCTTTGACAAGCAAGTGCAACATCTGAACGTGGAAGGGAGTATAAACCTATTTTTTCAAAATGCTTTTTTTTTGCATAATATTGCTTTAGTAACCAATTTATGTCTACTGATACAAAAATAATTTTAAAAATCTGTTAAAAAAATATATTTCATATTGTGTGTTTTAATGCATTAAAGTAAGAACAAGTAAAAGGGCGTATATGCATAATTTAAATAATATAATAAGATCTTTTTATGTGATTTTTTAAAATAATTTCAATAAATTTATTCGAAAAACAAGTAAAAAAAAACCTACACCATGCATTTTTAGAATTTTGTGGAGGGTATCTTTTATGGTTGTTATAAGATTTCATGGTGTAATTCTGTATAACATATGTATATAGTGATATTACCATTTAAATTACATTTATTGTACGCCTAACTGTAAATGGTAAAACTTTGCACTATGTTTTTATCCATATAAAACTTATTCGCTTATAATATTGTTATAATATGTTAGTAATTATATTGGTCCTATGCACTTTAAAGTGTAAAATAAAGTAAAATTTTCTTAATAGTTTATACGCCCTTATATGCGTATATATTTCGAATATAAAATTAAATTGAAAAGCTAATTATGTTAGCTGAAAGACTAATTGAACTTAAAAATAAAAACATTTAATAAATTACTTGATAAATTTCATAGAATCTTTTTTTAATTTTTTCATTATATTCATCCAACCTCATAAATTTATAAATCGTTAGTACATGTTTTCTTTTCAACCGCAAATACCTTCAAATAGCATAAATTAGACAGAACAATAAACTTCTTTAACAACATAATGGCTAATAAATTTAATTATAAAATCTTAAAATATTTAATAACATACTAAATATAAAAGTGAAATAAAATAAAAACCTTTAAAAATCACCCAACAAAACTCATGCCAAACCAACAAGTTTCAAATAAATTTAAATTATTTCTTTTATAATTAAAAATTATTATCTTCAACACTAATTAATTAAAGACACTACATTAAATTAAAATTTTAAAACAAAAAACCTTTAAAAAAAATAGGCACAAACTTGAAAAAATCTGATTGTAAATTACAAAACACCAAACCTAGTGTCCTAAAAGACTCATACCAACATACACAAATATCTATTTATTAAACAAAAATCTGGTGGGCTCTTAAATATAAAACAATTAAAAGTGGTTGAAAGACTCTAAATAAAAATGAGGGTAACTCTCTTTGCGGTAGTAACAAAATTCGAAACACATTCAAATATTTTGTTCACTGTTGTTATTGCTTTTAAGGTAAGAGGAAAAATAAAAAAAAAAACCTTAAAATGCGTCTAATTGTGAATTTCTTAACATGGAATTCTAAGAGCAGACATTCTAATTCATTTCAAGTTACATACCTGCGTACAACAAGAAACTTAAGAAATTAAAACGAAGAAAAAGTAAAACAAGACCAATAGAATACCTAAAATAGAAATTAAATTATGTGACACAAGGCACAAGGAAATAACTTCATTCATTATTCTAAAGACAATAGAGTGAAAAAAGCAAAAAAGGCAACAAAAAAGTGAAGTAGAAAAATAAAATTGAATGTTAGGATGATGGGCAACGAACACTCATCCAATGAGCTAAAGTAAAAATAAATTTTACTCATACTAATATTTTAATTATTACTTTTTGCCCTGACGAATAATCCTTTTAACAAGGCGAAAAGATCAGAAAATTAAAAACTGAGCATTCGGTATTACTATATTTGGAATCTAGTTTCATATGGTCTTGTTCAACTGCAAAATATGCTATCGCACGGTGTAACATAAATGCATAAGTAACGTGATGAAATCAGACAAATATTGGTACCGATAATTTGAATGATTTTTACCAAGATAATTCCTTTGGAAATTTGTACAGTTTTTTGAATAGGTCCTTTTAATTGCTCCTAAAACTATTTGAAATTTGAAAACATATCTGCCTATGTAAATGTAAATAAAACGGTTAAATGATAATAAGAACAAAAAAAAAATCGTATACTAGTAAAAGCAATTAACAGAAAAATTACTATAAAAGTTGAATTGACTTTAAATGGCTCTCTAATTAAAACTTCAAATGGAAATTATATTTATATTATCATTTGGGATATGCTTTTATATCATTATGGACAACATGACTCTTAGAGCACGATCTATTTAAAATTTATCACCATAATAATGTTAATCTATATCAATATCAAATTTGAAAGTTCTATCATATCACCTACTGCATAAATCCTAAATTTATGTTTGATTTCACATTACGCCACCGTCTGCCTGAAAACAAAAGGCTAACACGTTTAATATTTCCACATACTGAGGAAAAAATTGCGATCCATAATACACACAGTTGTGGACACATTGATAATTTACGGTGTCGGCTTTTTGATATCGGCCATTTAATAGTTTGAAGCTGAACTAGAGTCAACTTTATACTTCACAATGCTGTATTAATTTCAGTTAATGATTTGAACAGGTAGTATTCAATTTGACTACATACGGGGTTCATTCACTATTCAGAACGAATGGTTTCGTTTTGCACATCTATGTGATCGATATTTTTCTGTGTTCAGAGTCAATTGAAGTTAATGACAGAATTAAAGATCTTTTGTCTTCAAAACTCGAAGTAATCAGTGTTGAAGAAAATTTCCCATCGTTTTGAAAAAAATTATAAATATTCAGAACTCACAAGCTATTTCAAAAACTAAGATCACACTAAGAAAACAGATTACTATCTATAAAAATGGGTGAACAATAAGCAATATATTTTTGCAAATGAATCCCGTATATGCTTAAAAAATTAAAAATGATAAAAAATGCTAAAAGTCGAGGAATAAGTCAGTAGCTTAGAACATGAAAGTTTTTAGAATAATAGTTAAGATATGAGATTTATTTTCTTTATATTCAACTCCATACCGCAGATTGGATAGACTCCAACTACTTGGTGATTGTTAGAAGTAGAAATGTTATCAAAACTAAAACAAAATGTCACTCAAATAATATCTTATCGTCTTACTCCTGTCGAAATTGTTGGAAAAATTGTGTCTTGAAACCATTTTACTACTACACCTTTATTATTGCAATATATACATATTTATAATTCTAATAGTGGTAGTTAGAAATATATATATAATTGCAACTCTCGTCCAAAGATGTTTCGATCCATCATTTATTGACATGGCAAGGTTTCGATAAAGTCTCATATGATGGTCTATGGCAGAATATTCATTAGTTACTAAGAAACTATATGAAAATATATTTGTACATGGAGAAAACAGATTCGTCTATCGAATATAGTCTGTTTCACGTATTATCAAACAAATTGGTTGCAATATCCGATTATTTCTTTCCTAATAACATCTATTTGGTATCCATGCAAAATATATTCATTGCGATCAATTTTTAAAAAAGTGTCCAAGAAAGAGTATTTCAAATAATAAAGTCGTCAAAAAAGGGATTTTTCGGAACAAAAGTGCCAACTGTTTCAACACCTAAAAACTCCTTTTTTGTTTTCAATTAATAAAAACTTAAACAAAAAACATAGCATTTTACGAAAACCACCTAATTTTTTATTGTTGCAAAAATAAAGATTTTTTCTCATAAAAATAGTTAAAATTTTTTAAAATTAAAATATTAAACTTCTGTACTTGTGTACAAGCTCTTCACTCGGCCTACAGTCTTACAAATTTTTGTCTAACAAATTTAGCAATGAAAGCATTGATCTCAAGTTTGTTGGACAAATTATTTTTCATTAGTGATAATTTTGAAGAAATATGAACCAAAGTAAAAATAAAATAATATACATATAATTATTTTTAGTTTTTAACAGTTTCAGTTCATTTATAAATTCTTCGGGGTCTTTTTTTACATTACTATATTGTGAAACAATCTTAAAATAATTAATTTCTTCATAGGAATTAATATATAATGGGTTGAGATAAATGGCCAGGTGGTTGAAAAAGTGGAAATTAACGACTATTAAATATACAAAATTCATTTACTCAAAAAACACACATGAATATTTCTAATCTACTTCCAATTTCCTTAGTCATCTGTAAATTGACATTCTTAAATACCGGTATTAGAGATTTCGGGGAATTAATATACGAGATCTGTACACACAGAAAAAATATTAGCTAGAAAACAATTTCAACAACGTAAGATTCAAAAATATAACCAATGTTTTGTTACAATTATTAAAAATGACTAAATGCTAGAATTTTTTATATTTATAGTAATTTAATATATACTCAAAATGAAATTAAAACTAAATATTCGTGCTTTTTAAAGTAGCTGCTATCAATAATTGTGATTGTAAGTATACACATTTTAGCCCATTAAATTATGATACAAATATGAAAATACAAGTATAATTTACCCGTCTTAGACAGCAATACGCAGCACATCGATTTCAGTGGTGCAAAGAGGTAATTACATCAAATCATTAATAATTTTCATTCAGGTGAATTTCCTTTCAAAGTCAGTATTAAATTTTTTATATATTCGGTTGGTAATAAAGTATCAATGTCTTTGATTTTAGATTGTCTTGCACAGTTATTAGTATATTAATAGATTAAACTATCGATGGCTTGTCACTCAGTAGTAACAACCAACTCTTTATTGTGTACTACTACTATACGTAGCTTTCATAAATAAACCGAAACCATTACTGAGATTAACCAATTATTTAAAACAGTGTTGTTCCAGAACTCATTATCCTATGTATATGGACATTCCTTTAAATGCGTTTACTTTTGGGGTTCAAGAAAATTTGAAAAAAATTTTTTTTTATGGCACATCATTGCTATTTAGTCTTATTACTAAATGGCTTAAATGAAAGACAAATCTGTTTGCGTAAATGAATTTTAAAGAACGGCGTTAGTATTATGAACAGCGTTACTTTTGAGTATTTTTAAAACGTGTCCAATAAAGGGGATTTAAAAAAATAAAGTCGCCATAAAGGGGAAAGGAACTGCTAATTGCTTCAACACCTAAAACACTCCTCAAGATATATTTATTTTATAAAAACAAAAACAAAAAATATTGTATTTTTAGCAAAACTACTAAATTAAATTTTACTAATAACAAAATAATTTCTATATTATGATTTTTATTATTGCAAAAATAAGGACTTATTCACAAAAATTATACTTTCATAAATTAAATATGTGTAATTTTGTACGAGGTCTTCACTTGGACTCCAGTCTTAAAAATTCCCGTATAACAAATTTAGGACTATCACAAGTGACCTTAAGTCTGTTGGACAATTTATTTTTCATTAGCTACAATTTAGAAAAAAGATGTTCGGCCGAGGCACTGCTATTAGCAAAAGTAAAAATATAAATTAAGATATAAGTTTTCTTTAAATCTATTTTTTAATTTTCACAATTTCCAGTCCAAAAAGATTCGGCATTTAATTTTTAAATAGTGTTCTATAAAATCTATCATGAGTTTTAGTTTTTAACATTCTATGTCCATTTAAAATTGTTCGGTTTTTTTTACATCACTATATTGTGCTACAATCTCAAATCATTAATTTCTTCATTGTAATTAATATATAATGGGATGAGATATTTCTAACAACTTAGTTTAATGACATTTAGTTTCATTTTAAAAAGGGGGCTAAAAAAGTGGCTACGTGGTTGCAAAACGGGCAATTGGCGGCTAAAGTCGCTAAACGGTACCGCTGGCTATGGAGGTTTAAGATTAAAAGTTGTAAAAAATTTCTAAAATTCTATATTCAGCAACATTTCAAATATTACTACACATATATATAGCTTTCATCAATATGTCTAAAATACAAATTAAAAGTGATGCGATGTTGTTGATGACACCAAAGCTAATCGCGATCATAGTGATTTACTAACATTTCAGTAAACAAATTTAAGTCAAAAATGCACATATTTTCTTGTTTTTTACTCTTATAAAATTTTTTGATATATTCTTAGTATTGGACTATCAAAAAAAATTTTTGTAAATGATAGTAAAGTGCAAGAAATGCCTCTTTATATTATGGTAGTTAAAATTTGAAAATTTAAAAATATTGTAAAAGTTCCAATTTAAGGCCAATATCAATAATAAGTGAACATATATAACGTACACCAAAATAAATAAACTACAAATTAAAGGAGTTTCAGTAAGTTTTATATTTTTGACTACAATCGCGATCATAATTCTCTTAAAAATCTCCCCATAGAACATAAAGCTAAAAAGAAAGTGAACATAGATTTTTGACATTTTTGTTAATTTTAAAATTCGCTGATGTATTTTTTTAGATCTAATCACAAAAAAAATCTTTAAGTAATGTTAATAAATAAAAAGTTGTACATACTAATTACACAACTATAAAATACATTTTTTAGTGACAAAAATTGCGCACTCAAAAATGTTAAAAGTTGCATTAAATTCAAATTCGTAATTATTTTTGAGTGCCACTTGATTCTGATATAAACTATAATAATAGCTACAGATTGGTTAGCGCCTTGAGTGTGCCTCGTCGATTTGTGAAATATTAAAGACAACGCGATTTCAGATTATGAGTACTTTTTAAGCTATTTTTTTTTTTTTTTTTTTTTTGTTAAATCATATTTTTCGCTCAACTGAAATGTACTAATTATAAATATAATTTCGCGTAAAATGTAAAAAATTCTAATTACATGGTTATAACATTTTTACAAATTATATATTTTATCGCGCCACAATGATTTTAAAATGTAATTTGGATAACTTTTTGATCACGCGGTACTTTAGATTCATTAAAATTAAGCTACAATACTCGAAACGGCGAAAATTTTCTAATCGAAAATCTGCAAAAAATTAAAATATTGAAAATTTTGGTTTCACCATTTATCCATAATATAATTTAACACTGGTCAACTACACATTGATTGACCACAAGTTTGCCTATTTCTACAACTGTTTCTAGTTTACATTAGAGTAATTGGATACTAAAATCCACAATTACGGGAATCAAAAGAAAGAAAAAAATCTTGTTATTTTCAAACTCTTTTTTTTTTTTTTTTTTTTTGATTTTTTTAAATTTAAGTCTTGCCGGTACCACATGAAACCATTATAGATCTTGAATTCCTTCTGTTTTACTCCACGTTGGTGATGTTAACATAACTACCTGAAAAATTAATTTAAAGAAACTAAATTAAAAAAACCTATTTGAAGTTTAAGGTGGGCTTATTAAAGGTAAAGATAAAAAGAGAATTCCTCATATATATTTATCTTTTTACATGAAATTTATTTTATGCTTCTAGATTTAATGAAATTAATTAATGAAGAAAGAATAATTTTGTTGTTATTCACATAGAGTTATACGAATACCCTTAATAAATTAAATATATTTTCTTTTAACTTATTTACTATTATCTTATTTTTATGTTCTTATTATTATTTTTTTATAAATGTTTCCACTTACTCTTTCATTATCTAATTATCAAATAGTTTCTTTTAACTACATAATTAATAAATTTCTCTAAATTACATTAAAATAGTTATTTTATTTTAAATATATGCTAAGCAAGACCTCATAATAAAATGTAAAAGTAAGAAATGTTTAGTTGAATGATTTTGAAAAAAATAAACATTAAAAAATTAATAAAAAAAATAAAATAATTAGTTTTAATAAAATTATTGGCGCAGTCGATATACGAACCTACTATAATCAAAGGAGAACTAAACTTCCTTAAGTGAAAGTTCAAAATACTAAAGTTTACCTTAAAAAAAAAAAAATAATAATAATAAAATTGTTTAAAGTTATTTAGAGAAATCTTTGGCAATTTTAATAATTTGTCGTTAAAAAAAGATTATATATATTAATCTTGAAACAATAAACCAAAAATAAAAACTTTGTCATTAACACAAAAAATCTTCATCAAATTTTAAAAATGTAAAATATTTTTTTTTTTTTTTTTGATTTGAAATAATATACACTTATTGTAATATTTGAAATTAAAACAGCATGGATATATTTTCAAATTCCGGGAGTAATATATGTTCAAAAGTTGGAGGAGGTACATATTCTATGAATACCCTTAATAAATTAAATATAATTTCTTTTAACATATTTATTGTTATCTTATTATTATTATTATTATTATTATTTTGTTCTTATTCATTTTTTTATAAATGTTTCCATTTCATTATCCAATTATCAAATATTTTCTTTTAATTATATAATTTATAAATTTCTTTAAAGTACATTAAACTAGTTATTTTTGTTCAATCTATGATAAGCAAGATCTTATAATAAAATGCAAAAGTCAGTTCCTAAGCGACAATAAAAAATGTTTAGTTCAATGATTTTGGAAAAAATAAACATTGAAAAATTAATAAAAAATAATGATAATTGGTTTTATTAAAACTATTATAGGATTAAATAAACTTTTTTCTAACCACAAAATTGTTTTTAAATATGCCGATTTCTTACGGTCACACCAAGAGAATTATGCGTTAGTCGAACAAATTCGATTGGCAGTAAATTCTGTTTTCTCTGTATAATATAAAGACTCATCAATGCCAGGATCTCCATAAGATATGACAGCTTAGGTCTACTTACTCAATATTTTAGGAATCTCTTGAGTGTTTTTTATTTTTACCATAATTATATATTTAAAAGCAAGATGGAGAATCTTTTGAGTATAAAATTCTGTATGAACGATATTTATTTCTAAAAAAATATATATAAGAAAGTTAGTAAAAATTAGCCAAACACAATGTTAGCTTTCAACAAATCCCATATGCTTTGTTATATACATATACTTACTCAAGTGAATAGTTATTTTTTATTACATTCTTCATTTGCTTTAAATTTCAACTACTTTTTTTAATTTTAATATGGATTAATAATTTTTAACAAATGTCATAAAATAATTACCATTTTACATTTTTCATTAGGTTTAAACAATCGTATTTGTCTATTGTTGTAATCAATTATTGATTTCATTGCCTGAAACTATATAGTTTATTTACTTATATTCAATCGTTTAGAAACACCTAATCATTATCATAACCGAATTATATTGATGTCAGTAACTTTAATTATAGTTAATTTTTAACTATTTTTTTGCTGTCCGTTTGGCGAATTTAGCCGCAAATTGCTGCTTTTTGAAACTAAATGGCGACTTTGTAAGACTATGTGCTAAATGATGAGAAATTAATTTGTTTAAAGTATCTCGACCCTTTATATATTAATTCCAATGAAGAAATTAATTATTTTGAGATTGTTCCACAATAATGGTGATGTAAAAAAACCCCGAAGAATTTATAAATGTATTGAAACTGTTAAAAACTAAAGCTAATATTAAAGTTTATGAACAAATATTTTTGAACCAGATTGGGAAAATAAAAAAACTGATTTTACGAATACTTATATTCTATTTTATATCTTTACTTTGGCTCGTAATAATGCGTCGGTGGAACGACTTTTTTCTAAGTTATCACTAATGAAAAATAAATTGTTCAGCAGACTTAGGGTCAACACTTGTGAATTCATGCTTTCAGTCCTAAATTTATTAGACGGATATTTGTAAGAGTGAAGATCGCGTACAAAAGTACAGAAGTTTAATTAATAAAAGCAGAATTGTATACTAACTACTTTCATTAACAAATCTGTGTCTTTGCAGTAGTAAAAATTATTATTAAATTATTTACAATATTTTTTTGGACATTTTTTAAAAATTCTCAACGGTAACGCTGCACAGAAAAAATTATAGTTGAAATTTTTCTAAATAAATTATTATTAGGATTTAAATTAAATTTAATAAAAATTAATATTTGGTTTTAATATTCTATTTTATTGCACAGAAAAAATTATGACTAGAATTTTTTAAACAAATCATTATTTAACTTTAAATAAAATTTTATAGAAAAAATTTGTTTGATTTTAATGCATTATTTTATTGCTTGTAAATTCATTCTAAACTAATATGAAAATCAATAACAATTTCTTGTTTTTTGACAATTAAAATTGTAAAAATAAGTAAAATTATAAAAATGTTGTCACAAAAAAAAAAAAAAAAAAAAATATAAAATCCATCATTTGCAGGATTCCAGAAGTAAGTTAACTTAATTTTTGTATATATTTCATTACCAAATATGTATAGTGATTTATTTTTATTTATCTCCTAGATGAATCAAAAGCATAGGAAATATGCTTGTATTTAGAAATATATCGCATACATGATGGGGTCTATTGTATATTGCTATATAATCCCCAAGTCGATTAAACTATGTCCTTTCAATTGTGTGCCTGAACATGTAGCTTCCTCTCTTGATATAATTATGCGAAAGTAACTGGACTTCTTGAAGATAATTTAATGTGTTGTAATTTTTGTATTTCAACTCATTTAAAAGTATTTTGCGAAAATGAGCTTTAGCGGAAGTGGTCCTTAACAAAATTATACATGTTTGCAATCATAAACTGCCCTGTTGTACAGTTTTGGCAGTACTAAAGCAGAGTTTGTTTGCGCATTTGTTATATCCTACCTATTTTAGTTTCATCGAAACTTAGATATTTCACTCCGTTAAAAGGTATATAAGGTGAATTCATTTAGAAAATGCTGGTGATGATTTTGGCCACCAATGAAATTTGAAAATAGTGTCTTCTTTTATTTCATATTTATATTTTTATTCATATATGTATATTTGATATACTACTATAAATGAATATATACTACTAGTTATGGCACCATTATTTTTCACCAGCATAATTACACATTATTACACACTAAAAAAGTCTTCATTAATTAAAAAAGTTTCGCTTCTCTACACCAAATTTTCATACATGCATCTACATGATAAAATACAACACTAACATTCGATCCGAATTATTGTATATATTATAGAAAATGTAAAAAAAAATCTGCAATAAATTTAATATTATTTCTATTGATTTCAATAAATCTTATTTTTGAATTTCTTAAGAATTTTCAAATATTTAAATTTATAAATTGTAAAAATATTTTAATGAGAAAAAAATTAAATTTTTTTCAATAAAATATTTACGAATTTGAATATTTGATTTTATTAATTCAGTGATAGGTCCGATTTCAGTAAAAAAATGTAATTGATTTTATGAATTTAGTAACAAAATGCGAAATTTAATTTTTTCTGTGTGTATTCAGAATTCAAATAACACTTTAATAACAAAATACAAATATTTGATAGAAATATATAAATTTAGTTTGGCTATTGCACCCGAATTGATTATAGTCAGTTTTAACCAACCACAAATAAATGCAATAACTAACACTATCATTTTAATAACTGTTATTCTAATATATGTTATTTTTTACAGTAATTTATATAAAAAAGCTGTGTTATTTACTAATACGTTTTTAATTAATATAATAATGTTTTAGTATATTTTATTAGATATTAGTATTCGTAACCAATTTCCAACTAATTTTTTTCTGTATTTAACAGGAACACTAAAACTAGCAGAATCAGTGTTTCCTCAGAAAATGTAATATGATCTCCTTCAAAAAATTCCAAGTAGTTGTCTTTCGCCAACAGTGACCTCTGAGTCCTAACGGTAATATTAATAACACTTTGCACTTGGACTATGTATTTTCAGATTTTTCGGAGGAAAGAGTAGATTTTCCTGTCAATCTCTATATAAATTAATTGACTTCTTCATTCATTTATAATCAATTTCTTTGGCTTATTTCCAAATTAATTTGTAGGTGCAATGTTTAAGATCAACACTTTCATTTTCTTTACCCTCCTCCCTGCCATATTAATTCTGAAGTTCAACATAAAAATCCAAAAGGATATCAAAATATTAAGGCAAAAAATTAATTCTTTCTAACATCAATGTTTCCTCTAAACAATTTCAAAATAAAAGTAACTGCCAACTTATTTTTCGTAGGGTTTTTCCTTCAACAATTAGATTTCATATTGTTCTTAGAAAATTTACAAGAAAAATGTTCATACGATTTTAAAACTTTGTGCTTAGATAACAATATTTACACATAGAATTCCAACCATTTCTATGTACATGTAACTGTTAAAAACAAACACACACACAATTACATAGCCACATAAGAAAAATTAAAGAAAAAATAAAATTACCAGTACAAACCTAAAAAGGTCTAAAGAAATTTTAAATGAAGTAGAATCAAATAGTAAAATTTTTCTATGTTTTTTTTACTGTTACTGCTGCTGGTGCGCCTGGTTAATAAAATCATTGGCCCATTTCTACTCTTTCATACATATAACAATAATATTGTCAGTGTAAGTGTGTAAGTAAGTACCCAGTGGTAAAAAGAAGGTGTAAAGAGGCCTTCTAGAAGGCCCTTTCTATAGCCCGAAGAGCTTGTCCCAGTATTCAATCTTCATGTATTTTTTACACGCGATATCATTATGAGCAAGTCCTTACACATTTGGGACCCGATGCGGCTTATCTAAAAGACCCCTTGAATAAAAGCTGCCAGCAGGTCTTCTGAAGTAGTGCTACCAATAAACCTTTTAATGAAAAGCTGTCAGTGGGTTTTCTACACTATTTAATAAAATATATTTCTGTTTATATAAAATAACAATTTTTTATTTTAAATTATTGTAAAAAGTTTAAAACTTACAAAAAAAGTTCAGTATTAAAAAATATATTTGAACATTTGACAAAACATCTTAAAGCGAAATAAGACAATTTATCAAAAATGTATTCAATATTTTCACAAAATTGTTGATTTTCTTTTAATTGTTTAAATCCCCTGAAAAAATATAACTTTCTGGTAATTTATTTAGTCAAAAGTAGACAGATATAAAATTTAGTTTTTAATAAAATACCTATAATAAAAGCTTTAAATAAAAATAATTTAGAAAATCACAAACAAAGCATTAAACAAAACTAAATGAATCCTTATTACTATTATTATTATTATTATTATTATTATTATTATTATTATATATATTTTTTTTAATTTTGCTTTGAATTTTGACATTGCTTTTATAACGGTTTCGTTTTTTCTTAAAGTAAAAAAAAACTTGTAATCTTCCCTCCCTTGAAAGGGAAGGAACATAGGATTGTTGCAGATTAAAACGAAATATATTAAAAAATACAGCTTCTTATTCCCCTTCTAAGTGATGGGAATTTGGAAGTTCTATTGGATGTTTAGAAGGTAAGGATGAGGAGTTCTTGAAAGCCTTTCAATATAAGGCTGGTTAGCATGAGTAACTGCATCTTAAAGGTGCAAATAAACATTCTAGAAGGCCTCCACGATGGAGGCCTTGACATTTTTACCACTGAGTAACTATAGATAAGGTGGTATGTGTGTAAGTTTGCAAGCAAAACTGAATAAATGCTTTTAGTACATAAATAAAATTAAGGCTTACTTTTAATGTAACAGGTAAGTTAAGACAAACTAAAAAAAGGACCCAAAGAAAAATAAAAGTAAAAGAAAGGAAAAAAACACGTAGGAAATGGTTTAAAACAATTATCTAAATGTTAAATAAAATATTATATCTTTATAAAAAACGCACAAACTGTTGCGTTTTAGGCGAAATAAAATAAAACACATAAAATACTAAGTGAAATAAATGACTTTTTTTTTCTATAAGAGACTAATGAAGTTATTTATATGTGATGGTACTTTTGTTACATCTGAGTTTTGTTTGCACCTGACATTTGTGTCGTTTTTATTTGAAGTTATATATTTTTATTTTTTGCGTTTGGCTACAAATGACTTTAATTTCTTAAAGTTGGAATTTCAGAGAGAAAGGGAAACTTGATGTTATAAGAATTAAGCAACAGTGAGGGGTTTGTAGATTTTATAGCCATATTTTTACCATTTTATATAAAAGAAGTAAGAGCTTTATATTTGGCTGTATCGAATCTTTTATACCCTTCTTCTGCCTACTAAAGCACGCTTAAAAAATCAATGCGTGTATATACAAACAGCAACTACAACAAAAATAACACTGAAAGTCATAGCAATTCTTTTTATATGTGTTCGTGTGTGTACATTTTTAATTTTTTCAGTTTTTGCCTACAACTCGGTTGTTTATGTACCGATTTGTTTAATTCCCAAAATTTAAAATTCAAAAAAATATTTAGAATAGATTTTTATAAAAACGAATTCCGAAATTTACCGGGAAGATTCGCGAATTCCAAGAATGTATTTGGGCTAATATCTTAGTTACTAATGAACCGATTTTGATTCCGCCACTAAAACATTCCTAGAAAAAATCCCGATTTTTATTTTCAAAAACTAAATCATTAGCTTATACAGGTGCTTAGAAAACAATAACGTTTTTAGAGGCTTTTTTGATTTTTTGGTGAAATATCGGCCATTAATTGACCGATTTTGTTTTTATATTTTTTTCGACTTTATATTAGCAAGTTTTAATTCAATAAAACTTTATTTGCTAAGGTTAACATAACTATTATTGACTTTAATTATATTCATATATTTATTATTTTCAAAAAATTTATATTAAAATGCCACATAATTTTACATTAGTGTTGATGAGTTCTATTTGTATTTATGTAGAATTTTAAATATTAATAGTGCTGAATATTTTATTACATTATTTTAACGAAATCTATAAAAGTAATGTAGAGAAAAAACAAAACAATTTACCAAAAAATAATGTAAAGTGCAAATGACAACAATTTGAATAAATTCATACATAGAGAAACATGGAAACACACTAGAGAGACCAAGGATTCACATACATATGTATATATGTACGTGTGTTTAGTTTTTAAAGCAAATCACAAAAATTATTTTTTTGCATTAATTATCAACGTAAACCGCATAAACATGAAAACACACTAATGCAAACTTAATGTATTTTCAACTTTGCATTAACAAACGATAACAACAGCAGCAACTAAAATAAAACCTAATATATACAATAAATAAATACATACTTACATATATTTTATATTTAGATAAATACATAGTTAGGAGTGCGCATAAACATAAAATTTAAAGTTTTGGTTACCCATAACTTAAGTGTTTTAAAGTTTTTAAAATCTGTTGGTTTACAATGACCGAGAAAAAATTTGTATTTCCTGTCTATTGCAGATCAACATGATTTTCAGTATCTACGTAATTATGTGTTTTATATAACTCGTGGACACACTATTATATACTAGCTTTTCCAGATGCGCTTTGATACCCCTTTATATGTCGCCAATAAATGGAATTTAAAAAAGGTACCAAATGCTTTAATACCTAAAAAACATTGTACTTTAAGAAAAACTACTAAATTCAATTTTAGTAATAACAAAATAATTTACTTTTAATGTTGTTTATTATTGTTGCAAAATATTTATTTATTTGAATGGAAGTACTGAAAAATAGTTGAATATTCTCGCATTTTAAAATTAATAATAATGCTCTAGATTCTTCTATATAGTGACGTTTTAAATATGAGTTTTCTAACGAAAATAAATTTAATTAAAATGTTTCATTGAAATTATTTTATAAATTGTAATTTATAAGAATGCATTATTATAAATAATTCCGTTATTAGTATACTTATTTATAATTTTTTGCGTTGTTTAATAACTCATATAATAACACTGTGCTAGTTGCAATTTTTAACAAGCTGGGCACGCCACTGGTGTAGTTAATTCGAGTAAGCTGAATTCAACGGTGGCAGCCGTTTTAGTGCTCGTATTCGCGATATTTGGGTTTAAACTTTATTATGAAAGCAACACAAATAATAGGAAATTAAAGAAAAAAGTGACATTATTTATGAAAGTTAAACAATAAATTGATTGAATATATACTCCAATTATAAATAAAATCAATTTCAGTCAGATTTTTAATATATTTATATTTTTTCTTGAACACGTTGGTAACTCTGGTTAGATTACTTAAGGTACGTTCAGACTAGCCAAATATTTGACCAAAATGTCGTAACATATTTCCTAATTTCTCTGTTTTAATGGGAAACGATTTTTTACTTATCATTAATAATTGGTGACATTTTATCGAATTTTGTTTGATGCTATTTTCTCTTACAAAACCATTTGCAAGATCAAATAACGGCACACAATATTTTATAAAACTAGTGGTCACGCTATTTTGATAAAATATTTGTCAAATGTGAACATAGCTTTACGGAATTATAGTAATATTTATTGTTCGTTTAAAATTTTGTAATTTACTGTTTAAAATATATTTGGTAATAAAAATTCATGATCCTATACTTTAGTAGAATCTTAGTTTTTGATATTGTTGAAATTTAACAACTAAATTAGTTTTTAGCCCTTCAAAATTAAATATCTTGCAATGAAATATCTCCTAAGAATGATTAACAACATTAAATTCGGTATCATGGACTTAGTCTTATTCAATGATTGTCCATCTTTTTTTAAAAAAATAAGTCTCATTTTAGAGCACAAATCTTATTTAATAAGTTTGATTGTAATACAATAGAGTTTTAAAATATTTTATTTTCAAATATTTCATGAGTAATATAATAGCGAAAAAATGTTGTACGTAGTAAATAATTATTTGCTTATATGGGGTACTATTTTCCCTGGTCCTCCCGGTTCTGTTTTCATACTAAATTATGGAGGTTATTGAGAAAGTTATTCCTATAAAATTGTAACACTTTTGCTGTAATAGTTTTTAAGATAAATGATACTTAATATATTCGTTGCATGGAGAGTACCGTTTACCCTGGTCTCATCTGTTCCATTTTCATTCCAAGTGTTGATTATCTTTAAAATAAGAAAGTCAAAATTTTAAATATTTCAATTTTTTAAGGCAAATATCATGATTATTATCTTTATTTGGATTTGGATGCAATGATTTATGTGAGTACGGTTTAACATAACTTTGTTTGCTAGAATGAGGTAATTATCAGTTTATTTGTCCATGATATTAACAAAAATAAAAAAAAATTACTTTACAAATATTTAAGAATAGGTGCGTTAAAAAATGCTTACCTCAAGCTCAGTTGAGGGTTAAATTTTTCTCTTATTACCACTAATATCAGCAAAGGGCTTTCAGTTATATTTCCATAAAATTTTTTTGAAATCCTTATAAAAATAAATAAACTCTCATTATGTTTTCGTTAAAACTTTCTAATATTCAAAATTTTGACTTTTGGCCTTCATTTTTTAAAGATTATCCTTGTCCAATGTTCCCAAACTTCAGTATATATTTTTAAGACATGTTTTATCTTATTCTATAATAATTCTATTTAGCAAAATATCAGTTCTGATATGTTTTTAGTTTTTAAATAATTTGTATAAAAACATATAGCCTATAAATTTTATAAATTTGTTTTGTCAGTTGCTTAAAAAAATTTTTATTCATTCAAGAATTTATTTTCAAATAAAACACAACTATTTGTTTTTGCAAAATATAGCGTTTTCTTAAAATATTTTATTGGGGACAAGGATGAGACATTGTTTAACGTATACATTTGGACTATGCAGGTCCGTTTGAAAAACACATGTGGCTGATAATAGTAAATTCCTTTTCTCAAATCCCTTATGTAATAAATATGGAAAATAGTACATCAATATCTACAATCAACGCATTACAAAATATTTTTTCTATAGAAAGACTACCCGAATCAATTGTTACAGATAATGGGACGAAATTTACCTCAAACGATTTTAAAGTCTTCTGCGAAATACATGGAATTCAGTGTCTTTCTACAGCACCTTTTCATCCTTCATCGATTGGTAATGCGGAAAGGTTTCTACGTACAAACACTCGTATCCAAATTAATTATAATATTTTGTATCGAAACTTTTCGGAAGGGATAAATGTGAAAAAATAGTAAAACTTCTTGGAAATATAATGTTTCTAATTGAAGTAAAAATTAAAATTTGGAAACGTCATACTAATAAAATTACTATAAGTTTAGAAAATATATCACAATTAACTCTATCCTTATTATATTGAACCTATACAACAGAATTCCCCAGTTATAGAAAATTTACAACCATGCAATGGAAACATCCATATACTAAATGATGTTCTTAGTAATCAGCACTGTCCTAGAGCATCTTCGACTAAACCATCATTAGAATTATTAGAACCTGAATTAGCAGCTATAGAACTTCCATTAAAAATAGAAGAACGGCAACCATGAAGATCCAGTTCAACTAAAAGGTGAAGAGGAAATGACATATTTTATTTTGTTTAAAGAATTTGTATAAAAACATATAGCCTATAAATTTTATAAATTTATTTAATCAATTGTTTAAACAATTTTACATTTATTCAAGAGTTTAAAATATTTTAAGTTCTAAAAAAAATTGAATCTATAACTAAAAATAAAAAATTCTTTCAAAAATTTCTTTGTGCCGAAATCCGCAAAATTCAAATCACAGTTACGACTAAGTCGTACAAGGTAATGACATAGTTCTTTTCCAGTTTTATTTCCCGTAGTTTTGTCTATAAATCAAAATTAAAAAAAAAAAATTTTCAAAACTTAAAATAATAGTTTTAAAACAGTCGTAAAAAATTATATTACTTATACTTATTAACCAGGCATAGCAGTGGGTTTGAATTATCTTGCAAAAACGAAAACATATTTTCCAGTAATTACGATTTAAAAATAAATAAAAATTGTATCTTATTTAAACATTTCTCAAATAATTAAAAATTTTGTTTATGCACCACTTACGAAAGTGGTTTAAAGCATATTAATGGTCTGGGAATTTGTAATAACTTTAAAATTTCTTAACCGATTTATTATTTTTATGTCTCGTTTGATAGATAATTATATGTTCACGATTTTATAATATTTTGTTACAAAGGCGAAATATTTAATAGCTACGTTTTCCTAAGACTGTAAAAAAGTAATATTTTCCCTACATAAACACACCATACAAACTTCAGTTTCGATTTGCACGGGTTAACGATATTCGATTTCACTATTATTTCATACAACACCTTTTTCAACATAGTGAAGGATTCTATGGGGAGCTACGGTCATTTTAATTTCAAAAGTCAGTAAATTTTTGGTGCAGTCTAGTTACCAATCAAAAAACAAATATGCTCAAAAAAAGTATTTTGTAAGCATTACATATGCAATAAAAAAATACGCTATAAAAATGAGAAAATATACACTTAGAGAATAAATAATTTTTGCAATTTTTTAATAATGTTTCCATTTTAGAAAATAAGGCAAAATTGAAACTTATAAACAGCATTTGAAATTTAATTCCCCTTTTTGTATTATATCAAATAAAAGCGTCACTAATTTTCCACACTTACCTATCCAACTCTAGACACTATTACTAGTTCAGAAGCTATGAAAATAACCATATTGTCATTTAAAAGCAAAAGGTCTAACCATAGAAAAATAAAATGTTTTGTTTTGGAACATTTGTACTGACCTAAACATCATATATATATATAAGTCAAAAGGCCGTAACATTAACAGCATGTGTTTTATCTATTTTTGCTTTAAATGAGCGATTAAAAATGTTTACTTATTAATTAATTTTAAAGGAAAAAACTTAAAATTATGGTTACGGTCTTTTCGATTTTCATAATGTTTTTTGCTTCTGCTATAAAAACTTCAAAATTATGGTTACGGCCTTTTGCATTTTAGATAACGATATGCTTTCATTAAAAAATACGCCTTCTGTATAGCGTTTCAAAAATAGTTTTAATGAAGATCAATTAAAAATGGCTTAAATAAGATCTTTTAATATGTTTCTAAGTCTTAAAACTTACTGCTCTATGTCGCGTTTAAAAGCGTAAGAAGGTATCCATTATAGTTAATTTTAAATCCTAAAATTTTTATATTTCTTATTTTTTTTTTTTATAAAATCAATTTGAAGAACATCCCATGAGATAAAAAAAATATCCTCAAAATATCAAAATATGCCCTAAAAGGATTAAATATGTTCTGAAAATAACAAAATTAGCCCTAAATATGCAATAAAGATAGCTAAATACAAAAATATGCCATTAAGGGTAAAATATGCACTTACAAATCGACTCCAAAATACTTTATTTGTTCTGAAATGGATAAATATTTTATCGGTAGCTTCTCTCAATGTCCTGGAAAAAAACATGCAATTGCATATTTGTGGTTTCCCTGCCAATCACACATACAAACAAATATGTAGACCAATAGCACCATATGAATACAATATATGTAAACATCTATATAATTCTAGCCAAACCTAACTTATTTACATTTTAACCATATTTGTATGACAAATCAACAAAAATTTTCTATTTACATATTTTAATGGTGTGTTGATGGGTAACCTCATTATAAAAATAAATATCGAAAGAGATAGAGAAGTAATCGCAAAAAACACGGCAGCAGTGATGAGAGAATTTTGTAAATATATATATTCATTGTGTGTGTAATAAAAATAACACTTCCCAACAAAGGTTTCGTCATGGTTACGAGTAAAAAAAAATATTTTTGCGAAAAAAAAAAATATTAATTAAATTAAAACCACGTAAACCAAACCACATAAATCCACACAAAATGTTGTAATCACGAATTATGCTGAGTCTGTTATTTACACGCTTTGTATTTGTTATAGTAGTTGCTGTAAGTTATGTTATATGTATACAACAACAGTAATACAAAATGCATTAACATACATGAATGTGTTTCTTTTATATAGAAATTAACCTCCAACAATGGTTTTTACATGTTTGTATATACTTCTCTATTGTTTCACTTTATGTTAGAATATGTGTAGTTAGCAACGCTATCGTTGAGAATTTTTAACAAGTCATCAAAAAAAGGGATTTAAAAAAACTAAGTTGCAAAAAAGTGATTTTTTGAAAAAAAGGCCAACTGCTTCAATTTCTAAACAACTTCCCAAATTTTGTTTATTTGGGAAAACAAAAAATATCGCATTTTAGTAAAAAATAACAAATACAATTTTATTGTTAACAAAATAATTTTTAATTAATTTTATTACTGCGAGCAAAAAGATTTACTCATAAAAATTGTTAACACAAAATTCTCTTTTATTAATTGAACTTCTTATTTTTGTACGAGGTCTTCACTCGGACCCTAGTCTTTCAAATATCCGCCTAAAAAATTTGGGACTGAAAGCATGGTTTCATAAGCGCTGACCATAAGTCTGTTGTACAATTTATTTTTCATTACTGATAATTTATAAAAAAGACGTTCCGCTGTGGCACTACTATGAGCCAAAGTTGGGATATAAGAATTCACCAAATTTGTTTTTTTAATTTTCACAATCCAGTCCAAAAAGTTTCGGCGTTTGATGTTTCAAATAGTTTTTTATAAACTTTATCATTAATTTTAGTTTTTAACAGTCTCAGTGCATTTATAAATCCGGCGGGATTTTTTTAATACATCATTTTTTATAATATCACAATAATTAATTTCTTAGTTGGGACAGGATATTTCAAATAACTTAGTTCCTCGTCATTTAGCACATAGTTTAAAAAAGTCACCATTTAATTTCATTTTAAATAAGATACCAAAAAGGTGGCTAGATGGTTGGAAAATGGGAAATTAGCGACTAAATTCGCCAAACGCTGCATAGAAGTATTAATAGTCGTTATTTGTTGTTACTTGTTACTAAGCAATATCTGTTCATATTTACATATTTTGCTTCGAACTTCTGCACGTATTATTCACAGTTTTCCCATTATTTTTGTAAACAAATGAAAACATTTGTTTTTAACTTCATATTACACGCATATATGTATGTTCTGTCATGTAGAATCTCATAATGAAACACATTATTATTATTTTTTTTTTTATTTCTAGTGTGTAATGCAAAATGTTAATTTTATAAAGTCCTTTTCTACAACTCCTCGTAATTTGTTAATATAAAAAGAATTCATTTTACATATTAAGCGAAAAATATTAAAACTATTCAAAACATTATATTATTAAACAAATAATTATGCTTGTATTACTATCCTTCGTTTTTTAAGCTTTAGTAAAATTGAACCCCTACTTAGAACCATAATGAAGTCAAAACTAAATATAGATTAATGTTCATATTCTCTATTTCACTTGCAACTGTTTGGGTTTTTGTCTGTGATGATGACAGCTTTTTACGTTTTTTGGCTCAAAATTTTTTTGCTTTCCTGGTAAGCTAGCATGTATAATTGGAAACAATTATAATTATTTTAATTGTGTAATGTAATATAAACTCTCCTTGAGTATTTTGTTTAGCTTTATGTAAATTAAAGTGATTTGGAGCTGAAGCTAGATTAGTTTTGGATTTATCCTAGTAAAATTCGATACTCTGCTCCCTACTTACATAAAACTTTCTATGTCCAATATTATCTTTATACATGAAAAATATGCATGCTAAAGTAATTTCAGGAATTGTCTTATTTCGATATTCGTGAACTTTTTTACATTAATTAACGAACTTTATTGAAGTAGTAATACACATATTGCTTTCTTTCGGGATGCTATGATCATTTATAGACTGATAAATTGCTTTTCAGCCAAACATTATTCTGACAAAACAAACTCTTTAAAGGGCTTAATGGGTTCTACGTTGAATTATGGACCGATTTGCACAAAGATTGGAAAAAATGATTTCTTTTTATACGAAACATAGCTTTGCAAATTTTTATTAAAATAGTTTTTTATTTAAGACATATATAAGCACGAAACTTCATTCGTGGAGGGCGTTTGCTTGGGAACTGGAGAATAATAAACTGATTATTATAAAATGATAATTATTTGTTAAGATGTCTCTAAAATTGGGGCCTGTACTTTATTCGTAGTGTTTATATAGACATTCAGCATACCTACTAGATAGGAAGACTAACATCGTTAAAACGGCATAGGAAATAATACTGAGTCGATTTGTACTCTTTGTTTTTGGCCGTTACAAACAGCCGCCTTTTAGAACTATCTAAAAATCAACAGAGACACAAAGCAGGATATTGTTATTCTTATTATTATTCACGAACTCAAACATTGAATATATACAACAAATTTATTTCGTAAATCTATGCAGAATAGTTTTCCTCACGTTAGAATGCCTTTCATTAGACAAGATATAAAATTCACTTTTATTTCATAAAACATTTCGTCGGTGCGCTGACGAAGAGTCCTATTTTTTATTATTATTTTATCCTACCTCGTATTATTATCAGTTATACGTTCAACCGACTAAAGCATTTTATACTACCTCAACTGGTTTCGAAGTTATAAAAAGTCCTATGTGTATATTTCCTAGAAAAAAAAACTTTTTGTTTTTTACTCCACTTCAAAAAATAAAACAATATAAAAAATCCAAAAGGGTCTACTTTTTAATCTTTTGCCATTCGCGAATGCCAAATAATATCGGTTTTTTTCAAAGTATGCAATATATTAACGGAAAATACAAAAATCAAAAATTAAAAGGGTTGAGAGTTGACAAAATATAATTGTTTTTTTCTTCTCCTGAAAAATAGTAAAAAAACAAATAGGACTTTTGTTAAATTATTTAATATTATAAACAAGACAACTACAAAGTTTTTCAATTCGTATTGTTTTCAATTATAGCAATATCGCATTTGAAAGCAACATATATCACAGGTCTAACCAGAGATAGGGGCATTATTATACATTTGGCACTTTCTTTGCGAGTTAAATATAATAAGTTGTTTAATTATTTTAATTTAATAAAATCTTGTTATTTTTAAAAATCATTCCTTATTTTTTCACACACTGGTGAACGGTTATGTATGGGAACAAAATAATGGATTTTGGGCTATTTAAAAATATCTTAAAATGGCCGAATCGAAATTTTTTGGAAATAAATATGTAACTTCTGATAATATGTAGTGGATTTTCATGAAATTTGGTGCAGCCGTAGCAGAGGAGCGTACAAAAATTTGAAGTCGATATCTTTACCGAGTCTAAAAATAAACGATTTTGAATTTGAAAATTGCAAAAAAGACGACTTCTTATATTTTTTTAGCCGAAAAAATATCTACACTCTTTTTTTATCTAAATTAAAATTTTCTTTAGCAACATATAATAATTTTATACTTTTCTGAAAGGCAACTTCACAGAGATGACTTTAAGATAAAAACAAGCCCAATAACTCAACTGATCATGGTACACACCCTCCCGAATTCGATCCATTTTATATGAAAGTTTTGCATTCACATATTAATGAATTTAAAATAACAAAACAAACAAAAATGTCTATTTTAACTTAATCAATAAGTATTTTATTAGTTTACATTTATGGTGTTTACTTAAATTTAACAAATGTATTTATCTATTGTTGATGCTTAAAAATTTATATATTTATGATCTAGTGGCAATGTACAGTTATACTTTCCGGTGATACTTAGCTGCAGCATTTATCTATTACTGATGGTTCAAAATCTATATTTTTATGAGCTAGTGACAATGCACAGGTAATATCCTTTCCGGTGATACCTAACAGCAACATATAATATCAATGAATTCGGTATAGGTACTCTTCCAAATTGACTCTTTCAGATATTTTACCTAATGAAAATTCACAGAATACCTGTAAATATATATACCTGTGCGATATATCTAATAGATATATATAAATGCGCAGCTAATCCTTATCAACATCATAACGATTTGATGAATAATTGTGTTGTGTTCTGTGGAGTTTATCTAAAAATGATCTTAATCGTTTGGAAGCTATAGTAGAATTCATAAAAACTACATATCATGCAAAAGTCGACGTCATTGGTAAAACTCAGATAGAGTGCCTTTTAAAGTTGTATGATGTAAAAATAAAGTCCTTGAATCAGCTTACTAACAGATTAAAAATTAAACATTCCGATTGGATGGATACTGATATAGAAATATCGGCGTGCAAAATATCAACTGGAGCACCCTATTTTACCATCTATTTCGGTTACCGAAAAGGAAGCATGAGTAGAGCTATCTTCTTTGCTTGATAATACAGCTACCAGGATAGTTGCAGATTTTTCTGCAAATCATTTGGAATGAGTTCCTGAATACAAGCATGCTAGTGGAAGTAAGAAAATGGCGGATTATAAAAGCGTATTTATAGCATCTTTGGTGCCATTAACAATGTAAACTTATTCCTTAAAGCAATCTTCATCGAAGTGTAAAAACTCATTTGAAGATATATGACTTAACACCACTCCAGGATCAAAACATTTTTGCAGACCTATTTGGTTCGAATACACAAGGGAGTCGAAGACAACAACAAAGAATGTAGTGGAATATATTAAAGATGAAATAAATGATTTACAACCTCTTTCAAAGGACTAACATACTATTAATGGCAATTAATTGTAAGCACAAAATTAACTCTGCTCGATTTGGAGAATATGCAATAGAAATATCTAAACTACTTGTTTCTCTATAACCATGCAAAGAAATGACACCAACAGTACATAAAGTATTGTGCCATGGCGAAATTATAATTGAACGAAATATTCTTCCACTTGGAGAGCTTACAGAAGAGGCTCACGAAGTAAGAAACAAAGATTTTAAGCACGTTCAATTACTCAGCTCAAGGAAATGCTCCAGAACGTCACAAAACGAGGATATTTTTAATAGCCTATTGTTATCATCAGACCCTATACTATCATCAATGAGAAAACGTTGGATTTAGTATGAGCCTTTATCAACTCAAAATACTGAAAAACTGAAGGACCTTTATTATCTTTTAGATATGTATACAGATGCAACAGATTATTTTATAGAAAATAAGTAGTATAAGTTTAAAATATTAGAAAAATTGTCTATAGAAATTTAATGTAAATAAGTAATAAAAAATCGTATTAGAAATAGAATATTTATTAAGGAAGATGATAAATACCAAAAATAAAAAGGAAATGAAGTCATCTCTGTGAAGTTACCTTTCAGAAAAGTGCAAATTATTATATGTTGCTAAAGAAAATTTTATTTTAGATAAAAAAGAGTGTAGATACTTTTTAGGCTAAAAAACACAAAAAGTCGTCTTTTTTGCAATTTTCAAATCAAAATCGTTTATTTTTGGACTCAGTAAAGATATCGACTTAAAATTTTTTTATTCAATAGATAATTTTGTTCCTTAACTAGCTAAGAAAAAAACTAATAAAATCGGTCGGAAATACTAGGATATATATGAAAAAAACTGGACGAAGAACATGCAAAGTTATGGTGCTTAAAAATTCAAACGCAAATAACTCGAAAACTATAAGAGATAAATAGGACATTTAAGCATGTTTTTTGTAGGTCTTATCAGGGTCTACAACAGTGTATAAAAATATTTGAAATCGGAAGAGAAACAAACATTTTGCAAGCGATTAAAAATTTTTTATGTCAGAGGTACCTAACTTTGAGCCCCCTTAGCTCCGCCCCTGCGGGGTATTGTTGTGCCCCCTTCCAAACATAACATTTTACACTCCTCTGTTATGCCTGTACCAAATTTCATGTTAAGCTATAATGTTAAAGTTACGCAAATTAAAATAGAATATACTAAACAAAATATTGTTGATAAGCAAATAAGAATTTTTGGAGTTCAGGTTACATATGCATAAGAAGTCTTATTTTACTGCAGCCTTACAAAATTGTATTATTTTATATTTTTTATAACTTCTGTTGTAACCATACTGACAAGCAGCGTTACCGTTGAGCGAATTTAGTCGCCAATTTTCCGTTTTAAAATGGAACTAAATGGCGACTTTTCAAGAATATGTGGTAAATGGCAAAAAATTAAGTTATTTTAAATACTTCGATGAATTTCAGTAAATAAATTAATTATTTTAAGATTGTTTTAACTTTATCATTTTTAATGCTGCTGCGAAGTGTGTTTTTTTACAATTGCCGACAATGGATCCAATAAAAGATCTACGCTACCTGAAAATATAGTACATTTTGTAGAGAAATAATAACTTACAGAATATTATATTCGAAAACTTATCTGAAATATGCAAAATATGTATGAGTGAAACCGAATGTTTTTTATTATCCAATGTTTTTAAATTTCCTCAAAAAGAGATAATAAATTTCCCACAATTTTTGATCCAAAATATTTATCTAAAATATAAATTTCCCAAATACTAATGCACATATGTACCCAATTTCATAATTTTTTAAAAGAATTTCTCCTATAAAATCCCATGCTATCAACTCAACCTTTGAGTATAATTAAGTAGACAATAAGTACTAAAAAGTGATAATATCGTTAACATATAGTCGCATAAGTGATTCTATAGCTGATATAATGTATAAGTTTATAAGTTCGTGAAAAATTTTTCAAACACATTGCACAGTTTGCGACGGATTAGCGCATTTTCATGAGAATGCTTATTACTACTTCGATATTTCTTTTATTTTTGAGTAATGGAATTTGAAAAGTAATAAAACTATTTCGTATTTTATTTTCTAATTTATTCAAAAGAAAACAAATAACAATTTTAATTTTAAGTTTTAAAATATTTTTCAGTTCGTAAATTTCTTAAGGCATATAAACAAATACAATATAAATTAACAAGGGGCGTTTATTTAACACGTGACTAAATCGTATAAACTTACGTATTACATAAATTTATCCGCTTATATTTAAGCTCTTAATAATTTGTTTAAAGCGGCAATAATAAAATACTCAGA
This sequence comes from Protocalliphora azurea, assembly GCA_932274085.1. Classification (NCBI taxonomy): domain Eukaryota; kingdom Metazoa; phylum Arthropoda; class Insecta; order Diptera; family Calliphoridae; genus Protocalliphora; species Protocalliphora azurea. Next base: position 80,122,977 of record OW026523.1, on the reverse strand, counting down.
AGAATATTTATAGTATTATGGAAGAATATGATAAAAATATGCCCACAGAAAATATTATTTTATTCTTTGACCGGACAATATTCCAATTATGCAAGTAATTTTTTAATTGGAATACATCAGACTATGTACCACTAAATTTGGAGATTTTCCAATGAAATTTTCTCTTTCACTGCCATCGATTTACCTAACATTTATATCTGAAGAAAAACATAGTGCTGGCTATTATGGAATAATGTCAACAATACCACGATGAACGCGGACAAAAATTGTTGCATAATAGCAAGAGCTTGAAATAAATGTTCTGTGAGTCGGCTGGAAATCAAAAGCGAATTAGCTAAAGAAAAAACTGACATCAGATTAGGGCACCTGTATTAAAGATCAAAAATGCCAAGGTCCTGCATTCTTGACCACCATATCTAAATACTAATCGAGATGAAGCACAAGTATTTAATCAAATGTAGTGTTTCTTAATATTCTAAATGTTCGATGTGTAACATACTTCAAAAAGAATAATAACAAGTTATTCATTATCAGATAATATTCCGTTTTACACCGTCATTCTTTTAAGCTTTTACTTAATTATACCTTAAATTTTCATTAGAATAGTCCGTCCCCAGTTTGGCTGTTTCATATAGATATAGTTAATATACAAATTGTATAATATAATAAATAATAATAAAATTTAATTTAAATGACACATAAAAATAATTTTTCCCATAAAATTTTTTGATACGGCTTTCAGATGAGCACAACAACATTGACCATTGATACGTTTTCGCAACACCCGATATCTCGCAAACAAATATAGCTAGGTACCCAAATCTTTCGACTTTTTTCAATTTATCTTAACGGGATCGGATCGCGGTCGGAAATTAGTTAATGGAATTCAAATTTTTGGTGCCCTTTAAATATGAAATAGTCGTTAGATTCGTTAGGGTTTTTAATATTTTATTTTTAAATATCAGCAAATTTAGTCGGGGGATAAACAGACAATGGCATAATTTGTTATATGTGCTGGGCGTACAGACAGACGCAAATATGCTAGCAGGAAAATGAAAAAATGAAGGTGATTCAATATTTTTTTCATTAGTAATTGTTCAAATTATTTAAACTTCTCAGTAGATATACAAATTATAAGCTAAGAGATATTATCTCCTTATCCGTTTTCCTACAATATTCATTAATATTTAATATAATGTTTGCTTATGTAATCTAATAATATTGAACATCAAATTCCACGAAAGATTAACAAACAATCTGAAAATGGATTTAGCTCATATTGAACAATATTATGGAAAATATCCTCAAGAAATAGTATTTATTTATTTTTGAAGATAAAAAAGTTACAGACTTATGGTCCCAAAATGATAATAATTTCCCAATGTGCTATGGTCTTAGACTTTGGGTTTTTTTATTCAGGGACAGAGTAAGCTCAAGCCGAAAAAAGTATTGACACTGTACATAAATTATTATAAAATCGGTTACTGGATTTAAACTTCTTCAGTTTGAAATGTAAGTGTTAGGTATTGGACATATCCATGTTTAAGTTCATTAATGACCATTAAACTTCTGTGCTAAAGCAAAGCATTTACATAAAAATTGCAAAATTTAAATTATTTCCTAATATTTTAAGTAAAAAAATATTGGCACAAGATAGTCAAAATACATTAAAATTTTGAGATTATTTCGATCTATGGATCAAAATTGAAGTCTTATACAACATATGTACTTTTTTTCGATTTAGAACCTTTGTATCTTAGTTTTATTAAATTTTTCCCAGAAATATCACGAAAGATGTCAAAAATTTAACCTTTCAATATAAACTGATTTTGAGAGATTTTTGATACCAACATCGGTCAGAAATTTATACAGTTGATAAAAAAAAGTAGCTACACCTTAAAGGCATTTTAAATAATAGTTTCAAATAAAACTCAATATAAACAAACATTATTATTTCAATGATGTAATGAAGAATTAACAAACCACAACATTTATATTACAAAAAGTATACAAATCTTTTTAAAAAATATTGGGTGTATTTTACGAATATTGATTTTTAAACATTTTAAGTTTTTTTTGTACGGGAATTTATTTATTAAAACTTCCATTATATACCCAGATATTTTTAGAGGATTCCATCAGATATTGGGATTTTATTATTATCAAATGTTTTTTAGGATCTGAACTTTCACCATAATTCTTCATTATTTCATTAAAATGATTCTGTTCGTTTATACAAAATTTTTTTGGAAATTTTTTACATTTTGGAAATTTTAAAATGTTTCTAAGGATGTAGTGGGTTTTTTTTTATCAATTTAAATTAAAATTCTTATGTTCATATATATAAAATAAGTAGTATTAAGAATCAACTCCAAATGTCATTAAATTTGTACAGTAATATTATATTAGTACGAGTATTTAAATAAAAATAAAATAAGTCTTCCTTCAAAATCTACCTGTCCTCTGCAATTAAAAAATCTTAACGAAATATTGCATTATCCTACTTATTTTTTTCCTGCCAATATTCGTATAGGAAGATGGTACACTTTGCAATACTTTTTCCAAATGAAATCTCCAATTTCAAACATACACAAGACAACTACATACAAACAACTCCATGGACATTGTATTTTTTTTTTTTATTATTTTCTTATTTTCAATTTAAACAATTTTCATATACATTCGTATATACAACTCGATGATGCTTAATTTGATTTCAGTTTTAATTTTGTACATTTTCGCTTGATTGGTTAAATGTGCACGAAGTTTTAATGAAAATGTTACTCGATAAATGGCTTTTAGGCAAATTGAATTAGTAACAACAGTAGTAAAAACGTTTTAATGTTTGTCCCTTGTGTTCAATATAGTTGTAGTCATAGTGTATAGCAAGTAAGTTTTGTGTGTATGTATATTGGGTGTATAAATGTTTATGTGGAATATTATGTGAAAATTCTATTTTACCTGAGCAGGCCATGTCAATTATACAAGACAATTTTTGAGTAAAATGAAGAGTAAAATTTTCCTTCTAAAAACAAAAGTTTTAATATAAATTTTTTTAAACATAATCTTAATTAATTTATATAGGCAGACATTTTTATAATACATATTTCAGAGTGAAATTTATTAAATTGGAATATATAAATTTTTTTATTGAAACTGCTATTTTAATAATTTCGACTTTATGGCCACCTTAATATAAACCGATCAGCTGCAAAAGTCATCAGTTTAAATAAAATTCATTTCGCATTGTACCGTTCGCTATGAATGAATTAAATGAGTGGACAGTATTGACAACTTTGGTTAATGCATCTCTCTCTCTATACCAAAAGTTTAATAACGTAAGTTGTAACAAACTTAACGAAAAAACACGCTGTTGCAACAAACACAACAAAAATATGTTTAAAGTACTTATGTGCCAAATTACAGTGAATAACAATTAAACGAGAATGTCGAAGAAAAAATATTTCTGCCGCCTCACAGTGAATCGAGATGTCCTACTATCATGAAATTTAGTACATATATATTTATATCTTATCCGCTAATTTTAAATCTAAAATCAGATTCTTGAAATTACCGAAATTTATTCCGATATGTGAAAAATTTCCAAAATCTCTATACCAGTGAAGTAATTTTCTATAAATTTTTTATAGTTAATAATTACTTAAGCCTTTTAAAACAAAGAACAGTAGATATATCAGTGTTGACATATAAGTTGAACAAACTATTCTTTTAGTATTACTATTTTTACTATTTTATTGAAAATATTTATAAAATTTTGTACAGTATTTATTATTTTATTCCAATAGATTACAGCATAAGGTATAATAGACGAAAAGTTCTTACTTCTGTCCAGTGTTGCCAGAAGGAAAAAAGAGGCTAAATTGAACTTTGAAAAAGGTTAGAAAAGGCTAAATGCTTCAAAAAATAAGGATGGAAAAAAGCTAATATTGTGTTTATTTAAAAATTTATATTATTTATATATTTCTTTATTTATTTTTTATTCTCATTAGTTTATGATATTTTTTGAAGATATTGTAATAAATTTATAAACAAAAAGTAGAACGGCTGGGAGCAAAAGGGTTTAGTAAAAAATTGTCCATATACAAATTTGGTTTATACATATTTCATATGAAAAATTATACAATGTTTTGAATTAATTTTTCGCTTTTTTGAATTACAATTCCTTTTCGATTAATAATTTAAAAATTTTTGGTTGATGTTTCAATTCAATAACATTTTTTTTAATTAAGTGTATTTATAAATATTAATGAACTTTATTAAACAAAAATTACCTATAATATAATTGATTAAGTAAGTCCATGAAATGAGCTAATAAGTAATATTCGATTGGGAGATTGAAGCGCCGCAGACGAAAATTTTAGTTAAATATAAATAATCTAGAATTTTTTGTGCGAATTAATACATAAAAATACTTAAATAGATGATTCCGTAGAAATAAAATAGTAAAAGCAAATAAAAAAATTATTTTCTTCTTTGTGAAGTACTAAAATTTTAGAGTTTTTGGGGCAATTTTAAGAATCAAAAAAGGCTAGAAAAATGTTAGAAACTAAAACGAAAATTTTGAGGCTAAAAGCAAAACAAAAAGGCTAGATTTATCCTTAAAACAACTAAACTGGCAGCACTGGTATGCATTATGTTATGTTATTTTTACACTTTAGGGAGAATCACGAAAATGGGCATTATATGGTAGATCTTCATAAAATTCGACACTTAATTATTGCTTTTTTTATATATCACTTATTTGTGTTAAGTATTAACCTGATATATGGGATATATACCTGTTAATTTTCTAAAGAGGGGTTTATACAGGCCGATCTTCATGAAAGTCGACACATGTATATATGTTAATATAAAACTCATATGTGCCAAATTTCATTAAAACACTGCTATACTTAAGGGATTTGTGATAGATAAACTCCAATTCCGGGAGGACGTTTGTATGGGGTCTAGGTAAAACAATGAGCCGATCAAAAGCAATTTCAATAAGTTTTGTTCTTGGAATGTAGAAAAACTGTGTACAAAATTTCATTAAATTATTTTCAAAACTATAACCTGTAGCTTGATTAAAAAGTTTATATGGACGGACAGAAGCTCAGACGGACATACGGATGGACATCGTTAAATCGACTCAGAAAGTGATTGGTATCTATTTGTACAAATTAAGTTGGGCCAATATTTTTGTGTGTTATAAACATCAGCAAAAAGCGTATAATTCTCTCTCTACCTCTGGTATTTTAGTGTATAAAAATTGGAAAAAAATTATATTTTGTTTCATACACTGAAAAACTGAGTCAATTATATTCTGTAACAACCAAATATAAAGCAGAATAGTTTTCTATTGATCAGCTCAATACACCTATGAATACATTTATCAGAATGCAGGACTGCAGCTAGTCTGTGTCGGTCGACTACACCTGGTGAGGTGTATTCAAGATTATTCAAGACTGACATTAATACCTGCTTAGAACGTTTGTGACCCCATGAATAAATTGCTGATATTCATATGCTCTTCACTGCTAATTTGTCAAATAACGTCAACCGAAGGACAATTGCTTCAATTGCTGCAGAAACACCATTTGAGTTTGTAATTAGAAATACCATGGTCATTGACCAGCCGTAAGCTTAACATTATGAATATACTTCCGGAAGAACGTCCTATCATAGAAGGGTCCAAGGGTAATTAATAACCTCAAACTTTAGGACGTCAAGTGAGCTGATGACTTTTCTGAATTTGATACAATTTTTTTAAGAATAAAATACAAGTGAGGAGGCAGGAAGATATATGTGTGAATAAAATTATAATAAAAATTTCATATTTCCTATTTGCACTCACTGTACTAAAATATATAGACAAACATGTTTATAATTGACATTATACGGTGATTTTAAGCACATGGAATATGTCTGCATTTTATACAAGTTGTTCATTTTTCCATTGTTCGAATGAAATATATAATTCGAATAACACATTTTGGTTTATTCGAATAATTCCATCATGCATTAAAGATTATTCGAATTGTTCAAGTAATTCAAAATATAAAATAAAAATGTTTAATTTTCATTTCCAAACTTTTGAGTTTCTGTTATAGTTCTATACCTCAAACGGTGGAGTTGGTTGGGCATGCTCCAGTATATACTTTTACATTATATCTATATATATATATATATATATATATATATATATATATATATATATATATATATATTAAAAATAGTATAAGAGTATTTAAAACTTTTTAACGTTATTTATGAACGCGATGTTTCAGCTGCGATACTAATTTTTTAGAAAAACAATTATTTACCCTTTCCAATCTATATATATAAAAGAAAGTGATGTTAGTTACTATTGTTATAACTCAAGAACGACTAGACCGATTTTGATGATTCTCACCAATTCGGACCGGTCACCGGCCAGAAAAAGGATAATACGAAAAAACATTCGCGAAAAATCCGCGATAAAAAAAAAACTCTTTTTTGTCATAATTTCTTTGCCTTAATAATCATTAAAAATATTTTTTTTAATACAAATTATAACAATAACTGTTTCTGTTTCTATCGAAACGCTTACTTTTTGTGCAATTTGTTTTCTGGTGGTGGTGTAGAATTCTATTTCCAAACGGTAAGTTCCAAGTAAAGCTCATCATTTAGTGAGGTTGTGATATTTAAAACCATTTGTTGTATTTTTGGCATTCGTTATTAAGTGTTATTCACAATGCCGCGACCCCGGAGATCTAATATTTCGCGTCGAACACGTAATGCAAGTACTTATCGTAATATCGTCAATCAATTGAATATATATGAACGAGAAATCGCACGAGAACAACCCCGTATTAGTTTGGCCCGACTTCGTACATCACAAACGCAGGAAGAAAGGCAGGCGAGAAATGAAACGGCTCGGTTAGCAATGAGAAATCGTCGAGCAAATGTAGCAATTCAACAACTTTAAAATTTTTAATCAACGCATAAGAAGAATTGCTTCAAGTTCTGATTTGAATCAAGCAGCGTTCCATTACAACTGCAATTTCGACTACAGCTCTCATCATTCCGTTCAAAAAAAAGACATTGTCTATCCGCTAACCTTAAGATGAAGTAATAAATAAATATAAATTCAAATTTGCCTTAAATACATGCGTATATTTCTTGATTGAGCTCACATCTACATCATATTTAAATTCTTCTGTAAAAAACACTTTATAATAGGTATTCCTTAGATTTTTATTTAAAGGCCGTAAATTTCGTTAAAATATCAATTTAAATCGTTCAGTAATACAACACTAATGTTTGCTTAGGGCCAGCAACGCGGCTCGGGTCAGCTAGTTTATTATAAAAAAAAGTATTATAATGCCTTCAAACTCACTTAATGTTGCCGAAACTTTAATCTTTACTCAGTTCCTTAATGGCCACATCAAATAGCTTCAATGTGTTACATAAGTCGCTTAAAAGTTGTATATCACTATTCGAGAATATGGGCAATTTCTAATTAGATAATGCAATATAGAAAAGACATAGAAAATTTGACACCGTATTAGAAAGAATGTTCAAGGAAGTTTAACATCATGTGTTAGTCTTTCTTAATGCAAAGCATAGCAATATTTACTGTTTATCATTAGATTTATTGAAAATTTTACGAAATTTATGTACACGATCACTTATAGAACAATTTTAGTTCCTATGTTAATTCCAAAATCATTGAGTCTTTCTTTCATTAAATAACAAATGTCACAGACAACTGATTTATATTTACTAATACAAGTCCGAAATTAAATCCTTTAAATCATTTATTTTTAGAATAATGGCTTCTTGCTCTAACGGTTAAGTATACATAAAAAGTGATATCTGAGCACTCATCTGGTGTTTTTATTTTCAGTAATTTTGAGTAAATAATAATTTAAGAAAATAAATATAAAATAATTGTAAAATATTTATATATCTACACAAATAGTTGAAAAGAATTTAAAAGAAGTATTATACTAAAAAAAAAATATTATTCGTTTTGTTTCAATATTCGAAATTAAAATATCCGTATTATTCGTTATTCGAAAAGTCACACTTTTTAATTCTTCGAACAATTATTCATATCAAATTGTTTGAATTATTCGAACGAATATTATTCGGATGGATACCCTACTATATACATATCTACTGCAAAGATATTATACATGTGTATTATGAAAATATACCTACCTCTACATATACCATCATCATTGAATTAATTTAATTTAAGTTCTTTATTTTTCTCACTTTTTTCATTTTTTTATGTCTTAATTAATTCTCTTTTTTCCACATTATATTCAACGTTTTTAATTTAATTCGTTTACGTTTTCTGTTTTTATTTTTATAGACTCATTATATAGCTCTGATAGACAACAATTTCCAGATATTTTATTAACGAAAAATAAACAAAAATATTCAAATGATTGTTGTAAGATATTCTTCGTTCCTCTACTTCTATGATTTTTTAGGCTCATTTCGCTAAATTATCATTATACACAGCGACACAGCAACGGAACAAAAAAAGTAAGAAAAATAATTTAAAAGACAACAATGCTTTTGGCAATCAATGGTAAATCTTTTTTTATGTGTCTTTTTTTATTTCTATACTATTTTCTTGGCAAAGTAACCCCATTATCATCAACGTCTACAAAAACAAAATAGAAGAGTATGTTTTCGATTTTGCCTTCTTCTATAAAGAAACAAATATTTATTCCAGGGTCTCTTTAATATGTCCTTAATGTTGCTTTTAGTTGAAGATATTTTTGCCAAATATACAAGAGCTAGCAAATAAAATTTCTTGATTCATTTTAATATTTATTTAATGATTTTTGTTTACTTGTTTATTTTACCCTTTAGTTATTGTTTTTCAATTTTAAAGTCCATTTTCTGGCTTAATGAAGTAGGAGGTTGTTGAGTTCTGAAAGCCCAAATGGTAATAATAGATTACAGTTTTGTTAGTTTTATAGAATATTAATATGAATTGTCATAAACTGTTTATCTATAATTATACTCTTATGTTTATAACAAAGATTTGGTGACAGAATTTTTATATGGTGTAGGACCAATTCCTTACAACTTTGAGAATGATACCAAAAATACTTTGTTGCTTAAGATATATTTTTTGTATATTTTATGAACATTTATATTAATAAAGGTAAAAAAGAACGATTATAAATCATAAAGTAAAATACAGTTTAAAAAACTTTGTTTTTTGTTTTAAGTTGATATGTTGGTAGAAATTATTATCCTAGAACGTAATTGTACTTTGCAAAATCTTAATTTTCTGTTCACACTTTTCTTAGTTTTTTTTTTTTTTTTTGGTTCTTAATAGGCTGAAAAAAAAATTTCCACATTTGTCTGCATAATGATTAATAATATTTCATAAATAATTTTCCAGAGAATTGAGTCCAATAAAAATCATAAGCCACTAACTCATAAAATTTTTACATTAACTGTCTATATTTTGTTGAAAAAATATTTTATTAAAAAAAAAAAAAAAATAAGTAAATAACAAAAAAATTGATTAAAATTATCAGCAAATGAAACAAACAAAATTATGTAAGCATCTGTTGCAAATTGTAAAAAAAATATATCCAATCTATATGAGATTTTCATAAATTTTGGAAAATTTTAGTAAAAATTTTTATTTTAGTAAAAATTGAGGAGGTTTAAAGCTGAAACTTAAAAAAGCAAATCTTAAAAATGAAAGTATTGTTTTATCATTAAAATAGCGCAATTTCATAGAACTTCTGAAGTACTACCAGCACATGTCAAAACTATTACTGAATCTATAATATTTACCGAAGTACATTGAAAAGAAAAAATTTTAATTTTTGCACATAAATAAATTTCATAAATATCAAAAAATGTTTATTGGCTAAAAATCTCTAAAAATAGTGGGTAATATTGGACATATTTTGGAATATTTTCTGAAAAAATCAAATGAATATGAGCACTGGTTTAAAAATATAGTCGCGTAGACCTTACTACTCATGATAATATTCCTTACAAAATACGCGCTTTTATTTTTTTAAACATGAATCTCATTTAGTGGTAAGTTCTATATCGAAAATAGTTTTTATTATTTTAAAATTCGAACTATACTGCGAATTCATTAATAGAAATATATGAATGCTTAAAAAAGGATAAAGCATGTGGCACCCTACTAAAAAAATATTTATTAATTATTTTTATAAAAATATTTTGTGTATAGATATTAGTAAAAGTATACAGAAATATTCATAATTTTCTAAGTAATATATACAATGAATTGGAAATATAAAAGTTTAAAGGCGCATATTTCTGAAATGAGGAATGATATTGACTTGAATCTTTTTGCAAAAGATCGGAAATTATATATGCTAAAGGATACGCTTAATTTTGAATACATATTTTAAAAATTTTTTTTTCGCCATTTAGAAATAAACCAAACAAAAGGCCCAATTTGGGGTTTTTGGAGAAAATACAAATTTATTAATCGTAATAACATATTTGTTTATAAAGATATCTTAATGAAATTTGCAGGAAATGTGGACCTTATTAATATAAATAAAAGCGCGTTAACCAAATTTTAATCAGGGGTACGGTTTTTCTGAATTCCCAAAAAAACTAATGAAAATTCCCAAAAATGGGATTTTTTACATTTTTGGCTATAGAATTCGTAGATTTTGATTTAGAACTTTTAACAACATATTGAAGATTCTTAGAAAATATTCCGCTTGTTGATTCGTGCTTTGGAATTTGATAAAATATGGTCTAAAATCAAAACTTTCATATAAAATGGGTCGAATTCGGGAGGGTGTGTACCATGACCAGTTGAGTTATTGGGATTGTTTTTTACCTTAAAGTCATCTCTGTGAAGTTACCTTTCATAAAAGTGCAAAATTATTATACATTGCTAGAGAAAATTTTATTTTAGATAAAAAAAAGTGTAGATACTTTTTCGGCTAAAAAAACACAAAAAGTCGTCTTTTTTGCAATTTTCAAATTCAAAATCGTTTATTTTTTTATTCAATAGATAATTTTGTTCTTTAACTAGTTAAGGAAAAAACTAATAAAATAGGTCGGAAATACTAGGATATATATGAAAAAAACTGGATCGAGAACATGCAAAATTATGGTGCTTAAAAATTCAATCGCAAATAACTCGAAAACTATAAGAGATAAATAGGACATGTACGCATGTTTTTTATAGGCCTTATCAGGGCCTACAACAATATATAAAATATTTGAAATCGGAAGAGAAACAAAAATTTTGCAAGCGATTAAAAATATTTTATGTTAGAGGTACCTAAATTTGAGCCCCCTTAACGCAGCCCCTAGGGGGATTGTTATGCCCCCCTTCCAAACATAACATTGTACACTCCTCTGCTACGTCTGTACCAAATTTCATGAAAATCCAACTGGCCGATCAGAAGTTACAGATTTATTTCCAAAAAATTTCGATTCTGCCCCACTGTGCATTGTGGCATGACCGTTCAAATAAAAATCGATATCTTCCGAAACAAGTGCCTGTTTATCAGAAACTCAGTTCTAGTGTCAGTTTTATGTGTAATATTTTATGTAATTGAATATTTGGTGAAATGATTAATTAACTTCCTATGTTTTTACAAAATACATATGTTTGAATTCTATTTATTGGGATCAATTCTTTTTATTACAGCTCCATTCTTTTACTCCAGTAAAATGATTATTTACTGAGTTAATTAATAATTTTACTCACAAAAACTTGTAAATAAAAAAGTACGCCAGCAGATATTTTGTAAAATCTACTAAAATAACCACTACAAACAAATAAACATAAAACACCAACAAAAAATAGCAGAATTTTTATCGTAATATATGCACTTTAGTGAACAAAACTTAATTTTTCATTTTGTTATAAATATATTTATAATTTTTAATGCACTTTTTCGAACATTTTCCTTTCATTATTTACATTTGTTTACATTTTGCAACCATAAAAACAGTAAAATTTTTACCCAGTTTATTAACTGAGATTTTTCTCTAAATTTTTTCTCACTTTACTGAATTTTGGGTACGCGAACGCTGTAGTCGGTTTAAATGACGTCTCTTAAATTTTTTTCAACTTAATAAATTTTAAGCAATAATGTCATTCTTAATTTAAAAATTTGGTAAAAATTTTAAAAAGTGCATAACAGTTTATGCATTCTAAAATTTTTTAACACCCCTTTGACTTAGTAATATGATTTATGAAGAAAATCTATTTACGCAATGTTTTGTGTAATTTCTGTAAAAGCGGTTTTTGTCAGTAACAAAACATATAAAGTTTGCAAACATTTACGCCAACTATATGAAGTGTATGATGATGGTATCCCATGTGTGGTTTTCTGACGTCAATGAGACATACATCAAACAGAAAAGAATTACTTTATTAATTAATTTTACTAATGCCCACAAATTTTCTCTCTCTCTCTCTCTATATATATATATATATATATATATATATATATATATATATATATATATATATATATATATATATATATATATATATATATATATATATATACATCCACACATACATGTATATAAATATAAAATAATGTATTAATCTAATTGCTGATATTTAAAAGAGATTAAGATAAGGTTTATAGAAAAAATATATATAAACTTCCCTTCTAAGATATTGGCAGACAATCCATTAAACAACTCGAAATAATTAGCATTTAAGTAAATAAAAGAAAAATGAAAAAAATAAATAACTTTAAGCTAGCGCCTAAATTACTATTGATTTTACCTGAAACTTCATAAAATAATAAGTGTTATAATAATTTTAGAAAAATCATAATAATTTCCTTTAGAAATTAAAAAAAGTTTAGATTATATTAAAACAAATAAACAAAATATTTTGAAAGATTTCTTAGGCGAGGACTTTCGGTTATATTTTGTTAAAAATATAATAACATAAAATATTTATTTTTAAGAAATGGCATAGCCAATACGTTTTTTTATTCGATTAATTCAATACTCTATTTTGCTTAAGGTATCTCAAATCATTTAATTTTATGACAAAACAGGAATATGCACAGAATGTTTGAAATGATAATCAGTGTTGCCAGGAGGTAAGAAAAAAAGGACTAAATTGTACTTTAAAAAAGTCAGGAAAGGCTAAATGTCCAAAAAGAAGGCCAGAAAAAATTAGCATTTTTTGTTCTTTTGTTCTCATTAGTTGTTGATACTTTTTTTAAAAATATATTATAATAAATTTATATTTCATATGATATTCATATTATATATATGACCCAATTTTTTGAAGTGGTTTTTGATTTTTGAATTATAATTCCTTTTGATTAATAATTTCGAAATTTTTGGGTGATTTTTCGCCTTTATAAATTTTTTTTTAATTATATTTATAAATATTTTCTATGGTTTATGAAGTTTATTAAAAAATATTTGTAATAATTGGTTAAATAACACTCCCATTTACAGAAAATATTATGACTGAAAATGTTATGTTATGATTACAATACACAAATTGTTACTAAGTCTTAAAATTTCTATTTACATTTTTGTGTTGTGGAAAAAACAATGAATGCATCCATACATATTTGAAATCTATGAGGGCCAATGAGCGAAAATGCAGTTATAGGTAAAATTCTTACCCGCATTTCCTACTGATTTTAATCGCATCTTGCTCTTTTTTTAACGAATTAGCTAATCTTTTATCAACATTTTAAATGTTTAAAGAAAAATTTTTACTGTTATTTTTTAAAATTAACTGACAAGAAAAGTCGCAATTAATCTTGTACTTAGCATGTTAAGCATGCCTTGTGACTATGTTAATACAGTATGGAGTTATGACCGAGTTACAAGCATAATCATTACTTTTGTGATTCTGTAAAAATAAAACTAGTAAAAGCAAGGAAGAAATTATTTTCTTCTTTGTTAAAATGCTAAAATTTTAGTCATTATAAGGCAATTTTAAGAATCAAAAAATGTTAGCAAAAACGCTAGAAGGTAAAACAACATTTTGAGTCTAAGAGCAAAATAAAAAGTCTACATTTAGCCTTAAAAATGCTAAACTTGCAACACTGCTTGGGACAGTCGATTTTCCATATTTTTATGAAGCTTGGTTGAAATATTGTGTGTAAAACAATATTTCAACAATCGTTAAATTATGTGAGGCTAAGTAGATCCTTGTCAGGTTTTGAGAATATTTTGGCAGTGAATGGTTCTTTATTCTTTATATTTTTTGAATAGACTTTAATATAATCCACGTTTAGTATGATACTGAAAATGTAGAAAAGCCGCGGTTAGTTGTGCATTAGTGTGATATTATATTGCATATTTGGTTGAAAATATCAATCTCGTCTTTAGTTTTATTACAGAACTCATGAAATGAAGTCGATGTGTAATCATTAATATTTTATAATATGATTTTATTCAGTCTTCAGCACTCCTTTTCTATTTAATATAGGAAACAGAGCGCCCATATCGTTATTGTACAAGGTGAAAAAATATATGTTTATTTGATTCTGAAACAACTTTTGCAAGTCACATTTCATTTATTTATATATATACTAAATTAGTTTATCGCTAAAAGTTCAAAAGGTCACACTAAATGCGTTTTCTACTAACTTCCAGACCGCTCAGAGCGACATACATCTGGGCACTTCAAGAGCTTATTTACAACAGGAGTTATAGCAACATATAAAAAAAAAAAAATAAAAAAATAAAAAACATGTGGTGAATAAATAGATATCACACAAAATACACTTGCTACGCTGAAGCCCCTCTTTACTCACAAAAAAACATTATTAAACAACAATTTTTCAATGTTTTTTTTCCGTTTTTTTTTTTTTTTTTTATTTTGAATTAATTCATTAAATGCCACAATTTTTTCTTTCTTTTATAAACTTAAAAAAAAGAAATTATTGCATAAATTGACATTATAATTAAATTTTAAAATATAATCACACAATATCTTTAATCTAAAAATTGTATGTGATAATTTTGTATATGAAAAGTTTAATGTGGTGGTTTCTACACAGAAAATATAATTACCGTATTTTGTCAATTAATACAGTTGTTTCATTTTGCATCTAAATTTAAGAAGTATAGTTAAGTAAATGTAAAATAAAAATAAAATTTAAATAAAATTTAAATAAAATTTTATTTTAAAATTTGATTTATTTGATAAATTTTTTAATTGGACAAACTTTAATGTTTTTCATTTCTAACAGTTTTTAGTAATTGATATAATTATTTTGGTGAGAGGTGCAAATTTACAAACTAGCAAATATTAAAACGTTATTTAAGACTTATAAAACTAATTTTCGTAATAATATTTAGATGATTTAATTCTAGAGCTACAATTAAGAAGAAAACATGCATTGGTATCCTCAAATTCACCTTAAAAACTTACCTGATTGTACAGGGTTCAAGTTAATGTTGTTTGCTCTCAAAAGTTTTGGGATTTATATTTTTTCTCTATCAAAGGAAAAAATACATAAAATTGTACAATTTTTTATCTCATGCCTTTCAATTTTCTTCGTAATCATTAAATATTAGAGTATCCAATTATTCGTGTTTTTGTATCAATCGCTTAATTCGACAAATAATTATTCGATGTTAAAAGTTGATCTCGATTAATTGCAAATTATTCGATTAGCCGAACAGTCTTAGTAATGAAATAAAAATGAAAGTAATGAAAAAAATAGTTTTGTATGGGTGTTTTTGTTTTTGTTGGTGTTTTTACATATATATATATATATATATATATATATATAATATATATTTAGGTATATACATATCGTCAGAAAAAACTTAAACTGAATTGTTAAGTCGATAACCTTGATTAACCCTACAGTACATACCCGCGTACCTTTTTTAACTTTAAAATGCTCGAGTTTCTTGAATAATAAAGATGTATTCATGAATCTTCAGATCGTCGTGACTAAGATGTTCCTAAAATTTAGAAACTGAAGAAAACCTAATTTTGTTGACATGGTCTATAAAAAATGGCTTTGCTACCCGGGTACCCTCACATTAGTTTTATGTGTTTGCGCTGAAATTAACTTTTCTTTTCAGTAATTATTTTTATTGCCTTTTTCTTCAATAAAAGTTAAGATTAAAATTTGTTTTTATTTAAACTAGCCTGTTCATATCGTCACAATTGTCATTGTATAAAATCTGGGACCGTTAAGATTTAATGGAAAATTAGTTTCATAAAGAATCCAATTTTAAGGTTTCTAGATTATTTAGGAGTTTCGGTAAGAGTAGTAGAAGATAATATATGACTACTTTCAAATATTTCTCACTATCACTGTTTTGCGACAGTCTTCATGATTATTCTTCATCCTTCAAGCCATTTTTACATTCTTCAATAGTGGCTGTGATTTTTATGTTTTTTTTTTTTAGTTTTTTGTTGTGCGTAAGTTAAAAATGTCCAACATTATTAAAAAATATCATGCAAAGGCTCAATAATAAAACATCATACAAAGGCTCAAGATGTTGATATCATTTCTGCTATTCGGTCACATAAACTTTTGTTATCGTTAACATTATTATGGATTGTAAGAATGTTATGTTCGGGCTTGAAAAATTTTCGTAGAGGATCTTATATGGAATCTCAATTGTGGATCAAGTTAGTGCTATCAGTGGCAGCATTCCTAATGATTGTAAAAACATTATATTTTTGGTGAGTTTTCTATGTGAGATCTATGTTTTGTTATGGACCAAGTTCTGTTGCAAAGTATGGAAATACAATTTATGCTTTATAAAATCTTACGTGTACAAAAAATACAGTGTTTACTAATACTAATTTATGCACTGTATAATGATATCTGTAAGTGGTTCTTATAGAGGAGCTATGGATTTTTGAGGAGCGAAAGCTTTTTACGTTTATAGAAATTATTTTATAAAATAAAGTTTTAAAGTATATAAAACTTTTATGTATACTGAATTATTTAAAAAATGTATGAGTGTTGAAATTCAATTCTAGAGGAAACTTTGTGTTGGAACTAGGTTATAATAAGTAACTATTGCCGACTAATTTGAGCAGAGTTCGTTCCTGCATTTTATAAGCCAATTTTTCATCCAATTGTCTTAAAAATTGCGACTTTCAGCTTCGTTAAAATTTTATCGTGGACGGGTAGATGGACTGACATCATGAACATACTTGATAACTAGTTAAATAATATAAATAAATAATGAATATAAAATTATAAGGTACCCGGTTACCCAGGGTATTGACTAAAGTTATTTTTTTTTTATTTTTTGGGTATGTTAAGAAGGGTTAAGAAAATTAAAAATCAAAGGGGGAGAAAGTTTTCAAAAATAAATCAAAAAAATGCACATACATTATAATTTCTTTTCTAAAATTGGGTACGTTTTCCGTAACCAACTTTTAAAAGAGGAAGTTAAAATAGGAATTAGTTGCGTTTCTAATGACTTTTAAATAAATGGAATCGGATCTGAACTCCAAAAGATATTTATAATTAAAATAATAGGCAAAATAATATATATATATATATATATATATATATATATACATATATATACATATATATAAATATAAATATATATATATATATATATATATATATTCATTTTGCCTATTATATTATATTATATTATATTATATTATATTATATTATATTATACAATTTTAAGTACGTGAGTAAAAAATTTTAAGACCTGTGGTAATTTTCATATGTGGTGTTTAATGGTATTCATGGTAATACAGGAGTAGAATAGCACAAGTTAGACCTTGCCCAATTTATATAAATTTTTTAACTTTATTTTTAAACACTTATATTTTTTCTTTGTTTATAAAATAAACAAATTTTTAACGCTTTTTTATGTTAATTAAATACACCTAATTAAAGGTATAATTAAAAACAAATGTTAATTTGTAACTTAAACATTACAAACCATAAAAAAACACAATTAATTTACTAATTTACAAACACATATACATAAAATATACAAATACACATATTTTTTTTACAATAAAACTAATATTAATTCTATCAACACTATTTACCCTTCATTTAAAATCCATTATTTTAATCACCATGATGATGATAATTTGCTTGTTTACTTGCAAACAAAGCTAATTGTCGCCAAAACTTTTGCATAAATTTACGAATTTAAAATAATAAATTCTCTTCTGATGCTGCTTCTAACTATTAGATACAAAAAAAAAAAAAAAAAAAAACACACATACACACATACTCTCTCTAAAAGAAACATATACACACATGCAAACGTATATGCCTTAAAACCCTTCCATTGTATTTACTTATTCCTTTCATTTTAGAAAACTATTTTTTCGAAGAGCGTGTTTTAAGGAAATGAGTGAAAATGATTATTTTCGGGTTGATTAGAAAAAGTTTTATGTTCTTGCTCCTTTTTTTATCTCTATTCGCTAAGTGTTTTAGTTTAACAACAGTATGAGATTTTAGTTCGAGCATATAGGGGGAGTCCTGATGATTAAGTGTAAATCCCCCATTAGGACAATGACACGTTTGGTAAAAAAGCAACAGTTTTTTTATTATATATTTTGTACAACTTTACTATATGCAGACTTTGTGCCACTTAAGGAATATGTTGTTTATTCAATGCGAATGTAAACGGGGAATAGAAAAAAAAAAAAACAATAACACACAGACATAGTTTAGTTTATAGAAAGAGTATTGAAACAAATCTAAATTAAAATATTTTAGTATAAAGCAGAAAAAGTAAAATAACACTGAAAACTATTGAAATTATTCTATATGTATGTGAAAAAATTTTGAAATTGCAAATTTCTACTAAAGGAGATTTGGTTAGCGAATACAAAAGGGTTAGCTGTAAAGAAGAGTAAATTAAAGTTAACGGTTGAGGGTGATGTAATGACTAAGTCATCAGCGTAACCATATGTACTGAAATTAATGTTATTAAGTTTATCTGAAATTTATCACATTGATGATCTGGCATAAAAATGTCACCTGGAATGAAATAAATAATGTAAGTATACGATGTATATGATATGCTAAGATGAGATCTAAACCTTCTATATAATAATATTTCTAAACATGGGTTCATTACAATGTTTGATTTGTAATTATAATATTTTTGAAAAAAATGGCTTCCTCATATTGTATAGTGTGTATATTCATCGCAGTATCCATCCAGCTTTCTCCTTCAACAGAGGCTAAAAACCGTCGTGTTCCACATCTAGTGGTGGAACAGTGGCACAGATTATTATCAGATGTAGAAATTCTGAAAGAGTAAATAATTTACATATTTCCTGACGAATAGTTGCCTTTAGTTTGGTTCTCAGTAAAAAATAAATAACAGAAAAAGAGCTGAAAAAGTAATGATTTTAAGGTCGTATAGTCATTGAAAGGAAGTACTTAATACTGAAAAAGAGCTTACAGAAATACTATTTTAATTAGTGAACATTTATTTTTTTAGAAATTATTAACCGTTTTTTTCCCTAAAAATTCATTTATTTTCACTTTTTTAGAAGTAATTATTAACAATTTCAAAAAGAAAAAAAGAAATGCAAAACGTGAACTTAGTTCTACTTTTGAAGTGATTAATTTTTTGGAAGAACTTTCTTGTTTTTTGCTGGGTCATTATGTAGACCTTTTATTAGTTTATATTTGTCTCAATATTCCAAGATAAATAATATGTTCAGGAGATCTACGGCATAGAAAATCAGAGGTTTTATTGACATGGTGTAGATTTTAATTGACCGGAAATACACTAATATCTCCTGGACCACACCTCCATTTTCCTAACATGATTAAAGTTACGCTTCCTCTATGGAAGTAAATTCTATTAATTCCCAAAATATTTCATAATTTTCCTTTACTTATACGTTTTATATAAAATCTTCTACCTAAAATTATAATTAAAGTGGTAGAAAAAATATGAGTAATGTCAGTTAATTATAAGAAGTACTCACAAGTATAATGTGGTTTACAGTTAATAAAAAGAAAAAAAACTTTTAATGCACTGCAACAAAGTCAAAAAAAAATTGGAAGCGTATGTTAACGACATATATTAAAAACCAAAATATGTGTAGAAAAATATATATATTTGTAGTTTTATAGGATTTTTGAGTAAAAAGATGTAAAAAGATGAAACCAACAAATATTTACTTGAAACAGGCTACAATCCAACCTGTGGCTACCATTATATTCAGTAAAAACAAACGTTCCTTTTTTTTCTAGTATATGGGATTTAAAAATGTTACTTTTTGTGCTCTTAAATCCTCACAAGCAAAATTATAATTTATAAATTTATTCAATTTATTAATTTATTAAATAATATAAAAATTAAATACGAAAATCGAGTAAATCAATAATAAATCAACCATTATCCGCCTACCACAAAAAACAGCACAATGGACGACCAAGCCTTACCTATAGTCAAAGGTGTGGCAGAAGAGCGACGCTGGAAAACATTGGACTCTTTAATTTCAAAATATAAATATGTTTTTAAATCCTTGCGCCGAATTTTGTCTAAACTTTGTTTTCTACCTTTTTTAGATTAATTCCTTCTATCTATACCTATGTTATAGAGGAATAAATCACTGTATAATATGTCTCTTTGAATCTGTCAGTATAAAATATTCCACATGTTTTTTAAAAGATCATTAGCACTTAAGTCGGCAATTCCATGTAATTTTATAGCACCTTCTCATGCTTCCTTCTTCACTAAAATTTGTAACGATGGGATGTGCAGCATAGCATCCAGGGAAATAGTGGAACAGGTATTCATAAATATTTATCGATTTTCGGGGTACCACATGTATGAGAGATATGATTGCAGATCTGGCTACATGTCCCCTGGGCCAAATGAAAGTGAATTGATTGTGATCATTTCTGCATAAAAACATTTTTTTATGCAGATATTTTAGTGCAATGTAAGTTACCAGCGTTATTATTGAGAATTTTTCAAAAGTCGCCAAAAAGAGGCCAACTATTTCAATACTTAAAAAACTCCTTAAAATTTGTTTATTTGTTAAAAAAGAAAAAACAAAAAATATTGTATTTTAAGAAAAACTACTGAAATTAATTATATTAAGAACAAAATAATTTATTTACAATAATTTATATTATTGAAAAATTAAGATTAATTCATAAAAATAGTTAATATTAAATACTTTTTTTTTTTTTGTTTTGTTAACTAAATTTTTTTACTTTTACTTCACTTCCAGTCTTCCAAATCCTCATCTATCGAATATAGTTCTGAAAGTGCGGATTCAAGTGTCGACCTTAAATCTTATGGATGATTTATTTTTTATTCATGATAGTTTAAAAAAAAATACGTTCCTACGAGGAACGTTATAAGGAAAACTAAAAATATAAATTAAGTATTCATCGCATCTATTTTATAATTTTCCCAATCCGGACCAAAAAGATTAGGTATTTCATATTTTATACTGTTATTCATAAACTTTGGCATTAGCTTTAGTTTCTAATAAAATAAATAAATAATTAATTTCAAACAACATAGATTTTCATCATTAAGCATATAGTCTTAAAAAGTTGCCATTTAGCTCCATTTTAAAAAAGCGGCCAAAAAAATAGCCAGATGGTTGAAAAAAGGACAATTGGCAACTAAAGTCGCCGAACAGTAATGCTGTATGTTACTATTCATCATCAGAATCTAGCACTCTATTATCTGGTTATTACACAATAAAATTTTCCTTTGATAATTTTAGAATAATTTCTAAGAAAGTAGAAACAAAACATCTCTTCTAGAAGAACTATTTATCTACATCTATATTCGAATATATGAGAATATATTTATGTATATAAAAAGATGCATTACTTTTTTATCGTTGAGGTAATCCAAAAAATATATATGTATAAACTTTTGTCTACAGACAAAATATGGTTTTAGCTATTTTGCTAAAAATTTTCATAAACATACACATTCAAACAACATATAACAAAGATTTATTCTCCAACACAAAAGAAGTACAACTCACACACAAACACTATTATACGAGTACTTATTGCCCTAGAGTAAAAGCAATTTATAGAAAAACAGATTTTATTTTGGCAACAAACTCACACAAATAGACAAACAAAAAGTAAGTAACTACCTTTTTCTATGAATAAAGTTGTTTTTATTTTTAGTGTCTCTATATGTATAAATGCATGTTTAAAAGTTTGTGTGCATGTATTCACATGTTTATGCGGGTATTCACGTGTTTTTTATACTCATATATGTATAGTATTCATGTGTTTGTGTCGCAAAAGTTTTAAATTAAATTGTTTTACTACGCAAAAGTTGTCCTTATTTTTCGATTACCTTCTTTTAGTTTTTTTTATTTATTTTTATTTTTTATTTTTTTGTTTTTTTTTTTTTTTTTTTTATTTTGCTGTTTATGTGCAGTTGTGAGAGTTATATTTTTTTAGTAAACATTTATTGCAGTTTTTATAAAATTTTATTATATGTCTTTTTTTTATATATATATTTTACGAAAATACTATTTTATAAGTTATTCTTATAAAAATTTTTTTAATAATGCAGCCAATTTTATATATAATGATTTTTGAATTTATTATTACCAACAGCAAATTGTTGAAAAATATACTGCAATTAGATTTTAATAAGATTATGCTCTATCATAAAAATTATTCTTTCCATTAAACTCTCTTATCTATTATCCCCTTTTTAAACGGAAGTAATGAAACCATTCCTTATCAATTCATTTAAAACTTTATAAATATTTCAATGATCAAAAATTAGTTTTAAATTACTAATAACAAAAATTAAATAGTTCAATAACTTCACAAAACAGCAACAGCGGCATTTATACGCCAAAAACTATTTGCTTTTGAAAGTCTATGCGGTAATGTGGTAATATTGGCATTTAAGCTTACCTTTAAGGCATAACTTATATCCAAACACATGCAAATATAATCAGCAACATATAAAGGTCTCTCTCATAGTGTCATATATTGAAATTTGTTGTTTCTTTTCTAAAATATTACTGAATACTGGTAGTTAGGCAACATAAGGAACACTAAATATTTTACATTGCAAAAATAGTATCATTCATACTTTTAACAGTTACAACAAAAATAGAAATTGGTAATGGAAAATCAAATCAACAATAATGTTGACTTTAGCTTTTTGTTTAAAATTTGTCAGGATTAGATAAAAAGTGTAAAACCACCCAAATCAATAATATGCTGCTTGCAAAAGAAATGTTGAGCATATTTACTCCACAGAAGGATATAGTAGTTTTAACAACAGTTTTATAAATTAAATGCCGCAATAAGCTACGAGTATTAATAAACCTTATATATAGATTATCGATGTCGACCATATTTCAAAATTCGTGGTGAATAGGCTGTAGTCGGGACTATAGTATGGACTGTAGTCAAGACTATAGTATAGACTGTAGTCAAGACTATAGTATAGACTGTAGTCAAGACTATAGTATAGACTGTAGTCAAGACTATAGTATAGACTGCAGTCAAGACTATAGTATAGACTGTAGTCAAAACTATAGTATAGACCGTAGTCAAGACTACAGTATAGACTGTAGTCAAGACTGTGGTATAGACTGTAGTCAAGACTATGGTATATACTGTAGTCAAGACTATGGTATAGACTGTAGTCAAGACTATAGTATATGCTGTAATCAAGACTATAGTATAGGCTGTAGTCAAGACTATAGTATCGATGGTAGTCAACACTATAAATTTTTCAAATATAATTCCTTTTTGATTAAGCATTTCTGGTTATTTTTCCTTATTTATAAGATAATTTTTAAATAATTTTCATAAACAGTTTCTATCGTTGATGAAGCATATTAAAAATAATTCTAGTTACTCGAAAAATATAGTTAATATTGGTCCATACGACGACGGATTACCAGGGGGACTGTTAGGCCCTGATATTAATTCCAATATCTGCTTCTTCCATTGGAAAAATAACTTCATTCATTTTATATTTTGGCAAAGATGTTTGAAATCTTCATAGCTGCTAAGATGGCCATAAATATTGGTTAATTACTTCATCTACCGATATGTGTTTTTCCATATTTTCGTTATATATATATATATATATATATATATATATATATATTTTTATTATATGGAGAAAAGAACACGAAACCGTCCAACCACATTTGGGATACGGTACCAACGAAAATAGTTCTACTTACAGTGAAGGTTTTTTTATATCTATGTTTATCTATACGCCGAATAAAACATATCGATCCTTAATATTAGTTTAGATACATAATTCTGTCAACCATTTCAAAAAAAAAAAAAAAATTAAATTATACCATCGTAATCCAAAATAGTTTTATTTTTTAAATTTGGGATAATTTTTTGATTTTTAATTTTTAAAATTAAAAATCTTGTAATTATATCAGTTACAAAATTCCCAAACCATTATGGAATGCAATTTCACGGACTTTCCGATTTTCCGGAAAATTGGGACAAAATTACTTCCTAGGATTCCAGGGTTCAGGATTAAAAATAATAATCGATCCATGTTGAACATTTGAGGGATGTGAGTCTATGGTTTTACGGATCTAAAACTGAAGAAAAAAATTTGATCTATTGATTCGCCAACTCGATTAAAAATTAACAAATTTTAAAATTTTCTTAGCATATTAAATTTATAAAAATTTATTTGAAAACTATTACTGATATTTAATATAATATAATATAGGGACTCCCTAAACAGCGCACCAAATAAAACAAAATAATAGACCTTGTTTTATAAAATCTATTTTATAACTCAGCGTTTTTATTATTTTCGCCTTAAATTCACTATATAATGATAAATTAATTAACAAAAACTCCAGAATTCCGTGGTTCAGGAATAAAAATAATAATCGGTCTATGTTGAACATTTGAGATATGTGAATCTATGGTTTGACGGATCTAAAACTGTAAAAAACAAAATCTGATCTACTGATTGATCAACTCGATTAAAAATTAATAAATTTTTAAATTTTCTTAAAAAATTAAATTTATAAAAATTTATTTGAAAACTTTTTATTTAATATAATATATAGGGACTTCCTAAACAGTGTACCAAATAAAATAAAATAAAATAAAATAATAAATTTAATAATATAAAACCTATTTTGCAATTCAGCGTTTTTATTATTTTCGCCTTAAATTCACTGTATAATAATAAATTAAATAATAAAAAAAAAGAAAATAAACAAACTTAATTTGAAAGCCATCAAATAAGTTCAATTTTATTTATTTATTTTTTTTTTTTTCAATAAAAATTTTTGAAACGAATTCTCGTTACAAAATCAGGCAGTAAGGTTTCTTGGAAAAATTAAAAAATGAGGATTTTTTTTTCTGATCATATTTCTGCAAAGTTTTTTTCAGTTATGTTATGTTATGTTTATGTTTATGAGCTGTTATATATTGATTTTATAACCAAATTCATGAATATATATACTTTTGACTTTAGCCTTTTGATGACAGATTAAAATCCATTTGTGTATATATAAAGAGACCCGGATGCATATAGCGTTAAACATTTTTTTTAGCTAGAATTTTATATATAATTCTGGTAAAAAATACGCGTTATATCAAAACCTACTGAGACATTCAAATAAAGTTTATGATATTTTTAATGCCTCATAGTATTAGTATTTTAGGGTTTCCTAGTAAAATTAAATCGATCGACGTTTATTTATTTCTCCATATATTATACGAAAATATATTTTATTAAAATTTATTACAAAGAAATTCTATTTAATATTGTGATTCTTTTTTTAACAAAAATAATTTTGTTTGGTCCATAAAATTTTTAACTTTCAAAATTTTTTGATGGGCTTCTACATTTCCATTAAGCACCACATATTATGATAATTATTGTCAATTCCGTACTGTACAAGCTATGTGCCTTAGCAAAATCTGTTTTTTGCTGTCTGTGTCTCGTTTTCAACTATCAACGACAATTGACGTAAATTTATTATCCCGATCAAATTTATTTATCACCGTTTCTACATCTATATATGCAAGATTTGTACAAATTGCATTATGCTATGTGAAAATAAAAAAAAAAGTAGTACAAATTTTGCATAATTTTCTAAAAATTCATACATTTTTTTATTAAATTTATTTCTAATGCTCCTTCTATTTTATTGTGGAAAGTAAGAAAAGCTAAATTCATACATTAATCCATGCTATTTTATATGAAATTGTGAATGGGCCTCGCAAAGATTTTCAAAACTTTGCGACTAATTACTATGCTGACTATTTCGGGCACATCAACGCAAAATATTCATAATTATAAAAAAAATTTATTCCGTAGATGCGCACAAAAACCAAAAATTTTAATTTAAAATTTTAATTTAAAAATTTTGTCATCAAGATCTGACTACCCTTTATGAAATTGTAGAAAGTTTGCATAACAACAAAGAAGATGTAGAATTTATCCACGAAATCCGATTAGTTTGTATAAAATCGCGTGAGATCAAAAAAGAAAAAAATTTAGCCCTTTTGCTAAGTTTTTAAATTTTGAACAACAATCAAAATGAAACCTATGGTGCTAAATTTCCGTCCAATATAACTAATAGAGGGCAGAAATCAAGCCTTGTGAGTTCAAATCTGTAAACCGTTTGTTTAAAAAAGTATCACCATAAAATTGACTAAGGATTTAAGCCAATTTCAGCCAGGTCAAAAGTTTTTGATAAAGGCTAATTCAAAAAATCTCAGCCGACAAGCATTTTTACCGAAAATCTCACAGAGATTATAAAATAGTAAGCCTTTATGTACTTGATAGTTTAATGTTGAATTTTATAGTAAACAAAACAATTTTAAATAAACTTAAAGAAAAATTAAAATTTGTGTATTCACAATTGTATGGATGCATTTTTAATTTGGAAATATTTGTTAATGAAAGGAATATTTTTTTAAATGCTGACTGAGTTACTTAAAAAGTATCCTTTTATATGCTTTTAAAATTATATAAATCCGTCAATAAGTTCTAAAGATATAAATATTTAAATTTGCATACTTTTTATACTTTGTTAGCTTTTATAGAATCTTTAATCGTTTTTTCATTTTTATATGAAAAAAGTGGCATATGTGTTTTGGAGTATTTTATAATACATAGTAGATTTGTGCGTCCCAAAAATTTTTGATTCTTTCTTTAATGTAAAGAAATATGTTAAAAAATCAAAATTTTTAAATAGCATATTTATTTAAAATGCATTTTAAAGTTACAGTTGCATGTATTTTTCAAAAATCTTACTTTTTTGAAATGTTAGTATTAAAACCTATATAAGCAGAATTCAAACGCCGTTTAAATCATTAAACTTACAAAGCTTTGCCGGAGATATTGGTTTTTAAATTTACATACTTTAGAATTTTTTTTTTGCTTTTGAGAAAGTGCAAAAATGAAACAAAACCGCGATTTCACGAAATTGAAAACTGATATTGATAAATGGCTTATTGGAGCATTCCTACATCCAGTCTTGCACTCTCTTGCAGCTAAATTATATGTAGAATAATACAAAATGGTATAAGTAGAATTTTTTTTGCTGGTTTTGGCAAAATAGTTAAAAGCTTAGATAAAGCAAAAATCTAAAATTTATATGTTGACATTTTTAAAAATTAATAACCTAAGTTGCACTTGATAAATAATGAGCATATCGTTCAAATAAAGAAATAGAAGATTAAAAATATATAACCATTTGAAAATTATGCTCTCCTAAATATTAAAAGTTTTTCTATCAAAAATAATTTTTTTATTCTGATTAAATTTACCTGAATTGAAAATATCTTTGTAACCCAAAAGGATACAACAAACTAAAAACAGGTTTAGAAAATTTTTGATCACTCACATCCCAAAAAAGTACATAGTGCGGTGGTTGGGAATGTAGCGTTAAAACTTTTCCTAATGTTGGTATCTACATATTTATGCGAAACAAGTTTTTTTTTATCCTACAGTTCATAGAATCCAAATTTAAATCACGTTTGAATGTGAAAAATTAAGTAAAAAATTTCTTTCAGTAATTTTTCTCAATGTTAAAAAATAAGTAGAAATAAAGATATTTTATTACATTTACTGCCTCAATCAAAACTTTAAATTTCCAACAATTTTATTGATAAGGAGTTTATAAATTAAAAATTTTTATTATGAATGAGGCCTTTAATATTTTCTAATTATTTATGAGCTTTAAACGATTCATTGTTTTTGTATTTTATAAATAAATGAATTTTGCTAACGCAATTTTATTTAAAATAAATTCCTTTAGAGTTTTTACTCTTTTTCATTTCTACTTTACTAAAAATCAAAATGTGCCAAGGGGTCCGCGAAAAAACAAATATTTCTTTCTAAAAGATCCGTGAAGCATTAAGAGGTGGAAACTCCTGATCTAGTCCACATTATATGCATATGTTACAAAATCTAATATGAATTTATAATACGCTTCCCTTAGTTGAAGGTGAAGAAGTACAAAAATCAAAAATATACACACATCAAGACATTTCTATCAAATCATAACATAAAAGTTCAAAACCTTGACATAATACGAGTACTCGTCTAAATATTTTTACAAACATATATACATACATACATATATACATACATACATACAAAATACATACATAGATACATACATGCATACATTCATACATACATATATATATATATATACATACATACATACATATGTTTGTCTAAAAACCTACAATAACATGATATTAACAAACGTCAGTCATTCCGTCAGCTAAACAGTTACAGTTATTTTGTCAAAAAGTCAGTCGTTTCAATAACAATAACAATATTTTGCATACAAACTCATAGTTTCATTCACTCACTCACTCATATTCCTGCAGAGAACAAAATATTAGTAAAAGTATCATTATGGCCATCAGCGTTAGCATATATATTGGCGGTCGCCAGCGGCTGGAAGTAATCTGCTCATATATATACTATATATAATATTTACATTGGGAAAATATGGGCGTAATATGTTGAAAATGAGTTGCAAAATTTGCATTTAAATTAAAACGTGAAAAAAATTATAAAACACAACAACATTGATGAAAAACTAATACCGGGATATAAGTATGTATTGTACAAATAGCAAAGCATTACATATGTATGATCACACGAGGGTGATTATGGTAGAAAAGGAAATTTAAAAGTTTTAGTGAATTGTTATGCACTAATTATAAGATTGGGGAAAATTAAACTTAAATTAAAGTCATTTTCCAACCTCGTATAGCTAAAGTACATAAAAAAATATTCCTACTCCTGTATATTGTATGAAATTTTACTGCATACAAGTGGAATGAGTTTTAAATAGGCTCAATACATTTATATGATTTCGCACACTAATCTTAATACATTTTATGCTTCAATACATTCCGTTACATACATAGCCACATTTAAGCACACACACATACGCCGAGAAACGCATATAAATAAATATAAAAATATTTAACGATTAGTTGTGTTAGTGTAAAATGGCGTAGTGACGGCTGCTTTATTTCTAAATAATTTTTTCCCTAAAGTTGTTGCTTGCCACGGTGATGCTGGTGATGATGTTGGCTGGCATTGCTGCCACCAATACTAATGCATACCATCACGGAAGTGGTTCTTTTTGCATATCAAAGTTTGTGGTTTCACATATAAAATCATGTAGGGAATAAAGTTTTCTCATTCAATTCTCTTTTATGTTTTTTGTTTGTTAGCGATTCGCATACATTATGAGAAATCATTCAATTTGTAATTATTTATGTGCTGAAATGTTAAGCCATAAAAAAAGCACAAAATACCTTTCTAAGTGGAAATAACCACATCAGGTAGAAAGCATATTAAATGTTGAAATTTATTTTCAAAAGTAATAAGTTGTATTGCTTATATAGACTTTTGAATTTGAAACCCCAAAGGTAGCTATAATAATTAGAATAAATATTACTTTTTTATAACAAGAGCAGAATATTATCTTGCTAGGTGAATACTTGGAATATATTTATGTCGACTGGCAAACAATTTCTGTTAATATAAAAATATTTATAAATAATGACTAACTTGAGTCATAGCCCAGATAGAAATTTTGTCCTAATGCATAAATTCATGTTTTTTTTGTGATATTAAAATATTTACAATGTTTTTCTCCCATATATGAAAATTTTGGTGGAAGTTTTAATTTTTTATAAATCCATAAATATTAGATAATATTAAAAATCGCTTTTTATACGAAAATTTTGATAATTTTATAAACCATTGGCACATTTTCTAAACACGATAGCTTCATAAAATTCTTCAATAATTTAATTGTGTTGTTAAAGAGATCCTATAAAAATTATATTATTATAATCCGAATTTGTTGGATGTCTTGAATACTCGAAACTGCGCAAATTTTCTAATCGAAAAATTAGAGAAAATATAAATTTTGAAAATCTCGTCCACAATATAATTTAACACTGGTCAATGGCACATTGATTGAACGCAAGTTAGCCTATTTCTATAAAAAAAACTCTAATTTGTTGAACCCCAAAAGTAAACGAGTTTGAAGAAATGAAATGGAAAAATGTATCTCTTTTTAACTATAAGTGCAAAAAGGCTAATATTACTAAACCACTTACACTAGAAATATTAATTTTGTACTGTAAGTTAATTCCCTCCTACCAGCGTTACCGTTTAGCGTCTTTAGTCGCCAATTGTTCCTTTTTCAATCAACTGGCCACTTTTGGCCTAAAATGGAACTTAATGGCGACTTTTTAAGACTATGTGCTAGATGACGAGGAACTAAGTTGTTTAAAATATCTCGATCCATTAAGACCACTCAAAAATGGTATGTTGACTATTTATTTCATTATGATTTGGTGATCCAAAATATACCTACGCGTACGTTCATATCTTCAAAATTTCATCAATATTAACAAAAGTCGAAAGGCCGTATCATCAACATCATAAACGAAACAGCCTTAAAATTAGTTTCATATAAGAAAATTTTGATTTTGAGAGTATTTTATGCTTTATCAATTTTTGTTTTAAGTCAATAACTAAAAAATTTTACGTAATGCTTAATTTTAAAGCAAAAGAAAATTAAAAAAGTGGTTACTGCCTTTTGCATTTTCATTATGCTTTTTGCTTCTGCTGCAAAAAATTAAGAAATGTGATTACGGCCTTTTGTATTTTAGATCAGTATTAAAAGCATATCATTACTTAAAAGCAAATTGTCCAACAGATTTAAGGCAACACTTGTGAATCCATTTTTTAAGTCATAACTTTGTTAGACTTGGATTTGTAAGATTGTAGTCCGAGTGAGTATAAAAGTTTAGTTAGTAAGAAGAGAATTTTATGTTAACTATTTGTGTGGATAAAATTTTTATGAATAAATTATTTTGTTATTAATAGAATTTAGTAGTTTTTCTTAAAATACAAAATCTTTTCTGGTTTTTGTTTTTATGAAAAAAACTAATTTTGAGGAGGTTTTGAGGTATTGAAGCAATTGGCCCCTTTTTTTAGAAAATTCACTTTTTTGCACACTTTTTAAAAACTCTCAGTGGTATTTTGTTATTAATAGAATATATTATTTTTTCTTAAAATACAATATCTTTTCTGGTTTTTGTTTTTATGAAATAAACAAATTTTGAGAATCATTTTAGATATTGAAGCAATTGGCCCCTTTTTTAGAAAATTACCTATTTGGACACTTTTTAAAAACTCTTAGCGATAACGCTGTCTTCTACATTTTTGGAAATTTGAAATCTGCTACAACCTGGCAAAACGACCAATTCTGAATTCTATTGTTCGAAACGTTTTAATGAATCAGTCAAGAAAGTGCGACCAAAATAGGGCAGTAATTTACTGCACTTGGCTGGGAAACTTTGGTGCACCCACCAATGGCTCGAATATTACACCGCCTCGCTACCGCTCAAAATCACTTGGCCAAGTTTTTCGCCGATAAATCACAGAAGTTCTTCAGTGAGGGAATTATGAAGCTACCCAAAAAATGACAAAAGGTCATAGATAAAAAATAATGATGTATATATATACCTGCATGAAATTGATTTCAAATAAAAATCTTTTAGTTCAAAAAATTTCGAAAAAAAAAGGTTACTAATATATAGGGGAAAGTGATGGCATTATAACATATGGGGTAATGAAAAAAATTTTACTTTTTTCGCGTATTTTTATTTTTTGTAAAGAAAATTACTGGTGAATGGTTGTCATTATTGCAATACATTTATAAATTATATTTAATCAACGAAACTTCTGATATTATGGCTCTTCGAGCGCAAACAAATAAAATATATTAAAAATGTTTTTTTAGTGCTCATGTTTCTGAGGAGTAGATTAAAATCAAGTACATCTTTAAATCGGTGATTATAAAATTAAATACTTTATTTTACATTAGAACCAACATGTACCATTATGTTGGTTTATTAAAGGAAGAAAATCTGGATTTAAAAATTGCGAAAATAAAGATGCTGTAAAAATACACACTTCGTAAGACGAAACTAAATTAAAGCTCAACTTTTCCAAATGAGAGAAATAACTAACAATTTTTATAAATTGTATTTTATTATTTTCTATCAGTTTTATCACTTATTATCTATCTCTTTTCATCACATACTTGAATTTTGATATTCGAGTGGTCTCGTAAATATAAAAATTATTTAAAAAATTTAATGAACACTAAATTAACTTAAAATTGCCATTTTTATATTTTCTATTTTATCCAAAAATAGTTGATATGAAAAAATGCTGAAAAGACAAATGAATCCTATTTTTTTTATTCAAAAAGTTCGACAATAATCCATTATATATAACAGATATGTTGCAGTATTCAAAAGTTTATTAGTTGGTATTTCATTGAAGTTAGATTAAATTATGCTGCACTTTACCCCAATCTCACCTATTTATTTTTTATTTTATATTGCAATACAATTACAAATTATATTCGAAGATAATTAGCCGAGCAGAGTAAAGTAGACTATTAGCCGGTTGTAGTGAAATAGTCTAGAGTTTCTGGCGGGAATCGAACTCACAACTCCCACGCTGATAGAATAGCTCACTACCAACCTGCCTATCGGGATACCCAAACATACACTTTGAAATAAATACGAAATGTGAAATGTTGTTTAAACAAAAAACTTATATATATTATAAACTTTTAATCTTATTTCAAAATTGTTAATTTATTCAAATGGAGATAGCGAAGCATGCAGAGTATAAATTGCCAAGAGTTTTAAATATTTGCAAGTTAGAGGAGCGCTACAAAACTTATACATGAATACCCCTCTGCTACGATTATGAGAACCAAGTTTTATGTAAATCGAACCAGCAGATTAGAAATTAGAAATTTATTTGACTGTGGAATGTGAATGTTTGCAAAGTGATATACTTCGTCACCATTATTATATTTAGTTTTGCTTGACTATATTTTTCCATAGTAAAAAATACGATCGCTTTTATTTTATGATATTTTCGTTGAATATATGAAAAGAAAAGAGTTTTTTATAGCTTGAGTCACTTGCTCAAATTTCTCTTTCTAACATACATATTATTTATATTTGTTTATATGTAAGTGAAAGTAAAAATATGTATACATATAATTTTTCAAATATGTTCTTAATATTATCGTTATTATTCTTCATGTTATGGCTCATATTTGTAATTAATTTCGTATAAAATTTAAATCTGTCTCTGTCTTATTCTTTCTTCAGCTCTAATTCTCATAAAGTCGACAACACTTCTTTAGTAATTGTTATGTTGATATTGCTGCCGCTGCTGCCACTAATGTTGCTGTTGTTTTTGTTATTGTTAAGCTCTGTTAGTTGTTAATTACTTTCATTAAATACTGCTCAACTGCAGTTGAAATTGAATTTACTTTTAATTAAAAATTCACAAAAAGATGTTTTTCTTGGCAGTAACATCAGTTTCAACAAAACTAATGCAACGTTTTATACACACCATACTTATACAATGTGACAACTAAATTCGTATGTATTAGTTTGTAAGTATTGGTAAGTTAAGTCTAGTGAAGAGTACCAGGCAATTTCTTATTCTTATTTCAATATTATTATTTTTTATTTTTTGCTCAAATTACTGCAACAATAGCATTGTGATGGCACGTTAATTTCTTTAAGTTATGGCGCAGCACAAACAACTTCTTGTGTTGCAGCAAATAATTGTAAAATGTTAATGTCTATATGTATGAGTGTAATAATGTATATGTGTCTTAACAAGATAGTGTCTGGTGATATTTCTTTCATTTTGACGCTTTTAATGTATGGAGTACAAAATTGCGTGGCAATGGCATTGGCAATTAGACAATAGTTTTACTTGCATTTCATTTTTCTTGTTCTTTATTTGCCTTTCTTATACACAAAAAATAAAAAGACGGAACCACCGGACAAACAGAAAATTTCTGTGGAAGGAACTTGTGAAGATATTTAGGTTCAGCTTTACCATAAGAATTTAATATTTGGAATAGTCTATTTAAATCAAAACGAATAGACACGAACTTGAACATTACATAATTATTTATTTAATTTGAGATACCAGAAAAGAGTACAAATATGCTCTTCATGAAAATCCCGGATTCAAAGTATAGCAAAATATATAACAATCTCATTAATCGAATATGAACCGAAGATAAAGATAAACAATTAAGAATGTTGTATTAAGCCTGTCGGAATCTATATACCCACCATCTGCAGCTTTTTAAAATTTCACTTTATATGGAAGATGGGCAGTAAAGGGGGCATACCACGCTTTTTTTGCTTAATACTCGTAGTTTATATTGGTCTTTGAACTATTTGTTCAAAATTTCGTTGATGTACAGGCTTTATTTTTGTAAAAGATATCGGCCGAAAATGTAAACTAGAGTTACGACGGACACGCTGTTTTTCTAGTATTTGTTCCATAACATTTTTGTTTGTACACTAATTTTTCTCACAACCTTATATAGGAAAATATTTGAGGCAAATTTCGTCCTCCTATGATGTCCGGCCCGAGCCTTATCCTGCCTTCAACAGACAGATTGACGGATATGCTTAGATCGCTTCGATTTTCACGAGACCCAGAATATATATATATATATTTATTTTATGGTATCTCAGATGATTATTTCGACATATTGCACACGGAGTGATGAAACTCAATATACCTCCCATTATTTTTTGATGGTGGGTATAAAAATGCACGCAGAACTATTAGTACCAAAGCCAAAAAGAAAAAAATCTATAGTAACTCAATCGACTCTTGCTCGAAGAAACTTAATTCAATTCTATACTGAAAATTAAAATTTTATAAGAAAATTAGAATGGCCAGAACCAGGGTTTTTGCAGAAAATTTTTAAAAAGCATCCAAAAAGGATTTTAAAAAATAAAGTCGCCAAAAAAGGAACTTTTTGAAAAAAAATCATAAAATAACTTCTCAAAATTTGTTTATTTGATAAAAACAAAAATAAAAAATATTGTATTTTAAGAAAAGCTACCAAATTCAATTTTACTAATAACAAAATAATTTATTTATAATAATTTTTATTATTGCAAGAATAAGGATTTATTCATTTAAATTCTGTTTTTATTGACTTTGTACCAGGTCTTCATTCAGACCCCAGACAAAGTAAAATTATAAGTTAAGATATAAATATTCAGAAAATCTATTTTTATAAATTTCGTTGTCTGATCCAAAAAGAGTCGGCATTTGATGTTTTAAATAGTTGTTCATTAACTTTATCATTAGCTTTAGATTTTAACAGTTTCAGTTCATTTATTCATTGTGAAATAAAATAATTAAATGGGTAGAGATATTTCAAACAACTTAATTTCTCTTCATTTAGCATATAGTCTTAAAAAGTCGTCATTTAATTCCACTTATAAAAAAAAAGGATAAAAGAGTGGCCAGGTGGTTGCAAAGGGGCACTTGGTAACGTTGGTTAGAACCGAAAGGGCGAACATCTGTTATTACCCATATTTCTCATTAAAAATTGAAAATGGAAAATTAAAACTACATAATATAAGCACTAGAGGCAAAATAATTAAAACGTGTGATCACTTATATATACTTCCCATCAGAATTCGATTTTTAAATAGAAAATTTAAATTCCCTTTTGTAAGGAAACTAGAAACTCTAAAGGCAAGAGGGCGAAATTTTGAGATCACTTATATTTCCCATCGGAAATCGATTTTTGTATGGAAAATTAAAATTCCATTTTATAAGGAAACGAGAAAGGAGTTCTAAATCTGTAACCATTTAATAAAATTTGGTTTTATAGGGAAACTAGAGGCGCTCGAGCCAAGAGGACAAAAATCTGTGATATCTTATATTTTTCAATAGAAATAAATTTTTTTTATGGAGAATTAAAAATTCATTTTATAAAAAAACTAGGGGCTAAACTTAAAAATTAAGTTGAATTGTATAAGAAAACCAGAGGGAAAAACGTATAATGTTATAACGTTAAAGTTGTATTTTTGAACAAAAGAAAATGTAAATAAAAAAATCAGTGGGCTAGTGAGGCAGTCTAGTAATCTAGGGGTTGCGGTTCCCTTCGGTTAAAGTTATGGAATAATTTGTAATTGTGTTAGTAATTAATAAATGAAATAAATAAAAAAATGTGTATAAAAGTGTACATTTTTCATGGAACCAAAAATTGCTTTCGATAAGTGAACTCAATATCTAGTCTATAAATTCTGTAGCAATTCTTACCATTTAGTTTTAGATTTAAATCTTAACACAGTACATTCCAACAGCACCTTTGTTTTGCTTCAACATCATCTCATGGCAGCAGGAAGCGGGTGTTTTGTTTATTGCTTTTATTGTCTTTAAGAGATTCAACTTTTTCTATTTGTTCGTATTTTTGTTTTCTGATTCATTTATTCATTTCCATCGGTTGGGTAGATTTGTTGTCGCACTGATTGGTGCCGCATTGGCGGCAAAGTTTTTTAAATTTAACTGAAGTACTTCGATGACTACGTTTTTTTTTTCTTCTAAAGCGCCTTTGTTTTGTTTCATTTTAGCTCTTATTTCTGTTTGGGCTGCTGTTGTTGCACTATTTTTACTACTTATAACCAGCAGCAACAACTGAAAGCAGAAGTTGTCATTTAAAGGAGTTTTATTCAAGTGTATTTACAATTTAAATCTACTATTTTTTATGTCTTGAATAATTGTGAGTTTGTCTTTGTTTTATTTTTAGTGACTTCAATGGAAGAAAATCCTCTTCACTATGAGAGCTAGGATTTTTTTTATTTTTTCTATAACCAGTGTTGCCAGGAGGTGAGAAAAAAAGAGACTAAATTGTACTTTAAAGAAAGGTCAAAAAAGGCTAAATGCTCAAAAAAAAAAATAAGGCCAGAAAAAAGTTCATTATTTATTTTTTTATTAAAAAATTTATTTTTTCTCTTTCTCATTAGACTTTGATATTTTTTTAAGATATATTGGCTGCCAGCAAAATGACCCAATGAAAAATAGCTCACAAACTGCTCATACAAAGTTTGGTTATATTTCGTGTATAAAATGACTCAATTTTTTTTTGAATTGTAATTAATTTTTGACTTTCTGTTTTTACAAAAATTTTATAAATTATATTCATAAATAGTTTTTATGGTTAAAGAAGTTTATTAAAAAATAATTATACTAATTAATTGAGTAAGGCTATATGGTGAATTAAGATATATTTGAATTAGAAAATGAAATAAATAAAAATAATATCGATATTTTGTGCGAATTAATACAAAAAAATGCTTAAGAGAATGATTCTGTAAAAATAAAATTAATAAAAGCAAATAATGCTAAAATTTTAGCATTTTTAAGGCAATTTTAAGAATCAATAAAGGTTAGAAAAAAGCCTTGGAGCTAAAACTAAAATTTTATGGATAAAAGCAAAATAAAAAGGCTAGATTTAGTTTTAAAAAGGCTAAACTGGCAACACTGTCTATTACTTAGGGAAAATATTCAGATTCACAAATGTTTTTTTTTTTTATAAATATTAGTTGCTCCTGTATTGAGCTTTGTGGGAGACAAATAAACAAACAAACGTTTGACAAAAGGAAATCAAAAACAACTAAAACTGGAAAATGTTTGTGTCTGTCGTTTTTTTTTTTCGTGTTTGGTATCGTTTTGTAGGCGGATTTAAATGTGTTTGTAATTAGTTTTATGTTGTTGTTGATATAAATGTTATTATTGCTATTGTTTTATGTTTCAACTTTTTTTTTTATATTTAAATTATCTAGTCAAATTTTATAATTATTTTTAGATACAATGGGAAACAAATGTGTTATCTTGAATTTGGTAATGTAAATGTAAAACTTTCTTAAAATAGTATTTTTCATAGATAATAAAATTATCCTATCAAAGATAAAATTAAATCTGAATTTTAAATTCTAGTTATTTAACAATAATTGCAAGTCACTGTAATAATACTTGTGCCAGTTAATAACCCTTCTCCTTACAAAAACTTATTGTCCATTACTCTTTCCCTATTGCCTTATATACATTAATGTTTTCTTAACTTTCTGACTGTCTGGAAATAACACTTCATGTTAGTAAAAAACAAGTTATATGTGTAGAGAACCCAAATAACATTCCTACTACCATAAGAATTGTCTAATTATTGTTAAGTTACACAACAATTTGCATAATTAGTATTTTGCTCGAGAATGTCACTAATAAAGTGTTTTTGCATTTTTGCTACTTAAAAATCTTGGCATGAAATCTGCTTAATATTTATTCAACACTTACCTACCGTATTGCATACTATATTTTATGAAAGTTATAAAGACAGACACTCTTCAGATTTTCCTATTGTTTTGTGAGAATATTTATTATTTAAATAAAGAAAAATATTTAAATGTTATGCTGTTTTTTTTTTTATTTTAATCCTTTTTCAAACAAAATTCGAAAATAATAACAATAATGTTAAGCAGATATGCATAACGCAAAGAAACTTTTTTATATATTAACAATATTCTTGTTTCAATTTGTTATTTAAATTAATTCTTTTCTTATTTATGGTTTATAAATTCTGAAAATATAAAAATTATAAAACACAAAAATGTCTTCAAATTTTTTCATTTGTTTATCAAAAAATTATCTGGTTCAATAATTATTTGGAGCATTATTTCGGAGCATATCACATATTTTCTTGTCAATAAAGCTTTAAAAAACTTTAAATGTTAAACGAGAGAATTATCGTATAATATTTAGCAGTCGCTGTAATGGTCAACTTTTTTCCAGTATGGAGTAATTCAATTTTAAAGCAAGTATATCGATAAGGCTCTCCACCAGAATAATATAAAAAATTAAATATGGAATTTTTTTAATATAGACTGTTGGCCAAACTAATGTTCTAAATCATACTCTTACTATTTACTTCATAATAATTGAATTCTAGGTGCATAATGGGATACTTTTTTGGTATCCAGGTATTTTTCGTCTAATATTATTTACTCGTAATTTAGTAAACAAAGGAAGTTTTTAAATTATCTTCATTTTGTGTTAGGGGAAAAAAATTTGTGTTCGTCGTAGATCTTGTGTGACAAAATAAAGCACTAAATGTTTTTAATTTGGTTTCCAATTTTAAAATTTGTTTATTAGATACTTTATAAATGCTCAGTTTTAATATGCTATTCATTAAATTCTATTTAAATTATTATTATATATGAAAAATAAGGATAGATTCGTTCATATTATTATGAAGTCTTCGACCACAATACAGATAGGTTTCTTGATTCCAGACATATATTTATCTTTAAAATGGAAAATGTTAGAACATTCCGTTCCATATCAATTTAGAATGAAAAGTAGAAGAAATCCTAAGACTACGAAGTAAAGTCCTAACGATATCGCGATTTTATCATCCCAAGAGATAAAAAGAATCAATTATAATTATTTGTACCCCTACTGTCAAGGGAAAGCTCCAACATACGAGTTTTAAAAGTACCTATTCTAAGCAAAATTCACTTCTACATGTTACTAATGTAATAAAGCGACTCATAATCGAAAAGTAATCGCTAAAGTCACAAAATCATTCTAAAATTAATTTATTTGAATGAGTGATTCATAGTTTTATTAGGTAATTCTAAAAACCTAAAAAAATTTTTGGAAAGGTCGAAATTTTAACTTTTTATAATAGCAGCTCGTATAAGTAATATTTTCTTAGAATTGGTACTTTTTAAAACAATTTGTTTGATTCTTGCTGGGTGCTTAGGGTAGCAATAATTAAAATTACTTCTTCCTTTATTTCTCCGGTTAAGTGAATGATTTTCCCTTAGCAATAATATTATACCATTATAATTTTATTTCGTAGTCTTAAGGTTTCTGCTTCTTCAATTTCTATTATTTTTCGCTTTAAATTGCGAAAATAAACTAAATAGTTCTTTTACTCTCACATTTTAAAATTTTGCATTCTGGGTACAAATATATTAATTTCATTTCATTTTCTCGAAGTGGAATCAATAAATTTTTCTGTATTTTGTTCGAAGACTTCACAATAATATGGGCGAATCTATCCTTAGAATAGAATATGAAAATTGAATATTTTTAAAGCTTTCCGTTTCGTAATAAAAAATTGGAACGCAAATTAAAGAATTTAGTAAAATGTCACTTTATTTTGTCGTACAAAATCCACGACTAACAAACATTTTTCTCCCACACATGAAATTCAGATAATTTAAAAACTTCTTTAGTTTATTAAATTAAACGACAAAAGCCTGGATACCAGAAAAGTATCCCAGAATGCGCCTAGAAGAAAATTATTATGAAGCAAACAGCAAGAGTAGGAAACCATAGCTTATTTTGTCCGACAGTGTACGTTTCTTAAGAAAAGTTTTAGAAAAAAAATATGTTCCAATTTTTTTTTTTTAATTTGTGTATGATATCTTAAAATATAAGTTTCGATAAATCGACTGTAAAAAAAAAGAACTATGTTGATATCTTTTATACAACAAAATTATTAATATATAAAAACATATCTATATTAATCACTTTCAAAGCTATAGAGTTGCACAGTTTTCAAAATAAAAATTAATAAATTTTGCTTACTTGTGTACCTTCCTCTACACATGCTCCGATTTTTATCCAAAGCAGGAACCAAGGCACAACATTTCTTAATCTTAAAATGGAGTTACTCTATAATATTATACGAAGCTAAAATTGTGGCAAGCACTATGTTTATTTTACATTAAAAAAAAATGTCTGAAAGCGTACATATATTTTGCAAT
The DNA here is from genome assembly GCA_932274085.1 of Protocalliphora azurea. Classification (NCBI taxonomy): domain Eukaryota; kingdom Metazoa; phylum Arthropoda; class Insecta; order Diptera; family Calliphoridae; genus Protocalliphora; species Protocalliphora azurea. The sequence continues at coordinate 80,081,809 of OW026523.1, read as the reverse complement.
TATAAATTTTGTATGTGGCCTTTTATCAAAAGTTTATAATTTTAGGACATATTTTTTTCTTTCTTTTTGACGGTACATTAAAATCCACTTGTAAGAGAGGTTAGACAAGAAGAAAGTCAATATATTATATGTTATCTTATATTCAAATTTTGTGGTGTCAAGACGGAAGATTAATCTTAATAAATTAATAATAAATTAATGAAGATTTCGGTAACAATATTAACGACAATGTCTTGAATGTGTCATTCATAAACGACGTTAAAGATAATAAGATTGACAATGTCTTCAATGCAGCCTTCGGTCGAATACTTTTGATGACAAAATTAGCGACAATGTGTTTAATAAAATAAAATTTAAGGATACAAGGAGGGCAACAAAGGTCAGGACATGAAACATATAGTCGTTTAACGACAAATTGAGAGACAAAATGTTTCATGTCGTCTTTTATTAACCTCAATTAACGACGAGAAGAGCGACAATAACTTAAAAGTAATCATACGTTGCCAACTTTTAATTTTTAAAAAACTCCAAAACTACGTAACAAAACGCATAATTTCTCTGAAGTGATTTATAATAATTTCCCAAAAATTTTTTCACAGTTTTCTCAAAAGTACGTTAAAGTTTTGAAAAGTACACAAATTTAAAAAAAAAAAAAAAATAAAAGATGTTTCCCAAAATTATTTCAACACAATATAGATGTTGAATGAAAGCTAAAAATCCCTGCAATATAACCGAAGCTTTTATATAAATATTTCTGAGCAAAATGTTAAGAAGACATCTTTTATATAAAGTATTATAATATTCTTAAAAATTGCGCATCTTTCGAGACTTTGAAGTACTTTTGAAAGAAAATTTGACATCCTAGAGAAAAACTGGGTACACAGTTTCACTATGGATGGTCTTTAGTTTTATCCATATAACGATGGTTTCACTTGTGACAACGATTGTTGCAGGCTGATATATATTTGAAAGTAAATAGTAAAAGGCAGCATTTTCAATAGATTATTTTCTAAAATTTTTGTGCTGCAACATTTAAATAAAAATAGTATTGTATTGGAGGGATTCTTAGCTTTCATTTGACACCCATACTGGGTTGATATAATATTAGTAAATATTTTATAATCTTTTTTTTTTAATGTATATCCTTTGGAACTTTCAAGTCCTTTTAAGAGGAAAGTTGAAATCCTGGATTGGAAAACTGAATACGTAGTTCCACTAAGTGTGGACTATATATCGATTTTTTTCACGCATGAAAATGACTGTCACACGGTGTAATTATAGGACACGGCCAAATTTATGGACAAACTAAAAATTTAAAAAAAATAAATATTATTTTTAAAAATTTTAATAATTAAAATAGATGATCACGACATTCGCAACCAGAGTTACCATTTGGCGACTTTAGTCGTCAATTGCCTCTTTTTCAATCACCTGGCCACTTTTTTGGCCTCTTTTTTAAAATGACACTAAATGGTGATTTTTTAAGACTATGCGATAAATGACGTAAAATTAAGTTGTTTGAAATATCTTGCCACATTATATATTAACTCCAAGGAAGAAATTAATTAACTTGAAATTGTTTCACAGTATAGTAAAGAATTTATAAATGAACTGAAACAGTTAAAAACCAAATCTAATGATAAAGTTTATGAACAACTATTTAAAACATCAAATGTTGAATCTTTTTGGATCGGATTTGAAAACTAATGAAAAATAAATTTTCCAACAGACTTAAGCTCGGTATCTGTCTACGCTTTCAGTCCTAAATTTGTTAGACGGAGATTTGTAAAGCTGGAGTTCTAGTGAAGACTTCCTACAAAAGTATAGAAGGTTAATAAAAAAAGAGAATTTTATGTTAACTATTTTTATGAGTAAATTTCTATTTTTGCTATAATAAAAAATATTATAAATAAACTATTTTGTTATTAATAAAACTGAGTTTAGTATTTTTTCTTAAAATACAATATTTTTGGTTTTCGTTTTTACACAAAAATAAGATGATTTGGCCCCTTTTTCAAAAAATTCCCTTTCTTGACGACTTTATTTTTTGAAATCCTCTTTTTGGACACTTTTTAAATTCGAAGGGTAACGCTGTTCGCAACTATAGCTTTTCACTTTGAAGCAATAAAAAATAACTGAAAGTATTAAGTAATCTTTCATTAAGTATAAATACGAAAGAACAAATTAAGGAATTCAATTAAAACTAATTAAGTACAAATGAAATAATAATAATAATAATAATAATAAAAGATATATCATTTTGTCGCAAGGTTTTTGTTGGAATATTTTCTTAATTATTTTTCGCATAATACAAATAGTTTTCAATAGTAAAAACCAATTATGAACTATTAAAATTTTTCAAATTTAGTGTCATTAAAACTTTTAAAAAACACTGAAAAAAGCACTAAAAACAGTGCTAGAATCACTGAGTTCACAACGCTGGCAATGTCTGAAATGTTTTCTTTTGTCAAACTTTTTTGGCCACTGTTTGAGTGACAAAATTTTTAATGTTATCTTATATAAAACTATATTAATGACAATCAAAAATGATTATTTTTATAAATTATTAATTGAGTCCATTGTACTTATTTCAAAATAATAGATAAAAATTTTTATTAATGAAAAAAAAAAATAATATTTACATATTACACTGGGGAACAGTCATTTTGCGATATGGAACTTAATTGCAAATTTTTCTAATTGTTTTCAATATTGTCTTCTGTGTTAATCCGGTATATAAGAATAAAAGTAAATTAACAATATTCATAAATGAAAAAAAATTATCCATTATTACTTTTAAACGTAAATATTTTAAATGTTAGTAAAATGAAATATTTTTTTATTATTAAAATAATAATAGTAAAAAGAATTACTCTGTTAAGGAAGTATTAAAATTATTATTATTTTTTAATTATTATTATTTTTTTTTTTTTAATTTACATTTACGTTTAAGACGAAATTTAAAAAACGATAAAAATCAACATTTTATATGCATGGTTATTTTTCTAAGCAAAATTTTTAATGAATTTAATATTTTAATTATGAAAATATTTCATTAAATTATTTTATTTTTAACTGATATTATCGTTCACTTCTAAGTAATGCTGTCATGTTGATCATGTATAAAATTTTATGTTGAATTTTAAATTTTTTACTTATTTTAAATTATATCGTAATCGGAATTTGTGAGACCCGAAATTTGATGTATTTTTTCCAAAAATATATCATTAACTTTAAACAGCTTTAAAAGCTGAACATTAAAAATCATGAATTAACTTCAAAAGAACTATCCAATTAACGAAAAGCGCCCGCACAGAGAAATAATATAGTTGCAGTGACCATAATCTAATAGCAGCATATTATGATTGGAACAAAGGTCGCTGCTAAAAATAGATATCTTGTCTATTTTTAATAAATGTATGATTATATTTTATCATATTGTGTCCGAATTTACGGTTCGTTTTTTCATATTATTATCCCATTCTATCAGGTTGTGATTTAATTTTATCATATTAATAATCAATGTTATCATATTATTACCCTTTCTATCATATTATTTATTATTATTATTCCATGTTATCATATTATTATGCCATCACTCCATAGTGTTATCTCATATCATATTATTATCATATTACGACTTCGTTTTATCATATTATTATTTCATTTTTTCGTATTATTATTATTCCGATTCATCCCATTATTATACCACTATATCATATTGTTATTCCTTGTAATCATATTATTGTCTTATCTTATCATATTATTGTCTTTCTTTATCATACTACGATTCATTTTAGTATATTTTAATTACATTTTATCATATTATTATTCCATCTTATCTATTCACATTCCATTGTATTATTATTCCATGTTATAATATAATCCCATCATATCATAAGATTATTCAATCTTATCATAATATGATTCAAATTTCTCATACTATTATTCCAACTTTTAATATATAAAAACAAAACTCATTAATCAAAAATGATTATTTTTATAAATTATTAATTGAGTCCATTGTACTTATTTCAAAATAATAGATAAAAATTTTTATTAATGAAAAAAAAAATAATATTTACATATTACACTGGGGAACAGTCATTTTGCGATATGGAACTTAATTGCAAATTTTTCTAATTTGAGGTCGCTGACTATAGTGAACCGTTTTCAAGTTATTCCAATATATGTAGTGAAATTGCCTAATTTTGGACATAGTGGTATATCTCGAAAAGTCGAGCTGATACCGAAAAATTTTGAACAAAGTTCCAGACCGCACAAAAAAAGTTTAATTTTGTTCCCTTGTATTATTTGTTCATTAATCAATTTTATTAATTTTTACCATCACACATATGTTGTGCAAGATACAAGATATTTTTTATTAAACTTGTCTACTTATATGAATTCATGTATAAACTAGATGAGAATTATAATGGAGGTGGAAAACAAACGTTAAAAACGAAATATATTCAAAAACGATGTTTTTTTCAACCATAAATGTAAAAAAATATTTATTTGTAACATTTTATTGTTATATGAATTATAATATTATTATGGTTTGAAAACAGAATATCATTTAAGAACGGGAAAAAAAAAATATTGATAATATTTAATGGTTGTAGAATTGACATATTTTTTTTAATAAAATTTTGTTTCTAGTAAAATCGTAAAATTTTTGTATTGAACTATATTAAAATTTTGATTGAATGCAAACATAGAATGACAAAACTAAAACAAAAACATTGTTAACATGTACACAGTATTATTAAAGTTAATGAAAATTAACACTCAGAACATAATATTGTTGTAGTGATAATGCCGTAACTATGTTTTTTCTCTTCGTGCAATGGTACAAACTGTAATATAATTTTCTTAGTTGTTAAACATTTTTATGATTTAATCTTTCACTGAATATACTGATGCTTTCGCTTAATTGTTTTCAAAACAAAATTATTCGAAATTTTTAATTTTTCTTCCAAATTGAACAGGGATTTTAGTAAAAGTCGTATACAGTTTGCACCTATAACAACAGACTTTACAACGACATACCAATAGTTTATTTCAGTACCGAAACAAAAAATGGATACCTAACTCAAAGGAAAAAATTAAGCAAAAATAAATTTGTTCTTAATAAAACTCTTATAAATCCAATGTAAATTTTCTTTAACTATACCTTTATTTATCTGATGTTCAATAAATATTAAGAACTCAAGTTACGTTGAAAATTTTTTAAAAGAGTGTGTATGCGTACGTTAGAGTTCTTACAAAAACTTCTTTTTCATTTTTGGAGGTGTGTTGCAAAAAGATGTACGTATTTATGTAGCTGTTTTCCTAAACATGTGCCTTTCAATTTGTAATACAATCTCTCTGTGCAAAAAAAAAAAAAAAAAAAAAAAAAAAAAAACAAAAAAAAAAAGGATGACAGTAAAAGATGTATGTGTATGTACTCAAATAAAATGAAACTTGTTTGTCGATAATTATAGGGCACTTTACTATACTCGTGCTAGAGGACGAGTAAGTTTTGAGTATTATTTGGATGTACATGTGTCAACGTTTCCTTATATTTTGGTTATATCCTTCAATATGCAAACGTACATACAAATTGTTTATGTTATGCATGTGTTTGATCTGATAACGTATCTACCTTTAATTTGCCTGTATTTTTCAACAAAAATTCTTCTCCTCTCAACCATATACTCTACATTTCTTTTGTTATAACATTTTCTGAGTAAAGGCAATGAATCAAGTGTCCTTTTTGCACACATTGCACTTTAATTACATTGACAACACCTATGAAAAAAAGTTGAAAATAAATCGAAATAAAACAAATGTTCAGAGCATCAATAAGGAGAATTCTATTATAGTTAAAACGAATCTTTTGCACTTTATACAACGAATTTTATGAGTATTCTGGGAAAACTTGTTTTTTGTTTGTAAAATTTCTTATTATTCTAATTTTATTAATTTCTAAGAAAGAATTTATTTTCAAAGAAATTTTATTATGTTTTTCCACATAAAAACTTAAATGTCTCATTGTTCTGTAATAGTCTTTTTTGACCCAACATAGCGTGCATATAACACCAACCTTAAATATACACATAAGTTTTATTACAATGTCCCCATTGAATAACCAGTGTAGACTATTTTGTTTTTCTTTTGCTCGAATTTTATTTTCTTCTCCTCATATTGATGATGTACCATAGATATGTTTTCATTTTATATGGATCTGTTATGAGCTTTTCTTTTCTTTCGTGTTGTTTTTATCCATTTCAGTTTCTTTATCAATAATGTTTTCTTTGCCATCCATGTATATGGCCACTGTAATTAAGCATACGTAGTACAACTACAATTGCAATAATACAAACAACAACTACAACATGTTTTGAATACATTTTTCTTACCAATTTTATCAGTAGTGCACACATACATACTTATAATCTTGGCATACCGTGTTGCATATGCTACTCATATGTTTCCTTTAAGCATAAATAAGGTAATTTTTGACTTTTTTACTTTCTTCTTGTAATATTTACATAATAATTTTCATACATGCAATTTTTACCTGTTTTATTTTTTTATATATAAAATCTTAAGGATTTCCTTGAGTTTTTTGCATGTTGTGGAATAAAATGTAAAAAAAATAATTTTAAAATATGCACACGAATTTTTTTTCTGAAGAGATGATTTCAAGGAAGGCTAAAAGAGTTCGCACATAAACACAAGTGATCAAGAGAATTAAAAAAAAAAATATAAAATTTTTGTAATAAAAAATTTTCTTTGTAATTAATTTGAATTTCAGAAAATTAACAATAATATATATATGAAAAGAGATGAACAACACAATTTTAAATTTTACCATGTAAATAGTTTTTTATTATCTGGCTGAATTTAAACTTGCTATTAAATTGATAAGTATTAAGAATAAAATTATTATCTTATACATTTCAATTAACACAGTTGCTTAATTTTATATCAAAATTTAATGATTATATGCAAGCAAAAATAAAAGAAATTGAAACCTTGCCGACAAATAAGAAAATGTATGCCTTAAAGTATGCTTTCATATTTTCATATTTAAACTTAAAAATTAATCTAATGTTTTTTTAAATTACAAAAATTTAAACACAAAATAAAACTATCATAGCAAGCGCTTCATCCTTAAAAAAACAATAACACTGATAACTTCTGATAACTACTAAATTTATATACATATGTTTTTATCTAGATCAGAGGCACGCAAAATGGTGCTCACGTGCAAATGCTGTTTTAAATTTTCATACCTACATGCCTTTACAAATTAGGAGTGCTGCCGGAAAAATTTTGCCCCAAGTCCCTAGCCGAAGCTAAAAATCCCCAATTTTATCCCCAAAATATTTTAATATAGAATTATCTTTTTCAAATTTAAAATGTATTGAAAATCTATAATAATCATTAAAAATGTTTTATAAAAAGAAATTTAACAAACATTATCTTTAAAAAAAATTTTCTACATAAAGAAAATATTACAAATATTTTTCTATAAAATACAAAAAGAAAATGTATTGAATTTTTCTATAAATTGAAAATTTACCTAAAGCCATGAGAGCTTAATTAGTTAAACTGTTTCATAGACAATTATGTTGGCAGTATTTATTTGGTTTTCCAAAAAAATTAATTGAAAATTTGTTTTTTATTTTGAAAAGCCAATGAAATTAATGTAATTATTCACTAAAAAAAATTAAGCCAAAAACTGTTAGTTTTCGTTTGGTATAAACGGCATATAAATAACAAATAATAATTTAATATTTTCTACACATAAGGCATGTGTAAAATGGTAGAAAAGTTCTATGGTAAAAAATATTTTTTCTATTCTACTGTATGAAGTGAAAACTGTAAAATATTGTCAATTTTAATTTTTATTATAAAAAATTTAAATAATTGTGTAAACATAAAAATAAAAGATGAGATTGAAAAATATATAAAATATTTAATTTGAAATCCTTAATGAAATGAAAACTTTACCTTGGCCAAATTTTGTGTTCAAATGGACACTTAACAATGAATATTAAGTATGTCAAATAATGTATTGAGTTTGAAATCCTATAACTAAATGTAAATGTTTCGTTATTTAAATATTTTCTAATATTTTTTAAAGTTCGAAAAGTTATATACGTTTGTCAAAAATTATAACAACCTTATGAGCTAGTAAAATTTTATTCACCTCATTCCAATTAAGAATTTGCTAACAAATTTACCCTTCTATCGTTTCACAAATCCAATATTTTCACTGTAAATAAATAAATTATTTAAAAAGAAAACTAACAAAAAATGTTTGCAAACATTAAAATTTATCGAAGTTTTTTAAAATTAAAAATTTTAGTAAATGGAATAAATTTATTATTTAATAAAAAATTCCCATATTTTACGAAAATCCCCAAATCCCTCCCCACGAAAATATATCCCCAAATGAAAGTTTAAATCCTCAATTTGGGGACAAATCCCCTCATTTACAAATTAGCAAAGTCAATCAGTTTCGATTGACCGACTTTGCCAATTTAGCGCTGTTGACGTTAGCAACCTGTGACAACCTAAAAGTCGCATATTTTTCTGTTAGCGGTTTATTTTTTTAAAGGCGCTAAATTGACGCATTTTACTAATAAAAAATAGTATCTTGGGGCTTCTTTGTGGAATGGTAGAAAATTATTTATTATTTTTTAGTAAATTATATGCAGATAAGACCTAAACAAAATTTTACTAGATCATAAGGCTTTTAAAAATAGTATATAAATTTTCAATGTTTTAAAATTGATAAAAAAAATCAATGTTGTAGAATATTTTCATAGAATATTAACATTAAATTTTATATGTCTTATGACTTCAACGCATTACATTCTTTAAAATACTTCATATTCATTATTATATGTCAATTCCAAAAATGGAGTGAGGTTTTCAGAAGGGTGCAATCAAAACATTTAAAATTTGTCTTTTTTTCTGCTAACACCTCTTTAATTTTTTAATGATAACATTTGAATTCGTCAATATTTTATAAAGTTTTAATTTCACACAACAGAAATAAAAATTTTTCTCACCAGAGAAATAACATTTACTACCTTATTATTTTTATTAATTTTCGAGTTCACCAAAAACTAAAACAATATATTAATTTCATTTTGAAATGCCATTTGAGGTGTCTATCCGTTTTCCCAATCCCATTAAATAAAGGATTTAATTGTAATTTTCCAGATTCTTCTAAACACGTTTTTGTTTATTTTAGGAATTGCATTATTTGGAATAAAATCAGGCTAATTAAATCAAAGATTTTGCATTAAAATTTCAAAAAATGTAATCGAAGACAACAGTTTTATAATTTTAATTGTTATAAAAAATCTGCCATGAATCAGGAATTTTAAATGTACATAAAATTTTACAGCTTACTTCTGTAATAAAAACACCAATTTTGAATTTAGTTCCAAATATTATTCACCATTTCTACTGAAGTTAAGATGTTTATAAAAATAACAAATATAGACTTTGTAATATTCAAGTTGTGTTAATGAAAGTCAGATTTTAATTTAAATAAGTGAAAATCAGAGTTACCGTTGAGAGTTTTTAAAAAGTGTTCCAAAAAGGGGATTTCAAAGAATAAAGTCGGCAGAAAAAAAGAATAAAAAAATAAAGTCTCCGAAAAAAGCGGTCAACTGTTTTAATACCTAAAAATCTAATTAAAATTTGCTTATTTGATAAAAACAATAACAAAAAATATTCTATTTTAATAAAAATTACTGAACTCAAATTTACTAATAACAAAATAATTTGCTTACAATAATTTTTATTATTATAAAGATAAAGATTCTTTCATAAAAATAGTTAAATCGATTTTATCGATATGAAATACTAAACATTTGTACTGTTCAGACTCTAGTCTTACAAAATCCCGTCTAATAAAGTTAGAACTGAAAGCATAGATTCAGAAAAGTTGACCATAAGTCTGTTGGAAAATTTATTTTTATTAGTGATAATCTAGAATAAAATAAGTTCCGCCATGGCATTGCTATGAACCAAAGTAAAAATATAAATTAGGTTGAAAGTATTCATCAAATCTATTTGATAATTTTCCTAATACGGTTCAAAAAGATTCCGCATTTGACATTTTAAATAGTTCTGCATAGACTTTATCATTAGCTTTAGTTTTTAACAGTTTCAATTCATTTATAAATTCTTCCGGGTCTCTTTTTACATCTCTATACTGTGAAGCAACCTCAAAATAATTAATTTCTTCGTTGGAATTTATCACATGGTCTTAAAAATTCGCCATTTATTTTCATTTTAAAAAGTGTTCATGTGGTTGAAAAAGGGGCAATAGGCAAATGGTAATGCTGATGAGAATGTTATATTCGGCTTGTCCGATTCGTTATGCCATAATCTGCAACTTTTTAAAATTTAGCCTTATACGAGAGGTGGGCGATAAAGTCGGTAGATCATGCCATTTTTGATTTCCGAGTTTATATCGTACATGCTATCATACAAGAAATATGAGCAGAAAAGTGTGAATAGAAGATACAAGTAGAATTTTTCTTTTGTCGGTCTTTTTCCACTCCCGGAAAATCAAGATAGAATTTTAAATTTTCGGAGATCTCTGGAATTTTTAAATATTTATAAGATAATTCAGTTAAATGCAGTATAAAAAATATAAAAATAAAATAATCATAAAACGATAAACTAATTTAATTTCTTTGGCAGTTCTATTGACATTTTGAAAACCAAATGAAAAATGTTATTTTATAACTACTCATCAGAAAGTTATTACTTTGGTTTTCATGTTGCCTTGTGGGTAAAACTTCTCTCGGTATCTTTAAGGAATTAAGTTTATTGTTAAAAAAGCCCCAAAGAATTTTGCAGATTTCTGAAACTGTATTCTTTCCAGATTTATAAACTATTTTATGAATAATAGTTTTTCTTATACGAAATATAATTAAGTTCCTTGTATTTTCATGCTACACTATTCATTTATAGCTAAGGAAAATCTGAGGTCAAAAACTAGTTTACATCATTATCAGTTCGTGGAAAATTTGACCCTTTAAACTACATGGTCATATAAGTGAACTTTTTGTAATTTATCTGATAAACAATTCATATGCATTTAATAGTTTGGATACCTTGGGCGCACGTTTTTCTGGTACTTTAAAAATATAAGTTGTTATTTGAGGATTACTCTTACAATTTTCATATGCGTACAAATTATATCCTCATATCATTTAATAAATATACTTTTCAAATGTAGAATTTTACTTCTTACGAGTTCTTTCGAAAAATATTATTTTTGACCCAATGAAAAAAATTTCAGAATATATTTTTTTTTATATTTAAAATATTCCCAAAAGTAGAATTATTTTATTTTCCATCTATAATATAATAACGTATGAAGGACTCAGAAACTATTAAATATATTTAGATATTTCCTTAAAGATATTTAAACTCGTAACAAAATAAATAAAACCAAAATAAAAAACAACATATTTAAAATACAAACACAACAAGCCCGGTCCGGTAATTTCCATACTAATTTTTATGAAAAATGCGCAATCCGGCTTGCTTTAAAAATAAATTTTACTTTAAATTTTCTGCAGATTTTTGTTACTTTCATTTTCTCACAAAAAATATTGCCATAGTTTTTAAAAATTTATATGAATTTCGTAAACAAAGTTGAAAAATATTTGAAGCAAAAAAAAAAAAAAAACATGAAAAGGGAATAAATATTTTTGTTTATTTTCTGTTCCCGTCTAAGTTTTTGTTTAATTTAAAAATGCGGCAATATAAGAAAATCCAGACTTGTTTTGTTAATATATGTAAAAAAAAAAAAACAAGTAAGAAAGATATAGTCGGTCAAGCCCGGCCTTATGATACCCCATACCAATCCCCGAAAGTGGGCTTATATGGGAGCTATGGTAAATTATGAAGCGAGGCTCATAAAATTTGTCACTATGAGTTATACTAAAAAAAACAAAAAATTAAAACTTTTTGCATCGAATATAAACCTAATACTAACATGTGCACATCAAAGTGGTTTTCGGAAGAGGTTTTTATATGGGAACTATCGTCAATTATGATTGATACAAAACTTCCTTGCACCGAACATCATTAAAATATTGCTGTATTTAAGGCATTTATGATAGTTGAACCCCTATTCCAGGAAGACATTTATATGGGGGCTAGGTGAAATAATGGACCGATCGTAACCAATTTCAATAGGCTTCGTCCTTGTGTCATGAGAGTTCCAACTGCCAAATTTCATTGAATTATCTACAAAATTCCAATCTGTTATTTGTGCACAAGTTTTACATGTCAGACGGAGGGACGGACATCGTTAGATCTACTCAAAAAGTGATTCTGAGTCGATTGGTATACTTGAAGGTGGGTGTTCGATGATTTTTTTCTGTGCGTTATAGATGATTTTTTCTGTGCGTTATAAACATCAGCACAAACGCATAAAACCCCAACCACCTACAGTGGTGTGAGGTATAAAAGAAGACATATATGAATTAGAAAATATGTAAACATAATTCTCCGGAACTAAGCGGACTGATAATTTTGTGGAATTCCCTTCTCAGAATTTCCCCTGAAAAACTTTAGTTATAAGGGGCACGCTGTGTTCTTAGTACTTGACCTATAACTTTTTTGTTAATTAACCGATTTTGTCCATTTTTAATAACAAACTTTATATAAGATAAATAAAATAAAAACAAATGAATAAATTGAGCCAAATCCCCCTAGGTGGTACCCCCGAGAACTATCCTGCTTTTAATAGACGGACGAACAGAAGGATATACATAGCTAGATCAACTCATAATCTTATCAGGATTCACAACATATATACTTTCAAAGTATAAGGTTTTACTGCCGCATTATTTTTCAGAAATACTGAAGGAAGTGTGCAATAAGATATGGGGGAATGAATATTTAATAAATTCATAAATTTTAAATTCTTTTAATACTTTTTTTAAGAAAATCATTTAAATATTCATTTATAGTTCTCATTATAGAAAATAAATTTTTAGGAGCAATAGTTATTTTTAAGCATAATATTAAATTGTTAATTTAAAATTTGTTTCATGTAAAATATAAGTGCGGGATAGTTATACAGAACACACACAAATACAAAATGTGAGCGTTGATTGCTAACGTAGATACAAAAAAAAAAGCAATAACACTATCATTGCAATGCTTCTATGTTCAACTAAAAAACGTTAAAACATACATAATAAAATTATTGTTTGTATATGCAAACAACAACTTTTGCTTGCTTTTACGAAAAACAATAACAAAAAAAAAAAAAAAATAAATAAATAAATAAAATAAAATAAATAAATATTTACAACGGATTAGTATAAAAACGAATTTCGAGGCTTATATAGAAACCTCATAAAGTTCAAAAATGTGTTTAGACGGATATCTCAGTTACTAACGAACCGATTATTTTTATTTCTTCCTCAAAAATATTCCAAATAAAGATTGCGAATTGTTTGTACAAAAGCGAAGTCACTAGCTTATATAGCAGCTTAGGAAAGTCAAAAATGAACACGTTTTTCTGTGTTTTTTTTTTTTTACGATATTTCAGCCATTAGTGGAGAAATTAATATAATAAAAAACCCCGGAGAATTTATAAATGAACTGAAGCTGTTAGTATCTGTAAAATTCTATAAAGCTTTTTTTATATGGGCGTTTATATATATATTAGGTCTTCATTTTTTTTTTTTTATGGCACATTAAAATTCATTTAAATAAATATAAAGTGACTTGAATGCATGCAGAATCAGGTTGCGCTAATAATTTTGTGCAGTCGGCGCGAAAGTTATAGCGGTTTTAAGTTGAACATGTACACATTTTTACAAACTCAAAATTTATGTATAATTTAGTTAAAAATTACGCGCAGTATCAAGACCTACTCAATTACTCAAATTAAATTTATGATATTTTCAGTGTTTGATGGTGTCAGTGTAGCATATTTTAGGGTTTCCAAGTAAAATTTAAAAAAATATTCATTATACCAAAAATTGCGATTTTTAAACGGAAAACTGAGGTTCGAATCTATGTTATTTCTCCATATATTATAGAAAAATATAATTCATTAGAGTTTATTATAAAGAAATTATATTTAATATTGTGCTCCTTTTTTAAACCAAGTAATTTTTTTTGGTCCATAAAATTTTTATCTTTAGAAATTAGTTAGAAAAAAAAATATGAAAAAATATATTTTCTAATAAAGTGTGGGTCAAAAATGTGTTTATATTTCTTAAAAATGGCAAGATATTCTAATGCCTTTTAAAAAACTTAAATTGGTTGTCAGGTATTCGAGATAAACATTTTTAAAGTCGCGAAGTACGAAAAATTAGCTTAAGCTCCTATTCAGAAAAATACCTTTTTAATCAAAGGTAAGTACGCATTAACTATTTTTGAGAAAATTTTAAGTATAATTTTACTGTTGGTCAAATTTTTTTTCGTTCTTTTAAAAAAAAAAACAAATATGTGGACTAGATGGAATTGTAAATGCTTTCATGTAAAATGTAAAATTAAAATGTAAAATCATGTAAAATTTAGGATTTTATTATTATTTGTTTTTTGTTTTTTTGTAAATTTCTTTCAGGAATGTAATAGGCAAAAATGTGCAGTTTTAAAGTCATTATCATTATTGGTATTATTGTAAATAAAATAAGCCATCTAAATTGATACAAAAATCTTGATTTTATTCACAATTAAGTGAAAATGCCTATATACATATGTACCTACAATTAAGTAGAAACAAAAATAGGTGGAAATTGATGTTCTGGACACGAATCTGCCTAGAGCTTTTTTCTATCAAGTCTTGATTTTTTTATGTGTATGTCTAACATTTCCTCATTAATAAAAAAAATTATAGGAGTATATTTTCTTACAACTCGAGAACGGCTTGCCCAATTCAGACATTTGAAACACCAAAAGATGCAGGCTACAATTATATTCAAGTTATTCGAAAAGTAATAGCGAAAAAAAAATGTTAACTTTGTATGCAAAATTGGAAGAATTTTGCTCCTTAACTTCAAAAATATTTACAGGATGAAAAAGTAATGTTAAAATAACCTGAAGACAATTCTAATCGGTATCTATAGGAATTTATCTACCTAAATTTGACAAACCATTCACGAGTTATGTTAAAAATAAAAAACAGAAGCATTTTTGGCGTTTTTACTTCTTAAAAGTGTTTAAAAAAATATTAAATTAAATTCTTTTTTGAAAACTAATTTCTAAATAACTCCAAAAATATTGAGCATATAAAATAATGATGTTAGGGTAGCTTAAAGACATTTTTAGTACGCATTTTTAGTGTATCATTTATATAATTCGTACACACTGTTATGATGGAAATCATACGTGTATTGGCACTATTATGGGCGAAATATTAGAGAAAAAATCCAGTCCTGATGAAAAAAAAAAAAAAAAAACTAAAAGCGAATTCGTGTTTAGCACATCAACCATATACTTAGCCCATCAATTCATGTTTAAGGGAGGATTTTTTTCCAGCCAGTGTAATTAAGTCCGAATTTTCAAATCATGAACAAAATTAAAAAAATACCGCTTTCACATAGAAATAAAAAATAGCAATAGATCCGCTAAACTACGGTGTAGAGTTTAAAAACTCTACAACTAAAAATATCGTTGATCAATTCAAACAAATTATATATATATATATATATATATATATATATATATATATATATATATATATATATATATATATATTACATAATACATTATTTTATCAAAATTAAATATAATACGAGGGCGGATCAATAAGTCCGTGACTTTTCGAACTTCTATCGTAGTTATAAGAAGTGCAACACTATGCCCATCAAGTACCACCTGTTAATAGACTACTGTCAAATTTTGAGCAAGTGTCGTGATTTAATTTGCGTTTAAAAGCTGTTCAAAACATACAATCCCGTGTATTTTTCTAAAAATGGAAAAAAGTGAATTTCGAGTTCTCATTAAACATTATTTTTTGCGAAAAAAAACCGTGAATCAAACCAAGGAAGAGCTCAATTAATACTACGGGGACACTGCCAATTGAGGTCAGTACACCTGAAAATGTCGAAAAAATCGACGGCATGGTGTTGGCCGAGCGAAGAGTAAAAGTGCGTGAGATTTTTGATGCCATAGGAATTTCATATGACAGTGTGGTTTCGATTTTAAATCATCAGCTGGGTTTAACAAAGTTGTCTGCAAGATGGGTGCCGCGTTTGCTCTCAATTGACCACAAACGTAAACGTATGAAAACTTCAAAGGATTGTTTGGAGTTATTTAACCGCAATCCGAATGAGTTTCTGCGGCGTTTTGTAATTGTGGATGAAACATGGATCCATTACTGTACTCCGGAGACCAAGCAGCAGTCTAAACAATAGGTTTCTCCGGGTGAACCTGCTCCGAAGAAGGCCAAGTTAAGTTTGTCGGCCAATAAGGTGATGGCGACAGTTTTTTGGGATGCACGCGGGATAATCCGCATCGATTACCTTCAAAAGGGGAAAAAAAATAAACGGCGAATATTATGCCAACTTATTAGACCGATTTAATGAGGATTTAAAAAGAAAACACCCCATATGGATAAGAAAAAAGTCCTTTTTCATCAAGATAATGCACGGGTGCACACGTGTGCAGTCTCAATGGCAAAACTCTATGAATTGGGCTACGAATTGGTACCTCAACCGTTATATTCTCCGGATTTATCCCATAGTGACTACTTCCTATTTCCAAACATAAAAAAATTGCTTGGTGGAAAGAGATTCAGCTCCATCGATGAAATTATTGACCAAACAAATGTCCATTTTAAGGACCTCGAAAAATCCTATTTTTTACGCAAAGTAAATAATGACAGTTGTTCAAAATTTGATAGTAGTCTGTTAACAGGTAGTACTTGATGGGAATAGTGTTGCATTTTATATAACTAAGAGGGAAGTTCGAAAAGTCACGGAATTATAGATCCGCCCTTTTAAATTGTATATATTTTTTACATCTTTTTATTCAATATTTTCTTGTAAAATTAAATATAAAATTATAAAAATTCATAAAAATTGATTGCAAGTTAGCTATATCAGGTCTCAAATTTAACCCACATTTAACCCACAGTGAAATATGCTTCCCCAAGTAATTTGTAGGTTACATAATTGCCTAGGTAAGAAATGGAATAAATATGTTTTGTAAATTTAGTACATGTTAGGTCCATAAATTTTCCCATGTGCTACCGGGATTATATTAAGGGACAGTATTAACAACGTCCCTTTTAACTCAACGAAATCTTGAAAAAATCGGGCATAAAGAGTGGATGCATGAGAGAATTTGTTTTGGTCGTAGATTACGAAAAGGATAAAAAAAAACTTAAAATTGTAAGAACAAAAAACGTGTGGACAGCAAAAGTTAAATAAAAAAGAAAAAAATATGCTAAATATGGGTTTGAGGTGACAAATTGTTCTTATACAAATTGTGTACGGTAGTAAATTCCGAAGGTTAAAAAAATATCGATATCGCCTTAGATGTTTTTATAGCCCTAAATAAATGGTCCATTCTTCAAGTTTCTGAAAGAAATGCTATTTTTTCTATTTTACGAGTATTTTGTCGCTAAAAGTCTGCTAACTTTTTTGTTAATATTACCTATGACATTTAATTTAGTGTTTGTTTCCTTTTCAAGATGAAGCTTTCCTTTTGGAAACCCGTTAATTTGGACACTAGGGGCAAATTTCGAAAAAGTTCCTAATTTTGAAAATTTTTCTTTTTATGAATTGTGTCTTTTGATACTTGAATACTACCCTACTACCTTAGAGAATTTAATTTTAATTTTATTATTATTATTATTTTTTTTTTTCCAAAATATTTCTATTCTTCACAGAAAAACTTATCTTAATAAAATCATTAATTAAATTTATATTGAAATTTAATTATGATATTAATTAATGTAATGAACTTTATAATTTGATTAACATTTTTGACAAAAATCGACAGCTCTTAAAAAATCAAAGAAAAAAAAACCTGTCAATAAAAAATATAAAAATAAAATAAATTTAATTTCAACTATTTGGGTTCAATCTATCGCCAAAAGATAGTAACACGAAATATTCAAATGACTTCCTCAGTCCTCGTTTAAGGTATAAATATTTGGTAAATGCGAATTTTAAATATTTTGTGAGATTATTAATCTTTCGATGCTATTGTGGATGCTCACGTCATTGGTACCGGAGTTTATATTTAATTTTAAGATCACAGTTTGTTTCGTAGCTATTCTACATATGAAAGATTATTTATATACGTATATAAGATCAGTATATATTGATTATTTTAGCCGATTTGATCAGACATCTGTAATGTTATTATTGGTATCTCGTTATAGGTCACAAGGGCACTCATATTGGAACGTCCCGTAGAGATTAAGGCTTTTATGTTGTTTCCAGGAATTAAATATAAGTATAAGCATTACATACTTTAAAATATACACATTTTGTAATCATTATAGTGAATTATGTTACATAGATTTTTACATTATACATACACTACACACATATGTACATTATTACAAAATTTAGTTAAATAACTGTATAGTATCAAAATCTATGAATCATATGTGAGCTTCAAGTTTGGAGTTTCCCTCAATCAAATTTGGAGTTTTAATATTTTTCTGGTTCAATTTTAATTGTATTACATTATTTAATTGAATCAATAAAATTTTAAGTTGATTTTAGGCAAACATCCAATCATAATTCTAGTTAATTTTATTTAAAAAATTAATTGAAATTTATGCCCAAATCAATTATTATAGTTAATTAGTATTACCATTTTGTTGATTGGAGCAAAAGTAAACAAAAATTTAAAAAATATAAGCAATTTCGTAATTTTATTTTTTTCTGTATTCCCCAGTGAATCGAAATTTCTTAGCTGTAGTAAAAACTAAAGAAATTGCATTGAAAAATAAGAATTCTCCTGTTCCTTAAAAATCCTAAAATTTTCCCTAAATTCTAATAAATATCAGTATATTTAAACGAAATAATACATTAATACTATTGATGAAAATCTACAGAAAACAGTAATATAATGGAAATTTATCGCGTATACTCAACCAGAGTTTTAAACCATAAGAAACCAATATTTATTGTCGTCATGACCTTATGTCCATAACATCCCCGTATTATTTGAAAGATACACAAACATTTTTTTTTCGTAGAAACTCATTATTAGAAAACGGGATTTAATTTGTATGGGAACTATGGTAAATTATGAACTGATCTTCTTGAAATTTAGCATAAACATTTATTCCTATATATATATATATATATATAACTAACTTGTGTCAAATTTCATTAAAATTTCTGGGAGGACCTTTGCATGAAGGCCATGTGAAATAATAAACTGATCGTAACCAATTTCAATGGGATTCGTCCTTATACCAAAATAATTGTTCTTTCACAATGTTTACATGGACAGACAACATCGTTAAGTCGTCTCAGAAAGTGATTCTGAATCGAACGGTGTACTTTAAGGTTAGGATCCGTAGATTTCTTCTGTTCATTACAAACATCTTTATAAACGCATAATACCCCAACCACCTATAGTGGTGTAAAGTAAAATGATTTCTACTTTCTAAATGCTTAAGAAAATTTCTTTTACACATCTTTAGAAATATTCTAAACAAACGTATTATCCCCATTCGTACCTCATATCTTCACCTTGAATGAACTTTTAAAATATTGATTAACCTATAAATTTTTAGCAACCTTTTGACAACTTAAGCTTTTTGTAATGAAATCTCAAAACAATTTACACACTTTTACACTTATTCAAATATTTATTAATTTTCGTTTACCTTTTGCTAAAATGCGAAAAAAGAAAAAAAATCATACGTAAAATAAAATCAAAGGTACTTTTACCTTCATATATCATTTTATTACAATAGCGTTTTCTTTTGATTTTTTTTTTTTTTTTTTGTGTCTTCATGCAGCATTATCTTTCTATATTAAATAAGTGTTTTGGCACATTAAGATTAAAAAACAAGTGAATGGAATAAAATATTTAACAAAACTGGGGTGGTAGTGTTTGAGATACTAATGTTTCACTTTTGAAAAATTGTATTAATTTTGTGAATAAAATAAATATTTAATAATCTGCAATGATTTTGCACTTCAGAGTCAAAATACGATATACAAACATATTTATGTGAGGAGGTACATGTAGGGGAGATGTACTGACAGTTTAATATAAAATACTCGTATCTGTTTGCTTGTGCACAGCCTCGTATATACATAGGTTGCAGTTACAGATATGGAAAATAGTGGTTAAAAGGAGGGCCAAACATTAAAATCTTTATTTATTTTTTCTTATGTGAAAATAGATTTTTAGTCAAAATTTTTAAATTAGAAAATACACAGAACAAAACATTCAAAAAATAAAAATTCAATTAATCTGTTGTTTCATTTTATATTGATATTTAATTATATTAATGATTAATTAAATTAACTTTTTAATTTGTTATCGAAAACAAAAAGGGATATGTTTTGAAAACACAACAAAAATCAATAAATAAAATTATGAGAAAAAAGCATATATTTTTTTTTAATAATTTTAAAATTATTAATATGCAAACAATCATTTGAAAATATGAAATCTTAATGGAATATGAAGAATTTTTTGATTTAGTAAAGTGAATTTTTGTAGTTATTATAAACTAAAACCATTTAATATTTGTTAAATTGACAATTGTTAAAAACTTTAGTTTTATTGCAGAATTTTCCATTATTGAAACAAATATTTAATATCAAATCATTATTACTCTATAGCAAATCATAATAATCTTTAAGGAACAAAAAGTAAATATACTTTGATTATTTTGTATATTTATAAAAACATAACCTCACATTCTTCTTATTTTTCTTTTTAGTGTGGATATTTCAAATATAACACCACTATAGCCGAAATCAAATCCCCCACATTTTGTGCGCTATTTCAAAGGACCCTGCAAAAATCTATGTATAAATTTTACCTAATGTGTTATATTTTTTTTATAATGTTTGCATTATGTTTAAAAGATGTTTAAAAGATTTAAACGGTTATTATACTTTATTTTTTATGCAATGGTACAGATTAAGTTAACTTTTTAATCCATTGATTCAGTTTTAGTAAAATTACAATCATACCTGTTATTTATTTGAGTAAAAAATTAATTGGAATTTATATAAAAAATCTATTATTTTTCCTTAATTAATATTGTCATTTCAATGATTGGAGCCTAAATATGAAGCAATATTTTAATTGACATAAGCAATTTTGTAATTAAAGTCGATTTTTATTTTTTTATTTAGACGCCAATATTGATAATTATAAATATTTTTAGATATTTAAAATTTTCATCGCAATAACAACAAAAACAGTTTTTTGTTAAAAATATCAGATTTTCAATAGCAATCATACGTAACCAGTGTTGCCACTTTAACCTTTTTATGGTTAACTCTAGCTTTTTTTAACCACAAAATTTTCTAGCCTTTCTTGTTTCTCGAAACTGCCTTAAAAAGGCTAAAATGTTATTACTTTAACAAAGAAGAAAAAGGCAAGGAATTATTCGCTATTACTAATTTTATTTTTGTAGAATCATCCATTTATGCATTTTTGTGTATTTTCTGCACACAATAATCCAAATTATTTATATTTAATAAACAAATTTCGCCTACGGAGTTTCATTATATAAATTAAAAGTACTTTAATAAATTTTTGTAGTTACTGAGTCGATTATTATAACTATTTTTTAATATACATCATCAGCAATAGAAACTATTTATGAATATAATTAAAAAAAATATATATGCGAAAAATCACCCAAAAATTTGGAAATTATAGCTCAAAAATAATGAAAAATCACTTCAAAATATTAACTAATTTGTCTTGTGAAATACAGCCGAAATTTGTAAGACAATTTTTTTTTTGTCATTTTTCATTGTGTCATTTCACTGGTGCTATTGATAAATTTATTTCAATTTTTTTAGAAAAAATTTAAAAAATAATGACAACGAGAAAAAATAAGTTTCTAAATTTTTTAGAAAAAATGTTAACTTTTTCCTGGCTTTACTTTTTGAGGCCTTTTTAAAGTTCAATTTGGCCTCTTTTTTTCTAATTTCGTGGCAAAAATGTGCGTAACCTGCAGTCAATATAATGATTCACAAAAGCAGACTACACTTTTCTATCAAAATATTTTGGCTTCAGCAAACTCAGGCATCCATAGCACTGAGGAGCCGAGTGTTTTCATCATTTTCGTATGTAACACGAAGGTTTGCGAAGCTAAAAAATTGTGAGCGAATAGAAACTAAAGAATTTAGTTTTTTTTTCTAACTTTAAACAAAGCAAGTTCATGTCGCATGCTTAATCGAAGAGAAAAACATGTATGATAGATATATAACAAACACATTTGCAACAAAGAGTGTAAACAAACCAAATAAACTAATCCATTCAAATTTTTACGTCCTCCCTTTGTGCCTATCGCTGGGCTACAGCGACAATAATACAAATTCCAAAGTACCAATTCAAAATTCGGAACATAAATAGAGTAGAGCTGCTATTTTTATAATATATTTATTTAAGGTCTACGGAATAAATCGTTACAGACCAATTATAAAAAATTTACATAATATACAAATAAAATATATACAATATAAAATATAATAATGTAATATACAAAAATAAATATAATGATTCACAAAAGCAGACTACACTTTTCTATCAAAATATTTTGGCTTCAGCAAACTCAGGCATCCATAGCACTGAGGAGCCGAGTGTTTTCATCATTTTCGTATGTAACACGAAGGTTTGCGAAGCTAAAAAATTGTGAGCGAATAGAAACTAAAGAATTTAGTTTTTTTTTCTAACTTTAAACAAAGCAAGTTCATGTCGCATGCTTAATCGAAGAGAAAAACATGTATGATAGATATATAACAAACACATTTGCAACAAAGAGTGTAAACAAACCAAATAAACTAATCCATTCAAATTTTTACGTCCTCCCTTTGTGCCTATCGCTGGGCTACAGCGACAATAATACAAATTCCAAAGTACCAATTCAAAATTCGGAACATAAATAGAGTAGAGCTGCTATTTTTATAATATATTTATTTAAGGTCTACGGAATAAATCGTTACAGACCAATTATAAAAAATTTACATAATATACAAATAAAATATATACAATATAAAATATAATAATGTAATATACAAAAATAAAGATTAAGACATCCATTTAATTACACTGGTTTAGGTACAAAATAATATTACGTTTAATGACATTAATATTAACAGAATAATCAATAAGAAAATAAAAATCATTACAATGTTTACACAATTTTCTTAAAGGATCAGAATTAGCATAATTAGTTTGGAAAACTTGTAAATAGATTGGAATGTAGAAACGAATGATCGAAAAGGAACATTAAAATTTATGTTGCTGAGTAGGAAGTCGGAACAGACTGCACCATTTATTAGGTTGAATAAAAATGAAACGCTAAGCATAATTCTTATGCTCTCCAAAGTTGGTAATTTTATTAATGCAAGCCTTGTAGTATAAGCAGGAATAATGACGTTAGGATTCCATGTTGAATTACCCAAGCAAAAAAGAAGGAATTGTTTTTGGACTGATTCTATAAAGTTTTTAAGATAATCCGCATCCGGATCCCAAATAACAGATCCGTATTCAAAGATTGGTCTGACTAAAGCTGTATATAACCGTTTAGTAATGATTGGTTCAGTAAACTCCTTGGCCCATCGTTTTATAAAAGCCAACACACCGCGAGCTTTGTTTACCATCATATATATATGTGTTTCTTGAAATTTAATTTAGGATCCAAAAGTATTCCAAGATCTGAAAATTCCATAACCAATTCAAGTTGATAACCACCTAGTGAAAAGTTAAATAAAGCGTTATCATTTCTTGAAAAACTCATATGTTTACATTTTTTTAAATTGAGTTCCATTAAATTAAGCACGCACCGTTGAAATAGTTCGTCCAAATCATGTTGCAGCAAATTTTTTTCAATGATACTGTTATAGCTATGAAATACCTTCACATCATCGGCATACATTAAGACGTTACAATATTTAATTACGCACGGCAAGTCATTTATGAATAAGGAAAATAAAATTGGACCATGTCGACAGGAAAATAGTAGGGACGAAATTTGATGAATGAAATTGTCAGTAACACACTTTTCAAAAAGTTTAGGTTCCACAACTGAGGAAAATAACCATGTATTAAGGATAAATTAAATGTTAAGCTTAATGGAGTAGCTATTGCTTGTGCGCAATTCTTCAGAACACAACAAGGAACCCCATCAGGACCCATGTAGTATGAGGACTTAACAGATTTTAAAGATTCTAAAATCTGATTTGTGTGGATTGGATAAAAGTGTATCGTTTAATGGAACGCAATTGGATGTGGGTATTTAAATCATATTGGGAATCAGAGTAAGTGGTGGAAAAAAAATCAGCAAAGAAGTTACTTATTATCTGATCGTCGTTTGATTCGTTAGCACCGTACTTCATTGTTTTAGGGAAGCTACCAGACTTCTTTTTGGAATTAACAAATTTATAAAACGATTTCGGGTCATAGTTAAAATTTTGTTTCATATTAGGTATATAGTTTTTGTACAGCTTTGTGTTTAATAAGTTATATTCAGCACGTGAAACCGCAAATCTGCTATAATCAGACAGCAAGCCAGTTATTTTATATTTTTTAAAGCGTTTATTTTTTATGTTTTTAAGTCTGGATAATTCTTTTGTGCACCACATAGGACCAGATTTTGTACGCATTGCTAATTTGGGAACACATTCATTAAAATAATTTTGTAAAGTTTCATAAAATTTTGCTATCATGGAATCAAAAGCTGCTGGAGTATAACAAGGAATAGATAGAAGATCATGCCAATTCGTATTATATAAAAGATGCTGTAAGTCATCATAGTTACATTTTTTGAAACAAAAAAACCTTTTCGTGTTGATTTGTTGAGTGGGAGCTACTTTTTAATGGAACATTAAGGTTGATACCTAGAGTAGCATGATAGCGGTCCTCGGGTTCTGTAATTGGATCTGCGCGCTGCAAGGAGCAATTGGCTGGTTCATTTACAAAAACCAGGTCTAGTAATTTACCATATGAACTGTAAACTCTATTTATTTGAAAAAGACATAGATCATATAAGCTATTCAAGAATTCGAACACCCAGTCAGCGGCTTTTATAGGAGTATACATATAAGAGTCATGTAAAAATTTCCTAAACTAGATACTACTAAAATATTACTGTAAACCATATGTAATAAATTTATTTTATATATTTTTTAAATATACCTATTAATAACAATAGTCTGTACTATTTATTTTCTGTCGAAAAACAGCATAAATTGGAAAATAGATCTTCCTAACACAAACCAAATTTCAAAATTTTTAATTACCTTTACTCGTCATGAGAGTACTTGTTGCACTAAAGATATCTTTGATCGGTAAATTTGAAGCAAATGTTAGATTTTTCACATTAGAATCCTTTGCATATATACGAAATTAATTTTAACTTAAAAGAAGTATTTTAGATGTAAGGTATAATAATTAATCCTCTTTAAATTAAGTTTTTAAAGAAATGATATATTGGAATAAAAATAAAAATATATATATTAAATAAGTAATCATTTATTCAACATTTTTAAATTAATTTTCCTATTCTGTTTCAAAATTACGTTTATATATATATATATATATATATATACATATATATCAATATTTGTCATTCAAAAACCCCAAAAGTGTTAAACATCTTCTAAACTTTATCAAAAAAAAAATTCTTTATATATTTTAAGACAAAGTATTTTATTTGATGATTGATTTGCTGCATATATTTGAGGTAGAATTAAGAAATATAGTAATTAGTAAGACATTCCAGGTAACATCGAAGCAGTTCCACAGTCTAATTAGACTTTAAAGACAATATAAATTTATTCCGAGAACATATAAGACTCCAAATATGTAAGTCTGAGAATAGCCTTAAATATGTTAATATAAAAATACTGTAAGTTTTTCCGGACAACGAATTTTAAGAGACACCAAACAAGCTATTGACTCATAACTTATAACATCTATTGACTTATAACATAAAAAAAATAAATATAAAAATAACTAACGTTTTTTTTATTTTTATTTTTTTTTTTTCACAAAAAAATAAAAATACAGTGATCGAATTCCTTCCAATAAAATAATTTTTTGCAATGAAAAAATTAAAAACTCCACAAGAAAAATCCTAGAAAGTAGAATCAAATCATAATTCCCAAATCGTGTATGATATACGTTCACTGTGGCATTTTAAAATATGTTGGTTTATTTCCATCAAATAAACCGGTTTTAATTACAAATTAATGATCATCAATAATTGAACTTAATATATCATTATTTTGCCGTCAATCGTAGCTTTTACGTAAATAAAATTTTTATAGTCAATTGCAGATCTCTAAAAACTACAATATGGTCCATAATCTTAAGATTGTTAAGCCTGTAGCCCAAAAGAAAATATTGCCCGCAGTTTTTGCACATAATTCCTTTGGAGCCTAATATAGTTCCCCCAATATTAATGTTTATATTTATAAGCATATAGATAAACAACAATCAACCACTGTACTATATACATATAAGATTTATGTAGATTTATACACATATACCCTCTATAAAACATACAAACATAAATTCATGTACATATATTTATATGTGATGATTGCGCCTGTTGTTATACTATACAATACAAGCATAAACATATTTATATATGTGTGTATATGTGTCGACAAAATAATGAAGTAAGAAAGAAGTCATCAATCTTTTGAGCTGTCAATTTAATTCTATTAAAAGCAATATGTACAGAAAAAATATATAAAAATTGAGAGAAAAAAAACAAAACAAATTTGCACACATATGAATTTTTTAAAAACACAAAATTGAAAATATTCATTCACTGCCTTTATTATACAATCAACTTGCCGAATCCTCCTCCTATTACTCTATGAATAATTGATATGTATGTATATACACACGCATACATTTTCAAACTAGAAGGAAGTAAACAAAAGAGATTAAAAATGTTTGCTGAAGTAAATGTATAATGTATGTATATATATTCGTATGATTGAGTGGATCTTTGTAATTCTAAACGTGTAAAAATGTTAGAATATACAATTTTCACATAAATAAGTTAACCTGTTTTCTTATTCTGTGTATTGATTATCTTAGATTCCTTATGATTTTAAAAGACTTGTAATGGTTTTAAAACGAAAAGGAATAGTTTTTGTCTTTTGTATAAATTTTTTGTAATTAATAATAAGGTTTTCTAAAGCCTGTTGTTGGAAAAAATAGCCTTCATAAAAATATTTGTTTAGCTTTAAGAAAAATATAAAATCTTATATAATGATGTAGCTATTATGAACAAAAAGCGAGGGCGGCATGAAAAATATCTTCGCATCTGCTCAAATTTATTTATTTTAAAACCTCCAAATATATTCAAATAATCCTCTACCAAAAGACATACATATATTAAAAGCAAATCTACTGCACTTTATAGAACTTCAAATAACTTTTCAGATAACTTTCCTGAATGTTTAGTCAAACAAACTAACTAACTAATGTATTTTAGCAAGTATGTATGTGTTTGTGTGCGTAATAACCTATTTTGTATGCATTAAAATGAATTAATGTTGACACAAAGTTTTTTTATTTCTCTCTTCAACATATATTCACAAACAACATCAACAATATATTATATGCATAGCATGCAATTGTCCTTCTGCAAAACACACACACTTACACTTCGTGTTCATTTACATACATACATACAAACTCTTCTTTTAATGAGATGTTAAGTAAGATGCAAAGTCAATCTTGTTTACAGTTTTATATTATTTTATTCACATCTTTTTTTCACTACATAAAAAAGCAAAAAACAAAAAATAATTATCGCAACAAACACTCATAAAAAGCAACAGAAAAACAAGTGAGAAATATATAGTCGGTCAAGCCCGAACATATGATACCCTACACCATTGTGTATGTGCATCAAAAATCGGGGAGGAAACTTAATTGGAACCAGTGGCCAATTGTGCTAAGCGTCAGCATTACCGTTTTGATTTTTTAAAAAGTGTCCAAAAAAGGGGATTTCAAAAATAAAGTCGCCAAAAAAAAGGATTTTTGAAAAAAGTACGAACTTTTTCAATACCTAAAAACTCCTAAAAATTTGTTTATTTGATAAAAACAAAAACAAAAAATATTATATTTTAAGAAAAACTACTAGACTCAATTTAATTAATAATAAAATAATTTACTTATAATAATTTATATTAGTGCAAAAGTAAAGATTTATTCATAAAAATATCTAACATAAAATTATCTTTTTATTGGTAAAAACTTCTATACTTTTGTTGGAAGTCTTCACTCGGACTCCAGTCTTACAAATCTCCGTCTGAACAAAATAGGACAATAGCATAGATTTACAAACATTGACCTTAGAAAAAAGACGTTTCGCCGAGTCACTGCTAAAATATAAAAGTTTAGAAATTTGATATTTTAAGTATAAGTGTAAATTAAAATGCGGCGAGATATTCAAACAACTTAGTTTTTCGTCATTTATCGTATAGTCTTAAAAAGTCGCCATTTAGTTACATATTAAAAACAGAGACCCAAAAAGTGACCAGGTGGTTGAAAAGGAGAAATTGGTGACTAAATTCGCCAAATGGTAACGCTGCTAAGCGTAGTGTATATTTTTTTAAATATATGTATGAATTACAGTATGTTATTCATGCACTTTAGTGGGATTTCTGGAAGTAGGACTGTGGTCAATTATGGGCTTATCTTTATAAAATTTGGTACTGTGGTTTCTATTTATTTAACACTGATTCGTCTGAAATATTTACCTGATGCTATCGGTTGTCAGAATTTTTTTTCCCGTTAAAGTGATTTTCTCAAGATCTTCATGAAATTCGGCAAGTAAATTTATGCTTAAATTAAACTTACATGTACCAGATTTCATTAAAATGAAGCCACATTTAAGGGATTTGTGATCATTAAACACTTTTCCGGGAGAACATTTGTTAGGGAATATAGAAAACCTGTGTACCAAATTTCATTAAATTATTTTTAAAATTGAGATCTGTTTTTGATTATAATGTTTACATGGACGAACATTGTTTAATCGACTCAGAAGGTAACTGTAAGCCGATTGGCATAAATTAATACTTTTGTGTGTTACAAACATCAGCACAAACGCCTAATACCCTCCCCACTAATGGTGGTGTAGGGTATAAAAAAGTAAATCGCCAACAGCATTTGAATAATATTACTGCTACAACTACTTCTACACACAAAATTTAATCAGATACGCTCATAATGCTTTCCATATACTAACTCTACACTACATACATACATACATACATACAAACATACATACAAACATACATACAAGCATAGAAACTTAAGCGGGCAAAAGAGTGTATGGATGCATAAAAAGTGCATGATGATAAAAAATAAAAGAAAGAAAAACAATGTGTTCACATAAGGATTCCTTATATATGTATGTGTTTTTTTTTTTGTCCACACATTCACACATTTAAGAAATACATTTCAACATGTATTTGTTTGCGTGAAAGAGTATACTGTATGTATGTGTTTGAAGATAACATTTAAGGTTGGCTTATACTCGTACTTTGCTGCTACTGCTGATGAATTAAACATTTTCATTATGTAAAACTGCACTTAGCCTTTAGTATGCTTTGCATGTGTTTTTGTTTAAAATATACATACACATAAAACTACATACATGACAAGTGAGACTGTTATATTCGGTTTGATCGAATATATATACTCACCATCTGCAAGATTATGGTGGAATAATTTGAAATTTCACCATATGTGGGAGGTGGGTGGTGAATTGGGTGGTGATCATACCTATTTTTGCACTACAAGTTTATATCGATTCGTGAACTTTTTATACAAAATTTCGTTGGTGTACATGTTTTTTTGTAAAAGATATCAGAGGAAAAGTATGAACTGGTGTTACAATGATCACTCTCTGTTTCTAGTATTTGGCCCCATAAGTTGTTTATTTATAAACCGATTTTAACCATTTTCAATATTCAATAAACCTGAGCAAAATTTCGTCATCGCAGGTGATCCGTTCTGAGCCCTATCCTTCTTTCAACAGATACACTGACCGACGCACGGACATTGTTAGATTGACTCAGAATCTTACTAGAACCCAGAATATATACTTTATTAGGACTTAGATAATTTTTTTTAATATGTTACACATGACATGATAAAATTAATATACCCCCAACTTTTTGGATGGTGGGTATAAAAACTTACGTATACTTGCACTAGTAGCAAACTGAAAACATACAAATTTTTATATATTATTTTGCTTTATTTTTAAGCAGAGTTGTGCAATAGTTTCAATAAATAAAATTAATTGGGGACAAAACAAACTATTTTAATTAAATTTAATTTAATAATTCATTGACACAATTTTAAATTAAAAGTGGACTTCAATATTTTGATTAAAATTTTTTGAATGCTACGAATATTTTCAGTTGTTAAAATTAATTTCTTTTTTTTAATATAGCGTAATTTTGAACTGATATTATAACACTTTTTATAATAAGAGAAACTGGGGTATTGTGGCGTATGAGGTAATGAAAAAAATTTTATTTTATTTTTTTTTTTTTTTTTTTTTTTTTTTTGTTAACGTGAAATTATAGAATTGATGTAATATCGTAAAAATATATTACGGTAAAATGGGATGTATAATTTTAAAAATTTTAGAATATACCAAAGCTGGAAATAACTCAGTAAACTCCATAGCGATAAGCCTAAAAGTGCCTAGGACCAACATGTACCATTATATAAGCTTACTAAAGGAAAAAAAAATCTGGATTTTAAAACCGCGGAAATAGTGAATGCTGTAAAAATACACACTTGTTATGCTGAAACTCATGCAAATGGTCTGTGAACTTAAAGTGTGCAAAAATTATAGCAATTTATTATACCTTTGAGTTATAGTATTCCAAATACGATAAATAAATGTATATTTTTATAAATATGGTTATATTACTTTCGCTGTTTTCATCATACGCTTGAATTTTGATATTCAATTGGTCTTGTAAACACAAAAGTAATTTTAAAATATTTAATAAACTCAAAATAAACTTAAGCTTGCATTTTCGCTATGTTAAACTTTACCGCGGCATTTCCTATTATATCCAAAAATATCGAAAACAAAAGGCAAATTAATCTTATTATTTTTATGCAAAGCGCTAGATGATAATCCAGTCTATACAACAGATTCATGGCAGGGTTCAAAAGATTATTGGTTGGTATTTTACTGAAATTACAATAAAGTAACTCCACTCTACCTCAATTTTCCCTAATCTGAATATCTTTGCTACTATAAATCTATATCTTCACATAGATCTATATTATGTGTTATAGGGCGTCTATTTCTGCCAAAAACAATTACATAAAAGGTGCGTTTACACAACCCTATATGAGATAGTAACTACAAATTAGAAGTCTATATATAATTCTGGTAAAAGTTATGCGCAATATCAAAATCTACTAAGTTATTCAAATAAAATCTAAAAGGTGGTCCGAAGTGCTTTTTTTCGTGTTCAAAATTAAATAACTCAGAAGCTAATATGTGTTTATAATTCTTTCACAGCTTAACTGATATAAGTCCATGCAGTATGTGTGTATAATATTATATTTCCTAAGTTAAAACAAAACGAGAAAGAAAGCTATAGTCGATCAAGACTGTCTATATGATACCCTACACCATTGTGTACGACCATAAAAATTCAGGAAGGGGACTTATATTATACCTGTGGCCAATTTTACTAAATGTAAAATAAAATATACAAATACAGAATAACGCGTTGATACTAACATCTATATGTTATGCACTTGAGAGCAATTGCTGGAAGTGGGTTTTTCTGGGAGATATGGTATATTATGGACCGATTCTCATAAAAATTGGCAATGTTGTTTCTGATTACATAAAACTTATTTGTGTCTAATATTAACTTGATACTAATATTCCTATGGGATTTATGCGCGTTAAAGTGACTTTCGGAAGAGGGGTTTATATGGGAACTATTGCCAATTGTGGACTAATCTTCATAAAATTTGGTACAAAGATTTATAATTGTACTTCATTAAAGCATTCATTTTTTAAGGCATTTTTGAGTGTTTAAACTCTATTCCGGAGGGACTTTTGTAAGAGGGCTAAGTGAAATAATGGACCAATCGCAATCAATTTCAATTGGCTTCATCCTTGTATCATAGAAGTCCCATGTGCCAAATTTCATTGAATTATCTTTAATTATCTTTAAAATTGCGACCCATACTTTACGTGGACATCGTTAGATCGATTTAAGAAGTGATTCTGAGTCGATTTAAGGTGGGTGTTGGATAAATTCGTCTATGCGTTACAAATATCAGCATAAACGCATAATAAACCAACCACCTATAGTGTAGGGTATAAATAGGAAAAAAGGAGAAAAAAGTTAGAACATTTTGGGTAAAAATTATAATTCATACGTGTATGCTTAGGAAAAAGAATTATATATTTTAAATTTGCAATAAATTTTACTATTAAATGGAAAAATTAATTAGTTCTTACTAATTATATATTTGACTAATTTATTATTCAACTTTTTAGAATTTATGTAGAATTTCTTATATCTTTTCACCAATATTGTTAGAAAATTAAGAGAAAAAAATTGAACTAAAATTTAATCACAAGATCAATGTAATACATATATAAGAGTACATTATCTTAAAAACTATATACATTTGTATAAAATATGATCATCTAATGCCTTCTTAATATTAAAGATAATTGATGAATAAATTATGAAGCAATGTGAAATCTAGTGTACAGAAATTATTATGAGAATGATAGCCTAAGTTTTTACGTTATTTTGGGGCAATTCAGATCTCAAGATATATTTGGACACAATTTTGTTTAATTAATTAGAAAGCTAGTATCCTTTTCAGTTGATTATTTGAAGGTATATGACGGATAATTTCTAAATGATTCTCTTTAAAGATATCACTGTCAATTTATATCAATTAACATAACAACAACTAACTAAAATTCTATGATGATAAAGATTCTCAAGTACTTAATTTATTTGACTATGTCTAGCGATCAGTCATTGTATATGGGTTATACATTCCCAAACTTCAATTAGCGTAGTTTTAATACTAAAAATGTGAGATATGTTTTCGCTATAACTAAACCATTTAAACCCATTTTATGATGCAAATAAATCAACATTTAGTAGATAACCATTGTGCAAATATTTTGAATTTAACTGAAAACCACTGTGTAGGACATAGATTAGTGTGTGTCCAAATTAAAGAGTAAGTCTATGAGACAAAATCACAAGTTATTCCGAAGTAGATAAAAACATTAATTTTTACTTGATGTTATTTACTTGATGTTATTAGTTTTCCAATGGTCAAAAGCTATTAATTTTATAACGTTTAAAAAATGACAAAAAGCACTTTGGACCCGCCTATATGATGTTTTGAATGTTTGATGGCATTAGTGTAATATATTTTAAGGTTTCGTAGTAAAATTTTAAAGATATTTGTGATTTTTTAAATAATTGCAAAAATGGTGCTCAAATCTAAGTTACTTCTCATTATGTTATAGGAAATTATAATTTACTAGAGCTCATTTTACAAAGAAATGCTATTTATTATTGTAATCCTTTTTTAATCCAAGTAGATAAAATTTTTATTTTTCCAAATTTTTTGATGCGCCTCTACATTTCTACCTGTCCATAAGAAGTTCCTTAGCAGAATCTGTTTTGACAAAATTGTCCCGTTTTCAACTATCAACGACATTCGCCGTTCATATTTCTATATATACAATAAAAATGTAATTTTTGCATAATTTTCAAAAAGTCCATAAAATTTGTTTATTAAATTTATTTTTAACGCTCCTTAGTTTTCATTGTGTAAAATAACAAAAAAAAAAAAAAAAAATTCCGCGCCAAAAACTATTTATTTTTTATTTTTTTTAATTTTTGCTCTTGTTTTCCAAACTTTAAGACTATCTACTGCGTTGACTACTTTGGGCAAAATACGCATAATACGCTTAAGTATCAATCCTTATTTCAAATTTTTTATTCCGTTGAGGGGCGCCCAAAAAACCAAAAGAATGTTAAAAATAAAAAAAAATCATCCAAATTCAACTATCTTATATTTAACTGTTGATAGTCTCCATAAAAAAAGTGCAGAAGAATAAGAAAAAGTTAAGCAATTTTAAGCCCTTGTTCTAAGTTTTCATAATTTGAACAAGAATCATGACTAAATACTTAAATCTATGGTGCTCTGCACTCTTTTTTTCACTCTCTTAGTTTTAAATTTTTTGAATTCTGGTCTGTAACCCATTTATTTAAAATGTCATTACAACAAAACTAATTAAGAATTAAAGTCAGTTTCAGCCAGGGTAAACATTTTTGTTAATGAACCTTGAATTTACCTTAAAAATTTTTGGATATTAAAGTATTTACAGGGATTTTAGCACATATTGTAAAATTTATTAATAAATGTGATTTTTCTCAAAAATCTAGCAAATCAATAAAAGAATTAATTTCTCTTATAACTTTTACAAAGCCAATTCGAAATATCAGAAGTCGAAATATTAAGAACGTGTAAACTTCTTGTATATACTTTACGAATGGAAAATTACTATCGTAAAAAGCTACTGAGGGCAAAATAGTTTTTTATGGAAACTAAAAGTGCCAAAACATCTGAATGCTTTATAATGAATGAATCCATATTATACGTCATGGTATAAATATACAAAGTATTTTCACTTCTATCTCACAAAAAAAAAATTTAACAATTAACAAAACCGTTGCCAAATCCAAAAAGGGGGAAATATATTTCAAAAATTATTGCAAACAATGTGTAATTAATATTTATAACATAAAACAGTATTGTATATGTTAATCGAAAATGAAGTAGTTTTTATTTTCAAATTTTTTAAAATCTAGTGGATATTTAAAAAAAAAAAAAATGGAGCCTAAATTAAGACGCCCAAATATAAAAAAACTTTGAAAATACTAGGCCAAAAATGAGGGTGAAATTTGCTCCGACCTTAATATTTCTTAAACTAAAAGAGATAATCTGCACATGTTAGCATGCTTTTTGTAAAGATTTACAAGGACTATCTATATATAACATTTTTTTACATTCAAGTCATAAATGAATATTTAACGAATTTTTAAAAAATTATATACCCGAGGTTACCAACTTTGGAGGTCAACTCTCTACCTCCGTGGCCCGCTGGGGATCTGTGCTCCTTCAAATCAACTGAAAAACGCCTTAGCTCTAACTTTATGAAATTTTATTACAGAATTATTACAAATTACAGAATTATTTCCAAAGAAAACTTTGATTGGATTAATTCGTTTTGAGTTAGTTTTTGTTTTTCGTACATTTTTAAAAGTTAAGTTTGTAAACAGAAAAAAAGTAGTTTTAAAAATTAAGGTTAAATTGAAAAAAAATTTTTGTTTCGAACGAATTAAAAAATGAGTCTGATTTTACATTAAAATTTATTAAGTGTATTGGTATATTCGATGTCTTTTTTTTCAATTTGAAACATAATAAATAGGAAATACAAAGGTGGGTTATGTGTAGACTTATGGTAGTAAGATATGTCATAATGATAATTTTTTTGTATCATGGTATAGGTAGTAAGATATTTTCAGACGGGAATATAAAGTATTAATATTTATCAAATAACTGTTCATAAGTTATGTTAAAATTTCAAATGATTTTTTTGTCATTTGTTCGGTATTATCGATTTTTTTCAAATACAAATAGAGCAAACAAAAAATAAAGTTTAACATAAAAATTAATAAGAAATTTTTCACAAGGTTAGGTTAGATTAGATTAGGTTCAGTGAGCAGTAGTCTAGTCAATAGGAGACAGCTCACTTGGGTACAATTTGGTCCCGTTGTGAAACCTTGAAGGATCATGTGTTACTAATTCACGTGTCCATAACAGCGTTTGAATCGAACCAGCCCGACCCATGTATGAAAGAATTGATCCATCTGATGTCAATATCAGGGAGATTTGATAATACATGCACAAACGGACTGCCAAAATTAGTAGCACTAATCTCCACCATTTCCTCCTTTTTTTCATCGTGACAACTTCTACAGAAGTCGTTAAAAGTAAACTTTAGTCTCTAGCATGCGCACCAGCTCTGCGACGACGGCGAACAGAATTTGTAACCGGTACCTTGGTGGTCCCATGATGATGCTAGATCGAGATTCATCACAATGGGGCCAAATTTGCCTCGAGGTTGAGCATGTGGATTAATTTGTCTATCAATCTTATGAAATTCTCGATAAGTTTCGCAGAATTATTGATCTGAATAATGAAAGCGGTACTCCAACCAGTTGGTCCATATCTTCATATCGAAGAAGGGAACCATTTTTGGATAGTTCATCCGCAATAAGATTACCCGGGGTATTTGAATGACTCCTAACCCAGACCAGATCCAGGTGTGAATGTCTCGCCATCTCGTTCAGAGTAGTCCAGCAATCATGCACCAGCCTGGATGTCGAAAAGACACCCGACAGAAATTTAATCGCGGTTTAACTGTCTGCACAGATTTTCGCTCCGAATTCCCTATTGTACATTAACCTCTGCTTGAAAAATGCTGCAGTGATCTGGCAATTTGAAGGAGATGTTTTTCCTATAAACGGGAATATAGACACCCTTCAGTAGATTTGGACCACTCAGTATAAACCTCCACTGAACCAGCTCTTAATTCCGTAGCAGTTGAGGTTGATACTGAGAAGTCTCCGCCAAGAAAGGGTGTGGCAGTACAATAACCAATATTTCAAGGAATGCTATTAAGGAATCCTAGAACAGTCGCATGGCCGAATCCACTATCACTCCATACACCTATAGTCCTAAGCCTAGTCGACAACCTAATGTCGATCTGTTTGGTCATAAGATTCACCGGTAGCTAGTTCATTAGAACAAATAGGGATTTCAATGGAGCTGTAAGAAGCGCTCCTGTTATGAGTAGTAATGAACTACACAGAATAATATCAAAGATTCCGATGTAGGTGGATTTCTCCATAGCCTTCCACCATACAATCGTTCCATACATAAGTATGGGATTAAACACCATATCGAAGATTCATTTCGTATTTATGGGATTTATTCCCCATGATTTACCGAAATACACAAACAAATAAAAAATAAAAATTATAAGAGAAAAAAACAAAATTAAAACGTTTTAAATAAACGCAAAAATAATTTTTCAAAAAGAGTTTCTCACAATAAAAAAAAAACTCTACTTTAATGTTTTAATTTTGAAAATTACTAGCTAATATCAAAAACTACCATCCGAAAATACCTTTGGAAATACTTTTAGAAAGGAATTTTCTTATTTAAAAATTCTATAACTTGATTTATTGTGGGTGGCAAATAAAATTATTAATTAAATTTTTAATCAATCCGGCTACCTATTTCGATAAATTATGCGAAATATTTGGATTTCGAAAAAACTAAATAATTAATTTCAACATAAAGCGGGCTAAAACAAAATAATATTTTATTAAATATATATTGGCGTTACGAAGACGAATACACAGTTTGAAGGAAAATATTTATGGAAAATTTATTTTTTTTTATAGTTTATAAAAATTAAAAATAGAATGAATGACCAGATTTTAATAGTTCTGAAAACACAAGGGTGAATGAATTAATGTTTTGCTAAAAATTTAACTCGCATGCTTATTTTTTTATTTTATATCTTTAACGGTCGGTGCAAAATTTTATGAAATCAGTTTTTACATTGAGTAAGTCCGTCAACAAATTATATATACGGTGTATATACGGTAAAAACGAGGGAAAATCTAACAAGCAGATATCCTTCTTTAACGCAGAAACCTAAACTGAAGACCACACCATTATCACGATTGATTACAAAATGGTTGACCAATGTTTTTTGACTGCAAATATATTCTTTATGAAATATATAATACAGTGTGACAGTGAAAATATACTTTTGAAATGACCTAGTGTATGTTGTTTACTACATTGATTAGATAATTTTCTTATTCTTAAAATTTTCCATACATTCTCAAAATCTTAAGTTATCGATAGAAAAAACTATTTTTACGGCTTGGCGGAATAAAAAAAAAAAAATAAATAAAAATATATTTTTTTTTTTATTATTTTTTTCAAGGTTTCAGATACAAGAGAAAACAAGCTTTCAAAATATATGCACATTTGTTTACATTATATGTACTTTTGTTGAAATATTGTATAACATATCTGCAAGTACAAGCCCTCATTTGTTAAAGTTAATTTGGATTTGATTAAGTTACAATTTTTTACCTTGTGCTTACGAAATATTTACTCGAACAAAATATATTTAAAATAATAAAAAAGTATAATAAAATAGTTCTGCAATTATTTTAAAATCTGTTGTCATATAAATGCCTAAGGTTTTTATCTACAAAAAAAATTATATCGAGGAGAAAAAAATTATTTTCTTATTTTACAAATATTAAAAAAATTCTTGTACAATATTTATTTAAAACCAAGACTATATCTTACATATAATAACACTTTCCAATATTTGTAATTTTAAAAAGAGATAAAGGGTTTTTGACTTTTAAAATATTCAATGTGTATAAGTAAAATAACGATATAGAGGGATCTGCATTGTAAAAAATACATTTAAATACCATATAATGTATGATTTTTAAAGCTTTAAACTAGTTAATAATTTCAAAAACCAACATATTTCAATTAGGTCACTTTATTCTGAGATCGGATCAGAGGGAATGATACCACCCATATAAACAAAATAATAATTAATATCGGAGTAAAAATTTTATATTGCTTAAGTGAAAAATTGTTAGAGCAAAATTATGGGAATAATGTCCTTACCAAGAATCATCACTGTTATGAAAATAAGTCGGATATCACTAAGGAAAGTTTTAGCCTCCATATAAGACAAATCAGAGGGTAGTAGCCACCATACAAAGTGAATATATATTATTAAATATCTAAAGAACTGTTGAACCGATTTACATTGTTTGGCCAGATTCATATTAAGCATGTATGAATTTGTCAGAATAGATATATGTTATATTTAAACTTTCAAAAAATAAAATAATTACTGTTAGGGATAAAAGGTTTTGCGCCAAGAACCAAAAACAAAATATTTATTATTTAAGTTAGAGGGATACAAAAATGTTAATAAAATTTGAAAAACTAGAAGAGTTTTTATACGAAATGGAAGATTTTGAATATAGGACCACGTTATTTTTTCTAATAAATTATCGATTTTAACAAAAATAGGGCTTAAATCATTCTTTACATAACGCAAATTTAAACTAAATTTACAAAAGGATAGTTTTTCATATAAAATAATAAAAAACAATGTCATGAAAGTTTAAAAATATTTAAGTAAAAATTAAAATTGCAGATAATTATAACAATATTTCAGCAAAAGTTCATGAAATATAAATAAATGTATATATTATACTGCATCAAAATTGTCCGACTTTTAAAATTTGACCATTACTTCCCCTATAATCGTTCATAGGGTTATAGAATAATATTGTTTAAAATATTAACGAAATCGGATATCGTTAAACCGTGTTGCATTGGACCTTAAATTTGTAGGGTCCGTTTATATGGGGAAAATGTGACTTTTTCACAGTTTTTTACAAAATTTAACTATCATATACTTTGTTTTGTAACCAAGTGTAAAAAAGCAAAATATTCGTATAATTGTCTAATAAAGAAGATATAAAAAAAATATAGGTTAAAAAGTGTTCAAGTTATTACGAATCCCCACGACCATTAACGCGAATTAGACCACTTGCGTAAGGAGTATACAAAAAATGTTTAACTTAAATAAAATAATATTTTTCATTAAATTTTAAACACGATTGCTGATTTTTTAAGGCTCTTTCAAATTTGTAAAATTTTGTTAAACATATTTCAAAAGTGTTCAAATAAAACTACATAGATTAATAGGCAACACCACACAAGTTAAACTTCAAAAAGGTCAATACCTTGTATGGCTAAGCCACTCCTGAGATTTCAACATTACGGATTTAAAAAAAAAAAAAAACATTTTTTGCAATTTTTTAGTTGAAAAGCCTTTTTTCAAACTGATATTTAGATTAAACGAAAATATTATAGAATAATATAAATCATATCACATAGCATACATTCTGAAGTTCTTTACAAAATTGGTAAAGAACTACCTTTAAGATAAGAAGATCAAGAGTCAAAATTTTAATTACTTCAAATTTTTAAGAAAAACATCACGAAAATTTTTTTTATCAGAATTTCTATAAAAAGGTATCTATAGTAAATCTTGATGGTATGACTTCGCTTGTCCGAATGAGGTAATTATATTTTATTTTTCCATTATACTAATTAATAAAATATACTTTACAGTTATTTAAGAATAGGTGCGTTCATTAGTTCCTTTCAAAAGTACATCCAACTTTTTCCATTTTATTGCATAGTGTAAAAATAAAAGTTGCGAGGTTGAATAAAGTTCCAAAAGTTATACCGATGATAATTATTTTAAAGAAATATGTTCTTTCTGAAAAGCTGTCAATGAAAGAGAAGTCTAAATTAAAATATTCCTCAGTTGTAGTTTCCCCAAAAATTGTATATGAGCAAAAACAATAAAATTTTAAAATAAACAAAACATTCACTGGAACTTCAGTCTTACAAATCTCCGTCTAACAAATTTAGGACTGAAAGCATATATTCACAAATGCTGACCTTAAATCTGTTGGACAATTTATTTCTCATTAGTGATAATTCTGAAAAAAAGGCTTTCCGCCGAGGCACTACTATGAACTAAATTAAAAGTATAAATTATTATTCATTAAATCTACTTTTCAGTTTTCCCAATCTGGTCCAAAAGGTTCGGCATGTGACGTTTTAAATCATTGTTCAAAAACTTTATCATTAGCTTCAGTTTTCAATAGCTTCAATTCATTTATAAATTCTTAGGGATATTTTGAAAAAATATCAAAATAAATAATTTCTTCGTTGGAATTAATATATAATGAGTCGAGATATTTGAAAAATTGGTAACTAAAATTTCCAAATGGTAATGCTTGATGTCATATATTTAAAACCGACGTACTGCTGCCTCGTTAATCTCCCCAAATCTTGAAAAAACAATTGCGAATTTTAAAAAGATACAGTTTCTCGCCAAACACTTTCTGATGACTATTTTTAGAAAATCTGTTTCTTACGTGAATTGAGGTTTTTGCAATTAACATATTGTAATCAAAGGGCTCATTAATTGCAAAAATTTTAAAGACTTTTTGAAAATGTTGCAAAATTTTCAGGTTTTACTTCAGCATTTTTAGATTTTTAGAATTATATAAAGCAAATAGGGTAACTTGCTGTGGCTAATTTGGTGGTAGTCTTTTAATTTGTCAAAATAACAATATAATTTAATCCAAGCACATTAAAAAGTAACTTAACATCAAGCTTTTATCAAGATTTATCCTAAAATCAAGGGCGTCCTAAAAAAATTACGAAGTTTGTAGAATTTATGGACAAAAAAGCGTTTTCTTAGTCTCAAGAATGATAATGTTATAAAATCTTCTAAAACGTTTTTGGTTATTTTTCTATAGTTTAATCCAAAAATAGTTTTAAATATAAACAAATTCACATATATCGCGTATAACTTAAAAAGGATGCTGAACGTCCGTTAAATAACATTCTAAAAATACCTTAGATTAAAAATTCTTACAGCAGATTTTTGGTTATCAAATTAGCTCTGTAAATAAAAAAAATAAATAAATAAAAAATAAATATTACATACTCGAAATGGTCAACTTTGAAACTCTGCAGATAATCTCGTATTATCACAAGGTGACTATAAAATAATTTTTCCGAAAGCCTAAGTCGTCCTCCCCAATTTTCTTATACATTTCAATCCGATCCGATCATTAGTTTCGGATATACATATTTATTACCAAAAATTTTGAGATTGGCCCCACTGTGCAATATCAACTACTCATTTGCAAGCTACAGCATAAATGTCGAATGGCTTGTAATAGATAACTGGAAAATTCTAGTTATAACACAATTGACTACATTTCGAAGTAAGATAATTAGCTTAATACATTTTAGTCTACTGTATTTCTAATATTTCGTTTCGCTAAGGATTAAGATAGCAAACGAAACACAATAAGCAATACAGTTCTTAATATAAAATAAAAAATATTATGCCATCTACACTTTGTGTTTCACGCCTCTGTTGAATTAAAAATAATAATAATAATAATAATAATAAAAATTTCATATGATAAAGGTGAGAAAATTTGTTCTAGAAGATTAAATTTTCTTATTATCTAAAAAAATATTCAGCTCAAAAAAGTAAAAATAAAATAGTGAATAGGGTCTTATGCATTCAGCTCATGTGTTTAAATCAAGTCAAAGACAACATTCAAAGTAAAAACTTATTAAAATTTCTGATGTGATTACTTTTCAAAAATGTCCCAAATAAAAAAATTTCCTAACCAAAAGGCGTTAACTTTCTGGATAAAATCATAAAATTTATCGTATTTTTGTTTAAATCTATAAAATATTTTTTTCTTCGTATAAACTACCACATTAAAATCAAACTGAAATTTTATATTTGATAATAAATTTACAAGTTCTATGGAATTATGTATATTGAGTGGGATAAAAGTAATTTCTTTGGCTATTAAGAAATTTTAATTAACCATCTAGATCATGATTCCAAAGAATGCCCAATTTTTATACTGAGAAAATACAAAAAAATTTAGTTTGTGTAAAATTTTATAAAAATTTTAGAAATAATTTATTTTAAACTTTCTTTGTAACTTTTTTAAATAAAACTATGAGCATAATTCTTATTAAGGAATGAAACGACATTTTTATCCCAACTAACAGTTTCATTTTTGTTGTAACTGCGTTGCCCTTTGGCAGCTATAAAAATCTAATATCCTTTTAATTCATTTATTTTGAAATGAACAAAATAATAATTTCTTCAGCTGTGTTATATAATTTTCTCTTCTTGTAATGTTTTCTTTACGATGTCTCAGTAAATCTTATAAAATCTCTAGATTTTTCCTTTATTTTTTTAATGACCATCAAAAAACATAAACAATTTTCAGTTTTAATATGAAATATACTTCAGCCATTTTCTTCTTCAATTCTCTCTCTCCCATCCT
The DNA here is from genome assembly GCA_932274085.1 of Protocalliphora azurea. Classification (NCBI taxonomy): domain Eukaryota; kingdom Metazoa; phylum Arthropoda; class Insecta; order Diptera; family Calliphoridae; genus Protocalliphora; species Protocalliphora azurea. The sequence goes on along the minus strand of OW026523.1, from coordinate 80,038,469 downwards.
TTATCTGGTTTTACGTCAGAACGAAAAAAGCAATAAAAATTCATAACAATATCATTATGAATATGTTGTCAACGTACTGTTTATAAACGATGATGGCAACAGCAGCAACAGTACTAACACAATAACAATATGTTTATTATGTACATAATAATTCTTAATACATATTTATTATTAATATAGATGTATGTGTGTGTAGTTTTGTTTGCAACCCAGCGGTAAAAATATTAAGGCCTACATCGTGCAGACCTTCTAGAAGGTACGAGTAGTAAGTCCTTCGAATGCCTCATCCTTGCCTTCCAAAATTTCCGAAATTTCGAATTCCCTTTTCTTAGAAGGAGTATAAGAAGCTGAATTTTTTTAAATATATTTCGTTTTAAGTAGGAAGCGGGGAAAACAAAACCATTCAGAAACCGTTACAAAAACAGTATCAAATCTCAAAGCAAAAATTCCAAAAAATAAGAATTAATTAATTTTTTTAATGTTTTGTTTGAATAAGTTAATTTTATATTTATATATAGTTTATATTATAGGTATTTTATTAAAAAATGAATTGTTTTTATTATATATATGTACTTTTAACAAAATGAATTAATAAAAACATAAATTTTTTCCGAAGAGTTTTTGCAATAGCTAAAAAATAAAAAATTGTTGTTTTATAGAAACAGAAATATATTTTATTAAATTGTGTAGAAGATCTCGTGACAGTTTTTCTTCAGAAGGTCTGTGGATAGTACTTTTTCAGATAGCCCGCTAGCAGTCTTTATTCAAGAGATCTTTCAGAAGGACAGCATCGGGTCATGAATGTGTAAGGCTTTGCTTTCAATGACATCGCGTGTAAAAAATACGTGAACATGGAAAACAGAGAAACTCTTCTGGCTCCAGAAAAGGCCTTCTAGAAGGGTTCCTTACTCTTTCTTTTTACCACTGGAAATATATCCATTTAGCTGTATTAGTGAAAATGAAAATTATGAAATGTTTGGTTTGTTGGTTGAATGTACTATATTATGTTCACTTATACAGACTTACATGCATAACCAATGTTATAAAAATGTCAAAGGACACTATGTCGTCAGATTATATTTCGTTTTCTCTTGTGGTCAGTATTGCCAGTTTAGCCTTTTTAATTCTAAATCTAATCTTTTTATTTTGCTTTTAGCGTCAAAAACAACGAAGAAAATAATTCTTTATTTGATATTACCAATTTTATTTTTTCGGACTCATCCAGCACTTTTTTGTATTTATTCGCAATAAAATGAAGATATTTATGTATAACAAAAATGTTCGGCTGCTGCGATTTATTCTCCAAATCAAAAGTAGCTAATTTTATGGATCATTATAATAATTTTTTAATATAATTCATTAAATATAGAAACTATTTATGAATATTATTAAAAAATTGTTGCCAACAAAATGATCCAAAGCAAATATAAAAAAAAATCAACCGAATGAAAATTCACCAAAAAGAAAAATTTTCCAAAAAAAAAAAAAAAAACAGAGTTTTTATTTTTGCATAAAAAACGTTGAAAAAATACCCTAACACTTTTTGGTATGAAAATTAATATATTGTATGATAAAATTTGTGAACAAAATCAGCCATATTCAGAATGAAAATAGTTCTAACATTGGGATGGGTTTTTTCAACTCTAGCGTATTTTAAACTCCGGTTTCGCTTACTCAAACTTTTGCTGAATAAGGTGACTGTTTACTTTATTTTCTCATTCATAAATAAAAGGGGAAAATTACCCAAAATATCAAAAATGACAAAAAATCTCTGCAAAATTTTGGGTTGTTTTTCATTTGAAATGTAATCCAAATTTGTATGGTAATTTCTTGTGATACTTTTCTAAATCTGCTTTGGACGATTTTGCTTTGGGTTATTCTACTGGCAGCCTCAAAACGTTCTTATGAGTGTGAAAATCACCTAAAATTTGGAAATGCCTAATCAAAAAGGAATTATAGCTCATAAATTAAGATAATTCACTTCAAAGTATTAGTTTTTCATAGGAAATATAACCCAAATTTGTACGAGAAATTTTGGCCGATTTTGCGTTGCGTTATCTGTAAAAATAATCAAAAACTAATGAGAACGAGAAACAACTTCTTTTTAATTTAAAAAATTTAACCTTTTTCTACCCTTATTTTTTGGAGCATTTAGCCTTTTTTGGCTTTTTTTAAACATAAGTTTTCTTCTTTTTTTCTCAACTGCTGGTAACACTGCTTATGGTGCTAAGATAATCATAAAATTGTGTCAGTTTCTATATAAATTAAATGGCTGAAAAACGCGCATATACATACAATGAAAGATAGAAAAACAGATACTTGATCAAAAGAATAAAAAATAATTACAAATATGAAAATAAAATATAATTATTTTAAGCAAGAATTGTGCAATAATATTTAATTTAACTATTTCTTTTCATTATAATGTTGACTCTTTATTGTAATGGGGATATGAAAAACTATTAGGTGTATACTTTATTATTTTTTAAAGATTTAAAATATTGTTTATATATTAAAGTTTGTAAATTATTTTAGAATATTTATTTCTCTTTCTTATTCTTTCTCTTTTTATATCTATCTTCAAGCAAATTCAGGGATATGGACGACATAATATGGAACTGTAATCGAATAGGAGTCATACAGCGACTTAATGATGGTTTATGTAATGAAAAACAATTTTAGTGAAGCTTGGATTTTTGTGAAATAGTTTAATAAATGAAATAGTTAATAAATGAATGAAAAAATTCGTTTTTTTTTCTTGCATAATATTGTTTTAGTAACCAATTTACATCTACTAATGCAAAAACAATTTTAAAAATCTATCAACTTCACCGAAAAAATTACTTTAAAAACACGATTTTATGGAATTTTTATTTTTTTTATACTAATATTTTCCTTGGATTTTTATGTGTTTTTGAATAAATAGAGAATATTTTTTTCTTTGATTTTTAGTTATTTTCTAATGGAGTAAAATTCAGTATTATAATGATACATAAATTTTAGAATATGAAGAAGATACTTGTAATTGATGTCACATTTAAAGAAAGGACAAGTAAAATGGCGTATACCCAGAATTTAAAAAATATAATGTGATACTTTTGTGTGAATTTGTTAATAATTTCAGCAAATTTATTCGAAAAAACAAGTAAAAGACATGATGTCGATCTGTGTGTATTGCGATAGCGACCCAATAAGACATGAGAGTGCGATCGCTCACATAATATAAGATATTTAATCACTTGGCTTTAATAGGGGAAAAAAGGATTTGTCTGTCATAACTGTGTAAATTATAGTATTTTCGTAAGAAACCAAGTCTTTTAAAAAAATTATTTATAATATTATTCTGATTTATGATCAAACTAACTAATAAATATTAATAAAGTTACTAATCATATACATATTGTAGAACAATAAGAAAATAAACGTAACATTCAAAAAACATACAATAATTTTATTAGTAAACAGATTTTATTAAACATAAATATTTAAAAGTTTCAAATTAATAACTTTAATTTCTAGGTTCCAATTACTTTTTAATTTTTAATTAACAATAATTTATTAAATTACTATATGAATTAACCCTTTTACAACACTAAAATATATATATATATATATATATATGTTTGATATATATGTTTGTGTGTATGCAAGAACATTTATAAACATGTCCTTTGCATACATTGTGAAGGATTTTTGCCACACATAGCAGCTACGTTTTAAAAAATAACAAATCATTAAAAATACTAGCTCATCTTAAATAATTTCTCAATGTCTTGTATAATTTGCCTTTTTTTGTTTTTTGGTACACCACACGCGACGCATTTGCTTTGCTTCGGTCAACGAATAGTAAAAATTGTAGTTCTTGTTGTTATTGTACACGTTAGCTATGAACAACACACTTAAAAAGCAAGTTAATTTGCTTTTCAAATCATCTTGCTTAAGACTTTGATATGTACCTGCTTATTTTAAAAGTTTTACACTAATTATCTTTCTAAACAAGTTACCCTTTTTAATTGGGTTGATCGTAATTACACGTAATTGTAATTGAAGCATTATATGAAATTATGATTAAAAAATTGCAATTATAGTTACCTGTTATTGTAATTAATCCAATTGCTTATAACATGTAATTGTGGTTGAAAACGAAATAGATTACTGAATATAACTGACGTGTCAATAATAGACGTAGACACAGCAATATAATGGAGGCAAACTTGCACGACTATGATCATTAAAAGTACTGACCAATCACAGTTAAAGGGAACTGACAAAGTGGGTTCTATTTATTATAAATAATCATAAAGGGATTACGATTTACAAGTTCTAGTAGCAGTAAATGGGAAATCGCACTCTTGATTTTTGTAGTATATGCAAGGACGTGGATGAAGTAGAGACTTTTGAGTAAGGTATAAAGGAGAGCAATAGCCACTTTGTTATTCTTATAAACGCAAACGATATTTGAAAACTTTCTTTTGTCATAAAGGCTTAGATATGTTGGCTTCTATTTAAGTCGTTTTGATTCCGACTATCATTCCGTAACGTTAATTTTTTTATAAATTTCTGAAGTGACCAAAAAATTTCAACCTATGGCATAAATTCTACAAGTGATGGGATCAGAATCGCTCGACTATATATGATGTCTTTTAGTTTATTTTATTTTAATATCGCAATGGAAAAAACAAACAAAGATTAATATATTCAATTGAATTTTATGTAAAATAAATAAAAATTCAATTTTAATGCAGATCCAAAATCAGTGCATTGTGAAAATCACTAAATGATTTTTTATTTAAATTTTGTAAACATTAGAGAGTCTATATGTACAGTGAAAAATCTACAAATAGTAAGTACCTCGTAACTATTTGCAACGCGTCGCAATCGGTAGAACATCGAGACTTAGATGAAGAAGCAAAAAGACTGCTATAGGACTGAATGTAGAACTAAATATGGAATATTTGCAGGCTATTTTCTGACGAAATGAATAAAAATTATAATTTTATTTTATTGTTATTTAAGTAAAAAATAAAATAAGCATTAAAATATTTTAATTATTATAAAAAATAAAATTTTTTTTATTATAATCTTATTTAAACAAAAAAGAAAATACACATTAAAAAATTTCCTGTACAAAAACAACGGATTCTTTAAGAACTAGTTCTAGTGGAACCTGTTATAGAATTGATAAATTGGGAAACGGTTTACAAAATTATCTTGGGTATTATTAAAATGTTTTTTGCAACTGTTTATAACTTTTTTTTATAAGTACAGCTGATTCAAAAAAAAATTCATGCTAAATTCTATAAAAAATGAAAAGTTTAACTTTAGCTTTAAATTTCTCAATAAAAAAAGAAAAAAATTCTCCACGAAGAATAAAGTTCTGAAATGTCTATATCGATTCAAAAGTTAGAGAGCTTTGACCGGTGAAAAACGATGCCACTGTGCGACTTTCCTGGAATACAATTTGGGTTCATCCCACCAGCAGTCGAAAGCTATATATATGTAATATATAATATATATATAAAATAAATATATATATATAAATATATATATATATATATATATATATATATATATATATATATATATTTCATACTTTTATTCAATTTATTAAAACATCTGTTTTTAATTATTTTTCATTACAATCAAGTGTTGTACTGTCCAAATTCTTTATTAAATTCTGAAAACTAAGAAACTTATGACAGAAAATAATTAGAGCGCATTATTTAAGAAAATATTGGAAAAAATCTACCTCTGATCAAACGTAAATAGAGAATATAAAATTTGATCGATGAAAGAAAATTATTGCCTCATTTTTTCAAGCGAGTTGGCCATGGCAGACATGCGCCATAGGGGCGCACATCACAAATTTATACAAATGGTTACATAATTGGTTTGCAGAAAGCTAATGGATATCTATTATTTTTGAAAGAACTCAAAACATACACTTTGGATCTCAGAAAGAAGGTGTTACTTTAATGCAATTATTTAAAAAATAAATTTAAATTCAACTTGACAATAGCGTTATGATTTGGCCGTTTGATTTCTACTTGTTTTATATAAAATTTTAGCATTTAATCTTTGTATATATTTCCTATTTAATAACTAATAGAATTTAGCTTCTGAAAACTTGAAATGTCTTTAATTATTTCTTCAAAACTCTATTCAGACGCGGATCAAATATAGAATTTACGAGAAGGTCTAAGGAAAATTAAAAAAAACTATCCGGCAAATTGTATCTCTCAGTATAATCGCGTTGCTGCTTAGTAGTTTATGTCCATTATGCTGAACCTACTAATCTTTTTAAAGAGTCCTTAAAGGAAAAAAGTTCAATTGAAAATTATCTGTAGATATTGTTGACCAACAAGTTCCGGAAATTAAAGCAGCATAAACTTTGATCGTACATTTAAACTAAGCTTTTACATAAAATCGCCAATTCTTGTTTTGAAATTAAAAAATAAATGATTTTTTTAACCACATTTAAACAAAGGAAACTATAAAATGTTCGCAGCATTGCCTACTAAGATTTTTAGGAAATAACTTCATATTTTGAGATCTTATTCAATAAAATATATTTCAATATTTTTACCAAAACTCCTTCCATAAAATTTATTTATTGCTTGGGAAAATAAAAGAAAAGAAGGAAACAAATTGTAATAATAATCACTCATAAGCCATTCGTTTAAATACATCATTCTGTCGTAAAAAAACAATAAATACAATAACATCAACATTCTCGTGCACACATCAATGTACTTTCATATATGTATATTTATTGACATGTATTTCCACACCAATAATTTTGACAACATAAATATGATTTTGTTGTATTAAGTTGACGATGACAAACACAAGAAATTTTTGTATACTTTTTTTTTTTTGGTAATAAAGCTTATTGATAGCCGTATAATTGTATTTTTACACTGTTTCTAGAATGGTTCTTATTTTTGTTAGCCATTCCTAGAATTCTTATTCAACCCAAAAATTATTCCTTTCTTAATCGACCTAATTGAGATATGAAAGAAAAGACGAGCTGCTTCTATTATAATAAAAAACGCATCTGCTGTATTCTTCTGCCCCCAACATTAAAAATCAAAAATTCTATAAAGAAAGTTTCAAACACACATTTACAAATTGAAAATACAAATGAAAATTTAAACAATTTGTGTAAGTCTTCTTGACTTTTGTTCACTTCAAAAAATGTAAAAAAGTGTTAATATTTAAGACATTATTCTTAAAAATAAATTCTTATATTTATGCAAAAACTTTTTTCTGTGTAGCGTAGATTATGGATTGATACTTTTAAAGCTTTTAAAAATATTTTAATTTTATTTAAAATTTTTTTGAAATTAACATGCAGTTAAATTTAACTGCATCTATCTGAGTAACTACTGCAGATATTTTACTATAATTTTTTAGGTTAAAACTCAATACTGAAACTATTTTCTTTAAAGAATTCCTAATATTAAAAAATATATTTTTTTTGGAAATTCTATATTTAGTGGAATACAACTAAAAACTTCCAATGAATTCCAATTCAAAAATATAATTGGTAAATAAAAGAACATTCAACAAATATTTTTGAGAATATTTGCTACAACTTTTTATGATCCTCTTTATATATTAAAAGAAAATTTTATTAAGAATTGTTTCAAAATTTTAAGGTGTAGCTAAAAATTCGCTATATAAATATTACACTAAGATTGGTGCGATTAGATCTTGCCAAGCCTACCTTCAAGGCATTCTTTGTTATTATAAAATTTATAAAAATATATCGGAAAAAAAATTTTTTTAAGTATGGGAGTGGCTGATATTCTACCCGCTCGTTCTTAGTGGGAATATTTAGGCCCAATCGACTCAAAATAACTTTTTGAGTCTATTGATGTCCGTCTGGCTGGATGGCGTCCACGTAAACCTTTTGTAATTTTGAAGATAATTCAATGAAATTTGGTAAGTAGGACTTTCATGACATAAGAACGAAGCCTATGGAAATTAGTTATGATAATTCCTTTATCTTACCTAGCCCCCATACAAATGTTATCCCTGAATAGGGATTTAACGATCATAAATGCCTTAAATATATTAAATATTTGAATGAAATTCGGAAGTTTTGTATAAGTATCAATCTTTGTGTCAAGTTTCATGAAGATCGGTCCATAATTGACCATAGCTCATTTATAAAACTCTCTTCCGAAAATCTTTTTAACGTGCATAAATCACATACATATGTTAGTATCAAGTTTATATTCGACACAAATAAGTTTTATATAAGTATAAATTACTGTGACAAATTTTATGAGGATCGCTCCATAATTTACCTTAGCTCCCATATGAGCTCATTTTCGAGAATCACCCTGAAGTGCATAAATTGATATAAATGTTAGCATTAACATAGTATTCTGTATTCTTATATTTTATTTTACACTAAGTAAAAGTATCGCTCCATAAACTTCCTCATGTCTAATAAAAGCCCCTTCACGAATTTTGATGGACATACACAGTGGAGACGGGTATCATATGTTCGGGCTTGACCGACTATATCTTTCTTACATGTTTTTATTTATATTCACAAATAGTTCCTATTCTTAGTAAAATATTAAAAAATAATTATAATGGATTTAGTAAGTTAATAAAATTAGATTAGCTACATTTTATATAGAGAATGAAACCTCGCCGGCGAAATAATTTGAATATAAAAAATTTTGCAAATAAATACATAAAATGCTTTAATGAATGATTCTGTAAAAAATAAATTATAATAGGAAATAAGAGACTATTCTATTCATTGTTGAAGTGATAGAATGCATTTTTAAGGAAATTTTAGAAACCAAAAAAGCTATAAAAAAGTTAGAAGTTAAAACGACCATTTCGAGGCTAAAAGGAAATTAAAAGTAATAGATTTGGCATCAAAAAGGCAACAATGCCTATGAGTGATTATGAGTCCATTTAAACCCAAAATTTTCTGTTACAAACATCATAACAAAGGCATAATTCTCTCACCAATTATGGTCGTATACGGTATAAAAACTTTTATAAGCTACTTATTCCAAAAAATATTTTTTGATATAATTTTTTTTGGAAATAAACTTATAACTATTCTTTTGGAAATAGTGTATCGTATTTTTGGGAATTTTTTATGATTGTAACATAATTTATAAAAATAAAAAATAACTGGCTCATTTCATATCACAACATTAGTGTTTCATATTTATTTTCTCATAAATATTTCTTTCACATTCATTATAATTAATAAAAATACCAATTTTCAAAAAATTTAATTAAAAAATTTTGGAAAACGGAAAAAGTTCCTTTAAATTAGTGTCAAAAAGGACGACATTACTTCCTGAAGGTCTTGCACATGAACACCTAAAATTAAAAAAAAAAAAAAAATTATCTGCAATTTTGTTGTTGAAATCAAAAGAAAAGTTTTGTATATTTTAATAAGAACTCTCCCAATATTTAGGCACATTTGTTTATGAAGGTTTTAACAAAGCAATTTGCGGGTTAAACGAGTTGAAAATCTGGTAAAAGCATATCAACACAAATACACAAAAAAACAACCCATAAAAATACAATATGTATATATATATATATATATATATATATATATATATATTTTTTTTTTTTTCAATTATTATATTTATTATTTTCCTAAATATTAGCAAAATATTTAAAAGTGTTTTTTAAGATTCAATAGTAAAATAAAAAATAACATAACATTTATGGTTTATTTCCTTTTTTACAAATAAACGGACATTAGAAAAGGAGTTGTAGAAAGCTTATCTAAAAATTTGCAACACTTCACAATTCTAAATGATTGATATATTTGAATACCTTAAAAACATTTTTCAACATCTTGCAAGACTATTTATCTTATTTCCTAAAAAAGTTTAATTGTTTAAACTTCCTTAAGAAACTAAATGTTTTAAAATCTTTTTAAAAATATTTACATGTTATTCTTGTTTTTTTTTTTTTTTCTTGTAAATGTTGAAAAAATGTCTTTGCCACACATATGTATGTTTTCCTGTCGTAAGCTACTTAGGATAAAATTATTTTCCTTTTAGCCCGAAATAGAAAGATGCTATTAGTAAACATATTAGAATGTTCAACTTTTTTTCTTGTTCATTTTCTCACTTGAATTCCTTAACATAATATTTTTACAAATCCAGCATTATCGCCTTAGGGCAACACACTTAAAAAAACTAAATACTAAGAAATATTGAAAAAAGAATTTAGTTAAGATAACTAGCACATACATAATATTAGTTTTAAGAAATCTGTGTAAATAGATGGACATAAGAAGATTTGTTTGTGACATAAAAGTGTTATGCTAAATAAATTTAGAAAAAAAAAGAAAATGCTATCTAAGTGTGGTTAGATATTTTAGTAGTTGCAGAGAAATTTATAAATTATTCAATCACAAATTTCTCTTCTCTCCTTAATAAGATTTGTTTAATAAACTTTTTAATACTTCTTTGGATAACGGAAAAATTGAAAATTGTTTAGGTTCCAACGAATCCTAAATGAATAAGACACCACAAATGCTGATGAAGAATGTAGCGACACACTGCTTTTTTCGTAGCCATTTTTTCTTCTTAAAATTGCCTTAAAAAGGCTGACATTTTAGTATTTTAACAACGTAGAAACTAATTTCTAATAGAAGTTATTAATTTTTTTACAGAATCAATAATTTAAGCATTTGTATATATTTATATATTTATTTGCACCAAAAATCGAAATTATTTATATTTAATAAAAAAATTATACCTGCGGCGCCTGATTCTCCAAATTAAAAGTACTATACTAAACTTGTGAACTTACTATGTCAATTTTGCTAATTATTTTTTAATATACTTCATCAACCATAGAAAAAAATTATGTAAATAATTTAGAAGAAATCTTATTAATGCGAAAAGTCAGCAAAAATTTGGAAATGGTTAATCAAAAATAAATTGAAGTTCAGGAGTTACGAAATATCACTGAAAAACATTCTTGCACATGTTTTTATGGGATTTTTTTGAGCCATTTTGCTGGATATTATTTATAAATATATCACAATTCTTTAAAAAATATCAAAAACTAATGAGAACGAGAAAAAATATGTTGTTCATTTAAAAAAAATTTCCTGGCCTTATTTTTTGTTTTTTGGCTCTTTTCAAATTGTAATTTAGCCTCTTTTTTCTCATCTCCTGGCAACACTGATTGCAAACTTGTTTAGCAATCGTATTGTGAGTTATTGTGAATTTAAAAATATGACTTTTGAAAATAATATTACCAATAATAAAACGATTTTAACTCACACGTGTTTAATTGCTCAGTTATAATCAATCTAGTTTTACATTTTTTTAATTTCTCATATGACATTTAAAACTTACGAATGTAAAATATTGAATATTCATTCTAAAATGTATATGGGTTTTAGGTAGCTTAAAATGATTTTCTACAGGGAACCTATAGAGCTATGGTCTAATAGAGAATACACCAGTGCACAGTGGGGCAGAATCGATATTTTTTGGAAATAAATATATAACTTCTGATCGGCTGGTTGGATTTTCATGAAATTTGGAACAGGCGTAGCACAGGAGCCTACAATGTTAAGTTTGGAAGGGGGGTATAACAAACCTCTCAGGGACGGAGCTAAGGGGACTCAAAGTTAGGTACCTCTGACATAAAAAATTTTTAATCGCTTGACAAATTTTTGTTTCTCGTCCGATTTTAAATATTTTTATACATTGTTATAGGCCCTGATAAGACCTCTAAAAAACATGCTTAGGTATCCTATTTATCTCTTATAGTTTTCGAGTTATTTGCGTTTGAGTTTTTAAGCACCATAATTTTCCATGCTCTTGGTCAAGTTTTTTCCATATATATCCTAGTATTTCCGGCCGATTTTATTAGTTTTTTTTCCTATCTAGTTAAAGAACAAAGTTATCTATTGAATAAAAAAATTTGAAGTCGATATCTTTACCGTGTCCAAAAATAAACGATTTTGAATTTGAAAATTGCAAAAAAGACGACTTTTTGTGTTTTTTTTAGCCGAAAAAGTATCTACACTCTTTTTTATCTAAAATAAAATTTTCTTTAGCAATATATAATAATTTTGCACCTTTCTAAAAGGTAGCTCCACAGAGATGACTATAAGATAAAAAACAAGCCCAATAACTCAATTGGTCATGGTACACACCCTCCCGAATTCGACCCATTTTATATGAAAGTTTTGATTTTAGACCATATTTTCTCAAATCCCAAAGCACGAGTCGACAAGCGGAATACATTTTGAGAATCCTCAATATGTTGTTAAAAGTTTCAAATAAAAATCTATGGGACTTCGGAAAAATGTGGATTCTATAGCTAAAAATGTAAAAAATCCCATTTTTATGAATTTTGATTAGTTTATTTGGGAATTCAGGAAAACCCTACCCCTGATTGAAATTTGATTAACGCGCTTATATTTATATTAATAAGATCCACATTTGCTGCAAATTTCATTAAGATATCTTTATAAACAAATATGTTATTACAATTAAAAATTTGTATTTTCTCCAAAAACCCCAAATTGGTCCTTTTGTTTGGTTTATTTCTAAATAGCGAAAGAAATTTTAAAAATATGTATTCCAAATTAAGCTTATCCTTTAGCATATATAATTTCCGATCTTTTGCAAAAAAATTCAAGTCAATATCATGCCTCATTTCAGAAATATGCGCCTTTAAACTTTTATATTTCCATTTTATTATATATATGAATATATTTGTAAAACTTGCAACTTTTGCCTTTAGTTTTGCGTGAATAATTACTTACATGAATATTTCTGTATACTTGTACTAATATCTATACACAAAATATTTTTATAAAAATAATTAATAAATATTTTTTATTTTTAATAGGGTTGCCATATTTCCCAAATTTAAATAAATATTTATCCTTTTCTAAGCATTCATATATTTCTATTAATAAATTTAAAATAACAAGACAAACAAAAAATGTCTATTTTACCTTAATCAGTATTATTGTTTTTGGTATTTATCATCTTCCTTAATATAATAATATTCTATTTCTAATACAATTTTTTATTACTTATTTACATTAGATTTATTTTCTATAAAATAATCTGTTGTATTTGTATACATATCTAGAAGATAATAAAGGTCCTTCAAGTCTTCATTATTTTAAGTTGATAAGGGCTCATAATAAATCCAACGTTTTCTCATTGATGATAGTACATGTTCTGATGATAACAATAGGCTATTAAAAATATCCTCGTTTTGTGACGTTCTGGAGCATTTCCTGGAGCTGAATAATTGAACGTGCTTAAAATCTCTGTTTCTTGCTTCTTGAGCCTCTTCTGTATGCTCTCCAAGTGGAAGAATATTTCGTTCAATTATAATTTCTCCATGGCAAAATACTTTATGTACTGTTGGTGTCATTTCTTTCTATGGATATAGAGAAACAAGTAGTTTAGATATTTCTGTTACATATTCTCCAAATCGAGCAGAGTTAATTTTGTGCCTACTATTTATTGCCATTAATAGTATGTTAGTCCTTTCAAGTAACTCTTTATTAATACCAGTTATTTTTGATTTAGCTTCGAAATTTCCGAAAAACCTTCTTGCTGTGTTTCCATCATTTGTACTACCACCAGACGGCAGAGGTTTATCGATGTTTAATCCCGTCTCTTCTCTGAATTCATCCTGGATTCTACTTTTCTCAGATATTCTAAGTGTTTTTAAATCCTCGTTGTTTCTGTTAGGTTTTGTTAAATTTTCTGGCACACTTCTATAATTTAAATCATGCTATATGCAGAAAATGCTCCATGAACCGTATTCTGGCGTGAAGTGGAGATATTCCGAAAGACAGAAATTCTTCATTAATATTCCTTGCTTTACCAATATCCCAAAATTATGACTTCGTCTCATCACATAGTGAACATTTCAAAAAAGAAGATGTTTTCGTAATGGCATTACGAACCCTTTCATCAATCATTGTTAGACTAAGTTGAAAGGATATGTCGAATGTGTATTGGTTTATGGTTATTGGAAAAGGTTGTAAATCATTTATTTCATCTTTAATATATTCCACTAAATCCTTCGTTGTTGTCTTCAACTACTTTGTGTATTCGAACCAGATAGGTCTGCAAAAATATTTTGATCCTCCAGTGGTGTTAAGCCATATATCTTCAAACGAGTTTTTACGCTTGGATGAAGATTGCTTTAAGGAATAAGATCGCATTCTTAATGGCACCAAAGATGCTATAAATACGCTTTTATAATCCGCCATTTTCTTACTTCCACTAGCGTGCTTGTATTAAGGAAGGGCTGATAGACCGTCACATCCCCAGATTACAGATTAATACAATGTCGCTGTTATTTATTTTTCCAACTGATATGCAGAAAAATCTGCAACTATCCTGGTAGCTGTATTATGAAGCAATGAAAATATCTCTACACATGCTTCCTTTTCGGTAGCCGAAATAGATGGTAAAATAGTTTGCTTTTTTTCTTGAATATCCTTGTATGATGGAAGAATTGAGTGTCCCTTTTCAAGACGACTTTTTCTTAAAATTTGCTATTTGTTTCGGCTGAGGTCCAGTTCAAGCATTAAAGCAATTGCTTCTTCCTCTGTAAAATTTGATTGTGATTTTGGAGTAGGTACACTTTCGGCAATACGTTTAACACGTTTTGGTGATGCAGTTGGCAGTAATATTAATTGCAATATTAACTGCACTCTTATGTTGCTTCTACTTTTTTAAAAATATAGTCATATATACAATAAATTGGAAATATAAAAGTTTAAAGGCGCTTATTTCTGGAATGAGGCATAATATTGACTTGAATCTTTTTGCAGAAGATCGAAAATTATATATGCTAAAGGATAAGCTTAATTTGAAATACATATTTTTAAAATTTCTTTCGCTATTTAGAAATAAACCAAACAAAAAATTCCCAAAAATCTACATTTTTCCGAAGTCCCGTAGATTTTGATATAAAACTTTTAACAGCATATTGAAGATTCTTAAAATATATTCCGCTTGTCGATTCGTGCTTTGAGATTTGAGAATATATGGTCTAAAATCAAGACTTTCATATAAAATGGGTCGAATTCGGGAGGGTGTGTACCATGACCAATTGAGTTATTGGGCTCGTTTTTTATCTTAAAGTCATCTCTGTGAAGTTGCCTTTCAGAAAAGTGCAAAATTATTATATGTTACTATTTTAGATAAAAAAGAGTGTAGATAATTTTTCGGCTAAAAAAAAACACAAAAAGTAGTCTTTTTTGCAATTTTTAAATTCAAAATCGTTTAATTTTTGACTATGTATATGAAAAAAACTGGACCAAGAACATTCAAAATTATGGTGCTTAAAAATTGAAACACAAATAACTCGAAAACTATAAGAGATAAATAGGGCACGTAAGCATGTTTTTTATAGGTCTTATCAGGGCCTACAATAATATTTATAAAAATATTTTAAATCGGACGAGAAACAAAAATTGGCAAGTAATTAAACATTTTTTATGTCAGAGATACCTAACTTTGAGTCCCCTTCGCTCCGCCCCTGAGGGTTTTGTTGTGCCTCCCTTCCAAACTTAATATTGTATACTCCTCTGCTACTCCTGTACCAAATTTCATAAAAATCCAATCAGCTGATCGATTTATTTCCAAAAAATTTCGATTCTGCCCCACTCTGCAGTGCAAAAATATATATATATATATATATATATATATATATATTTTAGATATCGTTGATGAACTGGAAAACTGGAAAAAATAATAAAAGGGAATTGAAAATTATCTTCCAGCGATTAAAAATCAAGGGTCTAGTATATTTCGTCAAAAAAAATAAAATATATATATATATATATATATATATATATATATATATATATACCGCACCAAAATTTACTTTTGAATTTTGACCCTTAACTCCTTCGTTCATTTTGTTGGAAATTTTTTTTAACATTTTGTTTCAAAGCAAAGTATTTAAGCTAAATTTTTCTAAAAGCTGTAAAAAAAGCAATATTTCCCATATAAACGCACCATACAAATTTCAAATTCGAAGCGGCGCAGGTTAACGATATCCGATTGCACTAATATTTCACTCAATATCGCGTTATCTAGAAAGATTTCTATATTACATTTTAAAATCCTTGTGGCGTGACAAAATGTTAATTTTTAAAAATTTTATAGTACTATAAAATCGATCGAAAATTTTGGGTACCTTATATTAGCATTTTTTTAAATTTTATGTAAAATTATATTTATACAAATACATCTATTCTGTTTTAGTTAAGCGAAAAATTGCTTTCAACAAAAAAATTGCACAAAAAGTATTATATGACCTGAGATAGCGGTATCTTTAATATTTCGTAAATAGTAGAGGCACACCTAAGGCGCTATTCGAAATCAGTGAAAATGTATACAAATCTGTAGATTTTATTATAACTTATATAGAACTCAAAAGTATTAAAAAATAGTTATATAATTAATATATGCAACTTTTTGTTTGCTATCATCATTTACAGATTTTTTGTGGTTATTTTAATGAATTAAATTCAATTAAAAAAAAAAATATCAAAAATTGCCCACTTTGTTTTAAATTCGGAATATGGTCCCGATAATGTTCACTAATACGTAATGTATCGATCCCCCTTTAGTTTGTATTTTGTATACCATCGAATAGGTTACATATGCACACTAGAGCTATATCCAAGCAATAGTGAATGTTGTGTTATTTAGAAAAAAAATTTCGGGTCATTTTCGAAAAAAAATCTCATCCAGAAAATCGATTTTTTTAAATTTCCCAAAAAAAAGTACATTAATTATAAATAACAGTTTAGTTTCTCCTCTCAATAAGACGAGTCGCTTTCGTTATGTCGGAAAAAGTAATTTGTTCCAAATGTTACAAGAATATTCAAAAAAAACTCTGTTATTGTTTGTGAAATTTGCAGATGCAAGTTTCATAAAATAAGTGCAAAAATAGAAGATGATACTGCATTTAAAACTCTTGTTAATTTTGAAAATATTGTTTTTAATTGCGATAATTGTTTACATGCATCTCGGGATTCAAATAAAAAAATAAGTCTTTTGTCTTATGAAATTGAACAATTAAAATCTCTATTCTCTCAATTTGTGAAAAATAATACAATAAACAACAATGCAAAAAGTTCTCATCGCAGTCTACCTATGCCTAAAACCAGTTTTAACTCTAATTTGCCTATTCCTGCAAGTTTACCAATTTCTTCAAATAATCAAATTCGTAATGTAAACACTACTGCAGTTTGTGTAAAAACTATTCCCACTTATGCTGTCAACGATGCAACAAATACATTATCACTTGCTAAACAAACAGATGATTCTGAACTAAATAATGTACATTCATTTAGAGATGACAAAATTGTACCTATAGATTCTCAAACTGCCAGTAATAACAATTTAGCTGATTTAACTGATACTAATGTAAATAATGCGTTTTGTACCACGAGTAGTAATTCAGTGCAATTAACTGATGACTCTAATTGGAATTATGTCACTAATAAGAAAAAAACCTGTCAAAAGAAAAGCTGTAATTGGAGAAAATAATAATACAGAGTTAGATGTGATTTTAAAATTGAGATCGGTCTACTTATCTTCTTTTAAGCCATCCGTTTCAGAGCAAAATATAATATCATACGTTAAAAAGCATTTACAAATTGTTAATGATAATATATTGTGCTATAAACTAGTGAAAAAAGATGCCTCTATCGATGATCTCAAGTTTGTTAACTTTAAACTTGGTGTTTCAGCAACTTATTATGAACAACTTCTTCGGCCTGAACTTTGGACAAATGCTATTAAAGTTCGCCCGTTTAAGTTTTTTCCATAAAATTCAAATCCCCAGCAACAGACATAATGCACAGTTCTAACTCACTGAAATTGATTAAAATGTCTCTGGTATGAGATCTAAGTCTCAGTCATTTCATTTTTTCACATCCCAAGCTGATTATGATGTCTTTGTTATTACGGAAACATGGTTGAATATAGATTTTTATAGTGAAGAATTCTTTAATCTCTACACATATGTAGTATATCGTAAAGATAGAGATGCTGAAAAAACTGTTTTTAATAGAGGAGGAGGTGTATTTATAGCTGTTAAAAAGTCTCTATGCTGTTTATCTAATATCGATTCATTACTTGATCAACTTTGTGTGGCAGTTAAGTCGGTTATTTATGAATTATTTATAGTTGTATCATATATACCCCCTAATTGTTCTGATGATTTATATGATAGTCATATATAAAATGTAATTATTCTTTCTGAAAGTATAAGAAAAAAAGTATAAGAAATTTTAATCTTTATGATATTGTTTGATTAGAAGTATCAAACTCTGAGGTATTTTTACCCAATAGTGTCAATAAATCTTTTGAGATAAATCTAATTGATTAATTTTTTAGTATTGACTTACAACAAGTTAATACGTTTTATAATAAACTAAATAGAATTCTTGATTTAGTATTTCTTAGTCCTGATTTGAGGTGTACCTTAAATTTATTTGCTGTTTCAATATCACCATCTACTTCTCATCATTTTCCATTAGAAATTAATATTGAATTCTATGAATATCTAACTAATTATAACAATAATGATATACGTTATAATTATTATAAATGTGACATCAATACATTAAATATGCTTATTAAAAATGTCAATTGGATTGATTTATTGGAAAGTAAAATTGTTAGTATATGTTATGGTGTTTTTTTTATCAAATGTTCTTAATATTTTTCAAAATAATATTCCTTTAGCAAATCCTAGGGTACATAAGCTTGCATGGTATACCAAAGGACTCAAAAAATTAAAAAATCTTAGAAATAAATATTACAAAAAATATAATTCCTGCGCATAGGGACTACTATGGTAATGAACAGGCAGACGAATTAGCCCGGGTAGGCTCTGCTATGAATGCTTCCTTAGCGGTTTCTGTCGCAATCCCGTTAGGAACCGTCAAAAGCAGAATCCAGAAACACTTTCTAGAAAAGGCGAAAAATAGATGGCGAAATCTGGACAAATGTAGAGTCGCGAAAGAAACGTGGCCTACCTATAACGAGAAATGCTCAATGCAACTCATTGGCTACAAACGCAAGGACATCTCGAGACTAATAGCATTGTTTACAGGTCACTGGACGATCGGTAAACATGCAAGTAGACTTGGTCTCCCTTACAATGAATATTGTCGTAGTTGTGGCAATCGCGAGAAGGAGGAGACAGTTTTTCATCTTCTATGTGAATGCCCAGCCTTGAACGCAAGCAGACATAAATTTCTGGGATGGCACCAATTAGACAACCTCTTTGAGATATCTGACACTAGACTCAGTGACATCATTAAATATCTCAATGCTACAGGCTGGATCTAATTAATTTATGTTCTCATTGTTTCTTCCCTACATTTCTATCTCATTACAGACTGAACACAATTAATTCACCTGGCGAGTAGTGTGGTTCCATCAAAACGGACTCTAACGAGTCTAATTGATTGCCCGTAAGATTACGGGCTAGCACTTAAGCCAACCAACCAACCATAATTCCACAAATAATAATGTTTATAAACAAAAGTTTCTTCGATTAGAAAAATAATTTAATTTTCTCAATAAATTTCTATAAAATCAGTATATTATGAATCTTAATAACGACTTAAAGTACAATCCGAAACGATTTTGGACTTTTATAAATTCTAAAAGAAATTGTTCTTACATCCCTTTATGTATGAACTATAATAAAATAACTTCAAATAATCTAATTGATTCACTGAACTTGTTCGAACTCTATTTTAAATCCAATTTTAATGATGAAAATCTACAGTATGATAATTTTGATTTAAATGAAATAAACACCATTATGGATTTCGGTAATTTAGGCTTTCTAATTCATTTAAGTGTAATAATGATGGTTTACCAGCTTTTTTAATAAAGAAATGTTCTTCTTCATTATGTCTACCATCGAAAATTATTTTTAATAAGTCTTTAAGCAATGGCTATTTTATTAAAAAGTGAAAATTTATTACAATTTTGCCTATTTATAAATCTGGTGATAAAAATAATGTCATTAATTATAGACCAATTTCAAAATTAACCAATATTTCAAAAATTCTTAAACATATTGTTTATCATAAGGTTTTCTTCAATGTAAAAAGACATATTTCTTTATCTCAACATGGATTTATGATTGGAAGATCAACCTGTACTAATTTGGCTGTTTTTACCAAGTATTGTGTTGATAGTTTTGAAGATCGATTGTAGATTGATGCGATTTACATGGACTTTGCTAAGGCATTTGACCGAGTACCACATGAACTTTTATTATTAAAATTATATAAATTGGGCGTTCATTCCCGAATGTTATCTTGGTTTCGTTATTACTTATCGAATAGACAAACTGTGGTTTCTCTTGATGGCGTTTGTTCCATATCATTTATTCCTACTTCTGGTATTCCCCAAGGTAGTGGTTTGGGTCCACTGTTATTTAATATATTTATTAATGACATTGACCTATATTTCAGAAAGTCTCATTATTTATTGTATGCTGATGATTTAAAAATTTTTAAAACAATTTCTAATGCCAATGACGTTTTTAAACTCCAGGAGGATTTAAATAGGGTGAGTCCTTGGTCAGTCCGTAATGGTTTACCTTTTAATTTAAACAAATGTTTTTCTATGACTTATCATAGATGTTGTAACACTATTATATCTCGATATAGAATACATCAACATTTACTTTTCATTTGTAAACCCTCAAATTTCGATTCTTACATACCCCGATAAATGTGCCTTGATTTCTATGAAAACTTTAGAAACAAGACGTAAAATTTCTTCTGTATATTTTCTATATGCTATAATTCGTGGATTAATTGATTGTCCTGATTTGCTTCATACCATAAAACTATATGTACCTCCTAGGCCTCTAAGGCAAAATAATTATATCTTTTATATAAATATTCATAGAACAACATATGCTTTGAATGAACCTTTAATAAAGGCTATGAGATTATTCAATAAATATTCTAATGAATTAGATTAAGTATATCAAATCTTGAATTTAAAAATTTGTTAAACAGTTTGTTTAAATAATTAATTTAATTATGTATAATAAATTATCATTGATGTCTGCAAGGATAATATTGTATCCATAGACTTAAAATAATAAATAAATAAAGAAATAAATAAATAAAAAAATTTTAAATATCTTATTAATAAAGTAAAACGGTAAAGTGAAAAATATTTTTTAATTACTGATAGATATAAACTTCAGATTTAACGTGCGCGTTATTTTGCATAATGGATAAATTGCCTGTAATACTTTAATACCGCATATGTTACTTCGCTGTTGCTTTGGGCTTATTGAAGCTACTTCAACCCAATATCTTTTAAAACATGCATGCCCATTCCTAAATCGTGTTAAGGATTGTTCTAAAGCTGCGAAATTTTGATTGAAAAGCCATATTTTAACGATTTCCAAACTGTACCGGGCTTAGTGGATGAACTTTTTTGACAACTGCGAAAAAGTAATATCAGTTTTTATAATTTTCAATAGCCTATTCAACTATGATAGAGACATTTTGATATTTGCAAAAAATATAAAAAAGTTATAGCTCTAATGTGGAAATGGAATTTTAAATTTTTATTTTTAACTACCTTAATATATCGGTCATTTCTTGTCCATAATATCATTAAAAAAAATTATTGGTCGTCAGATATTAAAAATATGTCAAAAAATGTTATAAAGTAAAAAAAAACTATGCATACTTTTTTTATTAATTTTTTTTTTTTTTTTTTTAATGAAATGTTAAAAAGCCACTATAATCACTCTTATGTTCGGTGATATCAACCATATCGTATTACTTTTAATTTGTATTTTAGACATATTGATGTAAGTAATACATATGTATTATTATTTTTTATGTTATTGAAAATAGAATTTTTGCAATTTTTATAACTTTTTAACTTAAAAATATAAAAAATTTCTTTAAATCCCAAAACATTGTATACGAGTTTTTCTGGCATATCTTTTACCTTTTCAGATTCATAAGAATTGCAATGTTGAAACAATTTACTTAAGTTGAAAAATCGACATGAATTTTGACAAAAATTCGAACTGTTAAAATTGGTAAGCAAATTTATTTCCTTGAAGCACTAACCAATATATATTATTTTATATAAATATGGGCTCTCATACAGTTTACTTTGTTCTAAACAAATAAAGTTTTATTATTCACAAAAAACATTTATTCACTTTTTTCTATTATAAAAAGAATTACATTTTTGTTTAACAAATTAAAATTCCTTTTTTATTTAAAAATCATTCACACTTGTCAGGTGTACAAATTTTTTGCAATTATGTCACAACAACTGACATATTTGCCAACACCCTTGCACCCTACAATGCTACTTGTTAGTTGTGAAAAAAAAAAAAAAAAAAAATATACACAGAAAAGCAAACAACTACACCACATTTTACAATTAACCTATTTCAAAAGTCAATAAAAAAAAAATACAATGAAAAAGACCAGTGTCAAAGTGAGAACATAAATTCAGCACGTTTATGCAGGGAAGAAAAATATTTAGCTTAATTTATGTTTTTTATTCCTGCTTATCTAACAGCCAAAAAAGGCTCTATTCATATTAAAAGAATTATACCACTAAACCAAATAAAAAGAACGAGTTAAAAATAATATATATATATATATATATATATATATATATATATATATATATATATATATATATTATCAAAGACCCTAAGACCCACTTCATCACGCATTCTAGACACTGACTGATGTTTAAAAATAAATAAATTAAAAAAAAAAAATAATAAGAAAAAAACAGAAACAAATTTTATTTAAAAGCACGTAAAATATTTTCAAATGGGACAAAAGTTAAAATTTTCTTCCAAATTTCTCAAAGCTGAAAAAGGGTAAACCAAACAAATTTAGTCCTCACTGAAAAGAAAAAGTTTTGAAATTTGTTTCTTTTCCCTAATTTATCTTTTTGACAGTTTCAAGTATTAGCTTTTAAATTGAGTGTTGATGAGTGATATTTAATTTTAAGTACTTAATTTTTTATCAAAAAAGGAGAAAGTTTTAAATAGCAGCAGACATAATTAAATCCCCAATAAATGTTTATTTATATATTTTTTTGCAAAAAAAAAAAAAAAAAAACATTCAATAGATGAAAATTATCAACAGAGCGTAAATATTGATTACGCATAAATAGATTTTTAATTGCGTTATTTTGTGTCCTTTAACTTTTGCTACCAAGAAGATGAGACTATGAATATGAAAAACTCATTATTTCTTTAATTGTGTTTGTTCGAAAAGTTTTTGCTTAAGAATAAAAATATAAGATCAGAATTATCTATGAACATTTTAGTTCTTAAAGTAGAATGATTATAAGTAAATAAAATTTATCATTTGGTTCTGTTTTTTTTTTCAAAAGTTAAGTGGAGTTAGAAATAAACACTTTCCGTACTGCAATTGTTTTTCTAATCAGAAAAATTCTTTTTAAACTATTGAGAGTTCATTTAATTTCATGACAGTAAAAACTACCTCATACGCAATTGACTTGTTAACAGCCAAATAATTTCCTAAGTATGCCAAGTTTAAAAGTACCAGTACAGGCTGCTTCATTAGGACTTAGTACTAACTACATATAATATTTCAGTGCAATATCTTTAAAACTCAATTTTGTGCATTGGCAAGTGTTAAAGTCACTAAATGACGAAAATTTGACTCAGCATATATGCACTGTTACGAGCATAAAAGACGCAATGCTATGCGGTATGATTTTTTTTCGCATATATTTTGCTTATAGCGATAATCGATGTATTCTGATCAATGTGGACCTGACGATGTTTCAAGCTGTGTTCTTATAAAATGTTTACATTCACTTATATCTCCAATAACCTACTTATTCAACTTATCAATATTTAGTGGTTACTTTCCTGAAGTTTGGAGGAAATCTTATATTATACCTTTGCTTAAATCCGGAAGCAGATCTAACATTTCCAATTATAGAGGTATTGCTAAATTAAGTGTTATTCCAAAACTTTTCGAAAAGATAGTTACTGAAATCCTTTCGCTCAAGTTGTATGTTATCTTTCGCTATTTCAGCATGGATTTAGAAAAGGATTTTCCACTACTACTAACCTTTTTGGAGTTCACAACCTCAGTTATAACCGCATTTGATTCTAGTTTACAGACAGACGCAGTATACATAGATTTCAGTAAAGCTCTCAATAAAGCAAATCACGATCTCCTATTGTTCAAATTGGATAAACTCGGATTTTCTCCTGTTTTCCTTAAATGGATTTCAACATATCTTAAAAATAGATGCCAATGTGTATTATTCAGAGAATGTACATCAAAAACCATTCCTGTTGTATCTGGTATTCCACAAGGTATTCATCTCGGCCCCTTATTATTCCTAATATTTATAAATGATTTACCAGCTTGCATTAAGAATTCTAAATATTAATGTATGCTGATGATGTAAAGCTGTTCCATAGCTTTAGCTGTTCCTATCAATGTTCCTTACTCCAATCAGTTCTGGACAATCTTTATGATTGGTGTATGATGAATCTAATGGATCTGAATTTAAGAGAGTGTAAACACATGATGTTCTACAAAAAGAAGTCCAGTACTCTGTATATATACAATAAATGAATATCAAATTGATCTAGTAGAAGAATTTCTTGATCTGGGTGTGTTGCTTGATTGCAAACTATCCTTTAATTCCCACGTTTCGCAAATCGTTAATAAGGCAAAAGGAGTTCTAGGTTTCCTCAAGCGCTAAAAGATAGAGTGTTTAGTGATCTTTACGTTTCCAAGCAATTATTCATATCTCTTGTAAGACCAATCCTGGAATATGCTTCCGTGGTCTGGGATCCTCAATACGAAGTTCATATAAAGAAAATTGAATCGGTCCAGAAACAATTTGTCTTCGTAATCTTCCATGGAATCCTATAGTCGATTACATCTTATTTATCTCCCTACTCTTGAAAGTAGGAGAAAATATATGAATATTTCATTTTTAAGTAATTTAGTAAACGGTTCAATTAATTCCGAGTTCCTGCTTCGTAAGATCATAATCCCAAATCGTCCAACTAGAAATTATACTCCTTTAAAAATAAAATATTTTCGCACCAATTACGCCAACTTCGATCCCATGAAACGTATATGCAATCAATTCATCAGTTTCTATCCATATATTGATTTCTCATTAAATCCAATCCGCATTAAGAGAAGTATTTTTAACTTAGTTAAATGGTAATGCATTAAGAGGAGTATTTTTAACTTAGTTAAATAATAAGTTTTTATTATTTTATTATTGAATGATTATGAAAATATTTTATTGTAAATAGCTTTAAGAATAATATATATGCTAGCCTGTAAGAAATTGTAATTTCATTGGCTCTTAAATAAATAAATAAATAAATAAAAACAATACTTTTGTGATTTTATTATTTGTGGCCATAGAAATCTACTACATATAATTTTGTCGAATATTTTTATTCTTAAGGAATATTATTAAATGTAAAAGCCAAAGAAAATGCAACTCTTAACAAATCAACATGATTTATTTAAATTTTGATAAAAATTGTTATTGAAAAATGTTGGAAACTATAATATTGTTAACACGTTGACGGACAGTAGAAACAAGTGAAATTCGAAAATTGACACTATATGTTTTTGTAATTTTTAGAATATTAGAAGTATAGTAAATTGAAGAGAAAACAAGATCGCACTACTCCGTTCACAACCACGTGCATACTCAATGTGTTAACCTTGCATACTAAATTTTTTTTCGAAAACATGACACTAGGCTTCTACTTGTACGCTGGTAAATGCACATTTGTGCTGCTACAGCCGCAGTGTCTAAAAACGACCGTTTCGTATTGGACGGCTATTGCCGTCATGTCACATAGTGAACTTGAACTTGACGGCTATAGACGCAACTGTCCGTCAACGTGTTAAATACCATGATTTTCTATTTTTATATATAGACTAAAAGATATGAAATCTACAGATAATATGACTATAGGCAAATAATTCTAATTTCTATTAAATTTTGCCATTTTTCTATACTATTGTGCAAATTTTTCCACAAAGATTGATATTCTTGGAATTATTTATTATTAATTTGAAATCTTAATTTAATACTTCATAATTGTATAAGAACTTTCGACTAGAATAACGCGATCAGTTTTAATCGTTATTATGATGGAATTAATCTATCTATCTAAATATAATTTTTCGCAACAATATGAAATTATGCAATGCCTGATAATGCAATAATGTTCAAATATTCTAATACAGGGAAACGACAACTAAGAATTATAACTATTTTTACATTATACCTATGTTTAATAATATAACTTCATCCTTCGTGTTTATTGAGCTGTTGCACTTTTTTACTACTGGAGATTAATATTTAAGAAAATATGATTACCTGGATATTCGAAATTTAATGTATATAGTTTAAGAGTCAAATTAATTTAAATTGTCGTAATAGGCCCTCGTTTCCATTATAAAGTACTCATTAAAATAATAAAGGATCTGCCTTCAAAAGTAAATGTGCTAGTTTGACCTTAGTAAATAATATGTGTTATGTTAAAAAGATTTCCAATTAACAAATTAACATAATAAAATCAACGATTGTTGGCAGTAGTAGCATGTGTTTATTTAGGTAATTTCAATATCTACTGTTGCATGACTTGTATCATTTTTTACAGGCATGATTCTTTTAATATTGTGTCTCTAAGATAATTTTTAAGAAACCTCATATTAAAAATACACATCAATATTATTTCAGTACCATCATCATAATGTTATTCTAAACTGTTCGTGAGTTCTTAAAAATAATTAAGAAAAGGGTATTTTTTGATGTTAATATTATTTTTAATATTATTAATATATCCGTTTTAGTAAAAGTGACCTTAACTTTATGTTTCTATTACTTCTAGGTGGCTCAGCTCGAACAAAAATAATGCATAAATGTCCTTCAGTAATGCATATATTATAAAGCCTTCTCATAAAATTGTAAAAAGTAATATAAGTATTTCTAAAGTGCATTTACAATATATGACTTTTTTTCGAGAAAAGCAATAAAGTGGATTTTAGTGCTTCTCCAAAGCACTATGGTCAGGTGTCTTTTGTACTCAGTCAAGTGTCTTTTGCACTAGTTAATAACTTACGCTATTGCATTGTTGGAAGCTATATGCAGTTAAGTAAGCAATCTATTGCTTCCATCAGTTGTTATTGCATCCAAGTAAGCAACGTTTTTTGCTGGATATTACATATACTTGAAACGTCTTCTTCTACTCTGAAGTTTATGTGTCATGTTAATAATGGATTGTACTTCATTTATTCAAAAATATCTTAAAATCCAAGTAAAAATTGGAATAAAAAATAAAGGTTTGATAAAAGCGTTTCTTTAAAGTATTTTTTTCGGTGAAATTTGTGGATCTTTAAAATAGTTTTTATATAAATATATTTAAATTGGTTATTGAAGCAAAAAAAAATCCATTTTGAAAATTAAATTTATCCGCCTGCTTGAAAAGGTAAAAGGTGAATTAATCATTTCCAAATTAAAGTAAAAAAATAATTATTTATTTTTCAGCTCTGTGTTCGTTCAAACGCATGATGCTTTATTAAAACATCATATTAAATCAACAACAAAAAAGTGCTTCAAAGGGTTTTACGAAGTTAGTTCGAATTTCGATTTTATGGCGTCTTGAAATTCGATTTTTTCGGAGTACTTTTAAATATGATTGCAGATAAAAAGCGCTTATATAATTTAGTCTAAATGTTATTAAATATTGTTGTTATTTTAAATACTAATATTATTATTATACTGGATTTAAAGTGGATGACATAGCCTTTTTAGCCCATTTTTGTGATAATATTATTTCCTTTATTTAACTTGAAATTAGGTTTGAACTATTGAACCCATGAAATTTAAACTTAGCACATATATATTTCCTTGAAGGAAGTACTGAATGGACGCTGTAACGTGGTTTTGTCGTCGGCTGAGGTAGTTGTGTCCAGGGTCGACTTACGGGATCCACGAACCTTAAGTGAGAACACAATTTGTTTACCCTTTCCGGGGTTCGAATATACAGTATATCTTTATTTAATAATTCAATGTTTCGGTTATTGGTAGTATTTATAAATATTTTGTGTTAGATAAATTACTAGCAGCACGATGATACGCAGGAATTCAGTCGGGTACTTTTCAGGTGAATCGGGTTTATTACTGGTAGATGCTGGATCGGAGATTCGGCGACACGATGATACGCAGAAATTCAGTCGGGTGCTTCTCAGGTGAATCGGGTTCTATTACTGGTGGATGCTGGATCGGAGATTCGGTTCCCTCGGGTATTATGCAGCACGCCGGATCGTTTATGATACTTAAAGATATCTTACGAATACTAATTTAAATAATACAATTCCTTAAATCTAGGTTACAAATTCAGACTTAATCTAAGAGAAACAGTCAGCCGAAGCCGCTGTGCCAAAACAGTCAGCCGAAGCCGCTGTGCCAAAACAGTCAGCCGAAGCCGCTGTGCCACAACAGTCAGCCGAAGCCGCTGTGCCAAAACAATTGTGATCTAGATTAACGTGAGTACCTGCCTTTTGGCCTAACCTCACGGTGGTCTTACCACTGGGTGAGTACGATGCGCCGACCAACGCCCCTGTTATACAAACGTATACAGGTAGCAATTAAACTCAACTTATATTCCTGGTCGCATCGTTCTACTTTGCTTTAGTATGGGGATCTAGTACCCCGTGCCACAAATGTGACAGTGTATCCGTTACAAGTAACAGAGTACACTCAAGAAACCATAAGCCACTACGTGCTCCCCAGAGGGGACCTCACCAACAACCGGCCAAGAACCAAAAACCACTGCAAATGGCTGTTGGTCCTTGGGGCAGCCGGTTTCCGTAGTACCATATGTTTAAGTCCTAGGTAAGACCTTCAAGCTTGCGCTCTACAGATTCTAACCCAGGATATTAAGGTTCTGCTAGACCTTAATGTATCCTGCCTAACATAACTAACTCTAAAAAAGCAGTGTCAATTTAGAGAAGCAGAAAGACAGGATTTTCTCTACCACGTATAAGCTATCCATCAAGGAGGAAGGACTCTCCGAGAAGACAAGCCGCCGTGGCGGAGCTGTGCCAAAACAGTCAGCCGAAGCCGCTGTGCCAAAACAGTCAGCCGAAGCCGCTGTGCCAAAACAGTCAGCCGAAGCCGCTGTGCCAAAACAGTCAGCCGAAGCCGCTGTGCCAAAACAGTCAGCCGAAGCCGCTGTGCCAAAACAGTCAGCCGAAGCCGCTGTGCCAAAACAGTCAGCCGAAGCCGCTGTGCCAAAACAGTCAGCCGAAGCCGTTGTGCCAAAACAGTCAGCCGAAGCCGCTGTGCCAAAACAGTCAGCCGAAGCCGCTGTGCCAAAACAGTCAGCCGAAGCCGCTGTGCCACAACAGTCAGCCGAAGCCGCTGTGCCAAAACAGTCAGCCGAAGCCGCTGTGCCAAAACAGTCAGCCGAAGCCGCTGTGCCAAAACAGTCAGCCGAAGCCGCTGTGCCAAAACAGTCAGCCGAGGTTGCCGTGCCGAAACAGTTAACCGAAGTTGCTGTGCCGAACCCGACAACTGCAGTCGCTGTGCCAAAACAGTCAGCCGAAGCCGCTGTGACCGAAACAGGCAACCGAAGTCGCTGTGCAAGGTATCGCCCTGACGTTCGGAATTGCCCCGAGTATCAGAGAGATAGTGACTGATTTCACAATATCAGATGTCTTGGGCGCAAGGCAGATTATATTGTAAGATCAGCTGTCTTAGTTTTTTTTGTTGTGGCAAATTATAGAGCGCTCGAATCGCAACTACTTCAACCAACCTTAGAATACTTATGTGAAAAATGAAACAAACTAAATGACGCCTACTTTTTTTTTTTAGAAAAGCATTGCTTTGCTTCTTTGTAAGAAAATTTTAAAATTCATTAAAATTTTTATGACAGTGGTAAAAATCTATCAAAGTATAATAAAAAATATTAAATTTTATAGTATAAAGTACTTTAAAATTATTTGTGTATGTAAAGTTCTATGTGAATTTTCTTAGTAGCATCATGAAAGTAGCAAAACTGATTTTTACTAATAGGCTAAACACTGGTCATTGCATCCAACTTATGTATATGTAAGCTAATAGTTTTATCCACAAAATACTTGATACATGTGCTAAATTTTATTTAAACCTTCAAAAAAAAAGAATTGTTTACAAAAAGTGGACGTGGCATTTTTTAAATATTATATAATATATTTCCTTTCGGTGGATGTACGTTATATATACCCATGTGCAAAATATCAGTTAAATCGCTTGAATGATGTGGCTACTCATATATTGCAAAAAATTTTATTATGACAAAAGGATGTAAAAGGGGGGACATATTTCGCAAATTTGAGCATGAATATTTTATAAATGCTTTTATGTATCAAAATAATTTCAACACATATTATAAGGCAGTTAATGAAGATTTGACAAATAGAAAGATCACGTAAATATATGTAATTTTACTATATATTTTTAAAGGTAAAAATTTTTGTTACTGAAAGTATGGGTTTTTTCAGAAAATTTGCTGCCACAATTTTCTGCAAAACCTTTATAATTATATCGAACTCTCTAATCTAATTCGCAGAAGTATCGCTATCACAATTTTTTGTAAAGCATTTAAAACCGTATCAAACTCTCTAATTTAATTCCCATAAGTACCGAAATCAAAAATTTATTTTTTTTCTAGCTCAAAACGTTGAAATTTCCTTAAAAAATTGATCGTTTTCGATCATGCTTTCCTAAGGTCTAGTCTTTCAGAAAATGTCAAAAAATATTGAAATTTTAACAAAATTAGAAAAAAAAATTAAATATATGAAGGTACTTTTTGGCAAAAAATTGCAAGTGTTTAGACTTGTTTCAAAATTTTTGAACGAGTCAGAATTTGTTGCGAAACTGAAATCAGCAATCAAAAGTTTTTTTCAGGCTAAAAAAGTTGAAAATTTTTGCCAAAGTTGATCATTTTCAACCACATCTTAATGTAGTGCGCATGTTCAAAATTTTCAAAAATTGCAATTAAACGCTTTCCTAAGATGTAGACTTCCATAAATTTTGAGAAAATATTGAATTTCATTCACAAAATAAAAAAATGTATATAAAGTTACTATTTGACAAATAATTACAATTTTTGCGACCCGTTTCAAAATATTGATTTTAAACATTTTTTCTAGTCATAGATTTGAGATAAATAAAAAATTTTCTTTAGTCTGGTTCAAAAAATTGTGGAGAATTTAACCATATCATTTAAAAAAAATGTTGAATTTTTATTTTAAAGGTTTTAGCGCAACATCGTAAAAAAGTCAAGGAAAAAATGAAAAATATGTCAAATATCTTTTAAGATATAAAAGATAATTTAGTACAGTAACCACATGTTTACTTTGCTATATTTAGAGTAATTCAAAAGTATAAAAATATTTAAAATCGGTTTATATTTGTAAAAGTTAAAAGCTTCGATATATTTTTCACTCTCCAGGTGGTCAATTTTGTACCAGTGTTGCGCAGTCCGCACTCCAGCCTACAATATTTTAAAAGGCTAGCTCCTACTATAGAGATTTTCTTAGTTTAATAAAAATCAATTTAGCGGTTTAAAAGATCCTGGCTTTTTAGTTTTTAGTTTGTAAATGGCGCCACTGTGTAGTGTTATTTATTAGCTAATTTTTAAAGTATTTGATTTTAACAATAATTGATTTTCAGAACAATTAATTCCGAAATATTAAACCTCGTGTTCAAAAGTAACTTAAAACGCTTTTTAAATAAAATGTTTTTTACAAATTTCGTCTCTAATTGTATTTTAAATTTAAAATTTGTTTCTGAATACGGGAGTAATAAATTAAGTGTTTCAATTAATTCGTTATTAAAAATGAAAAATTTTAAAATTATTAATTCGATTATGAAAAGTGAAAAAGCGATAATAATTTAAAAATATGCTCATCTAAAGTTAAAGTTTTGGAATTTGATTTTTTTTATTCTAATATATCATAACCAGGGACAGGAAGTTGTGTATCTAAAAAGAGAGCTTTAGACGCTTTAAAAATGCTAAAATATCTCCTAAAAACAAGTAAAATTTGCACTTAATTTTTAAGTTTATTAAAAAAAAAAACATTAAATTTTAATTCGGTATCATATTAAATTAAAAACAAATATACAGTAAAGACATAGAAAATTACCGTTCGACATCATCATGCATTTTTAAATGATGTTGGAAGATTTTATTATTTCTTCGTTCGAATCTAAAATTGTAACAACTGTATTGGTAACACTTCTTTCAATGGCTATGGTCTTAATGATAGATCGATTTTTCTAAAATGATATTAAGTGCAGGGCTGCCAGATGTGGCGATTTTTCATCAAACGTGGCGCTTTTAATTTCAAAATTTTCCATTTGGCGATATGGCGAATTTTTTGGCGACTTATAAAGTGGAGTATTAAGATTACGTTTCCTATTAGCAATCGACTGTTTTCAGTATTTTTCTATCTAACAAAACAAAGAACCTTAACTTATAAATTCAACTACAACTTTGGTTGAGAAATACCAGGATTTCGCTAGAAAATTCTACAATGCAAAAACAAATCAAGAAATTGAAGACTCTTTCAGTTATTTTGCTCATATATATATATAAATTATACGCTATTTGAATCATTAAAAATTATACGACACTAAAACCTTTTTGTTTATTTCTTATGTCTTCTTTAAAAAACCAAATAGAATTTAAATTTGCTGATTTTTGGCGATGTCTGATTAGAAACTTGGCGACAGAGGCTCAAAAAGGCCTGACAACCCTGATTAAGGGTAGCTCTATACAGCTTATTGTGCTCTCAGACAAAGTATTATCAGTGATAGCTTTTTTCAAAACGAGTAAATGGATTCTCGATGTTTTACAAAAACGTATAATAACCAAAACAAATGTTTGATATACATAACTCAATATTAAACGAACTTGTTCTGCCTTCAGATAAATGATTGGAAATTTGATACTGATAGTCTGTATTATCTCTAAATTTTAGGCTATCAAAGGGGTAATATACCAAAAACTTTTTTTTAGTGATATGGTTTTATCGAATATTTTAGGACTGTACTTCTCCGAAACGATTTTATTTATTCTGTGTAATTTCAAATCTCAATACGAGATAAAAAAGGAACCTTCTGATCATGCACCATTTACAATAATCAACGTCCTTCTGTGATTGTTGACTTTGGAGAAATGGTTTTCCACATATTAATTTTTTCACGGCATTTTTAATATTTTAAAACATTTTTTAGCTTTTTTGAAAACTTTGAAATGTAGATTTGGAATATTGCACTGAATATGATACAAAAATATGCATTTATGGTGAAATATGTAAAAACATAAATTTTCAACAAAATATGTATAAATATTCACTAAATAATCGAAGCCATTTTAAAGTAAATTTTCTAGCATGAATTTCCGTTCCTTGGTTCCTTTGTATTTCTAAATGGTTTCATATGTAGTTTACGGTGACATAAAAATTACTTAAATTAAAAAGCATTAAAGATTTTTCGCCAAAGTCAATGCAGAAATATATTTAGGTTAGGTCAAATAAGCAGCTATAAAATAAAAACAGCTCTTTTCTCGTTGTGTTATCCTGAGGGATCATGTGAATCTGTTTTCACATATCCAAATATAGGTTCAAAGCGAACCAACCTGATGCACGTACGAAAGATCTAATCTGCCTAATAACAATTACAGAGATATCAGACAGCCCATGCACATATGTACTCTTAAATTCTGTAGTACTAATATCCGCAAGAGAAAGACAGTGACAAAGAAGATGTTATAGAGAGTCCTAGCCTCCTAGCGTTCGCACCAGCAACCAAGTGCCCAGTAACAATGACTACTGGGCTTGACTGAAATTGAAACTGGGAAGTCTCTGTTCAGAAAGGGTTTTAGTATACAATATTCAAAATTGTCAGTGATGCCATTTGAAATTCCTAAAATGGTTGCATGGCCATAGTTCATACTGTTCCATGCACCTATGGTATTGAGCCTAGTTGCCGACATGATGAAGATTTGTTTGGCCATTAGAACCACTGGTATCCAGTTTATCAGAACGAATAATGCCTTGGATGGTGCTGTATGAAGCGCATCTGCACTAAACAATGAAAGCCTTGTCGAAGATTCCGCAGGAGGTGGATTTTTCCTTCGCTTTTTCCTCCGGAGTTCCATGCCAGGACATCTTGGAGTTTAGTATTATACCTAGGTATTCTGATATCTTTAGTTCACATCCATTTTGGCAATGGAGTGGAAAAGATGGAATTCTGTGTCTTCTTGAAAAGAGAACTACTTCCGTTTTTCCTGGATACACGGTAAGACCACTATTTTTACTGATTAGACTTAGCACAGTTTGTAGGTGATGGGATGTGGTATCTAAATATTTTCCAGATGCAGTCACCGCAACATCGTCCGTATACACGACGGTTATAAACCTCAGGTAGTCAAGTTCCCTGAGCACTGTGTTAACGGCAATATTCCAAAGAAGTGGAGATAAAACCCCCACCTTAGGAGTGCCTCTATTTGCTACTGTATATAATGTAGCCACTCCCATAGTGGAGATTAAAAAAAGGCCACTGATGCATATTCCTATGCTTAAGGGTATTTTCTATATAATCTACAAGAGAATGGAACGGCGTCTCAACTGATGCCTTTCATATAGGCATGTTGGTACGCTGACAATAGGTTAGGTTTGATTGTTCTAAAGAAATCGAGTATATCTGAAGCAGCAATGGAACTATCATATCCAAAGTATATTGTAAGTCTACAGGTATGACGCTATATGGGCCTGGGGATTTAAAATGGGAAAAACTATTTAGAGCCCATCTTAGTTCATCTTCTGTTATATGAGTATGAATGTCATTTAGATCTGAAGCTGTTGCAGAGATCTCCGTTATAGGGAGTCTTTCAGGAAACTGTGCATCAACTAAAACATCTAAGGTTTCATGGTCGCTTGTTGTCCAGCTGCCATAAGATTACTGAATACAACTTTATTTAGAACGTGAGGAAGCCAAGATTTTGCGAAAGCGACTAATCTCAGAATGGTCTTCCACGCCGCTACAGAAGGCCCCCCAAGATTTGTGTTTCGCGCTCATCATCTGTTTCTTAGAACTGCTCACTTTGGATTTGTAAGCTGACCAATTTCTCAGTCTCTTAACCTCATTTAACAAACGCCAGCACTCTATGCCGTCGCTTTTTTTTATAAGCACCAGTGTGGTTTACTTTTCCTTTTAAATGCATTAGTTAGCAATTCAACAGAGGACTCAATGTCGCACCGATTACAAATGGCTGTGGAGATCGGGAGAAGTTGGGACAGAATATTATATTCTTCCGTCCAATTTGTATTCCTCCTGTTCTGAATCGTGTTTACACCAGGTAAAGGGACTTCTATGGTGAATTCAATGTATCGGAGAATGAGCAATCATTTGAGACCATCCATTCCTTGATTATATACTAGTACTTACTAGCGTAATATCGAGGACCTCCCTTCTATTAGAAACTACAAAGGTTGGTTCAAAATATCTAAACTACTATAGAGAATAAAATCGTAAAGAGACTCATCCCTTGCATTGGATTCCGAGCTTCCCAAGACGATATGGTGGGCGCTGGCGTCAACTGCGATCACGTACGGCATGTTTCTATCATTTGCAGCCTTGTTTATTGCGCGAACTTTGTTATTTAGTAGTGATTCGCTGTTATCATGTGCCATGTAGCTGGAGATAATATAAATATCTCTCAGCATATAATTATTCGCACGAAGTCTGCAAACTATTTCACTTGCGATTCAGGCTTCTGGGACAAGTGCAAGCTCCTCGGCTCTTTCAGCTATACCGAAACTTCATTTTTGGGGATGATTGTGACATTGACGTCATCTTGGTCCGAGTCTAAGAGGGCGTCCTCGTCAAAATAGTGGGTAATAATAGACACATTTTGGGATATTTTGCTGAAAAAATCTAATGAATATCGGTCCTGGTTTGAAAAATATACAGGTATACAAGGTTTTCAACCTGAGCAACCAAAGGTTGTTTCTAAAGTTATTTAGGGCACTTAATTCAAATATGTACTCATTGTTTTTTTTTTTATTAGTTTTAACTTTCAAGATATCACAAAAAATAGTTTTTACTATATTTGAGATCTTATAATCAATTTATTCAATAAGAAGTGATAAATCGGAATTAAAGATCTGTAAAATTAAATCGTTAATATTGATTGGGATCTATTTCACTTATTAGAGTCCCACAAAGGATTATTAGGTTTGACAAATATATCTTCTTTGATTTTTGCCCTTTGCGGCTAAGAGTTATGAAAAAGTTATTCTGTGAGCTTAGAAGGGATAAAAAGAAAGTATATGTTATATTTCTCTTGATAATCGGTGAGGTATTATAACCTCATTTTTGCTTCCATTTACTTTGACGTTTGCTGCAGTATGCAACATTGTTTACCTCCGCAAACACAATTTGAACCACACTGTCAAATGTGTTAATATATCCAAGGTAGAGAAAATACTCACCTCTGGACATGTATTATTAATTTGTCCATTTTATTGAGCACATAGCATTCGTAAGCATAATAAATATATACTTTGTCCACGTAATGCTTTTTCTATATTTATACATGATCCGGATTAAAATCTAACATTAAAAATATTATTGAAATCAATCTTTTAGCAACATCAACATCAAAAATTCGTTATTACAGCGAATTACACCAATATGCGAAATACGTTGGGCTGATTTTGATTGCGGTTAAGAACATCCCTTGTTGTCCATACAATTATAAGTCCTTTAAATATTGTGACACCCACTGAACTCTAGTATTAAACAAATAAAATGCTTTAATTTTACATCATTATTAACTTAATTTATGCTTCGGGGTAGTTTTCAGCAAGGAAAATGTGTTTGGAGAAAAATCACCGCATAACTTTTCAATAGATAGTAAAACGGTTACTTGTTATACAATATATGAATTTCCCAAGTGTCGTTTCTCGATTGGTTAATAGCTTAAATTATTAGTGAAAAACTGGAATAAATCAAAAAAAATCTTCGAGACTTTCAAATCAATTTTTTTAAATTTTGGATTTCTTAATAATTTTGTTAGGTCTACTAAAATGTACCAACCATTTTTTCTTTTTTTAAAAACAAACTTTAAAAATACAAGACACATAAAATCGGCTTCAAAGAATTTCGAATTTCGAATCCCAAAAATATTGTATAAAATCAGAAAGTCGAAAAAAAGTCCGAAAAAGTTGAAAATAATCGGAAAATTCGAAAAAGTTGAAAGTCGGCTATTGTAGAAAGTAAAAAAGTCGAATAATCGACTATTTAAAAATGTAAAAAGTTGAAACGTCGATTATTTAAAAATTTTAAATATTCGAAAAGTTGCATTTTTTCCCAATTAATGAACCCTAAAGCAAATTTACTAATTATCCTTCTGGACTTGTAGTCCTTTCCAGTATGCTTTGATAATAAAATCCCTTTCTCTTGCATTCGAAAATAAAATTAAGTTTATATTTTTTATATTTCAATATTTATTTTTTATTTATTCAGTTGTTGTTCTTTTTTTTTTCTTTTATTTTTTGTTTTTATAAGACCCTTGATATCCTCAGATGTTTTTTATTATTTTTGTTTTATAAATTTTACTTTCCAATCGTTATCATTGTTACAATTAAATGTGTTTGGTTTTATTTGGATTTTGTTGTTTTTTGTTTGTTTTTGTTGTAAGTAGAATTAATGTATATAGTTTTTTTTTTTGTAAGAAGTTGTTGTTGTTTACAGCAACTACTAAGAAGAAACATTTGTTCTTTAATTATGGGTTTACTATGTTTTTGTTTTTGTGTGGTTATGTGTGTATGTGAGCCTATGTGTGTTGTGTGTATATTGCAAATAATAAAATTTCTTGTCTAACCTTAAAATCATTTAGAAAATTATTATTTTTAATAATTCAATTATAAATTTATTTATTTTTTACTTTTTTTGGTTTTTTATTGAATTAATATTAATATTTCGGGTGATAATTTGATAATGTTTACTTTTTCTTTCTTGTTGTTTAATTTATATATATTTAATTATTTATTATTTGTTTTTTATTTTAGTTTTTTGTTTTCTTCTTTATCAAGACATTAAATTGTACATTATTGAACTACAATAGACTAATAGATTTCTTTTTTTCTTCTGGGTTTTCATTTTTTATTGCATTTTCATCGTCTTCTTCTGGTTTTGCTAATAAATATAATTAATTTTGTATTTATTTAATTTATATTTTGTTATTATTTATTTATTTCATATTGTGTTTTTTCTTTCATATAAATTCTTATTTTTCAATACTTTTTATTTTAAATAGTTTTTTGTGTTTAGTTTTTATTAAATTTTTCCCTGTTTTTTAATGTTTGTGTGTAAGTAATGTGTATTTATAAATTTATTTAATTTTAGTGTTATTTAATTTTAAGTTTAATCTACTGTAATTATTTACATTTAGTTTTTTTTTCCAGTTCCTTAATAATTTTTTTTTTTTTTAATTTTTCATTTCAAGCAGTAATTTCTTCTTTAAATTTTTCTATCAGTATTTTTTCGCTTTAAAAGCAAATTTTTTTTTATTTTTTTGTTTTTTTTTTTTATTAATTTAATTTTTT
The DNA here is from genome assembly GCA_932274085.1 of Protocalliphora azurea. Taxonomy (NCBI): domain Eukaryota; kingdom Metazoa; phylum Arthropoda; class Insecta; order Diptera; family Calliphoridae; genus Protocalliphora; species Protocalliphora azurea. The sequence goes on along the minus strand of OW026523.1, from coordinate 79,999,711 downwards.
TTCTTATTTAATTTTGTTTTTGTTTCATTACTAATAGGTAACTGACTCCTGCTCTTTTTTTGTTTGTGTTGTTGTTTGTTAATTAATATTTTTATGCTTTTTGTTTTTAATTTTTAGCCAATTTATTTATAATTATGTTTAACCAATTATTACTGCTAGAAATTTGTTTATAAGTTAAATATAATCCTACTATTATAGTTGATTTTAATAGTACATTAAATTAAATTTATTTTAAATTTAGTCTTATTTTTAAGTTATTTACATTTTCAGTTACAAATTAATTTTCTTTTTTTTTTTTTTTTTTTCTTTTTTATATATTGGTCAGTTTATATTTACACAAACGTCTTAAGATAAAGACTATTTTTGACACAATTTTGTTTTGCCTTGCCTTAAGGGATTTGCTTTGGAATGTTGTGAATAGGATTTAATTATTCTATTTCAATAATTTTACAAATCTATTAATATAAAAATATATGAAGAAAAAAAATTAATAAAAACTCAAGATAAAAATTAATTAAAATATTTAAACATAATTAAAACGGAAGAAACAAAAACGCTGGCTATAAGCATACGGTTACCAATCAAAACCACTCTTATTATATTTCACACATGGTGTTTGAAAACGAATAGTTTTCCTCAAAAATCTATTAATATTTTAATATGTGTTTGGCTCGTAAGAAAAGGTGGAAATAACTAAAAATTGTATATGGACAGACAAACAAACACATCTTAGGTTATTCGGCCTGTAATTCTAATAATATGTATATACAATTGAAATTTTATAGTTATATATATATATATATATATATATATATATATATATATATATATATATTTCACTCCAATTTTGTGAAAAAAAGGCTTTTAAACTGCTGATATTAGAAAAAAAACCTATATTATTTAATAACTAAACAAATAAGAATTTTATGCAATAAGTTTAGCTCTCTGATCAGTGCTCATAATCCTTAGGGGTCAAGTGCTATTCGAAAATAAAGAATATGAAATTTAATTAAATTTAATGATGAATTAGAAAAATAGTCACTTTTAAGCGGTTTCCAAGTTGTACTAAATTCAATAAATTTTCAACTTTTCGTTTACTGTTCTAAAACTGTCCTAGTTCCTTTAAATACAATTCTTTTTAAAAGGAGTAAATCACTAAAGCTTTTTAAGAAGTAAACCATTCATTAATTTAATTACATACTTTTAATATGACAACCTAGTGTCTATAAACGCATCAAACCAAGAAGCTATATAACTTACGCACATACATACATAAAACCAGACATGAAAATTTTTCTCCCTGATGAAACAAAAAGATAAAAGATATCAAGCTCCTACTAATAAGGGTACAATGTGGCGATCGAAGTAGAGGTACATATTTATTTAAATCATAACATGAGCTTGTATCATATTTCTGAAATAAATTAATTCGCTTAAAAAAAAAACACGAATCGATGAACAAAAGCGTTCCGAATGAAAGTGGTAATAAAGTAATTAATTCCGTTAAGCATTTTTCATGGAATCTAAGATGAAACCAAATGTAATTCAAGCCTTGAATCCGGTGCCAAGCATTGAATTAAACTTTTTTTCACTTTAATTCAGTAGCGTTTTCCAGTAAAATGGAAATTTAAATTAAAGCAAAATATATTTTATTTAATAATTTTTAATTCTTTCCATCATATTTCATGTTTAAAATACTTTTATACCTGAATTCATGTAAGATTCCAACAAAATTTTCCAATGCTTGAATTATTTAAACTTATGTTCTTATTGGAATAAATCTTAAGATATGTATATGTGAGGTATTGCACTCTGGCAGTTTTCTGTGAGTCATAGAACTGGATGAACTTGAGTGATTACTTTATTATAACCTTTGTCTTCACAAAGTCCAATAAAAAAAGTCTTATGGGATAAAATCGCATTATCTTGGAGATATTTATTCATATCACAGAGTTTTCATTGTGGCACCTCAATCTGCCAATTCAATTAATATCAAAAGAAATTGTTTATCATTGATCTATTTTGCTGGTCGTTAACGCCTTACCAATTTCGTTTGCAAAGAAGATACCTCCTGCAATAAATAGTGACTTTTTTTAAATGCATTTCCACGTATTGAAACTCGGCTTAGTATCAAAATTCCAGTGTATAATAATGCACCTCACAAAAGAATATTTTTTCAACAAAAATTCTTTTCCAAACGCCTGATCATTGAAAAATTAATTTTAAACTACTTAATTTTATAGATTTCATGCACGGATGTAAACCCAAGTCCGGGTTCTTATATACGACAAGTGATGAACTCTGCTTCGAAATCCCCTACATATCTTCCCGGACAATGGAGATGTTTTCGGCCGATGTGTTCTTTAATTGTTCACCGAAGTGGTCGCACGAATTTGAACAACAAACGCAACAAATGTTTAAAAGAGCTATTGCGTCTACCATGAAAAGAGCTCAGCGTAGGAAACTTTGCAATAACTAACGCTCACTTTTAGTAAAGTTTTACCATCTGAACGTGTCCTTTTTGCGTTTTTTTTTTTACGTTCGAAATCTTAAATGTCTGACTGTATTATATAAAGAAAAAAAAAATGTTCTTATATTAAGAAATGTATATAAAAACGGTTCAACATTGCATACTGTGACAATTGGCCAGTCGGCAGCTAAAAAAGTCAAAAATGAAAAAAGCTTAAATATTATATACAGCAAATATATGACCTTTTAAAATTTCTTAAGAAAAATAGGCGTGTGTAGTATCTGCTACGGCCACTTTTATGTAAACATTACATTTCGTAAATATTTATTTTTTAATTTGAATTGAAACAAATTTACCCTCGCGTTATACCCTATAGTACTTCTAGCTATGTGTGAGAATATTTTGATGAAATTACGCATGAATAATTAATTACTCAGGTAGAAAGTCTGTTGAAATTATTATTTTTGGTCTATTATTTTATCTAGATATCATAAAAATATTGTCCCTGAATATAGTTTAACAGCTATAAAAGAATTTCTTTCTTTATTTAATGGAGGGAATGTAATGCTAAGATTTGCTCGGAAATTTATGGAACTTAAAAGTTCTACATTTTTAGAATTTTTATACAGAAATTAATCATATATTTTTTAATACTGTTAAAGTTAAAAAATAATTTATTCCTTAATTTTGTTTGAAAACGCAATTTACCAACTGAAGTAATATTTAAAATGTTATATAATTTATTACAATATTTTTAGAAATAAAACATATACGTTATTTTGAAATATGGACATTTATAATAAATTGTAAACAACATTTTTATAATAACTAAGATGTCTAACTTTCTTTCTTATATTTCTAAAAAATTAATGTCAATTTTTATTATATCGACTATTTCTGATCTTGTTGAAGTGTTTCTAGCATATATCAAAAATTTGTTTGATTTGAATAACTTTCATTTTTCGACTTTTGTCAAGCTAGATTGACCAAATGTCACGATATACATTGACCTTTACAAATTTCTGTTAATTATACACTTAGACCAAGATGGTTTTTTTCAATTTTATGTATTATGTTATATAGTCCATAAAGAATTAGGCAATGAAGTCGGTAATTATCTACTTAAGCGAGGTCGGTAAAATTTGTTTGCAGGTCTTCGTTGACCCTTATTGCGATTCAAAAAGAAATAAATTCTATATAATTTTCAATATATAGGGTTTTTCAAGTTTAAGTGGGTTTCTTTTTGAATGGAGTTACAATTTGGTTTTTTTTTTCATTCTTGCTGAACCACCTATACTTCTCAGTACTATTATGACTGTTATGTAAGAGATGTCAATTTCATAGCACAATTGTGCTAGCTGAGTTCGTAAGTATTCTTGAGCTCTTTCATTTAGTCGCTGCTGAGAGTGCAAAGAGTATAGAATACACTGGAAAAAGATTATTTAAATAAATGATTTGGTAATTAAAACCCATCAATTTCTTTATTACTAATGTTTTGAGATAAAGTTGCAGGAATGTGAATTATATTTTTTATAACAATATGATTAAATTTAATGTACTTTTTTTCAAACTTACTAACAGAACTACATTTTTAGTAATTGACATTCAGTTCAGTTAATGTAAAATACAGCAAATTTGTTCAACATATATATATTCGAAAATACATATGTTCCAAATGAGTCTGAAAATAACTATCACTATTAATGGACATTTTAGAATTAACAATAAAATTTAATTCAGATGGCAATAAATAATTAGCTCGTAATAAATAAAAAATAAATAAAATAAAATAAAATAAAATAAAATAGATGCTCTTGAAACTATACTTAAAGCAATTAACATATAATAATAATAATAATAATAATAATAATAATAATAATAATAACAATAATAATAATAATAATAATAATAATAATAATAATAATAATAATAACAATAATAGTAATAATTTTAATATTATATTAAAAAAAAGTGAATATCTTTTTCACAATTTATAATTTTAAATACATTTTTGGTAGAATTACTTAGTAGCTGCTTATTACTTTAAATTACAATTTTAATCATAATTTGTGCTAATTTATGTAATAAATTCATTTCATAACTTGTTATTGTTAATTAATATATACCAACTTAATAAAGACTTACAATACGAAATTCATACATACGATATATTAAATATTCACAATTCATGTAATAAATATTTTATTAATATTTACAATTAACATATAATACATATTGTAATTCAAACAAAAATTAAAATCATAATGGAAAATACATAAAGATTAAAAAGTAAATTGATCTTATGCATTAAACATGTACAAAATATGCGTTATATAGCCATGCATTTCATATGCCATAAGTAAGTAGATTTACATGCAAATACATATATTTATTTGTATGTAATTTATCTAAGTGGGTTAGTGGTAATTGGAAAATTTTCTTACCTAATTGAATAATTTATATTTCAAATTAGTATACATTTTTGTCCTGAGCCTTAAATTTTTGAAGAACTTCTTTTGTTGTTGGTAAGGTTATGCATAAAACCATTTTACTTATTAACACTTTTTAATATTTATCTATAATTTGCATATTCGTTATAAATTTTCTGCATATTTTACATTTTATTATAATTACTTTTACACATTTATCTACAGTATTTTGTTAATCTTATTTTGGCCTACAGTTTTTTTCTTGTCTTTCAGTGTAATAAAATATATATTTATTATTATGCTTCTTTTCTATATTCTAGTCAAATTAACTACTTTGTTTGTATCTTATTCCAAATATTTATTTAAACGCTTTCAGCCAATGTAATTTCTCAAAACTAATTCAGCAATTTTCTTATTCTATATGTGACCATTTTTTTAAGTGTTTTTTCTTTTATATTAAATTTAATATGGGAATAATAAGCAAATTATATTTTAAAAAAATCAAAGGAAATAAAAAATTAAAGGAAATTATATAATTTTTAGAATTTTAAATCTTCAAATACGATTAAATTTAGCTTATTAATTTTAATTTAACCACAATTGGACTGTTATGTTTGACAGTTCGCATTTTTTTTTAAGTTTTTTTATTATCAGCAATTGTTTATAAATTTTTTCGTTGCTGCCAATTTTTTCATATTAAATACTTTTTCTTATTTGTTTTATATGGAAACGCTTTATTCTCAATAGATTTAAGACTTGGGCGAATTTTAGAAATTATTATTAAAGTACACTTCAAGTATTGCAACCCTGTGAAAGTTTTACTTAGCCCATATACTCACCATTGAGAAAAAAAGAAACAAATTTTTTGCTCTACCAAATTCAAAAGCTGGGGAATAAGAGTAGACTTAGATGATTCTAAGATAGTATAATAAATTATTCCTTCAGCCTAAATATCCAATCCAAGAAACAGTTCTTTTTCTTGCACATCCAACAGAGTTATAAAAGAGGTTCCGAACTCATGAAGATGCTTTGGATCTTCTGTTAATAAAACTTTCATTTCTAATGAAGCTTCAAGTTAAATACAAAATTGAAAAATAAAAAAAAGACAAAATATCTGTATTTCACCCCTATATGTCTCTAAATATTAAATGTCAAAAATGTTCAGGTCCCAGCTGGAAAAATTATAGTGATAACATTAACCCAAAACAAACAAAAAAATTAGTCCCAATATGCACAAAAAATTCTAAAATTCAAACATTGAAAAATGTTGCTGGAATCTGACTTGAAGTGAAATATAAAAATATTTTATACTTGAAATTTGTGATATTATTAAAAAATAAATCTGTTTGACGGTTAACCGAAAATTGAGTAAAATGAAAAAAATGGTCTTTCGTTTAACCCTATACTTAAAAACCGGTTAAGCGACATTAAAATAAATGATATAATTAGAAGGACCACAAAAGTAATTTTGTTAAAAAAATTTCACCATCATGTTTTTCATTATGTTTTTTATAAATAACGTCTTTTTAAATTTCATAATAGTTAAAAATATGCACATATTTAAAAATTTTATAATGGTTTCAAATGCTTCCTTTAAAGTTTTTTAAAAAACATTTATATCATTTCAATTTTCCTTAATTTAAAAATAACCTCTATATTTTGCAAAACACCTCACTCCACTTTTAACATTTTTCCTTAAAAATTTTTTTAAAACAAAAACAATTTATTGGTATTTTGAAGTGTGAAAATTAAATGGTCGAAATCTAAAAGATCTGCTTTTATGACTTCTGTTCACTGCTTTTAAAGTTTTAGTATTGTTTTCGTAAAGTCTATAAAAATATGTAAACTTTGTTAATTGGTGAAATTGTGGTTTTCTTTAAAATAAATAATATTTTTTTGTAAAAAAAAAAAAAATAATAATAATAATATTAATATTAATATTTTTTTTAATATAATTATTTAGAAGAACTTAGTTATAATTTTGAAATGGTGAATATTTTAGTTCTTTGGCGAACATCTTCCATTTTATTTGGTATCCTATATCAAACCTTATGTGTTTTGTACTTAAGGTATTTTTCTTAATATATATAATTCGGTTAACCAAAACTGAACTAGCCCCTATCAAAAAACCAGATTTTCATTAAACCGAAATAAAACTTGAAATATGATTGAAAATTTTAAATTTTGAAGCGAAATTAAAATCGGTATATGCAACAGTTTTTTAAGTGATTATTCTCAAAAGAAAATTTCCAAACATTTTTCGACTTTAATCGAAAATTTCCTTTAGCACTTTCTTTAAATATCTACACTATATTGAAGGGATCTGTAAGCTATTTTTTCTTTCCAAAAAATCGAGCTCAAAAATATTGTTTTTAAGAAGAGAATTTTATCAACGTTTGTAATTAAAAAAAAATAGTTTTAGTGAATAGTTATTTTTTCTTACATAGATGTTCCCAAAAAGACTTTTTTGAAATATTTTACTTTTAAAAATGGCCCCTATTTATTATTTATATTTTATTAGTTTTATGTCTTTCATTCCCAGAAAATTGAAGCTCTATTCTCCTTAACTGGATAATGAAATAAGAAAAGTAGAAGATAGTTTTAACAAATGTTTTCGTTTTTTTACCCACAATAATTTGCTGTAGGAAAATTAGAAAATTTCACCATGCAACCCCAAAGTGAGCACCAAATTAAACCGCGATAAAATTTTTAAAATTTCACTCCCAAATTCTCTCATTACATTTCACAATGCCATATTTATTCAATCTGGGACAAAAAATCTAATTTTACATATATAATCATGAAATTATGTATAATCATGAAAGCATGTTTCAATTTAGTGTAGAATTAACACCAGGAAAAAAGAGGGCAGTCAGGCCACTATGAGTGTTTATATTGATGGTTGTTTGTACTGAATACTAATAACATATTTTATTTAAAAACAATATTATGTTGAAGATTTATAGGTGCGAAAAGCATTAAAATAATAACTGATATAATTTATGGTAGCTTATGCTATGAAAAACCAAATTTTTTACTACATAAATTATATATGAAACAAATATTTTTGTACTTAATTGTTGGCTTTGTAATATTTTTTGTATTAAGAACTTTTGAAAAAGATACGCGTAGTCAAAAAAACTTTATCCATTTATTTATTTGCGGACCAAAAAATATAGTTATAATTTTTAAAATTAAATATTTATAACCACTATTTTTTTCTAATTTTCCCACTGTTACTTGTAATAATAGAGGTACATAAGGCTATTATATTCTTAACTTAAACATAATAATTAAAATGTTTATGAAATACAATGTTAAAACATAATGTTATTAATTCATACATTAAAAAAATAACACAAAAATTATAAAAATATCGTTCTACATATAACGATGCCATTTTAGGGAACGCAAACTGACGCAAAAGTTTTCTTTTGAAATAAACACTATGGATATTACTGAATATTTATTAAATGGCCACATGTAATGACATTTAGAAGATGCAATGCATTAAAACTGGATTGCTTAGTCATAATATAGCTTTTTAACTATATTAACATGCTTTTCATAAATATATTCAAAATAAGTATTTTATAAGTATTAAAATATAAAATATATAGTAAAAAATATATTTTTTTGCTCTTAAAAATATTTATCGGATCAGAAAATTCCAAAATACAGTAAAGATAAAAATAATTTAATGCGAAATTATATCAAAATTGTTTTGAGTAAAGAAAACAATTTTACATGTTTTACACTAAAGTATTTTGCTCTTTAGTTTAAAACATGTAAAATTCTTAAATTTTTTTTAAAATGGATAAATAACTAACAGTTCGGTTCATTTGATGTAAAGAAAAAAAAAAAAAACATATATATGATATTGCATATTTTTGGTTGCTCTGTTGATGATTTATATAACATTTTTAATTTATTTTAAATATTTCGACTTTGATTGATATTTGTATAGATCATTCATTAAAATCGCTTAAATATTGTTAATATATTTTAAGACAAAGTATTTTATTGTATGTTTTATTTGAAGCACACTTTCCATAAAATAAACGAAAAATATATGGAAAGCTTTAGTAAGTTATGAGAGATAAAATAAAATAATTTCTTTAGTTTCTGTTCTATTTGAAAAAAAAAAAATGGATTATAACAACAAAAATGTCTTTCAAAATATTGCATCGTTGTATATGCTTTTATAGAAAAGTTTATAATAAATTGTAGCTAAACTCGAAAAATTGTGGATAAATTTATCATGTCATGTTTGAGACTGATTCATGATATCCTCAAAACGGCATATTCCGCAGTGAAGTTAAAAATCTAAAACTAAATTAAATTGTCATTTTTGGGACCTTAATACGCTGTTTAATTAAGTCCTTTTAAGCTGCAATTTTTGATTGCAGTGACTTAGGCAATGTTTCTAGATTTTTATGCTGCTTATGTAAATTCTAGATACTAATTTCTCACAATTCAACATACTAAATTCGAAAGTGAACACAATATTTAAATTTTTTTCATGAGACTGTATTACGCCAAAATCTTGCAATATTTTTTTAAAACAAAGCAAGCAATAGTTGTTTTTATATATACTTTTGAATTTAATTTTTTTTTTTAATTTCACAGTGGACATACGGTTTATTACTAATGAAAGTTTTTGTGTTAAAAATTATATACAAAATTTACTAAAAGCAAAGTTTTCTTTAGAATCAAAATTTTATATAAATGAATGAAATCATAGTTACAACAATAATGCATAATATGGACGGCAATGTGTCACATAAATTTTATATATTAAAAACAGAAAAAAAGAAGACAATAAATTATATTCAGTTTAAAAAGCCATTGTGTAAAAAATCAATCGAAAAACAGCAGATGGAAAGAAAAACTAACTGAAATTGAAATTAGAGATTTTTGTGAAATAAAAAGAAATTTGTGTATTTTTTTGTTTTATTTTTTTAATAATACTGTTGCCATATTTATTTTTAAATTTCATTTGTTTCCAGTTGTTTTTTTTTATATCATGATACTTATAAATTAAAAACAATTAGGAGCTTAAAAATTTAATGATATTTATTAATAATAATTATTATTATTTCAAGGTAATAATAAACAAAGATGAACAGTCATAAAATAGCGAGAAAGGAAAATTTAAATAATATTTGAATTATATAAAAGAAACTAACTAAATTTTTTTAAATAAAATTACAAATTTGTTTTACTTTTTTTTATGATTAAATGCTAATTATTTGAATTTATTGTTTTTTTATTATTATTTTAAGCTAAATTATATAAAAGAAATAATTTAATAAATATATTACAATAGATTTTATTTTTAAGATTTGTTTTCTGTTTTTTATCTTATCAGGGAGGGGTTGGTCTGTTTTATATAATAATATATTTTGTATATAAGTGTTTAATCTTTTATATATTTGTTTTTTCTTTATAAAAAATGATAAATTTACAAGTTTTGTTGTATTTTTTATTAACTATATATTCTTTAAATATATTTAGAAGGAATAGATTTTTTAATGCTGTTTTATATGTTTTCTATTAAGACATTTAGCTTATCTGAGGATAAGTGTATTATTTTTATTGTTTTGTTTTATTTATTTTCTTTTATTTTTTATTTTATATATTTTTATTTTATAATTACATTTATATAAGCATCTACTTATAATTTGTTTTTTGTTTATTATTAATTTTATATTTATTTATTATTTTTTTCTTTTTGTGTCTGTTTTCTATCCTATTCTTTTTAGTTATAAATTGTGTTTTTTAAAAACTACGCCAGTCTCAAAAAGCTCGAGTACCACAAATAAAATAACGTCTTCCTTTAAAACGTTTTTCTTTTTAATCATACTTTATGTTCATTTTTATTTGGGGATTTTTTTGTTTTTACTTAATTTTTGTAAATGCGAAAAACAGTGATTATTAATAGATGATTATAAAAAAAGAAAAAACATAATAAAAAATTATATGAGTAATATAAAAAAATTTTTTTATTTTAAAAAGGTTATATAAACCTTTAATTCTTTTTATCAAGTGACATTATGAGAATGGGAAAATGATTATGAAATAGAGATTCCACTGAGTTTTAAAAAATTTCTCACTATAGTTATTCTGCAAAGGAAGCGCCCTCGAGGCTGCATTAGTTTTAATTTCTTTTTAATTTAATTTGTTATTGCGATTTAAAGAAATGTTTATGATTTATGATTTTGTCTTTATTGCATTTTATTTGAAATTTGTAGGTCAAAGTATTTGGAAAGCTTAACAGGGAACTTTCATTATGAAAATGGATTTTGAAAGTGTTTTTTAATTTAATTAAAATTATTTTAATAGTTCTACCGTTATTTATATGCGCCGCACAGGCTGCAGTAGTTTTTTTATATTTTAATTTGATACCACTTTTTAATGAATTTTATTCCCATAAACCTAAATTGCTAAATCCGATAATGAACTTCAATTTAATTAAAATTATCAAATTTAAAAGTTGTTAAATTTTTTCTTCAGCGAAAATCATTACTAAAACAAGTTTTGATATTTCAAAAAAAATTCTTATACAAATTTTCCAAATGATATTTGCGGCTCCGAAAAGATGGCAACAGACTTTTATTTTGTGTAACTTCCCAAAAGTAGGCAACAAATATTCTATTCTTATTACATGATTTTTTCTGAATTGATTGTATTATGCTTGGGTAAAATTCCTTGGAATTTGCTTTATACTCGTTATTCTGAATCTTCAAAATTCTTGTGATAATTATTTAGCAAAAACAATGCAAAATTAAGCTTTGGCATTGTTTTTTTTTACTTCAAAATTTTCCACAGCTACTCAGTATTTGAGACAGCAACAGATTTTTATTTTCTTAATTTGTGATTTTTTTCTGATCTTTCTCGTGTCAATTTGTCCAGAACCTCCTGTCCTATTCGGAAATTTTTCCTTGGAATGGTTTTGAAGTAATCACACCATATGACAAGATCCCTGGAAGGTGTTAACAGAATTAAAAAAAAATGTAAATTTTTTCTATTTCGGAATCTATAAAATTTTCACAAAGATGCTTTCTTGATATGGCTCCAACATAATTTCTCTCTCGATTTTTTATAAAAGAGTAGCACTCTGTAAAAAGTTCCCCCTAAAAGCTGCAACAGTTTCTCCTTCAAATCTTGTTTCTGAAAACTTTTATTTGAAAACTGTTTCTTAAGAAATTTTTACTTTTTCGAAAGATTTTTTACCATTTTGATGAAAACTTTTGTCTGAAAACTGTTTCTTAAGATTTTTTTATTTTTTCGAAAGATTTTTTACCATTTTGATCAAAACCCTGTGTTCTCATTAATTTAATATTTCCAAAAATGATCTCCAAACGGCGGCAACAGATTTTACAATTTTTCTATTTTGAGCTTTTTTTCAAAAAATTTGCGAAAAATTTTGTTGAAACCTGTGTTATCGCCAACTCAAAATGACAAATGACCTCCAGCATGAGCTGCGATAAAATCTTTATAATTCTAATTTGGAATTTTCATAAAATAGTCATTCTGTGTATGTTAGTCCTCATAAGTTCGCAACAGGTTATTCCTATGGCCACAAAATTTCTCTCTGTAATTTTCTTTCAATATTCACTACTACTTTTCCCTAAAGGTTGTTTTCGTGGCAAATTTAAAATCTTTTCCCCTCAATAAAATACAATGGAATAGGAAATTAATACAATATCCATTACTGAATTCGCTTTAAATCGTCATATTGAAATTAAAAGCTCTCTAAAACCAGTCATGTGTAAAATCTCCTTTATAGTCCTTAATTTTTTAATTATAAAATATAAATAAAAACATTTTGTTTTTTAATTAATTTTTGGAAAAGTCTTTTAATTTCATAACAAAAAATCTCGTTTAAATACATATACAATACATACAAAAAGGGAAAAAATAATAAAATAATAATCTGTATACTAATAATCACTGCTATTTTTTAATCATCCTTAAAATTTCTTTGTGTTACTTGAAAGAAGAAAAAGGACATAAATAACTTAAATATGTAATTTTTTTTGTTTCCATTTCTTAATCTTTGACTTAATTTTTATTTATATCAAGAGTTTTTTATTTAATTTATAGTTAATAATTTAATTTATTTTTATAGCTAAATTACTAAAGTTACTTAATCACTAAATTCTTGTTTTGTTTAAAGGGTAAATAAATATTTTATATATCATATTTATAATTATTTTTTATATTTATATATAATATGTTATTTAATATTACATAATAATTATTCACTACTATACACAGATTTTTAAATTAAAACTTAAATTAAATAAAAATTATAAATTTTGTTTCATAATATTTATAATTTTGTTTTAAGGATATCATTTTTTTTTAATCTTATGTGTTAATCATTATCGTCTTCCATTTTATAATTTTAGCTTCCTGCTTGTTTTTTATAGTTTGTTTAGGAAATTATAATTTTTTTTATTTTGCTTTGCTTTATTTCTTTTTTGAAAACTTAACTAATTTTTTAGTTTTTTTTTATAATATTTATAACAAAATTCTTTCTTTTTTTTTGTGAATTAATTTTTTCTTAGTAGGTTTTATAATAATTTTAAAATTTAAGCTAACATTTATAGTGTGTTAAGCAATCATACGTAGATGATAATTTTGCCTTAACACCGTATTTAGTATTTTTCTGTTGTATTTCCTTGTCTGCCTCACTTGTTAATTGTAAATGCAATTTGTCGTTTTCCTTTTCATTTTGTAGTATGGAATTTTTTAATTTTTCTTGTGTTTGCGTATGCTTTCCTTCACTTTTTGTAATGCTAATTTCATCTTCATCTTTAAGTATACTTCTTCTTCTGCGTTTGCGAGCATTAGGTACACCCGCAGCTCCTCCTGTAGCTCCTTTTCTTTTCACAAATTTGATATTGTAGGGATCTTCAGCTAGTTCGGGATACAGTGTTACATCATGTATGTACTCTCCTTCATAGTTGTTGGCATAGGTTTGTTTTAAGATTTCATCTATCTCTTGTTGATTCCATTCGATTTCGGTATTAAGACCCGTTCTCAAGGCCTCCTTTTCTCGGTGCCAAGCTTTACGTACTGCTGTTAATTTGGCATGATGCATAAGTCTTTGTTTCTCCTTCTCCACCGTAGTACCATAGCGTAAATTTATAATGGCATGGAGACCATGAATTTTGACATCCAAATAATTGGTTCCACTGCCATTTTCTCTTGTAATTTCATGGAAAGTGGTATTGACTTGACCCTGTAAACGTTTAAGCTGCTGACGATCTTCACTGGCTCGCCATAGTTCTTCTTTGACAAAGAAAAAGGAATCCTGTTGGGCATTATGGACCACAAAGGTAAAAGGTAATAATTTAGATCTATTAAATACTGAGGTATAAACATCACGATAAATGGCATTAGCTGCTGGCACACTGGACACTATGGCTTGACCATCAGCTGTACGGGACACCACGATACCTTTGCCAAATGGAGGCTCGGTATCGGAACCTATATTTCGAGGACCCGGTGTCATAACATCATATTTCAAAGCTGATTTGGGTGGAGAATTCAAATCTTCAAAGTTTGACATTCTGCGTATATTCAAATGGGCCAAGAAACCACTTTCCACTGCCATAGTGGGTACATTATACATGGGTTTCTTTAGATCTAAGCCTATGGGATTATAAGGTGCTCGTCCCCACAAAGATGGCTGCTCCCACAATTTGCGACTTAATTGAGGCACTAGATTTTCTACATTAAATCCTATGGTTTTCATCCAATCCTTAAATGTAGCTGGGAAGTTGCGGTCATGACCCACATTAATAGGATCATTACCATTGAAACGATATAAATGCATTTTGGTAGGTGTGGTTATGCGTTCCTTGACATTTTCCCAATTAGGAGTCATCCATTGGCCTATTAAAGGATCATATACACGACCATCTGCCATGTGCACCAGGGTAGTGACTTGATCTAAAATGCCACCACAAAAATCTATAGGCAAATACAAATAAGGATTGGAATCGTAGACAATATGGCCGAAGGGAGAACGCATGATTTCTCGGATACCCTCACCATACTGGTTAAATATCATTATGGGTGTTCCACTCTGATCAGTGGCTATATAGTATTTGTGTCTATAAACCTGAGCATAAATCAAATGACCCACATCATCATAAGTCAAAGACATCAGTTTGCCATCTCTGGGTGAATAAATTTGTGAAACCTCATAAGGTCTTTGTTGATTATTATAGAAGAACTGGGTAACATTGCCAAAGTTATCTTTACGTGTAGCCAAACGTTTCAAGTGATCATAGTAATAACGCACATCAAAACGTCCCCTTTTGCTGGCTCTCACCAACAACCCTTGTGTATTATAATAGAATCTTTCCTCTCTAGCATTTTGAGCCACTAGACCTCGAGTATCATATTTATATTGTCCCTCACCAAACTTCACTATTCGATCTTGATTGTTATATTCCATGGGTATGGTATTACCTCTGTAAGTCAGAGATAACAAATTGCCATTGTCGTCGTAACGGAAGCCCCAAGGTTCCTGAGCTTCCACACCTATCAACTGACCATCACAATCCCAGGTATAGTTCTTAACATTTGTGTAAGTATTGACAGCCATATTTCGGGTATAAGTTCTTGTTTGGGATATACGTCCATGGATACCAAAAGAGTATTCCATGCGAAATACCTCCAAACGATGTATAGCCAAAGTAACTTTCTGCGTCATAAAACGACCATCAACGGTGCGTGTGAAACTAGCAGTGCCATCATAAACTTGTGTCTGATTCAACAAAGGATGCATAAGTTTAAATTGACCAATCATGCTGGGCTGGCCGGTGCGCATATCATAAGCAAAGTTTTGGGCTGGTAAATTTTGACCACCAATGCGTCCTTGTATAGAGATAACACGAAAATCGGTATCATATTCATAAGTAAACTTAGCATTACTCAAACCGGTCTTGGCTATAAAATCAATGCGTTCTTCACTCAATAAGCCGCCGGTGTATTCGAAATCCCAACGGTATTCCAATTCTCTTTCAGTATGCGAAACCGTGGAAGGCATGGCTGTGGCTTCATTGTAAATAAATTCACTTTTACCATCACCATGAACAATCTCTGTTAACTGGCCAGCAGCATTATAACGATATACAATACGGGCACCATCTCCTGGGAATATAGTCTGTAGTAAAGCTCCTGAATGACTGTAATGTTGCAAATAAGGTTTAGTGCTACCAGGTGGAGTGTAAGTATTCCTAATGAAACCAATAGAAGTTTGCATGCTGAAGGAATGTTTGGTTCCAGAGGGTAGAGTAACATGCCTCAGGCCGCCAGATTCATCATATTGCAAAACGAATTTACGTTGAGAAGCCAAACCAATTTCGGAAACCAAATTCCAATCATTATAAACAAACGAAATAATGCCATCTTGTTGAGAAGTAATCTCGGAAAGTAAACCATGTCTGTCATAGGAATATTTCAAATCTGCTGGACCCCAGGCCCATCCTTCGATGCGATTGAAACGATCATAAGTCATGTTAACAGGGTAACCATTTGTAGGATAATAAGATTTAGGCAAACCAGATTGATCATAGGCCACTATCAAAATCGGAGTACGATTCATATCGTAGAAGGTTTCTCGGTTGGTAAATTGATCAAATTCTACACCAATTACTCGGGATTGGTTAACCCATATCTCACGATTCAAAGTTTGTTGAGGATTACGTACATCTCCTACCAAATTGTAGACTGAATACATATTATTAGTTAAACCTTCACCCATGGTAACACTTTGATGAGACCACATAGCCAACATTTCAGCTTCTACGGGCAGAGCAGCCTCTAATAAAGGATGGCGTGCCACAGCCGAAGATTCCACAATAACACCATTTGAACTATGTATAACCAAAGTATTATTGGGTTTAATTTCAGCATCAGCATTCTCTTGGCCCTTTTTCATGAAAGTAGATCTTACGCCACCCAACACCAACAATTCATTAGTGTCTCCTTTCTCACGCGAAAACAAAGATTCCACTGAAGCATGCACATACACCGTCAAACCCTTGTTGTCAGCCAGCTGCGAAGTTATTCTAACTATCTCACCACTAGGCAAAATCATGCCTGTCACTCTGCCAAATTCATCATATTGATATATATAAGTTTCACCTCCAGACGATCGGGAATTCAAAAGACCAGTATTACTATCATAATCTAATTCAATCTCTTGACGACCCTTTTCTGTTAGTTTGGTCATTATACCTATGCCATTTATTTGTATATCGGACTTGTGATCTTGAGTATTTTCTATGGAGCTGACAACATTACTGTAATCTCTTAGGAATTGTATTTTATTACCGGAAGCATCGGTGACAGTAGATAGACGACCGAACGAAGTGTTTTTGGAATATAGGAAACTGTAGCGTGTTTTGCCGGAAGCCAAATCTTTAGTGGCCACATGTTGTCCATAACGATTGAAAACATAAACCTCACTGGTTGGTGGATAGGGTATATGGAATTCGCCATTTTCATCGTGCGAGGGTAGATAGTGTTCCAAAGCCAAGACATGTAGGGAACCTAGAAGAAGGGGAATTTGTTAATAAGAGTTTATTTTTTAATAATGTTTAAATTAAGTTTTGGGCTTTTCATTGCTGCTAAATCTCAATCTGTCTGATTTTCTCTAGGAATTTTCTCTATACCTTTTATTCATGGAAAAAGAACAACAAAACACAAAAGTGCGTTTTTTATCAATTTTCTCTCAAAACGATAAACATTTTTTTAAAGTACCAATTTCATAAAATACACCATTTTCTTAAAAATTTGTTTTTTTTAAATTTATTAGCTTAAAACGTACTTATTTTTAAAAGAAAAAAAATATGCAAGTTTTAACAAACTAACCACACAGAATCAAATTTTTACATTAACAAAATTATTTCATTTTATTAATTTTTCTTCATAATAAACTAAACTAAATTAAAACTAATTTTCAACATATTAAAAATGTTTTTATACTTATTTCAAATGAAATGTAATCAAAAAGGCTTGAACAAAGTATTTCAAATCTCCTTATGTATTCACATACATACCCAATAAGTATTTTTGCTAGAATTAAAATGAAAATAAAATGTATTTCAAGCACTGAATCCAGTCTAAGCATTGAACTAAACTCGTATTACATTTTAATTAGTGCTGTAAGGTATTGAGCATTAAGTATCAGGCTCTGAATATTTGTCCATTTTTTTGAATACAGTAAAGTAGTTACTCATTACTTTTAGAGTATAATTTTATAATAATCTCCTATTAAAAATACGACGACTATAATACAACTTTGTATAAAGACACCAAATAATTTTTAAATATATGAAAATATTGATTTCTATTAAAGCTCAATTTAAAGTTAACTATTTTTATTTATTTTATGTTTTATATAAATTTATAAAATTTGATGGTAATTAATTAAATATATTTCTTTTATTTTTAAATAAAAGAACCTTAATTATAAATTATTTTTCGAATTAAAAAATCCATTAAGTATCGAGTTATATCGAGCGTCCTAATGAAAAGTATTGAGTAGTATAGAATATTCAAAAGCAGTAGAATTTACCAGAACTAATTTTAATTCAATAGAGTTCTCCATTTAAATTCACAAACAGAGAAAAAACATGATTGCGTCATGCTCACGACAACAATATTATGTTCTTATAGTTATTTTTTATAGATTTTAATAACATGATGTTCAAGATAAAAACGTTTCTGTTTAAATTTAATAATTTAATGGTTAAACTCAATTAAAATTTTAATATGGTTAAAAACAAAAATATTATATTTGGAAAATAATTTTACCAGAAAGAAATCATTAAATTTTGCTAATATTTTAATTTGTTTTTAAGCCTTTTTTTGTTTTGTACAACTGCTAAATGTTTCTTATTAGAAATATAATGTTTTCCTCAAACTTAGAATCCTTGTGAACATGTTTTGTTTTCCACAACTATTGAATATTTGCTTTTTTTTCTCCATAACTATTGGATATTCATTTTGTCTAAGAATAAATGTCTATGTATTTATTAAATGTTCGCAAACTAAATAGTTAATATTTGTGCAAATAAAATAAATAAATGCAAATAAAAGGGTAAAAACTTAAAACTTTCAAGTGGCATTTTATACTACATTAAAAATCCAGATAACCAACAACAAAATTCTACTAATTCAATTTGCATTCAAATCTCTTTATATTTTTTGTTTTAAATACTTTTATTTATTAATTTATGTATTTGTGTGTATTTCAATTTGATAATAAAATTTTATATCAAATTGGGAAAATACCATTTTTTAAATATTTGTTAACTTTTCTCTTTAGATTTATGAATGATTTGATAATAACATGAAATATCAAATTAAGAAGATACTATTCTTTAAATATTTTTAAACTTATCTTTAGGTTTGAGAATGATTTAATAATAACATTTGATACCAAATTGTAAATGTCCAGGTTTAAAAATTTTTATTCTCAAATGATTCCCAATTAAAAAAAAATCAAATCTCTACCTACATTTGAAACAAGTTTGAGAAACACATTTGATATCAAACATTAAAGTCGTCATATTTCAAACGCTTGATATCGTATTTGTTGGGGAGCTATTATATGATTTTTGATGTTACTAGAAGATTTCATAAAGTAACTACTGGCTAAGTCACAAGTATACAAGCAGGTGTAGTCGTGAGTTAAGTTAGACGTTGAGTTGCAGTTTAGCCGTTCCGTAGTCATTGCAGTCGTGTAGTATAAAGTGTGTATTTTAAAGCGCAAAAAAAGAGCTGCATTTGGATTTAAAAGCAAATTATACTGAAGTCTTATTATTTGCAAGTAAAATAATTCCCGTTGTATTTAATGGAAATTAAGGAACGTTTTTGAAAAGCAAAACCGTAACAGTATAAAATTCAAATTAATTTCGAAAAACTTATATTCGATTATTTTATTAATAGAAATTCAACCAATAAAAAATTGTATATTCAATGATTCAAATTATCACATATTTTTTATATAAATTTGATTAATTTATTAATTAATACAATAAAAAATAATTGAAAGCAGATGAAGTGTTTCATTTTTAGTAAAAATATTAGAAAAAATTTTTTTGACTTCTTGAATAATTGATACAATTATAAAAGTAATTGAAATAACTTTCATCTTTGATAAATCGTTTAGTTGTCAATATTTTTTCTACGTACAATTTTATAATATTTATGACAATAATTTTATTTTTTATTACGTTTGGGAATAAATTTGCATGTTCAATTCATATAATATAAACTATATTGAAATATATTCTAGAAATTTAGATATGTTTTCTGTGCAATTTTCCCAAAAGCGAAAGGAAATAATAGGAAGAAAATAATAAGAAAATCTGAAAATTTTTTAAAATTGCTATCTTTAAGCAGCTTTTAAAATCTTACCAATTTTTGAAAAAGAAGTATAAATTTTTAAAATTCATTTTTTCAAAGTAACAATATTAAAAAACTAATACTTTTAAAACAGTCCCATATGCAAATACGAGGGTTAAATGAGTTGACTGGTTTTATTCCCAAGACATATTTTTATTTTTTCTTTTTTTTTTTACTTGTTTTTGCCATATAAAGATGGGTGGCAACCTCAAGTTCTCAGCCATGATGTAGAGGCTTCAAAATCTATAAAAATATGAACTTAAAGTTACCCATTCTTCTACAGCGTGGTTAATAATTATGAGCGTCTGTGGAGGAAGACCTAAAGGCTACTAGAGTCCTGTCACCTATATGTCTAATTCCAAATATAAACTATCCAACGTTTGTTGCCTATTTTAAAAGATGAAGATATTTAGTCTTGCCTCTTTTTTGTTATAAAATAACTGCCCACCTAAATCCTAGCGGCGGCATATCTGTTTGAAGATAAAACTAACAAACATGAGGTATAATATTATAGAGACGGCAGTAAGTCCTTTCAAAAATCACCAATGGTAACATGAGAGATCAAGCAGTCTGTAAAGGATTAAACACCATTCATGCTACAGTGATCACGATCAATCGGATGATATCTAGGATCTTCTTAAAAAAAGAGGGTTGATAATGACGATGACTCTGACAGTTTCTCATCTTAAAATAATAATAATAATATTAATAAATTGAGGAAGCTTACGTATTAGTCAGAAGTTTAAAAGAAATTATTACTTTTATTCCAAATACAACATTTTACTTTTCGAAACTTTGTTCAGTTAGTAAGTAAGTATATTGGACTTCAGCCAGCTAAAAGCTTTTCATTTTAAGGTATTTTTGTTCTATTTTATAAAGCTTTTTAAAATTTTTTAATTTTCCAAAAGAACAAGTGCTTTTAAAAAATCAACATACTCACAACTTCAAAAAATATTTTGAACTTTTTGAAAATTTTTAATAATCAATTCTAAAAAAGTGATAATATACAGTTGCACAGAAAAGTCTACATACCCCTAAATTACCTCAATTATAAAATATAATTTCATTTGCCTTAGAAATTTCTTTCTAAGGCACAGAAAATTCTACATGCTAAAAAATAAAAAATAGTTTCAAAGTTATTTATAAAATTTTAAAAATTCTAATTAATATTTTATTGGTCCATTTTATTTGTTAGAGCCGCCTCTAACTTTTCTTCATGGAAAACACCAATTTTTCTATCAACTTGCTTGAAATATTATTCCATTCCTTAGTACGAGCATTTTTTAGATCTTTCTTATTTTTGTATATTTTTTTGAATCTAGTTCTTTCAATAAAAGTTCTATTGGACTTAGATCTGGGATACATAGGGCACATTATATAAAAGACATTTTTTTAACAATGCCGGAGGCGTGTTTGGGATTCGTGTCTTGTTTTAAATACCAGCCTGTATTTAGCCCAACTTTCTATCCAGACGATTTTAGATTTTCCTTAAGAACACTTAAGGGGACTATACATTTGTCCACAGTGGATTCTACAAAAACCAAATTTCCTATACCTCCCGCAAACATATCACGACATTTCCACCCCCATGTTTCACAGTAGTAAGCAAATTTTGAAGTATCAATTTTCAATTTTTTTTTTGCTCCACACCTTCGGTTTCCTATCGGATCCGAAAAGATTAAATTTATTTTTATCGCTCAACATTTCATTGGCAAAAAAAGTATTTTCCTTGTCAACAAAGGCTTTTGAGAAATCCATACGTTTTGTTTTGTTGATGACTTCTTTCTTGGCACACGACTATGAAATCCGTGAGTTCTGAAGACACTTCGAACTGAATTTGAAGCAATGTCATCTAACTCTAAGTCTATCGCAACTTCCACTGCTGCAGTTCTTGGATTTTGTTTTATTTCGTCAAGAATTTCTCGTTTTACGTTAATTTAGGTGGACGACCATTCCTTGGCTTACCTTCCAAACTTTTGGTTTGTTTGTAGTTTCTAATTATTGTTCGTACAGTTGCAATTGAACGACATGCCAATTCACTAATTTTCCGAAGAGATTTTTCATCTTTATGGTGCAATAATTAACTGCCGTGATTCTCTTCTTTGACTCGTTATTTTTAACTTCTAACGATTCTTAGCACAAAACTTAGCATGAGCTAAATAAAAAAATAACGATATATTTTGTACTTGATTACATTTGGTAGCATTGAATTTTTTACGTGGTTGATAAAAAAAATTATTTTTATATTGGACGTATGCCGCATTTTCTATGTGTTAAATTTAAATTTTTGCTATTTTTGTAACGGATGTGGTAAAATTATATTATTCATATAATAGGATCGTTTGACACAATTTACTTTGATAAAGCTCGGCCTAGTATTATACAATTATCTATATCATGGAGTTATTTAGACTTCTCTGTGCCATTGTATGTAAAAATGATTAAAAATATATTGCGATTTCACCAATTTGAAATTATTTTTATTATCTTTTAACATACACAGAAAAAAGATTATCAATAAAATTTCAATTAAATTATTAATCAGAATATTAAAATAATTTTATAGTTAAATAAATTACTCAAAATCAAGGTATTCTAATAAATTAAATTAAAATTTTACATAGAAAAATCTGAAATCAAATTTCAATTACGAATAATACATATTCAATTATTTTATTAATTGAAATTCAACCTATGGAAAAATTTCATATTCAATTATTCAAATTATTACTTATTTTTATTTTGTATTTGATCGTTTAATAGACCATGCTTTTTCAATGTAGCTAAAATAAAATTTTAATTAAAAAATTTCTTATATAAACATAGTTTTAAGAGTATTTCAAAAGCTAGGAATAAGAATCATAAAATAATTAACATCATATTGCAGTACTTTTTCAGCACTAAGTACTTATTTCTAATCACAATACTATCTTAAGGTCATTACTTTTTCAGCTTTTCTTCAGTTCCTTTTTACTGGCTTCTAAAAATTTTAAATTTTCCCCAAAAGTAAGTAATCCTTAAGTTCAAAAAAAAAAAAAAAAACTCACATTCAGCTTATTTAAACATGTTAAAATGAAACTAAAAAAGCTTTTTACTGCTTAAAAAATTCTTCAGAATATTTAATTTTAGCACAAGTTTAAATATGTCTCCTTCGAAAAACCTTTTAAAACTTTAATTGTATTTACTTTAATTTTAAATTAATTTATTCTTGTTTCTTCAAAAGTTCTCTCTATCCCTTTTAACATTTATATTACCACTCATTTATAATGTATACCCTTTTTATAACAGTATTGTTTTTCATTTTTTCATCTTAATTTTGCTTAGTATGATACTCTTTATTTCTAATTACATTAAATATATCGATAAATGACCTTACAACATTATCAACACATATTTTTATATCCACTAACTGACCCTTTAGTATTTTGCTCTTTATCCTTTTTTTTTTTTTTGCTATTGTATACTTTTCATTTACTTAAAAGTGACCATAATGCTCTGGCCCCAAACTATATATATATATATAATATTAAAACCAAAAACCACTATCTAAAAGTTGGTTTATAAGTATGATGATTTTGTGTTATTGTCCTAGTTAATGACAAAGCTGTTGTCGTTGTGTTGTATGTATAACCTTTTTAGAGGAGAAATTTTGTATCGAAAATAAATGAAGTGAAAAGCGATTATTACCAAGAAACACCAAGCTCATGGTACACATCATTAATTCAATGAAATTGATGAGCAGCCAAGAACAAGTTGGTTTAAATGATAACGACAAGAGTTTGTCATTTAGTTGTAGTTGTTGCTGCTCGTATTATTATGAGATGGACTGCTTAAAACCTCTAGCTTTTAAAGATTATTTTTGAAAGATTCGGCATTAAATTAGTAAAATATTTTTCTTATTATTGTATAGACCAAAGAGTAGGTTTGAAGAAAAAAAAAATAAGGTTAACATGTTTACAAGATATTTTTATTTAAAATATATGCCGATAATAATTAAAAGGAAATTGTAAGCAAAATTAGTTAAGTATTTTTCTCCCTTTGTTTTAAACTTTATTCATAAACAATATTTTAAATTTAGTGGCCCAATTACAATACCGGAAATCCGCCATTATAAATATTAAGTATCATCAACAGTCAATGTACGAACAAAACATACAGAATCTTTTGGACTGCTTCAAAATACTTGGCTATAACAATAGCAACTGTTAGTCCTACTGTTTGCTATTGCTAATACTTGCCACCAACCGTTAAGAAAAATAATAAAAAGGAGAAGAGAAGGGAAAAAATAGTAACATTTTAGAAAAACTATGCAACAATAATGGTAAAGAACATAGAACAATTGCTACTAAAAAGAACACAATTTTACAACAATTTTTTTTTTTTTTTTTTTTTGTTATAATGCTCCTTGTTGTTTTTCGTTATTGTAGCAAAAGCAAGAAAAACCTAAAATAATGGAAAAGTAGTTGAACAAAAAAATTGTATAAAAAAAAAAAAAAATAAAAAAAAAATAAAAACAAGATAATAGTAGCAAACAGTCAACATAAATTATGGTAAGAATGAGAAAAAAAATTGCTACAATAATAAACAATAGCAACCACAAGTACAACAACAATAGTGTTGGTAACAAATCGACAAACAACAGCAACAACTACAAAATAACAACGGAAAATATTTAAAGTTTGAAAAAAAAACGAACGAAATAATAGTAAACAAGGGGAAACTTGTTAGTTGGTCTAGATTTTTGTTATTGCTTTTAATATTTTTCATTTCTACAGGAAGAAAAAAAAAACTGAAAAATGTTATATGCTGGAACAGCTTTTTCCATTTATTTTAGTTTTTTGAAAACATATAAAAATATCATATAAATAATATGGTTTATTGTTAATTTAGATAGCGGGAATTGTTAGTTTAATTAAGATAGTAAAATAGTTTTTATAAAGATTTTTAATTTCCTTTTTTAGGTCAAATGATGCAGAAAGCATTTTTTAATAATATTATTTTAAATGAAATATATGAGCCTTTTATTCAGAAAGTGGCCTAAGTCTGTCTACAAAAATAATGAAATTGATACAAAAATATTTTAATTTTTATGTAATTGTTTGATTCCTATTTAATTATTCACTTTTATATTAAAACTTGTTAAGCTTTCTGATTAAACAAATAAGGAAACTTAAATTATGATAAAACTGTTACGTAAAAACTTAAATATTTTTATGACTAAGTCGATATATTTGATGAAGGAACTTATGCCACTTTCAAAATAAACGGTTCATATAGTAGGGTAGAAGGGGGAGCATTCACCACGTTTTGTTTATGGTTATTCTCATAACCATAAATGATATCTGTAAAATTTTTTGTACTAAATATCTATATATGTTGATTTTAATTCAAGTCCTTTTAATCCCGATTATCTCCTCGTTACTTTAGCTTTTTTTGTAAATTTCTAACTTGACCAAAAATAAAGAAACTACCCCAACTTTTGATGTAAATACGCCAAGTGATGAGGACAGAATCGTTTGCCTATATAAGTTTTTTTTTTTAATACTAGAATTAAAAAATACTAACAAATATTAACATTTTAAATTGAATTTTATGTAAAAGAAATAAGAATTCTATTAATAATGCAGATCCAAAATCAGTGCATTGCCAAAATCAATAAATGGATTCTACTTTAAATTCTGTAATTATTATATTTATATGTACAGTGAAAACTCTACAGCAAGTAAGTACCTCATAGCTAAATGCGACGTTCCTTGAGGATGGGTAGGTTCTGGCTTACAGCATTCTAGCGAGTGCTCTTCAGGAGGAGTCCTATACTAATTATAATTTTTCTCTCACTTTTAATGAATTTATCAATTCTTGTTCATTATTGTCAAGTTTTTGAGATGAAGCAAAATCTTTTTTAAATCCCAAAAACTAAGAAAGTTATCATAGAAAACACCCACAGCGAAATATTTGGGGGAGTATTTAAAAACAAAAACAATTTTGATTAATTGTTCTACCTCCAATCAAGTGTAAATTGAAAATATCAAAATCTTATGGATAAAAGATCTTCGATAAAGGAAAAGATCAATTAAATCCACAGAAATTATTACTTCGTTTCCAAAATAGTTGGCAATGGCAGATGTGCCCCTAATGCAAATGATTATCCTTCTACCCTACATATTTATGAAATATCTTATTATAAAGAAAAAGACAAAAAAGAAAGAAAACAATAATTTTCGGACACCCGACATACTCATGATTTCTGATTTCGTTGAATTTCGGTATTTTTATTCAATACGCCAATACAAAATTTCAAGTTCTTCAAAATTTTCAAATTCGTTGTAGTTTAGTTTTTATTGCGATTCAAAGTTCACTTTTTTCAGAAATTCTTTCGATTTAAACAAACTTTAGCTTAAATTGATTCCTAAAAAATCTAGAGTCAAATTGTTTTTGTAGCAAGGATATTTAAAAAAGTATACCTTCCATTTTTATATATATATTTTTTTTTAATGATCCTTAAAGTTTTGGCAATAACGTAATTCGGTGGTTAAGTCAAAAAATACGTTTTTTTTCTAGCAATAAAAACTTCTAATAATTTGATTTGAGATATTTTAAGTTTCGATTTTATGAAGGAAGCATTTAAATAATTAGCTTTCTTATGACGTAGTCAGAAATATTTCTTCCTAACTGCTGTTTTATTTAAATGATAAATGTTCAGAAATAAGAATATCTAGCATTCTAGTTTTAAATTAAAACACAAGTTTATCACATACGTACATCAAAGTGCTTACGAAAAACAGTTCTTATCTTATGAATGTTTTCATTTCCATGAGCTGGACCATTTTTAAAACACCTCAAAAAATGCGAATTTCTCTCAATAGCATTATCAAAATTTTCGTTATAAGTTAATTAGAAGTTAAATAACTTCAAAATATAATAGAGATATGCCAAAACCTAACATATCAATTAATATTATAGGAAATGTTGACAGTTTAGCCTTATTAAGTCTAAATCTAACATTTTTATTTTTCGTTTAAACTCAAAATTTTCCTTTTAGCTTCCAACTTTTTTATGGCCTTTTTTTCATTCTTAAAATTGCTTTAAAAAGGCTAAAATGTTAGTATTTCAACAACGAAGAAAATAGTTAATTGCTGTTACTAAAATAAATTTACTAATTTTACGAACTTACTAAAGCGATTATTATACATCATTAAGCGTAGAAATTATCTATTTAGAAAATTCTTATAAAAGCGAAAAATCACCAAAAGATTTAGAAATGCCTAATCAAAAGAAATTACAGTTATAAAAAACGCCTTAAAACATTGGGTCATTTTTCATATATTTCAGTCAATTTGCTGGCAACCGTTCCATGTTTTGTTTATGAATTTATTACAATATATTTAAAAAATAACTAATCAGAATAAGAAAAAATAAGTTTTTAAATTAAAAAAAAAAAAAATCTGGCATTATTTTTGAACAAACTAAGGAGAACAAGATTTTTTTTTTTAATTCAAAGAAAAGTTAACTTTTTCTAGCCTTATGTTTTGAAGCATTTAGCCTCTCTTGACCTTTTTAAAGATCAATTTATCGTTCTCTTTTATCACCTGGAAACACTATCAGCCACTTATCTAAATAGATAGAGGGAGCTACGTCATAAAAGCCAATTTAAAACTAATTTAAAACTGACTAATGTACTGAGAAATAATAGCATTATATGTTATATGTGCTTTCCTAAGTGTTGCAAATTCAGGTACAAAATAGTTTTCCTTTTGATTATAAAAAAAAAAAAAAAAAAAAAACATGTGAACATGTTTTATTTTTGATCAAGTATTTTCATTAAAGACACACCTTAAAAGTATTAACAAAAAAAGTTACTAACAGCCTTTTGATTAAAATTTATACTTTTAGGACCTAACTAATTTCCATCAAATTTCAAATATAATTATATTCAAATTTAAGTTTTTCGTAAATGTAATTCTAATTTATATTTGTGCATCAAAAAACTATAAAAATCGCTTAAATATAATTACTTCATTTTTTTTTTTATTAATTATAAGTTATATTATATATTTCATTGTGTATTTTTAGGCTCATATTTCCTTATTTTCTTTTACTTTGTCATAATAAGCATTTTCTTAAATTTTTCATAAAAAAATTATCAAGGGTTTCTTTTTTTAGAAAAAAAAAAAACTAAATTAATTTTTATTTAAATATTAATGTCTACCCTTTGTGGCCATAATGAAAATATATTTAAAAGATTTTTTCTCTTCCTAACTAAAAACTTAAAACAATCATGCTTCTTTTTTATCCTTTAATATTTTTCTTCACTTTTTTTCCCGCTAACAATGAAACTAACATTTAAAAACAAATTGTTATTACTTATTAGCCAAATCTGCTTGAGCATTTTTTATATACTACAACTACAAAAAATAAAAGAAAACCTAAACCAAAAACAAACTTTTCCTTCTTTAACTTAATGCAAAATTGTTATCAGAGCTTAAACCACCAACTAAGGATTTTTACTATATTTTTTTTTCTTTTTATACTAAACATTTTAGTTTCCTTAAAAGAAACCAGCAAATGTTCTTAAAAATTTCTATCTAATGAGTTAAATACTGAAAAACAGAGATGAAGAAGTGAATGATTTCCATCCAATGATATATAAAAGAAAATCTTCTATCGTCTTTTTCTTTTTTTTTTTAATACAAAAAAAAAAGCTGAATATTTGCTGTTCATAGTAAATTTAGCCACCAAAAAGATAAGTAGCTACTTAACAAACCTTAGGCAAAATGTAGGCATTAGTTGGGCAGAAACTGTACAAACCACGTAATCTGTTGGGATGAAAATATTTTAGAGATATTTTTTCTTTTATTCCAAGTTAAAGCTTTAAGCCTACTTAAAATAAAAGGACTTTTTTTTATTAAAGAGAAGGAAGAGAAAAAGAAAAACGTTTAGGAAACCAAACAACTATTTAAAGGAAATGTAGTTTTTTTTTTGTATTACATAAAAAGTGTTTCAGTTAAACACAAAAAAAAAGAAGCAATAAAAGGAAATCTTTATTGAGAACAGCTTATGAAAGGAAATGAAAAAAAGTTATTTTTAATAGAAATCAAGTTAGAAATAGTTGACGAAATCTCAAAAGTTGTAATATTAACAAAAATTCATTTTATTGCTGAAAATTTATTTACTTTTATAGTTTTGTTTGAACATTTTTATGGTTATAAAACCACAAAAATTTTCAAACAAAAAAAGTACTTTATAAAATACTAAAGCATATTTTTGGGCTTATTTCGCAAATAATATATTTGTTTGTGGTTAATTCAATGAATTAAAATTTTATCTAAAATATTGCCTAAAAATGTTTTAAAATTTACTTTTTCATCTCAACAATTTCTTAACAATTTTAATTTCAGAACAAATTGTGCTTTTATGATTTGAAACCGAAAGAGGTAAATATGAATTTTTCAGACAGAGAATACAAATAATTTGTTCCCAAGCACTTTATTTAATTTTTTATAATGCCAAATTTAAATTAATCAAATTTTGAATATTTAAAAGCACTTTTATGTGAACGAACTAAAGCTGCTGCCTATTTTTAGGATTTAATTTTGTCTGAAATGTTCTTTATAACAAAGAGCAACAAAGTATCTAAATGTAACTTAGACTTTTCAATTTAATATTTCCTAATTTGTTAAATTATTTATTACCTTACTTGTTTCCCCTTCATATATCAGCCCTTAAATATGCTACAATTTGTTGTAATTAGCTTAATAACCTTAAAAATGTCGACAGATTTTATGTTTTATTCCCAAACTTTCACATAAATTACTTAAAATAAATATAAATTCAAACTGACTTATTTTTCTTCTCTTTCTACCTAAACAAAAAAAAAAAAAAAAAAAAAATGCCTTGATGAAAATTTCTTTTCACCACCTTGTTTAGTACACAGTAACAACACATGCAACGTTTTGAAAAAAAAAAAAACAAAAAATTATAACCATCAAAGGTGATTAATAACTCTGCCAACAACTTTTAGCTAATAAGATTGATTTGAAATTTTTCCTTATTTTCCAACAAACGACGATATCTGTTTTTACTCTTTTAGTTCTTTATAGTAAATTTCTTGATTTTTTTTATATTTCTGTACATTTTGCAAAGCATGCTTTTAGGTGTAGTTTATTACCAGGCCATTCTCAGTGATGAGATGAGCAACTTAAACATTTACTCTATGATGCTGCTGCTGCTAAGTAACTTGATTAATTACTTAATATTGATTTTTCCAGTACTTCTCCCCCTCTTTAGTCCTGAAACTAAAGTGTATGGAGTATAAGCGTTGCCATGGCCTGGCTATGAAATATAAGCATATTTGTTATAAAAGACTTACGGGAGGCAAAAAAATATTGGAAAAAATACTGTTTTATAGCCAGACATTTATTAATTACATTGAGTCGCTTATCTAATTAGAAAACTGGGATAATAAACACAAATTTATACTTTATACTTTGTTGTTCTTTTTTCGATTTTTGTATTTTTCAGATTTTTTTTTTAAATTTTTGTAGTTGTTGTTATTTTTTTATGGCTGTAAGGTAGATAAACAACTAATGGTAAGTTTTTAAGTAAGAAACAAAATAATAACAAAATAAGTGTAGATAAAGAATGGAAAATTTGTTGTTAAGTAATTTATCAAGGTTTGATAAAATGAAAGGAGGAAAGATGGGTGATAAGATAGAATTTTTTTTTTTTATAAATATATAAATGAATTATTTAAATTTGATATAAATTTTAAAGAAAATTATAGCTTAAATATTTAATATCTGAGCCGGCATATACTGCCGACTACAGGAAAAATAAATTTGTTTCCATGAATCCTAAAGTTTTGTAATCTTATTCTATTAAAATTACTGGACGAAGAGGTCACGAAAAATAATGTTATTTTGGGGTATGTAAAGTTTTTTTTTCAATATTTATATCAATGTAAATGGCTTGCATTTTATTTAAATGTTAGTGTCACAAGTACAATAGTGTACCGTCCCAGGAAAAACTTTTTGGTTTTCGGTAATGACAACTACTTATTAAAGTAGTTTCTCAGTAATGAGGTGTCATTATTATTTGCCTACTTTGTATTACATAAATAAGTAATCTATAGTACAATAGCACGGTAATATTGCAATCACGTGGATGAGTTATCTAGAGCGCTGGATTAGCAACCAGAAGGTTGCTGGTTCAACCCCATTCTGATGCTGTTAGTTTTTTTATAACAAAATGTCTAAAAAGATATTTTATAATAAAAAAGTTTTTGTCACTTTAAAAAGTTAAGTGCGAGATGGTGTATTGAGTAAGACGGTAGTCATTAAAAACGAATGGTTATTTTGTGTCCAAGTTCAAATCTCACTGGCGGCAACATTTTTTTGCTTCTTTTATATTTTTATTTTCGTTTAGGTACATATTTTTGAGTATCCCTAGAGTCTAAAAATAACTACATGAATTTGTGGACAGAAAAAACTAGTTATCCAGGCCAAAAATGAGCAGTTTATTTTTGTTTCCAATTATACCTGCTAGCTTACCAGAAAAGCAAATTTTTTGCTGGGGTTGAAAAAAAAAGTAAGACAAAAATAATAAAAATTGTGTTAATTTGCTTTTCTTGTTGCAATAATTAGCTCAATAGTATATTAAAAAAATACTTTTGGAATTTATACAAATTTTTTAGCATAAACTTCTGTACGTCCGGATGTCCGTGCATCAAAAACCATAATTTTTCCTAATCTGTAGATCGCTACTTAAACTTATTTTGAGTTAATAATGTATCACAATAAAATTGGTTCAAATGGAAACATCATTTCATTCAGTCTCCATATCAAAATTTAAAATAAGCCAAAATGGATGTTTTAAGTAAGGTTTTAGCAGTTTAAGTTTAGGTTTTAGCAGTTTTAGTTCTTCTATAAATTCTTCAGGGTCTTTTGCATCACTATATTTTAAAACCATGTCAAAATAATTAATTTCTTCGTTGGAACTGAGTTTCTTGTTATTTAGTACATAGTCTTCAAAAGTCGCCATTTAATTCCATTTTAAAAATGGGACAAAAAATGGCCAGGTGGTTGAAAGACGGCAATTGATGACTAAAATCGCCAAACGGTAACACTGCTTGAAATTATTTTTCAGTTCATAATTCCTATATATACCGCATAAATATAAAATTTTATAAAAACAAATCCCCTTTAAGTATTAAATTTACAGCCGAATTACAAAAAGATCGGTCCATAAATGATCATACCTTCTATATAAGACTCTGTCACGTCAACGCAATTTCTCAATTACTTTTGAAAGTTAAAGTGACTTAATATGACAAAACTTGCTCTACTTTTACTTTTCACCTTGTTTTAAGTATTTTCCGAAAATTCTATATAGTTCTTTTCTTAAATAATGCAAATATTTAAGTAAATACAATTTTTATTTGAAATTTTTATTACTTTTTTTTTTTGTTAAGAAAACAAGCATATTTTGAAACGTAAATATGTTTAAAAATACCTATGGTAAATAACTCCTCTTGTACAGACTATTTCTTATAAGATAAAGTACAAAATTATAAACTTGAAAATTTTGACTTTTTACCACTGTGATTGAAAAAAAAAAAAAAAATCCGTGAAAAAATCATGTGTATGTAGCTATACATAGGTCCAAATAGTAACTGATATCAATATCAAAGTCCTAGGTGATTTGGATTGTCCATTATAAGTTCCTTAATTATTAGTCCTAGTCCTAGCTCTTAAAGAAATTTTAATATATATTTACTTTCCTAATATGTTTCTTCATTTTATATGAATAAAACTAAAAGTAGTTTTGTCAAAATCAAAACAATTCCAAATGACAAATGTTAAAGCTAAATTTTTAAAGAAAGCCTGCATAAAAGTGCTGGAGGAAATTAGAAACTCTTTGAGACATATTTCGATATAAATCTTTAAATTCTCCTTTGCACAAGATCAATTTTCTGGCTCATGGTTGTCAATCGCTAGTAGGAAATTAAAGTTAATTTTAAAAATATTTGATAATTTTCTGGGTTTAGCTCATTAAAATTCGACACTTAACTGATATTACTACTCAAAAAAGAAAAATTCAAAAAAGAAAAATCGGAACACTCTAAAGACTCGCATATATTTTGGAACGTTCAAAAGGTAAGCAACGCAAATTTTCCATAATGAAAAATTCAAAATATCCTCAATTGATAGAATAATGGTCATAAAAGATAAATTTTCTTTTTTATTTTGTTTATAAAAATACCTTAATTGAATCCTGGCATGCCAAATATTTGGAAATACATGCAGACTACAAGCAAATTCGATGTATTTTATGAAACATATTAATTGAATAAATTTAGCAATAAATTTTTGGCAAAAGTCTAGGTAAAAAGAAACAATACCCTTTATCTGTTTGTTATTCAAAAACCATGTTAATATCCACTACTGGCCGACTACTGGTACACTTACCCCATATTTTAAAATTCTCTTCTATCCTTAACTTTCATTATTATTATAATTTCAAAATTTAATTTTTATACCAAATATCATTGAAAAATTTGATAGAAACTTTAAGCCCTAAAATAACAAGATCTTAATTTAGTAGCGTGGTTTAGAAATTTACATAAAAACGTCTTTTATTATAACTTTTATAACAATTTTATTATAACTTGAATTGTTATTAAATTTTAGGTCCAGCTCATTAAACTAGGCAACGATACTTTAATTTTAGAAAATTCTTACTACATGGTATTGTTTTTTAATTTAGAAGTTTCTAGCAAACAAATCTTAAATCTATTAATGTCCTTTCCTGCCCTGATCCATGAAATTTTATAGTTTTCAAAATGAGTAATTTTTCTTAAGATTATTGCCTTTTTAAAGTCATAATAATAATATAAAATTTAATAAAATTTTAAAGAAGAAAAAATTTAATATGCTATACTCACAAAAAATTTTCTTTTTGTAGTAATCAGCAACTTTTCAATAGAAATTCTAACATTTGTATTTCACTCTACAGCCTCCTTTCATTTACCACTACACAGAGAGCTTTTTTCTCGAGCAAAAAAAAAAAAAAAGGTAATAGAATTTGTTGTTACCATTTGTACAGAGAGTATGAATATAGTATTGAAAAATTGGTGTATGTTTGTGTTGTCATATGTAACGGAAGTTCGTATTTGACTTCCGTTAGCATTTTGTCAGTAAAAATAAATTGGCACTTTGTATACATACAAAAAGTATACAAAAAATATCTTATATCTTACGAAAAAAGCTAATGATTGTCTAGAATAGATTTTTACAAAAGGAAAATTTATAGACACAAAAAAAATCCCAATATATGCATATGTTTTGGAAAACAAACACAATCATGAATTCGTAAAACAAATATGGAACATATTTGTTATTATGTGAAAACTTTCTGTTATTATTGTTGTAACGTTAACAAACCTTAACTGCAAGTTAAGGCCGGAAAACATTTTTAACGGAAACGGTAGTATAGGTGGACGCACATATTGTAAAGCGTTTGTTATTATTAAAAAGGATTTATATATACATATATATATATATATATATATATATATATATATATGAAAAGATATTTTAATGATATAATAAAAAAAAATAATAATAATACAATTTAATATAGCACTCATATTTAGTTCTTTATATAACGAAACAGAAAAAAATCATAACTTCCACTCAATTGAATTATATGTGTTTAAGTATATGAAGTATTTACTCAAGTGTATACAATCGTAACAACAATAATAATCCCAATTGTCACAATTACATTCAATATATAGGAATTTCTCATTTCCTTTTTTCTATTTCCTTTTATTTGTTGAAGAGTGTGTTTTAACAAAGCCTTTCAAGTTTTTCCTTTCTATATATTTCTTGGTTGTTGTTTGTTTTTAGAAATTGTGACATTTTTATTTCATATTATTTGAATTGTATTTAATGTTATGTGAATATTATTTTCCAAATCGTTATGTTTGTATTTATAACACTTAAGGCTCATATATTTATAAGAACAATACTTATACATATATTTTAATATTTGTTACACTACACATAGCAATCTCCTGCCCGCAAAGTCCTTTTATTTGAACATAAATTTTAAAATATTTCTTTTAAGATTGATAACACAAATGTATTTCTTCGTAGTTATATAATATTTCGGAGTTTGAAATTAAAGTTACAGAGTATTCAAAGATAATCGTATAGAGAAAAAACTCGATTATTATTGCCTATGCT
The DNA here is from genome assembly GCA_932274085.1 of Protocalliphora azurea. Lineage (NCBI taxonomy): Eukaryota > Metazoa > Arthropoda > Insecta > Diptera > Calliphoridae > Protocalliphora > Protocalliphora azurea. Next base: position 79,964,123 of record OW026523.1, on the reverse strand, counting down.
TGATTTATACTATCATCCTATTCATTTTTGTCCAAAGTAAGTTTAAGATACAATTAAGTTATAATAGTTTTTCATTCAACACAATAATTAAATAAACAAAAATACTGCACAACCCAATACTGAAATCGCTGAGAGTGAAATATTTTTTGATTTAAAGTTAATCAGAAAATACATGAAAGGTCGAACCTCGGCAATGCGGATTTAGAACTTTAAACATGGTTAAAAAATTGAAATTATTGCCAAATAATTTTCGTTTCTCGCTATTTGGTAAAAACATTTAATGATAATTCGTCCTTAGATCAAGAGGAAGGTTTTATTTTAAATTTATTAATATTTGAATCAATAGCATTTGTTGTTAAATTTAAATACCATTTTTATTTTATTTTATTTTATTTTGAGAATTAATTTATCTTTTGGGTTAAGAATTATTTAAGAATAACTTTTGATATCAAATTGAGGAAGTATCACATTTTTTTATAACCATGCGGAAAAAAATAAGTAAATAAATAAAATTCATGGGGTATATTTGGTTTGTCATTCCATTTGTAAGATATCGAAAAAACCATCTTAAACCCATAAAGTATATACATTCTGGGTCCTCGTGAAAATCTAAGACGACCTAAAAATTTCCGTCCATTAGTCCGTCTGTCTGCTGAAAGTAGAATAGAGCTAGAGGCGTACATCATATGACGATAAAATCTAGCACAAATATTTGTTTTATATATGGTTTGTTTGGTATTGAAAATAAGCAAAATTGGTTTATAAACAACAAATGTTAAGGACAAAAAACTAGAAAAACAGGGTGTCCGTTGTAACTACAGCTCATGCTTTAACTCTGATATCTCTTAAAAAAAAAAGAAAAAACATGTACGTCAAAAAAATTTTGTACAAATAGTTTAAGGATCGATATAAACTTTTAATCAAAAGATGGGCGTAGTCTGCACACTTTAGCGCCTACATCAGCGAAATTTTATACAAATAGTTTAAGGAAAAATATGAACTCGGAAAGCTAAAAATGGTCATGATCCACTCACTTTACCGTCCACCTAGCATATAACGTGAAATTTTAAAAAGCTGCAAATGGTGGGTATACTGTCAAGCCGAATACAACATTATCACTTGTTTTTTTGTCCAATGAAATCCAATTTTAATTCAAATTTGAAACATTACGTTAAATTACGTTAAAATTAAAAGATCCTAAACATTTCAGTTTGTAGGATAAAGTACATTTGTTACTCCAAAATTACTATGGGTCGTCTTAAAGCTGTAACATCTTAAGCAGGTCGCAAAGTAAGAGCTTGTGAGTCTTATCCTATGCACTACCCCTTATAATTCTATAAAAAATACTTTTATAGCTTAATTTAATGCCTGAATATTTTCTTTTAAATAAAAAAAACGAAAATACAGATAATAGAAATAAAAATAATAGAAATGTTAGTAAATAACAAAAAAAAAAAATTATCATTATAATCATGAAGAAGTGATTGCTTAAAAAAAATAATAATAAAAAAAATTACTTGCCTTAGGTTACTTTTTATTATTTTTGTAGCATTTTCTCGAAAAATATTATAATATTTTGTTGCTTTAGTGGAGAAAAAACTTTTAATAACTATAGGTTTTCAAGCTTAATAATTATGTAGAAATTTGTGATTTTTGCATAAAACTGTGCAATGGTTTTCAGGGAGGAAAGTTGTAAATTAAGAAGACCTACTTTCAAAGGACAATGGATATTGTGCATTGTTTGAGTCATATCTAGAAATCATTGTTGGTAAAATTAATTAAATCTCAAGGTTTGTATAATTAAAAAATATTTTTTAATATTTTATACATTAATAAATTTTTATTTAAGTAGATTTTTAAAAAAGGCTTCATGTAAAATGATTCAAGTAATATTTATTGTACCAAGACTACCTTAAATAAATGAGATCGAAAAATGTACGAGGAGTTATTAGGAAAATGTGTAGTAATATCGTTCTGTTTTACTTTTACTTCAAAACGAGGTAACCACAAAGCACATGTACAAAGATCAATAACTTATGTACGTCTTAAAGTTGAAGGTCATTAATTACTTTGAAAAAAAGCCAGGGCAAAATTTATGGAGTCATCGAAACATTCATTATGCAATATTTTCAAGATAATAGTGTGTTTGGTTATATTTTTGGTAAAGGGGATGATCATTGTCTTTGCAATTTTTGTATGAAATTAAACAATTTTGAGGAATGGTCATGTGATTTTTTTAGTTGCACTTTAGTCAGGTTTTACTTAATAAGGTTCTAAAAAATACTTTTGGAATATTTTAAGATGTAGTAAAATTTCTTGATTGCTGAGAAATAACCTGGAAAGTATTCTTATGGAAATTAGTCATTTGATATTTTTACCTTGCTACTTCTGTTCAATATTATGGTAACAGTTGTAGTACCAAATAGCAAATAGCCTTAACATAGAAAGCTTTTCCCTACACAGACCCACCAGCGTCTGCTTGACTAGAAGTCTCTATTTCCCACTGAAGCAACAGTAACGATTAATGGAATGCATAGTTTTTGCTCACTCTACCTCCGCGCTTAAAGTAATATAAAATGAATATCAATCTTTCGTGTATTGTATTTAAAAAAAAATAAATTATTATTTGTCATTACTAATTTTATTTTCATAGAATCAGCATTTTTGTGTATTTATTCGCATAAAAGGTCGAGGCTATTTATATTTAATAAAAAATTTCGCCAAGCTAAAAGTTCCTTAACTCATTTTGTGGAGTTACTAGGTCAATTATTAAATTTACTTTTTAATATAATTCATTAACCATTGAAACTACTTATGAGAATAATTTAAAAGAAAAGTGTCTCACTAGTGCGAAAAATCACATATAATTTGAAAATGCTTAATCAAAAAGGAGTTATTGTTCGAAGGTAATGAAAAATCATTTAACAACATTGGGCATTTTTTCACATGAAACATAACATAAATTTGTATGTGTGTGTGTTTTTTCCGATTTTTTATTGAATCATTTTGAGAACGAACAAAAGTAAGTTTCTGAATTAAAAAAAGACTTTTTTCTGGCCTTATTTTTTGGACCGTTTAGCCTTTTTTGACCTTTTTTAAAGAACATCTCCTGGCAACACTGGTAGCCAGTGCATAACTAAACAAAGTCTTTCTTCGCACTTACCAACGGACGTAATATATCCGCAGTAATCTATAAATTTTTATAATGATTACTTAATTGATTTCTAAGTTGTTAATAAAAATTACTTAGTATTTACAAATTTTGTATACTACTTAAATAAATATTTTATCTTTTTAATTAAAATGGGATTAATTATCACAATGGTTTCATAAATATCTCAGAATCCAATTAATCTATTACGATTTTTGTATAGAACTAATGAAAATAATAATGAATAATACACAATTTACCACAGATCATTTTAAAATTATATGGTGGTCACATTACGTACGTCTGGCTGTCGCTCAGGAAAATAAACCTTTAACCCCAAACAGTATTTTATTATCATGGCTTTAATTTTTATATTTACACTATTTATTTAAGCTTTAATATTCCTATAATCGTTCCTCTAAATGTCATACGTCTGTATTATAACCAAATAATAAAAAATTTCAAATTCAAAAATACTTTTTAAAATAATTTGCAATTGGATTTAAATCATATTAACTGATATTTTAGAAAATATTCTACATATTTTTATTAATAAAAAGATTATTGGTGAAAAATTTGATTAATTTTTCATTAAAGATTAAAAATTTATAGACTTATGAACAGAAAATGACAAAAAATAAATTATAGTGTATTTAAGATCACCTAAACCAGTATCTTATGAACTAACAGTGTACGCAGAAGTTTCAATTCCCCATTGTGTGTAACAGTTAAAGTAACTAGTAATAGTCATAATATGAAGAGAACTCCTTAAAGAATTTGGTTGTGTAAAACTTATAGAATATAAAGTAAAATACAAATTTCAAATGTACTTTAAGCATTCATTCATTTCAATTTAGTAAATGTTTATATTACTTAGTTTTTTTATATTACTTGTTTAATTGTTTTACATATTAATGTATATTTTTTTTAAACATCAAAAGCTACTTAAAACTGCCACCCCTTTAAATATGCTCTAAATTTTCTGTTTTATTTAATAATCATAAAAGTAAAGCATACGTTCGAACATGTTTAAACAATTTACTAAGCACCTCAGTCAGTGTCACAAACAAACCAACTAAAAATATAAATCCCCTAAGATTTAGGCAACAATCTCACCAGCTCATTAAAATCAAAAGTTTTCTAAAGCTCTCAAAGTAATAAAGACAAAAAAGAAATACATCAACTTACCTTGATCAGCCACATTAATAACGCCATCCTGGGCAACCGCAATTGCTGAAATTGCCTGAAAACGTGCATTTGATGACAATAGTGTTTCGGCATTACTCAGCGTACCATCATCGTTCATAGTACCAGCCGAACCTAATGTAGAGCCTAAACCACCAGCTGTTGTTGTTTTAGCACCCAACAAAACGGTTGTTGTTGTCGTAGGTCCCGTAGACATAAGATTACCCGATACAATGCCAGCTAATCCAGAGGGTGAGGAAGGTGAACAAATACAGCCACCATTGTTAGCTGAGTTAGCCGACGATGATGATGACGACGACGCACTGTTGCCATTGAAACCGCCATTTCCGTTTCCGTTGAATGCATTACTACCCGATGGTGTGGTAGGAGTTGTACCACCATTATTACGTGTAGGATTTGTAGTTGTTGAATAGGCACCACCAACACCTCCCGTACCATGGGATGAGCCAATGTTAGAATTTAAGCCGGATGTTGAAGCATTGAGGCCAGCACCATTTGTGCAGTCACATGTTAAGGTTCTGTTGAGTGTATTGTTGGTTGATTATTGTTGTATTTTTTGTTTTTGTTTTTTTTTTTTTTTTTTTGAAAAAAATACAAGAGAAAATAGTATTAGTACAATAAATTCGCTACGATTCATAGAAAATGATATTGCAGACAATAACAACAGTAGCATTATACTAGTATAACAACAAAATACTTAGTGTAGTAGATGAGTTTAGATTAAAATAAATTGAATTTTAAATTGTAAATGTTATATATCCGTTTTAACTAAAAAACAGGGTAAAAGAAAATAACATTTGTGTTTTAATAAAATGAAAAAAAAAAAAATAAAATAAAATAAATGAACGGAAATATGCTGCAAAAATATATTTGTTGTACATTTTTTATATAACATTTTATAAAATGGTTTTTATAGTTGAAACAAAAAAGAGTTAATATTTTGTTTGTTTTTATTTTATTTTTTATTTTTTATTTTCTTTATATAAAACAATGATAACCTTTGTGGTTTTTATTTTTTAAAAACCATTTTGTTTTTATAAACATTTTAACAAAAAGCTTTTTTTTTGTGCACAAAAAAATGCTTAGAGATAAATTTTTTTTTATATACACATATACATATTTGCTGCGGAAATCGTAGCATTTTAGACCACAAAAAGCAAGCACAAAGAATGTTGCAGAGTTTTAAAAACAATTTTTTTAGAATTGTGTTTAACAATGCAACAACATCTCTGTAAAGCTGTGAAAAAGGTTGTTAATGAAAACAAACCTAGAAAACTATAACAAGCAAATAAACTTAACACCATCAGCATTTTGGTCAAAGAAATAAATACTTAAATAAGCCAGAAAAAAAAATAAATAAAATAAAATAAAATCAAATAGTAATAATTAAATAAAAAAGGACACTGGGCAGAAAAATTTTGAAACTGATAGAAAGTGGTTTGTTAAGACTCTTGAATGATCTTAAGAGAACAGAGGTAATTGCTATTATTTCGAAACCTTTTTCTAGTTATTCAGTAATACGGGTTCAACATGAGAACAAACTGTGCACACTGAAGCAAAAAAGTGGTTTTGCGAGATTAACTATCTAACTATCGTTAAAAAAGAGAAACATTTCAGCCTCTTAAAAATGTTTAAAAAATTATAGGCTACATTTTGAAAATCGAAATAAAAAGGCAAAGATTTAGTCATTCCAATTAAAACCAACTAGCTGGTTTCCTTACCTCTTCCGAATTTGATAATATTTGGCACAATCTTTATATTCTTCAAAGCTTAGATACAAAATTTTACATAACAGTGTCAAGTGGTTCGCGAAATATAGCGATTTGGAAGTTTGGAATAGCTAAAAAATGTACAAAGTCGTATATTCGAATTTTTGTAATAATAATTTATGTTATTGTAGGAGTATTGTAAATCGCGAACCATCGCGAAAATCATACTAGAATGTTAATAATGTTGCCAAATTGCAACTGGCAATTTTTCTGTTTGACTATAAATGAAACAACACAAATTGAAATAATGAAAAATGTCACTTATCAAGAGTATAGAAAACATTTTCACCATTAATGTATATTTTTTTAAGAAGACCATTTTTTTAGATATTTACGCGCGAAATTTTGACGTTGAGAAAAAGGTCATCCAGTGCGTTATATTAAAGGTAATTTTGGTACCTTTAATATGACATCTCCATGAATCTTCTATCATAAATACTTTAAAATATATTTGTGATTTTATGTACACGACCTTGTATTTTTTTTATATATTTTACATTTCTAAATCGCTGTATTTCAAGAACAGCTTGTCATAATAGTCTTAGCTTACTGACTATACCGAATATTATTAAATTCGGAAGAGGTAAGGACGAAATTTATAATTTTTCGTGTTGATTTTAAATGGAATGACACTATACTAAGATTATTTTAAATTATAACAAGAAAGATTCGGAGATTTATGGAATGTTCATCAATGCTTATAACGCGAAAAAAGAGATCTTATTCAGCCGTCTTAAAGTGTTTAAATTTCCTCAATGTATATTTTACTAAGCCGATTTAATCCAACCGTTATTAACTCTACGGTACAGGCCGTAGAGTTTAATGCTCGCATTTCTTTAAAAATGAAGAATCTTCAGGTGGTCGCGACTAAGGTATTTCTAAAGTTAAAAAACTGAAGAAATCTCAATTTAGTTAACTTGGTCTATATATATAATGGCCTTAAGTTTGATACCTACAGGAGTCAATACCCGGGTATTTTTTTTTTTTGCACTACAATTAACTTTTCTTTGCAGTAATTATTACTTTTATTGCCTTTTGCTTCATTGAAAGTTAAACTTAAAAACTGTTTTTTTTTTATTTAGTGAATTAAGCTTTTTAATTAAGCAATAGTGTTACTGTATAAAATCTGGGTCCGTTAGTATTTAAAGCAAAATTAGTTTCATAAGCAATCTAATTTTAAACTTTCTAGGTTATTTAGATGCTTCAGAAAGGGAAATAAAAGATAATACACTGCCTGCCACTTGAATAAGGAATCACATTTTTTTAAATTTAATTAAGTATATATCATAGACTAAAGTTCAGAAAAAAATAATTTTTTGCGCAACCCAATTTCAAAGTGAATAAATAAATAATATACATATTTTGTTATACTAAAATTATTCATTTATTTAAAGACATGTATTTCTGTGGTACTTTTTCGAGTGCCACATGAATAAGGAATATTTTAAAACTAAGCAATCTGTAATTTATTTTTAAATTTTAGGTTATAAAAATGAAAGTTATTATCTTCTAGCATTCAATTAGTAATGAATACCGCCACCATTTTTAGAAATAACCTCAAAAATGCGATTTGGCACCGACTTGTAAAGTGACTCTAAGTGATTTAGCGAAATTGAACTCCATGCTTCCGTTATTGCATCCTTTAAGGATTCTATCATCTCAAATTGTTTTCCTCCTTCATAAACTTTTCTTGCAAGCCGACCCCGGACATTTTACATTGGATTCAGGTCTGGTAAATATGGGGGCGAATCCAAAAGTTGAACACCTTGTCGATAAATCCATTGTTTTACTGCTCTGTCGGTATGAATCGGAGCGTTGAATGTTTTTGTAAGTCATTGCAGTCATTTTGTTGAATATAAAAACCAATTCTATGGTACCATAATGCGAAATGGCACCCCATACCACTATTCCGCCCTCTCGGCTGTGTCTGCAGCTCAAAAATAATTCCTCCTTATTTAGGTCATGAAAGTAATAGTTATACCCGTCGGAACCATCAATATTAAACTTTTTGAATCGGAAAATACAACTTTAAATCATTTTTCGGACCATGACATTGTATTTTTGGCAAACTGTAGACGTTGTGATTTGCGTTTTTCATTAAGTGATGGTTTTTTTGCAGTTTTCGTCGGACAATGTATGGACACGATTTTAAAATATGGTGCACTGTTCTTAGACTGGCACTGACTCCACTTTTTTCAAATTTTTTTGATACCGACATGGCAAAATTTGATGCAATTCTAAGAATTTTTCGTCTTTCTTTTGGAGTTGTTGCCATTTTCTTCCGCCCTTTCATGTTTTTTTTCCATATTTTTCCACATTATTTAAATAATTGTACACAACTGTCTTTCCTCTATTAATGTTTTTGGCTATTTCGACCGGATTCTGACCCTGAGATTTCAAAATTAGAATTTTTTCTTTTTCAGAGTTATTACGAGCCTTACCACGTCCAACGTTAAATAAAAACTATTTAAAAACTATCAAATTAAAAATTCTCTAGTAGTTTATATTGAAAGAAATTCAAATCCTGATTAATATTAAAAGAATTCCTTATTCAAATGACACACGAAATAGTACCACAGAAATACATGTCTTTAAATAAATGCATAATTTTGGTATAATAAAAATATGTATATTTTTTATTTCTTCAGGAAACTAAAGTCAATACCTTGAAATTTGGTTGTGCAAAAAAATATTTTTTTTGAACTTTGGTGTTTAATTAAAGTTAAAAAAATGTGATTCCTTATTCAAGTGGCAGGCAGTGTATATAAAAGCCTTCAAATAATTCTCACTATCACTATCATATTTTCACCCTTCAAGCCATTTTTACATCCATCTGTGATTTTCGGAAGTGGGTCTCATATAGTAGCTATTGATTTTTGGAAGCGAACCTTTTATTTTTACGTTTATAAGGACTTTTTTTATAAAATGAAATGGAGTTCCAACGTATATAAAACATTTATATGTACTCAATTATGTAATATTTAAAAAAGAGAAAATTTTGTTCAGAATTCGTATATTCTATTGCTTTTGCTAAATCTTCAAAGCTTTTTATCTGTTTTATTAAATTTTCTTTAATATGATCAAATCGTTGGTGACGAAACCAGTTATTTACTATATTTTCAGCAAAATTGCAAAAAATATTGGTGAATAATTTTTTAAGCTACACATCGCATTTTATCCTAAAATATTTTTACTATATTACCCCAATTTCATAATATTTACGTCAAGTAGAGATCTTAAAAATCATTATATCTTTGGGACGAAAATTGTTTGCAGTTTAGATATGTGTAAAGTAAAGTATTCAATTTTGTATTCACCGATCTTGATTTAGATATCTTCCTCAAAAACATGAGTATATTTTATTTGCTTGAGCTTGAAAAGCAATAGAATAAAAGACTTCATCTAAAAGGGGTTCATGGGTTCATTAATAACCCTATGGTACATATCAAAAATATCAGCGTCAGTCAATACCCTGTGTACCCGGGAACTTTTCATTAATTTTGTACAAATATTTATAGTTTTATGTTATTTACTTTTTTATTTATTATTATTATTATTATTATTATAATTATAATTTTATAATTATTATTATTTAAATGATTATAAAGCTAAAAGCAAGCTGGTAAATACACGTAGAAAAAACTTGTTTGAGTTTTTTCACGATGTCCGACCGTCCATGTTAAACTTTCTATGAAGTCACTATTATTAATATAATTGGATAAAATTTTATTATATAATGCAGAAACGAACTCTGTTGAAATTAGTTGACAAATGTTACTTATTATAATCTAGGCCCCATGCAAATTTTTCCCTAGATTTGCGTCTCCGCGCTCATAAATTTTTTAAATATCACGTAACTCAGTGAACATGAAATTTTTATATACGTTAAAAAGGCTATTTAATTTTATAAAATAATTTCTATAAACGTACAAAAGTAAAGTAGCAAATTTTTATGAGTTTCGCTCCTCAAAAATCGATAGCTCCTATATAAGGCATACCTCCGAAAATCACTATAAAGTGCATAAATTGGTATTGGTAGACACTATATTTTTTGTATATGTAAGATTCTATAATATAAATTGTAATTCTAAACTATACAACAAGACTTGATTCACAATAAAACGCATATTTCTTATAGGAAACTCTTCAAAAATCGGTCATGCCGAACCTAAAGAATGTTGTCAGTGATGGCACTGACTTAATCCACAATTGTGTGCAAGTTCAATATAAGTTCCTATGCGAATGTCGCTCAAGCCCATCTATAACTTTCTTACAATCCAAAGTAATTTGCCTAAATTGTTTATCTAAAAGGGGTTCATGGATTCACTAATAACCCTATGGTACATATCAAAAATATTAGCGTCAGTCAAAGTAATGTTGTCAGTGATGGCAAAGTGTCCTGTCAAGTTTGTAGCTACAATATCGAAAGTTTATGTAACCTGGCACGAATAGTGGAAATAATATCTACATCTTGAGCTTTTGAATGATGTTTTAGAGTAAAAATGTTAGACATTTTTATATGACATATAAAAAATATTTTATATTTTTTCCTCTTTCTGAAGCTCCTAAATAACCTATAAAGTTTAAAATTAGATCGCTTATGAAACTAGTTTTCCTTCAAATCCTAATGGAGCCAGATCTTATACTACGATTCTTTTGCCTGACATGGACAGGCTTATGCACTAGTATAAACAAAAAAGTTTAAATTTTAACTTTCCCGGGTATCTTAGGTATTGACATCCGTAGGTGTCAACTTTAAAGCAATTTTATATAAAGACAAAGTTAACAAAATTGGGTTTCTTCAGTTTCTAAACTTTAAAAAGACGTTAGTTGCTACGATCTGAAATTTCGTGACTATATCTTCATTATTAAAGAAATTGGAGCATTTTAAAGTCAAAAAAGGTACCCGGGTATGTACCATAGGGTTAAGAGGTTCATATTAATAATGCCCAACAAAAAAATCAGTACGTGATAGTGAACCGAAAGTAAATTCTTGTCTCGCACATTAAATTCCATCTATTATAAAGGAGTATTACTTTGCCGACCATTTTAATTAGAGGCAAATGGATCTCTTATTGGTTGTGTAAAATAATTCTTCCTCTTGGATCCTCAACTGGTTTCTCATTAAATTAATAAATCATTTTCAAAACCATCGCATAATTTAAAGCGTATCTTCCTTTATCAGCCTTAAATTTAAATAAAACACTATTTACTAACTACACGTTCTACATTTAGCAAATTTTATTCATTTACGTTATTTAGAAATAATTAAAATTTTACATATCTACCACTGTTTTTGAAACCGTTTTTGAAACAGCATTACATGGAGTAGGATGTATGAATAAGAACAGTGTAACTAGCAGGGAGCCAGGCAGCCAATATAAAGTGGAAAGAAAAATTAACAACTTGGCAAACAGCAAGCGACAGATTAAAAAATATCACCACAACTTTTTAGTTACAGTTTTTTTGTATACAAATATTTCCTTAAAAAAATAAACTAACACGTATACATAACGCTATACATATAACAATAAAAAGGCAAGAAAATGAAAATGTCTGTATAAATAAAAGAGAGAGAAAAAAACCCAAAAGAAATTAAAGCAAAAAAAGTAAAAAAAAAATAAATAAATAAAAAATGAGTTGTTTGTCTACAACATAAAAAGACGGGAGTCAGAGACAATTTTAGTTGGAAAAAGGAATGATTTTTTCTGATTTTGATACAACCAAATGTCATGCTTACTACTGACAAAAAACAGCAAAGAAAGTAGTAAAAACCTAGCATGACAATGTTGCCAACTGATAATATAGATGATATTCTTTTTTCTTCTTTTTCTGTTATGGTAAAATTTTTTTTTTGCTTGATACTATAGTATCCTGATGCATCACTAAAATGCTTTGTTTTCAGCTGCATTTATAGTGGTAATAGTCTTTTCATTTGTGTGTAAAAATGTATGGTTATGTAGTCATATCCCTTTATGTTTTGATGATTATGATGTTGCTGTTAGTTGCATTTATTATTATTGTTGTTGTTGTTGTCACAAGGCATTTTTACAACGATGACAAAACCAGTAACAAACATTGCCTTGTATATGTATAGATATGTATAGCATACAATTTTCTACTATTTTGTTGGCTGTTGCTGAACAAACAAAAAATGTTGCTGATAAAAACATTGCCATTTACGCGAATTTTTCGTTCGTTTTTTGAATTTCTCATATTCTTGTTTTTGAGATTTTTGGTGGTGAAGGAAAAAAAGGAATTATGAGTTGTTAACTTTAAAAGGACATTGACATGCTGTTTGGTAGAAGAGAAACCTATGTAGCAATATTTAGTAAACGATTTTATTTTTACTGTGGTGGACATTTCTCTTTTGAATTTTTGCTGCAATAATGTGTCAGAGATAGGGAAGTAAATTAGAGAGTGAATTTTTAATTTAATGAAGTTCTTTCTTAATTCTTAGAGTTAATTCTGCAGAAATATTACTTAAAATATATAAATTTGTATTTATTTCTTATTTTTTTTTTATATATATTTCATTTTCAGTCTCATATAACGTTTACAATTTTAACTACTTTTATGTTTAATTTAAATGCTATACTAACCCAGCAAAAACTTTGCTTTCCTGGTAAGCTAGCAGGTATAATTGGAAACAAAAATAAACTACTTATTTTTTGACTGAATAACTAGTTATTTTTGTTCGACTTGTCCACAAATTCATGTAGTTATTTTTTGACTCTAGGGGTACTCAAAAATATGTACCTAAACGAAAACAAAAAATAAAAAAAAAAATTTGGACACACACTAACCATTCGTTTTTACTGACTAACGTCTTACTCAGTACACCATCTCGCACATAGCATCCTAATCGATAAAAACTCTATTTAGTTTAAAATATCTTTTTAGACATTTTGTTGTGAAAAACTAACAGCTTCAGAATGGGGTTGAACCAACAACCTTCTGTTTGTTAATCAGGCGCTCTAGCCTACTCATCCACGTGATTGCAGTATTACTGCGCAATTATTACTGCGCTATTATTACTGCGCTATTATTACTGCGCTATTATTACTGCGCTATTATTAGTACTTATTAATGTAATACAGAGTACGCAAATAATAATGACGCCTCATTATTAAGAAACTACTTTAATAAGTAGTTGTTATTACCGAAAACCAAAAAGTTTTTGCTGGGAAGTTCTTTTTAATATCACTGACATACAAATATAAATAAAAATTAAAAAAAAACTCATAGAAGGAGAGAAAATTTAAAAAAAAAAATGAAAAACGGATAAACGCATTGCCATAGCATTGACCCAATTAACAGATTTAAATTAAAATTAATCAGATAAATGCATAAATTCAAAAAATAAAGAGAAATAAACTGGAAAAGACTTAATGAATATAAATCAGCTTAAAACAGTAAAAACTAAAATAAAGAAATGTCCAATACATAAAAGCTTTCTTTTTAATACACTGTACATACACTATTTAATATCAGTTTCCACTGTTTATTATACTGTAAACATTTTTAACAAAATACATAGGGTTTGGGGTCTGGGAATTCCCGGGACTTTTTTTTTAATTTTTCCGGGAAAACGGGAAATTAAATATTCGTATATTTTTAAAATCCCATATAAAAATTTTTACTATTTTTAACACCTTATATAAAGGAAAGATTGACGTTTCTCTAAATATGGTGCATACAAGAGTCTTACGCATAGAAAACAACTAGAACGTTATATGAGAGGAACGTTAATTTTGCATGAATAAAGGTTTTGACAATCGAATTAGGTTATTTCCATACAGACATCTAATAATCTATGGTTTAGCGAATATTAGAATATATAAGTCCATTCACATGAAATTTTACTTCAACTTTATTTCTGTCATGTTCAAATTTTAGATTTTTTAGTTGTATTATAGAATTTGTTGAAATAAATATAAAATAAGTTGAACTTCGAAAATGTTCACTATTGCAAAAGAATTACTTAGTTGGGAGATTTTTTATTGAAATAACACATTTTATTCTGACACAACATGTTTTGTCCAAGCAATGAATCTTTAAATGATATAAATTCCCAAATAAAACTGGGTATTTAGTAAATTAATTTCATGATGTATTCATACGTAACTTATTTCATTAGATTTCTGAACGCTATGATAAAAATTTTGGTTGCGAACCAATTTTTGATATTTTCCAATTTCATGTTTAATTTAAAGTGTGGTCCGAAATGATTTTTGTTATATTCGAAATGCAATAACTCAGATATAGGTCCAAGTAATATGAATGTAAAATATTATACTGGTCAGAGTCGTAATTATTAAGTTATAAAATTAGGAAGAGGGCAGAAAAAAAAATTTTTGAACATTTTGGATAAAAATTATGTTTTAATTTAAAATAGAGTGTACATTTGGGAGAAAGAATTATATGTTTTAAATTTGAAATAAATTTGACTATTAAGCGGAAAAAAGTTCCTTTTATCTAATTGTAAGTTTGACTAATTGGTTATACAAATTTACAGATTTAAGAGTTGCGAAATATTTTTGCACAAAATTGAACTGAAATAATAATCACGAGGTCATTATAATATAAATAAGAGTAAATTATCTTAAAATTTCTATTCACTTGTATACTAATAACTGATCAACTGAATGTCTTCTAAATATTGATAGTAATTTAACAATTATAAAGTATTGCATAACTTGTTGCATAGAAATTATTCTGAGCATGATTACCCAGATTTTGTATTATTAGCAATTCAAGTCTGAAGATATATTTGGATATCATTTATTTAATTTCTTAAAAAGTTGGTTATTTGCTGCCATGCTACGGATAAATTCTAAATGATGCAATTTAGATATATCATAACCATCCACTCGGAGACCTAGAGGTCCATTTTGAGTCCCTTCGTAGAGAAAATAGAGAGAATTTGTAGAAGAAATTATAGAGACCAGGAAAAGAAAATAATAGAGAAAAGCTGAGACCAAGAAAAGTATAGAAAAGTATAGAAAAAACCCGGAAAGGAAAAGTGCTACCGCCCTAAATCGTTTACTCTCAGCCAACGAACCCCTCTCAGTCAGCCTATTCCCTATTAATCTATCGAGATCTATCCTCGATATACTGTCCAATTCGTCAACGAATCGACTGCCTAACCATTTCTGCCTACTTAGTTGTAGACATGGACAGTGACATATAATATGTTCCACCGCCTCTAGCTGCACATTATCTTCGCACATCCTGCAAAGACCGGAGGAACCTCTAACCCAATTCCCTGTCATTCCCCCTATGGAACAATGAACTGTAAGAATACCTAACATAGTCTTCAGGCTTTCCCTTTTCATGCCTAAAAGTAGATTTCTATATGCTTTATCAAGTTTAGGCCATAGGACCCTTGATAATCTGCAGTCCTTTCTACGACTCCATGCATGATTGGTTCTATCTCGAATCCACTCCCTAATTAACCTGAAGTAAAACCCCAGTGGTGGTCTCACACCACTTTCACTTGCAGCCCTATCCAAAGCTGAACCGTTCCTAGCTAATTCATCAGCTACCTCATTGCCCGTTATCTCGCAATGACCCGGTACCCAGCAGAGTCTGATATGATAATTTTCAAAATTATAATTATTATAATTATACCAATTAACATAATCAGAAATAACTAAAATTGTATGATATTATAGATTGTTAATTAAGTACTTAATTTATTTGGTTATTTTAGGCGATCTGTTTTGTAGTACATGGGTTATACGTTCTCACATTTCAATTAGTGTAGTTTGAATACTAAAGACGTTGAGATATGTTTTTGCTAAAACTAAACCATTTAAAGAAATTTTATACTCCAAATAAATCGGAGTTTAGTAGGTCTCCGATACTTAAAAATATTGTACAAAGATTTCGAATTTAACTGAAAAACTCTGTGTAGTATAAACATTAGTATTTATACAAATAAAAAAGTGAAGTTATGAAACAAAATCGCAAATTATTCCAAAGTGAATAAAAATTCAGCATAAGTTTTTATTTGGATCAAAAGTATAGGTAATAGTCTTTTATTAAATAAATAAAATGTTGGTTATTTCGTAGTGCAAACATTAATCATTTTGTAGGGTTTCAAAAATGACAAAAAAAAAAAACACTTCGAATCACTCTTTAATAAGACTACATAATTAGATAAAATACAAAAAAAAATATTGTAAGATAGAGAAATAAACAAAACAGCAAGAAAAAAAATACATATATAGATATGTATTTATAATTATTTTATATAAAATATATTTATGTTTAAAAAATTTTAGCATCAAAGACATATTAACTTAAAAATCTGAGCCACAGTTTAAAAAAAAAAATTAAGAAAGATGTTTATTTTATTTTTATGAAATAGTTACAACCTTTAAATCTAAGAAAATGCCTTATTTTTTTATATTATTTAATTTCTGTATATTCAATATGATCTATAATGTTATGTTTTGTTCATCAACTTCTTCCTAAGAGATAATAGCCTTTTTTACTTTTAATTAAAGTTTTAGAAAATTCCCGGGAATTCCGCGAATTTCTGGAGAATTGATTTGTTCGTTCCTGTTTTACGGGAAAAGAAATATTACGGAAAACCCCAAACCCTAAAAATGCATTTAATGCCTCAGTAAACTATATTTTAATTGCATTTTGTTGTTAATAATTTAAAGCTTTTTTAATATTTTAATATTTCATTAATTTTACTCACCCAGCATTTTCCTGTTTTCCAGCAAAGTAACGCATATTACCCGATGTATCTACTACTCTGATAGAATTAACGCGCCTCGAGTCACTATCAGCTATATATAAATCACCAAAAGGTGAGAAAGCCATAGCCAGCACTGTTCCCAAAACATTATCTGTTGTTTTATTGGCCTTATCTTGACCATTGTTGCTACAATGCAAGGGTGTACCAGCTACTACACGTATTTTCATATCCGAAGTTAAACGTAAAACCAAGCGGTCATCTATGAAATGTAGAGAACCATCTAAGGGACTTAGAGCCAAACCAGTAGGCCATTGTAATTGAGCTTGATTGGCCATTAAAGTACCAGAGCAAGGAGCAGGACTCCAGTGGTTGTGATGGCCATGATGACCTATTAAAGTGTGTATGATACCTTTGGGATCTACAGCTCTTATGTTTGTGCCATCAGCTATGTACATAGTTCTATCGGCCGCTATGGCCAAACCTTTAGGATGTGATAATCTGGCTTGCAAAGCAGGACCACCATCACCACAATTACCTTCATCACCGGGTATGCAACGTTGTCCTGAACCTACTACTGGCTCACTGTTAATGGAGGGATCTTTGACCTTTTCCAATCGGAGTAAACGTAGAATTTGATGTCTTTCTGGATCAGAGATATACAAATGACCATCAGCTGGTGATACAGCCAAATAATATTGATAGGACACTTGAGTAGCACTCAACTGTAAAATAGTGTACACTTTGCCATCAGGGGTAATACGTCGCACTAAATTGAAATCTCCTACATATAAACTACCATCTGGTCCAGAAGCCAAAGCTATGGGAGTCAAAAGCTTAGCATCCTTGGCAATACCATTACAATGATCAGGACAATTCAAGGGTCTCTGAAGACCAGTACCCATAACCACATTAACCGTACGAGGATATTCTTTCATATGTAAAGTACTGCCATCACCCTTTTGTAAAATACCTTCATGGAAATTATAATGATGATGTATATCCAAACCCCAACCACCAATATCGGAAATATCAACATCATAACCTTGTAATTTAGCGGTTTGTGTAATCCATACTGGGGTATCACAGGTAGAATGTTGATAACCCACCGAAATGCGAGCAATAGTAACACCGTATACTTTTTGTCGGTAGACATTACGTTTATTCCAGGCAAAGGTATGTATAAGATTAGGATCAGCTTCATAAGTTTTAACATGTAAAGATCCTTCGATTTCTACACCTACATGTACATGTGTGAGGGTTTTGGGAATTTTTTCTGATGTTAAACGCATACGCACAATACTGAGGTAACCAGAAGCTTGCGAAGATTGATAAGTAAGATGAAGATCCGAGCCAGGAATTTGTATAGATTCTTGAACGATCTGAAAAGAAAAAGAGAGAGAGAGAGAGAATACAGATGGTAAGTAGTAGTATGATATAAAGGGTTTCCTAAGGGAATTAGTTGTTTCAAAATTATTAAAAACATGAAGAGTTTTTTAAGTTTTTCACGAAGTTTAAATTCAATCTTCATAAAAAAGATAGTTTTCTGGTTTAAAATAAGACCTGTCCACGAAAAAATTTAACCATTTCAAAACTAATATTACTTCGCAATCATAAACCAAATCGGTGCGATACAAGTGCCATTAAAACGAAAAGTTTTCAGCGAAGTAATTGTATTAAAAAATCCTTAGTTATCGATTTCGATAAAATTTAGTGCATGTGAAGAGGAGAATACATAAGCATGTAAACTGAATATTATTCACTTTTATTTTTAAAACTTTGGTAACTCTAAAGCTTTGAAAGAGATTAGTGCATTGTCTTAAATGGCCATAGCTTTTGTTGTATAAAATATATTATTTTTTTTTTTTGTTGAAGATTTGTCAAAGTTTGTATTTTAAGAAGTCATATACAGATAAAAAAAGTATTTTTTTTCCAAATATTTATGAGGGTTATGTGATGATACAGAGAAGGGGTTTTTATAAAATATGTGTAAAAAGACTTTTAATTTTCTCAAAACATATCATGTTTTTCGAAAATCTAGTTGTATCTAGGATATAAAGAGATGGTTGTAAATATATACCAAAATTTATATAAAACAGTGTTTATTCTCAAAAAGTTATAACAAATTTCCTACATTTTTCGATTGAAAATACTTATCTCAGCTCAATTTTACCTTTTAGTATAACTAAGTGGACACCAAGAGTTAAGAAGTGTTAAAATTGTTTAAATCAATAATTTGTTTACAGCGGCATGAATATAATACCAAGAGGAATATTTAGAGTATAATGGAAGACTTCAACAAGGAATATACCACAGCAAATTTTGTTTTATATTTTGACCGGTATATACCAGAACATGTACCATTGAATTTGGAGATTTTCCAAGACCTACGGGATAAAATATTCTCTTTCAGTGCAAAGTAATTGAATCGATTTGCCTAACATTTACATGTGAAGCAAAACGTAGTGGTGACTATTATGTAAAGTATTCCATAATACACGGTGAACGCGAAAAAAAAATCGTTACATAATAGCCACAGTTGAAAATAAATAGTCTGTGGGCCATCTGGAAATCAAAAATAAATTAACTAAAGAAAAAATTGACATCAGATTGGGGCACCAGCATGAAGGACAAAAAATGCCAAGGTTGTGCATTCCTGACCACTATATCTAAATGCTAATCGAGATGATGCACCAAATGCACTGTTTCTCTGTATTTCAAATGTTCGATGTGTAGCATATTTCAAAATTAATAAAAAGTTATTCACTATCAGATAATATTCGAATTTACACCAGAAAATGTTTGATATTTTTAATTCTTTATATCTAGCGCATTATTTTATATATTTTGTATAAATATTGCATACATTCTTCACTTTGTTTTTTTTTTTACTCAATTTTTAGTTTTAGAAAAATTATTAATTTTTTTTCAATTATTTTGTCCAGGTCAAAAAATAAATAAAAAAATTCGAGTTTGAATTCAAAATTTGCAAAAATTATGATTTTTTCCAAAATTCTAAAATACGTTTTCACTTCAAACATTACAAAGATGAAACAAATCCAATAACCTAATTGTGCCAAATCTATGCCCTTCAAAATTTTACCAATTTTATGTAAAAAATTAAACTGATTAATAGACGAGATGTGTTCTAAATTTTTTGAAAATATTCTCTTTCAGACCTACAACAAATTTAGATTTTATGAGCCAAATTAAGTAAAATATAATCTTTGGTACAATGGCGATTTTATATAAATTGCGAGATTATTTTCAAAATTTTTTAGCGCATTCGCAGAGCTTGATATTCTCTTTTTTCTTTCTTCAGATTTTGGACGGTCATTACTAGTACAATTATTTTATGGTTCTGATTTCCATCAGAATTTTATCCATATTATAGCAAAATATTGAACTAGTGTAAAATATGCAGTTTTGAAAACTCTAATATGTTCTATATCCTTTGCAAACGTTATTTACCAGAACTAAAAAAAATCTAATTTTATTTAAAGAATTAAAAATAAAACATTTTTGGATTTTTTGCAGATTTTTTTTTTTTTAGATTCTTCTTTTGGCAGACATTAGTCATCAGCTTCTGGTAGCAGATTAGCTACACCAGGAACATCCACTAGATTAGCTTAGCCTCCATTAATGTTTGATTCGCC
This sequence comes from Protocalliphora azurea, assembly GCA_932274085.1. NCBI lineage: Eukaryota > Metazoa > Arthropoda > Insecta > Diptera > Calliphoridae > Protocalliphora > Protocalliphora azurea. The sequence goes on along the minus strand of OW026523.1, from coordinate 79,943,630 downwards.
ATTGCTGTAATTATCGCTGTGGCAATGGGTCCTTCAAAAATTTGTTACAAAAAAAAAAAAAAAACTTTCTTCTTTTATTTTTCAATTAACACGGCTATTTTATTTTCCATCAAAATTTAATTAAATATATTCAAGCAAAAATAAAGTAAAAGAAATAGTAGAAGTAAAATTCAAGCAAGATTTTTTTTCATTTAAATTTTTAATACATTCAATCATCATCTGATTGATTTAATCAATTTTTTAATTAGAAAATATTTTCTGTTTTTAATTTTTGCAGTTATCAGTAACTGAAATAATCATTTCGGTGAGAGTTACAAATTTATACAATTTTTAATTGAGTGAATTAATTTGTTGATTGGTTACTTTTTTCTGTGCATATTATCAATTAGAGTTCTATAGTTGAAAGAAAAGGTCGAGTTTTTGACTTTTCGACTTTTTTCCAGTTTTAATTTAGTTTTCAACTTTTCGATTTTTACGATATTTTTAAGATTTTTGCCTCTTTTGTCTTATAAAAACTTGAGAAAAAAAGTGATGGCTGCACATAGAAATATGTTTTTGTGATACTATTTCCAAAACTATTTTCGACTTTTTTTTTGGATTTTTTGACTATTTTCGACTTTATTCGATATTTCTCGACAATTTTCAAGCGAAAAAATGAACTTCGACTTTCCGACTTTTTTAACAAAAATTCGATCTAGAGAACCCCACTCCGGACCACCTATTTGAGGCTTATTTTCCACTCTGATATTCTTGACAAACGAAATGCAGTTAAACTGCTGCCATTCAAACAGATCACCAAGCTGTCCTATAAGGAAATACACATTGAAGGATTTTTACGGAATTTTGGTACTACAATTAAACCAGTGGACTCTTTACACTAAGGATAATTTTGGGTATTTTTTCCGGTATGACGTTTAACTGCCAATTCACTAGGAATATATAAATTGTATGGTTTAATTACACAGTGCAAGAAGAAAAAATTTCCTGAATAATTCCAAGGGTGAATGGAAGCGTACCAGTATTCCAGCAAATCTCCCCAAAGAGTTTTTTAGAGTTAGTTCGAATTTCGGTTTTATGGCGGTTTTATGAAGTTCGAATTTTTCGAAGCTCTTTCTTCAATACGATTGGATATAAAAGTCATTTAAATTATTTAATTCAAGGAAGTGTTGCCTTGCTCTTTAATAACCAAATTTCAAATTTTATAAATGACAGTGGTAAAAAATATCACAGTGAAAAAAGAAGGGGAAAAAGAGGCATGGCACCCACACAGAATACATTTTGTAATATACAATATTTCCTATTCCTTGTGTATGTAAAATTTTATGTGAATTATCTAAGAAGCATCAAGTAGCAAAATTGATTTTTACTGAAAGTGTTCTAAAACTAGCCGTGGCATCGAACTTACATTTTAGCCCCTAGTTTTCTCTCAGTATAGTTGATATATGTGTTACATTTTATTTTAACTTTCAAAAAAATAATTATTTATCTAAAGTGGGTGTGGCATTTTTATAAATTCTATATCTTATATTTCTTCGGAGGATACACGATATATATGTACAAAATATCAGTTAAATTGGTTGATTAATAAGAGTACTCAAATATTGCATACAATCTTGTTATAAAAAGTGGACGTAAAAAGGGAGGGGTATTTAAAAAAATTGTCCATAATGTCTAAGAAAGGCTCTATACTCTATAAAACAAGAATTTTTTATAAATACATTGAAATATAATAATTTAAATTTCCCATGGTATGAAAAGTTTAAGAGTCCATAAAATTTAAATTCGAACTAATCATAAAAATCCTTTAGAGATTTAATTACTCTTGATCTGTTATTATGTTCTCATTTTGTATTAAAATCATTAAGGCAATATTTGATGACCTAAAGTTTACCGCATAGTGTTATAAACTTCCGAAATTTTTAGAATCGTTAACTAAAGGGAAACTGCAACCTCATTACATTCACTTTCTTTATTAAATATTTTCTAAATAATTGTTTTTATCTACTTTAAATAATTACGGCCAAAAATCTACTTTAAACATCATTTCATTAAGTAATATATAAAACTAATTTTATCACTTACATTTTGCCTTAAAAAAATAAATAAAATAAAAAACCTTACAAAAATTCACCATCTTACTTATGTAAACATTTTACTGTAGGTCAATAGTTCCCTAGACTATAATATTAATTTAATGAAAGTAAAACTAAATAGTATACAAAATCTCATAAACCCAGGTACCTAGCTAGCTACAGTTTATAAAACGACAACATGAACCAAAAATAAAAATACAAGGAATTTTTAAAGTGAGCCATAAGGTAAATAGTAATTTAATTAAAACGTTCACAAAGTTGCAGATGGTGTCAGTTAAAGATAATATAGCAACTAGCAGTAGAACCCTTGTGTGAGTTACAACTTTAACATAAATAATGCAAAAATTTATAATAGCAAGAAGACAAAAAACTAACTACAAAATCATGAGAAATGAAAAAAAAAACTAACGAAGTAAAAAACTTAATACAAAAGTCGTAACAGCAGTAAAAGCTTTAGAAAAGGAAGCATAAAAGAAACGCGACCATTTAACAAGAATAAGAGATATTAAAGCTCTAGAAGATAGAACATGAAAGAGCAGCTTGCTCTCTAAAACATGAAGAAGAGTATTAAAATATGTATTATAAGTATGTTTAACATACTACCTAAACTATAGTATATTTTTAGGATAAAAAACTATTTTTGTGTTATATAAAAGGCCAACAAGAAGATTTATTAAAAGCACCCCAAAGGTTTTACTAATAAAATTTTATATTATAAACTTCTTTTAAACGTTTTCTTCATTAAGGGAAAAACAATGAGAAAAAGAAAAAAGAAAAACGTGACCAAAGTACACTTCAAAATATATTTTGTTTTTAATATTAAATTATGTTAATTATACCCTTACTTTTGCTAATAGTTACTCGTATTTTAAAATAAACATTAATATTAATCATACGCACCTGTGTCTCAGCAAATATAACACGTTTACCCGGCATAGCTCCTATGCCATTTGGCATCCAAGTACTAATTAATTGTGGTTTCAACTCTTCATGATCATGTTCCATACAGATTTTATGGGCATCACTAACAGGCTCATCGTTGAAATGATACAAAATCGAATTGAGGAAGGTTAAGGCGGGATTCAAAGGTGCCACTCTATGAATAATAAGAAATCAGAATAAAATGTTAAGTTAATGAAATGATAAATGGATTTTTCTTCATTTATAATTTAGTTTGGAGGAAAAAGGTGTTATACTTACTTAATATTTCTACTGGCACTTTCATCATCATCGCTTAACTGCATTTGCACAGGTGGCAAAACTACAATACGATTCCAGGGCACAAATACGGTACGCGTTAATGGACGGAAGGGAGAACGTTGGAATTGTAGAGTAACTGCACCGCCACCATTAACCAAGACATCGAACCTAAAGGAGGAAGGAAATAGAAAAAAAGGTGAGATAAACTTGCAATAAAATATTTTAAGTTTGAGAAACAAATTTATGCTAAGCAAATAGTAGACCTAACAAAATTTGCTTGTATACGTGTGTAAAATCATAACTTTTTTTTAATTTTTCCCTAAACCTTGAAAAAATCTAAATGTTCTTCGTAATATTTTTGTAGTGTCTTTCAAAATCTCACAGATATTGTTTATTTTCTTTTACGAATATAACAAAAAAGATCTCTAAAAATAAATAAATAACAGAAGATAATATGTTATAAAAGATTCTTCAAAACACATGCTGTTGTGGTCAAGTGACTAACAAACATATTTCTTTATCCTGTAATACACTACAACATACTTATATTTGTCTTTTGTGTACCCTAGAACTATACATCATTGAAAATATTATATATGTGTATATAATTTCTTTTTATATGTGTACATAATTTAGTTGTCTATGGAATGAATATTACTTCTTCTTTACCGTTTTCTAATTAATAGTGTCCTTCAATTTGGATTTTATTTAGCAGGTTTTTTTATATTTTATTTCTTATATTGTTTATGAGGGATTTTTAGTTTTATTTCTCTTTTTGTTTCTTTTTAAGGATATTAAAAGAAAATTTGCTTTAATATATTTTGACACATAGAAATTCAACAAAAGAACAGACATTGAGGAAAAGAATTGTAAGCAATGAGGCATAAATGATTATAACACTATTTTTTCTGAAGTTATAAAAAAATCAATAACAAAACAGTTTGTTAAAAGAGAAAAGAAAAAAAAAATAGTAAAAAATAAATATGTATGTGAGAATTTAAGTCTAAATTTTTTTCTTAAATTAACATAAATATGAGGCTCTGTTGTCAAAAATTTAAATCAGTTGTCAGAAAAGCAATTCTAGTACGCGTGTTTTTTGAGTAATTTTTTCTTTTCTGAATTAATTTTTTTTGAGCTTAATGTATGTTTTTTTTATAATATAACTTTTCATTATAATTTCTTGTTAACACATTTTCGACCAGTTTTGCGTTTTCGTATCAGTAACTTTTCATATGCATTTAGTATAAGGTTAATTTTTTACAACAAATGTAATTATTAATAGTTTTGAGCTCAGTTGTCCGGTGATTTCTCCTGGCAACTTCCGAAATGGTGAACCAAGGAACTCAGTGGGTTAATAGAGCCAAGACATAGACATCAGAAGGGCGCAACAGATATCATGGGTGAATCTCTATAAGTCTGTGAACTCTGCAAACGGGTTGTCTAGATTTAGGCGGGCATTTTCCAAGGACCCTGTGGTACCTGAGAACATATAGACATCAGAAGAGCGTAACAGATATCATGGGTGAATCTCTATAAGTCTGTGAACTCTGCAAACGGGTTATCTAGATTTAGGCGGGCATTTTCCAAGGACCCTGTGGCACATGAAAACATATAATCCCAGACCCAAGGATTTCAGACCGATAAGCCTATCGTCTTTCCCACTAAATAAAATAGAATGACTGATTGATCAGCATCTTAGGAGGTTCATGGAAACTCAGGTCATCAGCGACGCTCAGCTCGCCTATCTTAAGGGTATGTCTATTGAGAGTGCTCTGCATGACGTTGTAAGTTATATAGAACGAGGTCTGCTGCATATTAAATATAAACGACTTACTAACTGAGTGTATAACTCTGATCCTTGGTAGCAGCGGCCTTACCGTCTGGCGACTTTAGTCATCAGTTGCCCCTATTTCAACCACCTGGCCACTTTTTTGACCCTTTTTTAAAATGGAACTAAATAGCGATTTTTTAAGTCTGTGTGTTAAATATTTCGACCTATTATTAAAAAACGATCCCAAAGAAGTTATACATAAAGTGATTCAGTTAAAAAATGAAGCTAATGATATGGTTTATGAACAACTAGTCAGCTGGAATTTAGGAGAGAATTATCTAAAGAAATATTTGACATCAGATCAGGGAGCCTGTATGAAAACCAAAAACGCCAAGGTTTTACGTTCCTAACTACCATAACTAGATGCTTATCCAGATTATGAACAAACAGTTACTTAAATATAATTTTTCCTAATATTAAAATTCATACGATGTATAACAAATTTCAGAAAGAATATACATACAATTTTACACCATCAAATTTTTTAAAGCTTTTACTTCATTATTTATACGCCTTAAATTTCCATTGGAATGGTCCACCTCAAAGTTTCCTTTTTCACACTAGACAAATTTAATATACAGATTATAAAATAATCATTAAACTAAATTTAAATAAGAGATGAAACTCAATTTCCCACAAACTTTATTAAAACGTCTTCTTGTTATATGAGCGCAGCAACATATCAGTAATTGAACATTGATGCGTTTTCGCAACTCCCGATATCTCGGAAACTAAAACCGCTAGGCAAACAAATCTTTCGATTTTATGATCATCGTTACTATGATATATTCCATACCTAATTTTATTAATTTATCTTAACGGGATCAGGTAATGGTCGGAAATGGGTTCTTGGGTTCTATATATATATATATATATATATATTTTAATTACAATTTCTTAAATATATTTTAAATTATATATATACATATAGATATATATAGATATATATATATATATATACATATATATATACATAATATACATAATTTAAAATATAATTAAGAAATTGTAATTAAATTTTAAAACTTATTACAAATTGAAAATTAATATTTCCATTATTGGTACACTAGGCGCATGATTGATATTAATTCAATAATGTGTAAAATTCCAACTAAGCGTCAGATTAATATTAAGTCCAAACATTTTAAAATTCATTATATATGTTAAAATTATACAATTATTTTTTAAATTAAAACCAAATGAAATCTAAAATGAAATTGTGTTTTTTTTAACTAGAATTCTAAAGAAAATTTCTTATGTGCCGTTTATACCAGAACAAAAACTATTTGGTTTTTGAATTTTTAATAAATTATTTATTATATTCGTAAGCAAAACAAATAATTTCTATAAATTTTAAATTTTATTTTTATCTTTATTTATAAAAGCCATGGTTCCAAAATTTGCTAAACAAAATGTATCATAAATAGTTATTTTAGTAGTTTTTGTTTGATTTTCAATAAAAACGAGGTAAAAATGGTTTTTGATTTGTATGGAAAACCCAAACAAATTTATGTAGTTTTTTATTCAAAAACCAAATAAAGCCAAAAACTACTAGTTTTTGTTTGGTGTAAATGGCATATTATTAATTGTCTTAATAAATAAAAAATTGTACTCAAAACCTAATATTGACTTTAGATAAAATTAAGAATTAAAGTGTTATGCACAATTTGTGTTTAAGGCAACCTAGGCGTATGATTAATATTAACTAATAGTTGGAAAATTTCCCAACATATTTTGAAAATCACTTTTATTTTAATAAAATTATTTAATAATAAGAATTATTATTATTATTATTTTTATTATTATTATTATTATTATTATTATTATTATTATTATTATTATTTTTATTATTATTATTATTATTATTATTATTATTATTATTAGGCTTGTCATCCGTATACAACATGTTGAAAAACTCGTCTATGGGGTCTTAGTATATATATTCTTAGCCCTCTTAAGATTCTGACTCGATCTAACAATCTCCCTCCGTGTGTGCATATGTCTGTCTGTTGAAAGAAGGATTGAACTCGGGGCGGGTCACCTTAGTGGACGAAATTTTTTTAAATATTTATTTGGTATTCAAAAATCGGTTCATAAACAAAAAAATGATGGGCCAAATCTAAAAACAAAGGGTATTAGTTGTAACTCCAGTTCATACTTTTCCGCCGATATCTCTTACAAAAAAAGCAAGTATGCCAACGAAATTTTATATAAATAGTTCAAGGATCGACGTAAACTCGTAATCAAAAAATTGGCGTGATCCGCATACTTCACCGCCCACCACCGATATAAAGTTTAATTTTAAATTATGGTGGAACAAATAACTTATTTAACTCAATAAAAAAATTAAATTTTAATAAAACTTATTATTTTATGTACCCTAGACCTATGTTTTATATGCTTAAAATTATTATTTATGAATGTTCCACCTAGCAAATGAATAATGTTAATTCATTTAAAATGTACATAGATGCTTGTTCGATTATTACTTATTAAGAAATTCAACTTAAAGCCTCTATTGTTTTGCTTTTTTTTAATTTTATACTTTACATCTTTAATCTCTTTCCTATTAATTTCACAAACCTTTCAAAATTACAATTTAATAAAATGTTTCCATTTAAAAAAATAATGGTTTTTCATCGTAAATTTTTCTCCGCTCTTTTTACGTTGTCAATTTAAAACATTTGTGTAAATGTATTTTGTAAATGTTGAGAGTAATTGTGGTAAAAAAATACACATGAATTAAATTTCAGGGTATTTTTTGTAAATTAATTTGACATTTTTTTTTTTGGTTGCGCTTGTATTTTTGTAATTGTAGACAATACAGCGTTTTTTGTTTGGTTTTTTATTCCAGCAAATCAATGTAAAAATTTTGTAAATGAAGTGGGAGAGAGAGAGAGAGATTAATGAATATAATATGATACAGAATATTCAGTTTTAAAATAAAATAATAAAATATAATAATAAAGAATAAAAACGATTTTAACAAGATAAAGTTGTAAATGCTTTAAGGAGCACAAACTTAACGAATTCTGGTAAAAAAATTATTTGGGGAAAATGTAAAATCTTTATTAATGTTAGAAATTATATTGAACATTTGAAGGTGGAGTATGTATTAATTAGGCAACAAATCGTATTGCCTATTTTTAGAAGAAATAGCTTAACAAAACATTTTAACTTTTTTTTGAAAAATCAAAGCATTTTTTTTTTAATATTTTTAAATGCTTAGATCAAAAGATAGAGCTTGCTTTCAGCAGGAATGGTACCACTATTGTAATTATATATGTTTCTGTCTTTCCGTCCGTCTATTAGAAGGCCCCAGATAACTTAAGTATATTGGTAATACATCAAAATAACGGGAATGATTTAGAGATGGAATTTTGTGAAAAAAATAGAAAACCCAAATTTTTCGGTTTTCAAACTTTCACAAAAAAATACTATTTTTACTAAAAGTCAATAGAAAAAGGTGTTATTTTTTAATTAAAAAACAGCATTTTTAATAATAAAATCACATATTTTATCAAAACATCGAACTTTAACCAAAAACCAAATTTTTTACATAAAAAAATTTTTACAAAACTAAATCTTCACCAAAAAGAAAAAAAAATCGAGTTTTAACTAAAAAAAAAAAAAAATAGTAAAAAAGATATAATCGGTGAAGCCCGAACATACGATACCCTACACTTTTGTGTATATGTACCAAAATTCGAGGTCTTAAAAGGGACCTGTAACCAATTGTGAATCGATATTTATATTTCTGTAATATTTGTGAATAAAATATTGCTATATTTAAGACATTTGTGATCTTTAAACCACTAATATGGGAGTATATATTTATGAAAGCTAGATTAAATCCTTGAGTTATAAAAACCAAAATATATATAAATGGCGTCCTGCACTTTGCGCACAAATTTTACATTGACAGCCAGCCAAGAAGACGGTCGGACAGATGAACATCGTTGAATCAACTCAAAAAATTATTCTAAATCGAACGATATACTTTAAGGTGAGGGTCGGAAGGTTTTTTATGTGCGTTACAAAAATCAGCACAAACGCATAACACCGCAACAATCTATTGTGGTGTAGGGTATAAAAATTATTTGTTACAAAAAAGTGAAAAAAACTACTTATATTCTAACATTGAATTTGATAAATTTTAAATGATAATTTCGTTGATATAAATAATTTGTTATTGCTTTGCCTTTTAAAAATAAAATGACCTAAATACATAACTATGCTTTTAGTTACATTTTTTAATTATTTTCATTAACTTATTAAAAAATTAAACTCAAATTGATTTTATAGCTTATTTCGAACAAGAGAAACAAAAGTTTCCATAAACATTAACATTTTCATTGTTCTCACTATAATATATATTTAAATATATAGCTATGTATTTAAAAATATATTTTTGTTGAACAGTACAAAAAAAAACTTTAAGCTACTGCATGACTATATAATTATAAGTTTTTATTACGCATTTGGACATTGTGTATAGAGCTTAAAAACTATATATTATATTGTTGTTCCCTTTTTTGAAATGATTTTTGTATGAATGTTCAGAGATACATACATATGTATATTTATGAGTATATAAGCTATTGTGTTAAAGCTTTAATCAAGCTTAAAATGTAAATGTTTATGACTTTAGTATTAATTCAAAAAGCGCAAATACACACACAAAGATGCACTTATGGTAACTTAAATCTATACCAGCAGTTCTGATAAAGGCAAAAGATCCCTAATTACTAAAGTGGTTCCAATCTATACGAATATTACTAACTTGACACTTATATGTTTTTGATGATACACGAAAAATTTTAATCGATATTTTGCTTTCCGTAAGTCATTTAAAATGTTAGCAATTTGAAGTTTTAAGTTTGTTACAAGGAAAACTTTTTAAATTATTAGAAAGACAATTTAATATTGCTTCACCAGCTTGAACGTATTGTAAAGTAATTCCCAGACAGTCACCAGAACTACAGGTTTATTTGGACGAACATATGTGGATATATTGAAATTCATATATATGCGAGGATGTAAGGTAATAAAAGGAAATTGCCATATTGTTACAATATTTTTTGTTGTCTGTATTTTTTTTTTTTAATTTTTTTTCATTATGCTATTTTTTTTATTATTTTATTGTTATTGTTGGTGGAGTGTAAAATTATTATAAAATTTTAGCATATACATTTTGCTTAAATACACATTCAAGATTGTTGTGTACAGTATGTATATGAAGAGTATATTCATTCAAAACAATGCTTTTGCTATACAAACATATTTTGTTTGCAAGTATTTGTGCTAAAATATATAAATGTTTTTTTTTTTCTGAGAGCCAGCATTAAACAAATATATACACTCCTACATACAAATTATATGCAATAACATGCATTTTGTTTATTTATATGTGTAGTTTCATATTGTATGTATGTATGTATGTATGTATGCATGTATGTTGTAAGTATGAATATGGAGCAACAGACAACACGCAAATATACTGCAATGTTAACATGTATAATAATCAAGCTATCAGCCAGCCAGCTATGCAACTAAAAATATGCAATAACAACAAACATAACAAAGTATTTTTAACATACCAAACAGTTCTGAAAACGGACCCTACAATTGATTCTTTTTTTTAGAAGTCATAGAACTTAATAAACACACATATTTGTCCTAGCAAGATCACCCAAGAGTAGAAACTACCTAGATACTTAGAGACAGTTAAGCAAGCTTTTAATTTCCCAGAGCATTACTAAAGGAAATGTATATTAAGCAATCTTTAAATAAATGATAGCCAGCTGAGTTATTATTGGAAATTGCAGACAAAAAGTGGATAAATTGCCATTAGCAAAACTGTAGGAGCAGAAATTTACTTCTCTTTCATATAGCATATACATATTTGCAACACATTTATTTATATGTGTATAAATATATACAGTTATATATACGAAAAACATATTATGGGATTGGTTGCATGGATTTAAGGCACTAGGCTAATGAAGAATTATGGCTCATTGAGGATATGAAAATAATAACAGCGAATACTAGGAAAGTATAAATATTTCTGAAAACCAGAAATAAACGAAACAAAAAGAAATAAGTAATGAAACCTTAAAGCAATTTTAAATATATAAATAAATTTAGTGAAACTAAAACAATTAAAAAGGGAGAGAGATATAGTTTTTCAAAATAAGGATTTGTAAGGAATCAAATAAAAGGATTTTTGAATTCTTAAAACTAGAAAAATCACTTGTATCAATTTAAAAGCTAATTATTTAAATATTTTCTGATTCAATGCAAGAACATTAACTTGTACCCCGTCAGCTCTCAAAATCGACTGTCCAATATTTAGTCACCTCCTTTCAGATGATAGGTATGTTAAACAATCAATTAAATATATCATACATATATTGATGTAAAAGTTAACTGGAATAAGTTACAATTATGTTTTTTTTTTGCTACAGACTTATTACAGATTTATTACTAAAGGGTAAATTAATGATTAGATATGTATTTTGCATTTTCTTTCAAACATAATCCATTAGTGACTTGTATGTAACTTTCTTGGAACCTGTTGTTCACTTGTGTTTAAATTTTCCAATGTTTCGGGCGCAGCATTAGTCTTGTTTAATTCCGTTTTGACATGGTTTCAATATCTATCAATTAGCCGAAGTTGTGGGCAGTTTGGTGGATTGGTATTTTTGGAACAAAATTAACATTAAGTTTACTATAGCATTCTAAAGTAGGTACTTTTAGTTTAATAAGTCGAATCAGGCCAAAAAAATATATATGTTATAAATATCAGAGTTTATTGTGTCCGATGTTATATACAATTCACTTATTTCATCACAGTTGCAAACAAGAAACTTTTTGGGAAAGTTTGATTGTTTTTTGGTGCGGTTTTTTGTTTTTGGAAGCTTTGCTCTCTTTTAACTTTCTATCTGATATTTTTTGCACTTTAAATCTTTTAAGACCAATATTTGCCTCAATCTTGCACACACAGCGTTCAGAACATTTGACACGTCTAGCCACTTCGCGTCTGGAAATATTTGGAATATTTATACTGTTTGGCTTTATATTCGTTTCGTAATATTTTATTTTTTCCTGTTCCAATTTTTCAATTTTTTGAATGAGTTTTAATATTTACAGGCATTTTTTATGTGTTTCTTTTTGACTCCGCATTCTGAAGCAAGCACACAAAATATTTAGGAAATTCGTATCGTTATAAAATCTGAAGTATTCGAACGGACACCTTAAGGAACTCCAGATCGGTCGAGAACTTTGACACTGTCCGTTTAAGTGAGCAGAGTAACCTGAGGTAATAACTTTACTTTCGTGCACTAGAGCTTGGACTTTAACGGACTTTAATTTGAGAATACTGTGTACGAACTTGTGTCTGATCCTAGATTTTAGAGTTCATAACCGTAGATAACGCCATTTGTTTGCTGTCAGATATTCGGAGATTTGAGGAAGAGGAAGTCAATTTTGGCCAAGAAATCATTTTAAGTGACGAGATGAACTTTTGGACAAATGGCAAAACTAGTTCTTGCTAAAAATGCTACGCCGCAATCGCAATGAACAGTGGTCGCAAAACGCTTTTGTTTTTTAATAGTTCTTTGATTTTTAAACCATTGGAGACATCTAAATAAAATTTGACAAGGTTAAAGCTGAGGTGTTTCCTGTTGAAGGAGCACAGCTCTCTAGTGGTGAAATGTCTCCAGACCAAAAAAAGCTTAAAATTTTGATTTTAAGCATATTTTTATGAACTAAGGGTAATATTTTGACTTGTTTTAAAATCATGTAATTAAAAAACGTCTCACTTTTTCGTACCAAGATATCCAAAATAATAGACCGAGGAAAACTTTTTTCAAAAATTTTCTTTTTTCGTTTAAAATTAGCAGCCCACCGTTGCAAGAGGCGTGGCGTAGAAAATATTTTTTCTGTATTTAGCCATTTAGGCTTTGACGTTAAAAAAAATTTTAAAAACTTTTTCAAAATTGACAAAGTTTTGATAGGGCTTGGGGGGAAAAACGTTGCCCAAAGTACCACCAATTTTATTTTACACGCATTTACGTTAAGATTTTTTTTAAACCATTAAAAAAATTCTATATTTTTTTAAAGTTGTAGCAACCCGCATTTATTATTTATATTATCATTTTTATTATTTAAGTTTAACGATCATTTTCAAACCATACAACTCTGTCATACACATTATACTTGAATTTAACGTTTATTTAGAATACAACCCTTTATCTTTTATCATATTACATTTGAATGAAACCCTGTGTATTTTGAACTTAACTGATATTGTTTAACATTAACGTATGTACTATTTTTTATCTTGTTACATTACTTATTTTTGCAACTCAGGATATGTAAACATGTAGAATTGCTATAAAAGCAGCATCATTTGTATGGGAAAATTCAATTAGCATTCTACCGTCTACTAGTTAAGATCATTGTCCAGGCTTTTTTTAAGTACAGGACGTGAACTTACTAAAAACAAAAGAAAACGCTAATAAAATTTTTTTTTTAAATCACTCAGTGTTTTTTTTTATGGAAAAATCTAAATACAATCTTCGAAATAAGATTGTTTCAAAGTATAAATTTCAGGTTAATATAATTTTTTATCGAACAGATATATTTACACGATCCTTTCAGCAATATCATTTAGAATTTTATAAGAAATGTAGTGGATATTTTCAAACAAATTTCAGGGCCCGATTTAAGTTTTAAAAACATAAAAAAAACTAGGCGAAGAACGATTCCACCTAAATATCTCTTGAACTAAAAAAAATAACATACACTTGTAAGCATGATAGAGATTTACAAGGACTAGCTATGCCTAAATGTTTTTACATTCAAGTCATAAATGAATTTTTGCTGAATTTTTTAAAGAAATTGCATACCCGAGGTTACCAATTATGGAGGTCTAATCTCTACACCCGTGAAACATTAGGGAGCTGTGCTTCTAAAATCAACTGGACTCAGCTATGAGCTTGTAAAAATTTATTTAGGTATCTACAACGGTTTACAAGTTACAGAATTATTTAAAAAAATCGTTTTTTTTTTTGCCCTCAAAGTTAACATAACCCAGCACACCACTCAACTTTTGTCGGATTTATGTGGAAGAGTCATTGAAAATTTTACCACGTAGCGGCAACTTTCGAATAATATCATATTCAAGAGTTTTTCAAATGAACCAGAAAAAAATTTATTACCTCACGAATAGCCTATTTTATTTCATCTCAAACTCGACCTGTCCCTAACATAAACACATATAGATATATAAATAGATTACAAAGAAGATAACAAAGCTTCGAAGACTTCATATTTCTTGCTTAAATTTTATCTAGAAATAACCACCAAATCTCTTTGCATTCTTATTTTATACTTTCTAATCTATTTTCTTTAAGTCTTCTTTGATCTTTCTTTTTTGTCATTAAAAATAAAACATATTTTATAATTAAATAGCTTAAGGTATAATTATAAGATATTAATAAACATCTTGTTGAGCTATTTTTAAATTTCAGGATATCAAGTATTCACTTAAAAATATTTCTTAATTTTTTTAATATTTCCTTTTAATAAATATGTAGTGTTTCTTAAAAGCACAATTTCAATGAGATATTGTTTATGTTTCAAATAAAAAAGAAAGAAAATTAAGTTGATGTAACAGCTTTTTTGCGTTTTTTTATCGTCGTGTTGTTTTTGAAATTGTTATTTTCTTGATGTTAAGCTACGTAGAGAAAAAAACCCACTGACACAAAATTATAATGAAAAATTATAGAGGACTGACACATAAAATAAAATGACTTAAATTTAATAGTTTTGTCTCTTAAATATAATTTAAAAATTTTAAAATATAGCTTAAAACTAGGCTATACAATTCTAGTATTTATTAAAGCCTGGGTTATTTTAAAAATGGGCCGATATAAATAATTTTAAATTTCTTTTCTTTTCCTTACTTTTAAAGAAATTATTTCATTCTACTTACCATCCTCCTTGCCGTGTTAGTGTGAAGCCGAATCTCGAATCTCTATCCACCGATACTCGAATGCCAACAATACCCAAACCTTGTGGTGTTATCACCTGACCACGCATTACCGATACACGACTATAAATTATGTGGGGAAGGGGGGAAAAAAGTATGAAACAATTATATGTTAATTTTAATGCATTTAGTTTTAAATTAATTAGCATTTGTTTGTTGTTTTATAATGAAAAATATGATGCATTTAAAATTGTAGTTTTTTTTTCTTGTATATAATGATTTTATTTATATGAATGCTGTTTGGTTTTTGTTACTAATTTATATATATATTTTTTATAATAGGAAAATAAACTCTAAATGAATGCAGCTAATACTGTTTGTTTTAATAAAAGTAAAAACATATAATTTTGGAAAAAATTGGTGATATATTTTTATATATACATAAGAAAAAAAATTGGGTGGTTTTTAATAATAATTTATTAAAAGAAGGAAAATTTTCTATTAAAATATTTGAATAATATTTTGCATATATTGATAATAAAAGAAATTAGTTAAAGAGAAAGTTGGAATTTTTGAAAAGTTTTTAACGTTTTTAAAAAATTATCTTTTCTAACTAACGTGTGCATATAATTCTTCAACATTAGATTAAAACCACTTCGCAACAAGTGCAGATTTATTATTCGAAAATAATAAAAACAGTGTTATATTCAACGAATTTCAGACAATTATAAATTTTATTTTTGATACATAAATCTTTTGTTTTAATAAAATATAATTAAATATTAAGAAATTACCTTCCGGGATACATTTTTTTGTAAAACTTTAAAGGGCATACAAATTAAAAATTATTTAAGAAGAGGCTTCTCTGTAAAGTTCCTTTATTTTATTTGTTTCCAATACTGGAATTCATGTTTAAATTAAAAGTATTTTAAATTGGTAATTTTTACCTTTGCAAGGTAAAAATTACTGATTTAACCCTCTAAGGGTTCAATTTAGAAATTATGATTTTGTCAAAATTTGCCCCATTACCCATATTTATGAGCGGGAAGGAAATAATTTGATCTCAGGTGTGATAAACGCTTTCAAGATTGGACAAAACTGAAACGATTTTTTTAACAAAACTTAGTCGATCTTAACAATTTGGGCTTTAAAATATTTTGGAAATGTTTAACAAAGAACTTAAACAAAAACTAAATTCGAAAATTAGGGAGAGGAAGCTGCAGCACTTAGAACCTGATAAATATAATTTTGTTTCATCTTAGGGTAAGGTGGGATCAAAAAACTATGAATTCTTAATGTATGGAAAATCAAGGACAGGAGATATTCATTATTTCTAAAATTAAAAAAAAATTAAGATAAGGAATGACCGGATAAAAGTGTTAAATATAGAAATGTAATCCTCATTTGATGATTATTTAGTGATTATTTTTATGTTTTAATTATCATCTCATATTATAATAATTATTTTTAATTTTTATTTCTTCGCTCAACTTTTAAAGATTATTTTTGATTTTTATTTATTTTCTTTTTTATTTATTTATTTATTTTTGCCCAAAAATAATGAATATTTTGTGATTTGTATTTTATTGCACAATGAATAAAACTTATTCTAAATTCTTGGTGAAAAATACCAAAATTCAGATTTTTTTTTTAGCAAAAAAAAAAGAAATGTAATAAAAATCTAAATTTTTTCCAAAAAGTCTATTTTTTTTAAATTAATCTTTCTATAAAATATCGAATTCTTTACAAAGAGTCTTACATTTTAGATTTACAAAAAATAATTTTTACTAAAATCTGATCTGAAATTTTCGATTCTGATAAAAATTTCGGCTTTTAGTGAAAAGACGCATTTTTAGTAAAAAATCTGATTTTTAGGAGATTTTTACAAAAAATGTAAATTTGTATTAAAAATTTTAATTTCAAGTAAAAATTTTGATTTTAGTAAAAATTTTGATTTTTTGTAAAAATTTAGATTTTTAGTGAAAATGTTGATTTTTAGTAAAATTCAAAAGTTTTTATTTTGGTGTTAAATCGAGTTTATAGTGAAAAAGTCTAATTTTTCACAAAGAATTGACACGTTTTATTCTTTAAGTGAGAAAATAAAAATCAAAAATTATTATAAGTTGAGCAAAAAAATGAAACTCAAAAATAATCAGTATTTGTTGAGTTTTATTTTCAAACACAAAAATCTTCAATTTAATCTTCAAATAAATAAAATGTCCTAATAATTTCAATTTGTTGAAGCCTTTCATTTTTAAAGTTTTTGAATATATTGTCTACATTAAGCTGAATTAATATTCGAAATATGTTGCCTAATTCTAGTCCCCATTATATGAGAAAAACTTTTCAATAACAACAATTTCCCTTAACTAGTTTTTCTTTCAGTAATTAACTAAAAACATGCAGAACTCTTAAAATGTGTATAGTTTAAGAAAAATTAATAAAATCTTTCAACCCTAAGGGTTTTAAAATTTAATACAAATAATCACAATTCTTAAAAATGGGTTTAAAATAAAAATTGACTACTTATTTTAAAAGAAATCCAGGGTAGATACCATTTATATATCAAACATTAAAAGAACAAAAATAAAATATAGAATACCTTTAAGAGTAAAAGAAATTTAAATGCTGTACTAATAGTTTACTATTTATTTAATAAACAAATTGTTCAATATATAAAATGTGTATACCCTTTAATTTTGCTTTCAATTTACAATATGTAACAAAAACAAAAATTAGTGTGACATTTTTACAAAATTTTTAAAAATGTATATTTTTTAGCTTTATGCATAAAATTTCGCTTTAATTCTAAAAAATAAAAAAAAATCTAAAAATTATTATAACTTTATTTGCTTTTAGTTTGTGTAACAAAAAAAAAAAAAAAAAAAAATGAAAAACACATTTATATGATTTCAAAATACCCTACTTTAAACACGTACCGTTGGCGGATCATAAAAGTTTGAGCACGTAGAAAATTATGTTTTTCTCTCTCAAAAAAACCAAAGTTAATAAAATTTCTAAAAAATACAAACATGTATTTGAAATTACACTCAAAAACTAGGCAAAAAAAGTATAGAAAACAACCAAAAACCCATAAAATTTGTTGGCTTAATTTTATAGAGCCATAGAAAACCACTGAATCTTGTTTAACAAAAATTTGTTGTAAAGGACACCACTTAAATAATGGCAAATGCTATAGACAGTAAAAATTTGCTTATACAGAGTGGTTATGGGAAAATATTTTATAACACCAAAATTTATTTAACAATTTATAGGCAATTTTATTAACGCCTTAAGGGTGTTTATTACAACAAATACAAATAGCTGGAAATTCGTTATAAATATATATGAAGTTATGGCTTTCAGGACAATTACATTTAACGCCATTTTAGTGTGTGTATTTTTTTTTAGTTTTGATATGAGATCTTTTATTATGATTACCCATCATAATGCTTAAAATAATACGGAAGAGTTGTGTTTACATATTCACAGTTTTATTAGAATGTTTATAACTGTTTTAGTAGTAGTAATGTAAACTATTATACCATTTACTAAAGGCCGAAAAATTTTTCTGGAAAAGATAACATATTAAGGAATTTTTGTTTATAAGCCGAAAGATATACAAAAATATAAATTTGATAAAACCTAAAATTATGCTATTGCTCTTTAGGTTAGTATTCATTTAAGACCTTCAACATATGCTACAATATTATTAATATCAATATCTAACAATCTTTAAAATCTATTTAAAAAGTTAATATAATAATTAAAGAAAAAAATGTTATCAAATCTAAATTTTTAATTGTCCTTTAAAGTATGATTAATTATTTATAATTTTCATTTCCTTTTGTTTTAACAGGAAACAGTGTAAAATAGTTTCTGCCTTTGAACATGTAAATAAAACTTATTTTTATTATATTCTCTGTAAATGTGTTGTAAGTTTTCTTTTGTTGCCCATAAAACCCTTCCCCTTCTCTTAGAAAATATAAGAATTCTAATCAAAGTTTCATGCTTTAATACACTCGTTTCATAATTTCCACATTCTAACGCTTGACTGCATTAAATCTATGTGAATGAATAAGCGCTAACATTCTCCCAAAAGAATAAAAGAAAAAAACTGAAATGAAGAAGGAAACATATGTAATACCCCTTAACATATGCTACATTTAATAAAATACATATAAAAAAGAAGTTAAATATAAAGTAAAAAAATAAGAAAAAAAATATATATGAAAGAAAAAGTATACATGTTATATGTGTATATATGCGGCCATATTTTGCGGCTTTACTGGTTGACACAATTTTCTCATTCATGTTTTTATGAAATGAATGAGAAAAATAAAAAATTTCGTTTACATTCATTGGTTTTTATATTTCAGCAAACATAAGTATTTGATAGAAGAATTTGTTTTGTGAGTCGGCAAAATAAAAAGGTTTCTGCTAGCAACCACAAAATATGCTATACCTAACTACATATTTATATGAATAAAGTTTTAGTTTTATATTAAAAGAAAGCAAGAGAATATTGTATATATTGGGAAGGTATTGGAGAAATATTTTAAGATGTCATTGTCAGTTTGCTAAAATTATAGAAAAATGTCATACTTGGAAAGCAAGACGTTTATGGATGTTTGGTAAGGAAAAATCATAAAATCATAAAATCGCTTGATTAAGCATCAAGTTTTATTTTGCTTTAAGTACAGATTTTTTCTTTTTTAATAGTAATTAAAATGTTATAGAAGCAAATTATTGTCTTTAAGAAAACCGTAGTAAAGTGAGCTATTAGGTACAAAGCATATGCAATTTTTATTTTAGATATTAGTCAGTTGTAAATTTCACTTTTTAAATTTTATTTTTGCCAACTTTTTGGGTTTCAACGAAACTTAAATGGATAATAACCATGAAAGCTGATGAAGCGAAGCGGTACACAAAATACGTATTCTATTCTACTGATGTATACTTATAGCTCGCAACCTCTGCTTTGCTACGTCAAATAGAAACAAAAAGGAAATTTATGATTGCAAACTTGTTTACAAACGATTAGTTGAAAGTGAAAAATATATTAACAGCTGCCTATTTATTATTTAGTCTTTAAAACATAAATCTCATATCATGCATATTATTATAAGTTAATGCATATAGGCGAAATATCATGAACTTTTAATACCTATATTTAGAATTATGGTAATAGAACTCAAATTTTGTAACTAATGAGGAAATTTTCAGAAAAAATGTTTTTCAATATAATTTTTCACAAAGTTTCCGATGGACTTTTTTTATGAAAAAAATATTCTAGTAAAAAAATAAATCAAATAATTTTTAATGAAGCTTCTGTAATATTTATAAATAAAAATTCTATAACAATCTTTTTCGATAAATAACATTTCTAATTTATCCAAGAAAAAATTTCTTAATGTTGGTTAAAGAACTCAAAATTTTTGACGAACATTTTTAATACGTTAAATGAAAAGAGTTATGAAACATAAAATTTTCAAAAATTTTTCAGAAAAAAATTTAACTAAAAAATTTCCAAATTTTTACGAAATGAAATATATATATATATATATATATATATGTCCACATTGTAAATGAAAAAAAAAACGTATAAAGTTTTTACAAAATTCAATCTTTTAATACAATTATTATTTTTTATTTTAAAAATTAAAATTCTCCAAATGTCTTTTTTCTTATAAAAATATATTGTATATTATTTTTCACCGACAAAGAGAAATATGAAAAATATTTCTAAATAGCCATTATAAAAATTTTAAAATTTAGTTCTTTTCTAAAATTTTATAATTTAGAATTTCAATTTTTTTTACTATAAAATTGGTTTATTAATTTTCAGAAAAAATATTTAAACTGTTTGTCGTACGTAGAAAAATGTGGTCAATTAAACAATTTATCAAAGATGCAAATTATTGCAATTACTTTTTTAATTGTATCAAATAACCAATTTTAATTTAAATTAAAACTATTTAAAATTTTATGAATTTCCATTATTTTTCTTATTGTATTAATTAAAAGCGTCAAATATTAATAAAAAAGGTGGTACTTTCTGAAATTTAGTATGAAATTTTTTATAGGTTGAATTTCAATTAATAAAATAATTGAACATTGAATTTTTCGTAATTCTGATAGGAGTTTAGATTTTTCTGTTTAGAATTTGAATTTAATATATTAAAAATATGAATTTTTAACAAAATATTGAACCCACTTTCTTTTTACTTTATATGACTAATTTTAGAAAGTAATTTGACATTTTCAATTCCTTTGTTTTATTTGACGGAAAATTTTTTAAAATTGTTAAATACGTTGAAAGTTTTGAAATTGTTAATAACTTAAAATGTCTACGTTGTCGGTACTAATCTCCTTAAATTTTTTTTAAAAAATAAAATAAAATTGTCGATTTAACGATATCCCTTATATTTGACAGTAGTCTATTAACAGGTGGTACTTGATGGGAATAGTGTTGCATTTTATATAACTACGAGGGAAGTTCGAAAAGTCACAGACTTATTGATCCGCCCTAGTATATATATATATATATATATATATATATATATATTTTTTTTTTTTGAAATTTATTTAAAAATCTAATATTTTCTGCCACTTTCTGAAAGATTAGTCCGAAGAAGAGCGTGCATGTGTAATTTTTGGCACATTTTTAATAAGAATTCCAATAATTAATCCTGTAAAAATTTTAATTGTTGCATTCAGTGATTACGAAAATTGGATTAGATAGTACGGTATGGTTTTAAAGGTATTGCAAACAATTTTTACAGCCCACCGGTAAATTTAGTTAGTTTTTTTAACCATTTTGAAAATATTCAGATTCAAATTTAAAAAATATGTTTCTGTAAACGCTATTTACTTTTTACATTTTAAGTAAATCCTAAAAGTTTTAAAACAGTTCAATTTTTTATATATGGTTTTGAAGAGGTCAGCATTTTCTTTAAAATGATATAAAACACGCCAATGTTTTTATTTGAAACGTATAGAGTAAACGAATTTAAATTAAGCATTTTTCTTTAATTTTTTATAAAAAGTTTTGATTTTAGTTTTGCTTATTGTTTTAAAAGTATTAAAAAATGTTATTTTATAAAGTTTTTCTTAATGTTTTGATTAACATTCGGTTTAAAGTATTTTTTTAATAAAAACATTTCGTGAAATAAAAAATTAAGTAAAAACTTTTCGATAAAAAGAAGATTAAAAAGAAAAAAAGAACTTTTGTCAATATTTTTTTTACAAAAAAATGTTATACACCAACTTCTTTAAACAAATATTTCACAAAATTTTTATGGGAGACTTTGATATAAATAAAGGAATAATTGGTTATTTTATATACCAGTCTATTTTCCTCAATTATCCAACGAAACCATGGCATACTTCTAGGATTCGCTTTCAAAAGCATTCTAGAATCAATATCCATTTCCTTCTACAAAAACTACAAAACAACTATTTGCTACTCCTAGTTCCAACCCAACTAAACAACAAAAAACCAATTAAGGATTATTGTATACTTAAATAAATGCGTAAAAGCACTTGTATAACTTCATAAATGATCACACAAACTTAACAATTTTTACACTTTTATAAAAACACAAAAATAATAAGAAAAAATATATTAAATTAATGCCACAAAATTATAGACATTAATCAAAAACCATTTCGTAATTAGGTAAAAAGCTCTAGTAAGCACAACGTGTATTAAAACAAGTAGAAGAAAAAAGAGAAGAATAAATGTGAAGAAAAAAAAAAGAAACTTTATCCTTTGTATTAAGAAAAAAAAAAAAAAACATATACACACAGACTTTTGAACACTTAACACAATTGAAGGCTAGAGAGCAACAACTACAAACAATATAATAATGTAGTTTAAGTAATAGAAAGAAAAAGACGAAATAAAACAAAAAACTAATGAAGAAAAAATAGTAAAGAAACTTAGAAATCTAAAACTTTATTAATGCTACTACTCTATTTGCCACTCACATATAGAGGTGGGGTTGTCTAAGTAAAAATGAGTTAAAGCACAGAAAAGAATAGCAAAAGTGTAGGAATGAGAAGAGAGAAAAACAGAAATAATTGGAGAAGTATCCTTTATACATAATCACCTTAAATTAAAGTATACTTTTGAGCTAGCACAAAAATCCCATACTTAAAAAGAATAGCTATTTCTTCGAACAAAATTTTATAAGTAAAGAATATAGCAATGGGTTTAAGAAGAATTTTAAATACACTAAAGATAAAGCGCCTTGTAGTAGGCTTTAGTTTCTTAAGATTTGAATTTGTTTATTTTTGACACAATGTACTTAAATTTAATATAGCATTCACTGAAAAATAGACTCCCTGTAAAATAAGTTATCCTTTTACAAGACATTTGTTGCTTTCTTTATCATCAATGACATAGCTGCATAAAATATAATTCCCTTCCACCTTTCACATAGATTATGAGAAAGAAAACTATTTATTTTTTTATACTTTGTCTTTTATATTATATTACATTAGTATTAGAGCTTGGAAAATATATATAGAGTTGATTCACGCTAACATTATTTTCCCCGTAACTCAGAATTTTTCAAGGATATATATTTTTCCTTGCAATTTCTTTTCACAAACTTTATAATTTGTTTTACTGTTAAGAAATAAAAACTCCCAACACATACATATAACATAAACCAATTCCTTTTTGTTAGAAAAAACAGCGTGTTAGTGTTAAAATATAAGATTGTAACCAGGCAAATTGGATAAAGCAAAATAAACGAAACTTTGAAATTTATGTTATGGTAGCTCATAGTTGAAGTGCATCATATTTCATATGAAAAACCTAGAAAATATAGCGTGTTGTTGTGTTAGCAATATGTGAAAAAAATCGAAATGCGACTCATAGTGCTTTATAAGGGGAAATGTTAGGTTTTTGAATTTACCTTTTTTGGAAGAAAAAAGAAAAAACAAATGCAACAGAAAATGGAAGAGTCAAGGAAAGGAAACAAAAAAAGTAATAATAAATTAAAAATTAGTTGCACATTCCTGTGTTAGATTATTTTGTTTGTTCTTTTTGTTTAATGGAAATATATGATGTTATTTGTTTAAGTATGTTGCATACAAAACGCATGTGGAATTGTAGCTTTTTTGTTTTAATGGAAGAATAGAAAAAGCAGCAAGGTTTGCTTTAAAATTTTTATTCTTATATCAGGTAAATATTTTTTGGAAGTTGTGTCTTAATGTTAAGTTTTAGATTCAAATTTAAAGTCTATATAATTTGAGAAATCTGACAACAAAATTTTATAATTAATCATTCCATTAATACTGATGTAAAATATAGTCTGACTTTATAAGATATACATTATTTTGCCTTCACGTCTGCAAAGGAATTTAGATTAGCTTGCTAGTTCTTTTAGTTCATATTGTTATCTAAAATACAGCCGTCCATAATGAAGTTTAGAGAAGCAGAACGAAAGGTACAACAAAGATTGTTTGTTTTATTTATTTATTTATTTATAAAAAAAAACAATCTTACCTACTCTTCACCAGATAATTCATACGATGTAGGTAGCAATGAAAAATGTTTTTAAAATATTACAGAAAAGTGTTTTTTGTAAGTTATCTTATAATGAAAGTTTCTGTAAATATTGACTTATTTATTGAAAATTATAATCAGAAAACGCATTATATTCGTTTATGCCCATTTTTTTTTTTTTTTTTTTTTTTGTAAAAATCTATTTGAAGTTACAGCATACTAGAACAAAAATAATTTCATTGAATTGCATAATTAAAAAGGGCATGCACTTAATTTTGACATGTTAATAGACTTGATTTTTAACCTAAACCTAGTATAATCCATATGTATTGTTAATCGTTGTACGATGAGTTAAATTTCACTAAAATCTTGATGAAAATGGTCAAATAATATCCAATATACAGGTTTATATTACAAAAGTCATCTTCTATTGCAAGTGTACACGGTGGACTTTAGAACTATGGCAATACCCTGAAATCTAGGTAAGAATTCTTAAAAAGATGTGGAAAACCAGAAAAAGATTAAACACAAATACCACCTACCCTAATACCGAATTTACGGTTCTTTTGATTCACGTTGAAAGCAACCCGTACTCTTAACAAACACTAACGGATTTTCCAGTGGCATGTCATTGAAATATTGCAAATCATGAAAGAGTTGTCTATCAAGTAGAATTGGACAGCCGTATAACATCTGTTGTACGGACAATACCTATTACACTTACGTTATGACATACATCCAATCATAAAGTGTCCTGTCCATTCGAAAAGCTTTATCGAAATTGATTAAAGGATGGCTCTTGATATCTTGCAAATTTGTTCTAAGATATCCTCGAAATATATTTCCCCTTTTTGTATCCTGCCAGATTTTTTTCCAAAAAATGCTTGATATATGTAAAAAAATTCACTTGACCTTTAAAAAATATCTACAAAAAGTGCGCTTGACATTTCAATTAATTATCCTATATTTACACATAACTCATTTTGTTGGAATATATGACTAAGGCATAGCTAATTTTGTTAACTTCTAAACCAGTCAAGATATGTTAAGATGATTTAGTGAAAGACCAATAAAGTTTCAAAATAATGCAATGAAAAAAGATCGAAAATTGTCACATAACGTCCGAGCAGCGACTATAAAATAATGTTTACAAACTAGAAGTTTATGTATAATTCTGGTAAAAATTACAAGCTATATCAAAACGTACTGGCTTATTCAAATAAAAGATTTGATATTTTTCAAAATGTAATAGTATAGTGTAACATATTTTAGGCTTTTCGAGCAAAATTTCAAAAATTGTCTTTACGCTAAAAATTGCGATTTTTTAAAATTATGCTAAAAATTGGTTTCGCGTCTAAGTTACGTTAAGAAGTTATCTCTTCATTTTCATTAAGCATTGCATAAACCCACTAATTATAACAATAATACTTAATTTCATGCTGCCCATTGGTTTCATCTATTAACGATGTTTGACTTAATTTTATAGTCCCGAACAATTATATTTGCCGCCGTTTTTATATCTATATAATCCTGATTTGCACAAATTGCCAAAAAGTCTAATTCTTGCGTAGTTTCCAAAGAGTAAATAAAAGTAAAAGTAAATAAATTAAAGGCCACTAAGGTGTTTTGATTTTATTGTGCAAAATAATAAAAAACTAAGTTCACGTAATAACCCATGCTATTCCATATGAAACCCTGAAAGTGCCTCGCGAAAAATTTTTATTATTTTTTAATTTCGCTCTTGTTTTTTAAACTTTGAGACTATCTACTGCGTTGACTATTTGGAACATATTAACGAGATATAGCGCAAAAATCCAATAATTACAACAAGTATCAATCCTGTTCCAGAATTTGTATTCCATCGAGGGGCGTAAAGATCAGCGATACCGACTTTAGTCGCCAATTGCAACTTTGTTGCCCCATTTTTAAAATGAAACTAAATGATGAGAAGTTAAGTTGATTGAAATATCTTGAACCATTATACATCAATTCTAATGAAGAATTTGTAAAAGAACTGAAACTATTAAAAACAGGAGCTAATGATGAAGTTTATGAACATTTATGTAAAACATAAAATACCGAATCTTTTTGAATCGGATTGGAAAAATTAAAAAAATACATAGAGAAAAGACATTAACTTCGCAAACGAATTTTGTCGGTTGCAGTAACTATCTTATAAATTAATTGCTATTACCAAATACGCATAACCATTTCCGTAAAAAATTCAATTGAAATAATATAAAATGTCAATGAGTCTATTGTGAATAATAGATAAAGGAAACGAAAAAAAATTTATACACATACATATGCAAATAAAATATTTATTTTTGAAATTTTATGATAGAATAATTGCTTAGGTAGTTGAAATTGGCAGCCAATATGTTGCCAGGAGGTAAAAAAGAGACTAAATTGAACTCTAAAAGAGTCAGAAAAGTCCAAAAGTCTCAGAAAATATTTTATTTTATTTTATTTTTATCGTTCTAATTAGTTTTTGATACTGGTATTTTCCAAATCTCTTGCCGGAAAAATTATCAACAAAAATCGCCCAAAGATTCCCACACAATTTTGGGTTATATTTCATACGTAGTCATATTTTTGTAATTTTCAAATTTTTGGCTAATTTCTCGCTTTTATATTTTTTTAGATATGTTCATGAATATATTCTACGGTTAATGAAGTATAATATAAAAAAGTAAGTCCACAAAATTATTTATTTTCGATTTAGTAAATAAAGCACCGCAGGCCAAAATTTGTGTTAAATATAAAAATCTCGTTTTTTTGTGCGAATAAAGGCATAGAAATGTTTAAGTGGAGAATTCTTTAAAAATACAGTTAGTAATATAAAATAAGAAATTAATTTATTCTTCTTGCCTTTTTAAGGCAGAAAGCTAAAAGGAAAATCTTGAGGCCAAAAGAAAAATAAAAAGCCTATATTTAGCCTTAAAAAGGCTAAACTGGCGAAACTGGTGGCCATTTTAATCCATATATTTGATAGCAATGGTTGCACTTTTAGGATCATAATGCCAAACGCTTTATTTAGGATATTGAATTCATTTACAGATATCTTCACATAAGAGGTTTGCAGTGTATTGTTTGATGAGGGGAGGCTGTAGTACAACCGATAGGTTTGGAATATACCAATGCCTTAAACAAATGATACCATTAGAATTATATGGAAATAAACCAGAACGAAACATTTAAATATGATTCCAAACCTGAGAAAAGTCATATACTTATTATTTGATTATGAATTATTAAAAAAAAATTTGTATCTTATATCATTTGGCTAATTAACAAAAAAGGTAAATAGCTGGGAAGTTCTTTTTAATGAAATATATGAAATTAATTTTCTTTTGCATAAATTTAAGGTCAACCAGCAGATCTTTGTTTTTTTATGCACTCTGGCAAAAATATCATTTTAAATTAATAGACTTTAATTCGGGTTTTTTCGATTTTCTTTACCTTCTTAAATATTTTACAAACTATTTTTTTATTTTAATTTTAAATGCAATAACTTATTTTAAATTTGCTTTTGTTGGTGTTCCAATACTATCACAGGGTTTTAAACATTGAAAAATGTATGGCTTAAGGAATGTCGGTTTACTGTAAAGAAATGTAAGTATTTACAATTAAATTTTAATTCTTAGCATCGTTTTCTAACTTTTTCGAAAAATCTCCTTTTTTGCGACTTTATTTTCTAAAATTTCCTTTACTAAACACTTTTTAAAAATTCTCAATGGTAAAAACAAAATATTAAAAAATTGTATATCAAAATTCGAATACTGTTTTTGTAACTGTTGAAAGTCTGCACAATAAAAAGGAAGGTCCACAATTTATCCATAAAGTGCGATTAGTTGAGATCGAATGAAATAAAAGGTACAAACTTTTAACAATATCATGATTAGAAAATTAAACTTATGGAGCTAAAATTCTGTTTTCTATTAGATTTAAGTCTTTTGCTTATTAAAGATTAAAGTCAGTTTCAGCCGGGTTACAAATTGTTTATAATGACCCATATATTTATGAATAAAATTTTAATTAAATTAGTTAAATAACGTGTACTCAATCAGATATTGTAAACAATATGTCAGACAACCTGATTTAAACCTTTTTATCATTTATTATTTATTAAAAAAAGTTCTCAAAAATATTCGAAATTTAAAAGGCCCTATAAATAAAATTAGAACTTTACAAAAAAATTAAACAAAAATATTTTGGGAGTTTTATTTATCTTATTATGCTATCATTTAACTTTAAAACCACTGATAACCCAAAAATTTTTAAATATTGTTTTTTTTTAATAATTTTATATCCAAGCTATTTTTAAATATCTATGTACATTTATGTATGCTAACCTTTCGTTTTAATTTTTACATATGTTTTACGCATTTAGTTTTAAATTAATCAGTTTATTTCAAAACTTTCAATTTGATTTTTTGTTGGTATCGAATTGTTAACATCTTATCATTTATATGCTAATGCGATAAATTCGCATTTTTCTTTTTCTTACGAAATTCTTAAAATAAATAATAAATAAATAAAAAATAGCTTTACAGAAAATATCAGATATCTTTTATTTATCATTTACTTAATTGACCATACATTATACGTATGAGTGATATTTAAAGAAATCATACGTACTGAAACATAGTGCTGGATAATGTATTAAAATGGAAAGGAAATAAAAAATTGTTTGAGTTCTAAGTATAGAAAAATAGATTTTTATATCTTTCAATTCATCTAATTTTGACTCATGTTTCCATGTGATAAATGAAACACATAAACAATAATTACTTAAAAAAAATCAACAAAATGTACAATATCACAGATAAATTTCTACAAAATAGTTTCTTAATTTTTTTTTCACACAAAAGTTGCAAAATTTATTTTCAAATATGCTGCATTAAATTTCAATTATTATGATTCTTTCCAAAGCTGTTTACCACTCCCTCTATTCAATATTAAAAAGACATAATATTTAGTTGAAAAATCCTGTATAATACCTTGTTAAGGAAAACTAAAGCTAAGATAGCTATTAAATGCATACCATAACATATGATATAAATGAAAACTATTACAAAACTACAACTCATATATACATAAATATTATGTGTAAAACAAATGAAATATATGTATAATAATAAAAAACATAAGAAACATTTTTCGCTGAAAAGTATGCAATGCATTTTTTATAAACAATTTTTTTTATTTCAGTTTCTTTTTTTCTCTTAGATATTCATTACTTTTGTGTTTACACATGCCGGTATGTAAGAGTACATATGTATGTATTAAAAACATATACCCTGCTATCATTTGGAAAAAAGTTTTTTCATCTATTCTTTTTTGATACTCCTGGATGTTAAAAATTAGAAAATATACAAATGTGCGATAACCAAAGACATTGGTATCGAATTTTGATCTAAAAAACTTGACTTGGGTGACTGTTTACATTCCAGAGAAAAGAGAAAGAAAAACACGATATAGTTTATAACTTTTGAAATGATCACATTTGTTGTTTAAGTGTTGAGTAAAACATGTGTTGATATAAAAAATTGTTAATTTTTAATTAGTCATTTTTGGCTTTAAATATTTCATATTTAATTTAAAGTTATAGTAAGTTATTATAGTGTGATTAAATGTAAGGTATTCAGTTAGCTCAATTATAATTAAAAATATTCTCCAGAAATATTCCATCTGCATTAAAAACATATTTATTATACAAAAGTGATTATATTTTGATATATTCGAACTTTTTTATACTTCTAAATGATTGTATTTCGACATCCAAAGAATGCACTAGTGCCATCTAAAATGTACTGAAACTGCGGCACATTTCTCCCCGATCGGTAATTCTTCTTCGATAAGATATCATATTCGACTGTTATTAAATACACGAGGTGACACTTTATTTAAAATTTCACTAGAAAATATTGTCAGGGTAAATACATATTTAAAGAAATTTTTAAATGTATGAGTATATGCCAACGCAAACGTATAGTTACATTTGTGTTTAACGAGAAAAATACAAATGTATGTAGTTTTACATACCTTAAAGGAACTACATACATATGTACATACAACTATTACAACATCCACGACGACGACGATGACTACAAGCATTTTAATGTTTGCAAGCAAGCAAGTAATGGTAGCACCATTTATTTCATATAACATGTTGCCATAAGTAAAACGCAAAAATAAAAGTTTTTTATTTCGATTTTTTTCTTTCTTGTTGTTCCTATGCTACAACCTTTTAATGCTGCAGGTTTTTGTTTTTTTCCCAATAACTTTTTTTATAAGAGTAAAGAAAAGAGACCAGAAGTAAGATACAGAAGAACAAAAAATGCATATACAAATTGACCCACATTGTAGTCGAATATAAATACTCACACATACAGACATGCGAAATGCACTCTTTCGCTTTTGAATTTATTAAGAACATTTACGAAACGCACACATTTACTTTCTGTGTATGTCAGCATATAAATATGTGAGAGCATGTATGAATTCATAAACAAACCAAACTGTCTCTTGGGTATATTTTTCATTTTATTTCTCTGTTACACACAAACATACTTACTAATAAATATGTGTATGTTTTTATGCGCTTTGTACTACAAATATGTGAATATTAGTTATTTTTTATAACCTACACCACTATAGGTGCTCAGGGTATTATGCGCTTGTGCTGATGTTTACGAGATAAGACACACACAAATTTTCGGAATCCCACCTTTAAGAATACTGTTCGTATTTTAATTAAAATTAGCACAATAAAATTTTATATAAATGTAAATCTTAATGCCTAATTTCATGAAGATCAGTCCATAATACATAATAGTTCCCACATAAACTCCTGTTCCTAAAATTACTTTAACGTGCATAAATCTAATAGAATATTATTATCAATATAATATGTATATGATAAACATAAATTTTATTTAATTGAAAATGTTAGTGCCGAATCAGCCCATAATTTACCATAGTTAGTATCCATATAATATAATGTATATTCATTACACTTCTGATCTGATTCTGTTCTGATTCACATATACTATGATGCAGGGTATAATACGTTGAGGTTTGACCAACTGTATCTTTCTTACTTGTTTTTATTTAAGAAAAAAGCATACAAGTGTATGCATATGTAGTTTTATAATTTTCTTTTTCTCCCCTGATGTATGCAACTATTTATTTACACCGTGTGTTAGTGTATTTTACTCTAAACACACATATATTACTACAACTTATTATGTATGATAAATAGTCCCAGCAAAAAAAGTGTAAATACTTCTTTGAAATGTATACTTAAATTTTCTCTAAAGCGCTATTTTTGTGTAGAATGGGAACTAAAATTCGTTTTCAATTCTGTGCTTTGAAAGATACTTTTTGCTGGGTTTTTTTTATTCTTGTATATTTAATATTTTCCTTTCTTTACGCTTTACTTGTTAGCTCCCAAATAAATATTTCACATATTTCGTTTTTTTCTATTCTTTTCATTACAATACATATTTGCTCTTAACATTCCTCTATTTCGAGAAAAAAAGTTTTCTATAAAATTCTTCTCTCTAAAGCTATTTGTAGCTACTGACGACCAATAATGGCTTATTATATATATACACCTAGTTTTATAACTCAGCTTAAATGCATATAGCATTAAGACATATTTTTATAAAAATGAAAATAAGAAGAAAAAGCTTTAAATTTAAATTCATAAAAGAAGCTTGCTTTTAATATTATTTTGAATATAAATTTTATGTAATATATTTTTATTTACAGCATTTTTCATTTTAGTTTACTATATCTAAATGTGTCTTTACCTTTTTATATGTACATATACAGCTCAACATGTTTGAAATCTTATTTATATTTATACAATATGTAACTTGGTATGTTAATGTTTACATGTTCTAGTTGTAAAAAATTTCCCAGTATAACATAAGACTTATCTTACTTAAGCATTTTCTATATATTATTTTGTATTTTATTTTTTATTTATTTATTTATTTTTTTTATTTTTTTTGCTTTCAAGAAAATTAAGTATTATTTTTATTTTAAGAAACACAAGTATTTTTGAAAAATTTTGAATGACATTTTAGGTTTTTAAAATGTCAAAGTTAAAAAAGAGTTTTTGTTATAAAGAAAAATATGAAATAATTTGAGTAAATAGATAAAAAGATCTAATACATAAATTTCAACAAATTCCAAAACACCCTCTAAGTTTTGAGATTTTCCGAAAACAAAATTTTGAGGTTAGTTCTTCACCTAAATGATACGTAGTTTTCTAAATTTTGAGTCAGTTTCAGATTTTCAAATTGATTAAGACAACAAGAGAATGTGGGTTCTTAAATTTGTAAAAATCGTTTAAAAATTATAATTTATTAAACATTTTAAAATTTATTAACCCACTCTCGACCGCTACTGCATTTATGCATCAGTAACTTTACCTTTACCTTAATCTAATTTAAGATTGAGGATAATGTTTTTATATTTAGTTTGGAATTTTGAATAAATAGATTGGGAAATAAATTGGAATTTTACGGAATTTTTAACGTTGCTTATTTGGATACAATAGCAACTGATGGAAGCAATAGATTACTTATTTAATTAAATATATTTACTGAGTGCCAAAGACACTCTTCCTTACCATAGTGCTTCGGAGAAGCAATAATAACCATTTATATTGCTTTTAGACAGCTCATCTATAATAGTGTGTTGTAGAATGATACTTTTTGTTGCTTTTTTAATTGATTTTACCAATTCATATAATTCATTTAAAATGCAGTTTACACCAAACAAAAATTAATAGTTTTTGGCTATAATCGGTTTTTGATTGAAAGCCTAAATATATATCTTAAGTTTTTATATACAAATCTAGAACTATTATCATCTAGTTGTTATTGAAAACTAAATAGAATAACTATTTAAGGTACAACCTGTTCAATAGATATCCGAACAGAAAACTTTTATGTATTATGAAAAAACTAATATTTTTGATTTTCTTGATTATTATTATTTTTTTTTGTCATATAAATTTGTTTCATAAATATTTTTAAAATATTGTTTAAAACATATTAAATATCATAAATATACCAAAATATATTTAAATGAAAAAATTAATGTGTCAACAAAAACCACATGGAGATAAAACAAGGTATGTAAACGATATGGTTTTTAAAATTTAGTTTTTCAAACACCATCTAGTTTTTGTTTTGGTATAAACGACATATAACACAAACTAACCGCGAGGGTTTTTTGTTTCAGATATTGATGAAATTGCCAACTATGTATCTATGGAGTCTAAGAAAATTTACCTATTGCCTATTAGTCATGCCAGAATAAAATTAGTAAATTAAAAAAAAAAAGAAATAAATGGTTTTTATTGGAAAATTTTTATAAAGAAATTCAATTTAGTATTTTTCTAGTATTGTATTAAGAAACATATTTTACATATCGTATACAGCCTTAATTATACCCACTTAAATTGGATAAGTCACGATATTACGTCTTATTTTATATGTTGGTACTAAAAGATAAGATTCATCATAATCATCAAAATCTACTGTATTGCGAATCCGCTTTTACAGAATAGTGAATAGGCATTGGACTCCTGAACTCTAATTAACTAAGACTTTCTCTCTAATTTCGCTGAAGCTAAACAAAATTTTCAACACAAATACCATTTAAATATTTAAAAATTCTGTTTTACAATTTTCTCTTCTATATTCAATATGATAAAAATCACATTTAGGCTTAAAAAAATATTTAAAGAACTAAACGATAAATATTACTATTAGAAACGTTACCAGAATCGCCTTCGTCAATAATATCAGTATAATCTTTAGGCCATTCGATAAAAATCCCTCAAACATATTCACCATTTCCACTCTAAACTTTTTCTAAGCTTTATTGACAAATAGATAGCATGATTTGCACAAAAAAAAAAAAAATACATTTCTTGAAAAAAATTTCAAAGGAAAATACTATCAAAAAATTTCTATCTTGTGCCTGGCACACCGATATGGGAACGCAAATATTTAGTTCATAAAAAATGGATAAAAATATTTTATATACTTTATTAATATTATATATATAAATCATAAAATGTTTTTTAAAATGCTACATACACAGTGTCTAATAATATATGTTACTTTTATCATGTCGTTAATTTTTTTTTTTAAATTTTTAACAATAAATTTCTTAAAAGATTCAAAAAGGATAATTTGCTTCCAAACGCATAATATAAAGGACCATATTAATAATTAATATGTTTCCATATGATGAAATGTAATTCAGATTTTTTATATGGGTGAGCTAGGGCAATTTGTGTTAAAGTAGTAATAAATATATGAAAGGACATGATTTGCGTATATATATGAATATGTTGACAATTGCAATTTAAAATGTTAAATATTAAAATAATAAAATATTGAAATAACTCGTACGCCAAAAAATCTGCTAAGTTCTTGAAATTTGTAATTAAAATTTATAAAATCTTTGAGTGTTTGAAATAAAAAGAAATCAACAATAAAAATTTTATATTTCAACATTTCATTAGTCATTTCTAACCTAAAATATAATTATTTTCACTAATAATGACTACTTTAATATTTAAAAATCAATGAGTTATTGAACAGTTTGTGAGTAATTAGGTTTTGTAACGACATCCAAGTAATGACTTTCTAAAATGCCTACTTATAATAATATGAGGTAAGTAGTTACCCCTAATCACCTTGTTAAAATAATGGATTGCTAATGTGTAAGTAGTGAAGAGCCATTACGTTAGAAGAAGAATGTACTCATTCACAGAAAAGATAATTCCAAATAATTTTTTAATACAATTGTTAATTCATTTTATATTAAAATTTAATTATATTATTAATTAATGTAATTAATTTTGTAATTGGTTTAAAGGTTTTTGACAAAAATCACCAGCTTTTAACAAAATATACAGAAAAGAGAAAAATTTGTCAATAAAAAAATATAAAATAAATCAAATTTTAATCCATTTTGAACTATTTAGGCTCATTCTATCGTTTAAAAACTGTAATACGAAATATAAACATGGTATAAGGGTTTGCTCAGTTTTCGGAGATGCGTTTTATATATAATCATTCGGTAAGTACGAATTTTAAATATATGATGAGATTTTTAATAATTTCGATGCCTTTGTAGATGTTCCCGTCGTTGGTACCGGTGGTTATATTTAATTTTAAGATTCATGTTTGTATCAAAGCTGTTCTATGAAAGATTATTTCTATGTAAAAGGTCAGTTTGCTCTGACTTCTGTCATATTCTATAATATTTTTATTGGCATCTCATTCTAGGTCGTAAAGGCACTTGATAGCTTTAAAAGAAAATATTTATTGGAACAAGTTCAAAGGTTTCAAAAATCTTATTTATATGTAATTATCCGGTCTTATTTAATCTTATTTATATATAATTATCCGTCTTTAACAAGATGTATAAGACACTAAGTAAAAACTGAATACCAAATTTGGAGTTGTATTATTTCATTCGTTTAAATTTACTTGCAATCTTTAAATATTTCTTATATAATTTAATAAAATTCATGTGTTTTTGTTGATGGAAGGATTTAATTAACTGTAATTGAATTAATAAAATTTCTAGTTGATCTCAGGTAAACAGTCAATCGTAATTCTATTTAATTTGATTAGAAAATTAAATGAAATTTAAATCAAAATAAATTATTCTCTGTTAATTGATATTATCAATTTGGTGATTGGAACAAAGTTAAAAAATTAAAAATTTAATTAACATATGCAATTTCGTAATTGAGATCCGCACCAAAAGTTTTTGCTTATAATATAGAGTTTTTGGAATTAAGGTTACGTGTGCAATAAGTGTTTTGTACTGTAATCTTACAAAATTCTAATATTATTTTATTTATAACTTCGCTTTAAGTATGCTGATAAGTGTGTTTATTATTTACAATTGGGGACAAAAATGTTAGAACGGATTTCCATAAATGATCGACGATTCATCCTATAGAGGAATAATTAATTACTGAATGTGATCTTCAATATCAGAAGAGTTATATGAAATATGCTAAATATGAGTGAATGCATTATATTGCCCAAAATTTTAAATTGGTCCAAAAAGAGATAATAAATTTCCCACAAAGGTCATATTTTTATCATTTTTAATTTTCATCATTTTTAATTTTTATAATGGCATGTAATTACTGTAAAATTTCTTTATTAAAAAGTAAACATTCTAAAAACTAATGAACACAATTTCATATTTTTTAAAACAGTTTCACATATAAAAGTCCGTGATCTCAACTCAAAATTTCAGTTCAATTTTATTTTTCAATCAAGTGGAGTTAATGACCCTAAGGGTCATTATGAGTATGATTACCGGTCAGTCCGCAATAGAGAATATGAGTAGCAAGTGAGATATTGGCACGTCTGACTTCTGTAGGATGTATGATGATGTGGAGGAGCTAGAGACAGTAGAGCATGTGCTCTATCATTGGGCTTCATCGTAGTAGGCTGAAGTAGTTTTTGAGCCACACACTATACGAACTAGAAGAGATTACGGGCAAAGGACTTAGTAATTTGAAAGAATTCGTAATGGGTATAAAATGGCTTAGGACAACCGTTTTTGACTGCTATATTGTAGGTTCCACACTCTTCTAATGCCTTATCTATTAAAGTCTCCCCCGTTTTTCTTTGCCTCATTTTTGTTTTTGGTCTTTCTTCTGGCCTTTTAAAAGGAACACAATGGATCGATTGGTCTCTGGATGGAGGCGTGAAGAGGCCACCCTTTTTAACATAACATCACCTAAGTGGAGTTAAATGGATATCAAGTGCATAAAAGAAGTCTTGAAATAGTGCAAATTATTATACAATCCATAACTCGTTCATAGTGTCAAGAAGGCAATAACTGGAAGAATATTCAAAGTATAATGGCTGAATCATCAAACAGGGATTAAAAGACAGTGAACTACTTTTATTTCTTAACCGGATAATGTTTCAATTATATAAATCGTGGTTCAATTGAAATACATCAGACTATGTACCATTGTATTTTGTGTTTAGCAGGAATATCCAGGATTAAAATTCCTCTTACACAGCCAAGTACAACAGGATCTATTTACCTAACATTTGTCTTTGAAGCAAAATATAGTGGTGGATATTAAGGAATAATTTCACCAATTAATGTGAAAATAGTTGCATTGGTAAAAAAGCTGAAAATA
The DNA here is from genome assembly GCA_932274085.1 of Protocalliphora azurea. Classification (NCBI taxonomy): domain Eukaryota; kingdom Metazoa; phylum Arthropoda; class Insecta; order Diptera; family Calliphoridae; genus Protocalliphora; species Protocalliphora azurea. The sequence continues at coordinate 79,905,764 of OW026523.1, read as the reverse complement.
CATATTGTAAGTACCAGCAGGAACTCAAGTGTGAATTAGCTAAAGAAAAGCTTGACATCGGTCTAAGGCGCCTATACCAAGGACTAAAAATGCTAAACTTCGGCATTCCAGACTGCCATATGTAAGTGCTAATGGATGATGCAGAAGGAGTTAATCAAATGCAATAGTTTTTAATATTCAAAATGTTTCTACACAGGAAAAGTTATTGCCCAAAATTTTTAAATTAGTACGGTTATATAATTTTCTTTTAAAAGTTAGTTAAAAAATTAATTAATTCAATTAATTGATAATTGATTATAAATACTTAAAAAATAGTAAAAAATTGACGTTGGTTTAAAAAATGTTAAATCAAAGAATCAAAATCATCGTATGGAAAAATACATATTTAATAATATTTAATACACTCCAATTAATAATTTTCATGCTATCATATATATTTGAGGAACCTATAACGGCAATCATATGGTATCTAGACCAGTGACCGAATAATTAGAATTGGGTCATTTTAGAGGTGGAGAAAACAGCACTGGCCTTCGACCGAAAAATGATATATATTGTTGGATAGAATTGAAAATTCTGTGCTGATTTTAGAAACTAAAGTTGGCGTGATGCCAAAAACAAAATGGTTTCTTTTGGGACACACAATCATATCGATTAAGAAATTCTATTAAGGAAGATAAACGGGCTCCCATCTATGAATTCGGTAACGGTAACAAAGAAGTTACAGCAAGGGGCAAATATAGAACAAAGCAAAAACATAAGGACAGATAAATCTATAACATTTTCAAAAAATTATAGAAATAAATATGTAAATGATATTTTTTAAATTAAAGAAATGGAATTTGTCAATAAAGAATACGAAATTTCAAATTATACATATATATTTTTTTTCAATTAACAAATTTATTTAATTATTTGATTGACCAAAGTACAGATTTTTAAAAATGAATTTCATTTATTTATAATATTTAATTTTTACATACTTTTCAATTATTTTTTTTTTAATTAAAGTCACTAATTGGAAAAACTACTTCGATTTTTTCAGTTTTTAAAATTATGGGTAATTGTAGATTCATTTCGATAAGAAGTGCAAATTTAAAAATTTTTTTATGAATCATTTTGATAATCAAAACAAATTTTTACTTTTTCCTCTGTGTGTGTAATATATTTCAAAAAGAATAATTATTTTTTATACATTATAGGAGAAAATTAAGTTTTACATCATAAAATTCTTTGAAGGTGTTACTTCACTATTAAAGTAATGGTTGAACAATTCGACTCTGAAAATCGATTTCAAAGTTTCAATTTGGAATTAATAAATATTGTTATACTAACAACAAAAATGTTTATAAAAATCATTGCATCTATGTATAAGCTTTTATAGAAAATTATATAATACAATACTTATATAAAAGCTGTTGGTGTATTAGACATTTTTAATACTGATTCATGATATCCTCTAGAAGGACTATTAAGTAAACTATGCCATGTTTTTAAGTGTAAGTCATTAATATAAACATGTTTACATATTTTAAATTTCAATTAATAAAATAATTGAATATGTACCATTCATAATTGAAATTGGATTTATGGTTTTTATGTAAAATTAGTTTTCAATTCTGATAAATAATTATTTAAAATTTCTTCGGAAATATTTTTTTCTGTGCAGAAAGAAATTTGTACACAGAAAAAATATACTCTGTTAAACGATTTATCGAAGATACAAATTATTCCAATAAATTTTTTAATTGTAGCAATTATTCAGTTGATCAAAATTCAAATTTTCTAATATATTTTACTAAAACTTAAACAATTTATCGTTATTTTTCTTATTTTGTCAGTTAATCAAATAATCAATAATTAAATAATGAATAATTCAATTTTTCATATGTATATAATTTAAATTGGATTTTTAAATTTTTCTATGTAAAATATAAATTTAATTTGTTAAAATTCTTTGATTTTGAGTAATTTCATTATAAAAATTATTTAAATCATTTAAAAATTCCGATTAATAATTTAATTGAAATTTTTACGAATTTTTTTTTGTGCACATAAATATGTAAATTCACTTTCATTGATTTCAGTTCATAATATTTAAGAATAATTTTCATTTATATTTTCAATTTGTAAAGAAATGTTTAAAATTTTCACTATTTTGTGCTTTTTATTAATATGATGCATATACTGCAGAATAGCAATAAAATTACGAAAATTTTCCCACATTATTTTTTATCAAATTCTTCTTGTAATATTACTATTTTAAGACATTTATTGTTAACATTTTCTAGGATAACTATTTTTATGTGGCACTTGTAATGAAATCTAATAAATCTAAATTGAAATTTCCAAAATTATAATAATATGAACCTTCATGGTCCGTCCGTCCATACATCCGGCACAAAAAAGTAATTTATGTCAAATTTTTGTTATTCCTTTACTACATTCGCAGATATTTATAGAAAAATATTATAAATCACAAAAAAGAGTATCCAAATTTTATTTCATATTAATTTAAAATCCAAGGTAAAGGGAGCAAAAAAATATCTACTCCACTAAAAACAAATTTTTTATCGAAAATATATTAAATGTGATTTTTAAGAAATTTAAACCACAGGACAAAATCTATTCAAATTCCTTCATCTGAAACAGTATACATTTTTTTCGCAGAAAGTTTAAAATGCAAGAAAAAAAAGCATTTTAAAATGTCGTAGTTTTATTGATTCAAACATTATAAACGTAGTCAATGCTTAAGGATAAAAAAGAAAATAATAATAGTAAATATTAAATTAAACAAAATTTTCAAAAAAAATATTTATGATTAGCTGGTATTTGAGTATTTTCTACAAAATTACTATTTTGAAGTAATACAATAATTTGATATCTATTCGAATAAATATTGAATATGACAAAGGAAAAGAATAAAGAAACGATTTCGACCAATTGAAAACTTTATATTTTAAACAAATAAAGTTATCTATATAATTCCATTTAATTTTTTTTAATCATTTCATTCTTTACTTAATTCATTTTAATTGTAAACTACTAGCTAGAGCAGTCTACATTTTTGGTAAACTTTAATTTTCAATATCTACTTAGTTTTTCCCACTGTTTTTGAACCCACGGACTTTCCTCTCTATAAAAAGATGTTTATATCATAAAGAGGTATGCTGTGGTATGAGTATGGTTAAGCTTAATTTTGATAAAATTCATTTTTGAATTTTCTCTGCTGACATTTACTTCTCCTCTAAACTAAAGCAACAATTTTTCAAAACCTAAAAACTATTTACTTTTCTCTTTCAAGAAAAATTGCAAATACAAAAACTACAATAAAAAAAGTTTTATAAAAATACCACAAAGGAATGTAAATATTAGTTTATTGCAAGAGCATAATAACAGAGTTTCTTTACGAAGTGTTTATATTAGACAATTTTTATCAAGAAGAACGTAAAAATTCACGCGAATTTATAAAAACAACAATTCATATTTTTTATATGTGCTGTTTGATAACTGTTACAACCAAAAAATAACAATCAACTGTTTAAGTGAAGTTACTTGTATAGATTCGCACTAATTTTGACGTTTATCTTTATAAAAAATTTTCCAGTATAGACACTATATTAAAGATGCGTGACAAGAATTATTTTGATTTAAGACAATATTACTTTATACAGAAAAAAAGTATAAAATTTACAAGATAAGAAAACAGAAGATAAAAAACAAGACCCTAAACAAGAGAAATATTTTCAAGATAATAATAAGGGAAAAGACAAATTTGATCAAGATTTTACTGATAATGTTTAAAATTCTCAGGACTTCTATATATTTAAATAATTAACGGCAGGATCTAAGTAACTGATTTACATTATAATTTACAAATGAAGATCTATTTAAATTGTTTGCTACTATAAAAAATCCAAATATTTATTTTTAAACGAGGACTGTGTTCTCAGGGATGAACTTATAACTTCAAAGGTATTGAAGTTTGATGTAGAATTTCATTAAGAATATAATATAAAATCTTGAATTTAATATTTATTTTTTAGTTTTCGTTAAAAAAAATTTAAACTTTCTTATACACAGAAAAAAATATTTCTAAAAAATTAGTATATAATTATTAATTACAATTTTAAACTGATTTCATATATTTTTATAAATAAATAAATTATCAAAATTTAAATATTTCAACAAATTAAATTTAAATTTTACATAGAAAAATCTAAAATAAAATTTCAATTACGAATTTTATGACTTGAAATTCAACCTATTAAAAAACAGTACATTCAATTATTCAAATTCTCACTTACTTTTATTTATATTCGATTAACTTATTAATTGATACAATAAGGGAAATAATTGAAAGCCTATAAATTGTTTCAATTTTAGTATAAAATATTAGAAAATTTGAATATCAGTCATTTGAATAATTAATACAGTTAAAAACGTAATTGAAATAGTTTTTATTTTTAACAAACGTTTAATATACCATATTTTTTCAGTGTGTATTTTTTTATTCCCAGAAATTTCCAAGCATAATTCAATTTTCTTGATGACATTTAAAAAAAATGCACGTTTTCTCCTTTAAGACTTTTATGTTGATTTTGTGTTGGTATTATTATTACTATTTTTTTTATTTGCTTTTCTTTACTTTTTTATCCCCAGTCACATAAAAATCTGTGTTTATGCATTTAAATGCATCATATAGTTTAACTTAAATAGCTTTTTCATTATTATTATTATTTTTTTTTTCTTTTTTTATTGTATGTGTTTTTGAGGAAAAACGTAAAGGAAACACCACTTTGAATATAAAATAATGCATTATACAATTTTCTTATCCGTCTCTGTTCTCTCTTTGTTTACTAATACATAGTTCCTTTGTTTAAAACGAAAGCATTTTTGTAGCGCCAGCAAGTAAGTGAATGAGTACTGAAACAGAAATGCGATGGAATAATGTCAACAACTTAATTTAAAAGCCATTATAACTGTGTTTAAACAAAAATAATACAGTCACCAAAAATGCTAAGGAATAAATTATAAAAAAAACACTTTGGTTTCTTCTTAATAGCTAGAACGTTTAAGTGTTTTTGATACATATATATGTTGTTTTTTTTTTTTACAACCTTTTTGGATTTTAAAAATGTTTATAAATGGTATAACCCTTCCCTACATAGGGAAGGGTTAGAGAGGTTATATAGTTTGTAAGAACGTAGGTCAAGCATAGAAAGATTTAAATGTTTGCCTAAATTTACGAAGGCAAATTGAGGAAATGTTGAAATTTTTTTGTTTAAAAAAGCAAAGAAAGTACGTTTATAAAAATATTATTTAAATACTCACAGTTAAAAATTTCTGGTTTGAAATTATATGGGGTAATCTTTTTTTACATTTGCCTTTAAGAAATCGAATATAAATCTTAAATATTGTTTTAAATTTTGATTTTTTAAATTAACTTTTGGTTCCATTATGTTAACAATACTTCGTGGAGTAAAACACCAAAAACTCAAGACCAGAAAAACTGTTTGAAAAAACAATTTTTTTTATTATTATTTTAATTGCTGCAAACCTGGATTTTAGCACACGTGTCCAGTTTGTCTTATGTTCAATCAGTATTGAATTATATAGTGGACAAGTTGTGAAACCAAAATTTTTATTTCTTGCCGTTTTCGATGAAATGCTCAAAGCGTAATCTCAATGAAGATAAAGTATCGCATGATCAAAATTGGTTTTGAAATTACATTTACAAATCATTATGGCGCGATAAAATAGTTTATATAAAAATGTTACAACTCTATAATACCGATTTAAAATTTTGCCTAATTTAAACTGGCATTTTTTTTACATTTTAAGCAAAATTACATTTAGAGCTACCTGTTTCTACACGGTGTTGCCAGGGTTGTCCAATATGTATATATATATCGCTTAGAATCAGGAATTATAATGCAATTTTCATTATTGTACTAAATTTAATAAAAAATTTTACTATGGTAATACAATATCTTTCGGAAACTTCCTTGAGATCTTAAACAAATTTTCAAATTAATAGATATCGTTCAAGTTGAAAAGTTTTAAGAAAGTTACGCTTGAACATATCGCAAGTTTCCAAATCGATAAAAGTATTAAATGAAGACTTAACAACAGAATGAATACTTGTATTGGGTTTTTAAAAAAATACCTAGCCCAAGGTAAATAATATTCAGTTTTGTATGAGTTCGATTTAAACGAAAGTTCTACAAGTTTCACCAAAAGTTACGAAGTGAAACCTAGTAAGGAGTGAAGCTTCGAACAAAGCAAATAAAGTAGAAAGAAAAGTGAAATATCGCTTCAACATTTTCTTACAAATGACATGAATTTTGTATGGCGAGTTTTCAGTTGGAAGCAAATTTTTGACATGAAAAGCGGTCTTTTCAATGCTGAAAAAGAAGCAAGTAATTATAGTAAACACGTAGATTTGTATTTGTTTTATTTGTTTACTCTTGTGCATCCTAGTAAATCTCAAGATAGTTCATCGAAAATTTGAATATTTTTAAGTGAAAAAGAAAAGCTCATATGCAAATTAAAATTTTCCATATTCAGTAATGGAAAGCAAAACATATGCTTTTTTATTTTTTTGAAAAAAAATGTCAGAGTTGAACTTAGTAAACGCATATGAAAAAAATTTTTCAAAATCATAATATTCAGCTATGAGAATGTCTAAATTATTCTAACTTTAATGAATTTACGCAAATCTTTGTACTATTCTAAAATGTTATTGGAATACTGTTGTACTTTTGATAATAGAATTGTAATAAAAAAAGTACAACTGTACTGAATTTATCATTCCTGTTTAAAATCAAAGCGTAACTGCAAATTCAAAGAGCCATAACATTAAAATTAAAAGCTTTTAAAATTTGTAGGAATAACTTTCTATTTAATTGCACAATTGGATAAAAAAATATACTTCTTTACACACGAGGGCCCCACATATAAAAATAAATAATTTTCGTATTTTGATTTGTAAACATGGTTTTAGTATCTACAGAGTATCTTAGTTACTTATAATAAAGTTCTTAACAATTCTTGAAAATATTTTTTTTTATTAAACTAATTAGCTATAATAAAAATCATATTAGATTACTGCATATCAAGAGAATTATTTTAATGATAGTCTTCTTTGGAAACTACATCAAATGACTTAGTTTAATTAAAAATTAGGTAAACATAATATAACCAAATACTAAATACAATAATATACCAAACTACTGATAAATTTCCAGTAAATAAAAAATATTTCTTAATGTGCAGTAATATCATTCCGAATTTTCAGTCCAGTACTTCGAATAGAGAACATCAAGAATATGAGACAAAATATGTCACTTTTCATACTCACAATTGGATTTTCCCTAAAAATTTTAAGGTCTTTTCCAATATATTTTTTGAGCTTTTCCGTCAATACGCGGTATTAACGGTATTAAGGAAAGCACTATTCCAAAATGTTAACTAACTACTGTTCGACTTAAAAAGAAGAGTTACCTAATACTGAAAATATATCTTTCTTCATTAGATGCAATTTTAAGCCGTATCTCATAAAAAACGTTAACTGTTGCAAATTGGCAAATCCTCCACAAATATGTATTATGGGAAATAAATCACAAAACTTTAAGTACCAAAGTGGGCGGAAAAAATGCATGACATTTAATGTAAAGGACGTAACAGCAAATGTTACATCCGTAATATATGAACCGAATCAGCGGTTGTGTAAAAAAAAATAGAAAATGTATTATGTATTATGTATTAATTAATCTCAAAAAGTGGGCGTAAAAAGATATTATAAAACATAATTCATATAATTCATCCCGAACTTTATTTATACCAAATTTTATGTTCACTGATTCAGTGGTCGTTAATACAAAAAATGTGCAAAATTATGTTAAATAATTTGTTACAATAAGTGCGCATAAAAAGGGGACATGGCATTCATTAAATAAGGCTGTTTAGGTTTCAACGAAATTAAAATAGATAAGACACCACGAATGCTGACTGGCACAGAAAATACGTATTCCATTCTTCCGATGTCTAAATATGGTCCACAAACTCTGCTTTGGTACTGCCAAACAATGACAACAAGGCGATTTATGATTGCAAACTTGTTTAAGGGATTATGGGCTTAATAGCTTCTGCACTATATATGTGCAAAATTTCATGTAAATCCATTTAGTGGATGAGTCAGAAAAAGAGAAAAATTAAGTCAAATAATTTGTTAAAAAAATAGGTACAAAAAGGGGAGTGGTATCCAATAAATTAATTATATAATCTATAGTTCATTCAGAACTGTACGTGTTCCAAATTCTATGTAAAGTGATTCAGTGGTTGAGTCAAAAAATGAGAAAAATTAGGTAAAATATTTTGTTACAAAAATTGAGCGTAAAAAGGGGCATGACATCAAAAACTAGGCCTTAATAGTGTATGTTATTCCTGTGCTATATGTGTACCTAATTTGATGAGAATCGGTTTAGCAAATAAGTCAAAATGAAATGAAAGCGTAAAAAGGGTCGTGACGTCTGATCGTAACCAGATTTAGCCTAGAGTTCCTTTTGGGGAACGAAATATCTGTACGCCAAATTTCATTTAAATCGGTCTAGTAGTTTGGCAGTGAAAGAATAACAGACAAACAAATAAACAAACAAACGAACAGTCTCTGTTTTATATATATGATAAATACATCAATTCTGTTTTAGTGTCTTATAACACAAAAATTACATAAAAACTATTCATGACATGAGATCGCGGTGTTTTTAGTATTTCATAAATCGTCGAGACATACCCAAGGCGATAAATGAAATTGGTAAAATTGTACACCAATCTATAGCTGTTATGATCAAGTGACACTCAAAAATAGTCACATGTTTAAATTTAATGCAACTTTAAAAATCTTTGGGTTTATATTTTTGTCATTGAAAAATTTATTTTATAGTAATATATTTAATGTTTGCAACTTTTTATTATTAACATCATTTAAAGAGTTTTTTTTGTGGTTAGGTATAAAAAATACAATTTAAAAAAAATTAAATAAATCTATGCACACTTTGTGTTTTACTCAATATTCTAAAGGGAGGCTTAAGCAGGTATATGATCGCAATAATGTTTATTAATATAAAACTTATCGAAACTTTTTTAATTTGTATTTCGTATACTTTTGTATAGATTACACACGTGCATTTACTTTTAATATCGAACTTAAAATTGATAAACAATCATTTCTTGTTCTTCAGGTGAGAAAATATATATATACTTTGTTGCTTAAAATTTATTTATTTCGTTATGATCGCAATTATCTTCGGTGTCATCAAGTATATCGTATTACTTTTAATTTGTAATTTAGACTTATCGGTGAGGATTACATACGTGCTATTTTTTAAATAATGTTGAAAATATAATTCTACCAATTTTTTAAAACTTTCTATTTTAAACTTCCATTCATTCACGCGAACGAATTTGTGTTTCACTAAAGCCAGCTAATATTAATACTAAATAGCGTTGATATACCATTAAAAAATTAAAAAATGTTCTTGAACCCCAAAAGTAAACGAGTTTAAAGAAATGCCCATATGTATTAACTTAAAAATCTAATATTTGCAAAATATTTTAGTTAATAGAAATTATTCATTAAATAATGCAAATTATAAAAAATGTGCATTTAGCATTTAAAATCTAAACATTTTTGGACAAATATAATTAAGTTATCTTATGAAAATTATCTATCAACTATCGTCGTATTTAATTTTAAATGAACACATCACTATTTAACTTTTGACATAATACATATATATAAATGGAGTAGAACGAATTTAAGATCACAGTATGATAGAAATGGTTTTGTTAGAAAATTTCCATGTAGCTTTTGAGGTTCATCTTCCAAATAAATTCAAGTTCACCTTCTTTCCTTTTTCCTTTTTCTTATTTTGTCTAATGATTTTAATCAAACTAATGTTTTTCTCAAACTTTCAATAATATATACTATTTTTGTTTTCATGTTTATTTAGTTACAAGTAAGTACCTTAGTTCTCCGATCTTTTCAATTTCTCGGAACAGCGGAAAAAATCTTTAGGATTCTCGAGATTCTCAGGATCTCGAATCAAAAACTATAATTATCTTTACTTTACAACTAGGTCCCAAATAGGATATAAATCGTTGCATTATCAAAGTTAAAACAGGGTTCAAATGTACCGAGTAAAGAGTCTGATCTTAATTTATAGATTAATCAAATGAATACATGGCTACATAATATATATCGTGAAAGAGTTTTGTGGATATCAACGCTATATTAAATGATAGACATATTTCTCAGATATTAGTATCACTGAAATATTTTTTGTGCAGGTTTCGTAAATGTCCTCAATAATTAAATTTGTAAGAAATTCAATAAAGATTTCAGAGTTTGATAATTCTAAAGGTTATGGCTGATGATCTCTTTTTCTGAAAACCTTCAAACGTGAGTTTGAATGGTATTAAAATTTTCGCAGCTTCAATATGATGATTCAACAATATCTGCTAAATATATCGCACATTTCAGGTTACCTAATATTATGAAACGGAGTATCATATTTCATACTGCAGATGCAAATGTATGCCATAGGTATTCTATAAAAATCTACTAATAAAATCATCGTTAGGATATATTTCCCAGCTGGATTTTAGCTTAATTTTCTTTAAAAATTTACTAAAATATATAATTTTTTGTTAAAATTCATGCAGTTTTCTTCCATTTAAATGTTTCTAAAATTCCCGTGAATACCGGATGAAATTCCCTGGAAAAAGGGACATAAAAAATTTAAAATTTATCGGGAATCCCTGGATTCATTCCCTAGTTATAGGCTAAAATATATGAAGGTTGGGTTCATGAAGCAAAATATGAATGACTTGCTTAATAAACAAACGCATGATAGATTATGTTAAGTTATGTCAGGTAATCAATAGTCCTTAATGTTCTGGGGATAAGTATGATGTATATTGGAATTAACATATTTTGAGTTTTTAAAACAGAAAAATAAATACTTCGCTCTATTCAAACAGAAATATATGTATATTATATCTCGTGTATAGGATAAGGCTTCAAAAAATATTTTTTAACTCTTATATCGCATATGCTAGAGCAGGAAATACTCAGTATTCAACTCTATTGATTCAGTGAAGCATTATCGTAAATAGTGTTATTTTTATTAAATCGATTATGCGGTAATGAAATTAGGAAGTTTGTTTTTCAAGCTCGTTTATATCTAAGCAATAAACATTTACCCAGAAGTTTACATTCATTTGATTTTGAATGGATTATAAGGAAAATTCGTTCTTTTTCCGTAGTGACCTAATATGAAATAAATACCATACGGAAGTAAAATTCAAGTATTATGACTATAAACACTAAACACTCGATCCTACCTCTCATTTTAAAAGCAAGATTTCCATAGAGTAAAAACACCGAATGGGCTGGGATTTAAAAACCCATTTTTAAACCGCTCGACCGAGTACAGGAGAAATTATTCACTCTATTAATTCACTGCATAATCATATTATTGTGGATTGTGTTTCAATATTCTATTTTTAAAATAGTAAAATATATTCTGGTAAAATCGGTAAATTTTTTATCGATATCCATTTAATTCTACGCCGTTGAAAATTTGTTCTTTAGCCATAGTTTTCTAACGAGAAAAAATCCCTATAGAAGTCTCTGCCTATAATTAAGAGAAATTCAAGTATAATATTGATAAACACTAGTCCCTATCTTATCCCTCCCATAACTAATTTTATCACAAAAGCATGGTTTTCAGATAATACAAACACTAAGTCGCAAAACATTGTTAATCGCTTTTTAACATTTAAGCATAAAATCTCGACAAAGTATGTTTAAATCCAAATAACTTCGGCTGAATCACTAAATTATAGAAGTAGAGAATAGAAAGCAAAGGCCTTCACTTATTCTATTAGCCAGTTTAGAGGACTTCAGGTTATTTTGTCAAACGAGCTATCAACTTCTGTTAATCAAGTTTCGCCCATACTGATCATACTGCTAGAAATGCGAGAAATTGGAGACAATTGCGGTAATGGACCGGTTCCTCAGTACCGGTTGAGTACCAAATGACACCTTATTCGTCACCAAAGTTCCAGTTGACACCGCCGCACTCATTAAATGTCAGTTGAGAGTCAATTTCTAATATGCTTGCCAAGTGCACAATTAGCAACTCGCGCGCAATAACAATATGCGGCTGAGTGGTTAGTGTTGAAGATTATAAAACCTAAGATACGTCAGAAGAACGTAGGTTCGATTCGGGACATTGAAACCACATTCATAAAAAATTTTAAAATAAAAATAAATATAATACAGTAAAAATAAAAAATTTAAAAATAAAAATAAAAAATAATTTTAAAAATAAACAATTTTTATAAAATTTTATTATATTATTCGACTCTGAACATGTCCTCTTGACGTGTTCTAAGGTGCTAATTAGCCATCTCCAGAGACAACCCCATGTAAAAGTACAGGTTCCTCCCATATAAAGTTTTAGAACTGGAACCGGTCTCTAGCCCTGAGAACCTGTCACGTGACTAGTTTTAAATCAGTTCTCTTTTCTCTAGGGTATTTACAGTGATCGATTTTTTGGTATCTTCTAATTTCTCACACACATTTCACGAAACGCTACCAACTTTACAATTTTATCTCTGAGTTTTTCTAATGTTGTTTGTTGGCATAACAAATCAAATTTTGGAATAACTTAATGTTATTCCAAAATAAGAAATTCAATCACATGATCGAGATGGCTATTTGACCGATTTTACCAGAACTCAATTCCTCACTGGTCAAAAATACATTCTTTTTTCAGAAATTCCAAACTGATAATTTAAGAAATTGAAAATTGATCAAATAATCAAGTATTCATATTAAAACGTATAATATGGAGCAATTACATTCATTGACATGCACTAAAATTGATATGTTAATATATTTTTAACATTTTACTAAAATAGAGTTAGAATTATAAAAGCTGTATTTCATTACAAGAAAAATATATAACAATTTTGTATAATGTATATTTCATCCTAGGAAATGCATTTTAGAACCTTTATTTTAAATTTTATATAAGTCGTGTATTTGTCGTTATTTTATTGTTTATTAAGATAACCTAAGATAACCTAAGAAAGTGTTCTCCAATCCGTGTATTTTTCGGTAAACTCTTACAATCGTTTTCTTTCAGTTAAATTAGAATACAATTAGAAAGCAAATAAATATTATCTTCTAACCTAATTAATAAAGTAATACCAAAAACAAGCAACTAAATATTATATTCAAAAAATATATTTACTGTTAAACTAGAATACAATTAGAAAGAAAATAAATATTATCTTCTAACCTAATTAATAAAATAATACCAAAAACAAGCAACTAAGTATTATATTCAAAAAATATATTTACTGTAGAATTATAGAGGTTCAAGAAAATGTACATAAAATCGGTATCAGAAAATATTAGTGTTAATTTTAGATAAAATGTGTTAGTCATAGAATTTGTGACCAGCGTAAATTGGAAAGATTTTGGGGTTTTAAATAATCAGGAGTTTTCATGGAATATTCTCAAATTCTAGCGGAAAGTGGAATTCAACTAGAGCATTCCAGTTCCAGTTGCAATAATCAACCAAAAATTAATCAAAGTTTTGTCCAACGACACATAATTTCGATAGTAATGTTTAATATCTACCAAATGCTTTTCGTTCTGAAAAATTATAAAAAATTTTAAGGTTGTCTAACCTTTTGATATTTGCGAACCATAACAAAATAGCAAAAAATATTTTTAAATGTTCCTATGGCTTTATAAAAATTATTGATTCAAACAGACATCAAGACTGATATCCAGAAATATTATTTCTTCTCTAAAAATTAATATATGAAATCTCTAATGTGACCAATTTTAAGTCCTATATTAGGTGCAAAATTCAAACTGTTGGAAAAAATCAAATAAAATTTAACTTACTACACAGCTAATATACACAGCGTTTCCGCTCTAAACAAATTATTTTCGCTATGTTCAACCATATTTAAACCTTTGGAATTCATGTATATGTTTTATTTCCATTTATTATATTACCTACAAAAGCAAAAAACAAAGATTTTATATAAATCCCCATAAATCTATTTAGTAAAAATAATTTACCAATAAAACTGTGAATATCCCCAATTAAATAAATATGAACAAAACAAATCCTTTTATTTATAAATGAAACAAGATTGAAATTTTATGATTAAAGTTAATACATTTTATGTGGCCAATTACTTTAGTGCTACTACAACAATTTAAACTATAAATACTACGTGCCATTTACTACTTTAAATGCTACAACAGTAGCAGCAGCAACAAAAACAAATTATTACATTTATAAAACGCACACCCATTTTAAAGTGGGAAATTTTTCATTTTTTGTATGGCAGTAACCAGAAACATGTTACATTTAAATGAAAAATTGGCAACACATTTACACCCACGCACGTAATTTTAATACAAACAACACATACATTTAAATACTGTTGAAGTACAAACAAATATTTATTTATAGAATTTTTGTTTTGAATACATTTATATATGTATAAGAGTATGAGTAAATATTCATATTTGTTAATGTTTAATAAAGAAAATATTATAAATATATGTATTTATTTGCATATATATATAAAATTTGACATACATATATTACTGTAAATAGAATTGCATGTTTAAACCTTTAGCGAATAGCAAAATATTTATACACGCTGATAAAAAATGGCACTTTTTATTTTTACTCGCAAAACGATCTAATGTAGATTGTAGACCTTCTTTAGGACAACACAAAACAATTTTAAAAAATTTCGAAACACCCCACAAATTTTGATATATTGAGAAAAGCCCGTTTTTAAGGTAGTTTCTGCACTATAAATCTCGTAGCTTCATAAATTTTAAGTCAAGATTTTTAAATTGATATATAAGGCAAAATAATATAGGTTTTTAACTATATTACCATCATTTAAAATTAAATAGTGAATTATTCACCAGTTTTAAATTTATTTCCCTTTTCTTTTTCCAAATACTGATGTAAGGTTTTCCGATTTTTTTTTTTTTTCTAAAAGACTACACATATTTGTTTACAAATTTTGAAATATTATTTTGTTTGAAATAAAATAAGATATCCGTTTACAAAATCGCTTAAAAACTCAAAGAGTTATTAGGCATTTTCTAAACTTTATTAAAAAATTCTTCATATATTTTAAGACAAAATATTTTTTAAATTCTTTACATAATTTTTACTTCTTGAGGATAAAATTAAAAATGCATGGAAAGTTTTAGTAAGTTATTACAGATAAAATCAGAAATATTAAATTTGATTATGTTCACAACAAAAATACCCTTCGTTGAATAGTTCTTTATAGAAAAAATGTAATAAATCGCAGTTAAACTCGAAAAATTGTGAAAAAATTATTTTTTTTCCAGAGGTTGTTTGAAAATTTTCTTTCAATATTTTGCCAAAATAAACCAAATTATAAAGCCTGTTTCTTTTACTTTCCAAAGAAGTTTATAAAGGAAAAATATACAAAAGAATAACAGAACTAGAAATTCAATTTATACAAGAACCTACCCAAAAACAGCTTTTTCGAATAACTCGAAATTTTGAAGGTGTATTGCAAATTTCTAAAACTGATTTATTATGTCCTCCCGAAGACCCATAGCCTACATTATACCATTTCTCTAGTAATTTTTCACTGTAATAGCGTGTTAGTTTGTCAAATAAAGTTTTTGTTTCTATTTTTATTCCTTTATTCACAGAGAAAAAAATTCATATATTTGAAAAACATTTTCATGATATTTCTGTAAAAGAAAAAAAACAAACAGGACTTTTATTCCCCAAATTTTTTCATAAAAATCAAATTTTGTTCATAGATATTACTAAACTGTACTTAATAAAAATGTTACAAATTTTGCAAAAATGATGCCAAAATTTTAATTTAATTTTATTAGATTTGATAAAAATGCTAAATATAAATAGTTATGCATGAATATATTGACAATAAATCATTATAAATTGCAATTTTCCAATAAAAAGCTGTTAAAAGTAATTTTTGATATTTTCATAACTTTGCTGTCATTCTGTATCACATGTATCATTTTAATAAAAAAACGCTTCTGTTATGTTCTTCTGTTTCCAACATGTGGCTAAAAATTCTCCAAAGAAAATTTTAAACGTGCATGTACAAATTTAAAATATAAATGAAAATTTAAAGAACTTGTTTAAGTCTTCTTGACTTTTCATTCATATCAATAAATGTAAAAAAGTATTAATTTTAAGACAATATTCTTAAATATTATGAAGAAAAATCAATGAAAGTAAATTTCTATATTTATGCATAAACTCTTTTCTGTGTTGATATATTTTATTATTATTATTATTTTTTTTTTTTTTTGAATAAACTAAACTTTGTGACAAAAACAAGGAACAAATGTCTCTGTCAGATTAATAATTTTTGTGAACCGTCCAGAGCAAAAAAAGATTGTCACTTTTACCTTAAGATATTTTTGAACAATTTATATCAATGGAAAGTCAAGAGTTTGTGTATTTTGAATATATATTTTTGTTTTCAAAACTTTTGTCTTACCTTGCGAACTTGAAATTTGTGAAACAAAGTTTTTATTATTTTTTGTTTTACATATTATTCTAATAGGACTCAAGATTAAAATTCCTCTAAACTACGTCTTTGCTCGTAGGTCCAGTTTATTGACGAAATATTATTATTCAAAGTATGGTGTATGTCCTAACTTAAAATATTTTAAAATATTAAGAAAGGTGAAAAAATAGATTTTTATTAAAAATTTTGCAGTTTTGCTGTCTTGCAAAAAAATTTATTATTGGATTTTTGTTGTTTTTGAATATGTTATCCTCGAATGCCATAACTATGATATCCATATCAACTTGCATTGAAAGAATTAATTTTTCATGTTAAATTTTTACAATTTTAGAGAATCCATTTTTGTATATTTTTGTACTTATTTGAAAAATACCATTTATTCTAATTTACTAAAATTTAGTAATTTTTAAATAACATATATACTAAAGTTTTAGTTTTTATCACAATAAGAAAATAATCAAAAAACGTAATTTTTATTATGCAAAAATTCAAAATTAACGAAGCGTATATTTAGAAACAATACAATTTTGTTTGAGAAGATCGGAAAGCAACGAAAATTGGTCAGAATAAATTTTTTTTACGTTTTGATTTTTATTGTAATGTATATATCTAAATAAATGTACACATTTTTGATTAAAAATACCAAAATATTATGTTATTTTTTTCCAAATTTTCCTTTATTTAGAATCTTTATATAATCCTCTTTTGTCAATCTTTAGCAACGAAAACAGTTTTTTAAATTCTTGGTTCGGAATTTATAAAAAAGTTAAGTACGAAGTAACAGGAAATATAATTACTTCGAAAATAATTGATCATAAGTAGTAAGAATTTTTTTTATCTCTTATACCTTACGCTGAAACTTATTTGAAGAAAATAAAAATAATATTAATAATAATAATAATTTTGTTTATTTCTCTTATATGGCAACAATGTTGGTTATTTTAAATGCCTTTAATAACTATTAACTACGAAGATTTTAGCAAATATTAATTACTCTACTAATGTAGATATTTTTTTTTTTTTTGGAAATTTGTTTTTAACATTTATAGGAATAAATTTTAATAATTTTAAAAAATCTTACTTTATATTTCATGTAATCGGACAAATTTACATATATGTTCAAGTTGTCATGATTGTAGGACAGCTCCTTGAATCGTACGATTCACTCTACGAGTGTTTTTTTAAAAGTTCTTTAAAAAGATAAAATTAAAACAATTTTCCTGCCATAACGATCAAACATTAATCCACAATTAGTATATTTTGAAAACCTATATAAGATTTTTTAAATTCTATATATATATATATATATATATATATATATATATCTGTCATTTTTAAGGTATTTTTAAACTGCTCTCTATGCGATATTACTCTTTTTTTAGCTCATTACAAATACATGAAAAGTTTATGTTATTTTATAATAATGTAAATATAACAACAAATTATATAAATGATGATATTTATGTATGTTTTTTTATTTAGATTTTTTTAAATATAATAAGTGTTTTGTTTACATACACTAATACACAAATGAGAGCTTTTTTGTTGCGCTTGTATGTGTAGTTAAAAGACTAGTAATTTTAATGTTATAGTTGGGAGATTTTATTGGTTTTACTAATGGCATTTGTAAAAGAAAACCATTGAAACATATGACATTTGCGTGTACTTCCTTTGCTTTTTTTACACTTACAATTAAATATAATAAATGTAATAAAATACATTTCCATACTCTTCATCACAATGAAAAAATATAGAGAATTAAAAAAAGAAGAAAAAAAAATAAAAAAAAAAAAATAAATAAAGTGAAATAATTTCCTTTGTTCCAATTTTTCAACAGAAAAGGGAAAAATTTTGAAATAGTAATGGAAATATGAGAAATTTATATTTGAAGTTTATTATAATACTTAATGGGCTATCATCAAAAAAAAAAAAAAAAAAAAGAAAATTAAAATAAAAAATAAAAAGAAAAAAAAAAATAAAATAAATCAGGTCAATAATTAAACTGTAGACTTTCAACATGGGCAAAATGCAGACACTTACATACTTATATACATATATTTATTGATTTTAGTAATATATTTTTTTTTAAATGGCATAATACTAAAATATAATAAATCTTTTCCATCATAAACTGATTGGAAAAATATAAGCAGCTCAATTAAAATTAGTTCTCAAAACCAGATATAAAATACTAAAATTTTCAGATATTTGGAAAGTTTTCGCAATAATCGCAACGCGAAAGAACTCATATTTGATATAGTTTTTCTTTATCATGTCCTTATTTTACTCTCCGTTGTAATTTGTTTTGTTTTATATTTACTAACAGCCATTATGGTTATTTTATATAGCATTTGATTTTTTTATATTTTTAACTTCCCTTTTAAGTACAACTATTTTTAAGTGGTTTAGCTATTAAAATATTTAATTACTTTGATGTTTCTATAGACCACTTTGTCATATATAAAGTTAAATATAGAAATTTTTATTTTAAACATTTTATTTAAAATAAATTTATATTAAATTAAGTTTCATGTTAGAACACAGAGCATGATATTAAATGGATTTTAACTAAAACTTTTAAACTTTTTAATATATTAAAATATTATAGTACAAAAATTTACGTAGTTTTTTAAAAAAATATTTATTTTAGTAATTACGCTATGCAAGTCGGAAATTTTAGCATCCAACTGGTAAAATTAATTCCAGTATAATGAGTTCAATGGTGGTAGCTGTTTTTCGAATTTATCGATTGTATTCACGATATTTTAGTTAAAATTCTATTGCACACATAATATAAAATTATAAATAAATAGGATATTATTTATATAAATAAAACATTAAATCTATTGAATATATATCCCAATCAAGAACTAAATCCATTTCGACATGATCTTTAATGCATTTGGAAAATTTGCTCATTGGTGACACTAGGTACTTTACTTACGGAATTATAGTAATATTTTTTGTTAGTTTAAAGTTTTGTAATTTACGTTTAAATTTTTTTGCTAATGAGAATTCATGATTCTATACTTCAATAGAGTCCCAATTTTTTATTTGATTTAAAATGACTAAATAATTTCTTAAACTCAAACTAAATAAACTTAATTTTCCTACCTCTTCTTCTAGCCATTCAAAGTGAAATATATCAATAACGAGCATTAACTTTAAAAAAATTTTAAACACCATTAAATTCAGCGATGTCGACTTAATTTTATCCACTTAATGTGTCCCATCTTGTTAAAAAAAAATAAGTCTTATTTATTTTCGAGCACAGAGTATTTATTTGTTTATGAAAATTAAAACTAACTCTTAATGATAACCACAAATTATGTTTCTAAATAAAACGATACGTATGATTAATATTTTATATATCATACGCAATGTAAAACTAAGAGTACAAAAGGTTTTTACTAAATACGCAAAATACCCAACAATGAAAAAAAGAAATAATTTTAAAGGAATTACATTTTCTCTACTTCAAAGTGGATAAGTTAATAAGGGTGAACATTAATCTCTTCTTAGTAAAAAAATATATATTGTCTTTTTTTAATGAAAACCACATGTTTGCCACTATAAAAGTACTCTCAATTATTTAGGTAAAGGTTATAAAATATATTCCATTAATTCCCAAGAATAATTTCAAAAGCCAAATGAGGATCATTTGTTTAATTTATTTTATCTGTATTAAATTCATTGCTTTTAAATACTTTTTTGGAGGGTATACTTTCAGGTATTTTTCAAAAGATTTTATGATATTATACATTTTTCAAAATCATAATTATGTAAAAATTGAAAATTTTCTACATAGAAAATAATAATGTTGTCCATTACTTTTTACAAGACACAATATCTGTCCCGAGGGAAAAGTTGTACTCATTCTAAGCAACATAACATAACATAATTTCAATTATTATTATATATATATATATATATATATATATATATATATATATATATATATTTATATATATATTGTATATATATATATATATATATATATATATATATATATAATATATATATATATATATATATTGTAACCACTTTACTCTAATTTTTCATAGTTTTCTAAAATTTTAATAAATTTCACATCCTAAAAATAACAAAATATGAACAAAAACATTCTTCCATAACAATCATAGGTTAAAATCATTGATTCTTTAATACATCCTAATAGTAAATTCTAAATCTTTTTAATTTTTTGGAAGCTCAGTTTGCGCTGGGTATATATAGAAAATTATAATCTTCTAAGCGACAGAAAATAAATGCGTGATCGATTTAATGAGGAAGATCATTTATAAGCTACCACTTAAAGCTAATGTTCTAACATTCAGATTGATCTAGAACAAAGTTTCCCAAATGGTGTTCCGTAGTAATACTCCAGAGGGTGCACTTACATGATATATATATATAATTATATATATATATATATATATATATAATATATAATTATCACACACACAGTTGATAAACTTTTAATAAAACCTTGTTTTGCTCTCGCTGTGAGTATAATGTTAGATAAGCCTAAAAAAGAAAAAGTCATGAGATGCTTCTGTCTAACCAAAAAAAAAAAAAAAAATAGAATTGATTGTCTAAAGTGTGGTAAAATAACTGATATTTCTAATTAATATCGACTTTAATTTTATTGCAAAAATTTGAATAAAGGAAGAATTATTTTTTACTCAGTAGTAGACAAACGACTTCCGAATTTGTATCTATGATAGGATCATAAACAGGTTTTTCATATCATTTCAATATCATTGCTTAACCTATCGCCAAATACTTGATACGAATACCTTACCTCACATATTTAAAAGTATTCTTTAAACTATTATATTATTAAATTTTATAAAATTAGTACCTTAAGAAATAGAATTCTGAAAGCCCTATGTGCCGCCTTAAATTAAGAACATAAGAAACACTACTTTATATCAATGTTCGTTGGCTTTCAAAGAGAATATGCTGAAGAGATTATACGAATCAAAGGCAGAATTTATTTATACAAAATTTGCAGAAAACTGTTTATACATATTACTTTGCTTATAGCTCTAAATTTTGGAGTTCTTAAGAAATCTGAACATTAAACGAAAAAGCATACAAGTAAATATATTAAACGAATTTGATTCAATAAGTGCAAACTTTTATAATGGAAAATTCTTGTCAAACCATTTTACTTCGTAGTCCATTCAACATTGCTACTGATGACATAACCAATATTTTTTTAAGAATAAGCAACAGAACTATAAAGTCAGCCAAAGCTGACTTTGAATATTTTTGGTTCAGGTATTAGAAACTTTATAAGTTGGTTGAGAATGATGCTCTGAAGCATTTGCTACAGCTTGTATATAAATGTTTGTGCAAAAGTACTGATCATAAAATCCAAATTTAATTCATGTTTAGATGTGGGAGGTGAAGTAATTTGTGCTTTATCAGATTCTTCGAATGTTAAAAAGCTAGTAAAAATAAAGATATTTTATTACATTTAATATATATTTTTTTAATATTTCTGAGCTTTAAAATGTTCATAGTTTTTTTTATTTAATAAATAATAGTATTTTGGTAATAAAATTTTATTTAGAATAATTACCTTTTAAGCTTTCGCTATTTTTCATTTCAATATCGTGTAATGTATGAATAAAAAATTTAAATATTTTTAATAATATAGATTTTTTGGAAACAATTGAAAAAGATAATTTACTTGGCTTTGTCTCTCCGACATAAAATTATATTTCAACTTTGGTATATTTTCTGAACGCGATCAAAATTGTTTCAGCCTGATACAATATATTGTATATAATTTTCAAATATTTAAATTTTACAATACGAACAATATTTACTATAAATTGTCACTTTACAATGAGCACTGCAGAATCGTTAGCTCTACGAAATACCTCTGGAAATATATATACATATATTAGTTATGAAGAAGTAATACAGCACTTCTACTTTTATCAATTTGTTATCATAAAATAGTTTAACTAAATGGCTGCAAAATTTGGAAGTGTTACACTAAATTAGAAATGCTTTAAAGATCATATTATTTCCTATTCTTTAAAAGGTTTGTGTTTACTTATTTACTAATTGCAATATTTTCTTATTCTTAAAGTAATACTTTTACTTCTGACACATAGAAGGTACAAAATCATGTGGTCCTTTTTAAAGTGTCCTTTTTAAAATGTATAATTGCAAGTGATAAATTAAGATCAAGTGCTAGATGCTCGCTTCTTTTGACAGCGTGTTTATTGCTGCCGCTGTGTGAAATATAAATGATTTTGCAATGCAATTCTTAAAGTATTGCTCACAATACTTTAAGAATTGATAACAGAAATTTTTATATTTATTCATACTTATAAAATATCGCGAAGTTATGAATAAAAGTTGCAAAATATAATAATATCAAACGATAGTACTAAACGGAAATCTTTGTCATGGGAATTAGCTTTTACCAATATTATCGTGTTTCAAACTTCATATTTTCAGATTTTTTTTTAAAATACAAAGAACTTTATATTCATACAAGTTTTTTGGATTTCAAAAATTTTTGTATATTGATTGATTGACAAATAACTTTCTTTTCCTGCTAATTTCATTAAAAATGCTTTGATTTCTTTAACGATAATTCGAAGAATTTTTCTCAAATTTTTAATTACAAAATACAGAATTTATAAAAAATAATTTTAATATTTTTCTTTGGATTTTTGATATTTTTAGATTTAAAAATTGTTTAACCCTACTATACATATCCAAAGGAATTAACGTTAGTTAATACTAGGCGTACTCGGATTTTGTATTTTTCGTTGATTTTAGTAAAAAAAAAATATGATTTTATGTTAATTATTTTTTAAAATAATTTCACTGTTTATAAAATTTGAAACAAACTGGTAAAGATACATTGAAAAAACATTTTTCAGTATGTTCACCATATCTATTCATATATGTTAAACTTTTAATGAAGATATAAGTCGCAATTTTCAAGATAATTGGCTGAAATTTGGTTTTTGATGCAGGAGAAAACTCTGTTAAAATTTTCTCCAAAAATGGGTTTCGATTCTTATAGTTTTTTTTTTTAATTTTACATAGTTCAATACTAATAAAAATTTTATAAATATTAAAAACCAAATTTGTTTTTATAAAACACACAGTATAAAATTTTTACGAGGTTCGCTCCTTAAAAATCCATATCTCCAATATAAGTTCCACTTCCGAAAATCATTCTACAGTGCATAAATAAGTATTGGCAGACACTATGTTCTTTATACACGTAAGATTCTAAAAGCTGTAAATTACTATTTTAAACTTTACATCCAGACTTAGTCCTTATAACCCTAAAGAATGTTATAAATGATGACACTGATTTAATCCACAATTGTGCACAGTTTCATTATAAGATTTTCTCCGAAAATTGGATCCTTAAGTTATAGTAACTTTCTTGCAATTCTAAAGAATACTTTCAGTGATGTCACAGTGTCCTTTAAAATCTAGAGCCACAATATCGAAAGCTTAGGTGACCTAGCAGGTATAACGGAAATAATATCAACAGCTTAAGCTTTTGCGTAATATTTTAGAATAGGAGTGTTTTTCTATTCTTTACATGAGATACAAGAACTAAAAAGAACTCATAGAAACCACAGCCATTATTGAAGGATGTAAAAATTACTGAAATGTCTGTCATCATTGTCATAATCATAAAGACTGTCGCAAAATAGTGAGAGTTATTTGTAAGTTGTAATGTTCTGTCATTATGAAACTTGTTCTCCATTAAAATCTTTTGGAGCCAGATTTTATAAAATGTTCATTAGGTTAAACAATTAAAATAATAATTTTTAGCTTGAAGTGAACCAAAAGACAATAAAAATAATAAATAATGGAAAGAAAAGTTAAATGTAGTGCAAAATATATAGAAATTATATGGATATACCGTGGTGCGTCGGTAGGTGTCAACTTTAAAGCTTTAAATTATATCTTTTCAGTTTTTACGCTTTAGAAGCACCTCAGTCGCAAAGATTTGAAGTTTCGTGATTATATTAAAGAAAAGCGAGAATTGTAAAATCAAAAAAGGTAGCCGGGTATGTACCTTAGGGTTAAGAATAACTTTTGACATCAGATAGAAATAGTATCACGTTTTTTTTTTCTAATGAATCCCAATCTGAGTTTAAACTTTTAAAATTATCATGTTAAATTTATCATATTTCAAGCGTTTGAATTTGAGTTGTCGTTTCAAAATTGCGGAGGTTTTTCTCAAGTTTTATTATCTCAAGTGGCTCGTAAAGGAAGAGCTTGTGAGAAATCCTGTTTTAGATCTTATTAAAAATAACTGTAAAAAATTAGTTTATTTTTTATTACCAAACATTTCTCTATATCTTTCAAAGGATTAAGGAGCTAATGCTATTTTTAGCAGGAAAATTATACTCTCCCTTTCTAAACTTCCAGCATTAAATGAAATTATTTTACTTCCCAGTAGATTAAAAAAACAATCTTGTGGAAAGATACAATAGGGAGTAATGATACATTAAAGCTAAAAATAATAGTAAAACACATAGAACTAAAAGTAATACTTTTTAACAGAAATCTAATCGCATTTTTATGATAAACCATACTGATTTTAGATAGCTTTAACTTGATCAAACAAACTAAATTAACCCATTTTTTTATATTAAATTCTACTTGGGTTATAAAAATTAATAACACTCATATTAAAAGAGAACCCCAATTGCGTTTACCCTTTTAATGGCGCAGTGAAGTTAAAAAAATTGTGCTTTTCTTAATAAATCTAAGTTGCTCTATCCAACTTTTTTTACAACCTGTTTTAATTTTGATTTAATTTTCTTTATACCAACCTCGAATCATCTCTATTAAATTGTTCAAATTTCCAAAAATTTACCAAAATCATATTTACCCATAATATTTAATTTACTCTGCTACGCTATTCAAAAATTTATATTTCCTATTTGCTTCTCAATGATAAAACTTTTCTGACCACAAATACATTACACAACATTCAAAAAACAAATAAAATACAAGTGTTTACTTACAAAAATTCCAAGAAGCAAAAAAATTCTTAGCAAAATGAAACAGGAATAAAAATAAATTTTTAGTCCAAAACATTTTTACTAAAACCATAATAAAATAAACTAAATTTGTGCATTCATTTACTTACTTATTTATGTAAAAAATATTTAGTCATTGAAAATATCAAGACAAATAACTCCAGCAAAATGAATAAAAAACAGGAGAGGAAAAGCCTGCAACCTGTATTTCATTTCTGGCTAAAATTTTTGTTATAAACTATTTACACATTGCAGGCATTGGACGTAAGATTTGTATTTACTTTTTAAAATTTATCTGAGAGCAAAAGAAAAAATGGTGTACTAAGAAATTTATTTAGTTTTGTGGTCGTACAAACAAAATGTTTTCATTTTTTTTGTTAATAATTTTATTAAATGTTACAAAAAGTAAAACATGTCATTTGAAGGAATTTAAGCATTCTCGAAATGAAACATTAAAGAAATACAAAAAATATTAAGAAAAAAACAAAGGTTATTGCAAACCATAGTACACAAACCATAATACAAACCAATTGCAAAGAAACTAAAATATATTTTGAGCTGCCTAAATAAACTATTAAAAATTTATTATCTTTATATTAAATTGCTTTAAATTTTAAGTTAATTTTTAGACTAATGAATGTTACTCAATAAAATATTACTTTTCTTTTCAGTTTTTGTTATATGTATTAATATATAGCCTCTAGATCTTACGTTATAAATTTTTATATTTTCTGCTTAAACTAGAGTTAATAATTCCTAAATAGCATTACCCTTAATTGGAAAATTTAATCACATTATTGTCGGCATCCTTAACTATGAGTATGTTTTATAGTTGAATATATTATTTTCTGTTGTCTACTAATTTAACTAGTAGTAGGTTTATTGCAACATGTAATAGCAATTAATTTCCGACACATTAATTATAAAAGATTAACATGATGAGATAATATAGTTTTAGTTTAATATACATTTATATATATAAATGACAAAAGTATAGTATTCATAAAAGGATTAGATCAGGAGATAGAGAGAGAGAGAAAACAAGAAAAGGCCCAAATATAAAGGAAAATTCATTTACTTATAAAATGTTTAGGCATTAAAATTTTATAGATTATAAAGTAATAAAACATACTTTAGGGCATATTTTAGTAAATTTAATACTCGAGTGAGTTTAAGGAGTTTACACCTCGTTTAGCTAGAAGTTGAAGTAAATGAATCAAAAGGAAACTTAATAGGGGACAACAATATAATTAGTTTAAAATTTGTAAAGTAAATTTTATGTGCTATAAAGATATTATACAGTACATAGAAGGTAAAATTAGTTCTTAAGCAGGTTCTTATTCCTTTTTGCTCCATATCCTAGTAAAATTATGCAACATTGACCGAAACTAGTTCTGAAGAAAAATCTGCAAACGTCTAGTTATATCAAATCTTATTATTTAATCTTCCGTGCAAACAAGATAGCTAAAGAATTTCCCTACCACTGAACTAGAACTAGAACTGAACTAGAACTGAACTGAAGTAGAACTGAACTAGAACTGAAATAAAACTGAACTAGAACAGAACTGAACTGAACTATAACTGAAACAGAACTGAATTAGAACTGAACTGGAACTGAACTAGAATTGAAATAGTACTGAACTAGAACTAGAAATAAACTAGAACTGAACTTGAACTTAACTAGAACCAATCTGGAACTCAACTAGAACTCAATGACTTGTTATTATTAAACCTAAGTATTTAGTTTATTTTGTGTACTGAAAAAACTGTTTAATGACACATCAACGATATTTAGTACCAACGCAAATCAGTTCGCTCGAAAGATTTTTAGCGAACAACACAAATATTATGGAGGTTAAATTAAAAACTTATACAAAATACACGTATATAATTCACATCAATATGTCTGAAGTAAAAACTAAAAGTGAAAAGATATTGTTGATAATGAAGATAAACGCGATCACCGTGATTTTTTAACATTTCATTAAAAACTCTTAATCAACAATGTATGAATAAATTTGTTCTTTTTTAATTTTATAAAATTTTTTGTTATATTTTTAAATTTGGGAATCAAAAAATTGCTTAAAATGATACCAATGAACAAGAAATTATCGCTCATGTTATGGTAGTTAAAATTTAGAATTTTAAAAATATTGTAAAAATACCACTTAAAATTCGATATAAATAATAAATGCACATATGTAATATACACAGACGTATATAAAATACAAATTAAAGGAGATGTGGTAAATTTTATATTATTGAACATAATCGCGACCACAAATCTGTTTAAACCTACAAATCTATTAAAACCTCCCTTTAAAATGTAGAGAAAAAACAAAGTGTACATAGATTTTAGATACTTTGTTAAGTGTATTTAATTTGCTGATGTATTAAAAAAAAAAAAAAACTTCAAATGATGCTAATAAATAAAAAGTTACATATATTAATTACACATCCAGCAAAAACATGATAAAGGCATGTAGTTACGTAGTAATTTAATAACTACTTAGTTATGAAGCGTTATGTAATTACTTATTTATGATAACATTTTTAAAATACTAATTTTTATTGAATTTTTGATAAATTGGGAAAAATGCAAAGTTTGCATATGAATCAATTTTTAATCTAAAATAGCTTTTAAAATTCTAGATTTTTGGTTAAAAAAAATATTTATTAGTTTTTTTTAACTAACATGTAAAATCAATAAGTTATTAAATAGCTTGCACGTTACTAGTTATTGTAATGAAATCCAAATTATAAAATTCTGAAATGCCTACTTGTAATAATATTAGGTAAGCAGTTGCCTTTAATTTCATTGCCTAGTAAAAATAATGGGTTATTCAGTTAATGTGTAGGTACTGAAGAGCCATTGTATTAGGGTAACTATAAAATAAACTTTACAATAACAAAAATAAACAACCAAAAATGTTAAAAGCTGCATTAAAAACACTGCGACCTCCGGTCATAAATACTTTTTATGCAATTTTTTTTTTTAACTTTTTGAAACTTATTGAACTTATTATAAAATAATTTCACAAAAAGTGTAAAAAAATGTTAGTTAAAGTACGCAACATTTTAGATCGATTTTAAAAAGCTATAAGGTTTTTGCAATTTAATATTTTATAGCGCTACAATTATGTTAAAATCTAATTTTGAAATCTCTTTTGTTCACGCGATACTTTTGCTTTATGGAAGTTACGCTGTAAGTATGCTTCGTGAATAAGGCACCTCTTAGAGGCACTCACGATTTTTCTCCCCAAATTTATAGCTGCTAATGAGGCACCTTTTAAAGTCATTCACGATTTCTCTCAAATTTGGGCACCCCATATAGAGCTGCTATTAAGGGCATATTAACGAGATCCATCTCTAACTATTCGTAATTACAAGAACAATAAGCCTCCATTCCTTATTTTACAATACCCGAAACGGCACAAATTTTCTAATAAAAAAACTGCAAAAAGTTAAAATTTTGAAAAGTGTCCACAATATAAGTTAGCACTGGTCAACGACACATTATTTGAACACAAGTTGACATATTTCTACAACTGTTTGCAGTTTACATTAAAGAAATTTTACACATATGCTAAAATCCGGAATTACAGGAATCAAAAGAAAGAAATAAACTGTTTATTTTAAAAACTTTTTTTTATTTTTTTAACTCTGTGTGCTTGCTTGCAGAATATAGAATACTCTCATGTCTTGAATTTTTTGTTGTTTAACTCCACGAGGTGTTGTTGATATAATAAATACAAAAAAAAAAAAAAAAAAAAAAATGTGGTTTAAGGTCAATTTTTTAATAGCAAATATAAAAAGAGAATTCCCCATATAACATTTTCGAGTACTCCTTAAGTAATTTTCGAGAATTTTCCTCCCTTTAAAAATTATGCATTCTAACTATTTTTATTTACATTCATAGCAATTAATTTTAACAACGCAAACTTTTTTACCACTTTCTCGCAGAAACTAATAATAGTAGTATTTTCAGAAATTGTTATTATTTTTACAAAAGCTATAATTTGTTGCAGCTGTAATATAATAGAAATTTCAATTTCTTTTCCAAAAATAAAACAACTAACAAAATTTATTATACAACAGATAAAGAAATAAAAAAAAAAAATAATAAAAATTTTTCTTTCAAATAAAAACAATTTTGAGCTAGCTGTAACTAGAATATAAGGAAAATTTATTTTTGTTCTAATTTTCTTAAGAAAAAAAAAAGAGAACTAAAGCAATAGTTAAGATGTAGAAAGTTATACAAGGTTTTATTGAAACTTTTTCATGCTTTAAAAGAAAAATTTTTATAACAATATTTTTTATATATAGTTTTAACGAGAAAAAGAAACTTTTTGGGCGTCACATTTTATTTAAATACATATTTTCTTATTGCTGTAAATAGTTAGATTCTTCAGCCTAGGAAAAAAAGCATAATTTTTCCAAAGAGCTACTATATTTAGAGGGTAATATTTTAGTTTTTTTAAAGTTTGTATTTTTGCATTTTATTTTTTCTTGAAAATAAAACTGCATTTTGTTTATTTTAATGTCATTGCACAAGAAAAATTTATATACATAATTTTGAATAATATATTATGTATATTTCTTATGGAGCAAAAGTTTACCTTCTCTTTTTTTTATTGTTTATAAGCAACTTTTAATGTTTTTTTAAGAAAGGAAGCAAAGAAATTGTTTTCTTTAAAAAAAGCTGAGTTTTTTTATTTAACGGAAATAATAAGAATGTTAATGAAATAATATTTCATGTATTTAAAGTTTTAGTTTTGAAAGAAAGAGGATTATGAACAAAAATGTACAAGAAATTTTGTGGGAAAATAAGAATAAGTTGCTGAAATTATGAGACAGAAGCTATATAATATCCTAGCCTCTAAAAATCAACCAATGTTATTAAATTTCCATTCAGTTAAAAAGTTTTTTTTATAACTAATAACCTTTCTTCACTTTAAAATAATTATAAAATGCTAAAATTAACCCAAAGCGCTTCACACATTTTCTTAAAATAAATTTTCCTAATTTTTTATTTTGAAATTTTAAAATTTTCCTAAATTATATTTTATATAAACTGTTTTTCTTTTTCCTAAATCTTCACTTAAGTGCATAAAAATAATGGAACATCGAACAAGAAAATATATAGTCACTAAAAGAATACCCCTCTCTATATAATAATGGCAATAGAACAGGAAATTTACAGGAAGTATGCCAGTTTGCTTGAATACTTATTGTCTTGCTTTTTTTTCTTACTTTATATTGTCTTGCATCTATTCCTGGTTATTATTTGCCAAACTACAAAATGCACTTTTACTTCATCTAAGAAACAATACAGCATCGTCGTCTCTAACTACTTCAATAGTTTCACTTTTTTTATACATATTTCTACTTCGTACTTCATTCACTCCTTTTTGAAAGAAAAGAACATTTTAGCTATACAAAGAAGAAAACTGCATTATAAAACAAAAGACCATGAAGAAGAAAAAGAAGTGTATTTTTTTGTCTCCAAAATAGAACTTAATAATACAATGATGAATTGAGGTGCTATTGTTTAGCGTTAAAATTAAAGAGGAAGAGTGAAGTATTTGTAAAGAAGACTGCACATTTGAATTACTTGCTGGGAATGTAATAAGTTTTCAATGAAACAAAACAATGTCTTTAATTATTTTTAGAAAATTTTGTAGAAACTGTCCTTTCCAATTTTTTATTTTATTTTTTTATTTTTATTTGTCGTTACTTTTATAGGAAATTTTCGATAAATTTTCTGCATATTTGAATTAGTAATAAATTTTCTATCCAAAAATAATTTTCGATACATTTTTCCTTTTAGAGTTCTTTAAATTTTTTCTTTTAGAAAATTTCGGATAACTTTTTTCCTTTAAACTATTTTCGACAAATTTTCTCTTTTAGAAAACTTTCGTTTAATTTTCTATTTCAAGAATTAATTTTCGTTTTTAGAAATTTTCGATAATTTTTTTCTTTTGGAAAAATTTCCTTAAATTTTCAGTTTGATAAATATTTATGTTTTATAAAAAAAAGTTCAATATATTTTCCAACAATCAAGATTTTCCAAATTTAATAAAAATAATAGAAAAATTTTATTAAAAAACGAGTTATAACACTTTCATTTATTAAACATTTTCGATAAGTTTCTTTTTTATAAAAAAAAATTAATTCGATAATATTTTGCATGTTATAGAACTCAAAACCTATGTTACCTTTATAAGCATATTTTTAAACATTTTGGGATTCACACTATTATTCTATACTTTTTACTTTAGACGCGTATTTATCTTATTTTTTTTATTAGTATATATTCATAAAAGGCTTTGTTAATTTATATATATATTTTTTATTTCTCGCTCTTTAGCAAATTCATTTAGTAAATATTTTATATATACTCGTATGTACACTTTAATTTAAGTTTTTCTATCCTTACAGGTTCTTTAAAAATGTATGCTTAAAAAAATATTTATAAAATTATTTATAAAAATTGCCAAATCTATTTTATCTTGTAATCCTCTAAGTTGTAAAAAATGTCCATTATATTACACTTAATTTATAGCCTTTTATAAAATATTTAAACTATATTTATAGACTTACATAAAATTGTCCAAAAAATAACTCTAACAAGCCTTTATAATGACAAAAACAAAAAACTCTTTTACAAACAATAAGCCAATATTTATAAAGTTTATTATTGAACAAAATCCATTTATAAAACATAGTGAATTCACTTAAATTGAAAAGCCATAAAATCATACAAAATTCTGCTGCTGCCTGCCTGCAGCCGAAAAAAATCACATTAATTTTTATTTTCAATAATCTAAGTTTAAAACAGCAGTTTTCAACTGTAAATCCTTTAAAATAAATAAAAAGTTTTTTCTTTTTATTTCACTAAAACATCAGTAGCAATAATAACAAATATATAAAATAAACAAATACAAACATATGTATAAAACACACGTAGGAACAGCTTTGAAAGGATTTGTAAAATGAATATGTGGCAAAAAGAGAAACAGAGAGACTAAGAAGGGTGCTAGAGTCTAGTAGCCTAACAGGCTTTAAATGAAAACGAATGTAAATATATAATGAAATTTACTACATACACATAAAATATATTGTTGTCTATGTGAGAATGTTTATTTGTAAAAAAAAAAAAAAAATATTTAGAACAATAACTTTTACATAGCTTAAGGGTTCAAATTAAGGTACTAAGAACATTCCTACATATAAAAATGCACTCAATCTCCAATACTTTTGTAAACAGAATTATAAGGATATTGTAAAAAGTATTGTATCTTAAAAATAAAAAAAAAAAAAAAATATTATTCATGTATAATGTTTACCTTATGAATTTGAACTAGTGATTTCACCAAACACTCAAGGAGACACCAGATAGAAAACAATCAATCAAGCAGAGAGGGTTTGCTCTTTTTTAAAGTTTGTAGAGTAAGAGAGCATTTAAGTAATTTTTAAAGTGTCCTTGTTTTCAAATTACTTTTCAGTCTGACTTCCTTTGTTATATTTGTTTATGAGAAATCTAAGTGTTTTCACTTGTGTATGTATATCTAGTGCATACATATATGTGTTTCTATTAATGTTATAATTTTTGATAACATTGTGTTACACCAAACTACAATACTAAGCAAAATATTCTAAAACAAATAAAAAACCAAGAGCTTTTGAAACCCACATTTTTTATATTTCGCCTGGCAGAAGTGGTTACAAATGCCACCAACAAAAGCTGCTAAAATGAAAAAAAGAACAGAATGCTAAACTACATTGCATTTTATTGTGTCAGTTACTTACGATAGAAAATAAATTGCACAATTTTATTTGCATTTGCTTATATGGTTAGTAGTACAACAAACAATACAGTTGCAATAGAAAAATTGAAATATATGTAA
The DNA here is from genome assembly GCA_932274085.1 of Protocalliphora azurea. Classification (NCBI taxonomy): domain Eukaryota; kingdom Metazoa; phylum Arthropoda; class Insecta; order Diptera; family Calliphoridae; genus Protocalliphora; species Protocalliphora azurea. The sequence continues at coordinate 79,872,136 of OW026523.1, read as the reverse complement.
ATATGTTGTATTAATATTTATAGTTACGAAAAAACTACACCATTTGCTAAGGAATATAGTAATTGAGAGATTGAAGCTCACTGAAAAGAAGCTTTTTCAAAAAAAAAAGAAGAAATCCTATATCGAAAGATTTTTCCGGAAGTTTTTTTATTGAAAAATTGTATTGTCCTTTTAAAAAAATCAATTCATTAAATATTTCTTTAAAATAGTTTAGCAATGGTGTTAAATAAATCACTTTTTTCCTTGCTTCTTTCTTCAAATACACACAAACCATATGTGTTATATGCAATGTTACCAGTTTAGCCTTTTTAAAGCTAAATCTAGCTTTTTATTTTAATTTTATCCTCAAAATTTTTATTTTAGCTTCTAGCTTTTTTATAGCCTTTTTTGATTCTTAAAATTGCTTTAAAAAGGTTAAAATGTATCTCAGCAACTAAGAAAATAATTTCTGATTTGCTATTGCTAAATTTATTTTATAAAACCATCTATTTATTCGCACAAAATATCTAGATTATTTATATTAAAAAAAATTCACCTGCAGCACTTCATTCTCCAAATCAAAAATACCAACTAATTTTATGGAACTACTAAATCAACTTTTTTAATATAATTCAGTACCAATAGAATAGAATATTAATTTGAAAATATTCTTATAAAAGTGAAAAAAAAAAAAACACCCAAGAATTTTTAAATTCTTAATCAAAAAGAAATTATAGCTCGAAAATAACAAAACATCACTTCAAATCATTTCTCATATGAACTATAATCCAAATTTGTACTGGCATTTTTCGGGCTATTTATATTAGTTCCTTTTGCTAGTAACCGTCCTGTGTTTCATTTTAAAATTTATTACAACATCTTTAATAGTTATCAAAAACTGATGAAAACGGGAAAAATAAGCTTTTAAATTAAAAACAAAATTTAGTTTTTTCTGGTCTTATTTTTCGGGTCATATAGCTTTTCTGACCTTTTTGAAATTTCAATTTATGCTCTCTTTTCTCATCTTCTGGCAACATTGGTTATTTGTAGCTGCTTGCTGGGTTTCATTCGTTTGATTTACATGCAGTTGGATTTGTTTTGTGTGTTTGGTAGAATAGACAAACAAAAGAAAAAAAAAGTACAAATGAAATGTTTGATAGAGCCTGGCACCAAAAACCATTATATTGTATATATAAACACTTACTAACTCATATGTAAATAATACTACACATGAATAAAAATATATGTGCAAACACATACACTCACATGATTACGCTATCAGGCTATAAATGTTTGCATGTGTTATTTTTTCAAAAGGAGGGGAAAAAAGAAGACTTTATTTCTTTCTCAGGGTACCGCAGAAAATCATTTATTTTATATATAATTCAGAAAATGCTTATTTTTAGTACTGTTTATAAGAAATTACACTGCTAGTTTCTTTCTCATATGAAATGTATTATTCTTTACCCATTTCCCCGATTTCATTGAGATAACTTTATCAAATCTGGCATAAAGTTTTTTTGTTGTTGTGATAACAAATCCAGAAGACATGGACGTCAATATATTTTTGGTTCCGAAATACAGGGCTTGTAAAATATCAGAAATCGTATTATATTTGGACTTGGAACATTTTTCTGCATAAGATTTTAAAAATTGTTTATCTCACTTTTAAAGTTATTTTACAATTCTTTTTAGTACCAAAGAATATTTCTTTAGTACTTTGTTTTTATTGTTTTGCTATACATTGTTCTTAGTGTAAAATTCCTTCATTAAACAAACATTTTTTATTAATATTACAAATACATTTTAATATAAAAAATTAGATACCAAACATTTTTGTAGTGCTAAAAATAATTTTAGTACGAAATCTAATTTTTACTACTCATGTATATAATTAATTAAAATAATTGTTAGTACTAAAGATTGTTTTTAGCACTACAATAATTTGTAGTAGCAAAAATTACTGTTATTATTATTACTATTACTATTATTTTGTTATTTTTTAGTAACACATTTATACAAATTGTTTTTCGTAGTAAGTTTGTTCATAACAAAAGCTAGTGCTAGTACTAAAAACAATGTTTAAAACTGAAAAAAAAAACTTCGTTCCAAAGGTAATATTTTCTTGAAAAAATAGTTTAGTTCCTACACAAAATAATTCTAGTATCAAAATTAATTTTTTAGTACTTAAGTTTTAACAAAAATTAAATTCTTGTATCATAGGAAATAATTTATGGTACAGAAAATTATTTTTTGTACAAAAATTTATCAGTATAGGAAATGGCTTTTCTTAATTTAAATACTAATATTATTTCATGTACTAAAAGTATTTTTAATACTAATACTAAAAAAATCTTTATATATATTTATATATATTTTGTACTAAAATAGTTTTGAGTAACATTTATATAACATGTACTTCTTTCCAGTGAATTTAGTACTACAAAATTTCAGTACAAAGCATGTTTCTAGTACTTAAAAGCATGTTCCTAATACTTATATATATAATAAAAATTAACTTTTAGCATAAAGATATTCTTATTTAAAGCATAAAAATTCATTTAAAAACATTCTATTAAAAACACAATTTTTATTTAGAAAATAGTTCAGTTTAATGTATACAAAATATGTTTTTAAAAGCAATTTTTAATAAAAATATATATTTTTTTCAAAAAGCTATTTTTAATATAAAATAAGTTTCAGTGAAAAATAAATTTTTAGTATAAAAATTAATTTTCATTATAAAAAAATTTTTTGTATAAAAATAAATTTTTACTATAAAAGTAAATTTTTAGTATAAAAATAAATTTTTATTATAAGATAAATGTAAAGGAATCTTTTTTGTATAAAAATCAATTAATATTACAAACATCTATTTTAGTACAAAAATAACCCAGTTTTAGGTATAAAAATAAATTTTTAGTATAAAAATATATTTCTGGTATAAAAATCTATTTTAGTATAAAAATCTACTTTTAGTATAAAAATATTTTTTAGTATAAAAATTTATTTTTAGTATTTATAGTATTTTTTTTTTTTTTTTTTTTTTTGTACAAAAATTATTTTTAAGATATAAATCAATTTTTATTTTAAAAAATCTACTTTTAATATATAAAATAATTTCTGATTAAAAATACATGCATTCTTTTGACAAAACTACTTAATTCGAATTTTTAATTCCGAAGAACTAAAAAACTGTTTTAAAAATCAACAAATAGTATAGGAAATTATATTTTTGGTAAGCTATATATTCAAGAAAGTTCCTAATTAGTGTAAAGTATGAATCTTTAAAATATATGTTTTGTCAAAATCCACAGATATAAATTCTAGTTATTTGTTTCAAAATAATCATTTAAAATATTTTAAAGTTTCAAATTCTCTTCCATTTTCCCTATCTCTTATATGTCTGTGAGTTTATGAACAAAATGCCTTTAAAATATAGGTTGTATTAGAGATATTTTGTAGGCAAATTTAGTTTATAACAATATAAAAAAAGGAAAACTTGCCATAAAATATATAGTTATATTGTGCATAAAAGCCACTTGAATCGTTTTTAATCTAGTTTGCAATTATTTAAAAATATTTTTAGTTTTAGAAAAATAACCATTTTTTCTAGATAGTTTTTATTTTGCGCTTTAGCGACAATTGTTTTAAAATTTGTTTTTTAATTTGTGGAGGTTGTGTTTTATGTTGCAGGATACTATTTGCATTTTTTATTTTATGAAAAAAAAGTGGCTAAAAAATCAAGTTAAGCACGTTTCTAATAGAGAAATGCAATGTGAATTTAGATATTTCAACAATAAAATTATATTTTTTCAGACATGAATATATTTGTATACCTACATGTGTATGTGTGTGTATTCTATTAGTAATTTTATATGTTAAATTGTTGGGCGTGTATTTTTTTTTTTTCTTTTTTTTTTTGTATTGTGTTATTTGCTGTTTTAGGGTTATAATGTATATTTGGAGTTTATTTCAGTTGGTGTTTTAGGAAACGGAAATGTTTTTAAATAAGCTTTTAAAAACACTTATGCTCAATGATGTGGCAATTAAATTTGACTATTGTTGAGTTTTTACTATTTTTTAGCAATAAAAACGTGGTAATAACAATTTGCGATTTTTTTATAACTTTAAAATGCTAATGGAATTTTCGTATCTAAATGATTTAATTTTATATTTTTATCTTTTATAAAGAGGTAGAAAATTACATATTGTTCGTTAGTTCCTCAAGGGAATATTTTTAAAATAATTGCTTCTGTTTTATTGTACTTTTAAATTGATACCTCTGTTCCATTTAAGAATTTGCTATATCAAAGCCTTCTAATATGTCGAAAAAAAAAAAAGAAAAATTAAAAAAATTATATCTTTCAACATTTCATAAATTTATGTTTTCCAAATTTAATGTTCTTATGTATTTTGGTTTATAATTTTTCGATTTTTAAAATATTATATAGTTTAAGTGTGTGAACAGTTGTATTTTTTTTTTTCAAATTTATTTTGATATTAATTATGTCATTTAATTATTATTATTTTTTTATATAATTTAGGTCATAAATTTTAGCATATTTATGTGCTAGATAAGAGATTTTTCACATACAATACAAAATACGGGTAACAATCATTGACCAAGTAAAAACGTAAAATGAAGATAATAATTAATTAAAACAAATATATAGATAAAATTGGTATTTTGAATTTAAACCGCAATAAATAAAAAAGCTGAAAATTTATATAATTTAAAGCAAAATATAAATTTGTTTAATATGAAATTAGAAAATTGAGGTTAATTATCTGAATCCATGGAGATTAATTTTAAATGCAATTAATAATGCCAGAAAGAATTTAATGGTAAGAGATATATACTTCTTTTTTTTTTTTTTTTTTTTTTGTTTTGCATTAAGTAATATTATAATTAGTAAGCATAATTTTTCCCTTAATTTTTATAATAAATCCGCCCTTAGTAAACTAAATTGGGGTCAGTTGGAATTTTGCTCTTCCGTACTCTCATTTACATAAACTTTTTTTATAAAAGTTTTCTTACAGAATAAGCTTTTATAAACATTATGTTAGAGGAAATATTTATTTAAAAGTTTTTATGAAAAGATTTTTAACATATATGTATACTAGCTTTTTTACCTACGGATTTAATAAAAGTACCTAAAAGACCAATTTTGAAGTTGTTAATCATAATAATCCATATTGTATTTTAACAAAAAATTGTTCAGAGGATAGATATCAATGAAAACCTTATTTTTAATGTGTATAAAGATAAAGTTTAATTTGGAGATAATAATGTAAACTTCTGATCAAGATTTTTCTTTCTGATGCATTATTAGAAACATTTCATCAGAACCATATAATGACTTATCTTTCGTTATAAGGGTTCACTTCTATTATGTTTGTAAGAAATATGTTAAAAGTGAATTAAAACTTAATATTAATAGATAAAAATATTCTTTAAAATTTCACTAGGGGTCCCTGAAGTTTAAAATTTTATCCATTGTACCTTTATTCCAAAAAAATAAATCATAAAACTTTTCAAGTATTTTGTTAACAATTTTCTGAATTTTTTTTAATTGTGTTAATTTCAGAGCATAGTTTAAGGAATTTGCATAAAAAATGTGAGAAAATTGGAATCATAAATGAAATAAATTTCGTGCCGACTATTTGATCATTACATGCCGAATATTTAAAAATATGCCGGCTATAAGCAAATTCGTTGTATTTTATAAAATGTATTAGTTAGCTAAATTTAGCAGATATGTCTTTGCAAAAATTTAATTAAATCTGAAAGAAGAGCATAATAATGCTTGAAAATAAGATAAAGCGTTAAACTGCCTACTACTGGTACACTTACCCTATAACTTTTTTTTCAATTTCTCATAATGGCTGTTTTACAAAACAGTTTTTTTTTTAACTTGTTTTAAAAACATTTTATAATAAGATTTTTCACAATCAATTTTTATTGGGAAAATTCAAAAATGTATTAAGAAACTAAAAGAATATAAAAGGCATTTTAAAAAATTTTTAAAAGACCTTTGCAAAGATTTTTATATAAGGCATTTTATTAAAGGTTTCTTTGTAAAATAAATTTTTATCGAAAAAGTTTTCAGAGAAATATTTCGATGAAGAATTTTTTAAAAAGCTTTATTACAAAATGTTTTACATTTACAAATAATAAAAAATTACAAAAAGCTTTTCCTGAAAAAGCAAAAAAAAAATCTGAAAAGTTAAGAGAAATTTGATTTTTTATAAGAGTTTTTACAAAAAGGTATGTACAATAATATTTTCATAAAAAAATTCATATAAGCCCTTTTTACAGTCTGTTAAAAATCTATTATAAAAGTTTTTTTGCAATTAAAACTCAAAACCACTTTTTTATGAACAGCTTTCTGATATTTTTTTTTTTTACAGAAAGCTCATAGACAAAAAAAGTATAAAAATTTTTTATAAAAGCTTTTTACAAAAAAATATTTATAAAAAGTTTTCGTAAAAGAATTTTTTTAATAAAGAAAAGCTTAATGAAAATGTTTTACTACAAAATGTTTAGTTTCTTTAATTTCTGCAAAAGGACTTTATTCCAAAATAAAAAGCTTAAAAGCTTTTTTCACAAAATATTATAAATGCCTTAGAATTTTTTTACGAAAAGTTATTTCTAAAATTTTATGAAAACCTTTTTTTTTTTTTTGCAAAAAGCCTAACATTTTCTTTTAGAAAGTAGTAGAAATGTTGTTGCTAAACTTTTATACCTTTTTTTGTTATTAGGTTGTTATCTTGTATTTTGTAGAGGATTTTTATATATAAGTTTTTATGTTAAAATGACAATCATTCATATTTTAATTCTCCATACAAAAGTGATTCTCTTAATTGCAGAGCTATAACTTTTTTCGAAATTGAAAGTTTATATTCATCAAATTTACCAATTTAGAAATTCTAAATGTTGGTAATATTATTATTTTGAAGGCTTATATTTGTTAGTTAATGTACCCATAATAAGCATTAATAATAAATTATTATAATAACAACATTTTATATTTATACGAAAATAATATGTATATATATATATATATATATTTTTTTTTTTTTTTTTTTTTTGAAGGCTTATATATATAATATAAGCCTTCAAAATAATAATATTACCAACTAAATTGGTAAATTTGATGAATATAAACTTTCGATATATATATATATATATATATATATATATATATATATATATATATATATTTATATATATATATATATATTGGTCATTTCAGCATATTATGACACAAATATAAATACAGAAATTTAATTACACCCCTTTTATGTAAATAACTATTTATACGCATACACTATACATTATATTTTTAGCAAAAAAGAAAATAATAATAAATAAAATATCAACTAAAATGTTAGCGTATGTATGCGTGTGAAACTGACAACACATGTAGTTGTGCAAAAGTCATAAATTTATGTCATTTAAATACATTATAAACAACACTATAAAATATGAACAATCATGTATGTTAAATGAAAAACCTCAAATCAATTAAAAATTTAAAATTATGAATCATTTTTGTGTTTAAATACATTTTACAAATTTGTGGTGGCAATACCAACAACATCATTGTTTTTTCTTCACTATTTGCCTGATAATGGATGGATGGCTTTTGTATTAAATTTTTTTCTAGTATATTTATTTATTTATTTATTTTTTTACATTTTGTAAATTATAAATAGAGTTCATTAGTGTTAAAGAGAAAATAGTTGATATTAATTTTATTGAACAGAAATTATAGAAAATAATTTCAAAAATTAATTTTTAAAGTGCGAAATTAATAGAAATATTTTTTTTTTTTCATTTAAATAATTAAATATTTAATGAACGGGTATCTTTTGGATTGAATAATGGGGCCATAGATTTTAAGACAAAAAGGAAAAATCGATATTACAAAAAAAAAAAAAAAAAAAAATAGAAAATGTTCTTAGCAATGTAAAGCAATTTTTTCGCATAAGTTTTTTGATGGTTTATTTTTAAATTAAAGAATTTAGCATTGACCAAAGATTTTTCAAAATTATTTTACTATCAATTTTTTTTTTTTTTGCCAAAATGACTAAAAATATTTAATTAATTTTTTTAAATATTTTTTATATAAACTTTACTAAAATGGTTTTTACAAAGTTTCCCAAAGAGAAACTTTTTAAGAAAGATTTTACGAAACTCCATTTTTCAAAAAATATTTATTTATATAAAGGTATTTTTTAAACTTTTTATATATAGCTATAAAAAAATAAAATATATTAAAAAAATAAAAATGTTTTAAAGACTTCTTTTGCTTATTGAAAAACTTTCTTAAAAACATTTTATCTTACGGAAAATATTTTAATCCGCTGAAACTTATTAATTAAAATTATTGAGAACATTTTGATTTTAAATTATTTTTATCTTTTATTACTTTAGTAAATTTTGTAAAAACGTCACACTTTCTTATAAGATAAAAATTATCTAAAAATATTTTTTAAATATTCTACAACAAAAATTAAAACCAAAAAAATATTTAACAGGGAAAATAATTCGTATTTTATATATGAAATAATTTTTGGATATATTTATTTTTTTCTTTTTTTTTGCGGTGGGAAGAGAGAGAACATGTAAACAAATGATTAGACGCAGACAAATGGGAAGAGTTTTTTGGGATATTTTTTGGGGGAGGTTTTAGGGATAAAACATATAAGGATTTGATTTTTTTTTTTTTTTTTGTATTATATTTTTATGTTATTTTTTTGTTCTGCTTTGCTTTTGCAAAAAAATTTTATACGTTAATCTGTATTGTTTCTTTTTTTTCGCTTAAATACTTATAAAAAAAAACCTTAAATTTAAAATGTAAACAAAAAAATTTAATAACTAAATAAACATTTAGATAAAAACTAAAAATTAATCTGTTTGTTTTATATTTTTTAATATATATAAACAAATCATATTTATAAAAAGCAAAATGAAATAATATCAAAATCAACTAAATAAATAATAAATAAATCATAATTATTAAAGTGATTATTTATTAATATATTTCCTTTATATATTTTATATATATATGTGAACTTTTTTGTTGTTGTAATAATGTTATTAAAAATAAAAAAAATAAATAGCTTTATAAAAATTAAATTGTAAAATATTTTAAATAAGTGTTTTTTGTTTTGTTATTTGTTTTCAGTATTTTTGTATTAGTATTTGTTTATTTCTTTCGTTTTGTTGAAAATAATTAAATTTTAATGAAATTTTATAGAAAAAAATTCAAATAAAAATTAAATAAAATAAATAATATTAAACTAAATACACATAGACACGTACACATAAAACACATACTTTATAATTATAAACTATTGGCATTTATTTGGTTTTCGATTTTTTTTTTTTTTATTAATTAATGGAAATTAATGTTGAGGATATTTTTTGTGATTAACAAAAGTTGTAGTATGAAGGAAAAGAATGTATTATACAAGAATTTGAAAAAAAAAGTTAGTTTAGGAGGACTTTTTTAAAGTTAATGAATAAAAATGATAAAGAAAACTATATATGAACAAGTTTCAATTTTAAGTTGTAAGGAGATGCAAGGTGAGATGCAAATGTGGTGAGTTTTGTAGAGAAACATAGAATTTTATTAAAACATTTGAAATATGGTGTTGAAGAATAAAGTTACTTTTTATTGACTTCGAAATAAATTGGTTCACCTTTGCTAATTATAAATAATATTAGAACCAAATTACTGTAAGTTTTTAAATATTATAAAAAGTTGTTTACTTAAATTTTCTCTTGATAAATTTTTTTCAATTAAAAACAAATTTCAAAAATAAATAAAATATGAAGAAAAGATTTTTTTCGAAAGTGCTTTTGCAGAATTAATTTTCTTAACGACTTTTTTGAAAGAACTGTCTTATTGAAAAAACTTTTTCCATTATAATAAAGGACGTTCTTCAAGAAAAACTTTATAAGGAACTTCTTCATCTTTATTCATGAAAAGTTTTATAACAAGCTTTTTTCATGAAAAGTTTGATAATTTTTTTTACGAAAACCATGGTATTTAACTTAATTTTTCACGAAAATTTTTTAAAAGCTGTTTTCGCATTCAGCTTTTTCTGAAAAACTCACAAAGAGCACTTAATTTTTTTTTTTACAAAATATACTTTTAATTTTTTTTAATTTTTTTTTTTTTTTGCAAAAAAATGGTTTTTCATATATTCTTCAAAATTTTTTTCATAAAAAAAATGTATGAAAACCGAAAAAAAAAGCTTTTTATAACATTTGGTACTTTCTGTTTTAGCTGTTTCTTAAAATCGTTATTTTAATCGTAGAAAACCTGTTTCAGTTAAAAGCTTCTTCTAAAAACGCTACCTTCATAAAAAAATATATAAAAAAGCTGCTTCCATAATAAAATGTGCCGAAAATATTGCAAAACTTAAAAAAATAAAAATATAACCTCATTTTAAAAATTTTGTCATGGTGAGTTTTTTCTTATTTTTGCTTACAAATAGCTTCTAAAGAAGTTTTTTTACAAAAGATCTTCTTAATTTCTTTGAATTTTAGTTTATGGCATTAATTAAAAATTAAGAAATTTTCATCTCAACTTTTGTAAACAATATTAAAATATAACTTCTAAGTTTTCACCGTTAATTCTATGTTTCTCCTTAATGCAGTTTTAAAGTAATATTTTTAATGAATTTTGTAGAAATGTTTTAAGTTTAAATGAAAACAATGTTTTAATTTTTAGGATTTTTCTTCTAAATAGTTTTCTATCTTTCGATTTCCTTCTAACTTACCAAGGTGTAAATGAGCTCCAGAAGAGACTACATTTTTGGAAAATTAAATTTTGGTTGTTATGGATTTTAAGTTGATTTAATGCATTTAAATGCACATTGGGTGATAATACAATGGGAATTTTTTATTATTTTATATTTGTTAGTTTTTCAAGTTGTAGTTTTTGTTTAGACGTCACAGCATTACAAATGAAGGACAATACACATGTTAAGACAGGACAAGTACATTTAAAATAATTTTTCAAATAAAATAAACAAGAAGATAGAAACAAATACAAAAACAATGTTTAATTTTTTTTAGTCAGCAACATAATGACATTTAATAGAAAAGTTGAAAAAAAAAATAATATTTTTCATTAAGAAAAAATGAAAAAATAATAATAAAATTTAAAAATAAAAAACAATTAACATTTGACACAATTTCTTCTATATAATATAAACATACACGCACATTCATACTTAATGTCCAGGGGAATTATATTTTCTTTCCGTTTTATTTCTTTTGATATTATTCTTTCAATATTTTTTTAGTATAAACCTATTTCTTTTTTTTTTTTTTTTAGCTTGTGTTAGTATTATTTACCTTAAATTTATTATAATATATATTTTTTAATATTATTTTATATATAGAAAAAATTATAATAAAAATCAACGAAAAAATTTTAGACACACACATGGAATCAAATAATTATAATCTTAAATAATATTTAAATAAACAAATGATTTCATAAAACATAAATATTATAATTATAAAAATATAGACATTTAGTAATTTATTTATTATTTTTTTTTAGTACTCCAGAAAAAGGTAATTAAAATTATTTGTAAAAAATATTAAATAAACAATAAAAAAAAAAACAAGAAAATTTAATTTTACAGTGAGTAACAATATAAAGAAGCTTTTTAAATAGTAATGACATCACATGATGGCTTTAAGTTTAATTTATATACTCTATACTCTGAACTTTTCCAAAGAAAACTCTTAAAGCAAAGAAAAAGGTTTCGAAACCGTTACTATCATATCCATTAAGCTATGTCCGAATGAAATAAGCTCATATTGAAAATGCAAAACAAAACAAAACCAAATTCAAGTCAAATGTTTACTATTCTCCTGAGTTATTAGGTATTGAAAATCATAAAAATTAGTCCAACATAAAATGTAATAAATCGAAGTATAACCAACCTATAAAAACCTTAATATGTAAAAAGATTAGAGACAGTTTCAATTTCTTACAACAGTACTGCTGTTTTTTTTTTTTTTTTAGTTGCAACACTCGTATATATTAGTTCTGAAGAAAACAGATCCATATGTAAAATTCGAAAACTGAATTAATAGGATTCTGTTCAAATGTTGACCATGGTACTAAGCTATAATTATGTTTCTGAAAATCTAAAAATTTATCTAGTAGAAAGAAAGTTATGGAGAGACAAACTAAGAATATAGTAATTAGTATCGATTACATTTAGGACGAAAAAAATAAAAATATAAAAGTAAAGAACGAATTTTAAAACAAGTAGCATCATTGATTTTTATATTGAGTTTTTCTTTTTTATAAAGAAGTAAAACATGATGAATTAGACGTTATAAAACAAAAGTTCCTTTCTTTCGTTACTCACTGTTTGTTAAAACTGTTTTAAATCCTTGTTTAGTTTTCCATAATTATTTAATGGATTATTACACAGAAAAGTAATTTCTTCTATTGTTATTTTGGCTAAGTAAACTAAACAAAATTAACACAACAACAAAAAAGTTTACTAAAATAAATCTAAAATGAAATCAGCTTTTTTAAAATAATAAAAACCCCAAAAAATAGAAACAAATAAAGAAAAAAAATTATGGAAAAAATAAAAGAAAGCAAAATAAGCAAATAAAAATTAAATAAAATTTTGTTTAAATTTTAAAATAAAGAGAAAGTTAATAACACAAAAAGAAAAAATAATAATAAAGAAAATTCAAGTTATTTAAAAAAGTAATTAAAAAGATTTTTAAATCAGTAAAAAAAAAACTTAATTTAATTGTTTATTTATATATAGTTCTTTTTTTCTTTTTTTTTTTTTTGGTTTATAAATTCTTAATAACTTGTATTAATTTATTATAATTTTTAATATTAATTGATTAGTATTAGTAATTTATATTAGTTTATTATTTTTTTTAGGGTAAAGACGAACACAAGGAGGTAAAACACTAGACAACACACATACTCAATGAGGTGCTATCATTATTTTCGCTTTGGACGTTTGCTTTTTTAAGTATAGACAAATTTTTGTTTATAAACAAATTATAAAATTTAAATACAACGAAATATTAAAATTAATTTTTTAATAACTAAAGAAAAAACTTAATAGAAAAGTTTTGCTTTTATATATTTTTTTTATAAATAACCCTACAAAAGTTAGGCAAGAAAAGAAAAAGCTCAAACCAAAAAATTCTATATTATTTATTTATTTTTTCTTATTTTTTATTTTTTTTCTAAAATAAAAGGAAATTATTAAGAATTAAAAAAAATAATAATAAAAAATAAAACAATAATTTGAGGATAGTTTTTTCATTACAGAAAATTAGGATTTTATTTGATTTCTTAAAAACAGAGAAAACATATATTCCAACGCATAAATGATAGACTCATTGAGGGGACTTGGTTAAGGATTTAAAAAGGATATTTGTAGGGTTTTTTTAATTTTTTTCGCTATACTTTATTCATGTGTTTTTTTCTTTTTGACATTCAAAAGAATTAAATTATAAAAATCAACTTAATACATATCAAAAGCATAAGATTTTCTTTAGTAAATAAAATACTTAGTTTAAGTTGATTTAAATTTTCTCATATATAATAAAAAAAAAAAATTAATATAAAATAAAAACAAATATTTGAGCTTTTTCTCTTCATTGCACCAGTTTAAATAAAATAAAAATAATCTCTATAAATTAAAATTATTCGAAATTTATAAAGTGTCCTACTTTTTTTAAAAAGCCCTATATGATTTTTTAATTTCACTAACTTGGTGCATTCATTAAAATCAAAATATTTCAAACCAACTTAAAACAAAAGAAGATTTTAAATTTAAATAAAAAACTAACTGAAAAGCGTTTTATATAGTTTTTTTTTTCTTTCATATATTAATATATAAATATTTTTGTCTCTATAGAATTATTTATAGTATTAGGTTGGCAACAATTTGTACTTACTTTTCACTGTATTCATCCATATGAGCATACGATTGTACAGAATTCTCTTCAATCAAAAATTTGACACGTTGATAGAACGAGGCTGTTACCGAGGGTGGTTGTTTGCGCAATAACACTTCTACGGGATCATTAGAAGACAGGCACATTATATGTTCCGAGCAGGCCGGATGTGAGCAACATTCACTGTCCGAACAATCTGTCATGCCATCTGGAAATAGAAAATTAAATTAAAAGTCACAAATGTGTTACATGTTCTTTGGTTAAAGTAATGTAAAAGGAAATATGTGATACAATGTTACAATATATTAAAATTAAAGAAATATTTGTCCTTTATATTATAAAAATTTAATTTTTAAAATTGGAAGTTTTATGTTTTATACATAGGCACTTATTATTTATTAAAACTTTTTCGGAATAATATTAAATAAGTTTCATCATTATTTTTTTTATATGTGCTAACTATGCGCGAAAAATACTAAATACACATTTACTTCTTTTACTGAGTAGCCTGTTGATCTTTGTATAAACTCTTTTTAAGACTAAGTAAAATCTAAGAATTTGAAATAAAAACATATGAGATAATTTAAATTCAAAACGGACTTTTATAATGCTTTTAAAATAAAGTCTTTATTTTTTGTGATATTTTAAAAAGTTTTTAGAATAACTTTCTCTAGAAATTTAAAATAAAAAATTTTTGCAAAAATAAAAAATGAAATAAAATTAAAATCTGTTTTAAAGAAAGCAAAGGAAGGGTTTCTTTCTCAAAACTTCGTTTGACTAAACTTAATTATAATTAGCTTTGGAAATTTTATAAAAAAATTATTATTATTATTTTTTTTTAATAAGCTTTCCTATAAAATTTGAATTAATTTTATATTCTTGAAAAGCCGTTCAATCAAACCTACTAATAACCCGCTTAATAAGAAAAATATTTTGTAAAAAGTATTTTTAAATGTTTTTCAAAATATTAAAAAATTAAAAGATAAGATTAGAAATTTTTCGTAAGTTTATAAAAAAAAACTATTCATAAATTTAAAAATAAATGAAAAACTTTTCAAAAAAATTTTTTATAAAGGCATGAAAATAGGTAAATATTGTAACCATTATAATAAAAAATCTTTTCAACTGGTTAGAAAAATCTTTTCTACAAATGGCATAACGGAAAGCATTTATCAAAGTGTACTGAAAGAGGTTTCCAGAACATATTAAAAAAATACTATACAAAGTTATTAAAACTGCACTTTCTTAAAATTACAAAAAAAATCTTAAAAAAGCTAAAGCTTTTTGGAAAGCTTTTTCAAAAGAAAATACCTTTTTGCAAGCTTTTTCAAAGCAAAAGTGTTTTTCGGAAATTTTAACTAAAGTAAAAAAAGCTTTACCCGAGGTAAAAATTAAATTCTTTTTACATCCAAAAAACTTTTTTATTATTTGTTTTTTTCTTTTTAAATCCATTCTTAAATAAAGTTTTCTTTCCAATAACAATTATTAAAAGTTTTATTTTCTAAAAGCAAAGTTGTTTGAAAAACTTTTCAAATATTGCATTTTACAAAACTCTTACTGAAAGTTTGTTTGGTAAAGTTTATCTAATATTTAATATCATTAATCTACCACTAAGCTTTCAATAAATTCTTAACTAAAGGCTTTTACCAGTTTTTTGAAAAACCATTTCGATTATTATATTTTATAAAAGTTTTACCAAAAGATTATATAAAAAATATTTGTACCAAAGTTTATTTCATTTTAAAAGCTTCTAGTTATGAACTTAGATCTCAAGAAATTCAGCACATTAAATAAACTTTAGTAACTATGGTTTCTTTATAAAACCTTTGTAGAACGTAACTTTAAGAATTTTTTTTTTTTTTAAAGGTTTCCTGTTAGTAAATTCACCATTTTAATAGGTAAGAAAGCTTTAATAGTTTTGAAAAGCTTCAAATGTATCGAAAAAATTTAAGTAATCAAAACTTTTACAATTTCAATATTTATTACATACAACTAATAGCTTTGATTATAAAACAAAACCTTTATAATCAACTATTGCTTCTAATATTCAAAAGCTTTTAAGAATTAAGCAATTATTTTGGAAGCAAAACTTTTGGAAAATAATTATTTTCAATATATCAAAAATTTTCAATCATATCTACTTAATACCTTTAGAAATTCCCATCACTTAGTTATCAATTTTATATTGAGTATTAAAAAATCAAAAAAAAAAAAAAAAATTAAACTTAAACTTTCGTTTTTCAAACTCAACTTAACCTTCTATCATTTTCATAATCTTTTAATTTTAACCTTAAGCCTTAAAAAATTTACTACATATGTATGTATGTATGTATGTATGCATGTCAGAATAAAAATAAAACAGAGAAATTTCCCCATTCTCATACGATTTCATCATATAAAATTTGAAATTATCAACATGTTTTCATTTCAAAAGTTCAGGCAGTTTTTCTTTACTCCTATAGGTAGCTCATGCTGCTGCTCCCGATTATGTGCTGTTATTTTTGATGGTGTTATTTATGCAATCACGTAACCTTTTTTGGTTTATTACTCTGCTTTTTTCATTTCATTTTATTTTGCATGTCAATTTTTAAATCCCCAAAACACTTACAATCAACTCGTACGGTAACTATGAGTTTAAGTACACGATACTTGAAGTTCATCTACAACAATTTATATGGCAAATGTTATAGATGCTGTTGTAAAGGTGCGTTAAACAATTTTTGTTTTTCATTTAAAATGTAGCACAAAATATGAACAGGAACAGTTCTGTCAAATTATGATGAATGTTATGAAATTTTTTATTATTTTTTTAATAAAATTTTCTTGTTAGTTGTAGCGATGTTTCACTGTTTCTTGTTTTATTTTACATTAAAATATGTGCGTTTGGAGTCGTATGTATAGTATATATGTACTTGTAGTAGAATTTTTATAAAGAAATGATGTATTACAACAACATTACAATACACTCTCATATACGCAGGAACCCTTACAAATACAGATATATTTACATTGTGTTTATGCTATATGACATATACAGTTATAAAAAATGCAAGAGCACGTATTACAGTAAAACATGTTTTAAATATTAACCCTTTGTGTATTTGTTCAAGAACCCAACACACATATCTATCATAATATATAAGAGTTTGTGTGTAGGATCTACCTATACAATTTTACTTTTATATGTTTGTATGTATATTATATCTATTCTATATATATTCTATCTATAAACAGAAACACTTTAACCTTATATTATGCTGGGGAATATTGTTATTTTTTGATGGCCAAAACAAAACTAAAAAAATGCTTCAATATTGTCATAATCAATAATAAAAGATATAGAGTAGTAAAAAAAAAAACTATTCGACATGAACGATGCTAATTTATTTCTTTTAAAAATAACACAATTTTCTCAGAATTTATAAATAAAAAGATTTTTTAAGTTTATTTGAATATAAAGATTTCAATTCTGTATAAATTTTGAAGTTGAAACAAATACAAGTTAATTTCAAAAGAGGTTTATTAGTGACATTAAAATTCAAAGCAAAGAAGTATCCAACATCGTACATTATTCTTCGAAAAATCACAAAAATTCAGATTTTTAATAACATGTAGCTTTTGATTTTCATCATATAATTCCTTTTAAGCATTTTAAGCGTAGATTTTAAAAGGATTTTGTTATATCAGAATCAGTTTTGCTTCATTGTGCTTGCAGTATCAATTTAAAGGCACTTTTATTCGCGAAATTCAGACATTTCTATTTTTTTTTTTTTTTTTTTTTTTTTGTAAAACTCAAAATATTAATTAGATTGATATCTGGTGATTATAATGAATATTTTCATTACTTTCGTGCAGTTATAGAGAAAACTAAACTTTATATTTGTGGCGTAATGCTTTGGGTTATTATCATAGTAAACATAAATCGGTCTAAATTCCTAATTTCTCAGTACTTTCTTGTAAATTTTATCTTAAAATATCTATATCATCGGTATTATATATTATCCATTATTTCATCGTAAAATACTAAAATACTTACTCCAGACTCTGTCACATAGGCCCTAATCTTAGTACTTCAACCACCGTACCTTGCGGTAGCTATCTCTTCCAGCTCGGTATATGGCTAGACTAGAACATCCATATTACATACAAAATGATTTTTCTTCATCCTTACTTTAAAAATTACATCCTTCCAGAAGCTTTTTGACTTCTTGGCATCTCCTCTTACAAATTCTAGTTTAGTTTACGTAAAACCCTACGTTCAAATAGCTTTTCAGTGAATTTTCGCTTTTTTATTTTTTATAATATAGTGGGACGTTTTTCTTAGGCTCTACGCCTTTTCTTCAATTTAGTTTTACGATTTTCCTCACTAAAAATGATTAACTGTGAAGTTTTTTTATTTTTTATTTTATTTTTATTTTCATTTATTTTATTATTATTTTTTTAGTTCTTTATTTACACAAAATCATAATAAAATGATGTAAGATTAATTAAAACACATGTAATTGTTGTCCTAGTTGTAAGACTAACAATAAAAAACATAAGAAAATTAATATAGTTATCGGACAAATAAATAACATGTTTTTTTTTTTTTTAATTTGTCTACTGTGAGAAAATGAAAGTGCTCGTTAAAGTTGTGTGTGCATTTGGGAGAAAAAAGTCGACAACACCTTTTTATCAAAATTCTAAATTACATTTATCTCCTGTTTTTATAAAACAAACGTGGCAAACAACAAATAATTTTGAAATTTATTTGTGGTTTTCCATATAAATTGCCGAAACGAACTTCTTGTTCGTTTTATAAAAACGAAATTACCTGGCATAAGGGAATTCTAGTTTTAAGCTTGCATTTGTGAAACCGATCTTAAACCTCAAATAAATTTTTAGTTCTCATTTTTTAAATATTTACTCCACTAAATGTTGATGTAAACCAACAAAAATTCAAGTCCTAAATGGTTCCTTGTGTACTGGCAAGCACTCAAATTTAAAAAATCAAAAAAAAGTATTTGAAAAAACAATTTTTTTTTTCTGTTATCACGGATTTATCATATGCGTTCAATTCGTATAATGTAAACTATAAACACTTGTAGAAATGGGCCAACTTGTGTTCAATCAGTCTCTCGTTAACCCGTGTTGAATTATAATGAGGACAAGTGGTGGAACCAAAATTTTCAAAATTTAAATTTTTTGCAGTTATTATAAAATTTGCGCCGTTTCGAATTTTGCAAAATAAACAATGGAGGTTTATTGCTCTTATAATCACGAATCGTTTTAGATACTCCTCGTTAATGTGCCCTAAATGGTAGTGCTGTAGAGTTTGCAAAAACTTGGGCAGAAAAAAACGTGATGGCTCCAAAAGGTATCTTTTTCGCGAGGTACACATTCATAGAGTAGTTTCAATGAAGCTAAGGAATTCTTTTTTAAAATCCTTGTGACGCAATAAAATAATAATTTGCAAAAATGTTATAACTCTTTCAAATCGATCTAAAATGTTGCGTACTTAATATTAGCATTTTTTCTTTTTATATTTCATGTGAAATTATATTTATAATAAGTACATATATAAAGTTTTAGTTAAGCGAAAAATTGGTTTCAACAAAAAATTGCATTAGTAGTATTAAACAACTGAGAGCGCGATGTTTTTAATATTTCATAAATCGTCGATGTATATCCAAGGCAACAATTGAAATCGATGAAAATGGATACCTATTTGTAGGTATTATTATAGCATATATCAGAAGCAAGTGGCACTCAAAAATAATTAAGGGTTTGAATTTAATACTTTTAAAATTTCTGGGTTTGTATTTTTGTCATTGAAAAATGAATTTTGTAGTTATTAATATCATTTAAGGATCTGTTTTTTTGTGGTTATATGCAAAAAATACATCAGCGAATTAAATACAATAAAAAAATATATGTAGAAAAATCGTTTTACTCGATGTTTTAAAGGTATCTTAGAATTATTGTCCCGATTACGTTCGTTATTATAAGACGTGTTAATCTTCTTTCAATTTGTATTTTGTGTGCCTTGTGTAGGTTATACATTTGTGCATTTATTTTTGATATCGGACTAGAAATGGAATTTTTATTTTTTTTATTTTAACTGCCATAATATAAGCATTAACTTTTTGTCCATTAAAATCATTTTAAAAAAATTTTTATTAGTCAGATATTAAAAATGTATCAATTTTATAAAATTAAAATAACGAAAAAATCTACGCATACTTTGTTGACTAAAAATTTGTTTTATGGTATGTGACGAAATCAATATGGTCGCTATAATCTTAGGTTACATCAACCGCGTCGTATTACTCTTAACTTGTATTTTAGACATATTGATGTAGGTTAAATTCATGTAGTCATTTTTATATTTTGTTGAAAATTTAATTTTGGCAATTTTTTTTTAACTTTTTATCTTAAACCTCCATAACACTGATGCCGTTCGCGAAAGTCATTTATGCGAACAGATTTGTTTAAAGCCAGTTAATATTGGTACAAAATAACGTTGATGTGTCATAAAAAAAATGACAAATTTGTTCGAACCCCAAAATAAAACGTATTTGAAGTAATCCCCATATATTTCCTATTTAATAAAAAAGTTATTTCTGTCTCCTTTTTAAAGTAGCATGGAAACTACTCTAGATCAAGTGCCAGAAAAAATATTTGTACAAAACTACTTTGAATAAAAAACTACACACCTCTTTCAACATTGACATTTTGTTTATGTTTTTAAAAATACTTATTTTCTCGTAAAAACAAAAACAATATCACAACAAATCTTAAGAAAATAAGTACGTACTCTGAAGTAGAAAAAATAAAATAAAAAACCTAAAGGTAAGTAGTCTAAAAGAGTTGTTGTCGTTGTTTAAAATCATTTAAGTTTTAGATTTATTGCATAAAAAGTCATCAAGCTTTTTATTTTGTAACAATAACAATCACCTTATTCTTAAAATGATTTAAATTTCCGTTGATTTCCTATTCTCGCATTACCTTTATTTAAGTAACGCATAAGTAAAAATTGCGAAATTGAAAAGCTTTTAGCACTTTTAGCAATTTGTTTTTAGAGTTATTTGCAGAAATTGAAGGAAATGTAAGCAATTTTAAGGTAATAAATACAAATATATTGGAAGTTCATATGTATGCATGTATGTATATACGTATGTATGTATGTATGTATGTATGTATGTATGTATAAATTACAATATTAAGTGTACGATAATAGCTTTTGAATTTAAAAAATTTCAGGAAGTGTTATATTGGTATGAATTTTATATTTGAAAATGTATTTTGTGTAGTAGTTTAAAGACAGAATAACAGTATACATAAGTGTACTAAAATAACCATATGGTAATTTGCTTTTAAGAAATCTCTTTCTGTTCGTCTCTAAGAGATTAGATATTAACGTTATCATTAATTAAATGTGAATATTTTTCCTCTCTAAAACATGCAACATAAAACTTAAAAAAAAGCTTTTAAATACCACTTCAGTTATTGTTTCGCTAAATATTTTTTCAGATTTTTGGATTAAAAAAGACTTTTTTTTAAACCATTTAATCATTTAACTTTTTGAAGAAACTTTATAATTTGCTAAAATAAGAAATTACAATAAAAAGCTTTGAGTTAAATATTTTTCTTTAATTATAGAGTATTTATAACTTTTTCATCAAAAACCTTTTGAAAGCTTTTCTTTTTCTTATAAATTATTTTCAGATTTTCTATTTTCTTCTTCATTTTAAAAAGTTTTAAAATAAAGCTTTTTATTGACCGTCTTATCTATTTAAGGAATTAAGCTTTTAGAAACTTTTTTTATTATTTCTTATAAATTGCATAAAAATAATATACACATATTTTTACGTCTGTGTTTTTTTTTTTTTTTATTAATCAGACGTCTGCATATTATTAATGTTATTATATAACAAATAATTATAATTATTTAACAAAAGAAGTTTTTTTAAATTTTGTTTTTAATTAATTACTCGATTAAAAGCAATTCATATTTTAAGAACATTTCGCTAAAATATTTCTCCTTCCATCTTAGCTATTAAGGAATTTTAAACAAATTGTTAAAAATAGAGCTTTTTAAAAATTCTTTGTAATTTAAAGAAAGCATAAAACTTTTTAGAGTTTATAGGTAATTAAATAAATATATATACATCAATATTAGAAAATTTTATTCAGAAAAAGGTACAATTTTATTTATTAAACTTTTAATAATTTAAAGCTTTAACAGTTTTTTGACTTATGTTTTTTAATATTTATTAATTCCAATAGTATTATGGAAATTGTAGTTTTACCAAGTTTATTTTGTCAATTTTAACAGATCCAAAATTATTTTCTTTAATTTTTGTAAAATTTTATTATTCTTTTGTGTAGTCAAAAGGCTCCAGAAAGGTTTTTTGTACCAAAAGTGTTCACAAATCTTCTTATTATTTTCGTTACTTATCTAATTCAAATTTTATTTTTGACTATAAAAGTAATTTATAACTCTTAAACCTTTAAATTAATTGCTAAAATGTATCTAAAGAAAAGTTTAAGACCTTCAACAAATTTAAAGTCACCGAACTTTTAAAAAAAAAATATACCGCTACTTAAAAAAATTTATTCTCTAAAATTTTTTGGTTTGTTTTTTTCCATTTTTTCACTGTTTTATTTAGATAATTTTTAACAACAAAGTGCCAATATTCCTGTTAACCAAAGGATACAAATATACGTAAATTTTACGTATAATTTCTTGCAAATCTTTATTACTCTCGTGTGTGGAAACCTAACTTATAAAATTCCATAAGTTTTTTCGTCTAATGTTTCTAAACGTTTATAATAAACTAAATAACATATATTTTGATATTAACATGTATAAAAAGTTACTATGCAAAATTTACTTATCGTTATTTTTAGCAATATAAATTCGGATATAAATTTGAAAATGCGATTTGATATGGCTGAGTAAAAGTAATAATTGAAATAAAGTTATGTCCTGCCAAGACTACCATTATACTAAGAGCATTCTTCAGAAAGAGAGCAAATTGTGTTGAACCTACTGGCATGTTTGATATACATACATCTCCAAACTCTGGTGAACAAAAGATCATAATTCATCATAAATATTCATAAATAAAACCTTTAACGTTTTTTCAATGTTTTTTTTTTTTTTTTCTTATTTGTAGAATATGTTTCTCCACTTTAAGCCTTTTTATAAGCAAATAAATAATAATGCATTTAGCTGATAAAAGAAAACAAGAAATAAAACGTTTTAGAGGAATTGCCAAGTATATATAAAATTTACGTATCGTTAATATTCTAGGGTTAAAAAATGTAATTTAAATTTTTGACAAGGTGTGTTAAAATAAACATTAATGGTTTTATTGACAAAATGTTTATTTAATGACTGAATATTTAATGGAGAAAAATATTCCAAATTTTAATAAACCCCACAAACGCTTAAGAAGAAATCAGGAGTTTTCCTAAAACGATTTAATTTTTGAATCTAAAAGCACTATCTAGGGAGCTACGATGTTTTTTCTCTACCTTTTTTTTATTCAATAACAAGAATTGATTTATTTATCTATTTATTTATTTTCTTTTATGTTGTTAAAGTTGTTATTCCTGTTCAAAAGTAAAAGCTATAGACAAATAAAAGAAGAAAAAAAAACATAAACAAAAATTTGAAAAGAACTAACAAATAATAATAAATAACGAAATGAAACTGTATACTATACAAGTATAAAAATTATATTATGTATTCCCAAAAGCTTATAAACATGATTAATAATTGAATTTTTCTTCATCATTCAATACACGCATACATGAAAAAACGAGTCTAGCTATAGACATAAATACATCTATGCAAACACAGCCAATACATGTCAAGACTTTTCATTCTATTTATACCTACATAAAAGCAATTTTATAAAAGATACAAACAAACTATGAAATTCTGTTTGGTCGGTATGATGATGTATCAAAAATAGAAAATAGAAAAGAACTTAGAACATGTTTAATATTATGAATCTATATATAGGAAAAAAATAGTTAGAAAACATTTATTACAATAAGAATTTAATTAGTAAATATAATATACGATTGTCATTGTTAAAATATAATTTATCAAAATAACTTGACATGTCTATAAAAGCTAATTCATAATTACATTAAAATCGAGATTGCTACAAATTTAGGTAAACTAAATTGTATTATTTTAAATTTCTTTTAAACAGATTTAGTGAGAATTTAGTACATAATATTGAAATTCACAATCATAAATTTATTCTATGACACTGAAAAACACACTTAATATATAATTACTAAATGCGATAAATACCTTATTAAAGCATATTCTTGGTAATGAAGCGCTATTATTACTTACCTAATACATATTACATAAATAAGTATAATAAAAAGTAATACTGCAATCACATGGATCAGTTGGCTAGAGCTCTGGATTAACAACCAGAAAGTTTTCGGTTCAACCGCCTTGTGATGCTGTTAGTTTTTTTTTTTTTTTTATTAGTGCGAGACGGTGCACGGATTAAGACGTTAGTCATTAAAATTGAATGGTTAATTTGTTTCCAAGTTCAAATCTCATTGACTGCAAAATTTCTTTCCTTTTTCTACTTTCTTTTTATTTTCGTTTAGGCACACATTATTGAGCACCCGTTGGGTCTAAAAATAACTACATGAATTTATGGACAACTCGAGAAATAAATATCTAGTTATTCAGGCAAAAAGTAAGTAGTTTATTTTTGTTTCCAATTATACCTGCTAGGTTACCAGAAAAGCAAAGTAAAAAAGCTTAAGTAAAATAGAAATTGTGAATACTCATAAATATAAATGACTAACAAAAAAAATAGAAAAGATTTCCTTAAATGTATAAATTTAATTTAAAAATGGAATAATATCATGTGGAATTTTGACTAACAGCCTGGAGTAAATTATCCTATATATATATATATATATATATATATATATATATATATTTAATAACAAAAATCACAATAAGGGTATAAATCATATTAACTTTTATTATAGATTTTATATAGATGCTTATTTTTGCTAAGATTTCGCACGTATGGTTTTAATTAATTCATTTTATTCATGCTAATATAGTAATGTATCTCAAGACGAAGTAATGCTAAAACTTCTACATACAAGTGTGTTACACAATCAAGCTGGCCATAAAATAAGATATTATCTAATGAGCATTATCCTCCAGTATATACACAGATATACACAGATGCTTTCAATACTTCAAGCCCATTTTTTAGTCATTTTTGATTGATTTCTTCTTTTTTTTTTTTTGCATTTTTTATATCATATCTAATATTACTTTTGGGCAAAACGAACCGTGATACTCGTTATTGGCGTGAATCAGAATGAATTTGTTATCCGTTCTTTATTACAACAATTTTAAATGAAATTTTTATTTAACGAAATAAATAAATATTCTAAGAATTAAATGACAAAAAAAAATTAATATTTATTAAAGTGTATTGATTTTTATGTATACACTGTGATTGCACTACCCTAAAATTATATGTTTTAAATTAAAACCAAAAAAAATATCTGTCTAATTACTTCGTTCACGTGAGCTGGATCAATTTTAAGATATCTCAAAAAATATGGTTTTCGATCAACAGTCTACATAATTTTTAACATTTTGTCAAAAAAATAACAGCATATGATAGACAAATGACATTTAATACATAATGGTTGCAAAAAATTAAAATAATAAGAAAAAATTATAGTATAATTTGCTATGACTTTGTTTTAAATTCTATTTTATGAAAATATTTTGGTCATATCACATCGTAATTTACATTTTAGGGCATCATTGGAAAGGTCTTATTCAATACTACTTTAGTTGCACAGTTAAGTTAAATTTTATGTGAAATAAATTGGTAGTTAGGAAAATAAATTCGTGTAAAAAATGACTAAATTTTAAAAATCTCTTTAATTTGATTGTTATAGCGGAACTTTTTATATTTTTCACAAATTCATCTATATTTAAGTATAACAAATACTTTCATGTGACTTGTCTGCAAAAATTACTAATTTAACGCTTTGGGAACAAAATGAATAAAATTTACCCTCTTGTCGTTAAAGGGTTAATTACGTGTAATCTACAGTAGTTCAGAATAGACCATTTCCATGGTAAATTAAACCCCAATATATGCTGAAAAATGTCTGAAATATATAAAAATATATATTTTTTAATAAAGAAAATATAGCAAAAAGCGTTACAAAAATTTTATATCCCGCGACTAAAAAGAGACATACCAATTATTAAAATGAATATTCCAGGACTTATTATGCCTTTTTTTCTTTTAACTAAAATTTTTATGATATTGAAAGAAATATTTATTTTTAGAGGTGTTTGGAAAATGGTTCAACTTATATAACAACAGACCAATTTTCATTTCTGAAGGGGAACATTTATATGTTTCTTTTTTTGAGGCTCTTTAATATTTATATGTATAATTTATAGAATATTACTTCTATCATAATTAAATTCCCTTTTAAAGTTCTATTGTGCCTTACATAATATTTAGAAATTGTAATCGAATTCGGTTGTAACAATGAATCTGTTTTCTCTATGTAGTTTTACTTTAATTAGCTTTTAATTTTATATGAACTTTTAAATTATTGATACAAGGGTTACCCAGTTTAACGAATGATATATTGTCAGGCCAATTTGTAAAATCGCGATTATTTTTTACTAATAAAAGTACTTTAAAAGTTTTATTTTAAAGTTTACCTTTTCAGTTTTTAACGTTAATAAAACACAATTCAGTTATCTTACAAAAACAAAAGTGAAATTAATTAAAAAAATTAAAATTTTTAAGAGTTTTTCATGTACATAAATAATTTTAATTTTTTTCCTTGAATAACAGCCTTTTTTTATATTTAAATTAGAAAGAATGTAAGGAATTTGTGGCATATTATAGCCGGACGCATGGGCGTTTAATACTAGAGAGTGGGCTTTTGAACCCAACAACTCTTATGAAATATTTATAATGTTAAATTGACTCAATCAGTAATTATGAATCGAATGGATTCTTTAAGCGGAGGTGCAACCATTTTTTAGCATAAACGCATCACATATGGTGGTACCGATTAAAATTATATTGTACAAAAAACATATGGAAGCATATTTAAAAGAATATTACTGTTACGAAAATAACTGTTTTGTAACGTATTTTTAAATTGATTTCATTTACTGATTTCTTATTAAAAAATAGTTTTCAAACAAAAAAATCTTGTCCGAAAAAAATTATTTATTCTCTTCCTTTTGAATAACACGTTTAGTCGTACTCTTTCAATATCATGTATTTTCATTTACTTGCTCTTATTTTTATGGATTTGAAATCACGTTTTTGAAAAAAATTAGTTATATCGAGTATTAAAATGATATCAAGTACTCAATGGAAAAAATTTGGACGAACGTTAAATCACGAATTCGTTAAACTGAGTGTTCTTTAAACTAGGAAACCAAGGTATTCTAGAATTTTTCTATTTTAATTATTTGTTTCTTTTTTAATTTCATACTGCAGGTAATTCCAAAAAAATTCGACTCATGATTACAGTTTTAAAATTTTCCAACATCGATATTTTTTTTTTAATTTGTGATGTGCATTAAGTTTTATGGCACACGAACCAGTTGCTTATCGTTTACGGTTTATAGCTTATAGACCACTAAAGTGGGACGCCTCAAAAGTTAACAAATTTTAACGTTAAACAACTTCTATGTGCATTATTTGATTTTAACAAAATCAATGGAAAGAAGTGATATACCTCTTTATCACAAAATCATAAATATTACGAATCATCTGTTACAAGGAGTCCAAAAACGAAAAAAATTTAATTTATCCTAAGATATTCTAAAAAGGCGTCTTTTAATTTTCATTATTTGTTTACATGATGTCTAATATACATTTTTCGTTATAGTATTAAAATCTCAAAATGCGATCTCAATTGGATTAGAAGTTAAACCAGTTTGTCTACAGCAGTTGGTAAAATTTTACTAAAAAATTAACTTATATTTAAGTATTCCGGTACTTTTATTTTAAATTTAAATAAGAAATTATAAAAAGAAAGTTGTGTTGATCAAGAATGACCTAATAATACCCACATATTTGTGTATGAGCGTTAAAGTGATTATAGGAACAGGGCCTTATATAAGACATATGGCAAATAGTTGAATGATCCTTATGAAATATATTACAATAGTTTATGTGTATATGAAAATTATTTATGTAAAATTTTATTTCAATATTGAAATTAATATGAAATTTATGAACGTTTGAGTATTTTTCGGGAAAGTGAATTATAAGGGAGTTATATATTTATAGAATAATCATAATGAAATTTAGTGGAGCGATTTATACTTGTATATATTCAATAACGGACCAATTACTGTAAAATTGTGTATGATGATTTATTCTTATATAAATACAACTCCTATACATAAAGCTTTGCATTAATGTTAACATAAAGGATATGGTGTACACAACTTATTTTAATAAATGATGATCTATTGTATTAAAATTTTGGATAAGTGTATAAAAAATACTTAATATGTAATAGAAAATGTGTTAGTAAACAAAAATTATTGTAACTTTTATCCCATTTTGAAATTTTTACACTATTACTACAAATCGTTTAAAAAAAGTAATTGAAATTAAAAGTCCCTTTTTCAGGATATCTAAGGATAAAGAATATTTTTCATTTTAGAGGTCTTGTGTCGGGAATATTTTTATGACTTTATAGTAAAAAAGAATCTCAGTCTTTTCTAATGATACCAATGATAATTAATGTAAAATTATTCAAGCTTAAATTTTGATAATTTTTGACAAAAAGGTTCGAGGTATCCAGCATAAGATGTTCATACAATATGCCATATGAAGCGCATAGAGGAGTGGATTATATGTGTTTAATTTCATCAAAATCGAAGATGATGAAAATCCCAGCTGCGTCGAATGTTTTTGGAATTACCCTTGCCGAGAATATTAAGTGAAAAAAAAATATGTTTAAATCCATTTTAACTTACCACCATCATTATCAATATTATCCTTGCAATTCATTTCCAATGCAATTGAACAATCTGTACCAGCCCAACCTTCAATACAATCACAACGATATTCGCCATTTTCTAAAGTGCATTGACCATGACGTGAGCAACCATTTTCACAACCAGCTAAAAAATACATAAATGAAAGGGAGAAAAAAAAAATTTATAAATAAAATACATTTATAATTAATGAAAATCAAGGTTCAATGATTTAAAGTTGAACTAGTGTACAAGTTTATATAAAAAGAATACACATATTTCATCTGCATAAATAATTAAAGAGTTTGTGTAAAAAATTTTATAAAAATTAAATTTGTTTTTGTTTTCAACAGTTGTTAAAAATTCTCACATAATAGTTTATAGTAAAAATAGTAATAAATAGTGATAATAATAATAATAGTAATTTAAACGAAAATCTTAAAAAAAAAGCTGTAATGGAAATTTTTTTGTTACTGGAGTAATCAATTAGAGTGTTTCAGAAAAAAGGACAATAAGCTGTTAAATTTTTAACTAAAGACGAAATTTTGGACTTTTATAAAATTGTTAGTAAATTGAAATTTAAAAAATAGCGTAAAAGTTGCTAAATATTTATTTATTAAGTAAAGTAGAGGAAATTTTGGAATTATTTAAGTTACTCTTAGTCAAAATTTTTATTATCTAGCATTTTTTATTATTTATTAACTTTTTTCTTGGATATTATAAAAAAGATTTTTTTCCATTATACAAATAATTTTCTTAAATAAGCTAAATCTTCTGTATAACAATTTGAAGCAATATTTTTTTTAAAGTGTTGTTTTAATAACAAAAAAAGCTCACTGCTTTTTTCTTAGCAAAAACAACTTTTTACATTAGCTCATCCTTAAATCTCAATTAAGTACCTTACATTTTTTAGCTTTTGAAAAATTAATGCTTGTTAAATTGAAACTTCAAGTGAACTTAAAAAAAGCAGTTATTAAATTGCTATATATTTTAGTTTTAACCAAGAAAACTTTTGACAAAGAGAAGCATTGATTACATACGTACTTTCTATATTATTTAAAAGTTCTAAAAGCTGGCTTTAGTTTTATTCTATGCAGGCGCGGACGCAGCATTATTATTATTATTTTTTCTTATTTGAAAAATTAGAAATTATATACAAGATTTTAAAGGTTAAAAATTTTAGTTCATAAGTGGGGCCCAAATTCTATTCAAAAATTTTATAAATAACTTTTGAAATATATATATATTTTTTCTTTTTTTTCATATTTTAGTTCATTATTTCATTTTAGTTTTTTAAATATAAACAAACATTTTTATGAATACATGGTTCATAAATTTCAGGAAATATTGAGTGGATTTTAATAATTTAAGGTATTTTTACTTAGCATTTCAAAAAAATAAGTGCATTTTAAAGAAATTAATTAAAATGCAGGACCTGAAAAACCAGAAAGTTTGATTTATTTAGATTTTGATACTTATATTATCAATTTTACTTAAATAGATATAATTATATTATTTAGTATCAAAAACTTACTGATGCAAAAATTGGGAACTAATCTGATAAAGAGAAACGTACTCAAAATCGATATTTTTTACAAAAATAAGATATAAAGTATTCATTTGATTTCAGCTAATAATAGCTTTGTAAAATTACTTTTCATTACTTTTAAAAAGCAAGAAATTGTAAGAGATGCAAAAAAGTTGTAAAACGTAAAAAACTAACAAATTTAAAAAAATTCGAAAATACTGTAAATTTTGAGATATTTTGAAAAAAAAAACGTTTTGATAGCTGATGCACAAAGATCTCGTACCAACCTAAATTAAAGTAAATTTTGAATTTAATTGAATGAAGAAAGCCAAATAACATAGCTTTCAGTGTTGCCAGAAGATGAGAAAAAAATATGCTAAATGGAGCGTTAAAAAGGTAAGAAAGACTAAATGTTCAGGCCAGAAAAAAAGTTAATTCTCTTTTTTTAGTTTGAAAACTTATTTTTCTCGTTCTCATTATTTTTTGAAATTTTTCTAAAGAAATTGTAATAAGTTTATAAATAACACTCAGCAAAATTACTCAATGAAAGATTGCCCAAAAATATCCCACACAAATTATTGTTACATTTTGTATTAAAAATTTCCTAATGTTTTGAAGTGATTTTTCGTCATTTTTGAACTATAATTTGATTCCAAAATTTTGGGTATTTTTCTCAGTAGTAAGTAACTCCACAAAATTAGTTAAAACACTTTTACTTACAGAATGAGGCGCCGCAGTTGCAATTTTTCATTAAATATAAACAATCGCGATTTTTTTTTTGCGAATAAATACTCAAAAATGCTTAAATGGATGATTTTGTAAATATAAAATTAGTTATAGTAAATAAGAAATAATTCTTCATTGCTGAAATACTAACATTTTAGTCTTTTTAAAGCAATTTTAAAAATCAAATTAAGGATAGAAAAAAAGCAAGAAGCTAAAAGGAATTTCCTTTCCCCCATGGATACGCGCCTGAGTCTCGGTAAGTTAAGTCTTTTTATTTTCATCGAACTGATGTTTTTTCACTCAATTGCAAAACAGTCTAGAAAAGCATATGAGCTGTAATAAAAACATTATAAATCAAGAAGTTTTTAAAGCTTTCGACATTATCCAGCTTTATTTGATCACTTGAGGCTTTTTTGAGTATTTAAAAAATTAACTGTGTAAAAATTATCACAGTTTGGTTTTCATTGGATCTATGTTTGAAGTTTTCATAGCTTTCCTATACTTTCATAAGCAAATTTTAAACTTTTTAAAGTGTCCTTTGTTCCTTTAAATTAAAGGTTTTTTATCTATAGTTGTTAGATGGTACTACTTTTATTATTTTAAGAATTAATTGTCTTTTTATATAAAGAAACTTAAAAAAAATTGTTTGATTTATTTTCTCGATTTATTTGCAAATTTTGTATTCACTTCAGCGTTTTAACTAAACAAAACTGAATTAAATTTGTGAAAGCTTTCACTATAAACTTCTAAGTTATTTTTTTTTTTCTTGTTTTGTCTAGCTTTTTTACTTCCAAAAGCTTTTTTAAGAAATTTGTATATTTTTAAAAATTTTATATTTTATTTATACAATCAGACTGTTATAATGGTGTAAATATTAATGTATGTTTTAAAATATAAAACTTTTTACTCGACTCCCTCCCTTAACAAAAAACAAGACATATCGATTAGCACAAAATTGATGAAACATGTTGGCAAAAATACAAACAACAAAAAGTTTTATTGTTAAATTTTTTACAATATTTTCAATATATTGAAAATAAAATCTATATGTGCAACTAAATAAAAAAAAATGTTTTTAAGCAGGAAATATGTAATAAATCACAAAATTTTAGCATATGCACAGTAAAACAAACTAAATTTTTTTATATATAAAAAAATGTATAGAATATAATCTATATAGAAAGAAAATTGTTAAAAGTTTATAACAAAAAATATAAATAAATATTTTCAATAATGTTGACGTGTGCAAAACCAATAAAACTTCCGCTATTTTTGGGTAACTTTTTTTGTCTCCTCTTTCTTTTTTTTTTTTTTTTTGGTAAAAACTAAGACAATTTGGAAACAACTTAACGACTTTTTTGTATAGGATATGTTGTGAATACAACAATAACGAAGCAAAAACAACAAGAAAGTAACAACATGTTGGTAATAATATTTCCTTTAGATAATGTTTCGTCTCTTTTTTTTTTTTTTTTGTGGGTACTAAACAAAAATTGAGATAGAAACTAAAAACGTAAAAGAACAAGAAATTACTTACAGCATAGCTATAAAAATAAAAACGACAAACAATTTAAGGAAATATTATCAATATAAATTCTTTTAAGTATAAATATATAGCATAAGTTAAGGCAGTGTCAAGGAAAAATAAAAAAGAAATACAACACAGCACCAAACGAAAAGCATTAAGAAGGCATATTATTGTAAAATTATATCATGTAAGGAAATATAAGAAGAGCAAAGTAAAGTACTTGTTTTGAAAAAAATAACGCTAAAAACAGGCCTTATTAGACAACAACGAAATACTAACAACAAATACCCCCAGAGTCATCATCAGTTAAACACAGAGAGAGGAAGTTAAAAAGATACAAATGCTTTCTTAGATTGCCTTCTATACTAAAAAGAAACGAACAAACACATGTTTTAATGTAAGGAGAACATATAAGTTTGTACATGACACATGTCACAATGACATTAAAATGCTAGTAAAGCGCCAAATAGTATGCTTCACATAGATGAGTGGAAGTAAGAAGAACAATTTTTATCTATTTGTTTTGTAATGTTTGTATATTTATTTATTTCTTTATTTGCAAAACATTTTGTCTCCGTAACTAATTTCTTGTTTTTATTTTCTTTTTAGTATTTTTCTTTTTTTATTTTTTTAAGAATAAAATAAATAGAAAAAATTAAAATTTCTGCAAGTACCTTAACATGCAACCTAAAACTTCATGGTGGTAAAGGAAATTTTGTAGTTTAAATACTAACAGCAATTTAGCTTGTAAAAAATAAATGTTTTTCCTCAAATGATGATGGTAATGGTGATGCTGTTGTTCTTGCTCCTGCTTGATAATGATGATGACATTTTGTATATAAACGAAATACATATTGTATAAGTGTTTAGCTTTGAGCATACTTCCTGTCTATTTTGTTAGGTATGTATTTTTATATAGCATATTCGTAGGAAAAACCTCACTCACTCCTAGGCTGTCATGTGTGCGTGTGGTGTCTCTTTGCATATACTAACTATTTATTTTTGAAAAAGAGATGACATTGAAGTCAAACTAATATCTAGTATGTCTATGAAAGTTATGTATCTTATGTACCCAGTTTGTTTTTATTTTTTTCTAGGGTTCCCATTTTTTATATTTTTCTCTTTGTACAACAACTACTTTTTAAATATTTGTGCATGTCTTTGCATGTCACGTTATTTGCAAATATGTATTCCAGAATTTTTTTAGAAAATATACAACATATTAAGAAAGTGGTATAAAGTTTGAAGAAGAGAGAAAACAAGGAGACTAGAAACAATTTACATATATTTGTGATGTGATATGAACATGACATGTTACCAAAAATGTATATTAACAAGCTTGAAATGTCTAGAATTTTAGAAGCCATATTACTATGAAGGGAGTTGAAATAAGAATTTAATTTATTTTTTTTTTTTTTTTTTGGAAAAAGAATTTCCAAAAATTGGACTTTAAGGTTTAATAAAAGTTAAAGACTTTCTAAAAAAAAGTATAACTAATATTGCTGATATTGAGAAGAACGTCAGGACAATTTGACGTGCTGAACAGAAATCTGCTTTCAGTTCTTCTCTATCTGGCTTTCTTTTTTACCAGCATGTGTAGTATTTCTTCTTTCTATTTGTATGCGGTCTCATAAATATAACTCGAGATCGGTCTCAGTTAATTGTGAATAAAATCATTATTTGTAATCCAATTTCCATAATATATGGCTTATTTTAATTGCAAAATATTTATCTTTATAATAAAGGTGACCACTAATTTCAAAATAACTCCAAAACCATTGACCGGATAAAAATACCATTAACATAGCTTATATTTAATTAATATTCGAGGTCCATTGGAGTTTTATTTATTTATTTTATTTAAATTGAACAAACCGTTCTCGAGTTATACTAATGTGAGTGCCTAAAATGGGGAAAATATTAGACATACCCATATACAAAAACCAAAAACCGAAATCAAAAAAGCAGATTCGTATTCACCACGTTAAATTCCATCTAATCCATACATTTTTATTTAGAGGAGAATTTTTCTGCCGGCAAGTGTAATTTTTAAGTCTTCATATAGCTTTTCCTTGAAAAATAAAAACAATTTTAAAAGTATATTTAAAAAGTCTTAAGGAAGGGACCCACATTTAGTTATATTATTCTGAATGATAAATTAAAGTCCTTTTTTCCAGATAAATTTTCTAATGAATTATGCAGATTTTCAATATCTAGCTGATTACAATAATAGCAGCATTTCGGTTAGCTATATTTAATAAATATTTCATAAAACACACAATGATCAGATCAAAGCTGAACTTAGGGTCGAATTAACTGGAACAACTTATAACAGAAAAAGTTCTAGAAGGTCCGCTAGTCCTTTAATATTGCCACTGAGGTCACAGATGACCAGCTAACGATGATATAAAGGTGCTTCATAAAAGCGGTAATTACATGTTTGTCTCTGTAGAACATTTCTTCGCGCAAGACTTGAAGGTGTACACCATGCGCTCCATCTAAACTTCATACATGATTTTTTGAAACCTGAAAAAAATCCGTTCGATCTAATATTGCTTGCTCGATCGTTTGAAATTTTTGCCCAATATTCTTTTCCTATTAGTCAGACAATAACACACCGCATGGCCTGATATTGCCAATATGTTACGGTTAAGCTCTCAACGTCAATCGGATGATAATTCCCACAACATAAATTGCTGATAATTACTCACGTTCTACTAAATCTTAACTTTTCAATAAAAAAGATCTCATCAGTCACAGTTTCTCTGGTACTAGGATCAAGTTCGAGCATCAGGGGGATATCTTGCACAGCATTTAATTGCTTGTTTTGGACACAGCGGTCTTGCTCCGTCTGTTTCGGTAATACAACTTGGGTCGTCAGTTCGTGTACCATAACTTTGGCTGTTAGTTTTGGCACTGCAACTTCGGTTGTTAGTTTTGCCACAGACTTCGGTCGTATGTTTCGGCACTACAACTTCCATTGTTAGTTTTGGCACTACAACTTCGTTTGTTAGTCATCTGTTTCGGCACTACAACTTCGGTTGTTAGTTTCGGCATTACAACTTCGGTTGTTAGATTTGCACAGCGACTGTTTCGGCACCGTGACTTCGGTCATCGGTTTTTTCATAGCAAATTGTGTCGTCTGTTATTCTTTTAAGATTAGGTATGAATTTTCTAATTTAATTTTAAGAAATTGTATTATTTAAATCAGTATTAGTTGCTGCGTAATATCCGAGGGAATTGAATCTTCAACCCGCCACCTATCAGTAATATAATCAGAATGACCAGAGAAATAACCGACTGAATCCCTGCTTATTATCATGCTGCTGGTAATTTATCTAATACATAATATTTACTACAATTTATTGTTACCGATAACTAAAGCACTTAACTATTAAATAAAAATACACTGTATATTTGACCTCTAGAAAAGGTAAACCAATTCTGTTCTCACTTGAGGTTCGTGGATTTCGTAAGTCGACACTGGATATAACTTCCTCAGGCGATGGCAAAATCACGTTTCAGGCTTCAAAAACTTTAAAAATTCAAAAATTAAAAAATGTATATGAAATTATGCCATTTAAAGTTTAATATTTTTGAACCACCTTTTAGGGAGTTCCTCTTTACAAAAATATTCTTTATTTTATATTTAATAAACTTTCTACTTGATTCCCTCTACTTACTTTTCTATTTTCTTTGAAAATGTTCTTTAATATACTTTATCAATTTCATCTCTACTATTACCAATTGTCTGAAAAGTTTAAATTTGATTTTGTTTATATTTAAAATACAACAAAAATGAAATAGTCAGCAGCACCACCAACAAAAACTGCTATACTCAATATATTGAGTTAATATAAAAAGTATCAAACTATTGATTGTTTTTTGCTGCAAACTCTTCTATTTTGTTTTATAAATTTTATATGAAAATAAAAAGTAAAAAAACTTGTGCATACTTTTAGGGAATTTTTGATCCCATTTTTATAGTATATTAAAAGTGTTGTATGCTTTGTTAAATAAAAAAAAAAATATATATATATAATAGATACTATGTAAACTTACGCAATGTACAATGTCTGCCATTCCAGCCTTGAGAGCATACGCATGTACCATTTTTACATTGACCATGTTCAGAGCATCGGGCATCGCATGGCAATTGATCACAAAGATTACCAGTCCATCCGGCATTACAACGACATTTACCAGATTCACAAACACCATTGGGACCGCAATCTAAACTGCAAACAGCTTTAAGCGGAAAAATGAGGTATAAATATATAAATTAATTCAATGCTTGGACATTTTTTTTAGATCGAAAATTTGAAAGGGGTTTGTTTTTAAATATATGTATATATATATATATATATATATATATATATATATATATATATAAAAATATTTATTAAATAAATTATTATTTTTTTTTATTTAAAAATGCTTATTAAAACATCTAACATCTATACCCATATTGCATACTTCAAGATAAAAATTTTAAATTAAAGCATAATTGTTTTGATTTAATATAATTCATTTTACAAAGAAAGTTGTACAAAATTTTGAAATTTAATATCTTCAAAGTAATATTGCATAAATATTAAAACATAAAATTATATATAGAAACACATTTTAAAATCCATTGCATATTTTAGGCAAACTATAAAAAAATATATTTTAATTTCTTGTCAATCTTAAAAATTGTTGCGTAAATTTTAAATTAATAAAATGCAAATACATAATTTATAACACCAAAAACGTTCTCACTATATTTTCTCAATGAAGGTTTGTCAACATTAACAATTTATAATTAATGTTCTAGAATATCACATAACCTCAAATATATTAAACACACCTTCAATATATTGTCATTAATCTCCCTTAAATATATTGCGCGTACGTAGCCTTCAGAATTCCTATTTTAACTCAAATATCAATAAATACTTTCAACAATTCCAATAAATTTTTAGTTGTGCTCAAAAGCCCTAAGCTTAGGGCTCAACAAACGTTACAATTCTTTAAGGGTAAATGACGTTACAAATACTCGTACACATAAAATGAACAGCAAAAATAATATTTTCGAAAGCAACGGATGAATATAAATTGTAATTTTCTATAGACATATGCATGCAAATAGCTAAAGGACGGATATAACAAACGTGGGTAAGTAAGTAAAAAAATAAATGTAAAATAATATTTCTAAGGTGTAAATGTCAGCACTTAAGCAACGATTTGAAAAATATAATAGAAATAAAGAAGAATAGTAAAAAATAAAATAAAGGCCTTTAGGCTAGGAATGTTAAATTTTAAATTTATTTAATATTTTTTATTAAATTCTTCACTAAAGGAATTTAAATTGGAAATAAATATATCGAAGATTAATTTTTTAACTTAAGGGATTTAAATTATACCGTGTTTATCTTAAAATATCTTAATAAAACTTTTAAAATTATCCAAGCATTTAGAACTAAATTGAAGAATATAACTTTTTCTTTTTAGTAAAAAAAAAAAAAGGAAAACAGACTACTAGACTTTTAAAACATTTTATTTTTTATTACACAATTTGTATGTATTTGTGCTGTATGTATATGTGCATTTCACAATTTATTATAAAATTAATGAAGTCTGCCGGTTCGTTGTGTCTGTATAATAGTAATATATATTATATTCTTATAACAGTCTGCAAGAGATAATGTATAGCGGTTAAAAATATGATATATGTTGCAAGAAGGAAAGAACAAAAATGAAAAAAAGAAAAATTAAAAAAAAACGTTTGTATATTAAGAAAAATTGTATGCGTTTCCATGGCAAGTAGATTTTGAAGTATTTAACTTAAGTATTTTATTTTCGAGAAAGAAGTTATTGCTTTGGGGGTTTTAATAAGAGATAAGCAAAGGTAAAATGAAAGTCTAAAAATTAATTGAAGTAAAATTTAGTAATTTGAGAAGCTTTCCCTCCTAATTGGAACTTTAACAAATCTTTCAGTATGCCAAAGATCTGTGTCATAAAAGAAACTAAGTACAATTTTAAATAACAGCAAAATGTTGCTGGAACAACCTTTTTTTTGCAAGATTTTGCGAAATATTTATTTAAAATTTGCAGTTGTACAAATGGCAAATAAAGTATTATTTGAAACGCTGAAACATGCTGCTAAGTAAAAATCTTCGTACTAAATTTTTTTTAGAAAAACAAAGTTTTTACATTAATTAAATATGGTTATAAAATATGTTAATCAAGTAAAGTTTCTTGTATTCTTTTAGCAATTTTTACACTGTCAGCAACATCTTGTTACAATTAAAAAAAAATAACATGTTGCTCTTAGTAGTTATGTTATGTTAAAGTATTTGCTTAATTTTAGTATTTAGTGCAATTATCTTAAACGATAAGCTATACCGTGCAGTACTTATTGTCTTAAGAAATTACTGTAAAATTTTGGCTTTCCGCAACATGTTGCTGAATGTAAGGACTCATATTTATCAGAAATGTTTTAGACTAAATTAAGTACTTGTAAAAACGAATTTCGAATTTTTCTTGACATAGTATAATAATAGCAATATACACTGAAATTAAAATGTCTCTATAATTTGCATAAAAATAACTAAAAAAAAAAATATACATTATCTATTAAAAAGAAATTATGTTTAGAAAGATATTAAAGAAATAAACTAAACAGCTGATAAAACAATTACAAAAAGAATTCTTTAAAAAAAATTGAAGCACAAAACATTATAGATACTACTATATATTGATGATTATATTTGTAATTTACTTTGGCACAGAATCTGCGTTATATTGTTAAAAAAAGAGACTTATCCTCGCATAATGTTACTAAAAACAATTTCAAAATATTAAAAGACTTCACACAAAAATGTTTAGCTACAATATTTTTATTTTATTTTTTTAGCCATTTATAAAAATTTTAAAATATGAAAATAAAAAAAAAAAAAAAAACGCGAAGCAAAAAATAAATAAAAATAATTAAAAAATTTCTAAATAATTTTGTAATATATTTATCCAAATTTGTAGCGTGAAACTTTGTTGCGGTAATATTTCGCGATGTAGTTGTTTGAAAAAATTCAACACGAATTTCATCGATTGTCTTTATATGTATTTAGTCCCCAAAAAAGCATGAATTTCATTGATATTTTTATGTGGATTTTGGATTTTATTTCCCACGAAATCTCAACAATAAAATATACAAGGTTTTTTCACTGTTTGCAATATGTTGAAGACAAAAAGTATATAAGTTAACTAAAAACTACCATTACTACCGTTTAACCAATTTTCGGCCACTGTTGCATTTTTGCATCAGTAATTTATACCCTAACTAATTTAGTATAAGGTTAGAGAAAATGCTTTACACATATAAATTTTGTCTGGAATGTTGATTAAATAAATTAGGAAAAATTTGGAATTTCGCGGAATTTAAAATAGATCTTTTTTAAAATTAAGAAAAAATAATAATAATTGAATAAATTGTACACAACATTTAAAATAACTTTTAAGACGATAGCCAATTCATCAAAAAATAAGAAAATATTCACAATATGACAAATAATTTAGTGGGATAGAAACACCAAGCTTCTAAAAATTGGTTTTGGGTAAACGTATCAATGATTAATTAGGTGTAGTGTGCTTTAACTCTATTTACGCAAGGTGGCGCACCGAAAACCTAGAAAATTATTAGGGGCAGTATTGTCAGATTAGGTGATTTTTCCCTACATTGGGAATTTCTTTTTGGAAATAGAGATAAAAAATTCGGTTTATGATTTATGACATTATTGGGGAATATTTTTAAGGTTTAAGGATTCTTGGAAGATTTTTGAGAATTTTTATATTATTTTTATAATTTCTCTTTTTAACTTTATTTCAAGCAAAATCTGCATAATTTTATAAGATTTTAAATAGATATCTAGTTTCTTATTAGTTTTAACCAAAATCTACTAAATTTTAATTCGATTTTGAAAAATATGGTTTTTTAATACTGTTTGTGGAAAATACAACTTTTGTATGTATGCAAGTATTATTAAAATTAAAAAATAAACAAAGTTTTATTTGTAAGTTTATATAAATAAACTTAAAACTAAATAAAAAAAAGAAAAATTATAAAACATGAAGCTCATTTAAAAGTTTTTAGTGGATGTGTTAAACTTTTATAAAAAGGAATTGTCAAACAAAATGTACGAAACTGACGTAGTTGTGTAATGTAAACGGGGTAGATTTTTTTCGAAATCTCGCTCAAAGGGGATGTAAAGTGTAAATGTAAATTGGATATAAGTGTAAATTCTCTATAAGATAAATAAAAAAAAACAAAAAAACATAATTTTTGGCCGAATATGAAATTTTTAGTAATTTTTCTTATGTTTTTCCGTCCAAAAGAGATTTTAAGTGTAAGTGTAAATTAAGTATAAGTGTAAATTTGGTATAAGAAAAATAAAAAAAACAAAAAAAAAACATAATTTTCGGCCGAATATGAAGTTTTTAGTAAGATAAACTTATATTTTTTTAATAAAGACAAAATTAATTAAAATCTCCGCAACAAAATTATTATCGTACGGTTTGGCTGTGGGGAGTAAAGTTGGAGCAATTAATGTTCCATTATTGTTACTGCAATTGCAAACAAGAATTTAAAATCCTTTAATAAATAGTTGTTTAAAACTTGAAGAAATTGTATCAAAAATATTTAAAGCAATGAAATTTAATTTATCATACTTTCATACCTTTGAAGTATAAATAAAAACATAATATTCGGTTTATGCATTAACTACGAGTATAAAAATGTCGTAAATTATTTTTTGATACTAATGTTAAGATTTCCATAAAATCTAATTTTTTTCCTAAAAATTTTCTTTGACACTACTTACTATTTAGGTAAATTTACCTGTCCAAATCTGCATATTTACGAAGGAAAATTATTAAAGTTCGAATAAAAAGAAATGAAATTTATATTATCTCTAAAAGTAAGGTATTATTATAGTGGAAATTTTTGGGGATAATATAAGCAGTTATTTGGAGAATTTAAGGAATGAAAATTTGCATTTGGGGATATGACTCGAAAAAAATCTGGGAACCCTGGTTAAGGTATAACGTTAAAATTATGCAAATCAAAATAGAAAATATTTAAGAAAAATATTTTTTATAAACGAATAAGCATTTTTGGAATTAAGTTTACATATGCAATAGAAATTTTTGAACTGTATTATTTGAAATTATATTGTTTTATATTTTTTTATAACTATTGTTGCATAATTTCAAGAGCCTAAAATTAATAGTATATGAACCAGCTGGAAATCAAAAATGAATTAAATGGAGAAAAACGACATCAGATTAGAACACCTGCATGAAAGACCAAAAATCGTTTTTGCTCCGCGATTCTTACCACCATATCTAAATTCTAATCGAGATTATGCACAAGCAGTTAATTAAATGCAGTGTTTCTTAACATTCCAAATCTTTGCGTACAACATTTTTAAAAAGGAATAATTACTTGCTATTCTTTATAAGAAATTATTTGGTCTTACACCGTCAAATTATGCCTCAAATTTCCGTTCCAATTTTACGGTTTCATACTAGTTGTATCTAATATATGAATTGTAAAATATAATAACCATAAACTAAATTTAAATAACAAATAAAATGCATTTTCCCATACAATTTGTTGATACGTCTACTTCTTATATGAGCGCAACAACATATCCCTAATTGATCATTGATGCGTTTGCGCAACACCCGATATTTCAGAAATTAAAATAGCTAGGTACCCAAATCTTTCGGCTTTATTATCACAGTTAATAAAAAAGATCCCATCAGCGTTACCGTTGAGAATTTTTAAAAAGGTGTCCAAAAAAGGGAGTTTCAAAAAAGAAAAAAAAAGAGATTTTTTTCTGTTTCCAACTACTTTAATACCTCAAAATCTCCCTAAGATTTGTTTATTTTATAAAAACAAAAGCAACAAATATTGTATTTTAAGAAAAACTGTTAAACTTAATTTTATGAATAACAAAATAATTTATTTATAATAATTTTTATTATTGTAAAAACAAAGATTTATTTGTAAAAATGGTTAACATAAAATTATGTTTTTGTTAATTAAAATTCTGCACTTTTGCACGAGGTATTTACTTGGACTCCAATTTTACAAATCCCTGTCTAACAAATTTAGGACTGAAAGCATAGATTCACAATTATTGACCTTAAGTCTGTTGGACAATTTATTTTTCGTTAGTGGTAATTCAGAAAAAAGACTTTCCGACCAGGTACATCTAAGAGCCAAAATAAATATATATATTAGAATATAAGTATTCATCAAATCTATTTTTTTTTAATTTTCCCAATCCGGTTCAAAAAGATTCAGTACTAAGTTTTAAATAACTGTTCATAAATTTTATCTTTTAGTTTTTAAAAGTTTCAGATCATTAATAAATTCATTGGGGTCTTTTTTACATCATTATAAATATTGTGAAACAATCCCAAAATAATTAATTTCTTTGTTAGAATTAATATATTATGGGTAGAGATATGTCTAACAACTTAGGTTCTCGTTATTTACCACATGGTGTTAAAAAGTCGCTATTTAGTTCCATTTTAAAAAAGATGCCAAAAAAAGTGGTCAAGTGGTTTAAAAAGGGGTAATTCGCGACTAAAGTCGTCAAACGGCAACGCTATATCCCATACCAAATGTTATCAATTTATCTTAACTAGACCAGCTAATGGTCCGAAATGAGTTAATAGAAAATCAACATGTTGTTAGGAGTTTAATAGAAATATATTTTTTTATTTTAAAATATTTAAAGAAATTTACTATATTAATGTGCAATCAAGAAAGGCGAATATTACGGTAACATTTTTCGATGCCAAATCTGTTTAAACACTTTCTTTAAGACTTTTGAGACAAGATTTTATAATGCAACAATATGTTGTCATCATAATGAATATCAAACTATATAAAAAATTTTAAATATTAATTTTTCTTATGTTTTTCCAAGATATTTCCACTTCAAATTCCCTTTAAAAGCAAAATCAATATTAATCGTATTTCATGTTGTTACTACGACTTTTAATAAAATGAAAACATTTGAGTTTAGTAAAAGCTGTTTTAATATACATTCGAGTATATCGAAAGTATGCTATATTTTTATATACACATAAAAAAGACCCTACAAAACATACCATACAGCACTGAAATAAAGCTTTATCAGCGTCTATGTATTTATATAAGCAATAAATAAGAAAAGTGTATAGAAAACTACTTCATAAAAATGACATTTTATGATAGTCACAACAGTTTTCCTATATTTTTTTTTTTTCCTATATACATGTTGCTACGCTTACAGCCAATAACATGGCAACTCATCGCATGACAAACAACATATAAGTAACCACAAACAAAAAGCGGAAGTTTATGAGGGAGTGTAATAAGCACGGTATAAGAAGCAGTATTACCGTTGGGAATTAAAAAAAAAAGGGTTTTTAAAGAATAAAGTCACCAAAAAATATGATTTTTTGAAAAGAAGGGACCAACTTTTTCAATACCTGAAAAACTCCTTAAAATTTCTTTATTTGATAAAAACGAAAAAAATATCACTCGGAAACCAATCTTACAAATTTATGGATTTCAAGTGTTGATCCTAACTTTGCTTGAGAATTTAGTTTTCAGAAGTGATAATTTAGAAAACAGACTTTCCGCTTAGGCACTGCTATGAGCCAAAGTAAAAACATAAATTAGGATATAAGTATTCATCAAATCTATTTTTTAATTTTCCCAATCCCTTCTACAAGACCACTTCAATAAAAACTCACAGCAGACCTTCTGAACTTTTAAGAAAACATTTTAAGTCGAGATAGGACAATTTAAATTTTCATAGAAATTGTTTATTTCTTTATT
This sequence comes from Protocalliphora azurea, assembly GCA_932274085.1. Lineage (NCBI taxonomy): Eukaryota > Metazoa > Arthropoda > Insecta > Diptera > Calliphoridae > Protocalliphora > Protocalliphora azurea. The sequence goes on along the minus strand of OW026523.1, from coordinate 79,827,473 downwards.
TTTATTATTTTTTTATTGTTTAACTCTCCTGGAAAAAATTTAACTTTTTGTTAATTTATTTTGTCAAAAGTACACAAATATATTATAAGCAATTTAGTTTTTAATAAAATTAACTTAGAAAAACACAACAAAATAAATGAATTCTTATTATTATTATTATTTTTTTTTTTTGGAATTTCTGCTTTGAATTTTGATATTGTTTTTGTAACGGCTTCTGAATGGTTTTGTTTTTCCTTAAGGCAAAAAAAAATATATATTATAATCTTTCTTCCCTTCTCAGAGAAGACGCTGTATTTTTTATACATAGATTTATCGTTGCTTAAAACGAGATATATTAAAAAAATATAGCTTCTTACTCAAAAGTTCTATTGGACATTTTAGAAAGCCTCACTATAGAATGCAACAAAAACATCTTGAAGAAGGTGTAAATATACCTCCTAGAAAACCTGCACGATGGAGGCCTTTAAATTTTTTACCTCTGGTTAAATAGATATAAGAGAGTATGTGTTATAACAAAACAAAAACTATTACCACTACAAATCCAAATTCTCATTTATGATATGTAAGAAGTGTATGAAGGTATGAAGGGACTAGACTAAAGTGTAGAATTTGTTTTCCAGCTAAATTTTACGTTACCATATACCGTTATTTTTTTATTATATCTCTATAAAATCGCCTTTTTAAAGTTAGTATGTACAAATATGTGACTGTGTCAATGTGCTCGTGTGGTATCTTTTTTTTATGATAAATGATGCATTTCTGATGATACCAGCCAAACAACATTGCAGAAAATAATAAAAAAAAAATAACAGCAAAATGCGATTTTATGTCTTTTTAGTAGTAGAAAATTTCTACTCCCTTAGCTAAATATTGTTGGTTGTTAGTTGTCGTTTTTTATTTTTTTTTTTGTCATTCTTTATTTCCCCAATGCACCTAAATTTTATCAACGTATTTCTAGTCATCAAATTCTATCATGGAGACTTAATTTTTTTTCTGTGTGTGAGTGTCTACTCCGCTATACATTATCTGTCTATCTGTTTGAGTATATGTTTTCCCAGCTGACCACAAACTTCGATAATAATTTCGTTTCGTCTATCATATTAAAAGTAAACGTTTAGCGATATTAATAGCGAAACGTAAAAATATTCTTTAGTGATTTGTTTTCATTAACAAAAAATTATAAAAGTTATACCGTATTGATTATTATCAATGGCAATAGTTCGAAAACGATAATATTCTATTTTGATTCATTTTTGTTTCCATTGTAAAGTTAAAAGCTGATTTAATTTTTGAAGTTATGTTTTGTTTTAAACTTAACACAATATATCAAGTATTAAAAAAATATAAGTACATAATACATATATATCACTTCAATAAAACAATAAAATAAATAATAAAGTTATTACGTAATAGTTTTTAAAACATTTTGTCCAAATATCAAATTCGCTCAGAAGAGTAATTTTTTTTTCAATATTGTTAATTTTTTTGCTCAAATTTTGCAAAATTTTCTGAATTAATATGCAGGAAAATATATTAGATATTTAAATACATGTGCTATTTTGTAAATCTGTTTAGACAAGTAGCGAAATTTTTTACCATTTTTTCTAAAATTTGATTATATTATTAAAAATTGCGCAAAATTTAACTAATTTTACAGTCGATCGCTATGAACTACAACCCAAGAATGACACTACATTTTCTTTGTTTTACAAAGCCAGGAAAATATGTTGCTATTTTATTTACATAAGAATTCGTCGAAAAATTTAGATTAAACAATTTTTCGAAACATTTGCTTCGACTTTTATTTAGAAAAGTTTAATATTATGATATGAATATTTTTAAAATTCTCGAAAATTATAAGAATCTTTACTATCGAGAAATTATCGAGAACATTCATAATTCATATAATTCTCGATATATTCTCTAACATATTTGTCTCGAAAATTCTTAGTTTTTGGCGAACATTCCCTAAAATCTAAACTCAAGTCAGGGGGGTTGTGGCTTTTAGTTTAATATTTTATGACTAAGCTTTATTTCATCGAAACAGACTACTAGCATCTTGAATTTACTACTATGTTTTTATACTTGGTATTTTAAATGTTGTAACGAAAATGAAAAAAAAAAAAAAAAATAAAAATAAAAATGTTGGTTGGTTTATAGAAAGCGACATAAGCCAGCTAGTTGTTAGCTTTGTTCAATTGGTAAAATTTAAACGCTATTTTGTTCAAAGTAACAAAATAATATGATTTTAATATGGCTGTGTATTTTTTTTTTTTTAAGATTTATGTACTGGTAAGGTAAAAAATAGTAATATTATTATTTATTTCTTTTTTCTTTTTTTTTAGTACAAAAAGAACAAATTTGAAGCAACGTTTATATAAAAAAAACTGCACAAATAATTTAAAAATGTCTACAGCAAATATCTGAGATATTTTAGTTGACATTCAAAGGTAAAGAAACATTTTGAAAATATACTTAAAAAATTAAATACTGAAAAGTTTTTTTTCATGTTGATAGCAACATTTTTTATGATTTATTGAGAATCATACCAAAAGAGTTTTGTAGTTGATTTATATCGAAATACATAATGTATTTTTAACAAAATGAAACTCTTTAATTTCACATATATCCAATCTTTTTATTTTAGAAAATTTATACAAATTTGTGTTGCACCAACATGTTTTTATCATGAGTTTATTGTAAAGATAAGAAATGAATGGAATTTTGCAATTTTTCAGTCTATTTAAGTAGGAATCACAATTTTTTTTTAGCATATACTTAATGCGGTAATCAAATTGAAAAAATTTATTGCAACATGTTGCAATTCATTCATTTACTTCCAACATTTGTAGGGCACATGTTGTAGAATTAAAAATTTTTAAAATATTTAAAAATATTTCAACGTAAAGCTATTTATTCTATTGGAAGTGCTAAAATAAAATTTAGTAACATGTTTCGTATTATGAGATTTCTTAAATATTCAACTGAAAGGTATTTGCTTTTACTCGGAACTTTATAAATAAAATAATATTTTCAGAAATGGTTTAAAGCAAATAGAAAAAATTCCAACGTAGAACTAGATATTCTGTTAAAAATAATGTTTAGCAACTTCAAACAATTATTTAGTTTTTTTTTTTTTGTTTTTCATATTTTTACTCAAATTTATATTGAATGAAGTATTAAAACAAATAAGAAAACCATGTTGCTACTAAAATTCCAAAATGAAAACTCATATCAGAAACAAAATAGAGACAAGATTTAATTAATATTAATTTTTTATCTTTTCCGTTGGTAGCAACATGTTGCAAATTATTAGACTTTTCATAAAATATTTTTTTATGTAGCTTAAATAAAACTTCTAGTTTGAATTTTAAATATTTTTTATCTCAGAAATCCACTAAAAATTAATACTAATTTTTGGCGTACCTCAAATATCATTTAAGTAATATCGAATATATATTCGAATATATTTTTTAACAAATAATATATATAATATATTTTTAACAAATAATTTAGTCGATTTTAGAAAACACAAAATGACAATATAATTCCTATAGCAACATGCTGCGGCAACTTAAAATAAACATACTTATTTGCCTTTGTAATGACATCAACATTAAAAAGACAGAACTTAGCAAATTTTTTAATGAATACTTTTAAAGACTTTCTGTGCAAAACTCAACAAAAATTTCCCTATCTATTTATTGCACAGTGTTGCCAGAAACTTTCGGCAAAAAATCATCATTTGAGAAAAATTTTGCTTTAAAAATTATCAAAACTATTATTTTTAATTTCCAATGATTCTGATAAGTTTTGATACACGGTTAAACCTGCAATATTAGAAAAGTGATTTTTGCATCTGAGGGATTAGTGTGTATATCGAAAACTTTTTCATCATTGCATAAATCATACAAATTCGAGCTTTTATTTTAATAATAAAAACAAAAATATATCAATCAGCAGTTTTCAATGTCCTATACAAGCATCATATTCATTGGACTCAAATTAAAGTACATACAAGCATGACAGAAAAGCAATGTGTGAGGAAATATTATATCCATTCGATTGCAAATTATGACCAAACAAATTTGGATTCTTACTTTTGTAGGAGCATTAAGTTATTTTTCGTTGACAATTAACGATTGGTCTAGAAGACTTCGGTCATGTGACAGAAATTACGAAAGTATTATTTCCGCTCCCGCTTCATTGTGATTGGACAACTGCCTACTTAATATATGTCTTAGTGAAGAACTCTTTAACTCTCTACTTTTGACACGGGAGAAAAGCTAGATAAAATATACAGTGGGCGAATAATTTTTTTTTTTTTTTTTGATTCCGTATCAATATATAATATACGTATCAATATATAATATACATTAATATACATACGTCAAATACGTACATACATCAAAAAAACACAAACCACATTAATTTTAATTAAAATCTTCTAGGAAATCGCAATGATTCTTTAAAAGCTTGGCTTAGGTAATTCAAATAAAAATCATATTTTGTAAGAAATAAAACAATCAAATCATATTTAGGTTAAAAAACTATCAAAAATATTATAAAGTCGTTATCACCGGGAACGTTGATGTTGCACCTGATTAAAAGCAGCGTTTGAAAAACTCCAACTGCTACCAAGTTTTTTGGATTGGCAAAAACTATAGCTACGGAAGTTGTCAGGAGTGATAGCAATAGCATTTATCAGTTATCGGTTATCAGTTTTTGTAATCTAACACTTTCTGTAAACACTTTTTGCAACTTAGCTGTAAAATACGTAGTTCAATTCAGCAGTATCTTTAAAAATAAAATATTTGGCTACGACTCCAAATGTGGTTTAATTTTTATAACTACTTCTCTTACAATATCTTTTTTTTTACTGGTACCTTCACTGTGAAGTTAATATCAGTGTTGCCAGTTTAACATTTTTAAGGCTAAATCTAGCCTTTTTTTTTTGATTTTTTTTTTTAGCATTTTTAGATTCTTAAAATTGCCTTAAAAAGGCTAAACTTTTACCATTTTAGAAAAGAAGAAATTAGTTTTTTATTTTTACAGAATAATTCATTTAAGAATTTTTGTATATTAAATCACACAAAAGGTCTAGATTATTTATATTTTATAAATATTTTCGCCTCAGGTGCTTCTTTCTTCAAATCAAATATAACTTAAATCATTATACGGACTTATTTATCCAATTATTATAATTACTTTTTAATAAAGTTCATTAACCATAAAATTTTTTATAAATACAATTAAAAAAACAAATCTTATAAAAGCGAAAAATCGCCTAAAAATGTGGAAATTAATAATCAAAAAGGAATTATAGTTCAAAAATCACTTTAAAAAATTAGGTCATTTTTCATATGAAGTATAATCTAAATATGCATGGGAATTTTGTGGACGATTTTTCACTGCGTAATTTTTTATTTAAAATTTTATTACAATATATCTAAAAAATATCAACAACTAATTATAATAAGGTTAAAAGAAAGATTATCTTTTTCCTAAACTTATTTTTGGGGGCATTTAGCCTTTTCTGGCCTTTTGTAAAGTACAATTTAGGCTCTTTTTTCCCACCTTCTGGCAACACTGGTTAGAAGAGGTAGTAATAAATTGGAAGAGGAAGTAGCTACTAGGTAGCACAAAAGGTAGTTTTTGAAGCAGTACTAAACATAGAACAACGAGAAAACATATAAAAACAAAAGTTCGTTTTTACTTGTTATGAGCATTTAGATAATTCCATGTATGGGATTTTTAATATATTTTTCTACCTATATTTAAATTTTTATAAATCAGAAAAAAAATTATAAATTGAAAAACAAAAACAGCCTTTTTTTCTTTATTGTTTTCCACCAAAAAATGCATTGAACTTTATATGAAATTTATTTTAACTGAATATTTTTAAATTTCCATTTATATTTAAAGTTTAAAATATTCAAGTCGCACTTTTATTTATTTATAAAATTTTCATAAATAATCAAAATGCTAAACAGAGAGGTTCATTCACTATTATGAAAATAACATAGCATTCACCTTAATATGGGCATTTTCACCACTTCCATAGTAGAATTAAGTGCATAACTTACTTCTTTTTTTGCAAGTTATTAATGATTACTTCTAAAAAATCAATACGTTAAAAAAATTAATTATCCATGAGAAAATTAAAATTTGATTAATTTCAAAGTAGTTTATTTAGTTTTAAAGTAACCTTTATAAACAAATTATGTAAACATCATTTTCTGAACTCTACATTTCGTAAGCGAACTTGAATCCGGATTTATTTAATTTCTGATTTGTATATTATAATTTTGTTTTGTGAAACGTTTATAACTCAGATAGCAACTTTAATATATTTGTAAAATAGAGTACAATGTCCAAATGTTTACACAAACAGGGAGAAAAAATAAAACAAATATATTAAACTTTACATTTCGTAAGTGCATATCGTTGTCATATTGTTGATTGTAATCATGAGAACATTTTAATAAAAATTTTAACACATAAAACTTCATACATGAATTTTAAAAAAACAAATGTTCACTTAAATTTATGCAGTTAGAAAAATTAGAATATTGAAAAAAATTTAGTTTTTCTACAACATGTAATGACATATTGAAGCATGTAAAAGATTTGAAAACATATTTAATAACCATATAAAAAATTGTATAAAGAGTTTTTGACAAATATATAAAACAAAAAAGTAAAAAGGCGAATAATTCTTTATGATATTAATAAATATTAATTAAATTTAGAGTAAAGGATTTTAATATGTAAAATATATTAAATGAATGAAAAACTATATACCATTATGTTGAATTTTATAATATGCATTGTTATTTTTAAACTACTTCATGTTTTTATTAAACTACTTCAACTGCTACCTTTACAGCTACATCTGCCGCTTCCTCTGCTTTCTACTATGACTCTGTTTATTAATTTAAAATTAAGCAAAAAGATAGCAATTTTCTTTTATGAATATAGTTAAAACTATTATTATTAATTATATGTGAAGGTAGCAGTAGTAATAATATTATAAAAACTGCATTACCTTCAAAATTATAGTTTTTGACTACAACTAAAAATGCTTCTACAAAAATGTGAAGGTAAAAGTTGTTCAAGCAAATGAACAACTACAAGTTTTAAACATTTTTAAACTGCAATTTTACTTACATTTTGCCATTACAACTACATGGAGTCTAGTTTTTCAAAAGCTAATTTATAGCAAAGTGCTTAAATAAATAATTAAACTTAGTTCTTCACTAGATTCGCCTAGACGAATTATCATTTTTAAATAATATTTCTATACAAATTTAAACACTGCACATTGGAGCGATAAAGGAGTTTTTGCGGCATTAACTAAGTCGTTAGTTTTTATAACAAGATATTGGTATCATTGAAATTGTTAAAATAATTAAATGTAACCTCTGAAAAACCGAAATAAAAAGTGAAAATATGCTAAGATTTTTTTACTATAATTTGCACGATTTTAAGATGGTAATCACAATAATGCTTACATTGAATACAAACGATATTTTTTAGCCAACTTCAAGTATTTAATGGGGCACTATAACTTACATATAAGGCTCCACATTGAAAATCGTTTTTGGAAAATCATACGTGTGTACATTTTATATAAATTGTAGTATAAATATCAAATTTTACTGTAAATTATATCAACTCGTTGCATTATAGAAAAATCTTATACAAATCTAGTATTGCAACTTTTAAGAGTGCTAATTGTAAAAATTTAAATGATAATTTAAACGATATTAGTGTTTTAGTTGTTTCTAACTTTATTCAATAGTTCAAAATTAAAATGCAATGACAAACAAATAACAATTAATTTTAGAAGCAAAGTTAGTAAATTCAAAATATTGTTCAACAGGGCAGGCCAGAGCATTTTTATTAAATAGATATATATATATATATATATATATATATATATATAATATATATATATATATATATATATATATATATATATATATATATAATATATATATATATATATATATATTAAATATATATTAAAATTACATAGTATTTTTGTTGAAAAATTATTAATTTTAAGATTTACATTTTTAATTATTTTTAATTAATAAACGGACATAAAAAATATATGATTCTGTATTTTAAGATATCATTAGTTTCTGATATAACATAAATGTGGTAAAAATGGTACTATATATATAATTTATATATTTAAAGTTGATGCTTTTTTAATTTAAAAAAAATTAAAGAAAAAACTTTGACTTTAGAAGCGCTTGACTAGTTCAACAAATGGTATACCAAAAAAAAAAATTTGGGGTAAAGTTCGGCACATTATTAGCTATTGAATGCGATATTGAGTTTGGTAAAATCAAAAACTTCTAAAATTGCACTTTTGTCGAAAAACTGTTCGAAAGACCCCTCTGTTCACTATTTATGATGCTCTTGGAAGTAATGAATTAATAGTAACAAAATATTGCTTTAGCTTTAAAGTAGCATAACTTTTCTTAAGTTTCCTTTGTTTTATTTGAAATTTAACTTCAAATACCTTTTAAACCAATTAGATCTCTGAATTATATATTCATATGTTAAACAAATTCCTATATTTTACAAACTTGGGTGCCCCGATGGCCTAGTTGGTAGTGAACTAGTCAGTCTGGGGGTTGTAGGTTCGATTCCCACCAGAGACTCTGGTCTGTTTCACTACAACGAGCTAAGGTCTTCGTTACTCCGCTCAGTTAGAATTAGAATATAATTTGTAATTGTATTGTAATTATAAAATAAATAAATAAAAATAAATATATTTTACAAACAACACAACTCAGTTAATTACCCATCATTTTGAGATTAAAAAGAAAAATACTGTTATGACACTTTAAGGATACCAATCTATTAAGTATTCACATAGCAAATATGAACATGTTGTGTAAGAAAAATATAAAACTAAAAAAACAAAACATGTTAAACAGAAGGCTTTTACAGTTTTATACATATTCAACATTTTTGATAAATGAGACAGGCGGTAAACATTTAGAAAACAAACAAAGAGTGTAAGAAATATGAATAGTGAACATAAAGTGTTAAGTAAAATGAACAGTGGTTTGAAGGAAAAAAATATTTTTTTTTTATTTATTTAATAATTTATTTTTTTATTTATTAAATATTTATATACACAATAAATTATTGGTATAAATAATACAGTGTAAAGTCGATAATCCGTATAATTGATCGCAGACCCCCATCTGGATTATCAAAATATCCGGATTGTCCAGATTTTTTTCCTAGTACTTTATACAATATACAATATATGTAGGGAGCAAAAAAATAAAACAAACTTGTATTGTTTCTACTGAAAATCTTTTTAAACAATAATTAACTGAAAATGAAAATATTCAGCTATAGCCAATTCTTACATCATAATTCTAATTTTATTTTTCAAGCTATAAAAAAAAATTTAAATAAAAAAATTACTTTTTATATGTAATCCGGATTACAAACTTGCAATCAATTCTTATTATAGAGTATATAATAAGTTGGGAAATGCTTCCGAATTACAGCATAATCTTGATTATCGAGGTCCAGATTATCGAGTTTACACTGTATACTGTTTATATACTAATAACTGAGGCTTTTGACCTATAAATAATAATAACTTTTTTAATATTTTTAAGAAAAAAAAGCTTTTTTGTTAACAGAATACAAATTTAAGTTTATAAAATATTTTTTTCTAATTTTCGCTTTCTATAATACACTGTGCTGTGATTAATTTCTGTCTTTTTTTCCCTTTATTATTAATATTGCAGTTTTCTTTCATATTGCTGCCTTTTGTGACGAGACATTATATTAAGCTTTTCTTCTCATCTAGGCTTTCTTTACAAAATAATTTTCATCGTCATTACCCAGCACTCGCTATACAGCAACTAGATCTTAACTTTTTTTTATTTCTTGCTCTCTTTATTAAAACTAAATGCAGGTGAATCCCTTTAAGCTTAGTAGGTTTTAAGAAGCAAAAATGAATTGAAAGAAAAAAAAATAATAGTAACTCCTGCATAAAGTATATTAGTCTGTAGAATAAAAGTATATAAGGGCTTTTGTCTGTGTTTAATGTAAATAACCTAAAAGTAAAGCAAGTCAGAACTGAATACCAGCAGTTTGCCTTAAATCTTAGTAAAAAAGTATTGCTTGATTTAGTTTTTCTTTCGTAATCACCTGATTATAGTTTATTTTTTATATCATATTAGCTTAACCCGGTGAGCTTTGCTGCTCTCATTGTAGTAAAATAAAATATAAAATAATAAGAAAATATATATTTCCCTGTTATAGTTTTTGAAATATGCGATGATTAATTTTTTTTTTTTTTTTTTGTATGGAGGCTACTAGTCTTCCTAGACTTGCTGCTCTATCTTTACCTCAATGATGAATCTTAATGGGAACATTATTTTCACCATACATTGAGAATTTCTCTGCAGTAGTTCTTTAGATATCCAATAACTAAGACTTGCAATTTATGGGCTTTTTACTCCCCCTACTCTTATCGAAAAATAAAGCAGCATATTTTACCTTCGAGTATCACAAAATCATACTGTGAAAATTTCAAGAAAATCGGTCTAGCGGTTTAGCTTTCTATAAAGCTCAAATAAACCAACAAACAAACACAGATTCATTTTTATACATATATGTAGATCATATGCTTTAAAAAAGAGAAAAAGCATATTATGCATACCAGTTATATAAAATTCAATTTTTTATTTATTTTTGATTGATTGATTTTTTTTGCTTAGTTACGTTCGAAAACACTTTAGAAACTTTTCTTAAACAGTATTTTGCTGAACTTTTGTTATATTTGAATGATGTGTATAAAGTATGTCGAACGTAAAGTATTAAATAGATTTGTGTGTGCTGTTCTTAAGATATGCTATACATATGTATATTAGACTCCACTAAAATTTACCGTCTTTTGAAATTTGACGTAGCTCCCCCTAGAATCGTTCAGTAGGTTTTGAAAATACATTGTGTGAAATATTAGTGAAATTAGAAGTTTGTATGGGGAAAATATGGCTTTTTTACAGTTTTTAGGAACAAATTAGCTATAAAACGAGAAATGTAAAGAAAAAATTGATTACAAACTAATGTGTTTTAGACCATTTGTGTAAGAAGTATACAAACAAATTTTTAATTTTTTGAGAATTGTTTGTAATTACTGCTTGGTTAAAAAATATTTTTCAAGACAGTTTCAAAACTCGAATTTGAAATTTTTAAAAATTATGTTGAACAAATTAAAAGAAAAATAAATACACAAAACTATGCAGGGTTATAGACAATCTGCCACTTGAATTTTGTGGATTTCGGCAAAAAAGCATTTTTTGCAACTTTTTAATTATAAAGCCAGCTTTTTTTTTGAACTGATGTTCAGACAAAACAAAATTATTACACAATAAAATAAGCCATATCTCAGATAATATATTCAATTTAAAATGAAAAGGTCAAAGTCAAAATTTTAAACATTTCAAATCTTTAAGAAAAACGTTACGTTTTTTTTTTTTTTGAATTTTGATGCAATAATTTCTTTGAGGAATTCTGATGTTTTGGCATGATTTTACTTGTCAGAATTAGGTAATTATCCTTTCAGTTGTCCATTATATTAACTAATAAAATTTACTTTACAAATATTTACGAAAAGGTGTGTTTAAAAAAAATGCTGACTCCACTCTTTTGAGGAATACATTTGCCTTTTTTATTTTTCATATCAACGAAGGTCTTTCATCAAATCTAGATAAAAATAAATAAGTTTCGTTATGTATTCCTTAAAATTTTCAAATGCTTCAAAATTTTGACATTTGACCTTCGAGTTTTAAATATTATACTTGTCCGCAAAAATGCCTTCTTTGCCGAAATCTGCAAAATTCAAATCGCAATTAAGACTTAGTGATCTAAAAGTGATCTAAAATACATTAGTGGCCTGGGGACTTTATAATTTTTATATATTTTTCAGAATCAGTTATGTGTGGATTACTAATTTTTAACATTTAGTTACAAAGCAAAGCATTTGATAGCGACAATTTTCTAAAAGTTGTAAAAAAAGCCATATCTTCCCCATATAAATGAAATATAAAAACTTCAGTTCCAATGTGACATGAGTTAATGACATTAGATTTTACTAATATTTTTCTATATAATGTATTTTGACAACCTAATGAACGATTCTAGGAAGAGTTATGGTCAAAATTCAAAAGTGGGTAGATTTTGGTGCAGTCTAATGTATATACATACATTAAATTTAATTTAATATTTACCTGTGTGTACATGAACTCTTCTAGGATATACGCTTGTTTTTGTGTTTGTATTTGTGTTTTTTTTTTTTTTTTTTTTTTTTTTTGAAAGATAATCATATTCAGTCAGGTTGACTGGCGTCTGTATTGTTTTTTTCCTACCTTTCTCTTTGGTTTTTTATACCAAGAGAAAGAAAAACGTAAGCAGACATATAAACTTTGTTACGTTGGTATTGAGGGATACCGGCTCACCTTCTAAACTTTCTAAACTATATCAAGTAAGTATTTTACCTAGGATTTACATATAAAAGGGTTAATAAACTCTTAATACATATAAAGGTATATATAGAGGATATCTGTAGATATAGGCACACATGAGCGTGATATAAGATTTAGCTTTTTTTTCTTTTGATTTTATTAGTTATTGAAATGTGAATATTCGCCATCCATGTTTGCTTAGTACTACGAGTAAATACACCTGCTTGAACTTTTAACGTTTATAAAGTTCACAATTTTATAAAAAGAAAAATTTAGTTTTTAAGATGATAAAAAAAATTAAATATGAGGAAATGTAGCAGACAAAATATTTAACAACAAAAACAAAAAATATTGACAAGGTTAGTGTTTAATGGAGTATATTTATTAGGTAAATGTTGCTAACAAACGTTGCTTTATACGCTTTATATTTTAAAGGGTGATAAAAGATATATTTTATTAAATTAAACTTTAAGTTTTTAAAATAAGTTAAAAATTTAGTAGTTACAGTAGAAATTAATCCCGGATATATATCGTAATTTAAGACATTTGAAAAATTAATTAAACTTAAATATTTTATCGAAAGATGGAGTAAAACTTTTTGAAAATGTTAAACTTTAAGCTATTAAACCTTTGAGTAAAAAATAACCTAAATGGAAATTGTCTCCAAAAAATTTAGCTTAGTTTAAGTCATTTGAAAAGTTTAATATTTTAATGAAAGTAAAAGAAAAACTATTTGATAATTTAATATAGATATTACATTAGGCTTTAAGTTACTAAAATTTTGAGTAAAAAATATCCCTGATGCAATAAAAATAAACCCAAAAATATGGCATAATTTAAGGCATTTAAAAATGTTAATTTTTTTAATGAATTTTAAAAAATGTTTTTTTTAATATTAATATTTATTTTTATTAAGATTTAACCCATTTTTATTAACGCAGAATAACATTATATTTTTAAGAAAATGGAGCACTTGTCAAACATTCCTATATCTAGAAATTCCACGAAAGAACACCTAAAAATTTTCTTTAGTTCTACGGATTTTATTAATATTGGGCACACGCATACTCTACATCGCCATATGAATATTTCTATTTTTATTTTTTAATTTTGAAAAAATCGCAAATTTATTAGAGATTTTAATTTTTTTGAAGTCAAGAAAATCGAAAAAGTGCGTAACTTTAAACACCAATAATTCTATAATCTGCATTTTTAGCGGAAATGTTATTTTTGAATTGTACAATATCTGGTTTTGAAATCAATAAAATCTGACGTATAGTTACTGAATGAGAATAACCAAAGGAATTTTAAATAAAAATATTTGTAAAAACCTAAATTTTTTATGCAAAAAATTATGGTATTAAAAAAAAAATATTAAAAATGGCAGATCGTGTTGTCTCGGAACTATTATTGCATTCTGTAGTTTGTAGTTTGTTAAATGCTAAAAGAAAATTAAAATAAAGAGTTATTAAATATTAACGTCTAAAGTTAGTTACTACGTCAGATCTTTTAACTTTTATAAAAATTTTAATAGTGAATTAATTCGCGATTTTTTTGAAATTAGAAAAAGTAATAATGATCAAGACTAAATAGCTCAAAAGGATATAAGCATACTAAAGCTAAATAAAATTTTTAATAAACTCTTTCATTTGAAATATTTAAAGAAATAAAATTTATCTCAAAAATATGTGGTTCCATAAGATCATTTGTACTTAAATTAAAGCATATCGCGACTTAGAGTTACTTTCTGATTCGATTTAACGGTGTTCGTCCATTCGTCTGGCTATCTATCTGTCCATGTAAACTTTGTGAGCAAGTTACAGGTCGCACTTTTAATTATATCTTGATATCTTGGTACGAATAATTAATTTTGTACAAGGACAAAGCCTATTGAAATTGATTATGATCGATCCACTACTTCACTTAGCGCAATTGTGTAGGATATTATATAGTCGGGCTTGACCGATCACATTTTTCTTATTTGTTTTAGTGTTAGAAAATTCTAACCATTTAATGTCTTAAAAAATTCCACTTCAATCAGCTCAAATCATAACATATTGCTGTTTAAGGATCAATAACACAATGATTCATTATTATAGCCTTCATCGCAGGTGTAAGTGGTATATATAAGTTTATCATTCCATTTGCAATTTCCACAATATTCTTCGTAGAGCAAAAAGGTTTATGTTTTCTGGACCCTGTTTTTTTTTTTTTTTTTTTTTTTTCTACAAACATGTATCTACATACAAACATTTGTATTTATATTTATATGAAGCATTGCAATGACTATTAGCGTTATTGTTTTTCGTATATGCAGTCAGTTTATGTACATATATAAATACATACAAAAATATATTAATATATGGTCACGTAAAAGTCAAAAGGCCGTAATCGCACTTTTTAATTTTTTATAACAGAAGCAAAAAAAAAAATATGAAAATGCAAAAAGTCGTAATCACAATTTTTAATTTTTTGCTTTACAATTAAGCAAATAATTAAAAATTTTTCATTTAAAACAAAAATAGATAAAGCATAAAATACTTTTCAAACCAATTTTTTCTTAACTAGTAAAAATTTTAAGTTGATGTTACGGCGTTTTGACTTTTGCTAATATAGATGTAATTTTTTCCGTAGATGAAGTTTGGGTCGGTACATTATAATCCAACATTTGGTTTTTCGGTGGTTACGGCATTTTGCATTTTAGGCAATAATGTGTATGCTTATAAGCTGTTGTTTTTTTTTTTTTTGAAGCAAGCGTTGCTTTTGGAACAATTGTGTATATTATTTTTTTTTTATGTATAAATATTAAAATATTATTTTATTTTTATTTGTTGGTAAAGTGGTGAAGGGCATAAAAGATTCGGCAGAACCGAATATAGTGCTCTAACTTGATTATTATTATTAATTATCATTAAAAAACCTACAAAATTTACGACATTTATATTTAAAAATAACACATGGGTAACCTTAACGTATGAGGAATATTAATTCTACCAACATTTAAACTCAATTATACGTCAGTATAAGAGTGCACTTTAAAGCACTTCAGTATATAACATTTGTATCAAAAGCACATAATAAAAGCATGATAAATTTATATTAAAAAATAAGGTAACATATTTTTTAAGGGTTTAGTTTGAAATAATAGCAGACAATTTAAGCCTTTCAAGAAAATTTTAAAAATAAATCATAAATGACAAAAACCAATCACATTATTATATGACTTGGAAATTACAAAAAAAAAAAAAAAAAAAAAAAAAAAACAAATAAAATCATTAATAATTTATAAAAAATTATTGATTCAAACTTAAAAAAAAAGATTCTCATAATTTTGGAAAAAAAAGTTAAGCTAATATTTTTTTTAATATTTTCCTATAAAATTCTATCAATTTCTAACATTTCTAACTTTCTAAATGTATAAAAGCCTTTAGAAACGTTTTTTCTTATAAAAAAACTCCACTTCCGCTGACCTAAATTTCATAGTTTTATAGTCAA
This sequence comes from Protocalliphora azurea, assembly GCA_932274085.1. NCBI lineage: Eukaryota > Metazoa > Arthropoda > Insecta > Diptera > Calliphoridae > Protocalliphora > Protocalliphora azurea. Next base: position 79,811,463 of record OW026523.1, on the reverse strand, counting down.
AATATTGTATTTTTTATGAAAATCTGTTTTCACAAATAAATTTTAATTTATTATACAGTTTAATGAATAAAACAAAGTCCACAATATTGAACGAAAAAAAGATATTTTAAATTAAAAACAAAAATGCTCCCTAAAAACTACGCAAAAAAAAAAACATAAATATTTTTAGCTTTGTTTAGAAAGTTATTTTAAGTCCACTTAAAGCTTAAATAACTAACTTTTAACAATATTTTATAAAAATACTTGTTGTTATTCTGCTGCCACATGCAAAAACAAACCAACTACCCAAAAAAAAAACAAAAAAAAAAACAATATAGTATACTTTTCCACTTAACCTGATTTTGTAACAATCTAAAAATAAACAACATGCTGGTAAAAAGCAATATCAGAAAAAAAACTAATACTACCCACTACATAATCATACATAAAAAAAATATATATAAATATATTAACAAAAATATATGTGAAAGTATGCGAAAAAAAACTTTATAATAAAAATTGCAAAATTTAATAACAACTCAACAATGTTGAGTACTTTTAACCCAAAACAAAAAGCAACAAAATCCAAACACTATATCGTCATCTAAAACGCAAAACGTCATAACCACAGAAGCAAAAAACAAAAGACCGTAATCACAATTTTTAAATTTTTGCTTTAAAAATAAGCAAATAAGTAAAATTTTTAAATCGGTCACTAAAAGCAAAAATAGATAAATCATAAAACACTCTTCTAAGCAAATTTTTCTTGAATGGAACAAATTTTACGACTGTTTCGTTTATGAAGTTGGTGTTGAGGCCTTTCGACTTTTGTTAATATTAAGGTAATTTTTGACGATATGAATATGAATTTTTTTGTGTAGATGTAGTAATCTAGTAAAAAGCCAACATTTGCGTTTTTAGTGGTTACGGCCTTTTGAATTCTAGCTAAAAATATGTAGAAAAAAGCCAAAAAAAAAAATAGTTACACACATACTACAACTGCCTGGAAATAAATTGGAAAAATATGAAAAAAAACCCAACACATGAAACATTCAAAACATGAGACCAACGAAAAAAAATACACACACATACAACATATATTGTAGTTGTAGCAGAAGTGGTAATATTATAGCAAAATCTAGACAATATACCACACCAAACAACCTATAACAACATGTTGAAAGTTAAGAAAAAAAAATTGACAATATATATTTTTTTTCACGATATAGTACCAAAAACACGTAAACTAAATTTAACTGCTGTAGTTCAAATTGCTAAAAAAAGGACAAATATTCAAAAGGAGCTATACAATTACTCCGAAAGTATAGAAAAAGTATAAGAAAAAAAATTTTAAACATAGGAGCACAAAATTCTCCTAAAAATAAATAGTAGCAACCTTTATATAACCCAAAAATGTAGTGTGTTTTGAAACAAGATGAAGAACCAACAATTTAATAAAACTATATAAATACTTATACATGTATGTAGATATATTTCTGTAGTAGGTAGAGTTAGTTAAAGCCAAATAGTGCCATGTTGCGACCATGACCAACACTTATGTCAACGTGATCGTCATGGGCCACACGCCAACAACAGCTAGTAACAGCAAAAAAAAAAAAATGGAAAAATACATATGAATTTTAGAAAATTTAAACATTAAATTGGAGATTTAGTACAATATTAAGAGAGATTCATGCAGGAAGGGGGAAAACTCTAAAAGATTGCACAAAATCTCTATACCAATTTTGGTAACAATGAAATTATATATATTTGTACTATGGACTCATTATAGACTAATCTAAAAAGACAGATTACAAACTGGAGTATAGACTAGGCTAAACCCCTCAGAAACGGAGCTATTAGGGATCAAATTAGGGTGCCTCCATCATAGAAAAATTTTTCCCGCTTACCAAGCTCAAGCTCTTTGCAACACATTGGGGTTTCCGAAACTGCATTCTTTTTGTTGACTCTTACTTTGAGATTTTAGAACATATAGGCTAAAGTCAAAATTTTATATAAAATATGACAAATTCGGGAGAGGAGGTTGTACTTAGCCCTATTAAGTAATTAGGTTCGTTTTCAATCTTGAAATAATTTCCGTGTAGAAGCTTTTTAGAAAAGTATAAAATGATAATATTCTCTGAAATAACATTTTATTTTAAAGAAAAACAGTGTAGATATTTTTTCGGCCAAAAACACACAAAAAATTTTAGTATTTAAGTAATTGGTTGCAAATTTTAAAATTCGGTCAAAAATATCGAATTATATATTGAAACCAGGATTTTGTAAAATTGAGATAGATGAAATTACAAATGCAAATATCTTTAAAACTATAGGAAATAAATAGCACATGGGACTTACCATGGGCTTTAAGATGATGTCAAATCATATCCGAAATAGAATACATAGAAAATTGTGCAGGCGGTTAAAAGTTTTCTCTGTCAGCGACGCTTCGTTTTGAACCCCATTTCCCTATTCACTCAAACTTGGACTCTACACAGACTTCGGCTGATCCCACGTTCGAAAGAAAGAGCTTCAATCGCAATCAAATCTTTTATATCTGAATAACTTCGTCTGAAGAAAACTTGGCGTATAAAACCTTACAAGTAAAACCAAACTTGGTCCATATAAAAAAGCACACAATTGAAAAGCACATGGCTTGAGAGAATTTTGAACTAAATAAAGACTTGCGCTTGTTTAATTGTATCAATTAATATTTGTGATGATTTTAAGCAAATATTAATCATAATTGAATTAAATGAAATTTTTCTTAAAAATTCAGAAATTTGTATTCTAATGATTGGCGGATAATCAAAATCTTAATTGATTTAAACAATTTCATAATTAATAGCCATTTTCTTTACTTCAGTGTAACGTATATTAAAATATCACTACAGCAGTAGGAAACCGACAGACATATTAAAATACAGTTTCATATTTATTAAAACCAATGGTTTGTACAGCTGGCCTGTATATGGCAGACTAATAGTGTTCACTATTTGTATATCAGTTATATTTACTATGTATGTATGAAAGTATATATTTATATGATGCCTTTTTTTAGATAGATTGGTTCATAAATACCAGAGATATTGCACATAAGCCGATTTCTTTAAGTTGAAATGACGTTTGTGAAGCCTACCGATAACGTGGATATATATATATACCAATAGATCAGTTATTATTCCAGAATTTTTCTATTGAAAGTCGAAAAAACCAGTTCAAAAAATGGTTTTTCAAACCAGGTTACGATTTTCTGAAGCTCTTATATAACCTAGAGAATTCGTTTTTGCAAAGCTGAAAAAATTAACTCAGTCACATCATCAGTTACAAATGACATATTTGTGATATGTTGCTTATTAAAGAATAATAAAGGATAATATTTCATTGCATCAAGAAACTACAAAATTTCTATCAATTTATAGGATGAAAATTATAATGGAATTGGATTTGGAAAAGATACATGACAGTAAGAAAAAATTTCACTAATGGAAAATTATGTAAAAAATTCTCTGAAATACAAAGTATGCAATTTTTTTCTATGTCTACAATATGAAAAATTATTCTATTTTGTCTAATAAATGCGCAATTATTATAAAATATTCAAAATTTTACTATTTAAACCGTTAAAATATACTATGAAATAAGAATTTTTCTATTCAAAAATGCTAATAAGCCCAAAGTATAAAAAAATATGCTGTTATAACCAAAATAAGTAAAAATATGCTAATAGTTTTGCTTAATTGAAGCCGAAGAAAAATTATGATTTTGCGTATTTTTAGTTATCCTGATAGTGTCCCATAATAAACAATATATCAACTATTCCTTAAAATAACGCCAGAAAAATGACATTTTTACAAGATGTGTTTTAATTTGCATAAAAATGTTTATATACAAAATTCATTAAGGCCTTTATCGATTTGAGTTATCAGCCTTGTGAAAACTCGTAAAAAATTTCAAAACCCAAAAAAAATAAAAATAAAAAATTCAAAGGTATATACGTCATTGATACACATACAAACAAATAAACATACAAACTTACTCCCTATTTTTATAATATATATAAGGATATCAGGATTTATATGCTCTTGATTCTATTTCAACTTTATATGAAAATGTAAATTATTTAAAGTTTTTAATGTTTACATGGATATAATATAGGTAAATATGTTTTTAACTATTTCATTTTCACATATTACATAGCAACACGGCCGAAGGGTACATAGGATAGCCAAATATAGCACTTTAACTTATTTATGATTACTTTGTTGGTTTGGGTCATAGTTAGTTTTTAGGCGCGACAAATATTATTTTTTATATCAAACTTTAGGGAATTGTTTTACAAACTCATTGTAAAACTCATCCTTTTTCGGAGAATTACAAATATATAATTTGTTTCTTGTTCTGAGTAGTCTTGGTGGAGAAATAAAAAATAAAATAATAATTTTATTTTTATATGAATTATGGGTATAGAATTTTATCCAGCATGCATATGGTTTAGTTAGTAATTTGTATGTATCATTAGGGAATTTATAAAAGAATAAAAAAAACATTTGTTTTTGTTAAACGAATACAACTAAAGTGATTTACAAATATTATACATTATAAGGAAAATAATTTTAATTTAATTTAAAACTATATTATACAGAGACTACATGAACTCTATAATATATTAGAGTAGCAGGGGTTTGCCTAAAATTCTAATCGTATTCACTTTGTATATATTTTTGTTTTGTAGAGAAATATTTAAATATTTATTACATTTCTAAAAACGTATTTCAAATATTTTTCCTTGTTTATATGCTTTTTACATATTTGTATGTATTGCTAAAAAACCACATGTTCAACTCTGATTATTTTGCGGTTTTGTAACCAATATATTTTCTCGAATTCATTTGATAAGATAATAAATTAATTAAACACACTTATTTTATTGTAATTTATTGTTGCTATTTTTGTTTGTTGATTTGGTTTAGACTAAAAGAAAATATATATATATATATATATATATATATATATATTATTGCTTTTTTTAATTTAGAATCGTAGTGTATAATAAATTTAATTGTCTTGTTTCAAACAATAACAACAGGGTATGTTTTCTCGAAAGTATGTAATTCTATTAGGAAGGACCAGAAAAAAAGTATAATTACCAAGAAATTTTGATTTTTGTGTTTTTGAAATTCTTCTGCTTTTATAAAATACTAGAAATCATGCATTTATTGTTTAAATATATTTCTTAAAAATTTATACTTACATAAACGCATTTTTTTTTTAACATTTCTTGCATATTACAAATTTCTTAAAATATATGGACTTAGGAAAAAAACAAATCATGAAAATTCAACATATACACATAAATAATTTGTCTTTCCTATTTAAAGAAAAATTTGATAACTTTTTATTTCACTGTTTAATGTACAATTGGGGGAACAATATAATTAGTGGGAGGATTTTCATGCTTTTATTATTATTTTTAAAATAAGCTCCTAAAATATGTTTAAAAAATTTATAATAGGTACTAATTATTTTAAAATATGCACTTATGTACGTATAGATTCTTAAAAATGTATGCCTGAAAATCCATCCACAACAAAATACTCTCTTTTATTTAAGAAGATGCAAAGGATTAAAACCTTTTTCTAAAAAAAAAAAAAAAAAAAAAAAATATGCAGATATAGTCCACAAACTCTGCTTTGTTACGACCAAGAAAATAATAAAAAATTGTAACATATTTATGGTCCTTCGAGCCCACAGTATATAGTACACATAAAAATAACCTTTGGCACATTGAAGTTTATCTTGTGTCAAACTGATAATCAGTTAAGTGTAATGAGACCTTGGACTCTTTTGCGGTATAGATTTATTTATTTATTTTTTATTTTTGTTTTTATAAATGAACTTGGGAAAGACTGCATTTTATTTTATTTTTTTATTGAGCTTTAAGCTCCAGATGTTTAGAAATTTATTTGTTTTTAGATAAAATTTAAAAAAGAACTTTGTCCTTCCTTAAGATTTTGGTAAACTAAATCAAAGGAGGTGGTATCCTTTTTCATTTCTATATAAAGAAATAGTATGGGGTTTTACATCACAAAGATGGTTCAAGTTTAAATAACAATTTTTTGAAATTTCGCTTCAGAACAAAATTTTCAGTGCAGAAGGGCTCATTGATCAAATTTTGTGTCTGCGCTTTTGCAATTAAGAAATTCTCTTTTAATCCTTCAATTTTCTAAATTATTAAACTTAACAAATTGAGTTTTTATTTAGTGTGTAAATTGGTGATTCTAAAAAACGAAATTTACATTTCAATGGGGGTATGATGGCACTGTTGTGGTGGAAGAAGGAAACCCTTGATCTTTTTTTTTTTTTGTTTTATTGAGCTATCCTATTATCATATTATCCTATTATCCTATTAGATATATGTATGTATTTTGGGAAAGAAGTGTATTACTCAAATACATCTTGGTATTTTAATGTAAATTACTTAAAGAATTTCATAAACAAATAATATATTTATTTAATATCTGTATTGCATTTTGCCAACCACAAGTTTCTGTGCACTAAACATGAAACATGCACATTTACTTAATTTTGCATTGTAAATTAGTAATAAAATTTTTGAATATAATTTCCGGTTCAATACAAACATACATGAACAAATGCTTAACACACATATGTTTATATATATGTTCGTACACAAACCCTAGAGTCCTAGTACTGAAAAGTACAATGATTTAACAACTAAGTAGTTATTTCAAAAATATTTTACAATAAAAAATATAACGATTATTTAGCTTCTTTACTGTCTTTAATAAATATTGTTTTCAGAATATTACATTTACTTGTAATCTAGAAAGCTCACGTAACAGTTCTTTAAAAAATGTTAAGCCAAATTCTATATCTTATTAATAAACTCCAGAACTGCATGGTAAATAGATATAAATAACTTTACTAGACATTATTAAATATTATTTGTTTTAGTAATAAACAGATGACTTAATTTATGGAAATTTTGTTAATACAAAAAACAAACAACAAGAACAATAATAAATATTTTGCCACACACAAACACATAATTAAAATTTATTATATATAAATGTTAAGGGAAACAAAGTTTAAATTAATTTACTTTAAAATGACAGCAATTTTAATTAAATTTCTTTTTATATCAATAATAAATATCTTTATGTTTTAACAAAATTTAATATTAACGACAACAAACCCACTTTAATAAACTTTATTAATTTTTTATTAAATTTAATGTTATTATTTATAATTAAATATTTATTGTTATTCATTTAGTTAAATAAAAAATTAAATTAACACTACAAACATACACACACTTACCTTGTGAACAATCTGGTCCCGTCCAATGTCTTTCACATACACATTGACCTGTCTCTAAATCATAGGTACCATGCTCTGAACAACCGGGTAAACATTGATATACTTGCTGATCAATGGTGCCACAATCTTCACCCTGCCAGCCAGCCTTACAATAACACTGACCCGCAACACAGGTGCCATGACTCGAACATAAAGGATCTAAACAATCATCTATTTATTGCCAGAAAAAGGGAAGAAAAAGAGAAAAAACACAGGATATCAAATATGAACAAAATGTTAGTTAAAGTACAAAATGAACATTAGCATGTTAGACACGTTCACAAAAGAGGTCATTAAAATAGTATATGGTTGGCTGGGGAGAGCTCGAACAAAAAAAATCTTAATGTCCATTGAAAGAAGTTAAACTTGTTTAAGAATTGTTAATGGCCATATGTTTTTGATAAAACTTTTTGCTGTTAAGAAACATTTAACATCCTTGTTGTAAAGCAAGTAGCAAAAAACAAAATGGAACAGAATTATATAAAAAGAATAATAATGGGAAAACAAAACTTTTATGCAATAAAAATATCAAGAGAAAAAAATACTTGATAAAATAACATAAGGAAGAAAAGTGAGAAAATTGCTTAGATTTATAAAATTAAAATGAAATTCAAACGCCCTAAATACATAAAATAACAAACATGTTGATAAACATATTATACATTTCTTTAAATTATTTGCTTTAAATTCATTTTAAAATCAAAATTATGCAGCTTAGTTTATTCTATAGCCTTTTCTAAAGTCTAATATAAACAAATAACCTTGAATATAGTCTTGACTACAGTCTTGACTATAATCTAATAGTATAGACTGTAGTCAAGACTATAATCAAAACTATAATATAGACTATAGTCAAAACTATAGTTTAGACTATAGTCAAAATTATAGTATAGACTATAGTCAAGACTATATTATAGTCTTCTTCTATCTCCTCGCTAACTTTGATTCGGGTATGAAAACATGATTCGGGTAAAAATTATTAAAATCTACAAAAGCAAGTATCGAATCATTCAGTTTAAACTATGATGTAATAGCTTTAATTAACTTCAAATGTAAAATAAATTGGTTTCTATTTTGACTCGGGTGAATGTAAGAACATGTAATTAAAACACTTTTTTATTTAATTTTACAGGTGTGTCAATAAATACAATTTCCTTATATTCATCGAAACTTAATTGTTTACAAGAAATATTAGAAAATGAAATTTTTGTTAAACAAAACTAGTCTTAATATTTTGTGTGAATTAATACACAAAAATGCTTAAATAGATGATTCTGTAAAAATAAATTTAGTAAAAGAAAATAAGAAATTATTTTCTACTTTGCTGAAATACTAAAATTTTAATCTTTTTAAGGCAATTCTGAGAGTCAAAAAAGGCTAGAATAATAATAGATACTAAAGTGGAAATATTGAGGCTAAAAGCAAAATCAAAACGCTAGATTTAGCTTTAAAAAGGCAAAACTGGAAACACTGGCACAGTTGAAGGATAACGGGCAACATTACTAATTCTATTATTCACTTTACCAAAGTGTTTTCCGGCCAAAAACTCAAATTTATTATACGACCAAATATGTCTTGATGTTATGCTTCTATGTTGGGAATAAGAACACATATAAGTTAAAGTTTCATCATCGATATTTTATTTATTTATTTGTGTAGTGTCATCAACTGTTGTTTCAGAAACGAAACGCGATACAAATGAGAGTTTTCTGGCGATAACACACGCATCGGGGAGAACTTGCATTAGGATTTGTATTTATTGTAAGAACAGGTATTTCAACGACATCGTTAAATGGGAGAGTTTAAAAGATATGAAGATGAGATGGCTATGGGTTGAGACGACGTTTCAAAACAGCGAAGTATATTAATCGAATAATCTACCATAATCCATTTTCCGATAAACGATTAACTACGTTAGACATTTTTTTGTGAACTTCAAGAAAAGTCGTTTTCGTGAGCTTAAAAAAGTTGTAAAAATTTTTCCAAAAGAAGCATTCTTTCCTTAGTTATCAATAAATAGCTTTGAAGTAGGTATTTGACAAATAGGTGGTGCAGACCAAAACTGTTATCTGATAAACGAACCAGTAATAACGACTTAATAAAAACGTTTATAATTTTAACCAGGTGTTTTAAGACATAGTTGTATAAAATATTAAAATTTCCACTTTTGATAAAGTTTTCATAAAGTAGTCTTTGATAATTGATTATAAATTGTTAATAATTTATCAAAAAAACTTTAATTAACTGATCACCATGTACAAAACTCTATAAACTACAATTTTGCAACAATAACCCGGATATTTTAAAACAGTTTTTATTGTTATTTAAAAGGTTTGTGACCAACAATTCTGTTTATGTTTCAGAGCGAGGTAAAAGACATTTGCACACTTAAATACTATAATCAAGACTATAGTCAATAATATAAAAGTCTGTACTATATTTTCCATAGTCCAATCTAGAGTGTGGTCTGTAGTTTAGTCTACAGTCTATTCTAGTATAGTCTGCTGTACAATCGTACCTATAGTCCACCATATACTCTAGTCTTCAATTTAGTTTATAGTTTCCCTTATAATCTAGTCTATAGTCTACTCTAATGTTTATTATAAAGGCTGATATATAGTTCAACCTATAGTCTATTGTCTAGTATAAAGTTTAGTCTATAGTTTATTCTTTAGTCTGATCTACGGTATAATCTATAGTTATGTCTTTAATACAGTTTAAGGTCCAGTCCATAGTCTATTCCACAATACAGTTTATATTCTAATTTATAGTATAGTCTGTAGTCTAGTCTATAGTATATTTCAGTGGTCTAGAATATAATACTATTTGCAATCTGTTTTATAATATGATCTATAATAAACATTTATACTTGAATATATATTTTCTATAGTCTGGTCTATAACATAACTTAAAATCTTTTTTAAAGTCTAGTATATATATTTGTTAATATTTCTTATTTGTTACAAATAGTCTAACAATTCTTTATAAATTAATTTTCTTTACATACAGCTTCAGTTTAAAAGCAAAAAAAAAATCTCTAGCAAAAATAAATACCCCAAAAAAAAGGAAAAACGTTTGTTTCTTTCAATGTTTATTTACAAATCGTTTCTATGTTGAAATAAGAACATTTTTACATATGTATAAGTCTTCCTTTTTTCTTTGTACTGAAAATAATAATACTTACGTTGATCACAAAAAGGTCCCTTCCAGCCACGTTCACAATGGCATTCACCTTCAATGCAACGACCATGACTTGAACAATTTGGAACTTCACATTCGCCTACAGGTATATCACACTCGGAACCCTTCCAGCCCTCTTCACAATGGCACACCCCACCACCATAATGACCATGAGCAGAACATAAAACTGGACAGACGCCTGTAAGACAAATACAAAAAAAAGTTATAGGGAGAAAGAAAATAAAAGGATTTGGTTTATGTATTTATTTTTTGTTAGTAAAAGAGAGAATAACAGCTGTTTTTGTGTGTGTGCATTGGTGTTTGTTATTTTCTGTGATATGTTATTATAAGAAAATTGTGAAAAACATTATTGCTTGTGTGTGTGTATTTTCTTAAAGTTTTTCTCTTTGGTTCAGGGCACCAAGACACAAATAAAAACCAACAAAAAACTTTACAGGTGACGATGACAGGTTTTGTTTATTTTCGATTTTTTTTTTTTTTTTGTAGTTGTATGTACTTGTTATTACTTTTGTTACAAAAAGAGTTGAAAGAAGGTGATAAATAATGACTTTAAATTTCATTATTTGAAGTAAATAAGGAAATAAACAAAAAACACAAACAAATCCTAGAGACGCCACGCTGTAAGATATACTTCAATTTTATTTATTTATATTTTTTTGTAATTATTTTAAATGTAAGTTAGTAATAAAATTTTTACATTTTGGATCAAATTTAAAATAAATTTAAAATTCTTATTGCAGAAGTTGAATTTAAAACAGTTGTTTTGCTTTTGTGCGAATTATTTTAAGGTAATTAGGGAAAGGGCAAAAGGAAGTTGGAGATGTCCTATAAATACTTATTGTTGAAAATATTTTAGGAAAATGCTACAGCTTTTAAAATTTGAAGTATAAGTCGTTAAACCGCCCTAAGATATGCATAAAATTTAGAAAGTGTAATGTGCTTTGAAGTATAAGTATTAAACCGCCTAAAAACATGCACTATATTTTGATTTTCTTAGATTGTGCAGGAAAACCTTTAGAAATATCGTCTAAAAAAACATACAAAATTTTAAGTTAAAATTTCTTCAAACGTATACTTCACATTTTTTTAAACATTTTTTAAAAAATTAAAAAAAAATTATATTAAAAATTGTTTTTATTTTTAAACAGATACTTACTTTTCGAACAATCCGAACCTTGATAGCCATCAATGCAGTCACATTTACCCAAATAACAACTACCGCGACCGGAGCAATCATTCGGACAAGTGGTGCTAACACCTTCTGCCTCCTCCACAATTAAAGTGGCCGAATGTGAAACTAACTCATCATTGTAAACAGAGATAAACCAAAGTCCAGTATCTAAATATTGCAATAGAGAAACATTCACCATCATTGTATCCATATCTAAGGCTGGTAAACCACCATCCATGCCAGCCGCTGAACGTTTTTTACGCCTTTGCTGTTGTTGTTGTTTTCGATTTATTATATGTTTGACAGTATCCAGGGGAGTCTCAATATCACCAGTGTATTCAAATGATGAATCTACCGAATCATTATCCTCATTATCTACATCCCCTTCATCATCATCGCCCTCAGCGTCGTCATCAATATCGTTGTCGTTATCATTGTCATTAAAGTAATGTCTCGTAGCTAAAAATGCCATATCATTGGCAGACAAACGTTGCAATTGTTCGGCGGACATATCAAGCAATATATCACCAGCATCTTGCATACTTTTACGAAGATATTGAGTGTCATTAGCAGTAGCACTACGTCTATGCCTTAAATGACTGTCCAAACGACCGCCCTTTATAAATTCAACAAAATCATATTGAGTTACCGATGGTGCAACATTGCGTCGCGAGTAAACAGCAAAGTTGGCACCCCAGGGCAAAGTAAAATTGAAACGTACAAAGGCGGGATGTTTATTGCGAAATTCCAAAGTCCAGAATTGATAAGCTGGTATATTGGCATGGTATAGTTCATTGAAATCCTTTAGTTCGACAACCTGTGGCCACTTTAGTAAGGGCTGGTGATGATGATTTAGCTGTTGTTGCTGTTGAGCCGTATACGATTGGTCCTGCAGATGAGAGGTGGCATCTTGGCCCATTATACCAGCGTTAATACCAGCCACGTTGTTTGCATTAATGCCCAAATTCAATTGTTGATTAATGGTATGTGGCTGTTGTTGTTGCAACAACAGCTGCTGTTGATGTTGCAATTGCAAAGAGGGTGCCAAATTTTGAAAACCACCAATGCCACCACCATTTGTACTGGAACTATGATCCGAGGTACTGGTTTGTATTGATTCTTCGGTTGGGAATGCTGTAGGTTGTAAACTATTGCCATTAAGTTTGTTTGTATTGCCATGTAAATCATGTGGTTGCGACTTAACATCTTGGACTAGGATGCAATTTGTTGTATCCATGTTAGGTTTCATAGAGCTTACAGCTGAAAATGGACAAAAAGAACAAGAAAATAAAATAAAAACACATAATACAAAATGAGCAATTTTTGTGCAGAGTTAACATATTAAAACTGCTTAAATCATACGAAAAATAAAATTTAAAACAAAACCTTCAACAGCAACAGCAGCAGCAATAGTGCCATAAAAACTGCTTATCTAGAGAAAATATTTTAACATATGCTAATGGGTTTTTCCCATATTTTCCAACCCAAAAAAATAAAAAAGCGAACAGACACAAATGCATAAGTGTTCATACTGCATTAAAGGAATCAAAGTATAGTTATTGCTTTTTGGATAACCAAAGCAAATTTTAAGGCTCATAAATCATGAGAATAAAGCGAATGGTATAAAAAAATCTAAAACAGAACAGAACACCAAAAATAGTTAGCTACAGCACTAAAATGTGTTAAGTTAAGCTAAAAAGTATGCAGTAAAACGTGCACTTAAAATGCGCCAAAATATAGGCAATATATTTTTATTTTTTCCGAAAAAAATGTTTGCCAACTTTGCCAATAAATGTTAAAGACATTGAATACGAAATGATAAAGGCAAATCAAGCACGTATAAAAGATTTGGCCAACGTACATTTTTTTCCAAGATCAATAAAAGTTTTATACTTCTTTTTCTTGTTTTCGCTCTCCTTTTTGGTGACCATTATCTTTTAAAATGTATAAAACCATTACAATAAGCAAATGATTTTGTTTTCTCCCTCTTCTTTTTTTACTTGAACATAAATCATAATTTTTCAGTCATGTTTTACAAAAGTTATTGATATAAATTTTGCAATTTTATCGAAAATTGTTCAAAGATGTAAGGAGAAAAAAAACCGGTATGGAGTAAGTATTTATCATTTATGGTTGTTTTAACTCCTGTTAGCTGTTGATGATAACCACTTGTGCTTTTTTTGTGCTTTAGCTATAATTTATTAAACTTTTAGTCTTTTTTGCATAAATAATTTATGTGCTATAGAGTTAAATTTAAGCATTTAACTAATAAAATATAATTTGAATTATGGTACTTTGAACTGTGGGCTTCTTTTTGTTTTTGTTTTGCTATTGACAGTTTTTTTTATTTTTTTAAATGGCCGCAATAACATAAAATGTACCTTTATCATTTGAGATGGAACAGAAATAAATGGCAATTTTAAATAACAGAATTTCTAAAATAAATAGAAGCAGAGAAATATTGCTTAAAATTTGCGATTTAAATTGAATACTTAAAAACAAAAATGGTTTTAACTTTGCCAAAAAATCATAAAAATTTTTCATATAACTCTAAAAACAAGGAGTTTTTTTTATCAAAATGTTAACCAAATCTAACCAGGAATTGTTGATAACAAATCCTGTAATTATAAAAACTCTGCTGAAAATTAAGTCCAACTTCCAAAAGGTAAGTTTCTTTTACTTATTTTTAATTTCGTTAAATATGTTTTACGCGGTTTATATTAAAATTTAATAATATTAAATTTAAAAATGCTTAAAATTCATATTCACGTCTAAATGTTGCTAAAAATTTTCAGACAACTATTTGCGTTAACTCAGGTTACTATATCTTTTAAACAAGTATTAAAAACTCGTTTAATACTTTATTTTCCCTTTTAAATATTAACATTTCATTTAAATAAAGATTGTTAAATGTTGTTAAATATGTTGCGTCAAATTTATATTGAAAATTGAGATAACAAGTCCGCCAAAAAGGAAAGTGCATATAAAAATTCTAAAATGAAACCATAATTTTAGAGAATGTTGCCATAAATATTGCGAACCTTTCGTTTTCGAATATTTGCATAACACTTTCAAAGAAACTATTTAGAAGCAAGCTTGGTATAAAAGTAAGTAAAAAATAAGTTATTCAGAATATGCTTTCATAGTATGAAGGTATTTACCTCCAAATTTGAAGAAGCAAGTTTATAATCAATAAAGTGAATATTTCTATAAATATTCTAACACCTTTTTCTGATAAGTTTTGTCAAAATGTTATATCCAAGCAAAAACTTTGCTATCAGGTATGATTGGAAATAAAAATAAACTACTTATTTTTTCCTAAATTACTATATATTTTTGTTCGAATTGTCCACAAATTCATGTAGTTATTTTTAGACTCTAGGAGTGCTTAAAAATATGTATCTATACGAAAAGAAAAATTAAAAAAACAAAAAAATTTGCCGTCAGTGAGATTTGAACTTGGACACAAATTAGCCATTCGTTTTTAATGACTAGTGTCTTACTCAGTACACCATCTCGTGCTTCATTTTCTAAGTGACAAAAAATCTTTTAATATAAAATACATTTTTAAGCATTTTGTAAAAAAAAAAACTAACAGCACCAGAATGGAGTTGAACCAAGAACATTCTGGTTGTTAATAGTTAAATGTCAAAAAAATTAAAAAAAACAAATTGGAAAAATTCTATTTTTCGTCCAATATCAAAAATAAATATACATATATAACCTACACAACGGTATAAAAAACAGAAATTAAAAGAGAATCAATACATTTTATACTAGTGAACATAATCGGGGCCATAATTCTGATTTAACATAGATATAGAATACTGATTAAAAATGAAAGTGTACACAGATATAAAAAGTCGCATATATTAATTACACTGTGCGACAAATGGTAGGGGTCAGTGATCGGAAAGGGTTCAAACTACCGGCGAAAGTTATATCGGTAAAAAAGAATATCAATCGATTTGAAGTTAGTAACTATCATATAGGGGAAATTGTGACCTTTGGTGGTCTTTTTTTTTTTGACATAACTCGAGAACCACCAGTCCGATTTTGCTGAAACAAATTTAAAAAAATTAGGAATTACAATTCCTTTAATCTTTTCATACAACGTTTCGCTACATAAGCAACAGTTTCGCAGTTATAAATAAATGTATGAAAAAAAAACTATTTTTTGGCTAAAAAATTGAATTTTTTTATTTTTAATTTATAAAAAATCCAAAACGTTAAAAAAAGTGTCAAGTCCTATTACTTTCACATAAAGTCACATAACCTCTAAACAAAATGAGACATAGATCATGAAAATTGATGGACGCGTTTCGCTTTTATTCACAATTAAGTGAAGGTATTTCATTGATTTTATGTTTCAATGAATTTGGATAATATTTATTATATATTATTTATTATAATTATTAACACATAAAGTTAAAAATTATTACGCGTAATTATTAGGTTATTACATAGATACATAGGTTATAAAAATCGATGAACGCAAAACTTTGTTTTTGTTTTAATGGAAATTTTCACTTCTTCGACGCGTTTTCAAGAATAGACACCTATATTTATGTAGCAAAACGACTTTCAGGTTTGATTTCGAAGAATCGATGAACATTCGCCAATCAGCTGCGACATAATTAATGGCCATCGCCTTCATCAAGTCCCTTCATATCGTGGCAGTAAACAAATGTGTTACCTTCGTTGAGTGTGTAGTACCGTTGGAATAGCAATTGTCATCTTCGATATCCGGTGACTTTGACATTAGGCTCCAAATTGTTGCCTTCTTTCAAAAGCTGGACAAGTTTTTCTGCTTCACGTTGGGAAATTTTTAATTCTGCAACAATCTTGTCCATTCTTGCTTGTGATATTGGAATTATTTTGTTCGATGGGCCGGCTTCTGGTGTTGGTTTATAGGTGAAATCCGATTGATCCATTGTTTCAATAGAAAAAGAAGTTTCTCTTTCAGGACTTGGAAGCGGTGGAATTGGTATTTCATCCGAATGCGGTAGAGGTATTTGTGCACTTTTAACAGATATGTAAACTCTTCGTTTAAGGCATTTACGATTTACTCTACATATTTTGTTTGCTCAAGCGTAACAGTTGTCGGAATTGTGCTCTCCTGGATCAGTCCAAAACCAAAACGAAGTTAACTGCGTTTCCCTTGGATCCACATGTTAAGACCATTGTAGCACGTTTTACAAATTTTGTCTGGAACCCACGAAACGCCGCGAATTATTTCGCAATCAAAATAAAGTTTAAAAGCGCGCTCCACTTGCTCAGTGAGTAATGCAGCATTTGTTGAAAAAGCTATTTTGCCACAAACGTAACAAAATAAATTGATATTTTCTGGACAATTTGCACTCATTTCGGTTTTATACTTTTATCACTTTTTCGTCACTTTAAAAAAACCGTACTTTACGCGTTCGGAGACACTTGTTGAATGACAAAAATCGATCAGTGAACACCTATAAATACTACGTAAGTTTCAATATTTTACTGAGAGGTACTTATGAATTCGCGCATCTTTTAAGGGTGGCTACAAACCTGATTCGTGTGCGTTTTAAATTTTTCGACACTTTTTTTACCGTTTTGGATTTTTTATAAATTAAAAATAAAAAAATTAAATTTTTTTGGCAAAAAATTGTTTTTTTCTTCATACATTTATTTGTAACTGCGAAGCTGTTGCTTATGTAGCGAAACGTTGTATGAACAGATTAAAGGAATTGTAATTCCTAATTTTTTAAATTTTTTTCAGCAAAATCGAACTAGTGGTTCTCGAGTTATGTCAAAAAAAAAAAAAGACCACCAAGGGTCACAATTTTCCCTGTATGATAGTTACTAACTTCAAATCGATATATCTCGATTCCTAGACGTAACCCAGCGAAACGCCGGGACACGTATAACTTCTTTTTTACCGATATAAGATCCCGATTTTTACTGTCGCATAGTGTTATATAACTATAAAATAAATATTTCAAATATCTTAAAAGTTGCATTAAATTCAAATGCGTAATTATTTTTGAATGTCACTTGATTCCAATATAAGCTACAATAACAGCTGCAAATTCGTATACATTTTCATCGATTTCAATTAGCGCCTTACACAAAAAAAGGTTTGTGCATAAATATAAGAATTTACCTTCATTGATTTTAATTCATAATACTTAAGAATAATGTCTTAAATTCTAACACTTTTTTACATTTTTTGAAAAAAAAATCAAAAGACAAATTGTTTAAATTTTCACTTATATTTTCAATTTTTAAATGTATGGTTGAAATTTTCTGTACAGAATTGTTGGTTTTTAATGAATTTTAGGCACATGATGGGGGCAGAAGAATAAAGCATATGCGCCTTTTATTACAATGATGCAAAATCTCTAGTCTTACCATTTTAACAGTTTTCTATTGGAAAATTACCATTTAATTGCCAGGCATAAGTATTTTTATTTAGAATTTGAATCAAATCTAATAAAACTAAATTAAAATTTTAGCAGCGGTTTCGCAAAATTCGCAAAAATATTATTAAGTACAATTTAATAATTTCTATGAACAAAATTTTATTTTTTATGAAAAAAGTTTGGGAAAAAAAAAGTCATGTTCGATTCATAATATTTTTGAAAAAAAAAAAAATTCAAATATATACATTTTTTTTCTTTGTGAAGGTGTGTCTCGACGATTTATGAATTATTAAAAACACCATGATCTTGGGCTAAGAATACTTTTTATGCAAATTTTCTAAATTCTAATAAAGGAAAATTGTAGATCGATTTTAAAGAGTTATAATATTTTTGCGAACTAATATTTTATTGCGCCACAACGATTTTAAAATGTAATTTGGAAACCTTTTCTGATCAGTTGTTACTTTACTTGTGTATGTACATCGCGAAAAATGCACCTCTTGAAGCCATTCACGTTTTTTTGGGCATCCACTATAGCGCTGCTATTGGGGTACATTAACGAGATGTATCTCAAATGATTCATAACTACTAGGGCAATAAACCACCATTCTTTATTTTGCAATACTTGAAACGGAGCAAATGTTCTAATCGAAAAATTGCAAAAAATAAAAAAAGTTTTATTCAAAATTTATCCATAATATAATTTAACAGTGGTCAATAATAGACCACGGATGGTAAACTTGATACAATTGTATTTTGTTTACACTTCTATATTATTTGGTAACGTGATACTACCATAGGTCATATCAAGCAAAGATTTTGAAACTGAACACAAAAAGATAAGATAAAATATATTTCATTAGTACTTCAAAATCACCATCATAAGTTAACCTAAATATTTTATAAATACATTAATTTGGGAATGTAATTAGATTATAGATAAATACGTGTATTTCTACGAAGTTAAACCTTTTTTCTGAACAAGACAGTTGTAGACAAATGCGGTGTATTATATTAAATATTTCAGAAAATAATGTTTATATTGAAGAAATTTTTTGTGGTATATTTTTTAGCAAATAATATTGAGAGGAATTTTGAAAAATCCTAAAAAACAATCTATAAACAATTTTGCAATGTGATAAAATATAAGATAAACTTTAATAACAAAATGCTTTAATGGCTTCATAAATTTGCTTCCGAAAATATAATTTTGAGAAAAGCTAATTCAATTGTTACTCTTTCGTAAATTTTTTCCCAAATAATGAATATTCAATGTGGAATGCTATATGATGCATAGAAAGAACACTTATTGTTGATCTAAAGCGTCGTTGATGAAAAATAGACTTATTGAGCTTTTCCAGATATCTCGAGAGTTATTGTATGAATTCTATCTATTTCATATTTGTTAGCGAAAGCTTTCTACCAAAACATTATATTTAAAAAAAATAAGAAAAATATCTCTACTGAATCGAGTTTAAATCACACACAAGATTTGAACTCAACAAATTTTTTGCCGTAATTTTAAAAATATATAATATTTCTGTTAAGATTATGCAGTCAAAATATGTTTATTATATATCAGGGTATTCATTTTACTTGACTTTTGAATTATTCAAATAATCAAATAACTCTAAATTCCTGTTTTTTTATTATTCGAATAATCGAGTAAAACTTTTAGTAAATATAAAATTAATAATAAAAGTGTTGTTCTCATTTTTTTAATAGCCAATCTTGAAAATTATTTAAAATAGAGTGATTAATATCATTAGTATTAAACCCATTTTGGTATTTACTTTGAAGCATAATAAAATTCAATGAAAATCTTTTCATATATAAAATTTGTACCAGATTATATTTTTGAGTTTTTTTATCTTTTATTCTGCTGCTAAATTTATCTAAATTCATATGTATGAAAAGAAAGAAATTCCAAAATGGTAAGAAAAATAGAAAATACTATTGTCAATTACTGAAAAATTAATGATAAAAACGTGATATTTCACATATACTTTCCCTTTTATGTGAATAAGTAGTGATTCATTTTCATTTTTTTAGAAGTTTTTGAAAGAACATTCAAAATTGTGTATTAAGCACATTCAAAATTATTCAAAATATAGATAAATTGTATATATATTCTCCAACTTGAGTTATTCAATTAATCGACATAATTTGTTTCAAATCTTCGATTTTAATTTACTTGAACAGTTATTCGTTTTTTTTGATTTGTTAGTTAATGCATCAAACATTATATGTAATAAAAAAATATGGGCATAATTAGTAACCTTATTGTCGAAAAAGTACATTTTATTTTTATTGTTGAGTAAAAAATGAAATAGGCTATTTTCAATTTTTGCCGCACTCTGATTTAGTACATTATGTCCTATTTCTATAAGTGCTTGTAAGAGGAATTGGACTAATACGCTAAAATCCACAACTACAGCACTCAAAATAAGGAAAAAAAAAACATTTTTTTCAGGTTTTCAATTTTTCTTGTTTTATACCAATTGTATCAAAAATTATTTTAAAAATTCCGAATTAAAAAAAAATACTTTAGGTTTAAGGTAAGTTTTTTAAAGGTAAACTTAAAAAGAGAATTCCCTATTTGTATAGAAAATGTTAGAATCCAACCAAAAGTATTTTTATTTGTTGCTCAAAAAATTGATAGATACTGGGGCGGATCAATATTTCCGTGACTTTTCGAACTTCCCTCGTAGTTATATGAAATGAAATGCAACACTATTCCCATCAAGTACCAATTGTTAATAGACTACTGTCAAATTTTGAGCAAGTGCCGTGTTTAACAGCTGTTCAAAACAGACAACCTCGTGTATTTTTCTAAAAATGGAAAAAAGTGAATTTCGAGTGCTCATTAAACATTATTTTTTGCGAAAAAAAAAAATCGTCAATCAAATCAAGAAAAAGCTCGATAAATACTATGGGGACTATGCACCTTCGATTTCAATGGTTTACTGAGTTTTGCGGCGTTTTGTAACTTTGAATGAAACATGGATCCATTACTGTACTCCGGAGACCAAGCAGCAGTCTAAACAATGGGTTTCTTCGGGTGAACCTGCTCCGAAGAAGGCCAAGGTAAGTTTGTCGGCTAATAAGATGATGGCAACAATTTTTGAGATGCTCGTGTAATAATCCACATCGATTACCTTCAAAAGGGAAAAACAATAAACGGCGGATATTATGCCAACTTATTAGACCGATTTAATGAGGATTGAAAAAGATAACGACACAATATGGCCAAGAAAAAAATTCTTTTTCATCAAGATAATGCACAGGTGCACACTTGTGCAGTCTCAATGGCAAAACTCTATTCTCCAGATTTAGCCCCTAGTGACTACTTCCTATTTCCAAACCTAAAGAAATGGCTCGGTGGAAAGAGATTCAGCTCCAACGTTGATATTATTGACCAAACAAATGCCTATTTTAAGGACATCGAAAAATCCTAATTTTTGGAAGGAATACAAATGCTGAGTTAAAAGGAGATTATGTTGAAAAATAAATTTTTATTTTGTAAAAAAAACTGTGTTTCATTCAAAAAGTCACGGCCTTATTTATTCGCCCTCGGTATTTTTTCATATAAATGCCATAATAAGAAATCCACAATGAACTGCTATATCTCCCTGAAAACTATTATTTTATTACCTTTTCATATTATTATTCCATCTTATCATATTATTATCCAATATTATCATATTATATATTTATTAATCATAAAAAATTATTTACATAATATTTGCTTATTAATTAATTTTATTTATTTGTATGTTGTTTAAGATTTTATTAAATAATCAATATGTTATATTGCTTGAATCACAGCAATATAAAAAACCTTGCCAATATATATTAAGTCACATATAAACAAAATGAGAATTATAATGAAGGTGGAGAACAAACGTTAAAAATAAAATATATTCGAAAAAAACAAGCTATAAAAAAAGCAAGTTATATTTGTAGAAAGCATGTTTTTGTGGTATCATTTTTTTGTTCTGAAATAAAAATATTAATATGGTTTGCAAACAGAATATGGTTTAGGACCAAGGAAAAATTAGTAATACTTAATGGTTGTAGAAATATTGATATGATATTTTTTGTAATAATACAATTTTGCTAATGGTAAAACTATTCAAAAACAAAGTTTAGGTGGTCTGTGGAACTATATTAAAATTTTAATTGAATGTAAACATTGAATGATAAAACTGAAACAAAAAAATTGTTATAATGAACACAATATTACGAGTATTAAAATTATTGGAAATTAACAATGAGAACAAAATATTGTTGAAGTGACAATGCCATAGACATATTTTTTTCTCTGCGTGTAGGGACGCATAAACAATTACAACTCAATAACAAGCAAAATTGAGGAACAACCCCTTAATTGTTTATTTTTCAAAGGAGTTGAACTTAGACATCCAAAATAAGTATTAAATAAAATTTAAAACTTGTTGTACCGGCGTTAAAACACCTAACACAGCAGCATAACAAACAATAATATAAATAATACCCGTTTTTGAAAAACACAAAATAAACATAAAATACATATGGTGTCCTGACAGGACAATTGTTTTAAGACGTTACTTAATGTTTGTTTTTTCTATTTATTTCAGTAAGCACTCAAAATAGAAGTGTTAATGTTTATTTACAACATTCTTTAGTTTTTTTTTACTTTTTACTTTAAAAGAGCAAAATAAACAACCCGCATTATGTATAAATGTTGTGGTTAAATAGAAAAAGACAAGAAGAAAAAATGTAATAAAAAGCAAATCCTGCACCAAAAATAATACACACATACATATATACCAGCAGTGACTGAAGTTTAATAACATTAGAGGACATAAGAAAAATATGATAAAAAAAAACTTAAAAGTAAAAAATTTCAGCTGAAATGTAAGTTGTAGTTCTTTTTCTTGATTTTTAATCTCTTGGGAAAAAATAAGAAGAAAATGTAACGCTTTAGGACAACTAAAATAACTTTTAAATATTTATATAGCGTTAAATCTATTACGGAGTATATGGTAGCGTTGAAAAAAAGGATTCCTTTATTTTTTATTTTTCTTTTACCTCGTCTTGTATATTCTTTTGTTTGTTTCTTAAGTATATTTATTTAAGTTTTTCTAAATATTTTTTTCTGTTTTATAGTATCTGCTTTTAACCTTTTCTTTGGGAAATAAGTGAATAAGAAAAAAGTTTTTGTATAGAAGTTAAGTTTTGTATAGTCTTAGGAGTATATTCCATTATAGTTTTTACTTAAAGAAGAAAACACTGTTATATTGTTGGTGAGACAAAGAGAACTATAGTAGAAAAATAAAAGAAGAAAAACTGAAAGTTTTTTTATTTTTCACGTTATTAAGTTTTGAAGACTTTTCCTTTTAAAGAATACTAAGAAAATTTATTTTTTCTTTAATTTAGATAATTTTATTGAATTACTTTTTTTATTAATAAGCCAATAAGCTGAGACTTAAAGAAAATTGCTAGCAACATATTGAAAACCATATTTTAATTTTTTTTAATTGGCTTTAGTAAGATAAAAGAAAATTCCAAACATAACAGTCAAACCATTAAATGATATAATGACGAATCTAAGAAGGTTGAAAAAAAAAACTATAAATAAAATAAACTTTTTTTTGACTTTTTAATATTTTAATATTTTTTTGAAATATTTAAAAAATTGTATAATGTCGGTAGCCAGAAATTGCAATTAATAATAACCGAAATTTATTATATATTATATAAAGAGTATAAAAGAAATGTTTCTTATAAAATTGCTAGCAACACGTTTCTTATACAAAACTGAATTATTTTAAGTAATTCAGAACGACACGATAATAAAAAAATATATATTTTTAACACAAAATATATGTAATATCTCTAAAAGTATAAACAACATGTGAAATTTAAATATTTCAATAGTATGTTGTTATGAAAAAATTGTGACATATATAAAATAGGTAAGAAAGTTATAGTCGATCAAGCCCGACCATATGATACCCTACACCATTTTGTCGAGAATTATATGTAGTATGAAAAAAGTTATGTTTATATTAAGATTATTTATTTTAGGTTAATTCCCTGAAATGGGTCTTGTATCGGAGCTATAACAAATTATAGGCCGATAAACATATTATTTCTCCATTTGCTTTCAACTTACATAATAGTTATTTGTGACAAATACAATCATAATACTAATCATACAAACAAAATAATTTTTGGAAGAGGAGTGTACATGGGTGCTACTTTTACTTATTTAAACTTATTTAAAACTTATTTGTGTCGAATTTTATTAAATTATTGCTATATTTAATGCATTTACGGCATTTAAAAATGTTCGGAAGAACATTTATATGGGGGTATGTAAAATAATAGACCGATCATAACCAATCCCAATAGACTTTATCCTTGTGTCAAAATAATTATTCGTGCTAAGTTTCATCACCATATAATTAAAATTGTAGCCTATATTTTGTACACAATATTTACATGGACGGACAGCCAGCGTACGGACGGACATCTTTATATCTACTCAGGAAGTGATTCTCAGCAGAATGGTATACTATAATGTGGAGGTCTGAAGACCTTTTCTATAAGTATAAACGCATAACTACTTACGGTGGTGTAGCGTATGATTAAAGTTGCACAAAAGAGAAAAGAATTGAAAAATAAATGTTTCTAACAATTTTGCTAGTAACAAGTTTATTGATTAAAAATATTTAAATTAAAAATTTGAAATATTCTGAACACTAACGCTTAACTCCTTATGATACTATTTTTTTTTTTTTTTTGTTTATATTGATGGAACAATACAAATATATTGTAATAGAAAAATTTACCAATTGTAAGGAGTACAACTATATTGAAAGAAATCCAAAAATTTCAAATTATTTAACAGTTTTCAAAGAAAAAAAATAAAAATAATAAAAATGTTTAAACTAAAATTGACATTTCAAAATTAATTCCTTTGTATTAGGCTGATTATTTTTTATTTAAAACACTTCGAAAAAAGAGCTTTATATTTTCAATATAAAAGAAAAATCATTCGACACTCAAAAAAGTTCTCATCAAAATATTTACTAATATAAAATTAGCAATAATTTAAAGCACAACTTGCTATTCAATTATTTTTTTTCTAATTTTGTTTTATAACTAAATAATTCATTTTCAATTTTAAACAATTTAAATTTTAATTTTTCATTTTATCCCTATTCATAATTAATTTATACCATTCCGGCACATAATTTACATTATAATTAACTACTTTTCACTTTTTGTCAAGTATTTATATTCAAGTTCCTTTCATAGATTATTTTTTAGGAATTTTAATAACAATTTATTTATTAACCTGTTTAATTTTATACGCATAGTGCTACAAACAAAAAATCTTTTCACATAAATTTTTCTATAAATTTTATATAATTTACAATTTTGCCATAATTAAAACAACAATTAAAACCTCATTAAAAATATAATTTATACATAAAAATAAACTTTAAAAATTTCTCTATATAGCTTATACAAAGAGATACAAGCTATTGAAAAAAAAAATTAAATTAAATAAAAATAAAAATTCTATAAAACAATTCATTATGGGAGAAATAAAAGAGCTATACATATACAATACATAATTATATTATTCTTAATGATTTTTGTCAATTAAATTTAATTATAAAACATGTTTATATTCATTATATTATGTACATATTTTTTATCATAATTAATAAATATATTTGTGACAAAAAAACTAAAAAATAACCCCTTTTTTAATAATAAAGTTAAAATAAAAAAAGAGAAAAACCAGAAAACCTCAAACTTAATTTTAAAGGGGAAAAAGTTATATCCAGTTTAATAAGACAACTGTAGGCTTGTAGTGACATATATATTTATTCCTAATTTCTTAATGTCCTTTAGAAAAACACCCCTTTTTTTCAAGGAAATTTCTTAAAGTAAAATTCTATTTTTTAAGTAAGTACATAAATATATTGACATTTATTAACAATTTAATGACACTCCTGTTTTTACCGATTAAATTGTATGTGGCTTCTTTGGAAAATTGTCATAAAAACCACAGCCCACAAAACAATTTTCTCCCTTCTTATTTTTTTCGGCATATGATAAGGACAGTTATTTATTTGTTTTAGGTTTGTTAAGAGAAACTTTTACTAAGAATTTATTTCTTACCTCAAACAATTATAGATGATCATTTGTACAATTAAAAGGCCTCAAAAATTATCGAGGTAAACAGAAAAAAGAAAATCATTAGAAGAAAAACACAATTTTCTAGTCAGCTGTTATTAGTTTACCTTTAGTGGTGCGTGTTGCTGGTGACACTTTTAAAGGTATTAATTGATATGTAGCTATAACACATAGAAGGAATTTGGTGGATATAAAGAGGGAAGTTAGTAAAGTAGTATAATTAAAAAAAATCGAACGAAGTGATATAAGGCAAGAATGAAATACATATAGAGAAACATGTGTTTAGAAAAAGTGTAGTGCTACATTGATGAAAAAAACAATGTTGATATACATTTGTAGCATTTATGGGAATAAATATATAAATAAATAAAATAAAATAAATAAATATATATAATATATAAATATATAAATATTTATAAACATGTTTAGCAACATTTATTATAGAACTAAATTATGATATCACATTATAAGCATGTAGAGCAATAAACAACAAAAAATAAACAAATTCTGAGCATCACTTTTTAAATAATAACGTTATTTATTTAAATAAATCAGAGATAATATAATAAATCTTTAAAATTATAACAAATTTCAGGAATATGAAAATCAAATTATGACAGGGAAGATGTGCTTCAAAATATTGTTGAGAAACGGGTTTTTAAAATAATATTGAAATATGATTTTTTAAATAACACGAAATTTAAAGACATATGAAAAACAAATAATGACGAGCATATATTTAGAAACAATGATGAAAAATATTTATTCCAAATAAAAGTTAAACCGACAAGTTTTCGTCATCCAATAAATTATTAAAAATGTCAAAACTTAGCTAATTAAAAACAAATAAATAACTTTGAGCAACATATATCTAGGAACAATGTTGACAAGTATTTGTTTTATATAAATTTATTGCAATATGTTGACAATTTGTTTAAAAAAATTACCAAAAATAGTGTTTTACCAAGATGTTGTGCAACATCTACTAAAGAACAATAATTATTGAAATATCTTAACAAGAATTAAAAGTCACAAGAAAATATATTTGATTAGCAGCAATTGTTTTACACTTAAGTTGTATGGAAAATTAGTAACCTTATAATAAAAAAAATTTAATATTTAATTTCAAACTTTCTGTATCTAAACAATGTTCCTAATGATCACAATATAACCTTATCTATAAAACTTATTAAATACTTTTTTGTCTTGTTATTTCTTCTAAAGATTTTTATCTATAAATTCATTAATTTTCCCCGAAAAAGATTTTTCACTCCCCACAAACATTATCCTAAGACCTTTTGTGACTTCTACTCATGAATAACACTATATTCAAAATAAGCATAAATACATATAAAAGAAGAAAAAATCATTTGTTCTTGTACCTAAGTATTTATACATTTAAACTAATTAGCATTAAGTGTAATTGAAGAACATCATTAAATGTTGTTCTTTCTATTTCAGTTAATGAAGTGTTTCGTTTCTTAGAAAATTTCATTTTAGATTCTAAGTTTATATCACCAACATTATTTGTTTGTTTAATGTTAACATAGAGAACATTGATTTGACCTAAATTTTTGTGGAAGTACTCGTACTTATTTATTTGGAAAAAGTTTCGTTTGCTTTCAAATCAATATAAAATACAAAAAAAGGGGAGAAATTTAGGTGGGTAGTGGAGCGTAAGGAAATATTGGTTGAATTTGATAGGAAATTGAACATGAACATTTTCGCATAAGGGTGTGTTAAATTACACACAATATTAGAAAATAAAAGTTAACAACAAGTTGGTAACATGGACTGGAGGGATAAGGGATGATGTAGAATTTATATTTTAAAATGTTATATTTGGTTGTCACTTAACTTTTGCATTTATTTTTTGTTACGAGTAAATATTTAAAATCTTTAAGAGAAAATAAAAATGATTTTTATGTAAAATATTATTAAGAATTTTATATGTTGCTAAATATGATTTTAGTTTCTTAATAGCTTTATTTTAATAATTTTTAAAGATTTTCCTTAAGTATTATTTGCTTTCAAATGTGTATAGAAGTGTTAAATGCAATATAATTTAACAAGATCTTTATTGCTATTTATAAGAATTACTTTTTATGAAAATTTATTTAAATTTCAATTTGCATATGTACAAAATTTCTTTAGTTGAGCAAATATTTTTTTTTTCTTTTTGCAATAAATTAATTAAAGTCTTATTTCCTATCTTTATTATTTTTATTTTTTGATAGCAAAAATGAATAAAAATTATTTTTATAAAATATGAATATTTAAGTCATAGACTAAAAGGTATTTATAGGATTGGTTTTGCAGAATAATTTAACAATAATTTAAAAGTATTCAGAAAGAAAGATAACGTTTGATACTTAAAGAAAAGTCTGAAACAAACAGATAAATTTTAAGTAAATCAGTAAACTAGGGAGTTGTGACTACCTTTTTTAGATCTTACAATTTGCGATGTTTATAAATGATTAGAAACAATGTTGGCGAACATAGTCATTACAATAACGAGTCGTATAATTTAATTATAATATATACTAGTATGTAAACATTTATTAAAAGCTGAAAAACATGCTCGAAAATATTGAAAATCGAACATATTTTGATAACGTTTTTAAATATGAGAATATTTTTATAATTTTAAAAAATACTTTTCTTTAGCATTAAACTTAAAAGCTTGTGAAAAACTATTGGAAATAGTGTATGATAAAAAAATGTTTAGCAACTTATTTTTAAGAACAATAATGAGACGTACTAAGACTAAAATAAATGTATAATTTAATAAAGAATTTTTAGACCTAGCACCATATATTACATGATAAGGAAAGTTCTTGAAAAAAACTATTAAAATATTGAAAATCATTTGTTTTATAATAAGAAATTAGAAAAAAAAGTCCTTTGTATTTTTGGTTTAAAATATGCTGCCAATTATGTGATTAGAAATAACATTAAGGAATATTTATAATACAATAATATTATGAAAACATTCACTTTTTAAATTAAATTTGGTATGTTTTAACAGAATATTTTGCTAATATTGTCGCCAGAATCATTGTTGAGGATAGCCTAAAGAGCTAAACATAAGTACTTTATTTAGTAGCTAAGATAATAAATTATTCTATTAAATATTAAAACTTCTAGTTTAACTTTATTTACAGCTTATACGTTAAAACTCTTTTCTAAGATATACAGGTAATCCTCGATTTACGTGGCTCATTGGGACCGTATAAAGTATATTTCTTTCTGACTAAATGAAGAAAAAAAAACATATCGAGGTCCCATATTCAAAACTTTTCAGGAGAGCACAAAAATATAATATATATTTTTTTAATCTTATACAATACTTGCGATTTTAATGAGAGATAGAAGGTTTCACAATTTTAATATATTTAACGTATATAAGTAAAATAACTATATAGAGGGTTTTGTATTATAAAAAATTACGTTTAATTACTATTTAAAGTATGACTTTCACAATTTTAAAACTAGTTAGTAATACGAAAACAAACGTGTTTCAAATAGGCTACTTTATTTTGTAATTGAAACGGGTTAATGGTTAATGGTTTTCAGTAATTGGAGCTATTTCCATTTACATTTTTAAAACAAAAAATTCCCACAATACAGCATTTCGCGCAATTTAAGGTTTGTCATTATTTTTTAAACATGTTATATCAAAAAAATGGTAACTATTTTTCAATCGTGTAATAAAGAATTCGCGTAAATAAAATATCGTGTAAATCGAGGGTTACCTGTATTTCTTATTTTAATTTTAAATAAAGAATTTCCTTTTTCACTTGGCCCTTAAAAGAAATCCATAAAAAAATAATAGTGATAATAATTATTCTTCAAAAATATTCCCTTATTAATCCTTAAGGATTTTTCTTTCATTATTATTTTAAACTTAAAAAAAATAGTTAGAAAAAAATTCTCAGTGGGAAAAAATTCATAATATATTCTATATTATCGGATTTGCTTTTATTTTTTTAATATTCCTTATTTTCTCTACCTCCTTTTTTTCTTTTTTTGTTTTAGTTGTATTAAACTAACTTTAAATCCTTTCAAAACAAATACTTAAACTGAGCATTAATATAAAAGTGCTTTTATGTTTTTTTCTTCTTCCATTTATTTTTCCTACTTGCTTTTAGCTTATATTCTTATTTAACTCCTACTTGTAGAGAATTTGCACATTGTCTTTTATTAACGAGGCTTTAACATTTCTTTTTTTCATTTTTATTTTTTATTTTGCTGCTAAAGTTTTTGCATTTTCTTGCTAAGTATTTGACCATTTAACTTTAAGCATTCATAAATTTATTATTATTTTTTCTTATGTTTTTCTGTTAAAGTAATAATGGAGGAGCCTTGTTTAAAGGAAATTGTATTTGGCGCGGATTATTCACACTCTACTTAAGGAAAAGGTTGGTGAAAGACAGTCAATAGTTTTCCAGCCATTTTTGAGAAAGTCCTTTGGCAATCAACGTTGCAGTTTTACAAGTGTCCGACATTGATGTCTATTGTTGTTGTGAAATAAGGATGCAGGAAAGTGAAAAGTTTTTTAACAATATTTGAATGAAAAGAAAATTATGGGCGAGCAGTTATAGGAAATAATGTTTATATGATCTTGCTTTTCAGTTGTTAGGGGATATCCTGACAATTTTATTGGAAAAAAAAAATAAGCAGGATAGAAATAAAATAAAAGAGTTTAAAAAACGCTAAAAACTTTGACATCATAAATTCATAGCATTTATTTCAATTTCATTTTGTATTTATATTAATTCTAAGTTTTTGCTAGTAACACAAAAAAAGAAAAATAAAGTAAGTATTAATGTGAGCAAGTGTTGAAAACATAAAGTTTTGAGAAAAATAAAAAATGGATTTCAGCTTTCTTTTTAGTAAAACTGAAGCCTAGTAAGTGTTTTTCTTTTTGGCTTCTATGAGTTTGATGGGTTTTAAGAAAAAAAAAAAACGTTGGAAAGTATTTTTTTTTTTATTTCACTTGATTATACTTTGTTTTGTCCGTAATCGATGCTTAATATTGTTTTTTTGAAAAAAAAGGAAAAGGTTTATGTATATAAGAAGCAAACTTTTCTTTAAACTTCTTGGAACAATAAGTAGTAAATGTAAAGTATTGCATTGAAAACAATAAAGTTTCAAGCATTTCAAGTTGTTACTGATAGTTACTTTGAAATGTTAAAGGGAAATTTAATGTACAAATCAGAGTAAGAATAGGAAACATAAAGTTTCCTTAAGAATGAACCTCTGCTAGAAACTTTTCTTACAATTTTACCTTCAATAGCTAACTTTTTGACCCGTTATTTTCTGACTGACTTGAGATTTGTGAAAAAATAACTTCCAAGAAATTGGTAAAGTAACTAAATAGTATTGAAATCTATATAGACATTCCTTTGGTAGCATTTCAAGAATATATCATAATGCTTGTTTATAATTCGGTTTCTGTGATAACTTCAATAAGATTTTAGAATTCCCAAAATGTTCTTTACAAAAATTTTAAATTAGTTTCTATATGTATATGTATATGTACAGTGTCGGCCAAAATTAACTGAACAAGTATTACATTTTAATTAATTTGGGTATAACGCAAAATTTTCTTCGTTTTGAAGAAAATATTTACTAATATTAAAAGATTAAATACCAATTAACATAGTAACAGAAATATATTTTCCATATTTCTAATGTAAAATTCAAGAGATTATTATATATATTCAGAAGTCAAAATTTTGCGCGACAAAACTAACTGAACCTATTGACCTTAATATTCTAGGACCATCTCTTTGTTTTTTACAACTTTAACATCAGGCTAATATTAGCCATTAAACAAATAAGCTTGTATATTATGTATTAGCATTGGGACTTCTGTACTTCTGCAGGACTCAACAAGAGAGTTCCCCTGGACCTCCCACTACCTGTATCCATTGCTCTTCTGATTTACTATATATAACTTATTGAAAGTTTTAAATAGTCTTAAGATCATAGGACCGTGTAAACTTCTCCCAGTCGGTTACCACTTGCGGATGTAACCAATTTTTCATAAATTTTGTGTTTATTTTGTGATATATTTTATGTTTGGATCTCTCAGAGAATTAGTATTTTATCTCTGGTATGTAAAAACATTACTTCCTTCAGAATTTTTCGATACACTTTCTTATTCATTATACCATTAATTTTATGTCCGTGTAGTATTCCAAGCCATTATATATTGTCTCCATGCTTTATAGTAACCTGACAGCACAAAGAATGTAAACATTGATAAACGGACTGACTGACACTTCCCATTTCATCCAAATTGCTCATATTATCTTCGATTTGTCTGAGAAAAAACCCTATTCCATTGGTTTCAACCACAGTGGAGGAGCTTTCGCACAAATTCCGTCTTGCTTTTTTATTTTTCTTGGTAATAAATGGTCTTAAATTTTCTTGTTTGGATTGTAGGTGTAATCATTTTAAAATCTCAGTGATGTAAGACCACTTGGAGCAGACTTTTTGTGATTTTTTTTAAGTTCCTCTAACAATTTATGTATCATTATTGATAGCTGAATATCTTTGTCGTCTTCTATAGTCAATTAATTGAACCCCCTCTGACGTTTTCAACTTATTTGCAAAGTACCTTACCATCGAGTTTGCCATATTAATATTTTTAAAGGTCTTAATGGGTCATAAGATTTCTGAAATCTAACTATTTTAATTTTCATCAGTGAAACTTTTCAAACTTAACAAAAATCCTTTAACTTACTTTTTGTATTTTTTTATCACACACTTTCAGACAACTATATAGGTTTTTAGCAGTTGTTGCTATATTGATACTTAACGGGCATTTAATTTTCCGCATGTGGAAGAATGGGATATTTTGGACCATGGTCAGACATAAAATGTTTTTATATTCCAATTATTTTATAAATTGGAAAAAAACCCAGATCATAAGAAACTTCCTACATGTTTCTCAGTGCCATTTGTGGAATATGCATTTAATCCTTTTCCTTTTTGTGGACGTATTAACTTTAGTCCAGTAACTTTAAATACACCATGGTTCTATGGAAAACCATACTTTTCTCCCGTGAAATTTAATTTGAAAAGTTCTTATAGAGTATAGATGGTAACTTGACAAAACAGTAACACATCTTAACGTACAGCATACCAAAAGATATTGAAAAGCACGAGGAGATATTTTTTCGTTTGCAGTTTTTTTGTCGGTCACTATATGCAACCAATTTGTAAAGTAAATGGAATAACGAAATATGTTACGTCTAATCATGTGCTAAAAGACGCCCCACTTGTACATAATGAAAAGGAAATGCTCATTAAATGGGGTGGGGGTGCTAAAAACTCGTATAATTATCAGAAAACGTTTATTATGGTTTTGATGTGTTCAGATGAATTATCTGGCCTTAATCTCATAGAAAATATATTTTTTGAGTCATATAGGAAATCGTAGATCGGGAAATAATAAGCGTATATTTTAAAAATCAAGTCTTTAAGGGGGATTTTTCAAATTTAATTTAAATATTATTGAAGTCAACATTTGTATTTAACAAATCATATACACTGCCTGCCACTTGAATAAGGAATCACATTTTTTTAAATTTAATTAAGTATATCTCCTAAACTAAAGCTCAGAAAAAAAATAATTTTTTGCGCAACCAAATTTCAAAGTGTTGGCTTTAGTTTCCTGAAGAAATAAAAAATATACATATTTTGTTATACTAAAATTATGCATTTATTTAAAGACATGTATTTCTTTAGTACTTTTTCGTGTGTCACTTGAATAAGGAACATTTTAAAACTAAGCAGACTGTAAATTATTTTTAAATTTTAGGTTATAAAAATGAAATTTATTATCTTCTAGTATTCAATTAGTGATGAGTACTGCCACCATTTTTAGAAATAACCTCAAAAATGCGATTTGGCATCGACTTGTATAATGACTCTTTAGCGAAATTGAACTCCATGCTTCCGTTATTGCATCCTTTAAGAATTCTATCGTCTCAAATTGTTTTCCTCCTTCATAAACTTTTCTTGAAAGCTAACCCTAGATATTTTCCATTGGATTCAGGTCTGGTGAACATGGGGGCTAATTCAAAAGTTGAACAACTTGTTGATTAATCCATTGTTTTACTGCTCTGGCGGTATGAATCGGAGCGTTGTCGTGTTGGTACGTCCAAGGTATGGGTCCAAAGAAATCATTAAATTTTGGAAATGCTTCCCTCAGAATGTTTTTGTAAGTCGTTGCAGTCATTTTGTTGGATACAAAAAACCAATTCTATGGTACCATGATACGCAATGGCACCCCATGCCATTATTCCGCCCTCTCAGCTGTGTCTGTGGCTCAAAAATAATTCCTCCTTATTTAGGTCATGGAAGTAATAGTTATACCCGTCGGGACCCTCAATATTGAACTTTTTTCATCGGAAAATACAACTTTAAACCATTTGTCGGACCATGTCGTTTTATTTTTGGCAAACTGTAGACGTTGTGATTTGCGTTTTTCATTAGGTGGTGTTTTTTTTTTTTGCAGTTTTCATCGGATTTTGTCCCTGAGATTTCAAAATCAGAAGTTTTGCTTTTACAGAGTTATTAAAAGCCTTATCGCGTCCCATTTTGAATAAAAACTATTTAAAAACTATCAAATTAAAAATTCTCTAGCCATTTATACTGAACTAAATTCAAATCATAGCCTTCCTGATTAATGTTAAAAGAATTCCTTATTCAAGCGATGCACAAAATAGTACCACAAAATTACATGTCTTTGAATAAACGCATAATTTTAGTATAACAAAATATGTATCTTTTTATTTCTTCATGAAACTAAAGCCAACAAATTGAAATTTGGTTGCGCAAAAAAATTTTTTTTTTTTTTTTGAACTTAATTAAAGTTAAAAAAAAAAATGTGATTCCTTGTTCAAGTAGCAGTCAGTGTATGTGCTTTGGTTTTGTATCGCATGAAAAATGTATATTTCATAGTTCTTTAAAATTTGTTAGTTTAAGTAAAGAAAGTCAATTCTTTTTGCTTAAAAGAATTGACTTTCTTCGTATATATATATATATATATATATATATTCTGTTAGTTTTGGCCGACACTGAATTAAAAAGAATAAAGAAAACAAAAAACAAATAATCAATGTTCAATTGTTTTGGAAAAAAAAGAAAATATATAAAATATAAAAAAAAAACAAAATAAAATCACAATGTTTGCAAAAATATGTCTGTATATGTGGCAGTAAAATACTACGATTTAACAAGCAAAACAAAAAAAAAATGTAATAAAAAAGTTTTAAATAAAAATAAAATTCATGTTAAACAATACAACACTGTAATAGAACAGAATATAGTAACTGTATATGAGGGGGAAAACAGCTGAAACTTGCTAAAATTGCATTCTTTTGTGGGTTTTTTCTTTAGAATTTGATGTAGTACATATACATACATACACAGCACTAACAGACTTTAAAATTGTTAAGATTTAAAAATATGTACATGATTAAATATTTTATCTCCCAGCAGTTTTGTATTTATAGATGTTATATTATCAACATTCTCTTACACCTTAACAGTCCTAATAACTGTGTCTAAAGTAGTCATATTTCTATGTATTTTGAATCTTTATTTTTTCTAAATAGCTGACTACATTCTCGATTACATAGGGATAGTACAGCAGCCAGTTAACTTCCACTTGCTTTACACAACTCTTTCAACTTACGGATCAAGGCCATCAAAAATTTCGAGTCTACGTTTGACCTCTATAGACTACAATACTAATTACTTACACTCAGAAAAGTAACTATACGTAAGTTTACAACTAATAAATAAAAAACAAAAGCATCCGTATATTGAGATAATATTATTTCTGGTAGTTGAGTATTCAACTATATATTCAACTATACACCCTAGCCCAAATCAAAGTGATCACCACGAAATCTCAAACCAGATAAATTCTAGATTACTTAGAGACACTAAATGATATTTACATTTCATTTTTCTCTTATTGGAGATGCTTAAATACCAACTAACTAAAAAAATAAAAAACCTGCAATTAGTTAAATAATAAAGTTTTATTGAAGGTCGTATTTCCCTCCTCAGAGAACTGTAGAGTTTTGATTTTTAAACAGCAGTTTGGGTTTCTGCTTCTTTGTATGTAAGTGCTGTGTCTGTACTTTTCTGCCATTGTATGCATATGGTCAATATACAATAAAGAAACGAAATACAATTGAAATTGCTGTTTTTATTCGAAAAGTAAATTTTTTCCTGTTCTCTCTCTCTCTAACACACATATTGTCCTTATACACACGCTCCTTATTTCCTAAACGCACTTGTTGTTGGCATGTAACACTAAAAGAATATATTGTATAGTTTTAGGTGTGTTGTAAACATTTTTTACACCATTTTTTGGTAGCTTAACAATTTAGTGTTCGAGGGAGTATTTTATTTTTTACTTTTTTTTAAATTTTATGCTTCTTATATGTCCTTCAAGTACAAATCATTGAAATTGCACACGTTTCATAGATTTATTTGAAAATAAAATTTTGATTTAATTGCTTTATATACGAAATACATAGAAACAGATAACCCAAAAAAAGTGTGTACAAATAACGTGTATTTTGTAAAATTATATATATATATATATATATATATATATATATATATATATATATATATATATATATATATATATATATATATACTAATATTTATAACTAAAAACTATGTTTAACTTAAAATATAACAAGTTTTAATTTTCCTAAGTTTTAAGCTAACAATATATTTGTTTATTAATTGAATATATAACATAGTTTAAGCAAAACCTTACAAAATCTCTAATCATTATAAATCAACCACATTTTAAGTAAAATATTTTTACTTACAATAAATAATATGACCAAAACCTAAAATAAACTTTCCCATTAAAATTATTTGCCTTTGGCACTTAAATTTGCTGGCATTATACTACACTCACTCTGTCACAACACACACATGGTTACATAGTTAGATTTTATAAACAAGAAAATGTTTAAGGATTTTGTTGTTATTAAACAAACATATGGCTAAGCAATTGTATGAATCCTTTGGCAATTTTATGGTACATTTACTTACTCTGTTTTAAATAAAGTAAAACTCCAACAAATATTTACAATACTTCAAAGAATAAATAAAAGTTAAATATTTTTGAATATTTAAATATGCATATAAAAGCATATGAATGTCTTTATGAAAATTGGCAAAACTCTGAAAGGTTTTAAACTTTGTAACTAACTATTCTATAAATTTTATAAATATTAAGATATGTTCCTAGCAAATGTATAACGTTTTGGTTTTGCTTCGCAAAATTATTCATTTCATTTGGCATTTAGTAACTGTGAATATGTCATAATATTTCATATGCTAGTACTTTGCTAAAATAAAATTTACTTAAAACAAATATTTTCCAAGAATTTTGTTTGAATTCCTTTTGCTGCTGGTTTGTGAAAGTAGCAGTTTTTGGGTTAACCACTGTTTGTGTAACTGATATTTGGAATATAAATACATATTGAATGGTTTAATTAGGAAAAGATTTAGTTTGAAAATTTAAGACATTAAATTGCTTATAAAATAGAGAAGAGGAAATTTTTGAATTTAAGGTGATAGCCTGCAAAACTCTTTACAAAAAAAAAAGTATTTATAACCTCAGGATACAATTTTATGAAAAACATTGACAAGAACAGAACTAGAACTAAGTTAGAACTGAACTAGAATTGTGCTAGAACACTGAACAGGAACTGAACTTGAACTGAAGTAGAACTAAACTTGAACTGAAGAAGAACTGAACTAGAACTGAGATAAAATTGCACTGGAAATGAAGTATAACTAAACTAAAAATGAATTGGAACTGAACTTGAACTGAACTAGAACTGAAATTGAACTGAACTGGAAATAGTACTGAACTGAAAATTAACTAGAACTGTACTGGAACTGAAATATAACTGAACTAAAACTGAACTAGAACTGAGCAAGAACTGAACTAGAAATAATACTGAACTAAAACTGAACCAGAACCAGAACTGAACCAGATGCAAAATAACAAAAATTTTTAGATATAGTTTTTTAATTTTTCCACTTCATTTGAAAAATTTTTTATTTTTTCAACTTTTTATTTAATATTTTTGTTATAATTCTTTTTCATGTTTTTATATTTAATTTGATATTATTTTATGTAATTGCTGTTTTTGCGCTCTGCAATGTACTATGATGTTGCAATTTAAATTCAATTAAAACTTTGTCGTTTGTGCCTTAATTTGTTAGTGTTGTTCTTGTTGTTGTAGTTGTTATTCTG
Source organism: Protocalliphora azurea (assembly GCA_932274085.1). Classification (NCBI taxonomy): domain Eukaryota; kingdom Metazoa; phylum Arthropoda; class Insecta; order Diptera; family Calliphoridae; genus Protocalliphora; species Protocalliphora azurea. The sequence goes on along the minus strand of OW026523.1, from coordinate 79,772,807 downwards.
TTATACAGTTTTTGAACCCAAAAGTGTCTACTACTATGGAAAAAGAACAAAAACCACCAAGTGGGTAAGTATTTTCTCTATAAAAAGGAATGAGAAGTACGATAAAAAGGCAAAGAGAAAGAGAAATGACAACGGTGCTTCTGCTTCTGTGGCTGATGATGATGACAAAAATTACGATGACAAACTCCTACTACCAGGAATACATACCCCTGGTTACATTTAAAAAATAACAATGACAAAAATTACTGTCGCTTAATTAGAAATGAAATGATGAAACTTTATTTTTAAACGCTAAAAGCATAAAACAATCACACTTACACATACATAATACTTTCAAAATATACTTATACATACACATTTAAATAAAGACTTAGTTCTATACTCAGGGCTGCAAGGTACCCTTTTTTTGTGCCAACCTCAAAATTAAAAAACAAAGAAAATCCCCAAAAAATCCCCACTCGAAAAAAAGAACATTTTGTTATTGAAAATATTTTTTTTTTATTTTTTTGCTTTGTGATAATTTTCGGATGAATATTTTTACACAACTATATATCGCTCATTTGCTGCAACAACGTCATAACTCAAAAAAACACAAATTTCGACTAAACATCACTACTGCATAGTAAATAACATGTTTTATTAACTGACAAAATCTTGGGTACGAGTCTTTAATATTCCACGTAAGATCGCGATAAAAGCATTTTATCTCAATTATATAATCTATTGTATAGTACTTGCAAGAACAGGTTATTCTATTTGTGCGTCGGATATTGTGTAGTAAATATCGTAAAGCCATCCAGGTAAGTGATTAAATTTGACTACAATATTATTTTCATTCAAAATTATATATATATATATATATATATATATATATATATTTAACTAAATAAGTAAGGGAGAATTCATCATCATATATTTTACAAATAAAGTACTCTTATCAAAAAATTATCAAATAAAGCGTAATGTATCAAATAACATGTTTCGCTTTTTCCCAGGAAAAGTGAAAATTCACAATCAACTTTCCAATATTTATCGTTAAGATTCCCCAAATTTTTTGTCACTTTTGATTTGCTTTTTGACACTTATTTAAAGAAAAAAGGAAAAAAACTGCAATTCTTTAAACTTTAAAAGTAACAGCCGACAATTCTGCTGTACTAAATTAAATACGATCGGATATTAGTGAGTTGAGATGCCTCTTCTACATATGCGTTGCTTGTGAGAATCGCTAAGATATTAAGCACTGCTTGAGCAAGCTCTTTGTAAGGACATGTAAATGTAGCATCTTTAAAACTATATACTTTTATCCAAAATTTCAATTTTATTAACTAAACAGATGATACAATTATTACATAATTTCTACGAAAAAATCCCCAAAATATTTTAGATATCCTCAACAAATTATCCAATCCCCAAACCAAAATTTTCATTATTTTCTGCAATAAAAATTCCCAAATTTGGCGTTAAACCCCAAATCTGGCTTAAACAAAAAACACCAGTTGTTATACAATGGCAATATTAAATGTATACGTATGTTTGTGTGGGTGTGCGAAAGTATATTTCTATATCTGTATATGTGTGTGTATGTTGGCTTGTACTTGCTTGAAGTAAGTTTATCCCTGGATTATTTCGATGTGTCTTATACACATAAATACCTCTACAAAGTTTCTGGTTCATTCACTTACGCACTATGTTTCATGGGCGTTTTTCACTGTGGTTTTGTAGGTTGTGCTCAGTAGTGCTTTAACCTAACCATATATCTTACCCTATTTCCAAAACCAAACCCCTTGGAAAACATTGAATATGGTATTCGTTTGTTTTTTTTTTTTTTTTTTTTTTTTATTCTTCGGTTAAATTTTTGGCAAAACTTTCTTTTAACAGTGATTAAATTGTACAGATTTACATTATGTAGATGTGTGTTGTTAAAGAAATGTTGTAATGTTACAAATGTTTGTTATACTTGTTGTTTGGTTTGTTATTTTTTCAAGAGATTTTTAATTAAAGTACTTTTATGTTTTTTTCTTGTTACATATTATTTGTTCAATGATATTGAGAAAACATTAAGGTTTTTTGTTTGGGAAACGTGTAAAGCAATTTAATGTGGCATACTTTTAAGAGATGTGTGGAAAATTGTAAAGAGTTGAATGCTGGAATAAATAGATAATACAAACTTTGTTATGAAAAATACATCAGAATTAAAGATCAAACCAGAACTATAGATGATGCAAAACAGAGCATGACCTGATTTAGCACGGACTAAGACTATACGATAAATAACCCAGAACTGAGCACAAATTAGATTAGAGTAATTCTGAACAAGACTTGACAGAAGCATAACTAATTTACAACTGTACTAGAACTGAACTAGAACTGAATTAGAATTGAATTAAAAGTGAATTTGAACTAAACTAGAAGTGAACTAGAAGTGAACTAGGACTGAACTAGAATTGAACTAGAACTGACCCAGAACTGAACTAGAACTGAATTAGAATTTTATTAGAAATTAATTTGAACTTAATCTGAACTAAATTAGAAGTGAGCTAGAATACAAATAGAACTGAAGTAGAATTTAACTGAAAATGAACTAGAATTGAATTAAAACTGAAATAAAGCTGTACTAGAATTGAAGTAGAACTGAACCAGAACTGCGCTAGCACTGAACTAGGACTAATATGCAGGTGAAAAATAATATATTCAAAATCTTTCATTTTTAAAAACATAACCTCCTGAGGGCAAAAAAGAGATTATTTCTATTTTTTTTTTTTTTTTTTTTTTTTGTTTCAAGTAAATTTTCTTTTACAATATTTATTTAAAACCACGACTAAATCCTACATATACTTTGTTTGCAAATTTCATTAGAGTTAGAGGGTTTTGTGCTTCTAAAATATTCAATGTGTATAATCAAATTTCGGATTAATCAATTATTCGATCAATTCAACAATTAGATTATTATTTTTAATGTTAATGGATTTGTTATGATTAAATGATAAATCATAATTTTGAATAATTAAAATCTTGAATAACTGAAAAATAAGTTCTCTTTTTTTTACTTTCTTTTTTTATTTATTTTTTTAATTTTCTTTATAATTTAAAAAATTTTCAAAATTATTTGATGATACGGCATGAAATATGGGTCCTTGATATATCAAATAGCACACACTTTACACTGTACAAAGTTTGAATATAATATAATTATTCAACTTAGAATATAATTATTCAAATTTGGTTATTAAAAATTTAAAATAATTAACTAATCAGAATATAGATTAATTAGAATTGTTGATTAATCAATTAATTGATTGATCTGCACACAGATTAATTAAAATTTTAATAACCTATTAATCGCTCATCTATAATATAAATGAACTAAGTACACAGAGGGTTTTGAGGTTTAAAAATATATTTAGTTACCATTTATTGTATGAATTTAAAAGTCTTTAAATTAGTTACTTCAAATTGGCTACTTTATTTTAGGATTGGGATAAAGGGAATGGTATCTAGATAACTATTGCAACGGAAGTCTTAAAATCTTGTGGTAATAATTTCTTCCTCAACTTCAAAGCTCCCATACAAACTAAAAATTATTTATCGCTTTAAAGAAGAACTATTAGAGCAAAAGTTTTAAAATTATGTGGTAATAATTTCCTTATCAAGATTTATATCCGAGATGAAAATAGGGCGGGCAGCTCTAGGGAATTGCTAGTCACTATACAAGGTAAATTTCAATTATCGCATATCTAAGAAACTATTACAGTGAAATTCCCGATGATAATTTTCTTGTCAGCTTCCACAATTGGGATAAAAATAAGTAGATAGATAGCCATGATGCATTTAACCGATTAAAATTTTTGACCAGATTTATATTTATCATGCTAAAATTATATACGATATGTTTATATTATCAAAAACTAAAATATTTACTCATTGAGTTAGAAGGTTTTGTACTCAAAAATAAAAAATATTTCTGAAGACAAAATACAAAGGCAAAAGTTAAATAAAATTATTTTTCTTTCATTATTTTTATGATAATTATAACCAATTACCACATTTTTCATTAAAATTTAATATCGTAAAGACATTCCTGGCGGCAACTGTAAAGAAACCTTCCAGCTTAATTTCATTTTAAACACAAATGTTTGTTTTGCTTTCCTCTAATGTTAAAAAATTTTCTCATTTCAATTATAATCTTATCACACTATTTAGTTACATTTCAAATCCTTTTAAGCACACAACCCTCCCTTCTTGGTACATTTTACCAACATCAAATAGTAGTTACAAAATGTTCTACAAACAAACCAAAATTATATACTTGTTCTATATTTTCTCTATAATTATTTTCCTTTTAAACAATAGTTTTTTTTTTAAATCTTTTTATACATTTTTTTAATTTCAATCTATTGTTTTAGGTAACAACAGAGTAATATCTTCAAGGAAAAAAGAGAATAAAAAACTAAATTTATTATTTGCTTTCATAATCCTTTTTGGATTTCAGTTTGCTTTCATTTTGTTTATATAGAAATGTTTAAATGTATGTAGGTATAAATTATTTTTATATGATATTTTTATTATTTTTATTTTTAACTTTGGGGGATATTATTTCTTAGCTGCTTTTTAATAGAGCTAAACAGTATTTATGACTGCTTAGCCAACTATAATATAAAAAATTATAGTAAAATGGAGCGGAAGTCTTAAGAATTTAATTTAGCAAACAATTATTTAGTTTTTTTTTTTTCAATGGTTATAAAGCAGAAAAAGGAGAAGAAAAACCATGAAATATTTAGAGAGTAGATATAGAATTAAAACAGAAAACAATTGTAAAATTAAAATAGTGTTAAAGGACTAGTTTGCAGAATATTTAGAATTTTAATTTCAAAATCTGTACACTTTTTTAAACTAGTCGAAATTTAGGCAGTTTCATGCTGTTTTTAAAATCTTATTTTTTAATTGTATTTGCTTGTCCCAAAAACAACACATTGTATCTTAGAAACAAAACTCTAAATATATAAAATCTTAAATTTACATTTTGCAACATTAAAAATTTCCATAAGCTTAATTTAACTGTCATAAAAATAAATAAGAATCTCGTAGCCTAGTTTTAGGAAACAAAACTTCATTTAAATATATATGTATACTATCAAGACCTATGACACCTTATGATACTAGCTTTTAATGTCCACCATCCAAAAATGAAAGGGGGTATATTGTGTTTTTCATTCCGTGTGTATGTCGAAGAAATCATTAAGATCCCATAAAGTATATATATTCTGGGTCCTGGTAAGATTCTTATTCGAAGCAGGTTAGGGCTCGGCAGAACAACTAGGGGACGAAATTCGGTTCAAATATTTACATAATATAAAGTTTATTTGTTATTGAGTTAATAAACAAAAAAGTTAAGGGGTAAATACTAGTGTCCGTTGTAACTTCAGTTCATGCTTTTATGCTGATATCTCTTAAACAAAAGTATGTACGACAACGAAATTTTGAACAGATAGTTCGAGGATCGATATAAACTCGGAAACCGCCCACTTCCCATATAAGGTGGAACATCAAAGAAATTTTGTATAAATAATTCAAGGACTAAGTAAACTCAGAAACAAAAAAATAGACGTGGTCCGCCCACCTACCTCACTTCACATATCAGGTGAAATTTTGAAAAGTTTAAGATGATGGGTACATATGTAGATTCGGCCAAACCGAATATTGTTTTCTATTTTATTGTTATTGTTATTGATAGAATGAGTCAACGAATAATAGAAAGGAACAAATAGAGAAAAACAATACAAAATAAATAAACACACAATGTGTTTAAAACAAAGTGCTGAAACCAAAACAAAATATGGCTTAAATCGCTGATTTTATCTACGAACCACTAGAATAAGCAAAACACTTTTAAGAATTAATATCGGAATGTCAATTTTAAGTTTAAAAATTTTATTTTTTATTTCCTATTTTTTTTTTTTCTTTTTTTGGCACCTTTAAATTATTTATCGATAACTTTGATAAATAATTTGTCATTTTTGAATTTTGTTTAATAAAGCTGTACTCTTCCCACTTAGTAAATTTTGCATCAATCCAAGAAAGCTATTGCCTTAAGAGCTTTAAACCTACTTTTGCCTACAAATTAATTATTATGGTAATTCATTTTCCAGTGATGCTTTAAACAAGATTGTCTCTTTCATTGAAATGACTATTTTGTATTCAGTTCTTTTTTTATTTCACAAAAATTAATTCCTTATTGTTAATTCACTCTATTCAAATTTTTGTTAGATCTAAAGTAGAAAAAGCAAAGTTTTTTCTTAATTTGTTACGGTATTTAAATGCTCTAATTCCCAATGCAATTTTCACACTTGTATTTCTAAATGTTTCTGGGAAAATTTTTTCCAACAACACATTCACAATATGAAATCCCCTAAATGTTGGCTAAGAAAAAAACTTGTGAACATGAAATCTTTATACTTGTTTTCAACACAACACCAGAAAAGAAAAAAATATATATATAAAAAGCCTATGAGTATACTATACATTTTCATTTAAATTTAGTTAAGAGTTTATTTGGCTGAGAAGAGAAGTATAGAGAAGGGAAAAGCAGAAGAAAATTCTTTACAAAACATGAAATGAAAATGAACATCATGAATGCAACCGCATGTTTTTGAATATATGTATATATATATATATATATTTTTTTTTTTTTGTTTTGCAAAAAAAGAAAAAAAACGACAAAGATAACCAAAACAGCATATAATGTGTCACATTCCTTTTGGAGACAAATACTAGACAATGGAAAAAATATCTCCTAAACAAAAAAGCGCCTCAGAGTAGGCAACATTTCTTTGAGAACTTTCTACTTTTTCCTCTCACTTCTTCCATATAAAACACATTGTGTTCTTTTTATATCTTTTTGCCTCACACACAAACGTTGAATTGGATCTTCTTGTTACTAATGCTCTAAACAATTTCTATTTCCATTTTCATTACTATTACAAACATGCACATACAGAAGACAGGAATTGATAAAAAAAATAGAAAGAACTAAACTGACTTTTAGAAAATGTCTCCAAAGGACTTTAGTTTAACCAGATGACGACAACAAATGCCATGTGGCTTTTAGCCAAAAATGAAAGCTTCATAGGAAAAACTCCAGAACTTTTGTCAGATTTGTATATTTGTAGTGTGTTGCATATCTTAATGCTGCTTTGTATATATATATATATGCAAATGCCTAATAGCATATTGGAAAATAAGTTTTAAAAGAAATGTTAGTTTCTTCTGCTCGTATAAGTACATATTTAACAGAAAGAGTGTTGATTGCAAAAATAGTTTAGTTTTTTTTCATCTATGCATGTATAAATACAGAAATTGTGGTTTTTTACTTCAACATACTTATTTGTTTTTTTAATACAAAAATTGTGATAATGCCATAAAAAAAATTAATATAAATATGTATAAGTCATTTTTCTGCTAATGTCATTGCATCCTGTTTTTGGCACTTGACATTATCCCTTGCTGACAGCATATTGTCGTCATTGAAAATAATACCACCCGCTTAAATGTGTGCTTCTTATTTTTCTAGATTGCTTGTATGGCTGTTCGTCCGTCTGTCTATGTGTCTGGCCGTCATTAGATTCATCTGTATTTGCATATCTAATACCCGTTCTTTTTTTTATTATGTAGGTACTTGGATGTTTGCTGAAGCAAAATTGGGGCTGTGTTTAAGTTCTTTGAAGTTCTGTGCATATCTATCAGCTTAGGTGCATAGAAATATAGTCACCACGTGAAATTAGTAACAAAGGCAAGTTACTTGTGGTGCACTGATTTTCCTTTTATACACATAAAAAATATTTTGCAAAATGTTTTTCTAGACTGATATGTTCTTAAGTTTAAAGGAAAACAAATTGTGCTAAAAATAAAATTTTAATGTAATTTATGTAAAAGATAATTAAACTAAACCTGGATTAGAAATTAATTAAAAGTAAACTGAACTAGAACTGGATTAGAATTTAATTAAAATTAAACAGAACTAGAGAAGAAGAATTGAACTCAAAACTGAACTAGAACTGAACAAGAACTGAAATGGAACTGAAACACGATTGAACTAGAACTGAACTATTCTGAACTAAAACTGAACTAGAACTGAACTGGAATTGAACTAAAACTGAACTAGAACTGAACTGAAATTTAACTAAAACTGAACTAGAACTGAACTGGAATTGAACTAAAATCGAACAAGAACTGACTTTTTTTTATCAAAACTTAGCAAAATTGTAGAAAATTTGTAAAGTAATTTATACCCTTTTATAGAGTTCTACTGTGTCTACTTTTAGAGTTCTGAGATCTGGTGAAATAAGTATTTGCATTGTTAAAAAGTATTACTCCTTTTTCATTTTATTTTTCCACTTCAACTGTAATATGAACTATAAATCCTCTGAATTTTTCAATACTCTGAATTACGTGACATATATATATATATATATATATATATATATATATATATATATATATATATATATATATATATATATATATATATCTGCAATGATAAATCCACGCTGAAAAAAACTTTACTTAACTTTCAGTTAACAATTAAAATTTTTAACAGCATTTTTAAAATATTTTTTATTTTTTGTAACACTCATTAAAACAGCTCAGAAAAATAGTATATTGTTGCAAAAAAATATACATTTTTTATATATAAATTTATACATTACAACCAATTAAGTTAAAACAACTTATTGAAGCATGCTTAAATTCAATTTCACAGTTTAATAATTTCTTTTTTTCTCTCATTTTGCAACAAATGAAGGCAAGACACATATATAGTTATAACAGTTTATATAATGAAAATAGTTCTTTATTTTTTAGTTGAGCTCAACACTGTTAAATATAGTAAATTAATACGTTCCAATTACTACAATAAATTTGAATAAATTCTGTGGAAAAAAATATAGCTCGTTCATTTCGCTATCATTATGGTGAGAGATAGTGTGCTAGTGTGTGAATGGCTGAATAAATGTGAGTGTATTTGAGTTACTGGCCAACATTCATTAACAATTCACATGACACTGCCACATTATGCACTTGTGTCATCAATTTTACAAAGTGACTTAAAAATATAATATAAATTAGGTCAGCTACTGAATACACAGATACATACATATAAAAATGCATCCCAGTAGTCCGAGTCGTGCAGACGTTATCGACGATGACTTGATGATTTGACATAGTTCTCGACGACATAAAGACGATAACTCCGATCATATATTGATGACTTTTTCGAAAAAAGAGTACTAAAATCCTGCAAGACAATCTAAGCGACATTGTCGTAACCATATTGAAAAAAATGGGCTCTGTGAAATTTTTTTATCATCGTAAATTGTCTTTAAGAATAGATGTTGATGTCATTTGTCATGCAGCATGTCTTGTGTTTGGTTTAACACATGACATTTTCGCTGGATATTTCAGTCATATTGTCGTCAATATGGCTCTAAATACAGCAATTGCATTTTCTTAATGTACTCGTCGATAAATGAGATAAAACGACAACATAAGCGACTTTGTTATCGAACTTGTCCTCTACATGCATTCTGTTGACTGCAAATTTTAAATTTTCGTGACGAATATATCGTCAATGGATATATAGACAACTGGGTATATTTACTTGCACAAATACATATAAATTGTGTAGTATCTGTGGCAACTATAAACTTGTACTTGTATTTGCTTGAGGTGGTGAGGTTTTTGCAATTCTTTTGTAGAAAATGAAGATGAAAATGAAAATCTGCTATGAATACAAATAATACACAATACTTTTAAATGTTATAGTTAACAGAAAATGAAAATATTATATACATAAAAATACTAGAGAGATACTTTGCTTTTTTGAAAAAGGATATATATATATATATATATATATATATATATATATATATATATATATATATATACCGATCTCTTTCTAACCCCTTACTATTACAGAAATATTAAAACACTACGCAACAATTTTAATTTGAAACTTAACAGTGCCATTGTGGTATTAAATACATTTTTATATTTGTTATTCTGATTGTTTGCAACTGCTACTGCTATATGCTCTATAAATTTATATGTGTAAAGGAATGCTTGTTGAAAGCTCTCCCCCATAATGTTGCATAAAACCACTGCAAATGTCACCTCATTTGATAAAAAAAAAAATGGTTGGTTAATTGAGAGCTTTAAGTCTGAGGGCCAGTTGAATGGGTGAACAGTGGGCGTTTGCGTGCCGGTTAGATGTAGTGTATGTGCGTTCTTATAGAAAAATGTGTTACAAATAACAACAATTGTTTGACTTTGGATTAATTTTATATATCTATAGTTTAAATCCTTGACAATAGGATTATAACTACGAGAACTTAAATGGTAGTTAGATACAATTGAGATGCATACAAGGGGGTGGTAGAAAATATACGGAGCTGGAACGTTTTAATTACGAATTGCTGGTAATTTTAGTGACAAAATTCAATAAAACAATCCAAACTAAAAATGTTGTGTATTCTTTGCGAGTTTAATGTGTGTGGGTTTGTAAATGTACTGATTTCAACAGACTTTATGTGAGTTTAAATAAAGTAAGCCAATGAAGTCGTTCCATGCAAAAAATTTATGCTTTTTTTGCATTAAAAGTTAAATGAAATCCAGTTTTACATGAATTAGTATGTATCTGCACTAAAGCGATTCACAATAACATTTTCGCAATAAATTAGTAAAATTTTTTCTCCTAATTTTAACATTTTTAATGTGAATTTAAATCATGTAGTGCAACGAAAATATTGTAAACAAATATGTTTAGTTTTCTTTAAATTAACAGTTTAATAAGAATGAGTTTTAGATCAACTGGTTTGCATCTCTACTGAAAATGTTTAAAATAAGTTAACTAAATATCTGAATTTATGCAAATTTAAAGCAAGTAAGACAACACAATTGTTCTATACAAAAAAATGTTAGTATTAGAAGTTGAGTGAGATCAATTTTAATATCTGTACTAAAGTGATCTAAATGAAAAGTTTCACAATAAATTAATTTAATTAATTAAACTCAAATCGTCGAAGTTGTTGTATACAAAAGTTTTGCGTTTTCTTTCGACAACTTAAAAGATAATGAGATCGAGTTTTATATAAACTTTTCACAAGATTTCACACTGATTTAACTTCAAATATACTGAAATTAGAAGATCAGACTCAAACGAAAATGATTAAAATTCAATCCTTTTAATTAATTATTTATTAAATTCCCAATTAAAAATTAACCAGTGCAATTTATAGAAGTATAAAAAATAAACATTTTTCCAATTTATAAATAACTTTAAATTTTGATCGACCTATAAATCATACGATTTATATCTATACCAAAACGATTATTGGGAAAATATTTACCTTAAATATAGGAAGCTATAATAGTCAAGTTTTTAACAAGATCTATTCAAATTAAATATGTTTAAACGATTGATTTAAAATAAATGAGACTAATTTTTAAGTCAATTGTTTTGAGACTTTACTCATCATAAAATTTCACCTCAGAATCTAATTCATCAGGTGTATGAAAACGATTATAAATCACTTTAATTATTTTTTTCTTTTTTAAATCACCAACAAAAATTAACCATCTCTGAAATGCGAAAAAAACAAACTAAATATTTTTTCTATAAATAATTTTCAAGTTTGAGTCAGTAGTTTTTAATATGATTACAAACTTACAACAAGAACATATATATCTGAATGTTCTCGTATATAATTTTGCACATTTTCTATCTGTGTATCTATGGAGATTATTATATTGTTGTGTATATGTATCTGAGTGTCTGTGTATACTATTGCAATATGCGCAATGCAGTAGTTATCGGAAATGGGTTAATCGATTTTTAAGAGGATCACTCGTTATGCTCTGTTTCATGTTTGTCATAGTAACTGATAGACATAAAACATATACACGCACATATATAAACTCATAAACTTAGACAATTACATCAACATCCTGGACCAGAGAATTTGTTAAGTATTTGTATGCAGTTGTGTCTATGTATTTTAAATGTCTGTATTTAAGTTTAAGTTTGAATCATTTTATTGTGCGTGTTTGTATGTCATTTGTGTTTTATATACAGACATTCGTTTAATATAAGTGATGTTGAAGTATTTGTATACGTATGTAAGTATTTACTATTACGTTTACATTTGATATGTAACCAGATGATGTATCGTTTCTGGTTGCTACGCAGAATAGAACAAAATTCAGTACAGTTAACTTACTAAAAGGGAATCATTTAGTTCTAGTTGTTTTGGTTTGATATAATTCTTCCACTAAATTTTTATACCAATTTCGATTGATTTAAAATATATCAATTATTTTTAATCATAAATCAATTATTTTTAATCATTTAAATTGTTTTATCTAACTCGACATATTAGTTGAAGCATTTCAACTTGAAGCCTTTTTTAAAAAGATGAAATTGATCAATTTTAAAATGTTAAATAAAGTTAGCTCGAACTCGATCTTTGCAAAAGAAAAAATCGAGTTCCTGAAAGTTGACTTTCAGGAAGTAATTTTAACTTGGTCTTTAGCCTTTATGAAATTTAACCGCCACGCTTCTTAAGTTAATACTCTTTAAACTTTTTTTTAATTTCTGTCTCTACTTAAAACCCAATCTCTAGAAGTTTATTTAAGTTTATTTTTAAATCTATAAATGTTCAACTTAAAAACTTTTACTTTTATCATACTCTTTCTTCTCGACATCTTCTCCTTGCTTCTGTTACAGTTGAAACCACTTTCATTTTCTTTTTATTTAAAAAAAAACTAGAGATGAAATATAATTCCAAGTAAATTATTATTGTCCTTTTTTCTGTGTCAAATTGTGGTTAACTATCGAAGGATATTTTTAGTCATTTTTATCTTATAACAAATTTATTTCAAAAGCTTCCCTATAAGTACGTATGTTTGCAAGGCTATCAGTCTAAGGGAGTATAAACTAGAGCATGAGTTTACTGTATTACTAGTGAAATGAAAGTTAATGGAAAAATATAAAATTGCATTGCATCAAGGGCTCTTTATAAATCAAAAAAAAATTAATGTAATTAAAAAATGGAAATTTTAAATCAATTTTTATATAATAAAGTTTAAAGTTCTGCCGAAAAATAATTGCTTTAGCTTTAAGTTTCTTTTTTAGATTTTTGTGTATGTCAAAAAAATAAAATAAAAATTCTCTTCTGTGTATTTTTAAATGTCCTTTGGCGCTTTTATTTATAAATATATTATTTTTTATAACAAGGGATGTGTTAGTTTTTTTCATATACTTTTTGTAACATTTAAGTTTTCAACAAAATTTTATTTATATATTAAAAGTTAAGCACTTCTTAGAGATTTTATAAAATATTTGTCTATACAGAAATTTTTGTTTAACCTCATTTTATTTGAGAATTTTGTTTTTTATTTATAGTATTTTGCACATCATTTGCATAAAATTTGTGGTATAATAAGGGAAGCACCTAATAAAGTACGTCAGAGGGATTAAGACTGAGTAAAGTATAAATAAATTAAAAGAAGGGATCTGCAGCAGCAGACAGATTTTTGAGCTTTTAAGCTTTAAAAAAAATAATATAAAACTTACTATTTTAACTGAAATCAATTAAATCAAAAGTCTTTAAAAACTTTATAAAAATTTTTATAATGTAAAAGGCTTTAAAATTTTTTCTTTGCAAAAATCTTGAAAAATTTTTTACTTATAAGGTTTATTAAATTGAAAAGTGCTTTAAAACAGTCTCATTTACTAAAAGGTGTTTAGCACGAAAAGATTATAAAATCTTTTAAAGAAAAATTTTGTTTTAAAAGCATTTTAGCAAAAACAAACTGAAAGCTTTTTTGAAAATTATTTCTTATTCTTTTTGATCGGACAAGATTTCAGAGATTTAATTGAAAAATAGTTATTTTTTTATTTCTTTTTTTTTTTTTTTGCGAAAGGGCTTAAATACATAAAAAGTCTTTTATTATAAAACGTAAAAAGCTTTAACAATCTTTAAAAGAAAAAAGAAAATTTTAATGAAAAAAGTTTAAAGAAAGTTTGAATGAAAAAAATTTAAGAAATTTGAATGTAAAAGTTTTTTTAGCTTTTCACGAAAAAAAAACTGAAAAGACTTAAAACAGATTGACTTATAATGCAAAATTAAAATTTCATAAATATATCCTTAAAGAGGTTTCTGATTAAATAACAAACAAAATTCTTAGAACTTATTAAAAAAAATATAAAAAATGCTTCAGAAAAAAAACTTTAGAAAGCTTTAATTGAAAACAGTTTTTTTAAATAAAATTTGTATGCAAGAAAACGAAGCATTTGAAAGAATGCCTTAATAGTTTTTTGATTATGAAAAAGATATATTTTTTGTAAAAAGAGTATAAAAGAAAATAATCTTTTTAACGAATACGATTCTTAAAAGAAATAGTCTAAAGTACTTTTTTTATTAAAAAGTCAAAAGAAAAATATCTTTTTATGGAAAAATAATAATTAATATTTGTATGAAAAACTTTTTAAGAATTTTAAGAAAAAGGTTTCAAGAAAGAAGAACAAATACCAAAAAGCTTTTGAAGATAAACGCTAAAAATAGCATTTTAATAAACAAGATTAAAATGCTTCGAAGTTATTTTTATGAAAAATGCTTAAAGAAGCTTTTAGAGAAAATTTTTTCAAGAAAAAAGCTAAGAAAAATTGTAAGGAAAAAAACTTCAAAAAGCTATTTAAGAAATAGTTTTTTTTTTATAAAAATCCTTTAAAAAACAATTAAAAATCTTTCAAAAAGTTTTTCTGAAATTAAGAATTTTTTAAAAAGCTATTCATTTAAAATACTGTGAAAACTCGGTATATCGAATACCTATATAACGAAAATCCGATATAAGGAATGAGCAAATGTTTGAATTACGTAACTTATATAACGAATGAAGAACAATTTTTACTCCCGATATAATGAATTGAAAGAAAATATGTTGTTCTTTTAATAAGATTTTAAAAATATCTATCTAAAATAGCTTTATTTGTCCATATAAATAAGAGATATTTGAGGGATTTGAAAAATTTAGTTTATTGTGTAAAATTAGTTGGATTATTTAAAGTCTCGAAAAATTAATTTCAAAACTATTAAAATTTAGTTCGAAAACAATGAAACTTATTTCTTTCTTTTAAAATTAAATAAAAATATATCAAAAAGATAATAACGAAAATCCTTGTTTAACCAAAGCGCCTGACATTATATCATTCATTAAATCGAGCTTCTACTGTACCTAAAAAAGCATTTAAATTTCGTTTTTGTTTCTTTGCTTTAAAATTTTTGCTTCAGCTTTAATACTAGCGTTTACAAATTAATTTATAATAATTGTTCTTTTCACTCTTAAATCTTTTTTATAAAATATCCTTTTATCCTAGTTATCATTTTTTTACTGAACCAGCACTATTACCAGTAACTATACAAGATTTGCCATCACCGTTTGTAGGAGTTTAAATTACATATTATATAAAACCAACTACGTGACTTTTTCCCTAATTTCTCTTAAACCATTAAACCATAATTTTTTGTATTTTAAACTTTCGAGGTCTTAACA
Organism: Protocalliphora azurea; assembly: GCA_932274085.1. NCBI lineage: Eukaryota > Metazoa > Arthropoda > Insecta > Diptera > Calliphoridae > Protocalliphora > Protocalliphora azurea. The sequence goes on along the minus strand of OW026523.1, from coordinate 79,757,204 downwards.
CAAGTACAAAGTACTATATGAACAACAAAAAATATTTACACGAGTACATGCAATAGTATGAGTTTAAAAATGTTCTCACACAATTACTATCATAAAAACTAGGAGGGAGAAAGATAGAATATAAGAGAATATAGAATTATAAATAGTAAAATTATAACAACATAAATTACATTTACGCACATAATTCGCACTCACACAAACTGTCATGCACCTACATTTATAAATACATAAACAAACACTGACAGTCAACCGAACTATCAGTGTTAAACATAAGGAAGAAGATTTTTGTTATTATATTTTATTTTTCAACTCAGACAATTCATAAAATTAAAAGAAGAATTTTCATTTTAAAGAAAAATAAAGTTTTCTTAGCTTGCCTAGCACAAGAAAAGATACAAGAAAACACAATTTTTTAAAAGGTAGGAAAAGTAACAAAATCAGAAAGGACCCCTAATGACTTGACATCATTTTATTTATTACCCGTTGCCCTATGCTTTAAATAAAATTATGTTTTAACATTATAACTTCAAAATTGTTCACAAAATCTTTAAAGAAAATTTTAACTAATTTGTTGGTTTGCTAAAGGGGCATTCTTTGTTGTTGTTTTTCTTTTTTTTTCATAAATTGAATGAGTCAACTTGTGAATAAGGTAAAAAGGATTCTTTTTTTTTCATTTTCTAGCTTATTTTGTTTTCCCATGCTTTTTATTTTTTAAAGTTGTTTTAAGATTAACGTAGCTTTGCTGTGCTGTAGTATTCCCAGCAAACATAAAGGTTTTATATCAAATTGAGAGTGATTTTAAATCAAATCCTTTGAAAATAACTTGAAAATAATAGCTTTCCTAAAAAAAAGGGGAATTAATTGTCAAATTGAGAAATGCTACTATTATCAAATCATTGTTAAATGTAATTCTCAAACTTTTTTCAAATTTGGATTTTGACCACATGTGAAACATAAATAAGAGTAAATTGTATTTTTATTTTTTTGTGAAGTTTTCTTTTGTATATACTTGTAATTTTGTCCTATCAACATACGTATTCATTAGCTGGAAAATGTTTGATTAATAATTTTATTTATTTATTAATTTATTTATTTGTATATACTTTCTTTTAAATATAATTAAGCATGATTTAGTAATAATATTGAGAAAATACCATTTTTCAAATATTGGTTTCTTTTCCTTTTTACATTTAAGAATGTTTTGATAATAACATTTAATATCAAATTAAGAATATATTACTTTTCAAATATTTGTAATGTTATCTTTATGTATGAGAATGATTAGATAATAACATTTGATATCATTTTGGGAATATACAATTTTTCCAACAATTTTTCTCAAATAGTTCTCAATTTCAAATCAAACCCCTGCCTACATTTGAAACAAGTTTGAGAAACACGTTTGATATCGAACGTTAATGTCATCATATTTCGAACGTTTCGTGTTTGCTGGGATTTATGTAATAAGAATGTCAGTGTATGCGTGTTTTGGCATGTATCTATATAAATGTGAGTGGTATGCCACCATATAACGTAAACACCATAATTAGTTAAAGCTCTTGAATTACTTGGATACAAGTAAAATATAAAGAAAAAAACTTTGAAAGGTTATTTATGATTTCTAAAACAAGTTTTTTACGAACAAAAATAAACAATTTTCAGTATTTCGCCTTTACTTCAACGTTACTGTCTCTAAAGTGAAAAATTTTATAAAAAGGAAATAAATTTAAAAGTATTTTAGTAATTTTGTTTAATGTTGTTGTCCTCAGTGTTATAGCAATAAAAGCATACGTATTTTATAGGGAAAAGGGGAAATGTTTTCTTAACTTCAGTGAAATTTTTTAGAAGTTGGTGATTAATTTAGAATTAATAGAAAGTTTGAAATAATTTTAAAATATTTAGGTTTGTTCATTGGGAAAGTTGGAAACGAATATTGTAAATTTATTTCAATTGCACAAAAATAATAACAAAAACAAAACGCCCTAAAAGAATTTAAAATATTTAACTTTTTATGTTTAAGACCAAAAGAAACGTTTAAGTTTGATGAAACTGACGTAACAATAAATTTTATTAAAAACTATACTACCGAAAAGTCAAAGTTTCTGTCAGCCTATAATGATTGATAATTTAAAATGTTTTCTGGTTTATTATGCTTCTCCTCAAAATTATTGAATTACATTTCATTTCAACGAAAATCTTTTAGTATTTCTATTTCAACAAAGAAAATCCGGAATAAACAAATTTAAAATCAATTTTTATTTCTTAAAAAATTCAAAAATTTACTTTTTCAAATAATTAAAACTGTATAAGCAATTATTAAAAACAATGAAATCTTTAAGATTGAAATCTTAATTTGATTCTAATTTAATATGTAAGAAAACCTTAATAACCTGTTTAGTAAAAGCTTTTAAAAAATTACTAAAAAATCTTAGTTTTTATTAAAAAAGTTTAAAAAAATAATTATTTATAAGGCATTAAAAAGTTGATATGAAAAAGCCTATTAAAAGCTTAATATGCAAAATACTTAAATAGAGAAAGTTTTAAAAAACTTAGCAAAGTTGTTAAAAACTATTATTTAAAAAGCTTTAAATAGTTTTGTCTAAAAAAGCTTTAAAAAGCTCAATTATAATTAAGCTTTAAAATGCTTAATGTGAAGAAACTTTAAAAATATTAATGTTTAAAATGTTTAATATTTTATACGCTTTTAAAAAGAAGCTTTAAAAAGTCGTAAATATTAATGCTAGGAAGAATAATATGTTAAAAATCTTAATGCGTAAAAAGTTTTAAGCGTTTAAGGTAAAAATGTTTTAAATATGTTAATATATTAATATGTAAAAATCTTTAAAATCCTTAATGATCGATCCTTAACGATATCGATTATATAAAAAAAGCTATAAAACGTTTTATATATTACATTATATTATATTATATTATATTATATTATATTATATTATATTATATTATATTATATTATAATATATTATATTATATTATATTATATTATATTATATTATATTATATTATATTATATGAAGAAGTTCTATGTAACGGGATTTTTAAAAAAGTTTAAAAAAGCTCGGTATATAAAAACTTTAAATCCTTAAATAAAATTGAAAAGCTTAGTATAGCGTTAAAAAATCTTTATGTAAAATACTTTGAAAGACCTAAAGTGTTAAATTCTTTTAAAAGCTTAAAATGTAAAAAAAGAACTTTAAAATGGTTTTATTGCTTAATATGGAAAACATCTTTGAAAGTTTTAATACGTTTAACACTTAAAAAAAAACTTATTATATAAACGACTTAAAAAGCTTAAAATATAAAAGCTTTATATATACAAATTCTTTAAAAAATTTAATCTGTCCAAGAATTTAAATATAAATTTAGCTCTAAAGTTTTTCTCTATAATTGTTTTTTAAAAAAATATTGCATATTTAATTAAATTTTATTTATTTATCTATTTTATACCTAAAATTATTTCAGTTATGGCTTTTTAATCTAGCTATGAAAACTTCCATGTTTTATTGTAAGCTTTATTGTTTTCAAATAAATCCAAATTATAATCTTAAATACTCATAAAAATGTTTTCGAATTAAAAGCTTTTATTTTACAAAGAGTTTTACAACTTAAATTAGGTTGGAAACATTAAGCTCTTCGAACTTAATATACAATTTCGTTAAAAAAATAACAAAGCTATCAAAATAAAATATAAATAATGAAAATATATAAAAAGTTTTCCCTGAACAAACAACTTTTATAACAATACGAAAGAAAAAAATTAACAACAATAATATTAAATAAACGAAAGACACGCAGTTGGAAAGAGATTCAGGCAGGCAGACAGACAGTGGAAAAAATTGTTTTCTAACCCTTTTTTCTTCAAAGTAACTAAGACAATAAGGAATCAAAATGAAACAGAATAATACATACAATAACAAAAGCTGCAGCAACCCATAAAACTTAAACTCATTTATTTTATTTCTTTTAAAGATCTTATTTACACATATATAAATGAAACTTTGGTTGGTTACACCCCCACAATCTTAAAGAAATAAATTATAAACAGACAACAACAAAAAAACTCTTTTTTATATTATTTTGTTGTTCTTGCTTTTAGGCAATTCAAAATATAATTGTGTTGCAAAATGTTCTCAAATAAAGATAAATTGCGTAATTTAATATGCCAAGTTTCTTATGTCTATATTGTTTTTTTTCTTTCTTATATCTCTCTTTTAATATTGTGATTGCAAATAATGTTGTTTTTTTTTGTTGTTGCTTGGGTATTTATTGGTCTCATAATAATTAAACTTCATTTTGTTGTTTTGCGTTATAAATACATTCATTCATTCGTTCATTCCAACGCTACAGGAAGGAAGTAAAAAAGGAAAAAATGTTTTCTTGTTTTCCCTTATGAGGTTTGTTTTTATTTTTGTTTTCTTATAATTTAAACATTTATTTTCCAAAACTCAATTTGTAAATTTATATTTAGACATTTTCAAATTTAAAATGTGTTATGTAAAGGGCAGTGTGTGTATGCATGTGTGAGGAAAAACAATAAGATTTTAATATGTCAATTTATAGAATTATTATGGTTTGAATGTTTTTGTTGTGCTTTTATTTATTTACAATCTAAAAACAATATTAAAATTGATAATACATTTATTGTTATTTTTGTTAGGACTGCTGTCTAGAAAAGTGTCATTAAAATAAAGTGATTTCAGAAAATATTTTCTTGTGTTTTGATAAAGGATTTAATTCTGAAAGACACGTAATTATAAAGATTTTAGTAAAGGTATGAAAACTTGTGGTTGGGAAATGTTTTTTGAATTTTAAATTATTATTGTAAATAAATAAAATTTTTAATTACTGTGCTAAATACAAAATATATTACGCTAATGCTTAATGTAAAAATATATTCTCACTTTTCTCCAACAAGAAATAAATTTTTAATTAAATTATTGAGAACTATTTTCGACGAACATTCAACAAAAAATTTTAAACAATTTTTAATTGCAGCATTTTTTTTTCCACAAATTATTATCAAAAACCTAAGCCGTATTAAAATTTTAAATCATTTTAAACTTTCAGATTATTTTTTAAGGTATTTAGCATCATGTTGCTGCTACTTCGTGAAAAGTATTTCAGATAATTCTTTTAAACTAGCAATAAGAAAAATTGATTCTAAAGATATTTAACTATGAAATTTCTTGCTGCAACGAGTGTAGATTTTAAATATTTGGTAATATATTTCTAACAACAAATCAAAGAAATTATTTAAACTAATTTACAACCAACATTGTAACATGTTTCTCGCAAATATATGCAGCAAGATTTTCTTAAAATGTCCTCAATAATTAATTTTAACAAAAATATAAAATTATTTATTTCCTAATATCTGAAAAAAACATTCCTTCAACATGTTGCCAATGTATTTAATTTTAATGCAATACAGTCTGTCAACAAAATGAAGAAATTAATTTATTTACTAATTTAAAAACAAAAAAACTACGGAAGAAATATTATAAGAAATTGGAAAATATTGGTAGATGTATAGAAATCACTGTATACATCGAAAACATGTTGTTCTTGAGAAACAATGCCCTCTTAAGGATAAGTAAAATAACCAATTTTAAATATAAAACAAAAAAGTAGCTAATTTCACTTTTGAAAGAATATATGTAAATATTTAATTTAAAGCTAAAATATTAAGAAATATTTCCTGTAACATGTTACATATACTTTTGATGGAGCTATAAAATATATATTTTTTTTTAATTAATAATTAAAAATTAAACAAATTTTATTATTTATTATGCTGCTGCCAATATCAAAATTACAAAAATCCATAAACACATTTCGTTAAAGTATTTCAACATAAAAATCGAACTTTTAATTCCAAAAACTCTACATTTTTAATAAATTTCAGAATCTTGGCTTTCAATTATATACAATTAATTTACAAAATTCAACGGAAAAATAAATCACTTGGTAACCTTTTTTAATAGCACTTTTTTTTTTTTTTGTTAAAAATTTATAGAAAATATATATATCTATATGTTTGTTTAAAAGTATAATTTTTCTCTTAAATTATATATTTCATTTAATTTTTGTCTTCTTATATTTTCCAACAGTATTTCTATTTATTTCTCATAAATATTTTTAAAAACTTTCCACAAACTTTAATCTAAATAACTTTTTTATAAAAGCCAGCAAATACTTTGCTATTTGTTGAAATATAAGGAAGCAGTCAAGTGAAATTTTAATTTATAAAATATTTAAAAGCAAAAAAGATAAGAAAAAGTAATACACACATATTTTCTAAAATTGCCTTGAAAAATAGACAACAAGGCTAAAAAGTAAACAGCAGAAAAATACAAAATATTTTTTAGTTATTTATGAATTAAAATAGCAGTAATACAAAGAAGTCCTAAAAGTAGGCAATGTTTTGTTTCCATTTCAATAAATTTGTAATTTATTACCAAAAATTGTGAAATTCAATATTATTAAAATGTGAAGCATAATTCCCGCCTTTCGCCATATATTAAATTGTTAGCTTATTTTAAAGATTTTAAAAAATCTTTTAATTTACTTTTACTAAAGTTTATATATACATATATATATATATATATATATATATATATATATATATGTATATCTATATATGTATATTACTTTAAACATCCTTCTGATGCTTTACTTTTATTATTTAATATAATTTTTATACAAAATCTCTAAAGTCTACTTGAAAGCTTTAACAGACCCACCAAGGCCTCTTGTTGCACATATCCATAAAATCACAAATACCTTTTTTACTTTATTTATTTAAGTGCTTTAAAAAGATCTTTATGTAGCAACAAATTAAATTGAAATTATTGTTTAACCATAAATTGGGGAAAAGTGCCAGCAAAAAAAAATCAGCAACCAACATGCAACAAACACTATGAAAGTTAAATACCAGCCAGCTGTTAAAGAGCGAAATGAGAGGAGAAGGCCAAAGTAAAGTTAACAATTTTGGCACCAAAAACAAATCATGCTATATATAAAGCAACTCCCACATAATTTTAACAAATTTTATGACAAAAACTTATGCAACACAAAAGTATACATAACACAAAAAACTGTTATAAAAAAATCGAATAAACTTTGTTAAATATAAAGTATATTCCTTTGGTTTATGTCACTTATGGGGAGGTAAAGGTCTGGTTATTTTGTTTCTTTCTTAAAAAGGAAGAGTGTAAAATCAAGCAAACAAGTTAAAAGAAATATTTTTTGGTTACCAGAAGAAAAAACATTTAAAACTGTATTTTGTTGTTGTAGTTCCGAGTTAAGTGAATTTGGTGTCTGTTCAGAGTGTTGGTTGTAGTTGTCTATTTGTAATTTTCCTCTGTTTTCTTTTTTGCACAAATGATCTGGTAATGGTGGTGGTGTTATTGTAATTGCTTTGACTTGGAAAGCTGTAAATCACACCAGTAGACTCTATGCTAACAACAACAAAATATTTTATAGTTAAAAGCTCTACAACAATAGTAAGCAAAAAAATAATAATAAAAAATAAGGAAGAAGATACCCAGGCATTTGTAGTTTATGGCTGTATATGTGTAAATTATATGTATATAGGGTTGATAATAAATTGTTAAATATCCCAGGACACCAGCTCCATTTTTATACCCACCATTAAAAAATTATGAGGGTATATTGGGTTTGTTATTCCGTGTGTAACATGTCGAAATAATAATATATATTCTGAGTTCTCGTGAAAATCTAAGACGATCTAAAGATGTCTGTGCGTCTGTTTGTCTGTCTGTTGAAATCAGGATAGCACTCATGGCGGACATCCTAGGGAAACGAAATTTGGTTCAAATATTTTTCTTTTATAAGGTTTGTTTGGTATTGGAAATTAGGAAAATCTGTTCATGAGCAAAAAAGTTATGAACCAAATACTAGAAATACAGGGTTCTGTCGTAACTCTAGTTTATATATTTCAACAAAACAAAATTTTGCGCAATTAATTCAAGGACCAATTTAAACTCGGAAACCAAAAATGGGCGCCCTCCTTCCGTGCAAGCTGAAAAATTAACGAAATTTTTTACAAATAGTCCAGGGATCCACTTTACCGCCCTCCTCCCATATAAGGTGAAATTGTTAAAAGTTTCAGGTTGTGGGTGGTATATTGATTCGACCAAGCCGAATATAACATTCTCACTTCTTATATTTGTTGATGTGTTTGAGTGCATATCAATATATAGCAACATTTTAAGGAATCTTTTATTTATCAAACCGCTGCATAACAAAAAATACATAAAATAGGAGGAGTAAGAATTTTCAGGATATCTTCATGAAGAGTAGTCAAATATACACAAACACATGTACTTATAATATATATTCTTTACTTCATTTTTGTCAGTCAATATTAAAATTATCAAGACATTTGTAACATAAAATGGATATATTTCATAATGTCAAGTTTCAAGACTAATTTGAAATACTTAAGAGCAAAATTTATTAAAAAATATGTTGCCTACTTTAGGTTTTTTAAAAAATTGGTCTTAAATTTGAGGTAAAATATTTAAAAATGTGATTTACTGAAAAGAAAGAAAAAAAAAGAATTGTACTTATTAATTTAAATAATTATTTTAACAATGTTTTTAAAAAGCAGTTTTGCTTCGTGGGAGGTGTAATTTATTAGAAGCTTTGAAATTAAAAAAAATATGATTTAGCTTCAAAATTTGTTAATTTCTTAAATCAAATCAGCAAATACTAAGTTTTCCAACAAAATTAACTTTTTTTCAAAAATGTTCCACCTACCTCATAGAGGAAAACTTAGTGATCATGCAAAGCTAGTAAAATTGCCAGTTGTGGTATATTTATTTTCAAAAAATTTAACTACAAAAAATATTATAGAAGTTAATAAAATTTAAAATTTTGTGAAAATATTTAAAATATAAAAACTAACAAATTTATTTTATTATAAAATTTCAGTTTTTCTTAAGCAACAAAATTCTTTGAATAAATAAGAAATTAAAAAAAGACATACGGATAGCTTTTGCACTAAATACTTTATAAGGCTGAAATTCAGAAGATTTAAACATAAAAAAAGAAAAATATGAGTTTCTGTAAATAACTTTCAAAAATATTTAAAAAGAATAGAAAAAATATTTTAAAATTTAAAAGGAATATTTAAAATATTCCAATATAAAATTTTAAAAACATTATTTTTGAAATGAATTTTAAAATAAACCTAAATTACAAATAATTTTTAAGAAAAGTTCTTTTATTTGTTCAATATAATTACTGTAATTTTTCGTTTTTTTTTTTTTGCGAAATTTAAATTTTCTATGAAAAGGATATATGGTTGGTAACTAAACTAAGCATGATAGAAAGATAAAACATGATTGGTTTGTAAAACGGACAAAACTGCATGTTGTAGTGAAATTATTTTGATAAACCTTGAAAACAAAAAGATAAAAAAAGATGTAATACAAAATAGTAAAAAGATATATATTTTTTGCTAATTCAGTAATTTTTCTATGATCAATAAAATTTGTGTTGCTTTCTCATAACAACCAAAGTAGACATGGCGAAATGATGAGGTTTGTAAAGTTACCGAAACTGCTAATTTTAATGAAATTATTTAAAAAAAAAGGATATACATACAAATTTTTCTGCTTAAATTTTGACACTTTTTTATACTTTTTTTAATATTTATTTTTTTATAACTATTATGGCAAGCAATGTAGACGATTTTTGAATTTTGAAAAGGGAAAGTAAACAATATTTAAATAACTAAATTTTTGGTTTTAAATTTAAATATTTTTATTTTAATGATATTTTTTTTTAGTTTCCAAAGATTTTTCAGAAAAATTAGCATTTTATTAAGAAAGGGTTACATATATAGCTGGCAGCTCAACTCATATATAAATCACTTATTCTGAAGGACACATTTATGTATTTAACATTATATATATATATAAATATATATATATATATATATATATATATATATATATATATATATATATATATATATATATATATATGAAGAAAGGGTATACATATACATCGAGCAGCTCAACTAATATATAAATAACTTATTCTGAAGAATACATTTATATATATATATTGTTATATAGCGTAAAGCATGGACGGAAAATAATCATTATTCTTGAAACTTTAATATCTTACTTACTAATATCTTATCTTACTCACAAAATAAAACTTAAATTGTTGCGAAATGCTTTTTAGTAAAAAAAATTACTTTTCTTTGCTCTAGCTTTATGTAAAAATAAAAAAAGCAAAATTTTTAATAAAAATCAAAATTTTTACTAAAAATCAAAGTTTTTAGTGAAAGTCAAACTTTTCACAAAAAATTTAAGTTTTGCTAAAAATTTTTTGCGGAGAATAAAACTTTGCTACATTCGGTTATACCGAATCTTTTATACCCTTCACTACGTTACCGAAAAATAATAAAATTTATGCCTTAAAGTATGCCTTCATATTTTCATATTTGTACTTAAAAAAATATTTAAACACAAAATTAAAGCATCATAGCAAGCGTACCTTCCTTAAAAAAGCAACACTGATAGCTTCTGGTAACCTCTAATACAAACATACATACAAAAATATACAAACATTTATATATATATATATATATATATATATATATATATTTATATATATATATATATATATATATATATATATTATATATATATATGTTTGTATGTAGATACATGCTTATACAAAAAACAACAATGAATCATTGCAATGCTTCCATTTCCAACTAAAAAAAATTATTGTTTGTCATTGCTTTTTATATATGTTTGTGTATGTATATTTTTAATAACTTTTTCAGTGTTCTATCTATAACTCGGTTGTTTATGGAATGCTTAATTCAAAATTTTGAAAATTCGAAAAAAAATTTACAACAGATTTGTACAAAAGCGAATTCCGAAATTTATATAGAAGCTTCACAAAGTCCAAAAATGTATTTTGCCCGATGTCTCAGTTACTAGTGAACCGATTATTTTTATTTCAAATGTATTCGAAAAAAATATTCCGCATTTTCTGTGGAAAAACGAAGTTGCTAGCTTATATAGGGGCTTAGAAAAGTCGAAAACAAATAAGTTTTTAGATGCCTTTTCGGTTTTTTGGCGATATCTCAGCCATTAGTAGACCAATTTTATTGATTTTCATTTGCGTCACATACATATTCGACATCCGGGTCTTTCTGAAAACTCATTTCAATCATTTCTACAGAAAGTATATACTTTTTGGGGTGTGAAATAAACATAAAAAAATAAAATCATTTGCTTTTCTGTTAATTTCTGTTTCTTAAAATCATTAAATTACTGTAATCTTGTGATGATTTTTCAAAAAAAAAATAAAATTTTATAACGAATGTATGACTAGTAGCCAAATTAATCATTAAATAAATAAAAAAAATTAAATTTGGAGAGAAACTTTCAAAAATTTCCTTCAAAAAATGTATTCTGCATTAAATAAAAATTATTTTCTTTTATTTTGGTTTTTAAAAAAATACAAAATTTGTAACCTACATATATACATACATCCATACATATTTTTGCATCTTTGTCTATTTTTGGGAGTAATTTTCTCTACAGTTTTTTGAAATTGATCTTAAGTAGAATTATCTTCCGACAAGTTTATTGTGATGAAACAAATTCTAGTTAACGTTTGCATCAAAATTAATTTTCAAAAAACCTTGCTTACATTCTTTAAGGATTAATTTTGTATTAACTTCTAATTTTAATATCAATTGACTTTTGGAAATATGGTTTTCTAAATAAATATGTTAAACAAATTTTGTTTAAAACTAGCTACTATGAGGAGCCCCCTATTAAAATTAACTTTTAATTCAAAGTAGTAACTTTAAAGTTCGGTTTAACATTTCATATAGTTTTTAAAGCTTTAATTTCTATTTATTAATTTTTAAATATGTAATGTGCCAAAATAAAAAAAAAACTTCTGCACTTATTGTATTTTTCATTACATATATTTTCATGATATATTACTTGCGTACATGCCAACAGCTACCAAAATTTTTTAGTTGCATTTGCAAATTTTTTAACTATGTTTCAGATATACTTATATTTTCTATTATAATATGTATGTAAACTGTTTTTGTAAAACTTAATTTTTTTGATTTGTTTTTATAGTTTGATGGTGTTGCTGTTAGTTACTTAACAACTACCAGCACTTATTATATATTTTTTTTTTTGGTAATGAAAATTTTTGTTATTTTCTGGGGGTTATTGTCTAGTCGTTTGTGGGGTTCTTTTTTTTTTTTTTTGTCTCCTCTTAAGCAACCTTTTTCAATTTTGCTTTGTAGTAATTTTGGAAATAAATTTTTGGTAAGTTTTTTGTTCGTATTAATTTTGGGGAAAACATATTAAATCAGTGCAGACATGCGGGTACACACAGAAAATACTCGTTTAGTCATTAATTTATTTATTATTTTTTCAAAGGAGAATTCATATGAGTTCTATGTATTAAAAATGTTAAAAATAATGTTAATTTGTTGTAGAAATAAAAAAGGGGGATAGGTTATTTTGGCAATTATACAACAAAGTAAATATTAGTTAAATTTTTATAACTGAAATTACGTTTAAAGAAAATTTTAGGGTTTGAAATATTTACTAAAAGCAGAGGATGGTTTTCAATATTACCGAAAATAGACTAACAGTTTTACAAATCTTTAGAAATTTATTAGTTTTTAAGGTTTTCGATATATGGTATAAGTTATCACACAAAAATTTTAATAAAACGTTACCTATATTCAGGGGATTATTTAAAGTAATTTCTTTAATTAAAACACTTTCACTTCTTATTATGTTCTCATAAAATAGTTTGAAATATAGTAAAAATCAAAAGTAAAACAAAATAGCAATTATATCCGTTCGAGAGATAAATTCAATTGTAGAACGTTCTTCATACTTTAGTGAAAACATTGATAAGTTACTTAAAAAGAGTGACATATTCATAGTTTCAAAAATAGAAAACAAGGCAGCCAGTCCGACAGTCTGATATATTCAAGTTGAGGTTTATTGCTTCAAAATATTTTTAAGATTACCTTTTTTTAAAAGCTATTACATACTTTTAGGTTTCATTACTCAAAGAAGTATTTGTAAAAATGCAATTGTTTTAAAATTAATTCTTATTTTTCCCACATTTTTTTCTAGAAAATATAGTTTTATATATTTTTCTTATATTTTTAATATATAATCAGATTATGAGAAAAATTCTAGTTATATTTATTTAGTTAATGAGGAATTTTTTCCTGCGTACATTGCTCTTAAAAGTTTACCTAAGACTTGTCTGCTGCTAGGTATATAAAATATTTTATTTGCTGTTAATTAAACTAATAATAATCGTGTGTATGCAGATAACACACCTCACATTTGATATTATAATACTTACACTAATGCCAACTAATTTGAGTTTATTTTTAAAATGTGTACCTACACACAAAGTAGAAGAGTGGAGAATTACAGAAAATAAGAAACACGCACACTGAGCACACAAAGAAAGGAAACCATTATAAACTTTTAAAACCAGACACTGAAAAGCTTACCAGCAAGAATGACTTGATATTTTTGATAAACAAGCTTTGTAGAAACTCTTAATTATATTTTAACTTACTTTAAAGTAGTTCGAAAATTATTAAAATTGTGCTTTAAAAAAAGCTTTTAAAATTGGAAAATATGCCCTTATAATTTAAAGATATGCTTTTAAAATATTATTTTTCTGATTAAATTTTAAACTAGCTAATTTTCCATTCTAAAAGCTATTTGATTTTGATTAGTAATTGCGAAAAAAAATATATATATTTTTCTGCTCTAAAAATTATTCATTGTATTAGTAAAATTATAAAATTTCTACCCATTTGAAAAACGTATTTGACAATAAAAAGAAAAATGACTTAAATGAAAAATTTTCCTGGCTGCAAAATTGTGCTCTAAGGTGTAAAACATACAAAAATAAGCTCTTTGTTGAAATATATACAAAATTATGCTTATAAGTATTAAATATGTAAAAATATTCCACTTAAATTGTTTAAATTTGTTTTTAAATAAGGATTTTTAATGCAAATATAAAAAATTATGCAGTTAAATCCAAAATATGTAAGCTTATGCTGTTTTGACCTAAATATACAAACTTATGCTGAAACAAAATGATACCAAAATTCTAAAAATGGTCATTTGAAGCACAGAAAAACGATATGATTTGGCACATTTTTGGTTATATTATTACCAGACTACTTCTAGGTAATTATAAGAGAAATTTCGTTATTACATTGAAGCTAAGATGAGCTAAATAATTTGGTTGTTGGAAAAATCTAAATATCGTCTTCCAAAAAGAGTTTACATATTAGTTTATAGAAATTTAATTACCAAGTTAACCAAAAATATGCAAAACAATTTTTTTTTTCCTAGGTTACTTGTCCGTTTCAAACAACTTTAAGAATTTTGGCATCTATTGGTTACAGCTTTTTTACATATTTATTTAAAAGCATTTTTATATTTAAAAGCATATTTTGCATAAATTACGATAAAGAGCAAAATTTTTCATATGTAACACCCCATATAATCTTTTACATAATTTGATATTACCGAAATATTCTTTTTCTGTGACATAAGATTTTCAAATTTAATTTTGTAATCATCTTCATCTTATAAATTTCAGAAATTTTGTATTTTCCGGATAAAATATATTAGCTTAATTGTCTTTAAATGCTAAGAAAGATGTTTTGTAGCAACTGCTGATAAAAATCTCAATTATCTTTATCATGAATAGTAGATAAATGTAAATAATTACCCGGAAAACTTAATATTTCAGGGGTACATTTTTCGATATTAAGAACATTTTTATGCGCATAAAATACTATTTTGGAGCATATTTTTGGTTGTTCTGGACTATCAAATGATATGAAAATATTTCTTTGATAAATTATATATGTCTTGATTTTAAACTGACAAAAAAATAATTTTTATTTAAACCCAAGAAATTCGAACGTCATTTACGGTAAAATACATATTTCAAAGCATGTCCTGAGTTTTTTTAACCAAAGTTTCTGCTTTATCTATGCCCATGAATTGGAAACAATTTATATAACTCTGAAATAGTTTGGTAATAAATGATTTATCTGACATATGCAATAGCTGCTGTTACATCAATATCTTGCTTTTTTTGCAATCAAAGTTATAGCTCACGTTGATTATATTTTTAGTGTTCTCTCGCCCTTTTTCAAGTCCTAGATGTCCTAGGTGTTTTAAATCTAAACTTTTACCTAATGATACCTGTAATAAATGAAGAGAACAATACAGCAATGTAGACACAGTTTTTAACACATATCAGAAAAACACTTGATGCACTATTAATTCCCATTGTACTGTAAATGTATGTAAGTGTACTTTAACATTATATTTACATAATATTAGGCTTAATACACTTATACATGTACATTATACATATAAAAAAATATGAATATAATATGTATGTTTCCATGAAAACAACTACTAAATAGTCTCAAATAATAATACCAAGTTTTGCTCAGCTAAATCTAACAATACCTCGACATGTTCATATTAACAAAAACATGTGTATGTTAATATCTGTGTAAGGTTTAATGTAATTTAATCCCATATTTAACAAGATATTTATGTGTAAACATACATTCATACGTATTAGTCAAAATACACATACGTGTAAGGTAGTAATATATTTTTTTGTTTAGAATGTTTGTTAGCACTTATTATGAAAAATCCTGTAGCATTCTTCTAAATTTTCTTTCCTCTCTCCCTTTCTCTTTCTTCCATTCACTGGTTTTTCATTTGTTTTCTGACATTTAATTAATATAAAATAACAAAACAGTGAAAATGTGAGAAAAAGGACGATGTTTTTTAATTGAGAGACAGGGAAATGTTAACAATCTATTAAGTTTTTCCTTTAGGAACATAGTCTAATACTTAGCCTAAAGGTGAATGAAGAAATATTAAAACTACATGCTGTTACCAAATTGGCACTTTTTATTTTCACTCGGAAAATGATCTAATACCTTTTTGAGTACATCTCAAAACAAATTTTAAAAAATATCGAAACAACCACTAAATTTCGAAATATTGCAAAAAAGTCGTTTTTAGGGTAGTTCATCATAAATTGAATTTAAGATTTTTGAAAGCAGAAGGATGTAGCTTTTTAACTATGTTAACATTACTGTTGATAGTTTAGACTTTTCAGGGTTAAATCAAGCCTTTTTATTTTGCTTTTATCCTCGAAATTTTCATTTTAGCTTCTAGCTTTTTATCTAGCCTTTTTAGTTTTTAAAACTGCCTTAAAATGTCGAACATTTTATTATTTTAACAACGAAGAAAATAGCTTCTTAATTACCATTAAAGTCGAAAAAAATTGTTTTTAAACAATATTCGTATTTCATTATGACATTAATATTTGTAGTTAAAGCGTATTTCGTTAAAAATTTTCAGAATTTATGATTTGAAATATTTTTAATGTTTGCATTCATCAGTGATTTGATAATAGGAAAATTAAGATTAATTATATCTTTTTATACTAATACAACTTTTAATTTATTACCGAGATTTTGAAACTGACTTGTTTTGAGATTTTTACTCTCTGAGGAATAGTGACTTCCAATATTTAATTTTTAACCCTCTTATAAATTCAGTTTCATTTTTTGCTATTTTCAATAAATACGTGTTCGTTATATTAAAAAGGTCAACAAAGTTTTTTTCGATAATTTGAATTGAAATTAATGGAAATAATAAAAAAATATATTTTTTTATTATTTTCTTTAGTTTATTTAGTTTTTAAATTTTTTTAACATTATTTTTTTTCAATTTCATTTATCTAAAACCAATATTTGTGAGAGTTCGTTATAAACGTATTATTTTGTATGAAATATTCTTCTTGCGACCATAAAAATGTATTCGTTATAGAAAAGGTTCGAAGTAAAAAAGCGTTCTCGAAAATTCACCCGAAACTTACAAATGCTTAATTATATGAAATATGACCCAAATTACAATTTTTTGAACGAGAAAAAATAAGTTTTTAAAATAAAAAATAATGTTAACTTTTTTCTGACTGCATTTTTAGGGCATTTAGCCTTTTTTGACTATTTACGAAGTGCAATTTAACTTTTTTGTATGATACTTCTGGCAACACTAAATACCATCCTGTATATACACTCAAATTAAATAATGAATTATTATTTTTTTTAATATACATCTCTTTTCTTTTTCGAAGTTTTGACCTTGATGTAAATTTTCCAGATTTTTTCTAAAAGATTACACATATATGTTTACAAAGTTTGAAGTATTGTTTTAGTTAGAATAAAATGAGATACCCCAATATAAAATTGCTAAAAAACTCAAAAGCATTTTCTAAAATCTATTATAAAACTCTTAATATATTCATGATTTTTACTTTTTGAGTATAAAATTGAAAATTCATAGAAAGTTTTAGTAAGTCGCTGCAGAGAAAATCGAATAAGTTCTGCAGTTTTCGTACAATTTAAAAATATTTACTTGATTATGGTCGCAAAAAATGCCCTTTAAAATTATTGCATCGCTCCATATTCTTTTATAGGAAAAACTGTAATAAATCTCAGTTAAACTCGAAAAATTATGGAAAAATTTTATCTTTTCTAGAAGTTGTTTTAATATTTGCCTTTATCATTTGACCAAAACAAAAAAAAAAAAAATGCATATGGTTGAATACCTTGTTTCTTCTACTTTCCGAAGAAGTTTAAATAGCAGAAATAAACACAAGAATAACAAAAATAGGAAAATATTTATACAAGGACCTATTTAAAAACAGTTTTTTGTGAATAATTCGAAATTTTGAGGGTATATTGAAAATTTTTAAAGCTGATTTATGATGTCCTCAAGAAAGCCTATAATCTATACTATATCATTTCTAGCTTGATCTTTCAATGTATCTGTGTGCTATTGGTTCCAATTTCGACAAAAATTTTTTTTTTGACAACAGTTAAATAGTTAGTTAAGAAATTTCAAATAAGTTCTCTTTCGGCTATGAATTTATGTAACAAAAAAAACAAGTAAGAAAGATATAGTCCGTCAAGCCCGACCTTATGATACCCCACTTCATTGTGTATGTCCATCAAATTTCGCGGTGGGGTCTTATACTAGATATGTGGACAATTGTGGACCGATACTTGTACTAAGTGCAAAATAAAATATACGAATACAGAAAGCTAACATTTATACGAATTTATGCACTTTAGGATGATTCCCGAAAGTGGATTTATATGGGAGCTATGATAAATTGTGGAGCGCTCCTTATGAAATTTGTCACTGTGTTTTCTACTTATATAAAATTTGTTTGCGTCGAATATAAGCTGTATATGTGTATGTGATTTATGCACGTTAAAGTGATTTTCGGAAAAGGTTTTTATATGGGAGCTATGGTCAATTATGGACCGATCTTCATGAAATTTGGCATAAAGATTGATACTTATACAAAACTTTCTTGCACCGAATTTCATTTAAATATTGCTATATTGAAGGCATTTATGATTGTTAAACTCCTATTCCGGGAGGACATATGTATTGGGGCTAGGTGAAATAATGGACCGATCATAACTGATTTCAACAGACTTCATCCATGTGTCATGGGAGTCCTAATTGCCAAATTTCATTGAATTATCTTCAAAATTGCGACCTGTACTTTGTGAACAAGGTTTACATGGACAGCCAGCCAGGTGGACAGACATCGTTAGATCGACTCAAAAAGATTCTGAGTCGATTAGTATACTTTAAGGTGGGTGTTGGATGATTTATTCTGTACATTACAAACATCAGCACAAACGCAAAAATTCATTCTTCGAAGTCTATTTTTCTTACATTTCACTGTCTTTTTTAATTTCTCTGCTAAAACTTTTTATGCCATAACAAAAACTATTTTTATATATGTGTAAAAAGCTCATATATATACATATAGCTAAAAAAAGGATTCTTCATGTTTACATATTCATAATAGTTTATTTACATTAAAAAATGTTGTAATTTAGAAAATTTGTTAGCACAAAATCATAATCATGTAAAGAAAAAAGTTTTTGTTTAAATAAAAACAAAATAAATATACAAACACATACCTGCAAAATATGCCAACATGGCTGTTAGGACGACTGATATTAAAATTAAGGCGATACTCAAACATTTCCAGGAACAACGATGTTGACAGCGTTTATCTATGTGAAACCTGAAAAAAAAATAAATACGAATGAAAATATGAATGATATTTAAGAATAAAAATAATATTGGTTTAAATAAGAACTATAGTTAAAAGTAAGACGACTATAATGCTAAAATAAATTAAATATATGCTAAGAAATTTTTATTAATAAAAATACACTTAGAGCCAGTTTTTCACTTCTAGATTAAATGCCAATTAACAATTAAATTAGATAATCTAAAATTTAATCAAATTCGCCATTGTGTTGTTTTTGTTGTGTTTTTAATTCCTACAATAAATCTGAATGGTAATCTTTTATAATAAAAAAATATCGTAATTTGTGTAAATATCACATGATGTTATCAAAACAAGAGCTTTTTTAATAATAAGAAGAATACAGATATTTTCATAATAATATTTATGGTAATTTGGAATAGTAAATAAAATTTTAATAGAAATAAAGCCCGTTTTTGGTCATTATTACAAAAGTTCAAAAATCGTCTATGACGATGTCCAGAACATTTATTACCTTGGGAAAATTTGTAATAATGATTAAATTATATATAATAATTAAATTAAATATGTTAAGTCTCCAAATTATTATAATTTTTTATCTTTCCTTAAATTTATACATTTGTCGTTACCTTATGTTTTTGCGCGTATATACGAATATTTTATCACAAATTTAAACCTAAAACATTAACCACTTAAATTAGAAAATAAAACGGGATGATCGGCAATTCAAAAAAAACATTCAACAATTAAATTTAATTTAATCGCTAATTCTTAAGTGAAAAACTGGCTCTTATAAAAACATTTTGTTAAGAGTGTTTTATAAAATTTAAAAAAATATTTAAAACTAAATATTACATTTTTAGAACTTATTAGACCTACAACTTTATTAATGGAAAAAATTATTCATCGAGAAATATATTAATAGGAGATATTTTGGTTAATTTCGTAAGTTGCAATAATTAAAATTTTTCGTATTTTTCCTTTAAAATATTTTAATCACTTAAATCATATAAACTTTATTAAAAGAAAGAACTGCTTACTAGAAAGTACATTAGTAAGAAATATTTATACGATTTCTGGTGAACAACCAGATTTGGGAAAACATGATATTTGTTGTATTGTCCTTAAAATCCTTAAGATAGTTTTTGAAAAATAAAAGCTAACAAACAAGCAAACTAGGAAGGCATTACTAGATAGCCAGCTTAAGGAAGAAATGCTATTTATTGGCACTGCACAGTGGGGCCTTTTCCAAAATAAATAGTAACAAATCTGTATTTTATATACGGTTGGAGGGCTCTTGATAAAAATCGGGACACCGATAGAAGAGCAGCTAAACTTTCAGAACATTGTTGGCTGGAGTATGTAAGTGAAGAACGGACGTAGCTACAGGAGGCAAAGTTGACCAGTGGAAAACATATCGGAGCTTGTATCTTTTGCAAATATGAACTGATTTTATATATATTTACATTTCTGAGTTCTACTAAGGAAGATGTAGAAGACTTTTCTTGAAATAAAATAAAAAATTCAAACTTATGTTAAAAAAATTATCATTTTCAACCACTGCTGGATGCAGGCTACACGCTCAAATTTTCCAGAACTCTTTTAGAAAGTGGCAAAATATATTAAACTTTTTTAACTAAATTTTTAAAAAATTAAATATACATATAAAGTAACTTTATTGAATTTAAATTTTTGGAAAAACAATTCTAAGAGAATTTTTTCAATTTAATGAATTAAAAAGTAATTTTCTTCAGTGTAATTCTGAGAATTTCATTATATTATTCGAGAGGTTTTAAAATTTTTATTTAGAAAAGAACGTAAAATATTGAAGTCAAAAATCATAAATTAATTTTTTGTAGTCATATATCTTTTAAAAAATAAAAGATAATGTATTACTCTTAAACTTGCTTAGTAAAATTTAGAAATACAAAAGTATTTAAAATCGGCCGAGTTGTTTAGAAGAGAGAGAAAGAGGTACCCGTGCACTATTTAAACTTAACAGACAAAGCTGCTTACTAGAAAGCAGTTTGGTCAGATAAATTTCTTTGATTTCTGCTAGACAACCAGTTTGACGAAGAATTGAAATTTGCTGGCATTACAAGAATTGTAGAATACATGAGAGCAAAATTTTTGGCAATTAATTATATTTCTGCTGCCAATCTAAAGGTGCCAGAAATTTTAATTTCAAAGTATTTTTTATTTTTTTAATTGGGCTTATATGAGTAACTAAGCCTAATGAAAGTAATTTATTTTCTGTTACTTGTTTCAATGCGTCTATTATTACCTTAAACTTTTGTAGCAATTTATGCTCAGAATATTTTCAAATTTATTTATTTTAAATTCTATTAAAATTTAAACCATTTCCTTGACTTGTGAACAATTTCATTTTCCATTAATTTTATTCTCTTTGAACAAGATTTCTATTTATTTTAATACTTTCAAATCCTTGTTTATTATTTTTAACATACACTTTTGCTGGTATTTTAGTTGTTATTAATTTTGTTCTTTATTATTTTTTTGTATTAAAAAAGGATGTTAAAAATGGCCATGTTAGAGCCTTGTTTTGTTTGCATACATCTACATGGCACACAATTACTCATTCAAACTTATCCTGCAGTTCTGTGGACTCTCTCCAATATAAAAATTTTACGAAACATTTTGGGTAATTTAAATTACTTTATTTACATTTAAAATTTAAATGTTACATTTTAAGGGCTGGTTTGATATTTTAAATTTATTACACTCTATGTTACATTGAGACAATTCTAAATTACATATGTAGTTAACTTAAATTTAAAAGTAAAAGAACCAAAGAATAAATTAAATTTTAAAGTCACGAATGACCCAGTCTTTTAAGGGCGAAAGTATTTTCTATAAAAATTTTACTTTACCATTACCAGAATGGCAGGGTAGTTATGTGTGTTTATTAAGAGACAACATTTAAACAGTGTTGACACATTTAAGTGTATGTTTTTGTATTCCTTTTTTCACTCTTTAACTTTGTTGTAAAGTTGGTTTGAATGTATGTTGGTTGTTTTAATTTTTTACGTTGTTAAGGACACACACTGGTCATATGTATTAATTTAATTAAATTTTTAATGACTTCAGCAAAAAAATAAAATAAACACAAACATTTTACAAAGAACACACTTTTAGTTAAAATAAAACTTTGTTTTTTTTTAATTTACACAAATGTGGAGAAATGAATTCTTTTAAGATAAAATGGTAGATGAATTTGATGTTTCTTAAAATAAGAATATAGTATGTTTTTCTAAAAATGGCAACATATAAGAAACAATACAAAATAAAAATTAAATAAATTCGTAGAAAATATCTAGAAGAAAAAAATCATACAAATAGGTAATTTTTAAATTTTAAAATAGACATATATGTAGTATATTTAAATTGATTTCTAAGATAGTTTAAGTTTTTCATAATGATCACAAATAGCTTATTAAAATAAATCTTATATTACTCTACTTAATGGATCCTGTTACTTAAAACTTTACGAAAACTATTGCCTACATTTACGAGACATTTCCTAGAAATTCAGAATTTTTTCATTACTTCCAGCCCAGATCTTTGTTTTATTGGTCATCTGCTATTTAGGATTCTACAAAAAAAAAAAAAAAAAAAAAAAACTATTGCCCACATTAAGGAGCCAAATTGCTCTTTTGTTAAATAAATGTTCTCTGTATTTAAAATCGTTTACTATTATGTTAAAATATTAGAAAACATCTTTATGTATTTAAATTTTTACCTATTTAATAAACTTTTCCTAAAATAGCAAAAATAAATAAAATTTAAATAAACAAATAAATATAAATAATTTAAAGTGTCATTGAAATTTTCACAAAATAAATACGGAAAAACAAAGTGTTATTTTTGTTGTTATTGCTGTTTCTGCTGCTTAGCACACATGATGACTCAAATGAAAAACAAATAAACAAAAGTGTCAACAGCAACTAAATAAATACAACTTGTATGTTTATCAATTCATACAACCTAAATAGAAAAAAAAAAAAAAAATATGCAACATCACACCTAACTGTAATTGCCATAATTCAAATTGTTTACAGAGGATAAAAGTAAACATATAAAAGAATTTCAACAATTCTTCCTTCCTCACCCACTATATATACATATATGTAAAAAAAAGTTGACCAAAAAAAATTTATTTTTTAAAAATATTTGCCACATACATGAATTTTAGAAAAATTTTACTCTTATTTGCACATTTACTTCTGTATGTATGTTCGTGTTTAAGTTTAATGAAGCTCTTTGTATTATAACTAATAGGAAATAGTAAATGCATGAAAGGTAGCACAAGTGTTCTTGACAATTTACACAAGCTACTACTCATGATGGCAAATACACTAAACCATTCACACACACACATACATATATATACACACATACAGAGAAGAACATGAAAGGAAAAAAACGCAATTATTCATTTTAAGTAACAACATATTGCCTTAACACATAATCACACCATTTTTGCTTAAACAAACAAGTAAAATATTCAACTCCTTCCTTGTTTAAAGCAGCAACAATGTTTAAATATTGTTGTTGTTTGCAAGTCTAACACTTCTTCGTTTTATATATTTTCACAGTTGAGAAAAAAAACAATCTCGAAAAAAAAGATAATGAAGAAATTTGAATTCAGTGTAAATTTATGCCAAAAATTAACCATAAGCAAAATTTTACACATACTATCAAAAACATACGTAGATAAGTGTGTACATACCCAGAAGTTCTGATGAATATTAAAAAATCAATAGTAAACTGACCAAATTTAATTTGTATTAGTCTACATTACTTGGATACCTTAAAGTAAGAAATTTACCTTCTCTTGTATTACACCTAGGAATAACCCAAGAATATATAAGCTGGAACTGGCTATGTACTAAAACATCATTGAATTGTGGCCTTCAAACTGTAGGGTTGTAGTTAATCAAAGCAAAGACACCAACCATTTTACAATTACAATGATAGTCATACAGTAGATGAAACTAATAATTATTCAAAACAAGGATGAGAAAGTTGGTATTATTTTTTCTCTTAGATACCTATAAATTCAGAAAAGTACCAATAACTTCTTTAGCGTTCTTTAAACTTTTTCTAATTTTTCTTCCAAATCCTCATGCTTTTAAGACATAATTTTTTTAAAACAATTTTTATTTTATATCAGAATAAAAATTTTCAAACCATTATTGACCGAATCATGTTTGGACTGATATTGATAAAAATATAAATTGTTTAGCTTTTTGAGCTTTATATAAAGAAGATGAATCATCTTAACACGTAGTATGTTTTGTTACCTCAAACTATATTGATTCTGTGCTTAAATTTAGTTTAAATATTTTAGCATATGTTTGTTCTAGCAGAAAAGGCATTAATCCTCCATATATTTCCAAGAACAATTTAGTTGTCGATTCTTGTTATTAAACTGACTTCCTTCAGAATCATTTAGAACATTTAATTATCAAATTAACTTCCCCTGAATATTCACCTTAGATGTATGTTTTTGTGTCTCAAAATTCTTTTATTTTGACTAAAAATCTTATAAGTGTTAATGTAGAATAGAGTAGATGCCATAATTTATTAGGTTTCCTTTCGAAGGCCTGGTAATGGCAGATATAATTTTCTCTTCTTACCTTAATCACTAACACTAAGTAGTATTATATTATGTTAACGAGGAAATATAATCAGTCTTTTCTTTTTTTTTAGTAAAGTAGACCTTCTGATCCTTTAGACTTGAGTAATTCAACAAAATTCGAAATTTCCGTTTAATGACAGAAATTCTGCCTGCTAAATGTAATCCTTCAAGCGTGACGAAGTCGATAAAAAATAATAGAACGGGAAATGTTATATCGGAAAAAAGAAGTTATACGTGTCCCGGCGTTTCGCTGGGTCACGTCTAGTAATCGAGATATATCGATTTCAAGTTAGTAACTATCATATAGGGGAAATTGTGACCTTTGGTGGTCTTTTTTTTTTTTTTTTTTGACATAACTCGAGAACCACCAGTCCGATTTTGCTGAAACAAATTTAAAAAAATTAGAAATTATAATTCCTATTACTTTCACGTAAAGTCACATAACCTTTAAACAAAATGAGACATAGATCATGAAAATCGATGGACGCGTTTCGCTTTTATTCACAATTAAGTGAAGGTATCTCATTTTGACAAGAATATTGATTTTATGTTTCAATGAATTTGGATAATATTTATTATATATTATTTATTATAATTATTAACACGTAAAATTAAAAATTATTACAGGTAATTATTAGGTTATTGCATAGATACATAGGTTATAAAAATCGATGGACGCAAAACTTATTTTCGTTTGTTTGCGCCTTTTACTTTCTTGCGTGGTGGTTCGCCCACTTGTTCAGAGTCTGTATCGGATGAGGATCTGTCCTCATCTGTGTTCCCTTCGTTGAGTGTGTAGTACCGTTGGAATAGCAATTGTCGTGTTCGATATCCGGTGACTTTGACATTAGGCTCCAAATTGTTACCTTCTTTCAAAAGCTGGGCAAATTTTTCTGCTTCACGTTGAGAAAGGTTTAATTCTGCAACAATCTTGTCCATTCTTGCTTGTGATATTGGAATTATTTTGTTCGATGGGCCGGCTGCTGGTGTTGGTTTATAGGTAAAATGCGATTGATCCATTGTTTCAATAGAAAAAGAAGTTTCTTTGTCAGGACTTGGAAGCGGTGGAATTGGTATTTCATCCGAATGCGGTAGAGGTATTTGTGCACTTTTAACAGATATGTAAACTCTTCGTTTAAGGCCTTTACGATTTACTCTACATATTTTGTTTGCGCAAGCGTAACAGTTGTCGGAATTGTGCTCTCCTGGATCAGTCCAAATCATTGGTACACCAAAACGAAGTGAACTGCGTTTCCCTTAGATCCACATATTAAGACCATTGTAGCACGTTTTACAAATTTTGTCTGGGACCCACGAAACGCCGCGAATTATTTCGTAATCAAAATAAAGTTTAAAAGCGCGCTCCACTTGCTCAGTGAGTAATGCAGCATTTGTTGAAAAAGCTCTTTTGCCACAAACGTAACAAAATAAATTGATATTTTGTGGACAATTTGCACTCATTTCGGTTTTATACTTTTATTACTTTTTCGTCTCTTTAAAAAAACCGTACTTTACGCGTTCGTAGACACTTGTTGAATGACAAAAATCGATCAGTGAACACCTATAAATACTACGTAAGTTTCAATATTTTACTGAGAGGTACTTATGAATTCGCGCATCTTTTAAGGGTGGCAACAAACCTGATTCGTGTGCGTTTTAAATTTTTCGAAACGTTCTAAAACATGACCACTCATAAATGTGGGTGCAGTTTGTGTAAAAAAATTATGCAGGTAGCCGACGGAAAAAACCCAAATAATTAAAAAAGTGCACTTTCCTTTTTTCCTTTTAATTGTCCACGCACATTTATGACCGGTTTTTAGTTTGTTACCGCTACTATAAAAATCACATAACCTTTTGTTTATTACTTTTTTTTAATTCTGACAATTCTAAAAAAAAGTCATCAATGTTTTTTTCAAGGAATTTTGAGCATATCTCGAGCAAATTTTTGAAATTCATACCTTCACTTAATTGTGAATAAAAGCGAAAAGCGTCCATCGATTTTCATGATCTATGTCTCATTTTGTTTAAAGGTTTTGTGACTTTATGTGAAAGTAATAGGACTTGACACTTTTTTTACCGTTTTGGATTTGTTATGAATTAAAAATAAAAAAATTCAATTTTTTAGGCAAAAAATAGTTTTTTTCTTCATACATTTATTTGTAACTGCGAAACTGTTACTTATGTAGCGAAACGTTGTATGAACAGATTAAATGAATTGTAATTCCTAATTTTTTTTAAATTTGTTTCAGCAAAATCGGACTGGTGGATCTCGAGTTATGTCAAAAAAAGACCACCAAATGTCACAATTTCCCCTATATGATAGTTACTAACTTGAAGTCGATATATCTCGATTCCTAAACTTGACCCAGCAAAACGCCAGGACACGTAAAACTTGTTTTTTACTGATATAACTTTCCCCGGTAGTTTGAACCCTTCCCGATCACTGACCCCTACCATTTGTGGCACAGTGAAAACAGCCAACCATACGGACGCATTGACTCAGAAAGTAACTCTGAGTCGAACGGTATACTTTAATGTGGGGGTCCGAAGATTTTTTTCTGTGCGTTACAAATATCAGCACAAACGCATAATCACCCAATCACCTACGGTGGTTACCAAATATAAATTAATTTTATTATTTTTATACAAAACTTTAGACAATGATTCTTTGCAGTGTTCAAAAAATTATTGGTTGGTATATTATTTAAGTTCGATTAAATTATGCTCCACTTTGCCCCAATCTGCCCTACATATGTCCAAAAGATTTTAATATAACAAAAAGTACCAGATTTATTTTCAGTTCTTTCAGTACCATTTTCCAAATATTATTTCTCATATTCTAGGAAAACTATTAGTAAAACAGTGATTCACGTTTTTATATTATTGTCGGTTTCATCTTTTTTTCTCTTCTCTCCCCTTATTCTTCCCTTTGTTTTTCTCATTCCTTTTTTAAAATTCAAAAAGTGTTCAGCATACATCTTATAACATGCTTTGGTAAGCATTTCATTAAAGGATGTGCATGCAACAACAGCAACAGCAGCAAAAGCTATAATAACAACTACAATAAATTGCTTACTATATTTTGCAGTTGTTGTTTATGATACTCATTTTTGCTGTCATGGTTACATGCCAGTAATTTTTGTTCTTTTGTTGTTAAAGGCTTGTCTTAGAAACCGCCCACTCTGAAAATCCATTAAAAATATTGTTACTTCTTAAGATTTGTTTTTTGTTTTTTTCATTTGTATTGGTTCTTCGCCTTCCGTAGGTTTTTTTTTTTAGTTAAAGTTTTATTTATTTTAGGAAAAAAGTAAAATTTATTGGGTTTTTTGCTTTTTCTTTGCATTTGTATTTTAATGACAATAGACTTTATAATGACATAAATTGCTTGTATGTTGTCTTTAAAACATTAAATGAAGACATTAAAACCGACACGCAGTTTAATAAGTAAGAAGATTGAACATTTGGTTGAATGGTATAAATAGTTAGCAAAGGATGATTGTTTGTCTGACTGGTTAGTTGGATTTGGGCGTGTCGAAGAAAAATAAAAAAATTATTTATTTTTTAACTATCAAAGCGGGTTTTAACTGATGAATATAATAAAATTTGTATTTATACTTTAGAATACGTATTCGTGAGAATTTTAACAAAATATTCCCTTCGTTTTCAAGAAAAATATAGATTTTTTCGAAAATGTATAAAAATTTCTTAGTTAACTTTTAAAATATTTTTGTGTTAAAAACTGTATTCTATTTTTTTTTTAATTTTTCTTATGTTTTGAAAGACATTTAGCAATTTCTTTTTAAATTTTTTAATCTTTCTTAATCTTCATAAGATTTTTGTTGCTGTATAACCATTTTTGTTGCTCTTCTAAATAAACCTCATTTAACTTGGGCAACAGTTGTTTAACAATAATTTACAATTTTCACATATTTAGCAAACAAAACCCACCAAACATTCTAATAGCTTGCCCCCAAGATATTGCAAAAAACAACAGCTTAAAAAAGAAAACAGTAGTTGTTGCAAAATGCCATAAAAAAACATATTCATAGCTCTCATATAAATCCAAAACAACAAATCGTAGCGATTTGTTATAAACACCTACTCCCACATACGTAATTACGATTTAATCTAAAGACGAGAAACAAATTCGTACGTTTTCATTTGAGTTCAAATATTTTCTTTTCAGCTTGAATGCTCCTAACAACAAAAACTATTTGCAGGCATTGCAAGAAGTGCATTCACGGCAATGTTGTTAGTTTCGTCATTTATTTTGGGGATTTTTTTCTTTGTGCTATTTGTGCTTTTAAGGAAAAACATTGATAACCCAGCAGAAAATTTGATAAGCAAATAAACTTATAGAATAGTGAGATAGATGAAAGTAATAATTATTATAATTTTCAAAAGAAAAAATTTAAATTTTTCCAAAATTTGTAGTAATTTATATTTGACCTCCACGAAGATATAAGTAAGTTATTTGAAAGAAGGGCTAAAGAAATCAAAAGTGCTAGTGTTTATTTTCGTGCAAACATTGAAAATTTTTGTTTGAGATATATTCAATATTTTATTAATTTCAAATTGACTTCATAGAAGTCATCTGATAAGTGATTAGTGTAAGTGAGTAATAAAAGAAAATTGAAGGCTATGATTCTAATTTTAATGAAAATATGGAAGATTTTGTCTTTGAATACCGTTCAGCCTTTTATATATTTCAAATATACTTCTAAAAAATGGTTCAGTAAGTGATTTGTGTAAAAAATAATTTTAGAAAGAAATTTTATAAAAAGGTTTTAGCTTTCAAAGGTAAGCGCTGCTTACCTTTTCGTTAAAAAGGATTATTTATTTTCTAAAAATATTTAAATTTTATATATTCGATAAGGGCTTTCAAAAAGTTGTTATGTAATTATTTTATATTAGAGGTAACACTAAAAAATATTAAAACTTAAATTCCTTAAAATACTTAAATATTTTACAAAATTTGGTAAATTAAATTTTGATTTAAAGAAGTTACGTGGCAAGAGGTTTATATAAGCAAGAGGTTTAACTGGTTTCTTTCGGTGACCAATAGTAGCTAAAAGATTGTCTTACAATTTCAGATATTAGATATTTCCAAAAATACGTAAAATTTTTTGCAATCGATGATAACTTTCCAGAAGTTGTTGCATAAGTAATTAGCCTTAGAAGAAGTCAAAATATCTTGATAACAAATTTCTTGAAAACTTTAAAGGTCTTTTCGAACATTTCTTATAATTATTTAAAATCGAAATTTAGCTTTCAAGAAGCTGTTTGATAAGATATTTAGATAAGGGAGAAACTAATGGAATTAAAGAGTTTAATTCCAAATTGTGTAAATGGTTCTTATTTTTCTTTAGTATCAAATTCTTTCAAAACTTTAAATATTCTCTTTCGAATTTTTTACACAATTATTTTTTAGTTCAAATTTAACTAAAAGAAGTTGTGTAGGTAAAAGATTAATATGCATAAGCAAAAAATTTAAAGAAATTGAAGTCTCTGATTCCAATTTAATTAATTGCATTGATCACTTTTCTAAAAGAATTCTAAAATTTAATACATTAGAAAATTACTTCTAAAAAATTGTCAGGGTGTATCTAGATTAAGGAAATAATATTGGATCAACTGAGTTTAATGTTCACTAATATTTGCTTACGGTTGTTTTTTTCAACCTTTGGAATACGAACGAAACTTAATTAGCAATTATTCAGAAAATAATGAAGATGTAGATACTTCACTATCTCAAATTAATCTAGAATGTAGTCAATTTAAAGTTTCGGAACGGTTACCGACTGAGCTTCTATAATATATATTGAGCTAATTGTCTTCTACAACCACATATTAAAACAAATCACATTATTGTCTGCTCAACAAGGTTGGTCCAAAATATCTAAGAAAAGCACTAGTTTGTGACAGTTAGCAGAACTGTAAGGAAGCGGTATATTTGCTACAATTTTAAGAAAATGCTGGCATAATATTGATTTAGAAAGCTTCGCAGAAAAAAATTTATTTTAATCGTATCTACTTTACCAATTACAAGAAAGTTGTACTAGCATCCATGCAAAGTAATGAAAGATGTAGTGAGTGTGGTCAATACGTAAGGCATGCAAGAATCTATTGATTTATAATTTCATAAACTTTTGCTGGGCAACAATGTGTTCAAGAACAAACCTTATCATTTTTATTGAACATATAACTATAGTTTGTATGTGCTTAGTTAAATCTTAACCAAATTTCCATTCATTTTTAGTCATTTACTTGCTTCAGAAAAATACAAACCAAAAAAGGAGCTAAACAACTAACTAACCAAACGGTAAAGTTAACAAACATGACTACAAGCCCAGGCTCTAACTAGATTCATATTTATAACACCAACAACAGCAACGACTTTTAAATGACAGTTAAAAATTGTCTACCAAGCTTGCGTGTTTTAGCTCATTGTTATTGAAAGTGTCATAAAGAAGATGCTCTTTCGTGATACTTAAAAAGAATAGAAGAAGGAAAAATAAAAATTAAAAAAAAAAAACGTAACAAATCCTCAAACTTCCTACTCAACTGAAAATTTATATATATTTAGCTTAAAACAGCATATTAAAAGACTGCAAACATTTCTTTAGAATTCTATCTAACACAAAATATTCTTCTTAAAAATACACTTCTTTAAAACGCTGCTACATCTTAAGCCAATGCAAATAAATGTTTTTTTGCACTAACAGCCTTTAACTACAAAACGGAGGTGCAAATTTCGTGTAAGAAGGTAGACAACTGAAAAATAATGATGATGATTTGTTCGTGAAAGAACTAAAGCACACGTTTTACATTTAACCAAGAATAATGGCAGCAAAAAAAAAAAAAACTAAAATCCAACTCTAAAAGAGGAAAATTATAAGTGAAAAGTGGTTGTAGAGAAGAAAAATTATGTGTGTGGGTTTTAATGCATCAACATGCAACGACGACACAACATGTTCTCTTTTCTCTCATACGTTATACATTTGCAACAAAAAATGTTAGATGAAAAAAACATCTAGAGAAAATTAATTTCTTGCTGTTATTCATTTCAAGTTTATTAAACGAAATATGGAAAATTAGAAAAAAAATCTTTTAAAATTTAAATGCTAATAACTTCAAGTGAGATGATGGTTAATGGTGATGGTAATGATTTCAAGTGGGTGCAATATTTAATATTTATTTAAATAAAAATAGTAAATAATTAATATTTAAAAAGGAAAATAGAAAGAGAAATAATTAAATATTTTAAAAATAAAATAAAATAAAATAAAATAAAATAAAATAAGAACAGTTTTACTAAAAAGTACGTACAGAAAAAAATAGTTGGAGCTCGATTGTAATCATTCAAATTTAGCAAAACTAAACTAAACATTTATTGCCATATTAGATAATTTACACATAACACAGATTTTTTACATTCATTGAAGAATAGTAGTCGTTTTGTTTGATATAAGGATCCTACAGCGATCAAATTAGTTACAAGTACCAATTGATGTCATTATTCAAATCAAATTAACATTTTATTGACGACAAGTGAATTTAATTCATTGCGGTATTTTTTAATTACAAATAATAATAATTACAACTATAAACATTTTTATATATTTTAAAATCGAAATAAACATTCTAATATTATAACCATTTAAAATTATAAGCTTCGGATATTAGAAAAGAAAATAAATTATTTCGGTTCTCTTAACTAAAAAAATATTATGGAAATCGTAAAATCGTTTTCTTTTTCTGGTACTTCTAAAATAAAATAAAAACCTATTGAATAAGATGCGTGTGTTAAAATTAATTAAAAATATAAAAATATTCACATAATTTTCGCAAATTATCTGCATACAAATGCATAACTTGTTTTGGTAAGTTTAATGTTTTAGAGTAACCAAAAAATATATATATATAAACAAATAAATAAACTGCTTAGTACGAATCTATATTCTTTACAGACTGTGTGAGAAGTGGACATGAGAAAAAATAATTATATATGTATGTACATACGATATAAAAATAGTTCAAGACCTCAATCGCCAACGCTTAATTGTCCTATACTTAATTACACAAAATGTTTATTAAAATGATTTTTTATTTTATGCAATCTTAAATACCTTGAATTCATAATTGATACCCATTCATAATTGAAACCACAAACAAGACACAAAGGTTAAAAATGTATAATTTTTATTAAGGCATAGTTTTAAGTTCAGATGCTTTAACATTAGGATTTTTTCTTTCCATTTTTGAAAAATGTTTTTTAAAAAATTTTTTTTTTTTTATATTAAATAAAAACAAAAAATCAAAATAACTTTTAAATTAATTTCTTCAAATAATGTTTTCAGTTGCAACAACCGAATAGTTTTTATTAAAGACAGTTGTATCTACAGAAATTATTCGGTAATTTCAACCAAAAATATTTTATAGTTCCTGCAACCGACAGAATTCGATTGGCAATAAATACGGTTATCGCAATGAAACTGTTTTCTCTGTGTATAATTTCAAAATATATAGAAAGTTAGCACTTTTAAGGAAAAATCATTACCAATTTTTTTTTAACTTTAAAAAATTTTCAAAACGTGGTGAACTATTTTATAAAACAAAGCAGTTGAAAAATGAGCTTATAATAGAGGGAAAATCTATATCTACTTTGAAAGTTTTAATAACGCAGAATCTTTTACGAAATATTTCTAGAAGCTTTACGAGAAAAAGTCCGTCAGCCATTAGGTATTCAATTATAATACCCAACATTTGTAATGATACATATATATTATAATCGAAATGATGCAATAACATAATTACATATCTAAACATCATTTGTTTTATTTAATAAAAACTGTGTTTTGTTGGTATTTATTACGTTTGTATGCACCATTAAAGCAAATAAAAATAATTTGCAAACAAATAGTTCAATGTTTATACGCAAATTGCATAAAAAAAGTATATTTTCCTTTTTGTTGTGCCAGATGGGAAAAATACAACTATTGTCATAGAAAATTCTATGAACGTAAAAGCAAGTGGCAACGCCGTACGCATTATTTACAATTACTTTCACTAATCACGATTAGTTTTCGTGAGTTACTAATTTGCAAATAAAATATTAATTCACGGTTTATACAGCAAAATGTTCATATCACAATATTTTTAATTCTGAGCAAGAGGTGCGTATAAACGTAATAACTGCTTAGTGTTAACGTTGATAGTTAGTAAAAAAAAAAACGATACTTCCCCGACTTGGTTAATTTAAATTTTTTGAGTTGTATTTAATTGTATTTTTATATTTTTTCCATTATAATATTCATAATTATATTTTTGTTCATAAATTGACAGCACTTTTATTGACGTTAAAGTCAACATGTATAATTCTACACGTTAACTCCTAACGTATATAAATTAGAATTTTGTATGAAATTACCCATAAACATTAGCAACAAAACACAGCTAAAGATCAGTGTTGCCAGGTGGTGAGAAAAAAAGATTCTAAATTGAACTTCAGATAAGACTAAATGCCTCAAAAACTAAAGCCAAAAATAAGCTAATATATTTTTTATTTAGAAACTATTTTTTTTTCTTAGGTTTTAATATTTTTTTTTTAAATATTTTAATAAATTTTTATCCAATAAGTACATGAATTGTAAAAAATTCAGGCCTTGGGATATTTTGTCGAAATCTGACATGAATTCAAATATAAAAATGTTTTAAACATAAGTTTGATTGAAAAAACTAAAAATTTTAATTTAAAATAAATTTGGCTTGAATTTAAAATTCCTTTTTACTGAAGAACGCTATTGAATTTAATTGTAATATAAGATTAATTCAATACTTGACACTGGATTCAAGGATTGAAATACCTTTGCTTTCAACTTGAATTCCAGAAAAAAACCAACTAAAAATCATATGAAAATGTTCTAATGTTTTAAATTGAATTGATTTTTTTTTTTTTTTATTGAATAATATTTCCTTTTTGATAAAAATTTTCAAAGTTTTGGGAGATTTTTCAATTTTATAATTAATTTTTTTTTATTGTATTTATATTCTATAGTTAATGTAGTTTATTAAAAAATAATTATAATAATTGATTAAGTTCATAAAATGAGTTAAGTTTTATTGATTCGGGGAATGAGGCGTAGCAGGTGAAAGTTATTGTTGAATATAAATAATTTTGATTTTTTTTTTTTTGCGAAAAATAAGAAATTGTATTCCTTTTTGTCGAAATAATAAAATTTTAGCCTTTTTGTGTCAATTTTAAGAACAAAAAAGGCTAAAAAAAAGCTAGAAAATGTAGAGGCTAAAAGCAAAATAAAAAGGCTAGATTTAGCCTTAAGAAGACTAAACTGGCAACACTGACAAAGATATCAATAATTTTTAGAATTCTAACCACATTTTATTCCATCACTTTCTTTCTGCTAAACCAATTTTATAGATTTGCTTAACCAAACTGCTTAGTCTAATGTTAAATTTATTAAGTAAATTTGTTTCTATTTATTTTTTATATTTTCCAGGTTTTATTCAGACAGATGCTTTTGCTAAGTGTCGAATCTTTAACACCTTCCATTGCTGAGGTTATCTTAAAATTTGGTTCATAACTTCCTTTTTGTCAAATCGATTTTATTGATTTTCAATAAGTATTTTGGTTGCGGAAAGGTTTACTTCAGACAGGCACAGATAAAATATATCTCTTCAGAAGATCTTGGCGGCAATAATTTAAATAACTTCCATTAAATCGGAAAGATAATTGTTATTAAAAAAAAGCGGAATTTTTTTATCTTGTCTCAATTCTTCTATTTGTGCTTTCTATTTTTTTCAGAATAGATTGTCTTGGTTGCAGAACTTTTAATATCTTCTACTAAAGCAAAGCTCATATGGGAGGTGAGTGGTAAAGGCACACCACACACATCCTTTATTTCGAACTTTACTTTGATACTTTAATTATTTACACAAAATTTCGTTGTTGTTTCACCTTATATGGGAGGTGGGCGGTAAAGTGAACTGATCATGCCCACTTTTGGTTTCCGAGTTGATATCGATCATCAAAATTTCGTTGTCCTACATGCTTTTGTTTAAGTGAAATCAGCAGAAAAGTGTGATCTGAAGTTACAACTGAAACCCTGTGTTTCTAGTATTTGGACCATAATTTTTTGCTTATTAACCGATTTTTAAAACGTTACCTTATATGGGAGGTGGGCGGTTAAGTGAGCGGATTACGAACATATTTGGTATCCGAATTTAAATTTGTCCTTTGAACTATTTGTATAAAATTTAGCTGTCGTGCATGCTTTTGTTTATGAGATATCAGCCGAAAAGAATGAACTGAAGTTACAACATACAGGGTCTGAATTTTATTTTTACACTATGTTACACACGGAATGACAAAACCAATACACCATGTTTTTGATGGTTCTTCATCAACGCTTTAGATTTCACTCAACTTTTTACATAACTGCAATTTATTTTCAACTTGACAAATTACATTTGAACTTGTAACTTAAAAATTCTAAAATATGTTGACAATCAAGTTCTGGCAATCATAATTGGACTACAGTAAGACCTAGACCCAGCTAAAGTATTTGGCACAGAAAAACTTTTTTTAT
This sequence comes from Protocalliphora azurea, assembly GCA_932274085.1. Classification (NCBI taxonomy): domain Eukaryota; kingdom Metazoa; phylum Arthropoda; class Insecta; order Diptera; family Calliphoridae; genus Protocalliphora; species Protocalliphora azurea. The sequence continues at coordinate 79,720,694 of OW026523.1, read as the reverse complement.
TTTCAGGGCTTATAGGATTTATCTTAGATATTTAAGTATTTCTACAGGATTTAGCTTTTAAAAAGTTCTAGCTACCTACAAATTCCTAGGTAGGTTTTTAAATGGTCCCAGATTTGTTTTAATCAGCTGTATTAATATAATGCCAGATAAGCCATAACTGCAAGTATCTAATTAACTTTGAATTAAGCTTTGTTGAAGACGATAACATGTGTTTGTCTTTATATAGTCATAAATTAGCTTTAAACCCAGATTTGCTTCTTTGTTTCTTTATGAAACTCATATTTATGGGAAGGAAATTTATTATTTTCTTTTCCCTTGGATCCAATTTTGATTTTCTGATAACAGAAAAATTAGGGAGACAGCTACAATGTTCCAAATATTAAAATAAACGGACATTTGGCTTCCAAAAAAGCCTAAGACAAGTTTACGTTTAATTAGAAGAGAAGAAGGGAGTACCCAAATCATTAACTAATTTTTTAATCATGAAAAGTTAAACTTATTTTTATGACGAAAAAAATTATAGTTTTTCGAATTGACGACGGTGATACTTATTAATGAAAATTTTTCAAACATTTGGAATTATTTATTGTGTACATATGTGCATTAAACTGCCTTGATGTGTATGGAGGCAAAAAATGTCGCAAATTTACCCCACTAGGTATATTTTAAGCCAATTCCCAAAATATTTCGGTTTAATTATTTCGTTCACATCGGTTGGACCACCTCCAAGATATGCTCGATAAACTGTGTACATAATTTTTAATTTTTTGTAAAAAAAAATATATTACAACATAGACAAATGACGTTTAATACATAATGAGTAAAAAAATGTTTAAAATTTCTTAAATCTTGAATATTTTGAACATCTTCCATCGTAATACTGTTATATATTCATTTAACCCTTTAGTTGTACAAGTAATTTTTTAGGATTTCCGGTCCATAATTGCTAAGTTAATTTTTATGTGTTTAGTTAAGAAAACAAATGTCACCAAAAGTATGCATTTATCACAAAAACTCTAAATTCTTGTAAAATAAAGATGAAAAATGTCCGAAATATATAAAATTACATGTTTGAATAAAGAAAAACTTTAGTAAAATCTTAATATTCCGCGACTAAAAAGAGACATAACAATTAGTTAAATTAACATTTCGGGCCTTAGTATACATCTATTACAATTTAAAAAAATTTTGATAATGATATTGAAAAAAATACGTATTCATAAAGGTCCAGTGTACGTAAATTTAAACATTCAGATGTATTATTTTGGGAATCATATAAGAATAGACCATCTACATTTCTGGAGGGGTGCATTTGGAACTTTTTTTCGTAAGGGTCTTTAGTATGCATGATATTAATTAATAAAATATTTATTCTCTCTATTTCACTATTACAAATTCAGTTTTCATAATAGAATTTAGTAATAAATAATGACAACAATAAAAATGCGTCGTTGATTCTGCAAAGTGTAACCTTGCAGAGTGAATACAAATAACCAGTTTTAATTCCAATCAGTTTAGTCGTCATATTAATTTCTGGGAACCTCCCAAATAAAGTTTTAAAAATTACTTAAATCCAGGAAAAATTTTAGAAATTGTTCTATAATTAGTTCTAGAACTGGTGTAATCAGGACCAGATTACTTAACAACACCCTTAGAACTAGTGCCGTCGCAACAAATTCTGGCATTCATGGAGTGTATTGTGATCCTAAGCTTTTCTAGAATGTTTTTGAGAACTAGTGATTAAGAATTACTTCCGTATTACCCAACACCACTTCTTTAAACAAATTACTGGTTCCTAAATGACTAATTAAAACTGTTTAAAAACGCTTAAAAAAATGTTAAAAAGTTAAAAAAATTAACAACACTAAATTGGTATAAAATAGTGAACCTTAGAAAATGGTTCATTAGAATGAAAAATAAAACCAAACAAAAATATTGATTTTAATAATTGATTCTTGAACCGTTCCCTTACGCTTCTATAGAACTAGTGGCAATGTGAATGTGGCAATTTCGAACAAAAATCATTGACTAAAGTCGTAACGCCAAGAATAGAACATTTGTACTTGTAGAACTAAATTTTATTTGTAGAACTAATACAATCTTTCCTGTGAATAATAATTCTATATGAAAATATATATCGTTCATTCCATAAAAGAACGCCCAAAAATTTTCCTTAGGTCTTCGGATTTTGTTAATATTCCATTTTTGTTAATCTCCATTTTTATTTATTTATTTACTTTTTTTGAATTTTGAAAAACTCGCGAATTTATTCACGATTTTAATTTTATGAAATATCTCAATAAACTGTAAACGGATTTCAAAGATTTAAATTACATATAGAAGATGAATAGAAGACTAATATTCCTTTAGATTTTTTCATAAAAAAATATTTTTGTATATTTTTTGTTTTTTATTTTTTATGAGTTTATTTTAAAATTAATTTTAGTCATAGCATATCATAATTTGTTATTTGTGGCACTATAAAATATTAATCAAAAATATAAATTTCTTAAAAATTCATCTGAAAATTGCATTTTTGTTGTTATGCAGTCACAACAAAAATGCAAAACATCATTTTTGAATTAAATAATATCATTTACAATAACTTTATACTAGTAGTAAACTTTGTATTGGATTTTAAATCAATAAAGTCCGAATACGGTACATACCCGAGTTATCGGGAAATTTTTTTTTTTTTTTTTGGTTTTATAATGATCGCATTTTTTTAATAATGAAGATATGGTCGCGAAACTTAAGACCGTCTCGATTAAGGAGTTTTTAAAGTTTAAAAACTGAACAAACCTCAATTTTGTTTGGTCTATATATAAAATGACTTTAAAGTTGACTCCTAAGGAAGTCTATACCCAAGATACCCCGGTATCCTCATATAATTAATATATGTTTTGCACTATAATTAACTTTTCTTTTCTGTACTTATTATTTTTTATTATCCTTTGATTCATTGAAAGCCTGGTAAAAGTGTCATTGTATAGAATTTGGCTCCATTACAATTTGAAGGAAAATTAGTCTCATAAGTAAGCTAAATTTGAACTTTGTAGGTTTTTTAAGAGCTTCAGAAAAAGTAATAAAAGATAATATATGACAATTTATGTATCTTTATCATTATTACTGTTTTTCGCCAGTTGTTATGATTATGACAACAATGTGCGCCATTTCAGTCATTTTTACATCCTTCAATATTGGCTGTGGTTTTTTAATGAATTCATTTTAGTTTCTTTTTTTATGTCACGTAAAATATTCTAATCTATTTATGCCAGGACAAGAAAACTTTTGATATAGTTGTTCCAAACATGACAGGACTCTGTACCATCACGGACAACATTCTTCAGTTTGTAAGAATTTTATAGTTATATGTTATATAGGCTTGACAGATTTTCGCAGTTTCTTATATGAAATCTGTATTTATTGTGCATCAAGTGTTGTTGTAAAGTTTAAAATAACAATTTATACTTTTTGGAATATTACGTGTACAAAAAACAACATAGTACCTACCAATACTAATTGATGAACTTTGTAATAATTTTCGAAAGGTGGCTATAAAAGGGAGCTATAGATTTTTAATTAGCGAACCTCATAAAAATTTGATAGTTTGATTTTTTTTTTTTTTTTTTGTTTACAAAAATTATTCTATAAAATTAAATGGAGTTTTTAAAGTCTACAAAACTTTTATATGCACTGAATTATACAATTGTTGAAAAAGTTATAAACGTCGAAACCCTATTCTAAATAATTAACAAAAAATTATATTTTTTTATATACAATCAACGAAAAAAGTGTCCAAGATGTTGCATAAATGTATTCCTTATTAAGACAAATACTTAATATCGTATTAAATTGCTCCAAAAATTAAGACACGTTAGAGCTTAAATCCAGTAGTAGCCATATGCATAAAATATTATGCAGAGTTTAACTTAGAAAAATAAAGGAAACTTTGCAAATATCCACCAAGTTCTTGCTAAATGACTCCAGGAAAAGTATGTAATTTTTCTCTTTCAAGAAACAATAAGAAAAAGACGAGGAAAGAAAAACTCTTATTGGGGCAAAATTTTGAAAAATTATTATCATTCCCGACAAGTCTAAACATTTCTGAGGCGAATTTATATTTTGTGCGAATGATAAAATTATGTTGTAGTGCAATTTAGTCAAGACAGAGTATGGCACAAATCTTCAAAAGCCTTTAGAATTAAAAAAGACATATTCATACATTTACATTTAAAAGATATCCTTAAATAAAGACACACACGAATGTATTTTGTATTTGTATTTTGTTCAAATTAGTCCATAATTCGGTACTTTTATAAAATAGCATAGATGTGCAACAATATTTTAAGGCTTTAAAAGCTCGTTTATTAAAAAGTGGTAATAAATCTAAGCTTACGAAGGAAAATAAATAAAAATTTAAGTTATGTTGAAATAATGACTCCAAGCACATAGCGACAGAGGGTGATAATCGGGCTATTGTTTAGTTGCAGAAAGCAAAAATTCCAAACATGAATCCCAAATTGAATTTGTGCCCATATATGAAGAAGGAAATGGTTAAGAGGTATTACAAGATCATAACTAACTAAAAAAACGCAATATTGTTGGATTATCTAAAATTTCAATTAACTATGACATTAATTTACTAATCTATTTGACGAAAAAGGGCAGTTATACCTGCCTATTATTGCAATATTAAATTTTAAACCTGCAGTTTTGTGATTTTATTTAGCCGTTTTTTAAATGTAAAAAGAATTTCTAGACTGGAAAATTTGTGTGTGTGTTTTTTCCAGTTTTTACTCTCCTTTTAATAGTTAAAATCTTTATGTGCTATTTATCTTTATGTTATAAATTAATAAATATTTAATTAACATATTCGTATTAAAAATATTATATTAGCTCAATATTATATACATCTTTAAAGTCAAACTATGAAAAATTCGTATTCTCTTTCAATGTAAAAACCATTTCTTGACATAATGTATATTTTTTAACATATTGCTTCAATATATTGTTTTCTGATATTCAAAACTGTTTGCAATACATTTTTTCATAATGCACTTGGCTATTTATTTCATAAATATTTGATTACCAAACAAATCATTTTTATTAAAATTTTACCTCGATTATTATTGATATAAAACATAAATAAAAAATATGAAAAATGTAATAAAAAATAAATCTCATAAATACATATAATTTCTTATTTATTTAATAAATAACATTAAATGTCAACTAGTTGACATTTTTTGACTTTTAATTTGTGCCATGATTTATATAGAAAAAAATATATATGCAAACATGAACATGAATATTGGTAAATATTAACACTAGGTTTTTTGTAAGCATTTTTTTACATAAAACATAATAAAAATATTTACATGAAAATATTATTTCAGTAGCAAAATATTAAAAAAAAAAAAAATTACACTTACCTGGAAGGTGAGTATGGTGAATAATGTGGTGTATGCGCTGAGTGTGAATTACGCAATGGAAATTGTGGCATAACCAATGGTTGTGAACCGCTCATCTGACAGTGAGGACCATTAGGACCATTCATAGTACCGGGTATGCTACCACCCGGTATACCACCACCACCACCACCACGATCATGACCACCATGACCGCCAAGCGTATTATTACCCGTTGACATACTTTGTGGCATTTGTTGTTGATGTTGGGGCATAGGACCCAATCTAGAAATAAAAAAATATAGGATAAAATTTATCTTTTTTCTGTTTATTTCATAAAGCATAAATGTATATATGTTAGTTTGTTTTGTAATATTTACATTACAAATTTATGTATTTAATGTGTGTGCAATATGATGTTTAAACAATGTCGCGTCATATGCTTTTGAATTATGTATATTGACAATGTAAATGTTTTTCATTAATAAAAATTCCTATGTGCTATACAAAATACATAAATGCTCTTTTTTATGACATTTAAATTTTTCGAACACACACAAAAACTTAAATACAAACACTCTCAAATATGTAAATACTGTTAAACGGAAATTTTAAATTAAAAAACATAAATCAATAGTTACAAGTGGTAATTCATTCTGCTTTACTCCTCTCTAGCCCTATAGTACTTTCAACATAATTTTTAACCCAGCAAACAAGATATTATGGAATTAGTTTTATAAAATATTTTAATTTTATTAAAAAACTAAACAAAATGTTAGTAGAAACATTTTCCCCTTTTAAGCGTAAATAAATAAGCGTTATGTATACTCCTAAAAAATATAATCACATTGTTATTAGGGTTATATATTTATATATTATATATATAAGTATATATTTGTATTTATAAAGTTAAATATAATTTAAAGGTATACAAAAAAGTTTTTTGTTTTATTTATATTGCATGTCTGCGTATGTGTTTGTCTTTAAAATTTTATTTAATGTAACTGTAAAACTGCAAGTATTATCGAAACAACATTTAATGGTTACAAAAACCTATAGCCTTTTATTTCGCCCTGTCTTTTTCTCTCTCTCTCTCTTTCTTACCCATGAAATAAATATTTGTAACTTATACATCAATACATTCATAAAACTACGATTGTAGCTAACGATATGTGTTTACATTTTTCCAATTTTTTTTTCTCTTTTTCTTTTTGCCATTGGATTTCCTGTGGGAAATTTATTAATGCATGGCAAAGTTTGTTAATAACAAGTTAACAGTATCAGAAAAAGAAAAAAATTTAAATTATTTGTTAATAAAACATTATATGTCCATTATAAATAATAAAGTAATATTAAATTTAAAAAATTTAGCCTAAAAATATACTTTACTTGTTGTTTTTTATTACTTTTATGTCATATATATATATATATATATATATATATATATATATATATATATATATATATATGTATATATATATATATGGTTTTATTTATTTATTACGGCTAGAAGCATGCAAATAATTTTTTCTTCCAGAAATACTTTTTTTGGTATAAAATGTAACGTATTCCAAAAAATCTTCGTAAAAAGTTGGACTGTTAGAATAAATAGCTAAATGTATAGCTAAATAGCTAATTAAATACCACAAGGAACCAAAATGTTAACAATTGGTAGGACTCTAGATAGATATTTCAAAAATGAAGGTAATTTGGGACTCAACATAGATTATTTTAGAAAAAATATAAATTCAACTATCTTTTTAACATCTTTATCCATATTACGCATGGAAATCGAACTCATTTTTCGGTATCAGAAAGATATTATTGCAAAACCAAATTAATATATTTTTTAAATACGAAGGACTAAAATGTAATAAAATATGAAAGTTTTTAAACTATCTGTAAAACAAATTGAAGACGTAATAGAATTTAATGTACACTTTATATGATAGATTTCATGAAAGGCATAATTTATTAAAAATTTAAGCTTTTTATAGTATAAAAAAAAATAAAATTTAATACTTTCCCCTCGATAGCTTTAAAATTTGACTCATCTTAAAAATATTCTTTAATTTTTCTTCTACTCGAATTCATTTTACAAATTAAAATACTTTGAATTTATTTTCTCAAATAACATGAAATTTTAAGACGAAATAAAGAATATAGTAAATAAATAGTCAACATATACATATTTATAGCGCCTGCAATTTTGAAAAGAAATAGTTTGTGTTCCTCCCAAATTAAGCCATTTATGTACGGTATAGAATTTTCGAAAAAGCTTCAATAGATTAGAATAGAAATCAAGTATTTCTCGTTGCTGCAATAACAATAGCTATAAATTAAAGTTGGTTCGGCTTAAAGATCAAGGTCAAGAAATTGAGCTATTTCTACAAAAAAAAAATCCACAAGTGCATTGGACTTAGTAAATTAGAATTAGCCAAACAAAAACATTTGCGGTGGGTGTCATGGGAATCCTGACCACAAGCTGGACATAAAGTGGAAATCGCACAGTTTATGCGAGACCAGTAAGCATTAGGCAGAGTGCTCCATCTCGACTTTAGTTTACCAGAAGTACTCTTGTTTACGTAGCAGATTCCTGTCGTTGCTATTTATAAAAGTTCAAAGGAGATTACTCATAAAAAAATCTTAACGAATTTAAAATCGTTTGAGAGTATCATATTAATTGCGGGAGTACTACCGTACTTATGAAAATCAAATAGTATAGAAAAGTATGATCGCATCAACTTTGCTATCCCTGATCCATAACATTTTTTTTCCACCAAGCCAAATTTGCTAATTTTCAATACCGAACTGATTAGAATCATGACAAATATTTTAATCATGAACTGTAATTTCGTTTTTATATTTTTTATAAGGGCAACACTGATTATACGATCAGTTATATGCAAATAAAGCATGTACACAGTTTTTAATTAAATATAGTTTGCTTTATTCGTATCATATGCCGATTTACGAACAAAGAGAAGGAAGAAGTATTTTTGGTCGTTTTAGCTATTTAATAAATTTTTAAAAACAAGATGTTTGAATTTTTTTTTATTGAATAATTTAATTGTATTGTAATTATTATAAAATTGCATTCTAATTCTAACCGAGTGGAGTAACGAAGAATATTTCTTCGATTGTACTGAAATAGATCAGAGTAACTGGTGGGAATCGAACACATAACCTTCAGGATGACAGACTAGTTCACTACCAACTAGGGCATCGGGGTACCCTTTTGTTTATATATTTGTGTAATATTTTCAAAAATATTCTGCAGATTGTGAAAATTTTTTATTTATTTTTTAATATTATGAATTTAAAAATTTCACTCAATTTTTATCTAAATATTTGACCCAAACATAAACAAATACATACAGTTGTAAATATTGTTCACTTACTCCCAAAAAAGTTTAAAAGGAAAAAAACGAATAACAGAATTGGGGATACATTTATAAAAAACCAACCAAAAATAGTTTTTTGAGCATTACTCACAATACACCTTGTATTGGAAATTTTTAAAATTAATTTATGTTGTAGTCAATAGGGCCTATACCATACGCTATGTTATTTCTCCGGTGAATTTTCTCTGCATCAGAGTGTTATTTTTTGTTTTTTAACTCCCATGCCGCAGAAAAAATTAAATCTTTTTCTCCCTTTTTTTATCTTTATTAAAAAAGTCAAATTTCTAAAAAAGAAATATTAAGAAAATTATTAAATTAAAACAGCGTCACTAATTTCTAAAAAAAAACAGTAAGCATAATTTTAGGATTTTTTATTCTACCATAAATTTGTGATATTTTCCTAATTTTCTTTCTTAAAAAAAATACGTCAATAAAAACGTCAAGCAATAACTTTAACAAATATTTACTTAAGGGATTTTTCCCATATATGTACATATCACAATGTGTGTATAAATATAATGATTATATACGCACTTGTATTTATATGTTTTTATGGTTTGATTCGGAAGAGGATAACGCTTCTGCACTACGCTGAAACTCTTGATTATTTAAATGGTTAGTTGGTGTGTGTTTAATACACACAACAACAAGCCAAAATCAAATATGCGTAAATAATTGATTATTTTGGCTTGAGTAAATGAAATTATATGGTTTTATTGTCTACACTCACTTACACACACACACGCACACACTTTTGGCACATCAAATAAGGAAAGAAAAGAAAAACAATAAAACCAAAACTATTACAGCTACTACAATTACAAAAGCACACTTGCTCATACACACAAAATAAAGCAAAGCAAAAAACCTAACTCACACATTAAACTTGACGCCTAAATAGATTGAAATTTATACAATAAATTAAAGCCAATAAACCGTAGTTGTAAATTGGGAAAATGGGTACTAAACTAAGCACTTAATTAAGAAAAGGAATCAGTAATAGTTTACTTTATAAGTAGGCCAATAGCCTAACCATCTTACAGATGACATAGAATCGTTAAAGTAACTTTTTAACATATGTAATATAATTTACTACGTCTCTGTTCGTAGTAAAGTTTTTTGCAGTCTTTTTTTTTTTTGCATTTTCACTATAAGATAAATACTTTTGCTAGAAACACGTAATAGTCTATAAATATTTACCGTGGAAAATTGTTATCAAATTGAAATGTTGGTGAAAATTTGTGGTGATTTCTTTTTTTCGTAAACACATCCCTTTTTTGTGTTGAAACTAAAATAAATGATTGAACGTTAAATGGTTGAAATATACAGGGCCTAAAGGCAAACACGTGTAGGTTGTTACTTCTATATAAGGATATATGAATGTAAGGACATTACTTACATATATACTGGTGCATATTCCTATAAACGCACATCCATTTTTTATTCAGCTTACCAAAAGTGGGTCTAAAAATAATTAAGGTACTCCAAATTAATTTCTTTTAATTATTTATTGACTTCATTTATAAAAATAATAACAAAAAACTTAAAATATACATTATTATTATTTTATTATTATTATTTTATTATTATTATTTTATTATTATTATTTTATTATTATTATTTCATTATAATTTTAGTAGTTTAATACCATTTTTTAAGGCATTTTTCTATATACGCACTTAAACTTATGAACCAATTTAGCATCATTAATGATGTTTTAATGAACCCTTTTTTTATAACTTCAAAAATTTGGTTTAGCATTGATTTGACTATTTTTAGAAAAAAATCACTATCAGTTTCTTCACATGGCTTGATAAATTTTTAGTTTTACCTTAGTCATTTTTATTATGGTTTCATTTTGTGTATTTCTTGCGAAAACTTTATGGTCATGTACAACCACAGATTCTGTATTGCGTTTAAATCCGGACTGCAAGCTGTCCAGTACAATAGTGAAATACTATGTTCATTAAACCACGATTATATTGGTTTGATATATGGATTGCATCGTTATGTTAGAATATGCAACCTTGATCCATTTTTTCATTCATAAATGAAAGAAAAGTATCTTCCAACAGTTCATTCTAAATTGCACTATTCATTTTAATTAGAACAAAACACATTTTTGATTTTCCTGCAGCAGAAAAGGCTGCGCAAACTATAACACTACCTCCACCGAAATTGTGCTGACATACGAATTCCGTTCGACCTCAAATTATGCCAATAGCAAGAATATTATTAGGGACCATCCACATTGAATTTCTTTTCATCAGAAAAGATTACTTTATTCCACTCATCTGTCCATTTCATGTACTTACGAGCAAATTTTAAACGATTTTCCTTATGAGGCTATTTTAACATTGGCCTGCATTTTGATTTTTTCCATTTTATGTCACCATCAGTTCGCAAAATATGTGCAAATTGTTTGGAAGTGACTGGAAGGTCAGGTTTATTTTTTATTTGTGTAGCATTTAATTTATTGCGGGTGGCTTCTTTTATTTTTTTAATTTGCCTTTTTGTTAATTTGTGATTACGTTTTTTTTTTGGTTTTTTTCCGCACTTCGTATTTCTGCTCTTTCTTAAAACAGTCTAGAATAACTCCTTCCGGACGGTTAATTTTTCGTCAAATTTCTCTATTAGAGCTGCCTTAATCACGAAAATATTGAATTTGATTTTATTCCAGGTCTGTAAGAAAAGTTCCTTTGGGATCCTTTAAGCTCATGAAATTTTACAATTAAAACAAAAATATTTCCAGTTGTTGTCATCAGAAATTTACCTTCTATTCTATTGTCATCAGAAATTTACCTTAAGTGAAACAAACAACTAGGTTAGGTTAGGTTATAGGTTAGCTTATTAAGGCAGCTGTCTAGTCAACGAGAGATAGCATACTTGGGTCCCCTTTGGTCTCGTTGTGAAACCCTGAGGGATCATGTATTTCTACCTCACATGTCCATACAAACGTTCGAAATGATCCAACCCGACGTATGTATGAAAGAACTGATTCATCTAACATCGATATCAGAGAGATCTGACAACACATGCATAAACGGATTTCCAAAATTGGAAGTGCTAATACCGACAAGAGTGGGACAGTGACATAAAAGAATAAACAAACAACTAAAACTCTTAACATTTTTTATCTTTTGCAATAACTCGACAATTTTTTCTCGATTGCGTTTATAGGAATATTTCATTGAAACGATAACCAATATCATCTAATTGCTAAATTAAAGAAAGCAACAAAAGCAAGAAACAACAACATTGTCTTTGGTTAAGAGAAACGAATATACCTCAAACAAAAAATAAAAAATAAAAATTTAAATGCTTTTATAGGAATATGCATCAGTGTATTAAGGTATATATGTATGTGTTTTGTCCTTTTTCCCCCAAATAAATATCAAAAAGAGAATAAAAAAAAGCTAAACTAAAAGAAAGGTTTAAAGGTTAATCTATCTGTATAAAAGCTTTGTAAATATATAATGAAATAAATTAATTAAACAGCCTTAAACTAAGCAATATATATTTTATGTTGTGTGGAGACAAAAATTTTAATAAAAAAAATCAATAAAACATCAAAGTAAAAGAAAGGGAATATAAAAATAAAAATAGCGTTTGTTTTGGCTGGTGTCTATAAAAAGTCTAAAAATAATATATTTCAGTATTTAAAAGAGAAAATAAATTTCGTATAAAAAAATTTAAAAGAAGCCCCTAACAATAGCCTATGAACTGGAGTAAACAATTTCAAAAGATTTGCTGATGAAAGCAAAACTTAAAAGTTTTCTTTAATGATTACTTAAAACATATTTAATTAAGAAAATGTTAGGAGAAAGTAGTGTAATATGACATATGGGGTAATGCAGAACATTTTACTTTTTTCACATATTTTTAATTTTTTACAAAAAAGGTTACTGATAATTATTTGTTATTATTGCACTACATTTCTAAATTATATTTCATTCATGAAAGCTCTCAATTTATTGCTTTTCTAGAGCAAGGAAATAAAATATAATGCTTTTTTTGAGTGCTGATGTTTTTGAGGAAGATATCAAAATCAAGATAATTTTTAAATTGGTGAACACCAAATTGAATACATATTTCAAGTACAAAAAAGTTTTTTCCCAAAAGCACAACGATTTTTCAAATCTCTACTTGAGGTGAAATATGAAATCAGGGTATTGTGGCAAAAATATATTTGTGTAAAAGGCGAAGTATAGTTTAGCAAAATTTACAGCAGTATTTTTTGCATTTTTTTTTTAATGAAAATACGAGTATACAGAATAATTTAATAAAACAGTTCATTTAAAAAAGCATTTAATAAACACTTAATATCTTTAAATTTGCTATTTGCACTTTACCTTCACATTTACCATTTTATCCAATAATAAAAACGCCGAAAAGTAGTAACAAAACATAAATAATTCTTATTATTTTTATGCAAAACGTTAGACAATAATCCATTCTATATAACAGTTCCATTGGTGGGTTCAAAAAATTATTGATTGGTATTTTTTTGAAGAAAGGTTAAGGTATGCTTTACTTAAATTATCCCATTTTCCGCTATTTAAAGTGGGTTTAAGAAATGTTTGCAAAAGAAAAATAAGTTTTAGAAATTTTAATTTAAATTTTAGCCTATATTTAGGCTAAACAAATACTTATAATTTTATGCATAAAAATATCCTTAAATCTGTTATAAATTTTTTATACAAATTTGTATGGAAATTACCGGACCTGGCTTTTTGTGTTTATAGATTAATACAGGGCATGTGGCACTAGAGAACAAAAAATGAAATTCAAATTATTTTCAAGTTAAACCCACATAATTTTTTAATCAACCAAATAGCTTCAGAGGTATTAAAAATTTGTGTACAATAAAAATTAAATTTCTTACAAATTTGTAAATGTTTGTTCTTTAAAAAATCTAAAATGACTAAAAGCTCCATTTTCTACTTTATCATAAAAACTAATAAGTTGCAAATAAAACGAATCATATTTAATTGAAATCAATACAAAAGTGTCCACTCTTGAGATGTTTTTATTGTTTTTGCAAATAATATTATTATTTATTGTATAATTTTTAAATGAGATACATTCACTTAATTAGAAATAAACTCGAGATTTATGAATCGATTTAAATGAAATATTACTCTAAATTTATAAATAAATCCTTTAAATAAAATTGAAATATTAAAGGAAACGTTTTCCTATTTGTAGGTTAATATAATGCTACCTTATTACATTTTCCCCTCTAAATTTTGAATACATTTTCGTTTAAATATTATTATGGTTTTTATCAACTACTTACTTTATAAATTCACACCCTATTAAAACAAGATAAACTATTAAATTTATTTCTCATATAAAAGCTTTACTATCAAATACTAAAAGTCACTTCCTTTATATAAATAGTAGCCAAAGTAAGACTATAATTTTAAATATAGTTTTTTATTTTAATTCTATAAATAAATAGCAAACCAGACTCATTTATTTTCACACATTTATAAATATACAAACTACATTTAAATTTTTTTGGAAATATGTATAGTATGCCCAAAAATATGCAATGAAATGGGTAATATTTGGTATAAACAGGCACATAATTTAAATGGCTAGACTTCTATATAATAAAAATTGTTGTTATATTACTTTTAAATGTGTGAGTTTATGTTTCTAGTAAAAATCTATATCTAACAACTACCCTGTAGTTCGTATGACTGTTACAGGTCTATGCACTTTACTAGAGAAAAGTGGCCACTGTTGATTAATTTCACATGCATATATGAGACTGGACATTTCAAAAGTGTTGAGCTAGAATAGGACAATTGTCCTTTGTTTAGATAATAAAGAGGTATTTTTTTTTACAACTCCTTAGTACACAATTTGCCCTATATAAGTTTGTTTTGGGAAAAACTAAATACCAGATTTTTATATCTAACTTCCGGGCAGTTACCTTTACAAACAATCTCATGATTTTATCACTCATACTCATAATAAAATATTTGTTTATGCATGTGTTTTATTGACACACGTACAACAAACGTAGAATACTACATACATATAGACACTGTTGGACTGTCATGTTTGTGTTTATACTTTTTTTATGAATTTAACAAACATGTATGTATTTTATAACAAATTTTGAAGTTTAGTTGGAAGTCAGTCGGTTTTATGACTGTTAGAACAGTTTAAAACTAAACTTATATTATAACAAACAAAATATATGCATGTGTAAGAATGTGTGTTAGTGATTTATTAGCAACAAAAATAGATTAAAGCAATTTTAATTAAGTTGTTCAACCATAAAGTTTGCTTTTATATCTTTTATATACAAAAACACATACATACATATATATATATATATATATATATATTATTTCTATAATATCAATAAGTGCATATCTTCTTGTGCTCAAGAAGTAATGCAGAGAGCATCCAAAGATTAAAATATATTAGCATATATATTGTATATATATATATATATATATATATATATATATATTTCTAAATTTATCACTTCAAAAAACTAGATTTCCGTTATTCGACACAAATTATTCGGTTTATTCGTTATTCGAAAGTAGACCATTATAAATTATTATAGTGGACCCAAAATAATCAGATAACAGAAAGACCGTTAGTTGATTGGATACCCTAGTAGCTATGTATGGAGACACCAAGCAAAATTACATAAAATTTTCAAAAATGTGTAGATGAGTTTAATGTCACTGCTTACTTACTCCTACTATTATAACGTCTAATAAAAATTTAGCTATTATTATTTATAATGCTAGCACGAATGTTTATAAATAAGGAGAATATATATTATAATGTTATGTGTTTGGTCAGCTGGAGTTTGTTGTTTGAGTTGTTATTGCTTTTTGTGTGTTTTGTTTATATTGCTTAAGCTGGTTTTCTGGACCACATAGTATTATTGAAATTATAAATGTTTCCGTGGTTTTTATAACTTGTTTGTGGAACATTAATGCTTTAATTAAAAGATTTTATTGGTAAAGAAATTAAGTAAAGCATGCTTTTAGGCCGCGTTATCATTGAGAATTTTTAAAGTGTACAAAAAGGGGGATTTAAGAAAACAAAGTCGCCAAAGAAGAGGATTTTTAAAAAAATGTGAAAACTGCTTAATACCTAAAAAACTGCTAAAATTTTGTTTATTCGATAAAAACAAAAACAAAAAATATAGTATTTTAAAAACTACTAAACTGAATTTTATTAATAATAAAACAATTTACTTATTATAATTTTTATTATTGCAAAAATAAACATTATTCCATAAAATAGTTAACATTTTATGAATATCAAATATTAAACTTCAGTACTATTTTACGAGGTCTTCACTTTAAAAAAAAGTACGCTCCGCCGAGGCACTGCTAAGAATCTAAGTAAAAATATAAATAAAGTCTATTTTTTAATTTTCCCAATCCGGTCCAAAAAGATTCGGAATTTAGTTTTAACAGTATCAATCCATTGATGAATTCCTCGAGGTATTTTTTTACATCACTATATCTCAAAATGATTAAATTCTTCATTGGAATTACTATATAATGGGTCGAAATATTTCAAACAACTTAGTTCCTCTTATTTTATCATAAAGTCTTAAAAAGTAGCCACTTAGTTCTACTTTAAAAAAGGGGCCATGTGATAATAGTAATTTATGATTTTTTAAATAATTTAGTAAAATTAATAAAAGTTAATTTTTTTTATTTGTTTAAAGATCATTTAAAAGCTATGTTTTAACTAAGGCTTCAAGATTCTAAAATAATACAGCTTAATTTTTGGAGATATTTTGAAACAGTAAAAATCCTAAAATTTAAACCATGTTTAAGGGACTTTAATAAAAGTTACAGATACTGTTTTTAAAAGCCAATTAAAAAGAAATGTTTTCGTAATTTTAAAACATTACAGCCTTCTTTTAGAAGTTTTTAAACAACAACAAATTAAAATTTTAAAGCATATTTAAGGGGGCATATTATATTTACAAAAAAAAAAAAAAAAAAAAAAAGATAATGATTTTAATATACTTTAGGTTTTAATTCCACTTTGCTACCAATTAATTTTCTATACATACTTTAATTTGATACATTCAAAAACATTTCAACCACTAACAAGGCTTTGGCCATAAAAAATAGAGATACAAACAAACGACGTCATCATCATTATGAATTTTATATATTTATCTTTTTTATTTTCTTTGTATTTCAAAGTATATTTGTATCTATGTAAGTGTGTAAAAAATAATTGTAGTATTCTGTAGAGTGGAAAAAATGTGCATAAAAACTTTTTCTTCTTTGAAAAAAAATGAACAATTTAATTTTCTATATGTAGCAATTTCACAAACATTTGATAAAAGCAACATATACATAAAATAAAATATACACTTGCATCTTTATTATACTTTTGTGTTTATGCCTCTTTGCATAAATATTAAATTATATTAACTATATAACACTAAAGGCCTTAAAAGTGGAAAAGTTATATAAAACAAGAGAGAATGTTATATTCGACTCAGCCGAATCTATAGCTCTGCAATTTTTTAAAATTTCACCTTATATGGGATGTGGGAATTAAAATGTACAGACCCACTTTTACCGAGTTTCAATTGAAAATTTCGAAATTTCGTTGATGTTTCACCTTATGTAGGAGATGGACGATAAAGTGGACGAACCACGCCCATTTTTTGGTTTCCGAGTTTAAATTAGTTGGTATGCATGCTTTTTTCTAAAACGAAAAGTATAAATTGAGATCATAGCTTCTTTGTTTTTAAACCGATTTTGCTTATTTTATTTTGCTTATTTTCATACCGTTAGATCGTCTTAGGTTTTCACGATGATCCAGAATATATAAACTTTATGGAGCTTAGATGATTATTTCGACATGTTACACATGGAATTAGGAACCCAATATATTCCCCATCATTTTGATTGTGGGTATAAAAATATAGAAAAAATACTTATGATAATAAAACTTTTAAAAAGCTTTACTATTTGCTTTTTTCTAGAATTCCATATTCTATGTTTTATTTTTTCTCTATATAAATGATACAAGTATTTTGTTTTGCTAATAGGACGTTATAGTCTGGCTGTTTGTTAAAATATTTTTGCTGTTTGAATTGGTCTGGTTGGTATTATCTTTTATGTATGCTAATGTAATATATAAAAAGAGAATTATAAGTATAGCAGATATAAGTGGATTGAAAATTGGTGCTTTTTTTCTTATTCGAAAAAATTTTGTTTAATGCTTTTCTTTGTATGTCTGTTTAGTTTGTTTTCCTTTAATGTTTTATTTTCTTTTTAATCAGCAAATATGATAATTATAAGAAATTATTCGAGTCAATAAGAAAAAAGTGGGCATACTTTAAGGAGTAGTCTTAGTTGTTGTTGTGTTGTTATTAAGTTGGCACAATATAGGGAGTTGTTTTGATTAGCATATTTTAAGGTTGGGAATAAATTGTAATTTTTTGAGGGAATTTTGTTCCTAAAAATTATTGTAATATCTTATAAAAATGATGATTTCTTAAAGTAATTCAAGGAATAAAACAGAAATAATTTTGAAGGAAAATAATAATAAAAGAAAAAAAAGGGAGGAATTAAAAAAAAAATAATAACAATAAATGAAAATAACACAGGGCAACTCCAACTTTATGGCTCGGAACTTCTAACTCCACTGAGATATATTTAATTATTAAGTTTCTTAAAAAAAATAAAAAAATATGTTTTTAAAAAAATTTTAAAAGTTTTAATAATATGAATAATGCTCTTTTTCCCTCATATATCATAAAGCTAGATATGTCTTAAATAAAACGAATATAAATATTACAATTAAGTGTGAGTATCTCATTTAAAAATTTTACAGAAAATAATCATATTATTTAAGACATTTATGAATAGCTTTTAATGACTATAGGTCGTTTTATTTTTAATATGCCTAGCTTTATGAGATAAGAGAAAAAGAATCACTTCTAATCGTTTTAAAATTCCGATTTTTTTAACAAAATGTTTTCACTTTAGTAATTTTTTAAACAATTTTTTAGTATATCCCCAACAATTGAGCAATTAAAAAAATTCTACAAGCGTTAATTTAAAGTCATTTGCATTAGAATATATAAATATGAAAACCATGATTAATATAAATAAATTGTTGATGTTTGATGGTATTTTAGGGTTTCCTAGTAAAATTAAAAATATTTTTTAAACGACAAATCGCAATTTTTAAATTTTTGCGAAAAATGGGGTCTGAATCTAAATTATTTCTCCATATGTTATACGAAAATATATTTTGTTAGGATTTATTACAAAGAAATGCTATTTAATATTATGATCCTTTTTTTACTCAAGTAATTTTTTTTATTTTGGCCAAGAAAAGTTTTATCTTTCGAAACCTTTTATTGGATATATATATATATATATATATATATATATATATATATATATCCAAGATTTGTGCAATTTGCTATATAAAGATACAAAAACAAAAAGTGCAATTTTTCAAAAAGTCCATATAATTTTTCATTACATTTGTTTTTAACGATTCTTGGATTTTATTGTGAAAAATAAAAAAAAAAAAATAAATTAACACATTAGTCAGTGCTATTCCATTAGAAACTGTGAATGTGACTCGCGATTTTTTTTTTTTTTAATTTTTGCTCTTGTTTTTCAAACTTGGAGACTAACTACAGTGTTGATTATTTAGGGCATAGCAACGAAATATAGCTCAAAATACTATATAATTATAGCAAGTGTCAACGGCTGTTTTAAAATTTGTATATCGTTAGGGGCACACACACCCCTTCTAAAAACCAAAAAATTTTAAAAACTACAAAGTTGTCCACCCTGTATTTAACTGTTGAAAGTCTGTACAATAATAAAAAAGGTGTAGAATTTAATCACAAAGTACGATGGGTTTATATAAGATAGATTCAGATCGAAAAGTATAAACGCACGAACAAAAAGTGTAAAAGAAGTTTTTGAACTTTGAGCTGCAATCATGATTACAAAATTAGTTTCAAGTCTTATGAGTTCAGACCTATAATTCCTCTATTTAATATAGTATTATAACAAAACTTATTAAAGATTTAAGTTAGTTTCAGTCAGATTAAGTATTTTTGATAAATGACCATATGACAATACGTGGTGGAACCTTATTAATTTTATTTATAACTGTTTATCACTGAAACTAGAGTAAATTAAACAAAAAAAAAAAAACGATTTATAGGATTAGAATTATTGATCGCGAGGGCAATTTTATATACTAATTTTTCATCGTTCGCTTTATATTATCCTGCTGTTGTTAGTTGGGATCACATAAGTTTCATTCTAAGTAGAAAAGACACCATGACTTTATACTGATAAAGTGTGTTGCAACAAAGAATGGTATGTAATCATCATTTACAAACTCTACTGTAGTGCCGCCAAACAGAGACAACAAGATCAATTTATTTATGGTTATTCGAACCGGATACTGCTTGCGACACATCAATCAGGATCAATAAACTACCCTAAACGCTTGGTGCTTCGAACTGGACTTCTCAAATTATTAAGAGTGTAAGGCAGATGAAATTCTTAGGTTTCAAATTTTTTGGAGCGGATTGTGAAAATTTAAAAAAAAATAGATTTGATGAATGATTATATCCTAATTTATATTTTTACTTTGGCTCAAAGCAGTACCTCGGCGGAACGTCTTTTTTCTAAATTATCACTTATGAAAAATAAATTGTCAAACATATTTAAGGTCAATATTTATGAATCCATGCTTTCAGTTCTAAATTTGTTAGACGGGGATTTGTGAGACTGAAGTCCGAGTGCAGACTTCGTACAAAAGCTCAGAGGTTTAGTTAATAAAAATAGAATTTTATGTTAAATATTTTTATTAATAAATCCGTTTTTTTTTTTTTTTTGGTTTGCCATACTAAAAATTATTGTAATTTTTCTTAAAAAACAATATTATTTTATTAAATAAACAAATTTTGAGGAGTTTTTTGAGTATTGAAGCAGTTAGCCCCTTTTTTCAAAAAATCAACTTTTTCAAAAAATTCCCTTTTGGCAACTTTATTTTTTGAAATTCCTTTTTTTTTTGACACTTTTTAAAAATTCTAGACACTAACGCTGAATTATAGTCTACCAAATTGAGTCCACCGATCGGAATTTCTTTTTCTTTCGAAAATTACTGCCTGTAGAACATCAATCATTTTGAAATAATTCGAAGCTGTAATAACTTTAAAGGTGAATTATTTTAAAAACATGTTCATTATGGAATCAAAATTAATTCCTTGTGCAATTTTTTCATACCTAAAAGTTTCACTTTTCTGAGAAATCTAGACTGTATAATTGTTTCTTGTTTGGCAAACTTTCTTATAAAATACTTTAGACTTATAATATCTATATATCCAAGATTTATTATTAAAAATCACCGAAAAAATTAAAATAATTGCCTTTTAATCTTCTCCTCGATCTTTTTTCATTCTTTTATTTTACTTATTTTTAATCTTAAAACTTCAATATATTAAAATCAAAATGAAAGCATTTAACTGACAACCCTTATCATTTTAAAAAAAAAAAAAAAAAAAAAAAAAAAGAAATAAAAAAAGACGAGGGAAAATTTAATATGATTTAACAAATTAAAATATACTTGAATAGATTTTCAATATCCTAAGGGCTTAAAACAACCAAGAGGGAAACATACATATATTACAAAGAATAATTGTTAAAAAAATGTGACAAGAAATGGCAAATAAAATAAAATATATAGAATAATCACAGTTCAACATAAAATAAATTATAAATTAGCAAAGATATAAAAATAAAATACTCATTAATAAATGCTCTTTTTAATAAATGTATTCTAAAGATACCTACAATATATATTTGCGCAAATTTTATATTTAATTTAAAACAAAATTTAATGTTTCTCCCTTTGAACTATGACTATCCCTTGTTCATATATTTTTTATTCTTCCTTTAGCATTTCAAAAATTTCCTCAATTTACTTCAGCTCTAAACGAAATATTTTCTTCAGCCAGCAAAATTATTTCTTCAATTTCAAATGCAATTTTATCTTTTAAAGCAAAATCTCAACAAATTCTTGCCTTGCTTCCTCTACAGACAATCAAACTCACACACTCAGCCAAACACATGTGGCAGTTTTACGCTTGAATATTTTCAAAAAAAATTTTTTTGCTTAACTTTTTTTTTTTTTTTTTGTTATGCCAAACTGTATTTTAAATGTCTGTGCTGCTGGTAACATTTAGCAAAGAATGAACGAAAAAAGAAAAAGAAATATATTATTAAAATACTACCGTCGAATTGTGACTAATAACACCCTCAGGGACCAAAGCAAGAATTATAATCTATAACAAAATAAAATAAAAATGGTTTAAACATATAGGAAGATTTAGTATACATGTGTGTGTGTCATTTGCCATATACACTTGACAAGCGGTAGGTAGAAGATGTAAATATGGCGTAAATGATCAAAGCATTTAAAAATCTATATATATATATTTAAGGCTCTTCTATAAGAGTATATACAAAAGTGTATGTGAGAGTAAATGTATTTGTGTGCTAAATACCTATCAAGGATTTTTATTATTATTTTTTGTTATTTTTATTTTGGTGAAGGAATAGCAGGCATTTAAGGGGATTTCTGTTTTAGAGTGTTCATATTCAATACTGTATTTATTTTTGCAAACAGCAAACCTTTACATATTTACACGTTTGGTGTTTTGTTGGTGGTTGTTACAAAATATTTCATAAACGAGTGTGGTTTTAATTTCAGGTTTGAGTGTATTTTAGATTTATCTGTCTTTCTGTCCGTCCGTCTGCATATTATTGTGTATTTTTATTATGTGTTTTTGATATTAAAAAAGTAGTGTTTATCATATTGAATTTTTTTTTCAGCAGTTTTTTATTTATTTTAAATTTTTATCTTGCACAGGGTTTTGAGTATATGTGTGCTTTGTTTTTGGGTTCCTTTTTGCTATTTATTTAGGAAGTTATTTGTAATGAGTATGTTAAATATTTAAATTTGTCAGTTTTTTAAAGACTAGAGTGTGAGCAAAAAAAATATTTAAAGGTTGAGTAACATGCGCTATTACAGTTGGGAGCAAAATAATGAAGCGAAATTAAATATGAATTTGGGGAGACTTCACTTATTTCATACTATAAAATCCTATTAGAAGCCTAATGTTTTCATTACGTTATATGTTAAATTTGACACCGCAGTCAAAAAGTTTGATATTTTTAAAATCTTTGGTCACAGAGTAATTTTTGATACGAGGTATACTTCTGTTTCTCAAGGTGACCCGAACAAACATTTTTCTAGATTTCATATAAAAGTTGGCTAAAGATAGACAGAGTTGTCGTAGGAAAATGAAAATTGGTACATATTGCTCTTGTGTTTAGGAAAAAAAAAACGAAGTTATGTAAAAATCGGCCCAAGAACACTTGGTGGAATTTAATGCTTTTTCTTTTAGGAAATAAAAGTTAAGTTTGATAAAAATTGGATCAATTACGACGCATTTTCAAAATTGTTTATTTTCTAAAATTGTAATTCGAATTGAACAAAATTTGCTGCAATATCGACATATCCTATAATTTTCAAATTCGTAGAATAATGGAAAATGAATTGTTTAATAATGTAAAATAATAATATTTTCAATTGAAAAATAATAAGTTTATATTTTTGTTACACCATTATCATTTTATATTTAATATTAATGAAAGAATATAAAATAACCCATAAGTCCTTATCAAAAAAATGTCGTAATAATGTCCTAATTTATAACTAAAAATTTAGAAAATAATATTTTTAAATTTTAAATATTTCGTTGTCACTAAAAATATTTTTGGTATCATGTAAAGTTTTCGGCAATGAAAATTTTTATAAAAGATTAAAAATTACAAAATGATATAATTGTAATAATTTTGCCTATCAAATTACTATCTGTTGTAAAAACCGTAATTTTTAAAATTATTTTTAATAGGATTTCACAAAAATATACATTACAATGTTAAACAAAAATATAATTAAAATGTTGAGATTGACTTTATTTTCATCTTCTGAAGATAAAGATGATAAAATCTATAAAAAATTTCTATATCTATATATATATATCACATATATATATATATATATATATATATATATATATATATATATCACAAAAATTGCAGCAACAACGCCAAAAATTTACATTTTCACCATAAATGCAATATAAATTCGATTTTTCACAAAAAATTATATTTTTCGATTTGATTTTTCACTAAAAATTTAATTATTCTGATTTTTCATAAAAAATGTTATTTTTTTTTACTAAAAATTTAATGTTTTACTAATATATGATGATATATGAAGTATGATTTTTTCCTAATAGTGAAAATTTGTATTTTGCTCTAACAACTCCACCATCTTTTAGCATTGGTGATTTTAATTTTAAATTAAAATGCAATTAAGCGTGTTAAACACAATAAAATATTTAATTTTAAATTAAAAATGATACCTATATTTTGTTTACATCTATTTTTTTCTTCTTTGTTTCTTCTCTTGCGTCAAAACCTTAACGAAATTTTGCGATAGATTTAGCAATTAAAAACGACACTCATGGTACCGAAAATTATAACAGAATTTTCAACATAGTTGTATTTTTGTTGTTTTTGACAACAAAAACAACAAATATTGTATTTTAAGAAAAACTGCTAAATTAAGTTTTATTAATAATAAAAATATTTGGTTATAAATTTTTTTTACTGCAAAAAAATATATATTCATAAAATTAGTCTGAAAATATGCATTCACAACCTTAAGCCTGTTGGACAATTTATTTTTCATTATTGATAATTTAGGAAAAAAAATCCGTCGAGGCTTTAGTACGTCCCAAAGTAAAAATATAAATTAGGATATAAGCATTCGTTAAATTTATTTTTTAACTTTAACAATAAGGGCCTAAAAGATTCGGCCTTTGATGTTTTAAATAGCTGTTCATGGACTTTATTATTAGCTTTAGTTTTTATTAGTCTTTTTTTACATCAGTAAATTGTAAGACAATTTTAAGATAATTAATTTCTTCGTTGGAATTAATATATAATAGGTCGAGATATTTCAAATAACTTATATAGGATATAAAGTGAACTATATTTTATTAAAGGCAATACATAAAGTCGCTTTTATTCAAAATTATGTGATGGTATCTCACTTAAAAATGATATAAAATACTGTTATTTGTTCGCCAAAATATTCGAATGACGAAGCTAAAACCACGATAATGCTAGAACTCATACATCGGCTGAAACGATCGCTAATATAGAAATTAATTTCATTGGCCAAAATTCCAGTAAACGATTTGCGAAATTCTAATGTCATTCAATAGTAAACATATTGAAACTTAGGTGACCGAAAAATTAAATCAAAATATTGGTAATTGTGGACGTGGCACTGTGATTTTTGTAAATTTGATCAGAAGTAAATTATCATTACTCGCAAATTATTATTGATAATTAGCTGCAATTTTTTTTTTAACTTGATAGGATAATGCTCTTTAAGAAGTGGTATGATGTGCCACTCTACCGTTTATATCTGCTGTGTTATTAAATGTTTTCACAGGTACTTTTAGTCCAATTTGAATTTGAATTTTAGTGTAATAGACATTTTTAGGGTCAAAAGGGCTTAAACAATTTTACTACCAGAAGAAAGGCGAAAGTGTCTTCATTAACTTTTGCACCTGTCTGTACCCATCTGTGTAGAAACATTTTCCATTTGAATGAAATTATTCCAAAAATTTTTCTTAGAAAAATTCAGTTATAATTTGGATTTCTAATCTAAAAGATCAGTAAGAAACAACGACACCAACTCAAGTTTAAAAAATAAACATGTTCAGGTCAAATTTCTCAAATATGGGTTGATTATAGATCAACCAAAATAAAGATCAGGCAATACGAATGATGGGAACACAGCAAGAACATTCTTTTCAGACCCCGAAAAAGCATTTGAAATAAGAGGTATTGATATAAATCTTATTTCAATATTTAAAACAATTATTAATGTACTTGTATGTAATGAACAAATTGATGCTTATGGTGATTATGTGAAGAACACTGCACGAATACATATACAAGCAAACATGAGTGGAAAAATATATCTGAAACAGTTCACAAAATCCTTTATCATGGAGAAGTTGTCATTAAGCATCATTTTGTACCACTAGGAGATCTATCAAAGGAAGCCCAGGAAAAAAGGAATAGGGATTACAGATTTTATAGAGAGCACAATATCAGAAAAATATTACGGAATTCTGCAAATGAAGATCTGTTTAATATACTACTGGCAATATCACATCCGCTCATCTCTAGCATTCGAAGTCAATGGAAAGTGCAACATGTGGTCTTAGATGAGTGAGCAAAAGGGTTGCTAGAGGACAGAAGTAATAAAGAACTAAATATGGAATATTTACAGGCTATTTTATTAAAAAAAAACTTTAGTTATTATAAAAGATAAAAATTTTTGTCCCTAATGTTATTTAAACGAAAAACAAAATAAACAAATCGTAATGTTTTTTGTTCAAAAACAATCGATTCTAGTGAAACCTGTTCTAGAATTCATAAACTGGAAACCTGTACACAAAATTATCCTGGGTATTATTAAAATGTTTATTTTTTTATCTGCTTATAATTTTCTCTATAAGTAAAGCTGATTCAAAAAACAAAAAATCCGCCTTTTCATACTAAATGATATAAAATATCTCTGTGCGACGAGCGTGCTTTGTATTAAAATTTCATGATTTAGAGATGCCTTAATAAAAGAAGAAAACTTGCTTGGAGTATTGATTTAAACGAATTAGAAAGTGTATTTGCTGGCAAAAAAATAAATTGTTAATTAATAATGCCACCTTTTAAAAATAAAAATTTTATTTTTATATATTTTTGGCAAAATATATCGGGGTTCACATATAACAATTTTTCTTGCTGCAGTTCTGTATTCGTAGGAGAGAGAGAGGAGAAGGGAATACTAAACTTTTACATTCTCTTTACCTTTTTAGAATTGTAGAAGGAAAAATTGCTGTGTGTGAACCTTGACTATAACTGACAGTCCTCGATTAAGAAATCTTTTAAAATATTTTGTTTTATAAAATTTAAACTTTCTTTTAATTTCTAGAAGAAATTGTTATGGTTTTTCTAACAATTAGTATTTCCTTAAGTTTTAGGTAAAACCAATAATAATTTAGGCGCCAGCTTAAATTTACTTATTTTTTCATTAAATCTCTTTTATTTACTTTCCTAAAATGGCAAGTATTTCAAGTTGTTTAATGGATTTTCTGCCAATATCTTAGTAGGAAAATTTATATATTTTTTCTATACTTAAAAATAAACATTATCTTAATCTCTTTTAAGCTGTTTAAGGTAAATATCTGCAATTAGTTTAATATATTATGTCAAACATTTTCTTAATGTTTTATACACTTGATTAAGTAAAATAAATAATTTAAATTCTTAAAAAAAAAAAACAATAATTAAACTTTCTTTTATTTTCTTACAAAATCTTTATAATCAAATTTTCTTTAAATTCTTTACTACATACCAATATTTACATTTAGTAATAACAATTATGTTTAATATTTTTTTTATCAAAAACATTTATGTATGTTTTGACCGCTAACATTATGTTCAACGAAAAAAAAGTAACAATAATTTGACAACAATTACTATTTCCTTAAAAAAATAAAGACCTGTTTTTATTGTGTTAACACAAAAATTACAAAATACAAAACGTACCGAAAAAAAAATCATAAAATTTATTTAAAGTATTATGACTATTTTTTTTCCAAACTTCCTTCAGCAATATTGATTTTTATCGATTTTCGTACCTTTCAAGTTGACCGCTGATTTGTGAGTATTAAAGTAATAAATAAAATATGTTGTTATAAAATTATGGAACTCGCTTTCTAGCACCTTTATTTATTATCTTAATGTGTGTTCATTTATTTGTTATTATTATTATTATTATTATTATTATTATTATTATTATATTTTTTTTAGAGTTATTAAAATTTATTATCTAATGTCAAATGTCAGCTTATTAATAAATGTTTGACAGTAATTGTGCATAAATTATTGTTGACTGATTTAAAAAAGAAAAAACCTTAGAAGAATAATTTTAAAATGTTGGGAAAACATATTAAATTTAAATATGTTTCTCTTTTTTATATCTGAGTTGTGTTGAACTTATGTAGAGGTGATAAATGTGTAAAAGATATTTATTTTTTTTTAAGGTAAATAATCTTCGATATTGTTCATATAAACTGAGTACCCTAGTGAGTAAGAATAAATCTGATATTTGATATTTATGGTGAATATTAAATTAATATACATATGTGCTATAATGTTAGCTCAATAAAAAAATTATAAATAAAGAAATTTTTTTAAGAGATTTATGTAATTTTTCAAACAACTTATTTAAAAAATTTATTAATTTTTAGTACATTATAAAGATTAAATTTACTTGCATATAGCAAGCTGCGACGTTTATAAAGTATACCTGCTAAATCAACTGCAACAAGTGATTAAAAAATCTTTTTGAAATCTATCTACCTGCTAAAAACGATCATGGACAGATTCAAGAACCTAAAATCAAATGAGTTGCATTGACTATGAGAAAATAAACTCATATAGTTAATAACATTAATAACATAACATACATATTATAACATTTTACATAAAATATGTGAAAGATTTTTAGCAAAAAAATAATAAATAAATAAATAAATAATATAAATTTCCCCAAAATGTGTATGTCCTCAGATGTGTAGAATTTTGGTTTTAATATTGAGTAATTCCATTTTAAATTTAAAAATGTTGACCTCTCTGAAATTTTCTCTGTCCTCTGTGTATCCTCCTTTACACATGCACCAAATTTGATCTAAATCAGTAATCAAGGGCCAACTTTTTTTATATTTAAAATAGAATTGCTCTATTTTGAAATATTTTTAATTTTTCACATGTAATAAAGATAACTTTATTTTTTTAATAGAAATGTATTTTTTCTAGACTTTTAAGTTAATTTTTTATTTAGTTTTTTATTTTGCGCAAAATCTTTAAAAATTAAGGTAATAAGGCCTATCGTTTCAATATAAATATAAGCCCAACTCTTTATTACAATTTTCAAAACGTTTCGTCGATTTTTTGACGACTTCTTCAATGGATTCGTAATTTGAACATTAGTTATTATATTTTGTTATTGAATTTTATATTTAACATAAAACATGAAAAAATAAAAAATAAAACAAACAAAATAGAAACACATCTTAACTGCTATATCACAGATTTTGTTATGACAACTATGCTTTTGTTAGTTCATATGTAAGAAGGAAACAACTATTGACCACATGTACACATCAAATATCTTTTAAATTATTAGCACGACAATTTTAAATATGCACAAAGAAAATTCAAATATGCGTTTGAAAAAGCACGAAGAAATGAAATAATTTGCATTAATATATGCAAAAAAAAACATTGTTTTTTATGAAGATATAATATATAAATATGATTTTTTCAACTTTAAAACTCTAACAGTTTTAGATTTTTATAAGGAAACTAAAAATATACATATAATAATCTAATTTATAGTCATATTTGATACATATATGGATTTGCTTCATTATAATATGTGCGATTTATTAAAAAACTAACAAACAAATTTATACAAATCAGTTGACTAAACTTCATAAAATGAATAAAAGATGGCGTTTATGTAAAGAAATCTAATTTTGTTACTCATTATATGTCAATTTATGCAAGGATTTAAAAGATAATAATTTTTGCAAAATACTTGTGAAATATGCAAAAGCTTATTTTTCAAGCAAAAAACTTGAAAAAATTGCACCGATTATTTTTATAATGTGTAGAAAAGAATTTTTATCAAGATTACAAGGTTTAAGCTTTCAGAATATTAAATTGATCCCGTTTTAAAACAATATAAGCTGCAAGTAAAAATACATATAAGTTTAAAAATTAAGCAAATTTCTAAATTATGTTTTACCTAAATTATTGATATAAATAATAAATAATGTATACGAAAAAAAATTAAGAAAAATCTAATCTTTAAGAAAATTTATCTTGCAGACTGTATGCCTGTTTGAATACAAAGACAAAAATTATGGATCAAAATTGGAAAACTCAGAACTAAAGAAACAAAACTTAAAAAATTTATAATTCAATCTAATTTTTGACCAAACGAAATCGTATATAAGGAGAACTTATAGATAAATATGTATTTGAACATTTAAAAAATTAATATTAAATTTTTTGGATTTAAACTCATTTAACTAATGTAATATGGATATAAACCAAAAGACTTTGTAGAAAAACATCTTTTGAAATATTGAAAGACCAAGCTTTCTTAAAATGAATGTTGTTATCACTTTGTTTTAATTAACCACCAGTTATAAGGAATCGAATTTGATCACCTTAAATAAAAAAGATTATACTCGTAGTTTGTAATTTTTAATAACAAAGTTATAACTAGATCTAAGAAATTGATCTAGGCTTTCAGAAAATTAACCTCCAAACAATCGAGTTTCAATATTATTTATTACTAAGTGTCAAAAATGACGTAAATAATGTTTGAAAAATTAGAAATTAAAAAAAAAACGTAACCACATATAACTTCTAAATTACAAGTTCGATTAAAAATAAATGTACAAGAAAATTATAAAAAAAAAAAATTGTAAAATTAAACATCAGTATGAGCATATTTTATGGTTTAAAAATCCTTAAAACTACAGCGTTTATGGAACCTCATGCAACAAAAACTTTGTTTAAATATAATAAAACTTTAAACTGTCAGAAAATGGTATATTTCCATAAAAAATAATTAGTTCTACAACTAATTCCAGAACGCATGAACTCATTGTACTCATTCTACTTTGGTGATACGGCCAATGATTTTTGTTTGAATTTGTCACTTCCGGAACTAGTTCTTTGGAGATGTTACATAGCCAGTATCCATTCTATGGAACGGTTTTAGAACTAGTTCCTTAATCAATGATTTTTGTTCGAAATTGTCATATTCAGAACTAGTTCTGTAGAAGCGTTAGGGAACGGTTTCAGAGCCAGTTTTTGATTGATTTTTTAATGAGTCATTTCCTAAATGCCAATTTTTAAATACCAAGCAAAAACTTAACTTCCAATTTTAAAACCAACAGCTACCTGTATGTATTACATTGTAGCCTTTATCGCCACTCCCAGCATTACCAATTAAAAAAAAAATTGATTTTTCACTCAAAATTTGATCTTCCACGGTCTATTACAAATTGACTCCTATTACAGTTATGATAAGAAAACATATTGTGTTTTAATCGTACTATTTTATGTTAAAAATATAAAAAAAATTTTTATATTAACACATTGTGTAATATATCATAAACATGATTACAAACATTTGAAATACAATATCTTAAATGTACTCATACAGACAAAATTGTGTAATTATTTGTAATAAACATTTTTGTATCCAAATTTACGCGTTTTCTGTAAATTTATATGAAATTATATTAAATTTCTGATATGACTTTATTTTTGATTTGTTTTTTATAGTGTAGATTTGATTCGATTTTTCACTAAAAATGTTGTTTTTCAATAAATGTTAAAATTTTCACTACAAAATTTTCACCAAATTGCACTTGAATTTTTTGAAATGTTTTTCAGATTTATTTTTATTGATCATTAACCATAACAAAAGTATGTACATATATATTAGCATTTTTGTACACATATTTTTGGCTTTTTGGTGATATAAAATATGTGTATAATTTTTTTTTTACACATCAAATGAATTAGCACAGTTAAACTTGATTTTTTTTTTTCAAACATAGTCCTAAGTATTTCATTTAAATTTTTTTAAAATATGTTAAAATATTGATATTAATAATTTTTTTTTTTCGAGAGATATAAAGCTTGTTAAAATTTTCTTCTCTTTCTTTTCTTTTTCTTATGAAAACATTTTTCGCCAAATATTTCTATATTAATTTCCTATAACTGCTGCATTAAGAGCTTACAAATCGTACAGATAACAATCCAATTGTAAACAAACCTTTTTGGTCTTGGTGGCAAAGGTGGCTCCACTTCGGGATATATAATGTCATGGTAATCCATTTAAGTTAACCAAATCCAAAAGCGTAATCCAAATATAAGAGGTAATCCAAAAAATTTGCTTAAATTTATTAAAAAATTTTTTATATAATTTTTGCACAGTATTTTTTTTAATTCGTCATATCTTTAAAACATTTAAATTAATTTCATTTTATTATATTATTATTTTTTCTTAAATTTTTAATACTTCTATTTGTTAAAAATAATTATTTTCATAACCAGCAATTAACTTCTAATTCAGTTGAAAAAAAAAACACAAAATCTCAACGCTCTTAAAGGTTGTTAAGGATTTATTCAATCTTTAAGATAGATTTCTTTATAAAAGCAAAACTGCTTTCTCGCTCAAACTCACCCGCGAACACGCGTCGCGACGAACTTGTTTTGAGAAAAAATATCCGAAAAAAGAACCGTAATTACAGAGTACTCAAGCAAGCAACCGTACGTATAAACACTTTTACGAATACTACTACCTACTATAACTGCCGCACTCCTTTGGTGCCCAGATGTGCGTTTCAGATGAATACAATTTCAATGTGTGTTGTGTACTTTGTGTGTTAACGAGAGAAAGCAAGCAGCGTACATAAAGTACTCTTTTGTTTGTATTTTATTTTACTTTTTCTACTTTTCAAAGGCAGCTGCTTATTACACATACGATTTTATAAAGAAGAGAAAAGAATTTAGAAGATGTTGGGAGCGGAAGGGCTGAGAGTAGAGCGGAGAGAGTGAGTAGTGGAGAATGGTTATCCTTTAAATATGTTCATTATAATTTAGTATTATATTAGTGAGTGTGTAAGTGTTATACCAATAAAGATATTAGGGATGAAATATTGGTACTAATTTGAAGCTAAGAGAGTACCTTTTATTCATTTTAAAAATTCAAAACCGATTTTGTATAGAAATGGTTAAATGCATGGTTAACAGTTATTTTGTAGTTTTAAAAAGATGAGAATGTTTCTAACAGAAAAGAGGGTATGAAGAGTTCTATTTTAAGCATAAATGTATATTAATGTTAGCGTTTACAAAAAAACAAGTTCCGAATTTAAAAAAGAGACAAAATTTAAATAAGGAAGTTTTTTTCTTTAAATAAGACAAATTGGAGAGTTTTTTTTAAATATTTTATGGCCGCAGAACAAAATTGAAAATATATCAGAATGAAATGTACTTTGCATCTAAAAGTTCCAAATGTTATCTAAGCACTGAAAGCAGCGGGCATATTAAAGCACAAAAACATATTCCACATTTTCAAGATGGGGGTTTTATTTTTAAGTAATAAAAAAATTATTATTATTGCTAATTAAGTTCATGAACAATATTTTCTTATAAAAAGTACGATAAAATAAAATAAATTTTTAAATTTCTAATCTACTACTAGACTTTTTATTTGTCATCTATACACTTTACTAACCCTAATTTCTGTGAATTATAATCAAATTTAAATTTCTAACCAGCTACTAGGCTATGGGGAGTGTTTATTACAGGCTTAATTCCGCATAATTCAGTTCCTGGCCTGTCACCAAATATTCTCCGTTCCTTCTCTAATATGAAAACAAGTGGGTCGTTTTTTTCTTCACTCCATGATCAACAGTTTTCCTTTTGAAGATTATTTATCTCTTTGTGAAATCTTTTCAAAACAAAAAATAATCTTTTCTTGTTTGCTTTCTTTATGCAAACGTAATACAATCTAATTATTTATTTTTTTTTTAAGATTTTTTCTCTTTCAACAAGTATATGAATCGAAAAGGAGTTTTTTTTATTAACGCATAAAAAAGAAGCTCATTCATCTGTAAAATTTTACTGGTAATAGTTGTTGTATGAGATGCTCATGTTCATTCATAAAAGCTGCAAAATAATAAAGAAAGACATGCATATGGTGGAGCCAAGGAATTGAATAAAAAAGTAATGATAAAATAAAAATAGCGTTTGTAAACAAAACCCGCAAAATTTTGTTTAAAGTTAAAAAATAAGAAGAGATTGTTATCTTAAATACTACCTGTATAAGTTTGATATATGTAAGTTTGTTTTATTTTATTATTTCTTTCTTTTTTCCTTATGTTTGCGTTTTCGGGTAAAGGGGCATATAAAGAAAACTTTGAAAATTGCTAAATCAAAAAAGGCAACAGATAATTTATAAAATAGTATTGCCATAAAAAAATCCTATCATAATTTTAGCAAAAACTAAAAAATTCTACCAAATTATTTTTTAACTAAAAAAACTTATTTTAAGGTTAAAGTTATATTTTAATAATAAAATTAACAAAAGGAAATCTTTTCAATACGATGTTTTTGAATTAGAATAGATAAATAAGCGAAAAAAATATATAACATAACAAAAATTTACATAGTACACGTTAAAGAACAAAACTATTGTTAAAATACATTTATAAAATATATAAATTGTTTAGATTTCATTATAATCATATTTAGCAGATCAAACATAATGTGGTTGCATCTTATTTAAAATTTCTTTACATATTATTATGTTTTTAACAGTGTTTTAATCTAATTTATTTCTAAGTTTGGTTTTAATTAAGTTTAATTCGGAAAATTTACTAACTATGAGGAAGAGAAAGCAAATTAAAAATGAAATTACATAAATCAATATAGCAATATTCATTTAACCCATTTTTAAAAGTGATCATATTTTCCCAAAATGTATTTATGTTTTCATTACTATTTAAAGGAATATCACTAATTCTAAGCAAATTCCACTGGGTAACATTTTTGTCCAAATCAGAATCTGCTAAGTTCTTAAACCTTAATATTAAATCAATTTATATCTCTGGAAAATATATATCAAAAAATATATCAATTTGTTCTCTGGAAATTCTGGGTGTTATTATTTGAAACAATTTTATGTCTTCTCTACCAAAGTCAAACCTTTTTTTATTTGATTTATATATTCTGTATAAAATTTAATACAATTAGATTTTATTTCAATTTCATCTTCAATACTTAAATTATTTTTCAAAAACATTTCAGATTTTGTACCAATAAATACTTTTGTAACGTCAACGTAATTATTTTTATCATTTGAAATCAATATTAACAATCAACACGATTTTTTACAAAATTACTCACAATCAATAAAAAATTTGATTATATATTTGTGTATGGACAAGAAAGTCGTGAGTTTTTCGGTTGAAATTCTTTATTTAAATTATCTATAATTTGCAAAATATACGCCAAAAACAAAAAATAAAATTTTAATTTATAATCCATTGAATTAGCTAAATTCGCTGACCGAATGCCATTTATTTCTAGAGAGCATTAAATAGAGCCTTAATCTTTCTCATTGACCAATAATTCTTAATGATAGCCACTTGGTTTCACAAAAGCTTAAAATTTTATGTGGCTTCAGGGAGCAATAGTCAGGACATTCATTAAATAAAAAATAAATATTTATAGAAAGTTGCTCAACATTTTTCGGTAATTTTTGTACATATAACTGCTATGTAAATGCAGCGAATGACAAGAACACTTTCTAAAAAATATTTCATTTTCTTTATTGAACAAAGATTTGAGACCTCCAATATCGCCGGCCATCACATTTGCACCATCCGTTGTCAATCCAATTAAATTTTGTATAGAAATATTATTCTTATTAAAAAAAATTCTTTAATTACATTACATAATGACAAGTAAGTTCTATCATTGCCAAAAAGCAATCATGAACTGTTTTTGCATTGTCTACAAATCTTCCAGCCAACACTAGTATATCAGTAGTTTCGTCGACTATTAGAGATTACTTAAGCAGTGTAGTTAAAACTTTTTTGAGATTTCTTTGAAATACATTGGGTTCTTTGTGTTGACTTTGTTCTCTCGCATTTAAGAAGTCCTGCTATTTCTGTATATGGGCAACATTCAGCAACTATTGCATCCAAATAATGCATTAACAGGAATGGAAGATTGTGTGTAATGCAAAATATCACTAAAGTTAACTCTGCATTCCACACTTCTTGTTGAAGTTTACAAACCATGTCATTTTGAGTTGACTATTTTTAGCCTCATGTTTTGAATATGATAATTGGCTTTCTCGGGGTTTTTTAAATGGATGCAGTGGTTTAAAATAGTTTCTGAACAAACGCTACGAACGATCAATCAAAAATTTCAAGCCACTCGCTTTTAAATTTTCTCTTTGGTTTGCTATTGATATGAAAAAAAATCTACCAATTTTGGTGCAATCGGACCAAAGCGGCAACTCTGTTAAAAACATTTTTAGATGTTTTAGTAAAACTTTGAAAACAGTGGTAAAGCCCTCAAAGTAAATTTTGTTTAAAATTTTTTTACTTATGCAGTTCCAGTTCAGTTCAATTCTGTTCAGTTCTGGTTCAGTTTTAGTTCGGTTCTAGTTCAGTTCTAATTCATTTTTAGTTTAGTTTTTGTTCTGTTCTGGTTCAGTTCTACTTCAGTTTCAGTTCAGTTCTAGTTCAGTTCTAGTTCAGTTCTATTTCAGTTCTAGTTCAGTTCTCTTTCAGTTCTAGTTCAGTTCTAGTTCAGTTCTAGTTCAGTTCTAGTTCAGTTCTAGTTCAGTTCTAGTTCAATTATAGTTCAGTTCAAGTTCATTTATAGTTTAATCAGCACAAAATCTTATTTGTGGAATTAAAAAGAATCTTTACAAAAATAAGTTTTTTTTCAGTCAAAATCACCAAAATCATTTAAATCTTGCAAAATTTTTTCTCAACTAATTTTCTTAAATTTCATCTCTTTCCATTCCTTTAAAAATCAAGTGATTTAAAATCCAATGTATAAAACATTTTCCTATTTCAAATAACATGAAGACTTTAATAGCATATGTCTAATATCATTTCAATTCCAAAACTAAGCTGTCTGTTCCCTCGTCATTTATTTTGTAATTGAAAAGGGCACATTTGTCGTTAATTTCTTTTAAAGACATTTGTCACTTAGCATCGTTTTCATTCTTTTACTTTTTTTTTGCAAAGCCTTAGGCTTAAAGGGTTAAATGTTATTTGACAAATATATATACAAAGCAATGTAAAATAATACCCTTTACAAAATTTAATGTATTAATGTCAATTGTTATTGATAACACATTTAAAAAGATTTGTCTCATATGTTGGACAGAGCAAGACTTTTTTTAAAAATTTTGTTATAAGGAAAACTATTTTTTTTGAGAAATTAATTTATATTTAAAGGAATTTTTAAATAAGGGTTAAGAAAATTAAAATAAAAAGGCCAAAGTTTAAATACATACAAACAATTTTTGCAAAAGATTCTAATAAGAAATTTTTAAATAGTTTGTCTTTCTTTTCAAATATAAAGCCTAATAATTGAAATTGCTTATTACTTAAGGGGAGCTTACAGCTTTCCACATCTAATGCTTAACTTTTCGGGTAGAACTATGGTTAAAGCAAATTGTTAAAGCAAATTGTTGCTCTGTCTTTTTAAAAAGAAGTCAAATTTATTTTCAAGGTTACATTGATTCTCTTTTTTTCTTGTGCCAATATGTTAAAAAAACTTTTTATTGTGGTTCTTGGCCTTTACCTATTGTAATCTATACTTTCTTTTTCATTACAATAATAGTGATTTTTCAATTAAAATCGAGAAAAAAAACGCTTGTTTAACAAGGAGTATAATTTTTAACAAGTTCCAAAAATAAAAAAAATAAAATAATATAGAAATGTATAAAAAACTTTTTGTTTGGCATAAAAGAATCCTTATGAAATACAACAAAAATTATTTTATATAAAATTTACATACGCCCTCATGGTCTCTTTACTTACAAAGAAGAAAAGTTATACGTATACAAACACGATCCTATATATGTATATTCGAATATTTATTTCAATAAATTTAAATGAAATCTATAGAATAGTTGTACAACATTACGTGGGTATTTGGTTGCCTATGAACAAAAATAAATTCATTAACCTATTGAGGGATGAAAAACCACAAGAATATTTTCATATACTTTTAGTTTTGGTGGTGATCAATATTTATGCTATATCATTTCTAGTTGAGTTCTAGTTAAGTTTTAGTTGAGCTTTAAACAGAGACCATAGGTGCTTTAAGTTAAAAAAAAAAATAAACCATACTTTAATCGTTATTTTTGATGTTTATTTTATCATACAAAAATAAAAATTTCTTTTCATTCTCTTTTTTTAATAAAAATAAAAATTAAAAATCAGTTTGTGAGTTTTTAAATATAAATATAAATAAAAATCAAGCAATAAGTTTTATGTTTACAATCGAAAAGGAGAAATATTTTAAGATACTTATTTCTGTTTTTAAACAATATAAATATCATGTATTCAAATTTGTATTAAAATTTATAGGAAATGGATGCTTTATAAATATATAGGTGAGGCTTTTAAATAATATTGAGCTTTGTTTATAAAATTATCAATAATTGTTATTTAAAATTCATAAAATAAAAATCAGAAAAAATTTTTATTTCTGAGAAATAAAATAAAAATCAAAAATAAAAGTTTATTACACAATAGTTTTAACAGCGTAATAACAAATACAATGGCGTTTACTTTTACATAATTTTCTCCATACTGATTTTTTTTATCAAAAATTACACAACTAATAATTATTTTTAGTCTCTGGTTTGAAATATTTTAAAGTAGAGATGTATTTACTTTCTATCAACCCAGCAAAAAAAAAAAAAAACAATCAAGTGGTTCCAAAAAAGAAAAGAATAACATAGTTCTGAGAAAATTACTTCAAAAACAATGAACAAGAAGCATAAAGAAGGAAAAAAAACTTCTGCAGCTCTTTTGCACCTCTAAGTACTTCCTTCCCATTACAATACAGTGTTAAAATCATGAGTTTTTCAGCTCTTTTTCAGTTTTTTTTTTTTTTTTCTGGAAACTTAAAGCAACATTCTAATTTGTTTTCATTTTTCTTTTATATTGAGCATCAATTTATCATTTTCATTCATTATAGAGGAGTTTTTTATAGAGAAATATTTATAGAACAAACTAAAAAATCCCCTTAAAAGTACAAAAAATTCATAAAAATATGGGCCATTATCAAAATTTTTCGATTTTTTACCTAAATAAGAATATTTTTGGTGATGACACATTAAAATCCATTTGTATAAATATATAGTGGGTCTAAATATAAAGTGCCTCAGTTCGCTTTAATGCAGAGAGAGCCAAAGTTTTTAAGTTTTCAGATTTTATATATAATTCTGGTAAATAAAATTTGTGATATTTTCAATGTTTGATGGTATCAGTGTGGCATATTTTAGGGGTTTTGAGTAAAATCTAAAAAATATTCCTTAAAGTTTGGAATTATGGGAATATATTTTCTAAAAAATTTTTAGTAAATTTTTTCTGCGCGCTGTTATTCCCAGGGCTTAATCCAAAAATTAAGGTAGAATAAAGTTTAAATTTATTATTCGCTGGTTGCTCAAGTCAGCTTATTAACAAACCTCTCCCAAATTTTAAGAAACCTAAAAATTTCTTACACACAAAAACATATTTAAACTTAATGAGAGTTAAACACGTTTTGTCATCAAAACTTTGAAAGAACAGAACAATTAACCAAGATTTTATTTTTTCTTATATTCATTTTGCACTAGATCAGCTTTTTTCCGAGTATAAGTCGCAGCCGTATTCACAAAGAAAACTTATTTCAGTTTTAAAACACAAAATATATACTACACATTTAAAACTTAAAAATCATTATTAAAAGAATTTTATTCAAAAATAATTCTTAACAGAACGCTGTATTTTATTTATGTACAGAGAAAAAATGATTACCTTATATTTTTCAATTAACACGGTTTTATCATTTTACAACATAATTTAATTAATATATTCAAGAAAAAATAAAATAAAAGAAATAGTAAAAACAAAATTCAAATACTTGATTGATTTAATAAATTTTTTAATTGGAAAAATTTTTCTGTTTTTTTTACGTTTTTTATAGTTATTAGTAATTGATATAATTATTTTGGTGAGAGGTGCAAATTTAAACAATTTTTAATTGAATGAATTATTTTGGTGATTGCTGACTTTTTTCTGTGTAGGTAATATTTTTCAGTTTTTCTTTATTGTTAGTTTTCGAATAGTTAAAATAAATTATTCGTTCTTTTTTATTTCATTTAAATTTTTAAAATTTTTCAATATAAATACGGATTTATAGGGAAATATAGTTCAGTCTTTAGCTTAATTACATGTATGTTCAGTTCAGATGTATAAATAATGAGCTTTCCTTCGTTCGAATGACGATTATTTTGTGAAAAAATCAACAGCACTATTTTAAAATTTGTTTTATTAATTTATTTTAATTATCATTTAGTTGTTATAACAAATTTGTATGAATTCTTATGCGAAAACATGTATGGAACATTAAATTTTTACAGCGTTAAGTTATTTTAAATTATTACTGCTCAATATATCATCCAAAAATATATATTTTTTAAGAGTTAATTAAAAGAAATGTTTTTTATTATTGTGATCCTTTTTTAACCCAAGTAAATTTTTTTTGGAACATAAAATTTTTATCTTTCGAAATTTTTTGATGTGCCATTAAGCGTTACAAACACCACCTATTGATACTAATTATGATTAATTCCATGCTGTCTATCAGTTTTGAAATTTTTAGTCGGCGGCGGCTCGAAATAAAATAAATAGATAGAGCCATAGTATTCGCTTCATTTTACATTGATTATCAATGAAAATTTAAAAATTTCGTCGGCTTATTTTGAGCCGGTGTGAGCCGACAAATTCGGGGGCCCCTGATGAAGTACACAATCGATCAGTGGCGGCGCTATCTTTGATTCGGTCAGCTTGTATCTCTGCTGTCTATGCGTAGTAACTTAGCAAAATCTGTTTTACCTACAGTGTCTCGTTTTCAACTATCAAGCACATTTGACTTAAATTTATAGTCTTGATCAATTATAATTATTGCCGTTCTTATATCTATATATTCAAGATTTGTAAAATCTGCAAAAAAAATTCATAAAAATTTGTATAAAATTTATTTTTAGTGCTCCCTCGATTTTATTTTGTAAAATAACAAAAAACTAAGTTCACGCAGTAATTCATGCTATTCTATATGAAACTGTGAATGTGCATCGCGAAAAACTGAAATTTTTTAAATATTCGTTCTTGTTTTCCAAATTTCGAGACTATCTAATTCTTTGACTATTTAAGGAACATCAACGAGATATAGCTCAAAATATGCATAATTGCAGCAAGTATCAATCCTTGTTTCAAAGATTGTATTCCGTTGAGGGGTGCACATACTCCGCCCAAAAAAACAAAAAATTTTAAAAAAAATGAGAAATAAGAAATTTTGTGATCAAAATTTGACTACAAATAAGATGTAGAATTTATCCATAAATTCTGATTAGTTTACATAAGATCGAATTAGATCGAAAAGTATAAATGCGTGAACAAAAAGAGAAGAATGGGAAAAAGTTAAGTAATTTTTAGCCCCTTTTCCAATTTCTTGAACTTTGAACAATACTCATGATTACAAAATGAAAGCTATGCTGCCTAAATTATGCACTCTATTAGTTTTTAGTCTTGTGAGTTCAGATCTGCAAACCGTTTACCATAAAATTTATTAAGAATTAAAGTCGGTTTCAGCCAGGTTAAACATTTTTGATAATGATAATGGCCCATATAACAAATGACTGATATACATTCAGTCAAAACTAATAAAATATACTCGTTACTCGAATAATTATTTTATCGATTACGGAAAATTTTTCGTATTTATTCTTTTTAGATTCATTAATTTCTTTTTTTTTTTTGGGTTCGTTTACTAAGCACTAATAATAGAAACAAAATTTTAAAATTAATTTATTTAATGCAAAAGCAGTAAAATATTTGTTTTATAAATTTGACTATTCAAATACAATATTATTATGTAGAATACATCACTGACTATAAATAAAGAAATAAAATAGAAGTATTACCGTTATCATAATCTCTTGTATGTTAAAACAATGTTTTTGTATACATTTTCTTACCAAAGGTTTGTTAGTCTTAATTCTTAATTAGCTAGTATGAACCTGAAGCGAAAGTATTTTTTTGTGTTCTATTAATAATTCTTTAGTTCTAGTTTAGCTCTATTTCAGTTCGAGTTCAGTTCTAGATCATTTAGTTCAGTCCGTATTCATAAAAATTCCAAAACAGTTATTTTCCTTGGGGCATAAATTTTAAGTATAAAAGCTTTTTCGCCAAAAAGTTTAATTTCATTTTACCGAAAGCTCTTTTCGAAAAAATGCCCTTTATGTTCATCACGGGTTAAAACTATATATTTTTGTCTTGTTGCGTTGTTAATTTCAGACAACTACAAGAGCCGAATACAATACATGTACCCCATTTATAACGAAAGTTAAATAAAAAAATATTTAATTTGTCTATATCCGAAGTAAACAACAATAGAGCAAGAACAATACTATACCCTGGAGTATTGTTAGCGTTTATATTTGCTTATTTAACAAAGTTCGTTTTTTTTTAGCTGTGTGTTGTTATTTCAGTTTTAATATTTGTTGCATAAATTTTTCAAATTCCCAACCAAAAAACGAAAGAAAGAAACTACAAAGCAACAGTATGGCAAAACCTTAAAAAGGGCCAAAAATTCATACAATTGAAGTCCTTTTTGTTTCACTATTACGTTTGGTTTATTTTTTCACTATAGCCCAAACCTAAACCGCCATAATTTTGAATATGTGTGTATGCGGGAGTTTTGTATACGTTCCCGGGTAAATATTGAACAAAATGTTATTTTATCGTATTTGTGGCTTAACACTGATAATGGCATTTCAAAGTGGACGCATAAATTTATTTTACATATTTCTTTTTGTTTTCATTTTGTATTTAGTTGCTTTTTTCTAGAACTGGGAGACAAGGCACTAAACAAACAAATCCATTCCGCTAGCATCTTTCTTATTACCTTTCGTAGCTCTTTAGCAATATATGGCTTTTACGTCTTTAAAAGGTCTGCTGAGATTTAAATTTTAATTTTTGAGAGGATGATGGGTATTGTGTGGTTGTTTGATTATTTTCATTTTAAATGTTCGTGGTAGTTGTTAACGTGTGCATAATTGTTAGATAAAGTTTTTTGCTTTTCTTTTTTTATTTTACAAAATACACTCATATTGTGTTTGTTTGGATATCAGTGTTTGTTTAGTAGCTTTGTTTTCTTGTCTAGTTATTTATTTTCCAATTTTTTTTACTT
This sequence comes from Protocalliphora azurea, assembly GCA_932274085.1. NCBI lineage: Eukaryota > Metazoa > Arthropoda > Insecta > Diptera > Calliphoridae > Protocalliphora > Protocalliphora azurea. The sequence continues at coordinate 79,677,572 of OW026523.1, read as the reverse complement.
AAAGAACAACACGTTTAGAGATTTTAATAAGCTGCTTTATTTTCAAACAAATAACCCAACCTAAACAAGGCAAGAAACTCAAAAAGTCCTTCTAAACTAATTTATATACAAATGTATATGTGTGTGTTTGTGTGTGTGAAAGTATGAGTGTATGAAGTTCATGTTTAGGTAAATTGATTTCATATACATTAGAATTCTGCAGACAAGTGTTAGTAATTGTTGTTTAAAAAAAAGAGAACTTTTTACTTCCGCAACTTTCAAAATTATTTTAATTTTGTCCATTGTTTAAGGTCCGTTTTTTTTCTTTCAAGATAATTAGTCTTTAAACAAGCATTCATTACTGTTTTTTTTTCTTTTTTTCTAGAAAACCTTTGTGAAGAATTTAAATTAGTTTTTTTTTTATTAATTTCTGTTTAAGGAAAAACATTTTTTTCGTAGCTAAAGTAATTTAAATTAATTTCTGTTTTTTAGAAAATTTAAAATTATAAAACACTGTTTTCTTCTTTAATATGTAATTCTTAGATTTCTTATATTAGAATAAATTTTCATATCATAATTTTAGGGAGGGTTTGGGTTCAAAGCTATCTAGCACAAAACTTTGTTCAATAGTATGAGTTTAATATAAAAGTTTAATAAGATGAAATTAATATTCTAAAAAGATAACATATTTTAAGATAAATTTGGGGGGAAGAGAAAATAAAAATTGTTTGCTAAAAATCAAATATTTTTAGGGTCAAACAAAATTATAAATTAAGAAAATTTGTATATATATTTTTTAAATAAGATATAAAGAATAATACAATATAAAAAACAATTTCATACTGAAAAAATAATTTAATACTTCTATAAATATGTAGGTATAAGTCACTATATTTTCGCACTTTTGCTTTTACCATGCGACAATTCTTAATAGTAATTTGAACTTTTTACTGTAAAATATATTTCGATAAGAACTAAAAAAAAAATATATAAAATAGACAAGTAAGAAAGATATAGTCGATCAAGCACGACCATATGATACCACAAACTATTGTGTATGTGCACCAAAATTCGATTATAATAAAACTGTGACCAATTGTTGATGTGAATGTGATTATATGAATTCACTTTAGGGTGATTACCGAAAATGGACCTTATTTGGGAGCTGTGGTAAATTATCGACGGATTCTCATAAAATTTTTCACTGTAATTTCTACTTACACAAATCCTTTTTATTTCAAATATTAACTTGATACTATTATTTCTATAGGATTTATGCACGTTAAAGTGATTTTCAAAAGAGTTGTTGATATGGGAGCTATTGTCAATTAGGGATAGATCATGATTCATGAAATTTGGTAGAAAGATTGAAACTAATACCAAACTTTTTTGTACCGAATTTCATTAAAGTATTGCTATATTTAAGACACTTTTGATCGTTAAACCCCTATTCTGGAAGGACATTTGTATGGGGGTCAGGTGAAATAATGGGTCGATCATAAACAATTTCAATATGCTTCAAAAATAATTTTTTGTGAGAAATTTCATCAAAATATCTTTAAAATTGCGACCCGTACTTTGTGCACAAGGTTTACGTGGACAGCCAGCCATAAAGTGATTCAAAGGCGATTGGTATACTTAAAGATGGGTCTATGACCAGCTATGGTGATGTAGGGTATAAAAGGTTTTAAAAAGTATTGCATACTTTTACATTTTTTTATTAAACCCACATTTATTGCGCCCAACCTGCAATTGTCAACAAGAAAGTCTTTAGCAATATTCTTTATCGCCTATTCATAGTTGTGGGGATTATGATTCCAACCATCAACTAACAAAAGATACTGAGATCTTAACTTGAAAGCAGCTTTACCTGTTTAGCTCATGCCTTCGACTGATCATGCACAAATTGCGAAGTAAAAATAGTAAAAAAGCGACTTTTAAAATAACTGAAGATGGTCAGTGTGGTTATATACTCTTCTAAGTGGAATAAGGAAGTCTTATGGATTATCACAAGAAGCCTTAAACTTACTTCTCTGATGTAGCTGTGACAAGAAAAATAATGTTGATTCAAGAGGGCAGCTTTGTCATTTATAAACCCGCTACAGTCTTATGTTTACAGAATCACACATTAATATCCTACTCGAAAAAAAACACCGGGATGAATTAGAGACAAAAATCAGAAGTCGTTCTGTCACAATTGAGATCTCTAATAGACAATATCGTCTTCAACTTATGCTCAACTAACCAGTTTTATCAGGGACTGCTTGGATAATGTTACAGATTTTTGTCAAAAAAGTTACATTTTTGGAATTTAAAAAAAAAATAAATACGTATTTGCTTTTATTTGATGCAGAATTTCGAAGAAAATAATTAAATAATAATAAAAGTATGCTTTAGAAGGTCCATATTTTTTTTGATGATATTTTTTTTAGTCATAATCAATCATACGGTTACGATGATCAGATTTTTTAGTATATTAAATATTCTCTCAACTTAAGCTACAAGTAGACATTTATTTTATATGCTTGAATAATGACACATTCTTCAGATCGAAAATATTTTTCAATAATCGTTGGCACTTAAATTAGAATTTAGTCTCAATTTCTTGTTATCGAGGAGTGCAAGCTGCCAAAATTTTCTCCCAAACAAAATGTAATGCCCCTTCTAAGCGAAATATCGGGCCTCTTAAGGATTAAGTAAGCTATCATATTGTTCTATGGTTTATTGAGTTAGTTTAAAAGTTATAACAAAATGTTTAAATTAAGCCTATTTTCCCCGAAAAACAAAAATAGCCGTTACCATTTTTATTTTAAATTATACCTTGTATTTTACGTATTTATGAATGTAAATTAATAAAAAAATTATATTTTTTAAACTAAAGCTTTCTCAAATTAATCCCCATTTTCGCTGTCGTACAACCCATTGTGCTTCAGGTAACAACCCTACCGGTTGGGTGCTTCCATGCATAGTTCGTAAATTTGAATTTAAAAATTTTCATTCAATGCGCTATGGTTTCGTTGACCACTTTACTTGCCCAATATTATCAAAGTGAAAAAATTCTGTTTTAAAATATGCTTAAGTAGATGGAAATCAAATCAATTTAATTTTAATTTTTGCACCTTTTATGCGTCACAGTTTGAAAATGTTATTATTAAAATCAAATCTAATCTTTCAATTTATGTAACAAAGAAACAACTTACTTAAGTATGATAATTCTCATGAGTCTTTTTTATATGACGAAAACTCCAGTAAATTTTTCATTGGCACAAATTTAGTTTCTAACACATTACTTAAACTTTTTACTTCGATCTTCTTTAACATAACTGAAGTATGTAAATATTAAGTAAGTCTCGAAAAGCCTGTTGCTTGTTCCAAATTTAGGTACATGAGTATTTCTTCAAATTCGTTCACTTTTGGGAAAGACATAGATTTTTAATATATTTTTAATTCGCTGATGTATTTTTTACATCCAAAAAAACAATCAACAAAAAAATCTTTAAATGATATTAAAAAATAAGAAGTTGCATATATTAGTTATATAATTGTAAAATACATTTTTCAGTGACAAAAATATACATTCAAAAATGCATTCAATTCAAACGCGTAATTATTTTTGAGTGACTTCCGTTACAAACTATCGCAACAGCAACAGATTGGTATACATTTTCACCGATTTTAATTAGCGTCTTGGGTGTGCCTCTACGATTATGAAATACGAAAGATTCCGCGATCTCAGGTTATGAATAATTTGTATGTAATTTTTTGTTAAAATCTATTTTTCGCTTAACTAAAACAGAATAGATGTATACATTATAAAAATAATTTAACATAAAATGTAAAAAAGAGTGCTAATATAAAGCAAAATTTTAGATCGGTTCTTAAAAGTTATAACGTTTTTGCAAAGTAGTATTTTATCGCACTACAACGATTTTAAAATGTAATTTGGAAACCTTTTTTGATCTCGCGATACTTTAGCTTTACTGAAATTACGCTGTGAATGTGCCTCGCGAATAAAGCACCACTTAGAGCCATTCACGTCTTTTCTCCCCAAGATTGGACACCTTCTATAGCGCTGCTATTGGGGTATATTAACGAGATGTATTGAAAACGATACACAATTACAAGGGAAATAAAAAATCATTTCTTAATCGGAAAACTTCAAAAAATTAAAAGTTTCGAAAATTTGGTTTTCACCAATTTTCCCCAATATAATTTTTACACTCGTCAATGACACATTGGTTGAACACAATTTGGCCTATTTCTACAAATGTTTATAGTCTACATTAGAAACATCTGACACATATTATACATATTAGGTGGAGAGTTAAAAAATTATTAAAAATTTTTGAAATATAGGCAAACCCTTCTTCACTATGTGCAATTACAACGAATTTCAGTATGTTTCATTTGCCTATTTCTTGCTTATAAAAAGTGCTGCAGTGAAGAAATCGGAAAATAAAATTTTATTATTGTAAAATAGTTTTCCTTTGAACACAATATAAAACACTTTTAAAGTGTTTTACTGCTTGTTTCTCTATGTCGAACGAAAAAATCTTTTCGACTATTTATATGGAAAATAAAAAAAAAAAAAAAAAAAAATAAATTATTTGTTTTTTTGTGTGAAATAGGCAGTTATAACATGAAAATTTGTATTTTTCTGCAAAATTCTTGTTGCGAATTTTAAGTCTACGAACCGATTTGGAATTCTAAAAATCAAAAAATATTTAAAAAAATCTCAGATATCTTAGAAATGATTTTGATGCTTTTCGGTGGCGAAATTCTCAGGTGCCTATCCGATATATTGTTTCATAAAACAAGTCTTTCAGTTATCAGAGGGCTTCGAAAATTTTATTTCAATAGAAATCCAACCGACGGAAATAATATTTTGCATCCACTACGAGAAATAACTCAGTGTGTATACGCGAAATGTCAAACTTATTTATATGCCGGCTTTGGTAAGTAGTATAAAAACGATAATTTAAAATGTTTAGCATTCTTTCGGGGAATAGAAATTTAAAAATCTTACTCCATAAATTTTAAATTATTTTATAATATTTACTTCTTCCCCTGGATCTATTCGCCTATTCGAAATTAATATAAAAATTATTTCTAAAAATGTTTAAGACTTTTGTTGTAAAAGTTCTTAAGATATACGATATTTAAGATTTTCTTTGCATTCGCTCGGATTCCACCCGTCCCATTTTCATTTTAAATTTGGAGGTTGATGAAAAAGGTATTTTTTTAATGTTAGGACTTTTTTTTTAATAGCATTTAAGTTATCCGATAATTAGTATTTTCTTTGTATGGGGGATACTATTGCACCTAGTCCTATCTTTTCCATTTGCATGGCAATTATAAAGAATAATAAGAAAATTATATCCTCAAAATTGTAAGGCTTTTGCGGAAATAGTTCTTGTGTTATGTGATAATTATTTTTTTCGTATGGGGTTAATTTCTAAATTCATTTTAGAAAAACATTTTTATAAAAAATTATTTGAAAAAAAGTTTTATTTAGATTTTAAAATACAATTTGCAATATAATTAAAAAATTATAAATATATCTCAAATTTGTATTTTATTAATTATGATATAAAACCCTAATTAACTCTATTAATATTTGCTCAAAATATAGCCTAATGCATAATCCCCCTTTTATAAATTCCTCATACCATTTATTTGCTTTCCAATACGCCCTTATTAGATTGTAATAAAAAATTTGATATTTTATTTACTTCCCCCGTAAAAAAAAAACTAATGCTTTAAACCTAAAATTAAATTGTAGTTCAAAAAAGACGCCCGCTATTTTCGAAACATTTTTGCAATTAAACTGGCTTAGCTAATAATAATAAAAAATCAAAAACACTAACAATTCATAGAAAAAGTCTTTAAAACCATAAATTGAAATTCCGCCCGGCATTTACACTGTATATTTATTTAATAAAAAATCAATTTTAAAAACACAGCATGTAGCTAAAATGCAGGTTTTTTTCGTCTTATTATACGCAAACAATAACAACACGTGAACGTAGCATTAATAATTTTTCGAAAACAGTAACAATAGTTAAAATACAAAAAACACCCTTTAACTATGCTACAACTTTTCCTTTAGCTCAAAGCAAAACATCCAGCTGCTTGTCACCAAATGTTAATGACAAAAGATCAAATTCAATTTTTTCCGTTCTCCAATTTTGTTCACGAATATTTATATCGACAGCAAAATATTTATTTATTCTTTTTAACATGTAATGAAATCAAAGGCGTGTGATCAGTTGTTAAAAAGACAAAGAAAATAAACCCCTTGAATGTATTTGGTTATTTAAAAAAAAAAAAAAAAAAAAATGGTTTCTCCTTAGCAACATGATTATTTATCTTATAATCTTTATGAAATACAAAAATTTTCCAAAAATAAAATCTGATTGGAAATATTGTTGAAAAAAATATAAAAAAAACACCCTTTTAGCGTAAAAAGCCTCCACTGTTATTTGTTTTTAGGGCAGCGTAAAATCTCTTAACATTTTTGCCAGTTTAGTTTTACAATTTAATCTATAAGTTGCCATTAGCAATGCAATTTTCTTTTTTTTTTTTTTTTTTTTTTTTTTGTTGGTCTATCATTAACGAGAGTGGTGGTTTATTTAATTTTTTTTTTTTTTTTTTTATAAAATGAAACTTATGTTAGGTTGTTATATTATTTTCTATAAATTTTTGTAATATTTGTTAGGATATTTATTTTTCTTTTGGCACTAGCCTGATATAATTATTAAGCGCAAAAAATTATTTTTAATTATAGAGAGCATGAAAATAATTCATTTTGAAAAACTGCATTAAGAAAATATAATCATGCATTAAACATGATTAGAGAAGGGAGAGTGACTTTAGAAAAGAAAAAAATTACCTTTTATAAAAAAGTGTTATGGATTGGTTTACAGAATGGACACATTAATAAAGGTATTAAAGATATTGATAAGGAGGAAATGATGAGTACATGAAACTGCTGAAAAATAAAATAAAAGCAGTTTTGGTATTGTTAAAAATTTAATAAAAAATTACAGCTAAAATCATGTTTTCCATTTTAAGAAATTCGAAGCAAAGCTTTTTACTGCCTGTTTCTCTATGTCGAACGAACATACGAACATGCAGTTAGTTTAAGGTTAAAAAAATAAATAAATTCCATTTATTTAAAGCTCCTTTGAAACATATTTTTAAAAGTTTTTTAAACGCCTAAAAGTATGCAGCAGGACACTAAACAATGTTAACATACTTTAGTCAAATTATGTCACATACCGTAGTTTTCACTCAGAGAGACAGAGAGAGAGATATAGAGATGATTTACTTGGCACATCATTTTGAAATATAGAAATTTTATGTAAAGCTAAAAGCCTCAACAACCAATAAAAATTCTGTCTTGACTGTAACATCGATCTGTATGTAACCATTTCAATATCAATTATGCTACATTAAATCATATTACTATATTATTAATATATTATATTTATAGTATGTTTATAAGCAGCATTTATTTGCAAATAACGCATAAATGAGGGGGTTTATATCGAACATATTGAAATAATTATCTAAGGCCCCATAAAGTATATTATATATTCTGGGTACTCGTGAAAATCTAAGACGATCTAACGATGTTCGTCCATCTGTCTGTCTATTGAAAGCAGGACAGGACTCGGGGTGGACATCCTAGGGCGATGAAATTTTGCTAAAATATTTGTCTTATATAAGGTTTATTTGGTATTGAAAATGAGCAAAATCGGTTTGTAAACAAATACTAAAAAAAGCATGGTTTCCATCGTAATTCCGTCAACAACCAAATTTTGCACAAATAGTTCAAGGACCAATGTAAAGTCGGAAATCAAAAATGGGAGTAGATCAACAACTACATCGCCCACTTCCCATATAAGATAAAACATCAACGAAATTTTGTACAAATAGTTCAAGGGCCAATATAAGGTAAAATTTAAAAAAGTTGCAGATGGTGAGTATATAGATTCGTCAAAGCCGAATACAATATTCTCACTTCTTTTATTTGCAAATAACTAACACGAAAACAATTACTGATTAGTGAAAATATTAAACTATTATAAAAATATGGCTTTTTCTTTTTATGTTCATAGAATTTTCAACGATAATATTTGTATTTTTCTTATCCGGCACTAATAATAAGTAAATATAATTCCTAATGCAATGTATCGCATAAACAGCGGATAAGTTCAAAAAACTCAGTGAAAATACATATGAACCCGCTTGAAAGGCTCCTAGGTGAAAATCAAAATGGTTTCATAGTGGTATAGTGAATAACAAGAATCCAAGTAGAAATCGAGTAGTTCAGATTTTACATATCATAACTCCCAAGAGAATGCGCGACATCCTATTCGGAATAGTAAGAATAATTTTTTATGTTTTTAAACAGATTCCATGGATTTATTTTTTAGTAAAATATTTTTCAGAATCTACTAATCTTGAAAGAAAATTATTTCGATTTCCAATTTTTATTATTTTTATTTTAATACTTTATTATGTTTAACTTTCTATTCTTTAACCTTTGATTTAAAAATAAATAAATTTTCGGTGAACTCGTTTTGATATTCCAATTCACTTTAAGTAAATTTAAAAACATTTTTTGCAAATCTTGTCCTTTGATGGTGTGCAACAATTTCCAAACTATTTGTGTTTAAAGAATCTTAACTCACTTAAAAAATTTGTATTAATAAAATTGGTTAAAATTTATCTCATAAGATTTTGATTTACTTTACCCTTAAAAATATGTAACACTTTTTATAATTTTGTTTTTTAATAACCAAATACTTAATTTTTAATCAAAATCCATCTTAAAATCAACTATCTTTCAGAATATATTAATTTCAAAAGTTTGACCTTTTAAAGCAAGTTATTTTAATTTCCAGTTTTTTATTATTTTTATCTTATTACTTTATTGTGTTTAATTTTCTGTTTCTTTGACATTTGTTTTAAAAATAAATCAATTTGTGGTTAATCACTTTTGATATTCAAATTTATTTGAAATAAATTTAAAAACATTTTATGTGATTCTTGTTTGTGCAAAACTTATTTAAAATTTATTTCATAAAGATTTTGAATGACCTTTAAAGTATGCAACACTTTCAATAAATTTATTATTTGCTTTAATTTTCAAGAAAATTCTTGATCTTGATCTATTATCAAGATTACTAAAAGTTAATTTTATTTTTTATTTTTGCTCTCGTACGGCGAAAGTATGCACCTGTTTTTGAAACTATAGCATTCAATGATTTTTTTTTATCCATTTTATTTTCTTCTAAGATTTATTTAGTTTCTTATTACAAAATGTTGCACAGCATCAAGAGTATGCAATAATTTGTATACCCACAATCTTTCAAATAATCCTTTACGACCTCATAAGGTATATAAATTCTGGGTCATTGTGAAAATGTAAGACGTTCTAGCCATCTCTGTGTCTGTTGATGGATGAATAGGGCTCAGAGCGGACCAACTAGGGGGAAAATATTTGGCTCAAATGTTTTTCTAATATAAGGTTTGTTTGAAGGACACTCATTTCATAGTTTTCCGACATTTCCTAAACAAAGACATGTACGTCAACAAAATTTTGTACACATAGTTAAAGAATAGATGTAAACTCAGAGACCATTTATATTCCATATAAGGTTAATTTAAAATTTCACTTTGTGGTACAAAAAGTACAGATGGTGTGTATAAGACGAATATAACATTCTTACTTGTTTTAAATTGTTTTAGTAAAGAGTGTAATATTTTATTTTATAGCTAATTATTTAGTTTAAAGGGTCAAAATTTGTTATATTCTACTGTTCTATGTTTTAAAATTTAACTTCCATATAAGAATTAAAATGTACGCAACGATTTCTTGAAGCTTGAATCAGTGAATAATAAAATATTTTAGTTGAAAACAAATTTTTAAAATCAAAATGACAATATGTAATTTAACTTAATATTTGTATATTAGCTGCGTTTTATTGCTAACGTTCATAGGCTATTTTATACAAAATTTATATTTATATACGTTAGGAGTTTATTATGTAGAATTATACATGCTAACTTTATCGTCGATAGAATTGCTCCCAATTAATGAATAAAATACAATTGTGAATATAAGAATGACAAGATATCAAAAAATATAAAAATAAAACTAAATTCAAATGAAATCGTGAAAACGTGTAGTGCAATTTACAAATAAATGTAAAGTGCTTCAAATCGGGTTAATGCCGTTTTTTTTTTTTTTTTTTTGCTAAAGGTCAACGTTAACTGTAAAACTTTACTATGTTTATGCCCTCAAGAGTATGCAACACCTTTTCAAAATTACATTAAAGAGAAATAATTAATTCGAATAGAAATTATTTTGTTATAGAAAATATTTTAATTACATTTTTTTTAACCTAAAAATTTATTGAAGTTTTAAAACTTTATTATTTAGTGTTGAATTTAGTTAACTAAACAACTAATCTTTATTATCTAAACTTATCTTTTTTTAATATCTGGATTTCATTGTGTTAATTTTGGCAAAATTCTTTAAATAAATATAATTAAATGCTTAATTTATACGGTTCAATTAACAGTTTTGTCGAAAATATGTAACGTTTTTTTAAAGCATAAAATAGAAAAACTTTTTATGTCTGTTCAATAATGCTGTTGGCATTGTTATTTGGAAAATTTTGTCTTATTATGATTTTAAAATTTCTGTATGTTAAAAGCATTTAAACTAGTTTTCAATCGTAAATTACGTTGTTGTCTATGCTTGGCGGTAACAAGGCAGAATTTGTGAACTATAATTAGATACCAGCAAAATGGAATACGTATATTATGTATCGCTATGCACTATATATATTTTAAATTTATAATCCTTTAAGCAGGTTATTTAGTTTATAATAAAAAAAAGAATACTTTAGTTTTAGAATTTGTATACATTTCATAAATCAAGTACTTATGGATTACTATTAGTTTAGTTATCCTTTTTTATTGTTTGTTTAAATTTCTGTAAAAATTTTCATTATATGTCTCAACTTTTTACTTTAAAAGTCTGCTAAAATTCTCCAAAAATATAAACACAATACACGACATCAATATTAAACAATCAGGGGGCACAGTGCTTTGTCCCATAGACAAAAATCAAAATAAAAATATTTTTCCCATTTTTAGAAAAGTAACAATATAACTCATATAATTTCGAAGAACTTACTAGGAATATTTATTTTGTGGCTTTGAGAAGCCTCTAAATCAGAGAACTTAAAGCAAATATTAATGAACAAAAAAGATGGTTTTAAACTGTTTCAAAAAAAATATTTATTTTTTTTTTTCAATACTAAATATATTTGTCAATTAAACCTATTATTAAATTTTAAATACAATGTTCCGAATATGTATTTTTTTAATTAAATTCCAAAAATTACTTAAGTTTGATGAAGGATATAAACAAATTGTAAATTTTCTACAACTTCTATTATTTCTTACAGTTATTTAACAGACTAAAAATAATTAGTGTCTATTTTATAAAAAAGTTAAATTTAAATAGTCTACGATTTCCTGTTTTACTTTAATTTCAGAGAGTTATTAATATTAAAGTATAATAATTGAAATTGTTTCGGTATTCAAAAAACAACTAAGGAAGAGAAAAATATATTTTTTGGACTCAATGTATCACATTAAAATTCCTCAAGATGGCACTAATTTTATGGCATTTTAAATTTATTATAAAAATTATAACAAAATTTTTTGCTTGATTGTTTTTTATTATATGAAGGAAGAATTGCTTAATACTTTCTGCTACAACTAAAAAAACAAAAATATTGGTAAAATTCTTATCAGTATTCGAGCAGAGCTAGAGCAGTAAATCCGTTTTTTTAAATTCTGGATATATGGAGGTGTGTTTGCTCTGATTAAAAAATAAATTAGAAAACTTTTAACAATATATTTGTAATGGTTACCAAAAATTTTGGAAAAGTTTTTTAGTTTTCTTAATTTCGGGATAAATGGGAGGTAGGCTTGCCTTTGCCTTTTTTTTTTTGCAAAACTTCGAATTTACTAATTCTAAGTCTACGGTAATATGCGTGCCAAGTTTCAATTTTCAACAAAATCTCCTTCTATTTTTATCCCGTCGTTGTATGGAAACAAAGCACTGTGGGTCTTTTAAAAGCTAGAGTGGTTTTCAAGTAAATTTAACTAAATGTATTTTGTAGTATGATGGTTTTTATTGTATGTTTATAATTTAATATAATACAACCATTTGTCATGCAATTATGGCAGTTAAACATTTCCCAAAAGAATACTACTAGAAATAAAGCTAAAAAAAAAATGTTCGAAGCAACAAAAATAACAAAATTTAACCCATACATATGCACACATAAACATTCGCCAACAACAACCCTCCCTATTTGACACATCATACATAATCATTTCTGTAAGTGGTTATGGATGTATGTTGTGAAAACGGAGTGAAGAAAAGGGGAAACACAAGGCTTTTTGCATAAACAGGATATGAAATTGATTAATTTATTTAAATGACAACTACCGTTTGAGCTTAAGTTTGCTATTACAATTGAAAATAGCGAAAAATTTTTATTAAAGTTTTCCGTTTAAGATTTAAAGCATTTTAAATTTGCCACGAAATCAAACACTTAGCAAGGTAAATGTATGTAAGTGGGAATATATCCCAATAAGCAAAAACTTTTAAAATTTAATATTTATTGAATGTGAGAACAGGAAGATCTAAAACTATGCCTTTTTCCAGCAAAAAGGTTCCAATATAACAATTGTACTTTTCAAGTGCTTTCATAATTCAAAACTGTGCTGTATGTTTATTTATCAGACAAATGTTTCTAAAATATTTTCAATACATTTTTTATAAATTTCAAAATGTACTTGAATTTAACATGAAAAATATTTTTTCCAAACTACGGGGGCGGATCAATAAGTCCATGACTTTTCGAACTTCCCTCGGGGTTATATGAAATGCAACACTATTCCCATCAAGTACCACCTGTTAGTAGACTACTGGCAAATTTTGAGCAAGTGTTGTCATTTACTTTGCTTAAAAAATAGGATTTTTCGAGGTCCTTAAAATAGGCATTTGTTTGGTCAATAATTTCATCGTTGGAGCTGAATCTTTCCACAGAGCCATTTCTTTAGGTTTGGAAATAGGAAGTAGTCACTAGGGGCTAAATCCGGATTATATGGTGGATGAGGTACCAATTCGTAGCCCAATTTATAGTGTTCTGCCATTGAGACTGCACACGTGTGCACCCGTGAAAAAGATTGATGAAAAAGAACTTTTTTCTTGGCCATATGGGGTCGTTTTCTTTTTAAATCCTCATTAATCATTCTAATAAGTTGGCATAATAATCGCCGTTTATTGTTTTTCCCTTTTGAAGGTAATCGATGTGGATTATCCCGCGTGCATCCTAAAAAAACTGTTGCCATCACCTTATTGGCCAAGAAACTTACTTTGGCCTTCTTCGGAGCAGGTTCACCCGGAGAAACCCATTTTTTAGACTGCTGCTTGGTTCCCGCAGTACAGTAATGGATCCATGTTTCATCCACAAGTACAAAACGCCGCAAAAACTCATTCGGATTGCGGTTAAATAACTCCGAACAACACACGTTTACGTTTATGATAAATTGAGAGCAAACGCGGCACCCATCTTGCGGACAACTTTCTTAAACCCAGCTGATCATTTAAAATAAAAACCTCACTGCCATATGAGATTCCTATCGCATCAACAATCTCACGCACTTTTACTTTTCGGTCGGCCAACACCATATCGTGGATTTTTTCGACATTTTCGGGTGTACTGACCTCAATTGGCCGTCCAGAACGTTCAGCGTCATTTGTACTTGTGCGACCACAACGAAAGTCACCAAACCACTTTTTTACCATTGAAATCGATGATGCAGGGTCCCTATAGTATTTTTCGAGCTTTTCCTTGGTTTGATTGGCGTTTTTTTTTTTCGCAAAAAATAATGTTTAATGAGCACTCGAAATTAACTTTTTTCCATTGTTAGAAAAATACACGAGGTTGTATGTTTTGAACAGCTGTTAAACGTAAGGTAAATTAAAATAAAATTAATAAAAAAAATAAATTGTGTAATCCGTACTTAAATCAATCAATCAGATTAATCTCAATATAATTTCAAAAAATTACTTTATAACTAAAAAAAATGCCTTTTCGAAATTTTCAAAATTCAAATCACAGGTGCGGCTTAGTTATATCATTTATTGACCTAATTCTTTTTTAGTTTGATTTCCTATAGTATTGACTATAAACGTGCAATTTTTTGAAATTTGTTTAACAAAACTTTTAGTTTGAAATTGGAGTTTTGAAGAAGTCTTACAAAAAAAAAAAAAAAAAATTAAAATTTTTTAAGCAAGCATGAAAAGGAGTTTTAGTTACCCTGGACAAATCAAAACGTATTTTTCAGTAATTATAGTTCAAATTTAATTAAAAGTAGCAATTCATTTATACATTTTTTAAAAAATGAAAAATTTGTTTGTACACTCCTTACACATGTGTTCTAAAACATATTAATGGTCTGGGGAATTCTTAAACTTAAAGAATTTTCAACCGAATTTTTCTTTTTATATCTTATTTGATTGATAATTATGTGTGGATTACGATTTTTTAACATTTTATTGCAATGAGAAGTACTTAATAGCTTCATATTTCTAAAAACTGTAAAAAATCAATATTTTCCCCATATAAACGCACCATATAAAATTCAGTTCCGATGCGGCAAGGGTTAACGATATCCGATTTCACTAATATTTCACACAATATATTTTCACAATGCAATGAACGATTCTAGGTAGAGTAAGGGTTAATATTCAAAAGGAAAATTTTGGGTAGTCTAGTGAACATACATATAATATAATTTATGTATATTTGGAAATAAGTTTACATACTAAATACAGTTTGTTATTATTTATTTAATTACAATTAATTTAATAAGTTATAAATAGTACTCTTACAACATAGTTTTTTTTTCAAAAAACTTCATGTATGCCATATCTATATTTTTTTTAACAACTTTTTTTGCACTTACCTTTTATATAATCATTATCAGCCTCTACGTTAAACACTTTAAAGAGTTGGAGCAGGCGTAAGTCGTCATTCAGTTTTATGTGTTGGTCTCATATTTATAAAAAAATAATAATAATAATGAAAATTGCATGAAGAAACTTCAAGGCAAACGATATACAAATAAAGAGTGAGAGTAAATTTCATTTCACTCATAACCTCTCACAGATAAACATAATAATTTTCCTTTTAACTCAAGTCAAGTTTCAAACTTCAAGAATCAGTTACTTGATTTAAGTAAAATTTGTACTTAGTATTAGTATTTTCATACTTAAATTAAGTATTTCGTTCTTAATTTTTAAATCAATCCCGTTTTATACTTGTTTAAAGTATATCTCAGTAGAAATAGTAATAGAAACATTTGAATATTGTCCTAATAACAAGGGAAAAAATGTAAAATAAACTGAATATAAAAAACTTTATACTTTGTATTCGGTTGAAATTTTGATAAAAACCTAACGTTTTAGGAATTTTGTTTTAATTTTTTTGTTTATATACAGTATATATTTTATAGCTTCGTATAAAATAAGTATGCTATTTATTAAACGAAAATTTCCAAAAATTTCCTTAAGTTTGAATCGATGTTTATTGGGATCTGAATGATTTTATGAAAGTAAATGTATAGGTTTTTGTGTTATGATTGCTCTTACGCTTGCACACTTTGACGATGTATAGGTATATACCAGACAAAAAATCTTTTGTTTTGGGTGTGTCGCCTCCTCTACCTTCTCAAGCGTATATACCTTCAATTTTGTGGCTTTTAAAGGTATATTCAAAATAGATTTTTTTATTTTTTTCCTTTTGGGTTTATTTCGTTATGCTCGCTTGTTTCTATGTGTGTTACGCGTTTCCTGTCTCCCTTGTTATTATTATTATTACTTTTCCTAGCGCTTCTTTTGTTGTTTTATTTATGCAGCTTCCTTTTACTTGGTATTTTGTGTTTTTATTTTTTATTTTCATTAAATATTTTTTCTTGGTGGTTCTGTATGCCAAACTTTCCTGCCACTGAAACCTAAAAATGTTTCATAAAATAAATTGAAAAAAAAAAAGAAAACAGCCAGAAATGAATGAGCGAACGACCAACCGTTCAAATTTTACGAAAAAGGCGGAATTTTTATGATGAAAGTTGTTGGCTTTTCGTAACCATAGTTTTTGTATAAAAAATGTTTTCTGAGTATTTTTGGCTAGAAACTCTCTGCTAAAAATATTGAATATTTTGTTTGGCTCTTAAAAATATGCAAAATTTTCTTTGCATCACTTTTTTGTGTGTGCTTAAAATTTACATGGTTAGTAAGATTAAATGATTTTATTTTCTCTTACTTTTTGTTTTATTATTCCTATTACGTCTACTGTTGAATATTTAACAATATGAATTCATTTATTTCCTACAAAATAAACGAGCTTTGAATATGGGTCAAGAAGATATTTCTAATGCTGAGGAAAAAATTTGTTATTCAGAAATATTAAAAATTGTATTAAATGCTAATGGTTTAAATTAAAAGAAAAGACTTTTTCTTGTAATTTTGTAATTTTTTTCTAGATTATTGCATAGTTTTATGGATTAATTAAGCAGTTTAAAAGGAAGATTTGTATTTTTTTTTTAAATTTTGCAAGGAAATAAGACAAAATAAACTACAACAAATTTTAATAATAATTTAAAAAAAATAAAAATAAAAAACTTTAAATGATCGAAGAATTTTTCTTGGTTTTATGCCTTAATTTTAAAGGCAAAACTGTTATATTCAACTTAAAAATAACATGAATTTCTCGTACTAATTTATAAGGAAATTGTTATTTAGTTTACAGCAATTAAACTTTAAAACCAATTTCCAAATAAATAAATTTTGCTTTAATTAATTTTTCCTAAAATTATACTACACTTTTTGTATTTCTATTTAAAAACAAGAGTGTGTTAATATTTCTCTTAAAAACGCCTTAAATATTTAATTTTCATTTAGAGTTCTATGTTTTTTCTTTACTTCTGTATTTATATGTACGTGTTTCTTTTCAATTCATTCTTTGACCTAGTTTCAGTTATTTTTTTCAGAAGCCGTTTAACAACCAAAAAAATGTTCCACTTTGAAAACATCAACGCACTATTTTTTCTTTTGCTGCAAACAACAGTATGTCGGGGTTTTGTTTTTGCATTATCCTTTTGTAGAAAAACATACATACTTTAACAAAAACAAAACAAATTAGCTAAAAATATTAACATTGCAAAGTGCAGTGCATTTTGCTTGCTATTTTTTATATGTTTTTCTTTATTTTCTTTCGTATTTTATTATGTTTTTAGTGGCACGTTGCCTTGAAATGATTAAACATATAAATTTAATTAACAATATCCTTTGGGGCGATAATACCCAGCAAATAAGAAAGAAAAGTTTCCTCGAAATTAATGTTTTTAGTAATACAAAGAAATTATAGAAAAGTACCATTTTTGAGTTTTTAGAAGTTATTTAAAAGTTTGTTCAAAGAATTCATTTTGAATAATACTCTGCTTGAAAATAAATAACTTCAAAAATTTGATATATATTTGCTGTAAAAAGGGACAGTAAAGTAAACACTTTAATTTTATTTTGTCTCGAAAAGGACATATAGGAAAATGAAGCAATTGAAATCATAATCTATTGCTGAGTCTTCCAAGATTAAAAGTAGTAAGTTTTGCAGTAAATATTAAATTTTAAAATAACTACATTTTAGAATACTTAGGAACATTTCAATGAACAAGTAACTTTACTTTGCTTAATATAAGACATGAAGCAAGAGATATAAAAACTGTATTGTATATTTTTTTTTTAAAGTATAAATATTTTACTTCCCAGAGCTAAACTTGAAACAGCCAAAAAAAGTGTCACATACTTAAATGTTCACTCTTTTATATACACGTACAATTTTATATACATGTGTGTGTATAATTATAAACAAAAGCAAATAATAATTATAATGGTCTACAATTCCAAGAACTAGAGTTAAATTTTTAAGCAAAAAATGTAAAAAATGAATAAGGACAGAAGAAAAGCTTGGGAAAAAAACTTTATAACAAGTACTTGAGAATGTTTTGTTTTTTGTTGTTGTCGTTGTTCTTGTAGCTAATGTTAAATAATTGTAACACGCCCAAATAATCAAGTACTTATTGTAAACACATACACATATTCAACAAAGAATAAACTCACACAACAAAACAAAAAACTACGAGAGGGAAATATACAGTGGAAAAAGTATTGGGGAGATTTTGTATATAGAATTAAATAAATTAATTTTTACAAATGTCAGGAAAATAAACGGGCTTGCAGTATATTTAAATATTTATTTTCTTAAATTTCTTTTAACATTTACTTAAAACTAAATTGAAAACTATTTATTTTCTATTTACATTTTTACTTCTAAGAACCTCACTTAAATCCTCGAAGATAAAATACTTTTACTTAATAAACTTATGTGAAAGTAGTAGAACTTTAGCATTTTTCCAGCATTTTAGAACAAATGCTTTTAATCTTATTTAAAAAGATTGCAATGGAAATTAACGAACCATTAATTATGTTGGCTTACTCTTAATTTGAAATCAAAATTTAATAGTTGACAATAATAAAAACGGAATAGATTTCGAAGAAATTTTAAATCAAATAAAGTTGACCGAAATCCTAAATTCGTTTGTGATCAGTCTTTAATACCCCATCAAATATGTACTTGAGCTGAATTACATGAAATAAAGGCATCTTCAGCATGCAATAGTTAGTTTTCAACAACATAATACACGTCGACCAAAAATCAAAGATTTCTACCTTTTAGATCTGTTATAAGTCTTATATAGATGATCTTTTAAACATAATTCTCATTTTAAGCTGCTGTTTGGAAGACGTCAGCTCTCTTCGAAAATATTCAGAATACATTGATACTTCTCTTCTTTTCCAATTGAAAAGTTTGATTAAAGATCATTTATGGTCTTAGTCATCAGAAAAAAACATCCGATTAAATAAAAAATCAAAAAAAAAAGACTACTTCCTTATTTTAATCCTATTTAAAATATCATTTAAAAACGAGCCTTCTTATGTTGGTATACATTCTTACAGGTTTTGTATAGTAGAGAGTGTGGAAGACCCCGTTTTCCCTTTTATATTTTTTATATTTATACTCTTATGTTACTTTTGAGTCAAAACTTATTGTCTGCTCAATATCTTTTGCTGAACTTCAATACTATACTTTTTAAGACCACGAAACCTATTTTAGATTATTTCATTGATTTTAATTTTTTTGTTTTGAACTTGATTATGTTTACTTCAGACAGAAGATCAGAAATAAAACTAATTAAAAATATGAAAGGCAATATAGATCAACATAATTTGTAAATTGTTTCAGGTATAGGTAAAAAGAATATTTTTTTTATATGAGGAAATATCTCTTAGAACAGGTTGGTTTACTATCAAATTGAGCATAAAAACAAGTAACAAAGGTATAGTCGGTCAAGCTCGACCATATGATACTCAACGCCATTGCGTCAAACTGATCTTTCTGAATTATATTTTCGTACATACAAATAATATTTTGCTTCTACCAGTATTTGTGGGAGCCATAGCATTTTTCAGTTTTCTATTTACTTATATAAAATTTTTGTGCAAAATATATATAATATTAACGATAATATGGGATTTATTCACGTTAAAGTGATTTTCTACAGAGGGGTTTATATGGTAGGTATGGTCAATTATGAACTGATATTCATGAAATTTTATTAATTTAATGCATTTAAGATCATTAAACGCCTATTCTGGTAGGATCTTTGTATGGGTACTAGGTCAAATGATAGACAATTCATAGCCAATGTAAGTAGGTTTCGTCCTTGTATCAAAAGAATTAATTGTGCCAAATTTCATCAAGATATCTTCAAAATTGCGGTCTGTACTTTATTGACAAAGAAGATTTTTTCAGAAGTATTGTATAATAAGCATAACATGAAAAACAGCTAGAAGCCCCTTTGAGCCCTAAATTACAGGATAAACAAACTATTTATTTAACTTTATTTACACTAAATTTGTACCAACATTTTTAACGGCATGTTTTCTTTAGACAGAAGGGTAGAGAGCCATGTCATAATTATGTGGCATATTATGGAGTGATCCTAATATATTGCAATATATTAGGCATTATGAGCATTAAAGCCCTATTCCGGAAGGGAATTTGTATGGAAATAAAATAAAGGACCGATCATAACCAATTTCAGTAAGGTCTTTCCTTGGACAACGGAGTACCTGCGTACCAAATTTCATTGAATATTTTCCAAATTGCGACCTGTAGTTTTATTACAAATTTTATATTAACAGAGAACCGGAAAATGGTTCTAATTCGATTGGTACATTAAGGTGGTTCTTAGACAAATATTTTAAGGGTTTACAAACATCAACACAAACACATAATTCTTTCCTCACTTATGGTGGTGTAGGTTATAATTAATATTAAATTTTCTTTTCGCTTGCTATTATATGTAAGTTACTTTTCCTTTAAAAAGATTAACAACAATTTGATTTTTGTTCTTCTTCAAAAGTATTTTTTTTTTTAATTTCTTTGAAAATATGAAAAATTAAAAACCTTGCAAATTATTTAAAAGTTCTGACTAATAAATATTAACCCTCTTAGAAAGATTTGGATAACTTTCCACAAAATGTCAACGATGAAAATTTTGAGAAATTTTCATTAATTCCGTTTCATATTTCGGATGTAAACGTGTTTTATTCAAAGAAATTATTCAACTTGATGCAAATAAATAAATGTTTAATTTTTTAACAGATTTTGCTTATTTTCAATATACAACTGACAGGAAATATGGCAAATAATTTTTTTTTAATTTATTTTCGTTTTGTATTTCGCATCTAAGCATATATTTCCAGACAGATAAATCATAACTCATATTCTAGAGCTATAGAACATGTTATTAAAAAGAATCATAATTTTTCAAAGTAACATTTCTTACTAATTAATTAATTAGAATTTAAATATTAAAAACTAAAAAATAACAAAACTTTTACAAGTTGTTTAAAATTTTGGTTCATAAATGTTTTTGAGTAATAAACCAATTTTGCTGAATTTTAACAACAAACTACTTAAAAAATAATAATAATATGCGTAAAAATCATTAATTTCGCATTTATATTTTGGAGGTGAAAGTGATTTATTCAGATTAGAAAATAAAATATAATACATTTTTTTATTTAAGAATTTTAACATTTGAAAAGAATGGATTTAGCCCACTGTTTATTGTGTGTCATTTGTATTCTTTCTTCATTTTTTTCCTTTTTTTTCTTAATTCACATTTGTTCGTTCAAATGTCAAGTATTAAACATTAAACATGAATTAAATATGCATATAAGAAAAAGCATTATTATTATTACTTTTCTTGTACTTGTTGTAATTTTCTTAAAAACCTAACCAGTGCTGCCAGGAGGTGAAAAAAAGAAGCTAAAATGAACTATAAAATAAGGCAAGAAAAAAAAAATTAATATTTTTCTTAATGTAAAAAATAACTTTTTTAGTTCTTGTTAGTTTTTAAAGATATTGTAATAAGTTTATAAATAAAATATATCCCAAAAATCACCCACAAAAATTTCAATATTATATATATATATATATATATATATATATATATATATAGAGAGAGAGAGAGGGAAAGAGAGAGAAAGACCATAAAATTATTTAAGTTATTTTTGATATGGAGAATGAAGAACCACAGGCGAAATTTTTTATCAAATCTAAATAATCTAGGCATTTTTGTGTGAATTAGAATGTAAAAATAAAATTAGTATTAACAAATAAGAAATTATTTGCTTCGTTGCTGAAATACTAATATTTTGGCCACTTGAAAGAAATTTTAAGAATCAAAAAAGGCTAGAAGCTAAAACGAAAATTTTGAGGCTAAATTTACCAAAATTTAGAGTTAAAAAGGCTAAACTACCAACACTGAATCTAACCCACAACAAAATGCAAAAACAAAAATAAAATAAAGTAAAAAGAAATAAAATTAAGAACTACATTATTTATTAAAATCAGCATCCATACACATGCATATAAATAAGTAGATAAGTGCGTGAGAGGGTAGAAAGTAATATAAACATTAACAGTTGCATACATGTTTGATTACTCTCAAACTCACAACATGTATTAACCATAAAAATAAATGTCAAAAACAAAGAAAATTTTCTGGCGAAAAAAAATAAAATATTTATGTTAAATTGAAGTAAAATGAAGAAGAAAACAAATCATATTTTATGTTGTAAAAAGTATTACAGTTTTTTTTTTTTTTGTTTGGTAAATGTTACTCTGGTTTCTGATTAAGAAATATTCAATTATGGGTCACCAGCAACAACATCATACAACAACACTTATTATGGTTGGCTGTATGTTTTTAACATTTTGATGGTGTTTTCTTTTATGAGTGAATAAGGGGTCATAAATAAGTGTTAGTATAAGTGTGATATTTAATATTGTTTTTATAGAGACAAAAACAGGACATTTGTAAGAATTGTTTAAAAGGATTAAAGTTTTAAGCCTTTAAGAGTTTTAAGTAATATTAGATTTCTTAAGAAATCATGGCATATTTAGGGAATGAATTTTTAATAAATTTTTTAACGATCTATTTATATAAAAATGTATTTGTGTTTGTTTCTTGGCTTGTTTGTTTGGGTTTTATAGAAAGCTGAACCGCTGGACCAATTTTATTGAAATTTTCACAGTATCATTCTCTGATACCAAAAAGTAAAATAGGCTACCTTAGTTTTCGACAAGAGTAGGAGTAGCTCCTATACAAAGCAAATCTCAATTAGTGAACTATTGCCGAGAAATTTTTAAGATTTCTCGTTAAGATTCCCAATGAAAATAAGACGGGTAGGTTTAGAGGGAGCGCTAGCTCCCATTTTCTAGAGGTAATTTTCTTACCAAGATACATAATTGAGATGAAGAGAGGTCGAACACGTCTGAGCGGAGTGGTAGCCAACATATAAAGTAAATTTTTATTATTGCATATGTATGGACTACTGCAGAGGAATTATTGAGATTTAGTAGGAATAATTTTCTTATGCAGTTCCATAGTTGATATAGGTCGGGCAAGCCTAGGGAGAGTGGTAACCCCTATACAAAGAAAATATTAATTATCGCATAGCTAAAGAACTATTGTAGAAAAATATTTAAGATTTGGTGGGAATAATTTTCTCAATAAGATTCAAAATTGGTATAAAAAGGAATGGTAGGTCTTAGGAGAGTAACTACCCCCATCTCCCCCATCAACCATATATATATATATATAAAAGTTAATGTCCTTAATAATTAATATGATTTTTAAATTCTTCATTTAATTTTTTATTCATTCTAGACACTAATTCTTTTTGCCTTGCTTTAACAAAAAAAAAAAAAAAAAACTTTACATTTGTAACATCTAATTGGTTTTAAATTTCTTTTTCTGCTTTTATTTCCACACATTAAATTTTACAAGTCATTAACCTGCTAAAATATTTCATACTTAATCAAAAATAAAAAATATTTAATAACAGTTTTTCAGTTAAATTGTTAAAGCTAAATCTAAGGTATATCTTCTTTGAAAGTAAAATGGAAATAAATCATTTTTAATGTGACTATAATTTAAAGCAACAATAAAATCTTACAAAATAAAAACATTTTAAAAAATCTTAATTTTGTTTTTTTTCTGAAATACTTAAAAATTATATTTAGCAGAAAATTTAACTGAGTCATAACTCAAAGAACTGATGTTGGTCTGGCCAATAAGACTTATTTTTTTAAACCTGAAAATAAAATTTACCTTTATCTCTGTGAAAATAAAATTAAAAAAATCAACAACACAAAATAAAGCTTTTTATTTACTTAAAATCTTGCACACAAGTGAATGAAGGCCGTAGCAAATTGATATACACACAAACCCAACGAACTCTTATAGAGGGAGCAGGAAAATAATAAAAAAGGAAAACTTGAAAAAAGCCAATTAAAGTGCTTTATTGGTTATAATTTAGTATGCGAAGATAAAAGCGATACATACACACGCATATCATTCTATATATAAATATGCAAGCTAGCTCTTTTATACCAATTCTGATATACTCACAATCCTATAAACACATATTTTTTATTTCAAGTATGTCATCATCATTATTATTGTCGATGTTTTTGTTATTATCATAAGAGTCATCATTTTCCTCATCATCGTTGGAAACATTAACACATAAAGCTTTTAACTCTCAACTCATTTGGTATTTTTTTTAACATTACCCTCCACATATCCGTTTACACAGAGACAGACTTTTACTTACTTATATATGTGTGGTAAAAATTTCAAGGCCTACATCGTGCAGGCCTTCTAGAAGATCTATTTGCACCTTCTTTAAAATGCAGTTGCTCATGTTAAACTTCCTTAGTAAGGCTTTCAATAATGCCTTATCCTTGGCATATAATATATCCGATAGAACTTCTTTTCTTTGAGAAGAGTAGCTGTATTTATACCCTACACCACTATAGGTGGTTGGGGTATTATGCGTTTGTGCTGTACATACATCAGCATAGAAATAGTTATCCAATACCCATTTGGCTGGATAATGATATTAAGACGAAGCTTATTGAAATTTGGTTGTGGTCGGTCCATTATTTCACCTAGCCCCCATACAAATGTCCTCCCGTAATAAAGTTTAAACACTCAAAAATGCCTTAAAAATAAAAATATTTCAATTGAATTTAGTGCAAAGAAGAGTTTTCTACAAGTATCAATCTATATACCAAATTTTATGAAAATCGGTCCACAATTGATAATATAAACTCCTCTTCTGAAAATCATAAATTCCATACGAATGTTAGTATCAAGTTAAAATTCGACACAAATAAGTTTTATGTAAATAGAAACAACATTGCCAAATTTTATAAGAATAGGTTCATAATTTACCATAGCTCCCATATGAACTCACTTCCAGGAATTGGCCTAAAGTGCATAAAATTATCTAGATGTTAGTATCAACGCATTATTCTGTATTTGTATATTTTTACATTTAGTAAAATTGGTCACAGGTATAATACTCCCCTTCTCGAATTTTTATGCACGTAAACAATGGTGTAGGGTATCATATAGTAGCTCTTGACCGACTACAGCTTTCTTTCTCGTTTTTTTAATATATTTTGTTTTAAACAACAACAAATCTATGTAAAAAACAGCGTCTTAGTTCCCTTCTTTTAAAAGAGAGAAAATATTATATTTTTTGCTTTAAGAAAAAAAAAAAAAATCATTACAAAAACAATATCAAAATTCGGAGCAAAAATTTCAAAAAAAAATAATAATAATAATAATAATAAAATAAAGTAAAATAAAAGAAATAAAATAACAATAATAAGAATTCAATTAGTTGTGTTTAATGCTCTGTTTGAGTAGATTGCAATTTACTCATTTTACTCGACTTTTTCATTATTCGATTAATCAAATAACTCGAAAACTAATCGATTGATCGATTAAAGTTTTTATGTTACTTGAGTTATTTGAATAAATTATATCTTAAAATTTTGCTCGCTTTTTACAATATTTATCAAGAAATAAATCAATTTTTCTGTGTCTGTCAAAAAAGAAAACAAAAACAATGTTAATAATTAATTTTAATAAAATATAAAAATTGCAAATTACATTAAAAATATGTCTACATTAATTAAGACATTTAATTTAAAATAAAGGGTTAAATTATTTTCTGAAATAACCTTTAAAAAATAATATGTAATTAAAATTTTTTTCTTTTCTTTTTTAAAGCCATTGCTGCTCTATATTTACTTAATATTTCAATAGCCTTACGAGCAGTGTTGCCAGTTTAGCCTTTTTAAGGTTAAATCTATTTTTTTTATTTTGCTTGTAGTCTCAAAATTTTCGTTTTAGCTTCTGCCTTTTTTTTAGACGTTTTTATTTTCAAAACTATTATTATTTTAACAAAGAAGAAAAAAATTTCTTATTTGTTATTACTAATTGTAATTTTACAGAGTCATCATTTATACATTTTTATGTATGTATTCGCATAAAAATATTTAAATTATTTATATCTAATAAAAAAATTTCGCGTGTGGCGCTTCATTTTCCAAATTAAAATTTTATAGAGTTACTAACAGCGTTACCATTGAAAATTTTTAAAAAGTGTTCAAAAGAGGGGATTTCAGAAAAAAGACGTCGAAAAAGGAGTATTTTTTTAAGGGGCCAACTGCTGCGAAATCTACAAAAACTTCTTAGAATTGGTTTATTTAATAAAAAAAAAAATAGCAAAAAATGTTGTATTGTTGGGTGTTTTTGTTTTTTAACTTTATCATTGGCTTTAGTTTTTGACAGTATTAGTTCATTTAAAACTCTCCGGGGTTTTTTATAACATCAATATTTTTTTCAAAGGAATCTGAAAATAATTAATTTATTTGTTAAAATTAATATATAATGGGTCGTAATATTTTAAATACTTAGTTTTTCGCCAATTATAGCATAATCTTAAAAAGTCGCCATTTAGTTCCATTTTATAAAACAGACCTCAAAAGGGGCCAGGTGATTGAGAAAGGGAAATTTGGCGAAATATCACAAAATTATGAAATATCACTTGAAAACATTGGGTAATTTTTTATATGAAATATAACCCAATTTTTTTTTGGCAATTTTTCATTGATTTTCATATATATATATATATATATATATATATATATATAGATTATTTATATATAAATAAAGGCATTTAGCTTTTTTTAACCTTTTTTAATGTTCAATTTAGCCTCTTTTTTCTCATCATCTGCTTATGAGTATCACTTAACTTGTAAAACGAATAAATAAAAGTCTGATGAGTTTACTTCTTAACTCAATTTTGAGTCCAAATCCATCTTATATCACAAATTTAATCCAAGCCATCGTCATATCCAAGTACATCAATTCCATACCTACAAATATCGACTGCACTGTCTTCCGTATAACAACTAAATGTTTTTCCAAATCAAGTATAAAATCTCCCAATTTGTTTATTATGGAAATTTTAATATAAAAAGGTGAATTTTTTCTCTGTAACAAATGTCTAAAATTTTAAAATGACTTTTATATATTATATATATATTTTAATTTGTCGAATATCAAACAAACATTATTCGAGTGAGTACCCTAATAGGTATTGTTTTTCTAAGTTAATTTTATTTTTTGTTGATAGTTTTTACTATAGGACATTTAGTAAAAACTGGATTGTTAATATTATATATATGTATATATATATATATATATATATATAATATTAACATATATATGTATATATATATATATATATATATAATATTAACATATATATATATATATATATATATATATATATATATATATATATATATATAGGAGAGTTAAAATTTTTATGTAAATGTCAATTTTTTGGCCAAATTATCTTATCTCGTCTTGAGATGTTTTGTCAAAAGTGAACAGCTACTTCTTTTAAAAATGAATTGTGATATTTTTTAAGTTTTAAACCTTTTACAATAATTTAGAATAAAAAATAGTTACTTTATATAAATAGAAAAATAATTTATTACAAAATGTAAAAGACCTTTTGACAGCTCTCCTTCTGAAGGTCTGTTGGCGTCTCTTCTTTAGAAAGCCTGTAAAAAATATATGAACGTGAAATGCCTTCTAGAAGGCCGCTTTATCCCTTCTTTTTACCACTGGGTTTATATGCTTTTGAGACACTTTGAAGCTTAATCTCATTTGCTTAGCATTGTTGTTGTATGTATTTTTTTTTCTACTCTTATGAGAATAACAGAAAGAATTTACTTTCTTTTCTTCATGTTGATACGAATGTTTGTTTCGTAGAAAAATTTTTAATACTAATGACATTTTGTCATTGATTTCTTGTAACGATACTTTTGTTTTTGGTTTGTGTCCTAATACAAACATACATACATACGTACATACATACATCTATCAACAATAATATAGGAAAGCAGATATTTAAAGGAATGGATGTTACTAGGACTTCGCCAAATCATTTTTATTGCAAAAGAATAAATTTCTTCAAATATATCACTAAAAGCTAATCTACTAAAAGTTTTAATTATGAGGTTATAAATTATGTACAGCTTTCATGTAAGGAGTTTTTTCCCTCCCTTTTCCCTCCGTTTTAATCTTGTCCTTACAAATAATAAGTTTGACAGATTTCTGTTAAGTTATAATAATGAAAGCTTCGAACATAGCTTTAAGCTTGAACTTTTAAAATGTTCAATATTTTAAAGATATCAAAAAAGACATAAATACAAGTGAAACAAAGAAAAAAATTTTTATAGAAAAATGATCCATAAGAATTTTATTATGAAAAAGATGGTAAAGCTTTTTTTTGATGTAGACCTTTAAGATAAAGAAATAAAACATTTATTAACGTTTTAGTAAACAAGTTTAAGTGTCTCTTAGACTTTCAAAAATAATTTAAAGTTTTTTTAATTACTTTGCAATAAATGAAAGCTTTAAATTTGAGTTTTCAAAATATCTTAGTATTTGTAGTATCGCTCTGCAGCTTTTGGTGGATCACTGCAGGAGGAGAGGAGTGTACATGGTTCTTGGATGTGATGTGAATGCTCACCACTACCAATGGAGAAGCAGTGACATCAACAAGAGAGGTGAGTTAGTATTTGAATTTATATATCTGCATTACGGGTAATGATCCTACATTCAGAACGTAAGATAGGTAAACGGTTATAGATGTAATACTATCGAATTTGTCAAGGACTGGAGGGTAGCTAGGATTATTCCTTTTCGGATCATAGCATGATATCCTTCAGCCATGACTTTGTGAAACCGAGGGGAAGGCATTATAGGAACTCCAGAAGGACAGGTTGCAAATCCTTCGGTGAGTTAGTTGATAAGGATTTAAGGGATAGTGAGGGCTGAATTTCTTCAGTCCTCACTATCCCTACTCCTACTCCTCAGAGGGAGTGGGATTATGAGGGAGTCGTGAATAATTTCACGGATGTACTTAAGAATAGCTTTGAGCTCAGCTGCCCGGCGATTTATCTTGGCAAAAGGGGGCAGCCGAAATGATGGACCAGTGAACTTAGGATCCAACGGTCTACAGTTAGAAGGCTGTTCAATATAGCCAAGCTAACGACGAGTTAGACTGACTGCGACAGCTATAGGGCGAAACGAACATCATGGTTGAATTTCTGTCAATCCGTGAACTAGGTTGACGAGTTGTCTAGATTTAGAGGGGTATTATCCAATAATCCGGTGGCACACGGATATATACAACGGACTGACAACTCGTGGATGGAGTCTAGCTCGACGTCCCTCAGCTTACTGATGGAGAATCACTTTCCTGACTGTAGAATCTGGTGGAAGGACAGGTAGTGTCAGTGATAAGCTACAGTCCGGACCAGAGGAGGGTGACATCGATGCGATAGAGGAGAAGATCACTGGAGACAAGGTAAGATGGGCGGTAAACTCATTTGGGCCATATAAGTCACCGGGTACAGATGGCATTTTTCAGTCCATGTTACAGAATGTCAATGATAGGGTCATCTCACTACTCGTGAAGATATTTATGGAGTGTTTTAAAGTGAGATATATTTCCAGGGGATGGAGAGAGGTAAGGGTCATTTTCATACCCAAAGCGGGTAGGACGACTCACTCGGGGCATGCTCGCATACTTAATGAAGTCAATTTGAATGGTCAAACATTATCCTCGGCAGCCCAAACGGATTATGTAGGTACTATAATTGACTTCGTGGCTACTCCCGGTATTGAAATCCCTAGTAGGAACCTCTAGATTGGGGCGGAGAAGCTCCATAGAGGGTGTGCTATCTTCACGAGTGGTTCGAAGATGGAAGTAGGTACAGGAACGGGTGCTTACTTCATGGGAACAAATAGCAATAAAGTAGCTTAGAGGTAGTTACGGTTAATTTGAAGGGTCTTAGGTTACACACCTTTCTTATTTTTCTTATATTTAGCTATCTTTCTTTTCAATCTTTTGCCATATTCTACTAGGATTTTTCTCTTTCTTCATCTATCAGCTTTCTCTATTATTTATAAAGGGATCAAAATGGACTGAATGGTCTCTGGGTGGAGGTGTGAAGACGCCGCAATTTTTAACATAACCTAACCTTAGTATTTGTAAGACAATATTTGTCTTTAAGAAAATTTAATCTGCAGTTAAGTAAAATGAATTCGTACATATACAAATATATACATAACTAGTGAAAAGCTTCAAGGGATTTTTCTATGTAAAAAACATAGAAAACAAATTAGAAGTTTTTGAACAAAAGCTTACACTTAAATTTTTAGCTTATAGTTTTTTGTAAAGGTATTGTAAAAACTTAGGAACAAACTACAAAAATAATTAAATTTAACTGGTAAAAGAGCTCTTCAACTAAATCTTTAAGTTTGACTAATTTGCTTATAAATTAAATAAGACTTTAAAAAAAATAATTTAAATTGAATTTTTTAAATCAATGAAATATCTAAGCTTGATTTATTGGAAGATCTTTGACTTTACAAACTTTTGATAAAACTTAATAAAAACTTTAAAAAAACAATTAAATTAAATAACTGAAAACTTCGCAATAAAGGAAACCTTGAGCTCTTTGATTTTCTTAGTCTAAGGAAAAACTTTTGTATTTTAATAAATTTATACAAATAAATCAGAAGTAAAATACAAAAATTCCCATTATCGTAAGTTATTAGAGATAAAGCTCTTAATAGAAAAAGCTCTTAATATAGAATCTAAAGGAAGAGCTTAAATAGTTTATTTCTTCTCCTTAGACGGAGCATTAGGAAACTTGAGTTGTCCTTAATATATTTATCTAACAAAACAGTAGAAAAGCTTTGCGTTTGATTTAAAAGAAAGCTCTTAGACCTTTGCTAAATTTTTAAGGAAAAAACTTTTATTATTAAAAAAAAACTAGCTATCTTCAGACAGAGTAACTCAAGTATATATTTTCTTTAAAAAAGCTTACAGATTGATTTCTTAAACCCCTAAGCTTTTTAACCCATTATTTACCGGTATTCAAAATCGGGGGTGTATATCGTTCAAACTTTGCATACGGTGTGGCTTTGGCGTAACTAAGATATATTTCAAGTTTAAAGAAAATAGAAAGATTGATTCTTGAGATCTCAGATTATTTAATTTCCAATGGGCAGAAACGTTTAGCGTTTTTGGAATAATATGAAAGGAAGGTACAAAGTGAAAAACATTATTTTCGTAATAAATGTTGGTTAAAAACAAAGTATTTTGTTTAAATTACTTGGAAATGAAAAATCTTTAGTTTAATTTTCAAAGTTTTGTTTATTTTTTCTCATTCGTGTGATAACTGGGTATGGAAAATCGTCTTAATTTTCTATAAAGTGATGTAATATAAAGGTATGGAAATCTTAACGAATAAACTACTAATGATGGTTTAAACGTTGATATTTGCTCATTGCCATATAGCATTGTAAATATCAGTACTTCACTGACATATCTACAGGAAAATAAAGCTTTAATATAGGTATAACCAGCACCCTTTTGACATCAGAAATTTGGATATACCGTACATAAATAATGTTCCAATTGTTTTGGTCGGATATTAATCCGATCATTAACCAATCCAATGTCTTTAGATCCTACTTCTCCTTACGCCTATTATATTGCACTATTGTACCAGGAACTTTTGTGTTTATAGTGATTTTTATTTCGCAATAGTACATTTTGAAATTTAAATTGGTATCATAATTTGTGAGAATGCTAGCAAGCGCATTATCTCCCGATTTTATAGCCAACACTTCATTGGTGTGATCAACCGATACTTTCGCATCGGGCGCTACTAGTTTTCTCCCTTGTGAATTTTTAAATTTTATTGAAAAAAATTTATATCAAGTTCAACATTATTGCAATCTTAATATCAAGTGAACGATTTCAATTCATATTATAATTATTATTCATATTATCTCGAATATGATCTCTGGACGAAGAATTTATAACAATTACTCCATGCTAATTTCTGAAAACAGTAATTACGTATTTAAGTCCTAAATACTTTTTCGGTGACCTTTTTCAATTTCAAATAATTATTTTAAATAATAATTTTAGATGTTGTCTGAAATGCTGATAAATCTGGCGAGAAAAGTAACATAAAACCAAATATTATCAAAAAGATTCTAGTCCAGATAACTATCTATAGATTCTAATGATATTCCCCTCTTTAGAAGCAGAATAAAGTAAGCCAAAACCAATCACAGCAAGTCAAAAATAAATGTAAAGTCCATAACATCTCTTATCCAAATTTGCTATACGTTTCTGCCAAATGATAAATAAAATTAACACAAAATAATTTTAGGATATTAAGAAGTTTTGGACATAGTAAATTAAATTTAAAAATACACAAAATTAAAGTCATCGCAATAAAGAGTAAAAATCAGTTGGTAATTTACACATTTCATATTTCATATAATTTTTATCATTCCTTAAAATCATGTAAATTTTTAGAACTTAGCGAAATTGCTTCCAAAATATGAAAGGATAACAAAAAACCAAAAACATTTAAATTGTTTTCTCAAAAGACATCAATTTAAAGTATAAATCAAAGAAAAATGCAGTGTTGCCAGATTAGCCTTTTTAGTACTAAATTTAGCCTCTTTATTTTGCTTTTAGCCTCAAAATTTTAATTTTTGCCTCTAGTCTTTTTTAGCCTTTTTTGATTTTTATAATTGCCTTAAAAAGTCTAAAATTTTAGTATGTCAACAGCGAAAAAGATAAATCTTTTATAAGCTATTACTTATTTTATTTTTACAGTCAACCATTTAAGCATTTTTTTGTATTTATTCGCATTTTATTAACCATAGAAATTATTTATAAATATAATTTAATATACTTTTATTATTTTATTTATTTTTTTTTTATAAAAGTGAAAAATAACCCACAAATTTATAAAAGCTTAACCAAAATTAAATTATCGTTTAAAAATAACGACAAATCACTTAAAATATTAGGTAATTCTTCATACACATATATAACCCAAATTTGTATGGGAATTTTTTGACGATTTTTCAATGGGTTATTTTGCTGCCAGCTGTTCTATGTTTTATTTATAAATTTATTACAATATCTTTAAAAAATATATATCAAAAACTAATGAAAACGAGAGAAAAACAATTTTTTAAATTAAATAAAAAATTTAAACTTTTTTCTGGCTTTTTTTTTTTTTGCCTTTTTTAAAGTTTAATTTTGCCTCTGTTTTCTCATCTCCTGGCAATACTTGTGGTAAGTTTCAAGCTTGCTTAAAGTATTGGTAAATGAATTACCGTTTGAATTAAGAAACTATCATATTTTTTTTTTTGAAGAATTATCATGTAAAACCAAAGTAATTGAAAACTAACTTGAAAATATTCTGAAGTGTAAACACTAGCAGAAAAGTTTGAGTTTACAAGAGTGATTACAAAAATTAAACAAATTTAGATCGAACTATTTTAAATCTGCTGGTTTGTAAAAAGATACTTTGAATTGAAAGATATGAAAAGTTGCAGAAAATCTTTGAGCTTTGGTTTTTATATTTCTAAATTTAAGACTTTAAGACCTATTCAATGTTCTTGTAATCAAGTTTAAAACTTTATTTTTTAAAAGCTCATACACAGAAAAAGTCATTAACTACCACAATAATTCATTCAATTAAAAATTTTACAATTTTTCACCTCCTACTAAAATAATAAAGTAAATGACTGAATGAATTAAAAACTTAAACGAGAGAAAAATCTTACTCTTTTATTTTATTTTTGCTTGAATATATTAATTAAATTAATAATTCAATATTAATTAATTAACAACTGTGTTAATTGAAAAATATGAGCTAATAATTTTTTTCTGTATAAAGGAAAAGAACTCAATATTTTTTCGAATTTTAATGCCTTAAAGCACAAAACCTGAAGAAAGTTCACTCTATGTAAATGCCTCAAATTAAAGCTTTACTATCTCCGAGAATGTTAGTAATTGAGATTTATTTGCAATCAAGCATTAAGCTTAATATTTCAAAAAGTTTTAAACAATTTTTAAAACAATCTAAAAAATGCGTTGAGTAAGACTTTAGTCATTAAATAAGAAAAATTTCCTAAAAGAATTAACCGTTTAACCCACTGTTCAAAACAGCTAAAAGAGCTTTAAGTATCCTTGCATTAAAAGTTCTATATCTTGTTTTATTTTTGCTAAATGTTTTTCTTATTGTTGATAAGCAAATTGAATGCAGATTTTTTGTTCGTGTTTTAGTTCTTATTGTTGTTGTTCCTTCGTTACCAATAAATAACATTGATTGTTTTTGTTACGATTTTTTTCTCCTTCTGGTTTCAGTTCTCTGGCAATGACTGCAAATAAGTGCTGCCTTAAAAATATAATACCGATATTATTGTTGTTGATGTTGCTTTTATTGTTGTATTCGTGTGTTGTTAACATTAACGATTTTGTCCTTTCATTTATTAGTTTCTTAAACAGTTTTCAAAGCAGTTTGTCGTTGTTCTTGATTGTCAGTTCTCAATTTTGTTCCTGTTGTTCTGCGATCTGTTCAATATAATTGTTAGTATTTACTTTTATTTGCCAAGTATTTTTTTTTTTTGCTAGTACTATGGTAAGAGTAATTGGTAGATGTAGTAGTATCGTGTAGTACAGTATAGTAAAACATTTTGTTAAGTCTCTGGAGACTTTTTGCCGAATTGCTTAACATTAGTCACACTCAAAGGTACCCTCCATTAAAAATGTGTCGATATTACAATTTCTTTTCTTTTCTGTCTTTTATTATTATTCCTGGATATCATGTTTTATATTTGGTATTTGTTGTTTTTTATTTTTTTGTCTGTGTTCATTGCTGGTGTTCATGATGTTGCTATTATTTGTTGTAATAGCCCTCATTTTTATGCCTTATTTTGATTTTTTTTATTTCACTTTGTTGCTGTTGTTGTATACATACAATTTTTTATTTTTGCATGTTTTATAAGGACTTGCAATATTTGTTTCTTTTCTTTTATTATTTTTCTAGGGAATTTGGGAATATTATATTCTTGTTATATTGTCATTGTCATCGTTACTAATACTGTATTTGTTTGGGAAAACAATAAGCCAGAAAAGTGTCACAAAAACATTCATTCTTCTGTCAACATAAAAATTTGTTTTTTTTTTTTGTTTTGTTTTGCTTGCAAAGAAGGTTAAGTAGGTAAAACATAAAATTACACACAATTTCACAATTAAATTCTCAAAGAGCTGTTGAATATAACAACGATTCTACTGTTCGTATTTTTTATTCTTCTTATAAATATTAGAGATATTCATGGAAATCTTTTGAAATGACTTTGAAAGCTACTTAGAATTTAATGGGAAATACTAGGTGCTTAGGAAGAAAAAAAATTATAAATGGAAACTGTTAGTAAAAATGAACAAACATTAGTCAATTTCTAAAGGAAAAGAAAAGAACAAAGTTTAAGATTTTTTTAAAATATTATATTTTTTATATAAATAATATCAGGATTCGATTACGAAATAAATGAATGATATGTTACAAGAAGTATTTTGGAAGAATTAATTTCAGAAATACAAGGAAAATAAATTAGCAACAATAATCAATATTTGTTAGCAATTACATTGTACCAAAAATCAATTAAATACAATTTCGTGAAAGCATGAATAATAAACTAACAGCGTTGTTTTAATTAAAATTAATGTGACTAAAACTATGAAATGCTAAAGTAATAGCCAATTATAAGAACACAATTGTTTTAATTTTAAGGAAATCGGATGGGAATGTATTATATTTAGGATTAGGTTTAAACCTGTGATAAAGATTTAAATTGTCCTTTTGAAGAATTCGCATCACTTAACGATTTCATTTTATATAAATTTCAGTAATTAGCCTAAAAACAAAAATAAATTTCTTTTCTTTACCAAATGTGGTATTTACTCGTGATAACGTCTAACATATACATATACACATATACATTGTATAGTGCTCAAAACTCGAATCTTTTAATATCTTTAAAAAAAATTCCTATCTCATTTTGTTGCACCTAACAGCTTTCAGCTTCTTTTTAGTGTCATCACTAGAAAAATTACAAGAAATTGAGGAAGTCAAGAAAAACAAAAAAATATTAAGAAAAGATTTATAGAAATACAACTACAACAACAAAATCTGTATTAAAACTTAACATAGAAAAAAAAAAATAAAAAAATAAATAAATTGGCGTATTAATAATTGTTATCAATAACTTTTCGACAAGCAGTTTCTCTCGACAATGCTTCTTTTTTATTGATAAAAGATGGTAGATATTAGGTGCTAAAAGTGTGAGCAGATGTTTCGCATTTTTAACATCTTCCATGCATGCCCTAAGATGTATAAAAGCGTGAAAACGGCATACATAAGGAATCTCAAAGATGTATTGTTTATGTTTATAAGTCTGAGCACTGTAGCTTAATAGTTTTACTGCCAAATGTATGCAACATTTTTATTAATAAAAATGTATCCTTAAGGCAGGCATTTTTATTTTTATTTTATTTATTTATTTTTTTGTATATTTCTATATTTCGAAAATATTACTTTTTCTTTCTGTAGAAGTTTAAATTAAATATTTTCAAAATTCTTTTAAACAAAAAATTTATTTTAAGTAATTCATCATCATACCAGAAGTAGTCGTAAGTATTGTAATCCATTGTAAATCACACTTACCTAAAATGAGAAAGAAGAGATAAACCAATTAATTAAAATTTGCAGTCTTTTTTTTAATATAATAAAATTAAATTTATAGTATTATCAAACCCCGTATTCAAAAACAAATTTTAAATTTAAAGTACATTTTAAATACAAAATATGAATTTGTTTTGGAAATTTTCGATTTAATAGTTGTTTGTGAATACGGGTGAAAAAAATAAAATAAACTCAATAGACAAAAATTTAAATTGAAGAATTTTAAATAAATTGAAATTTTGTTAAAATTACGACAAAATTTAACATTGCAAATTTACATTGGTCTGGCTGGACTTCTATTTATATTCCCTCCCATGAATGATGACATAGAGCAAATATATAAGATTGTCATTTCTTGTGTAACACAAAGATCACGTTAAATATATATATGCATATCCTATGTCTGTCCTTTATTCTCTGGCAAAAATTCTTATGTCCAAACTACTTACTTCAATTAAATGCAATTCACCCAGATTGTTTGCTATTTTCCTAAGCAGGTTACTATTTAAAAGCAGCTGAATCGATTTGGAAAAAACTATGTGACATAATCTGATACAAAGAGATAATATTATGTCTACAAGTTACCAAAAGTGTTTCAAAATTCTGGGTGATTGGTGGACAAAATCTAATAAAAACTTTTCTTTTTATACAGTACAACACCATAGGTGGTTATGGTATTACAGTTTTTTTTTTTTTTTTGATGTTTGTAGCAAAAAAACTTATGCAACATCCACCTTAAGGTGGAATTATTGGTTAAACTAGTTTAATAAATTTGTGAATTGTTTATTTTTTCGAATTTAGTAAAATTTTTAATTGTTATAATTATTACTAAATTTAAAAAATATTGAAAAAGAAAAACTTGTCATTTGTAAGTAAATTTTCTATGATTTAAAAATTCAAAATACAAAAATATTACAACAAATAATAAAAATAAAAAATATTTTGTAAATACCGACAATTTCTGGCTTTATGAACTGCCAGCTACTTAAAATGGACTTCCTCGACAACTTTTTGAAGAAATTTTTATTCAGGTAAGCATTGTCAAAATATTGATAATATATATATATATATATATATATATATATATATATATATATATATATATATATATTTATATATTTATATATATGTATATATATATTTATATATATATAATTAGCTATTATTACAAATATTGAATGTAATATTAAAATTATTTGTAAGAATGTTACATGTACTATAACTGAAAAATTAATTTCATTAAAATGCGTGTTTCATTTAATATATTTATTACTTTAATATTTGCTTAATTTTATAGATACTGTGGAGTTTTCTCCCAAATTTGAAGATTTTTCTAAAATAATATTCAGAACTATTTTCAGCATTTTTATATATTATTCTTTAAAAGTAAATTAGTTAGTACACAAATATTAACAATTAAAATAATCTTAAATTTGTCAACTTAAATGGTTCATTTATAATTTAAGTTCATTACCATTTAAGTTGAGTTAATTTTAAATATAAATAATTTAAGGGAACCAATATAATATTATATTCGATTCAATTATTTAAACTTTTTTTATAAAATGCGAGTAAACACTTCACAGAAGGACAAAACCTTTTTGCAATTTTTAAAAATTATAATACAATTTTTTTGAATCGCACTAAAACTTAGTTTTTCTTAGAAAGTCACATAAAATTACATATTCATTTTATGAATATATAATAAGACTTAATAGATAATATTTGACTTTCATAATGGGCCGACCATACTAAATTAATATAGTTTTTATTATTAATTTCTTTTTAATTTAAAATTTTTTTCATAAATAAAATATGTTTTTCATCAAACAAAGCATAGAAAATATGTTCACTAGCATATAGAAAACATAAACTTTTTAAAATTTTTTGACGATTTCAAATAGTTAATTTGACTATTTTGACTTTTTTTCGCAAAATTCTTTAAAACCGCTTTTTGTAACTTAAACTGAAAAACCGATTTTAAAACCAGCTGGAAACCCCAGTTGATCACCCTAATAAATATACAAATTTATTAAGGCTGTAATTTTATTAAAATAGAAATTGTTGAAATGATGGATTTACACGCATATTATCTCTTATTAAAATTTTTGGTTTAGTGTGGAAGTATACTTCATATTTGTAGACATTAACCATGACATTCGAAACATGTAAAATTGTCCCCGAAAACTGTTTTCTTGGGCATATGTCTTAGGAAAAGACAAATAAAGAAGAAATATAAAAAAATTTAAATTCAATGAACTTAAGCCGAACATGCAAAAATTCTATAAATAACTATATGAAAGAGTTCAACAAAAAACTATAAACTAATTAACTTTAAATTTTACTTCAGTTTTCTATCAATATTTTTTTTTCGAAACAATGAAAATTTTCAGAATTTTTAACTTTGGGTTCTAAACTTGATAAGAAATATTAACTAATTGCGTTTAAGTATTAGAAAAACTTTTTAGTTGTAAAAATGAACATTATTTGATGACTCCTGGCAAGTACATAAAATATGTGTGTTTCTCTTTTACTTAAAAGTAGCGCCTAGCTCTAAGAGACAAATCCACCAAACATGCAATACCTACATATGATTCACCTTAATCTATATTTGAAAAACCTAGAACACAATTAAAGTTAAGTGATATTTTTTTAAGAAAAAAAAAATAAAAATATCTTACATACTCAGATTTACTTCTCAAACGTATGTTTAATAACAAATTTGTTCATATTAAAAAAAAATCAATGGAATTTTGCGAGTATATGAAGCAAGATTTAAAAATTTGTAGTCTAGAATAATTTCACAAGACTACCTATAGCCATAGAAGTTTTGTTGAAAACAATTATATATAACCTTCATATAGGTGAACGATATAAAAAGTCGATTTACAACACTATATGTTGAATATATTTAAAATCCAATAATGTTGAACAATTATTTTTCTACACAAATTAAAGTAAAACTATTTTTTGAATTCAGAATTTCAAAATGCCAGGTAGCTTTGGGGTAAGAATTCAAAGCTTGGAGTTTTAAAGTGTGCGTGAGGTTACGAATACGAACAGAAATTTAATTTTTATTTAATGAATTTTAAATACACGTTTTTAATTAAATAAGAATATACTTGACAGTTCCTCAATCCGACCTTTCAAAATTTTAATTTTTGTTTGAATATGGAGATAAATTATAAACCCAAGGGGTATGCTACATATATATGTTGAAATTTAGTATCTGTTTTGCTTACATAAAAAACTTAAAATACATCTCAAATCTAAATAATACGTTTTTATAAAAGACACATCAAATCGTGCCTAAAAATTCTTGTAAAATTATTACTTTTTTTTTAATAATGAAAATTTGATCTCACAACTTTCCAATAGAAAAATGTTTATATATTATTGTATGTGAAATAGGAAATATTGTTAAATGTGGGCAAAGAAAATTGGAAAATTTGTTGAGGCTGTGTTAGAAAATCCTTTATAGCTCCGCCATTCCAGAACGAATTTCGCTGAATTTCAGTGACATGATTTTCGAGACTATATGGCACATGTGGGCTTCAAAAAATTTTAGTATTTTTCCATTTGAGGCCCTGGATGTAAAGATTTTCCTTTAAAATGACAAATTTATATATATATATATATATATATATATATCCTTCACATAATATATATATATATATATATATAATATATATATATATAATATATATATATATATATATATATATATATATATATATATATATATATAATATATATATATATATATAATATATATATATATATATATATATATTATGTGAAGGATATAAAAGGAAAGTCTTAAATATTTGAGTATTTTTCTTTTTAATTTAGGGAAATGAAAGAATATACAATTTTGTGATATATTTCATATAAAGTAATAATATACACCACTACAAAATAATTTTCATACAAAAATTTAAAATAATAGTTCTGGCCAGACCTACACTAAAGATTAAAACATTTAGCTCCTAAATCTTAGGTTAGCAAATAATCTAATGAGTAATGGTAAGAAACAAAATTAAATAATTAAAAAATTAAATACTTTTCTAACTAAGTCCAAAATTTCATGCATTTAAATTTAACAACAATACAACTAAAAATAACCTTTCTTTCAAAACATATTAAGATTTTAGTTTTAGAAATTTTATATATTTTAATTTCACTTCTAAAAAGTTATCTAGTAAACGCTGTATATACTAACAAAGAAACACTGTTGGAATTAAATTTCTTTTTTTTTCAATGTAGTTTGGAATTTTATTATTTAAAACAAAGAAAAAAAAGAGGACTATACCTACTGTATAAACAAAACGCAATGATCATCAGAGCTTAACATAAATTATTTACTTTCTTCTTCATTTTAAAGTTATAATTTTATATTAAGGCCACCTTTTTTTCATTCACTACTTAGTTTAGAAACCTTTAATTTAAATTTTTAATACTCATTGCTTGTTTGTAAAGGACCTCAAGGTAAGTATAAGGTAATATAAATATATTCTGTTTCTTAAAAAAAATACTAAATTATTTAAAAGAATGAAAAGTAAATAATTGTAAAAGGTATTAAATAGTATTTTCCTTAAAGTAGACAATAAACAAGAAATGATATATTTTGGAGTTATTTTAAAGTAACAAAAAGGAAATAAATATCGCTCATATACTTCAAAAAACTAGATTTTTGAGTTAATGATGTAGAAATATGCGTTGTATCAAGTTTTATGTCCTGCAAACATATCATGTACATTTCTCTTATGGTCACCGATTGAGAAACGGATAAGTCAATAATACTTTTATTAAGGTAAATAATATTTGAAATCTTTGAATGCGATTTCTACAAAACTATTTTTTTTAAGTTATGACGTTCTTATAGTATATGAGCGATACGAAAACGTTTTAGAGAAATAATTAAAAATTTTAAGAATATTTTTAGGAGCTCATAGGTTAAGGTTTTGTATTTGAGATGTATGCTGGTTAAAAACTGTATTCATTCTATTTTAACAAAAAAAAAAAAAAAAAAGAAATTGTAACAAGAAACTAAATATTACAAAATTTTAAAATTTTATTAAAATTTACAGTCTATTTTATGGCTAAAGTTAGAAACTGTATTTAAAGCATACCTAAAAGATTTAATTAATTAAATTAGTTTTACAATGATTACTTAATTTTTTATTATTAGGTAATAAATTTAATAATTCCTTTAATTATCTTAGTAATAGCTCACTAGAAATTATATTAAAAGGAAGTAGGTCTTACATATAATTATAGATTTTGCGGTCAAATATATAATTTCAATTAAAATGTTTTATTTAGCCTATTATTTTTATACCAGACTTTTTCTCTTCGCTTAGCTTTAAATTTTTTTTCTTTTACTATTTAAGCCATTTATATATGTTTCCAGTAAAAACCCCAAACAAATAAAGTAAGTAACAAAATAAAATAATTAATAAACAGAGACAGAAAATGAAAACAAAAATAACTCGTAGGGTTAATTAATCTCAAACAATATAAGAAAATACTTAAATGACAGAAAATATAAAGAAAATATATTTCGAAAAATCAATGATTTTTTTTTTTTGGTAAATAATTACTTTTATGATAATGATGATGTTCTTTAAATGTTTATTTTTTATATGTTTTTATTTTATTTTATTTTTATTTATTTTTATGTCTTTTCTTATAAGTTTAACGTGTGTTAAAGTGTGGATATCTTTTATGAATAATTACGAGAGCTTTAATTTTAATGTCTTAACATTATAATATTAATGAGTTTTCTTTAAGCTGGGTTTTTTTCGTTAATTGATCTTTAGGAATTTTATTTTTAAGTATGAATAATTTATGAGGAATTTATTTGTGTCATTGTATCGCCAGAGATGAAAAGATTTATGGGATTTTATGCTAAAAAGAATATTTGAGTAATAAAAAAAATAAAATAAAAATTA
Organism: Protocalliphora azurea; assembly: GCA_932274085.1. Taxonomy (NCBI): domain Eukaryota; kingdom Metazoa; phylum Arthropoda; class Insecta; order Diptera; family Calliphoridae; genus Protocalliphora; species Protocalliphora azurea. The sequence goes on along the minus strand of OW026523.1, from coordinate 79,634,833 downwards.
TTGCAATCTAATTTTAATTTCCCTTTTTAGTATGCTATAGTTTTTTGTTACTAATTTTTTTATCATGCATACTTTTTAATAATCAATATTCATAAGTAAATGTATTCCTTTTAACAAACCAGTATTGAACTATGACATACCTATATGTATTCAATAGATATTTATTAGTAGATTTTATGGGCTCTCGCTTTTAGAAAATCTTTTTCAGATTTGAACTTTTGATTTACTTTTCATAATCAATAATATAATACTTATATAAAATCCAAGGTTATGTATTAATTAAGGCTTTGCTAATATTTTCTTTTTATTGCCATAATCCTTGATGTTGCAATCTTTTTTTGGAAATGAAAATTTCTTGCTTTTAAACTTCACTACTTATAATTCGTTATATGTTTTTCTTTTGGCAAACAAATAAAGAAAACAAAGCTAGCAAAGAAACGTTATGTAAAATCTTCTATCAAATATCAAATCATAATTATAGTCATTATCATAATGAGTGTTTATAAAAAAAAACACCCAGGAATGAATACAAAATTCGGCTACATATTAATACAAAAATGAAAATAGAATACGAACAACAAAATTAAGATAATGTCACGTAAATAATATACATATATAGAAAAAAATTAAAAAATATATCAACAAAACATCTACTTTTTTACAAGGACATTAGCCCACAAAAACAGATATTTCCATAAGAATGTAAAGAAAAACGAAATTCTGCGTCACTTGTCTTCAAAACATTGATACACACCCATACAAATAAAGACTCCAACAGTGTAAATGATGATGAAGATCATAGCATACGTTTGGGTACTGTTCTCTCTTATTTACACTTACAAGGATATACTTTTAGCAGGAAAAACGACGTACTTATATAATTCCCACACAAACACATTTTCGCATTTTTGTTTTTCCTTTTTTCATGTACATAGTATTTTCCTGTCGTCAGAAAAAATTGTCATGATGATGACAATGCCGCCATGTTTGAAAATTGAAAATTTCCTTGAAGCTTAGCAAGAAGACAAAAAAAATTCCTCTATTATATACATATATGATTTTGTGTTGAAAAGAAGAATAATTCGGAGGAACAATAACTCATTGTTGCTTTATATGGTACAACTATACATATATATATATATATTTTTTTTTTGGCAATTACATGTTTAGAATAAAAATACATACTTAAGTAATTTTTATTTTTTTTTTTTTTTTTGGAAGAGTATCACATTACATTTACACTTATACCACACATACATATTTAGGAATATATGTAAGCTAACATTTGTCCTTACAAACACACAAATATATATGTATTTGTTTAAATGTGTGCTGTTGACATTTGTAATGTCAAATGTGGAATAAAAATAGTATAATTGTGTCAGTGTAGTTGACATTTAAGGTGAATGTGAAATTTATTATGCGTATTTGTAACTGAAATTTAATAAGTTTCTTTTTTTGGTTTTTTGTAAATAAGTAATTTTGTTAATTGTCTGTCGTAGCATCTAAGTAAATAAAACGCGATGACAATGTTTTTGTTGTATTTTATTTATTTATAAAGAAATTTTAATAAACTCATTCTTTTGTCTTAATTAAGTCTAGTCTTTGTTTGTTTTAATATGGGAATGAGGATGTCTTGACAGACAATAACTTGATATTTTTGAAAAAGTTTTTAAGATATGTTTATTAAGTAGAAATCCCAGCAGTTACCTTTTTTAAAAATTGGAAGAATGTATTAAAGCTTAAAGCTGAGAAATTTGATAAAAACAGGAATAATATTAAATAAAAATAACAAATAGCATTGAAATAAAGTTCAAAATAAATCATAAAGTAATGTTATATTAATAACAAGGTATTTGTGTGTAGAAAAAAAAGGTTACAGAAAATTTTATTCAAAATATTTAAATTTTGTTTTTTTTTATGTAATTTTAAGAATTACATTTTTTAAATTTTTTGAAAATTTGGAAAAGAAGTCAAATTATTATTATAAAATATTTTGAAATGATTGTTTTGTTGTTGTAAATTCTGAAATCTGTAGAGTACATTGTAGTAATTTCTGGAAAGTACCACAATGAAAACGTTATTTTTTATGATTTTTGTCAATATCTTTAGATTTTTGCGACTTATTAAAGTTGAATTTGTATCACAAGAATTCATGTTATCTTAAAGACAAGAATTTGAATCATCATTGGCAATTATTAAGCGTAAACAATTGATTTTTGTAATATAAAAAATGTGTGTAAATATTTCGGAAATGAAAAACGTGTACGAATTTCTCTTTTAAAATCAGAAATAAATACTGCGACTTTTTCAGAAATTTCCACTCTAAGCATTTCAGACTTTACAACAACAGAACAATTATTTCGAAATATTTTATAACACTGTTATAATTTTTTTATGTAATTTTACTTTTACCTAATTTTTTTAGGTAAAAGTAAAATGTTTCAATTAAAAAAGTTTCCTTAAAAATAAGTAGTGATAAAATTATGTCTTGTTTTTAGAATATCTATTCTTTAAGCTCTTAACTAGTGTTTTCTTAATCATTATTTTTAATTTATACTTATATAGAAATCAAGAGTAGTTTATTACTAAATGTAAAAACACAGCAAACCCGGTCTGGTAATTTACATACAAATTTGTATGAAAAATGCGCAAATTTTATTTTAAATTCTCTCAGGACTTTTTGCTGTTTTCATTTCCTCACAAAAAGTATTACCATATTTTTTTAAAAATTTATACGAATTTCGTAAAAAAAGTTGAAAAATGTTTGAATTAAGAAAAAAAAAAAATTAAAAAAAAAATTTAAAGGAAATAAATAAAATTTTTGTTTATTTTCCGTTGTCGTCTAAGATTTTGTTTAATTTAAAAATACAGCTATATAAGAAAATCTGGACTTTAAGACTTTTCTTTTTATCTTAATAATAATTTTTTTCTAAAAACAAAAATTAGTAAAATATATTTTTCCAGCTTTGTACTAAATTTGTGGTGAGTCAAAATAAAATATATATACATACATATATATATATATATATATATATATATTTATATATATATATATATATTTATATATATATATATATACGGCTGGACCGATTTCTGTAAAATTTTTTTGTCAGTTGTTCGTATTTGTGAGGAGAAGGTTTTTTGCGGAAGAAAATTTTGGAAAATCCCTCCGGAAAAGTCGGAAAATTGGAAAAATCGAAAATCGAGTTTTTGTTTGAAATTTTTGGTGAAATTATTTCTTAATGGCTTTCCAAATTTAACAGTAGAAAGTTCTTAGTGTAAATCATGGAAAATTGCGGAAAATGCGAAATGCGGAAAATTGGAAAATCTCTCCGCAAAAGTCGAAAAATTGGAAAAATCGAAAATTGATTTTTTTGTACGAAATTTTGTGTGAAATTATTTCTTAATGGCTTTCCAAATGAAAAAATAGAAAGTTCTTGGTGCAAAACATGGAAAATTGCGGAAATTTGGAAAAATCGAAAATTGATTTTTTGTATGAAATTTTAGTTGCAATTATTCCTTAATGTTGACTCAGACTTTGCGCAATCTGACAGGTGTCATTTTGGCACAGTAAATGTGCTATTTTTCTTGCTGAAATTTATATGAGTTTTGTGTATTGTTAAACTGATTCCGGATTGCCGTAAATCACCCATTATATCCATATACGGTAAAAGCATTACAATCAATTGAAATTCAGTGCAATATTTATCAAAAAATCGAAAATAGATTTTTTGTATGGAATTTTGTGTGGAATTATTCCTTAATGGCTTTTCAAATGCAAAATAGAAAATTCTTAGCGTAAAGGAATAATTTCTTTATATTATATTACTCTAAAGATTGTCTGAAGGCTTATATATATATATATATATATATATATAATTTTTTACGAGAACGATTTTGTAGGTTTTTTAGTAGAAGAAATTCTGAAGTAAAATTGTACAGGATAGGGCCAATTGTTCAGATATTCCAAAGTGTGTTTTATATATCGCCCATTTTTAAGCCGAATTCTCATATTAGTAATCTAGTAATAAGTTATACGAAAATTCATATGTATATCTCTATTACTTTTCAAGACATTTAATTTTGTCTCCCTAAAATCCGGAAATCTCACACTGTGCATCGTTAAATTGGTACAGTATACTTTAAGGTGGGGTCCGAAAATTTCTTCTGTGTGTTGCAAATATCAGTACAAACACATTATACCTAAATGACCTATGTTGGTGCAAGGTATGAACAGATTGGTCTCTCAAGCAGTTTTCGGACAGAAAATCCAATTTTAAAATTTCGAATTTCGCTTAACTAAATATAGCGTTCAATAGCTAAGAAAGTGTTGAACTTTACCTCAGTCTTATCTTTTTGGTATGCCATTTGTTGAACTAGGTGAGCACCTCTAAAGTTGAAGTTTTTTAAGCATTATTTTTTTTTTTTAAACTTGTGGAATATAGCATCAACTTTAAATAGAGATTTATATATACAGTAATATTAATATTAAGGATATGATAAAATACAGAATTATACATTATATATTTTTAATGTTTATTAATTAGACAATAACATATGTTCACTTGAAAATGAGTAATTTCTTAAATAAAACATTAACTAAATATTAAAGTTTCAAGATATAGAAGTTGTATAAGGCATAGGTTGGAGAACATAAATACATATGCAGGTTATAGCCCATATTCCAAGGACTAAAAGTGTAATAAAATGGCCTGACCTTTTGAATAATATTTTTATTTTCTAACTTAGCTTGACAAAAAATACACAATTTTTGTTGAAATTTGTAAACATATTTCTGTACAAAATTATTTCTAAAGTTAATTATTCGATATTGAATTTTAATTTTAGTAATTTTAAAAACAACCAAAAATACTAATACCGTGTAATAATCATTTAAATTTTTATAATTTGCACTCTAAAAATCACAACACAAGATTTTTATAAGATCTTTCTATAGTACCAAATGTGATTTCGATACTAGCATCTATATAAAATATATACAAGTATGATTTTCCAAAAACAATTATGTGGTCGCTAATTTGGCTCAACAGTCATAAAATTAGGTATCAAAATTCTCACTTTAATGGAAACAGTAAAAACATATTTACGGAAAACATTTTTATCACAATTTTCACAAAATTAACTTGAGTTCTTCTTAGAAAGGAGAACTCGATGTGTCAAGTTTTATTAAGATATGTTGCAAATTATAATCTATAGTTTGTTCAGAACGGTTATATAATACCAGAAAGAAGCTAAATAATACAGACTTTGCTCATTATAAGCATTACTGAAAATGTAATAAAAAATCTCAGTATATTTTTAATATTTTTGGTTTTTCTAATGTGACATACACTATTTTTTTTAACATTATTAAGATTCTGAAATCTTCTTCTTTTCAATGATACCAATGTCTTATTATAAAAACTTATGGTTTAGATTATACCACAAAACCCCATTTTTTTTTGCCCCTATGTGCAATGTGGTAAAATTTTTTAAGGAAATATTTTGTGATGCAATTTTCCTTAGAGCAAAAATATTGTAGTGAAATTTTTCTATGTAAAAAAAAAAACAATTTGTGATGAAATTTTTTAAGTGGAAAAAATTTGTGACGAAGTTTTTAAATGTGAAAAATTGTTCTTCTAATTTTTTTTTTGTTATGTGCGATAACATATTCTAAGTAAAAATTTGTGTAAAATACATTTATGTAAAAAAAATCTGTGGTAAAGGAAATGTGTGATATAATTCCTTAATTTGAAAAAATTTTAAGAAAAAAAGGGTTGTTGGTAAAATTTTCTTACGCAGAAAAAAATTTTCAATTTAAGGAATTTTATCACATATTTTTTTACGGAAAATATTTCAAAATTTTACTTCTTTCACTAGATTTATAATAATAGATACAGTTGTTGTAAGAGTAGTTTGGTTTAACAATGTAATCCAGCAACACATAAAAGTTGACTTTAAAAAATAATAAATTGCATATATTATTTTTTAATATATTACTATATTATTTATTATTTTTCCAGGAAAAAGTTTAGCAAACTTTTAAAATATTTGTATATTTGACACCAGTAATAAACAGCTGTAATTGACTAAGCAAATAATATACGCTGTTCAAATAATAATTTTGAACAGCTTAGAGAGCAAAGTAAATTAATATGTGTCATTATTATAAAAATACGAACAAAATTATAAAAATACTTTAAATTCTAACAATAAACTAATTTAAAATAGAGAAAATAAACGAATATGCTGCCAATTTTTATTTATTTATTTTTTAACAATTCGTAGCTTAAATTTCTCAAATTTGATTTGTAATGGTGGTAGACTTGTTATTTGTGTTATATTTTAGATTTCTTTCTTTGACCATTGCGTTTCAAAAGCTTTAAAAAAATATTCTTTAATTGTTTACCAAATATATTTTCCACAATGTATTGCCTAAAATCTTCTCTTGTTGTTATTTTTCCCTTTTAAAAAGCACAAAATAAAAATAAAATCGTTTACCTTAAATAATTTATTTCTTTATTTTCACTTTAAGCAATTATCATCAAAGGACACTAAAGTTCTAAATTGTATTTTCTTTATACTTTGTGTTTTTTTTTTCTACTTCGACCTTTAATTGAGTGCTGTTCATTTATATAAATGTACCATTTTTGTCCCTTGTGTCTTAGCAGTTAGAAAAAGGGACAGGTGAAAATATGTATTTCTAGGCTCCTTTTTTATTATTACTCTTATTTTTTATGGGTTTTATTATATGTTGGAAAACTTTAGGTAATTTTTTTTCGCACATAATAAATTTGTTAAATGTTATAATAGACAATAGACCTTTTTGTTTTTTGAAAAAAAAAAGATTTGTATTATTTGATTGTGTTTGGGATTCTTTAAGGAGAAGGAAGTACAAGTTATTTGTTGAAATTAATGATATATTACATAATTTAGAAAAAACTAATGTTTGTTACTTCAAAAATTATTTTGATAGCTTTGTTTCTTTAGCTTTAAATTTTTTTAGGCTTAACGTTTATAAGATCATTTTTAACTATATTATTGAGAAATTTTTAGTAATTTCATATAATACAAAATTTGCTTTGTACTTCGAATGAGCTTTTAGTTATTTCACAATTATGATTTATGTTTTATAATCCCTTTTCTAACTATATTTATGTAAATTTTAGAAGTTATTAGAAAATAACTTATTATATGTCCAATAGTTTTCATTAGATATGTTCTTGAACAAACTTACTTAATTCTTTCTGATATAATAACCCAGTAGTTCTGCAGAGTGTCCTTCAAAAGTTGACTTTTGATTCATCGATCTAAATTTTTAAACTGTATACGTTTAAGGCTACTTAAATATAATATATTACATCACTTTCTTCTGACACTGTAAAATATATTAAGCTGTCACATGTGCAAAGAATACCTAAATATCATAAAGAATACATAACCATCAAATGAACAAGACTAGTGATTTCCCAGGTAGCTAGCAATTATAATTGGAAATATATATAAACTGGTTATTTTTTGCTTGAATAACTACTTATTTTTGTTCGAGTTGTCCACAAATTCATGCAGATGTTTTTGTACTTTAGGGTATTCAAAATATGTAGCTTCGTATTGAGAGATTTGAACATGGGCACAAATTAATTATCCGTTTCTAACGTCTTACTTAGTACACTATCTCACACTTAATTTACTAAGTGATAAAAACGCTTTTAGTATAAACGAACTTGTTATACATCTTAAAAAAAAAAAAAAAAAAAAACTAATAGCATCAGACTGGGGTTAAACCAACAATCTTCTGGTTGTTAATCTAATGCTCTAGTCAACTGATCCACGTGATTGCAATATTACTGTGCTATTATATTATTTATGTAATATGGAGTAGGCAGACAATAATAACACCTCATTACCAAGAAACTATTCAAATAAATAGCTGCCATTACCGAAAAGATGAAGAAGTTTTTGCTGGGCAACAGAACTGCTAGAATTTCTATCTCAATCACATCTATATATAACCAACATACACAAATGTTTGTCTTTTACTTTCTGCTCAAATTTACTTCATTTCTATGTTAAATAAAACACATGAGTGTATGTTTGTTTCACCTAAAATATCTCTATCCTTAAATGAATTATTGCTTTTAAAAACTCTTCCCTATGGAGGCCAGTGGCCATTTCTACTTAAATGCCCAGCAATTTCCATTACATTTTGAGAAGCAATAGGAGGTATATAGTAAAAGCAAATTAAGAAATGTATTTACTTTAGTTCGTTTTGTTTAAAAGTAAAAGGTTTTTAGAGATCATAAGTAGCAAACATTAATTAGACTTATCTTAAGTGGTTTATGAAATTTTATGGAAATGAGTTATGATTTGTTATTGCTACTACTGTTGCTACCATAACTTCAACTATGGCCAGCTAAGCAATTTCATTGATATCTTAAGAAATGTTGCATTTTCATATTTAAATGATTTGGAAAACTTTGTTGTGGTTTTCAGTAAATAATTAGACATTTTCATAAGATTGAGTATTTAGTCTGATTTCGAATATTTTAATTATAAAATTTAGTTGAGAAGGAAGGATGTTAAATATGAAAGTTGTTAAAGAAACTTATTTAGAATACGTTGTTAATAAATTTATTTGTATGGCAAGAATTTGTTTGAGAAAACTTGTTAAATAAATGAGCTGGGAAATACTGGTTATTAAATCGAAGAAAATGAGGATATTTACAAACGATCTGAATTCTTTATAAATACTATCAGTCATATTCACAAACAGCTCTTAAATTTAAAATGCGTTTTAAAACAAATTTTTCATACAATTGTTTTCTTTAAAATGTATTTTAAATTTAAAAGTTAATGGTGAATACGTATATTAAAAAAAAAAAAACAAAACAATTAATATATTTATTTAGTTATCTCCAAAAGCAAGCTACGTTTTTATATTTTCTAAAGAACAATAAATTCCATGATTGAACGATATGAACAAAATTATTGTAAACAAATGGATAATATATTTTTTGCAATTAAACATAACTCCCAAAAACAGGTAATACCCAGTAAAAACTTAGCTTTCCTAGTAAGGTAGATGTATAATTGGAAATAAATATAAACTGGTTTTAACTCCTTATTTTTGTCTTAGTTGTCCACAAATTCATTTAGTTGTTTTTTTTACTTTTGAGGTAGCCAAAAATATGTACTTTCGCGTTGTCCCGAGATTAAACGAAAATAAAAAACAACGAAAAAATTTACCGTCAGTGAGATTTAAACATGGGCAACAATTTTTTAACATTTCTTTTTAATTAATAGCATCAGATTGGATGTTAATACAGCTCTTTAACCAACTGATTCAACAGTATTACAGTATTAATGTGCTATGTAATACAGAATAGACAAACAATAATAACCCCTCATTACAAAGAAACTACTTAAATAAGTGGTTGCTATTACCGAAAATAAATAAGTTTTTGCTGGCTAGTTATATTTTTATATAAAATCTTAATGTATAGTATAGTTTACAATGTATAAAAGTTTGTCATAGTGAAGAGTTAGCCGAGTTCGGTAGTTAATTTTCCTTACTTATTGGAAGAATTTTGGCAAACAAATGACTGCATATCATTCACTATTATCAGTGCTTTGACACTTCAAACGTACACTAGCAAAGTGTCCGGATTTCAAAAGAAAATAAATACCCTTTGATTTTAAGCGCTTCGACTGGATGCAAATTTTGTAGAGTTGGTCAAACTTTGAAGGAGTAATATTACTGGCTGATATTTTGTTTCGGAATCACACGCATAAATACAGATTTCTACATATATAGCTTTTTCATAAACACGTTTTCAAGAACATATGCTAAATTTTTTCATCGTTTCCTTGCAAAAATTAATGCATATCTTTTTTAAACGATTGTTGACTTATATGGGGTTAAAAGAGAAAAACTGTTCTGGACGCTAAATAATTTATGCAGTATTGAATGATTTTTAGTGGAATTTGTCGATCTCACGACAGGCCAAATATTCGAATAATCAATGCACGAACATCATATTAGTGTATTTTAGCAAAACAATCGGTTTTAGAAGATCTTCATAAAATTTATTCTGGTACGAATAGTATCCATGATTGGATCTAAGGTCCCTATGCAGCTACATTTCTAAAGGTTGATTGGAGTTTCAAATATATTGTTTTTCAATTAATCCATATCGAAAGTTATAGAAAACAATGTCATGAAAAGTTTATATTGTAAAATAAATTTTTTTGACGAAGACAATAAAAAAAATCTGAGAACCTAGGATCTTAAGAGCAACATATTTTTTGATTCCGGTATCAAATTTAGCGTAAGTTGCGTAGTTTAGTCGTTTCACAAAACAAAAATAGCACCCATCGTACGAATATTACAGTGTGTGTTTTTTTTTCAGTATGGACTATCACAACTGTCATATATAATTTTTATTATGTGAATATAAATTTTTTATAAATAACTAATATTACTCATACGCTCTATTACAAAATAAACTTTTATAAATCGAATGTATTCTTTTTGAAAATATTAGATATCAGATTATAACAAAATCAAACAAAAAAAAAAAAAAAAAAAAAATCCATGCAATAATGTTTTTTAATAAATTCATTAAATTTAAATAATTTTATAATTTTTCCTATAAAAGGGGTTCCAATGAAATTCAAAGTTCCAAAGCAATTGTAAATGATAATTCGTGACAATCAAAATGCAAAGTAAATTGTTTTTATCTAATGTCTTCTTCGAATTTTTTTTTTTAGTAAAGCTATCAGCATTAATTTCTTTTTTTTCAAAAAACCAACTTTTATCTAATAAAGTTTGACCTTGACGCCCTCTAACGACATGAATTTTTTTCAAAGCTATGGAACACACATTTTTAAAAAGCTAATTTTTTAGCCTTCAAAAAAATTATTATTATTTTTCTTTATTATTTTTTTTTTTTTTTTTTTTTTTGTGATGACACATTAAAATCCATTTGTGAAAGTTTTAAATTTTTACAAACTAGAACTTTATGTATAATTCTGGTAAAAATTATGTGTAATATCAAAACCTACTAAGTTGTTCAAATAAAATTTATGATATTTTCAACGTTTAATGGTTGTAATGGGGCATATTTTAGGGTTTCCTAGTAAAATTTAAAAAAAAAAACATTTATGCTAAAAATCGTGGGTTTTAAAAATTTTGCGAAAAATGGAATTTGAATCAAAGTTATTTCTTCATATATTACACGAAAATATATTTTATTAGAGTTCTTTAACAAGAAATGCTATTTAATATTGTGATATATATTTTTTTTTACCAAAGTAAATTTTTTGGACCATGAAATTTTTTGATACGCCTCTACATTTCCATTAATCAAGGTTGAGTTCAAGGGAAGTGAAATAATAACTCTAACTCTAACAAGTGTTAACGTTTTATGTAAAAGACCTTTACACGTTTATTTCTATAGTCTGTTTTGGTGAACGACTTAATGGTATTTTAATGTTTTACCACAAAGTGCTAAATATCCATCTACTCCCTCCCGAAAGCAGAGTGTACGTATATTGATTGAATTTTTACCCCGAAAGATAAAACGAATTTCTTACATATCTACATTCACAAAGAATCATTATATCCACTTAAAGCCAAAGCATGATATTACAATTGTTTATAGCATTTAGGAAATTATTGAATATTGATGGACTTAAAGAAAACATTTCCGGTGTTCTAATCTATCGATTTTTTCTTTAAGTCCATCAATATTCAATAATCGTGTAGAAGATTACCTGATATTGGAGATATAAATCTCTCATTTTTGAAATCACTGTTTCGAATAAATAAAAGCCAACTTCGGGCTTAAAACATGAAAAAATTAAGACAAATCCGAGTTCTCATATCCAAAAATAATTTGTAATGGGCAACGAGGCCTTTGAGAATTTAAGTAAAAGGATATTACTAAAAAAAACCTTACATTTTGAAAAAACTGTCTCCGAAATTTATTAAAGAAAACCTGATTCCTAAGCCTTAACATTTGTCCATATTTAGCATCTGAAAAGATCTATTTATTAACGTGGTTGTTTTATATATTAGTCCATCGTGCCAGACTTTATCGATATATGTCAATAAATAACGCAAAGCACTACTGCTTACACTTAAAACTTCTTGTGATGAGAGTTGTAATTAGATGCACTTGTTCAATAGTACCATGTTTTCTTCTAAAACCAAACTGATAATTAGGCATACTGTTATTATTAATGTGTAATAAGAGGCTCTCAAGAAGCAATTTCTCAAACAATTTCGAAAAGAAATTAATAGTAAGCCTATTTAATATGGCATTGAAAATTAATAAAATTAATCTCAGAGTTGAGGTTAGAAAGTAATCATTGATTGGTAATTTTGTCAGTTCCTGGAGATTTTTCTGTCTTAAGTCCTTTTATTGCTAACTGCACGGCAGACATACGGAACATTAATGGATTGGGAAGAACCCAGAATGTGTTATTCGGCGTAAAAACATTTCCGAAATAACTAACCAATGCTTCTACCTTTTCATTAGAACTTTTTGCTCATTGACCATTTCGGAGGCATATGGGAGATTCATAAACAATAAGACATTGCATATCTTAGTTTTCTTAGTAGATTCTAAGTTTCGCTGATATGTTTTCAATTTAGATTGTTTTTAATTCATTAATTTAGTTTAGTTTTTACGGCTGGTGATCGAAAATCTTGTCATTGATGTCTTAGTTGTCTTTATTCCCTAATATAAGATTCAATATTTTAACTACATTTAATATATTTTGGCCTTTCTAAGAAACCCGAAGGTGTAGATACTATAGCAGCATTAGTCAGAATGTCGGTGAAAATATTAACTGCAGTTTGTATTTTGTGGTAAGTGGAAGCTAATGTACATTTTATACTTTAGTTTGTTTTCATATTAGACAAATAAGAATTTTAGGTTTTTAAGTGACTTGGACTATTAATTAGTGTCACGATTGTAGGTGAAAAATCTGACGTGAGATTCAATGAAGAAATCTCTGATATACAATCGCGTTGTATATTTCAGGTTATGGCAAAGTAAATAAGGTCAGAATTTTTATTGATGTCTGCCGGCCAGTAAGTGGGTTGACCACTAGATACGGATTCTAGTTGTTTAACTCGAATAGTTGCCTACCCTTGATTGTAATAAGGCGAAAGCCCCAAGGCATGTGTTTAGCATTATAGCCTCCTGCTACTATAATTCTTGGGCCTAAGTTGGAAAAATAACCAAGAAAGTGATCTTGATTAATATTATATTTTGGAGGACTGTGGATGTTGTTGTTTCATTATCAGGAATATATATTGAAGTGGCTTGGATGTGATCCGTTTCCTTCTGGACTTTTAGTGTTGCAGATGTGGTAGAAATTTATTCGGAAACAATTGGCCCAACCCAGACTTGGACTAGAAAGTTCTGTTGTATAAAGTAGGAATAAAACCTATATGATTTTATGGCATACAGTTCTGGGGAACAGCCTCTTTATCAAACATTGAAAAATTTTCAGAGTTAGAAGATAACAAAAATCGCCAAATCGGCTCCAAGAAAATTAATTCCTTATTTACTGCATTACTTATTTTTATTTAAATTGAAAGTATACTTTTTAGCTGCATATATTCAAACTTAGAGTATTATTTACATTTTTGAAGGAAAATTTTATGTCATACAAGCTTATAGTGTAATAGTTAAAAAAAGTTTATATTTTACTTAAATATTTTATTTTTAATTAAATTCTTATAATTCCTTAAATATTGCCAACTTTAAAGCTTAATTAATCTTTTTTTCCTTTAGCTTCTTTATTCTAACACTTCTTCTAAAATACGATATATTAAACACAAATTTTAGAGTTTTAAACTATTTTAACCAATACTTTTATAACAAAAAGCTATAAATTTCTTTTAGCAAATCATTATTAAATGTCATTGTTCAAAGTTTTTGTATGATTGTGGTGCTTATTTGAGTTAACTTCCTATTAAACTTCCTTTTATTTTAGTTTGTATTCCTTTTTGTCTTCATACTTTTCTTTTACAAGTTTTGCACGAACATTTGTCCGTTATTGATGACCAATGGGAAACATTTTAATGTAACAATTGTCTAAACTGAAAACTATTTTTTATCTGAATATTGTTACTCTTCCTGCCCTTACTGTATCTTGCTTCTAAGCTATTTTAATAGTAAAGCTAAATTCACATTAGGCTAATATTTGACGATTTTTGCAAAAATTTGATTTATCTATTGGAAACACCAAATATTTTTATGAACCAAAAAAGAAAACAGCTGATTTTGGTCAAACAAAAATATTTTCCTTAAATCAAAACATGGCAAGTATGAATATTGTTTAAACACAAGATGTCAAATATTTGCCATTATTTGGGCGGTCGGCTGCTTGAGTTGAAAAAGTTACTGTTTTTATGTACATAAAATTTAAATTGACAAAAAGGAAGTGAATACAGTTTAAGTAAAACTTTCAATATATAAATATTTTTTTAGTGCCTGTAAGGTTTTATATATATATATATATATATATATATATATATATATATATATATATATATACGGCTGAAAGTGGCGTGCAAACAAAAAAGTTCTATGTTGTGATGACAAGCCTATTTTATAAATGACGTGAAATGAACCAGGGTTGATATCTTGTATAAACAAATATTTTACTTATAAAAAATGTAAAAATATATTTATTTAAAAAGTAAATTTCATTACTGTACAGTATGAGTTTTGCAACTGATAAATTATTAATTGGTATATTTTATTTATTATCTAAATATTTTACTTTATTGTAAATTTTGTTAATATTTGTCTAAAAAAACAACATTTTCATTTTATATTACATAAAAATGCTCCGAAAATTACACTGACATCCACATACTCTGAAATTATTTATATATTATATATTTTATTTTTTTTAGTTATGTGTTTGATCAAAAAATGTTGATTAAATTGCATCCAATCAGAACAGCCTTTAAACATGTTTTTCCCTTTATGTATTTTACGATATTTGACAGCTGGTTCATTAAAAAAAGTCAAATAAATGCATGTAAGAATAACAAAAAATTAACTCTGTATATAGTTGCAAAATTTTCAGTAAAACACTACTAAATATTTCGTGTCAAATATAAGCCTAGTCTGAACTTAGCTTAAGTGCAAGTCATTGTTTTATGTCATCCTTTTTCGTTATAGTTATACAAACTTTTTTAGGGCTTTAAAGATCCTTTTTTTATTTTTCTTTTCATATACATAAGAATGTTTTTTTTTTTTTTTTTTTTTTTTGACAGAAATGGCCATAGCATACATATGAGGCTCTCTCTGTATTTGTGCTATTATTTTTGATGTTGCACGTTTTTGCAACGTGCTGGGCTTTCAATGTTTATATTTCTTCGTTTATATCAACTTCAATTTGTTTTTTTTTTTTTTTTTTTTTTTTGTTTTGCTGTCTTTAACACTAGTTTTGTTATAAATAAAATGTTGGTGCATGTTTTTGAATTGTTGTGTTCTTATTGCTGAGATTTTAAGTTTGAAATATTTCTTGTAGTTTTGCTGTAATTTGTTATTGTTGCTGCTTTTGTTATCACATTTATGCCTAGACATTGGTCATCATTCATTTGTATGTTTTGGGATTTAGAGATTTAATGTCATGTTTTACCCTTTACGTTAAAAGAAATAAATAAAATCAGAGCAATGCCAAAGAATTTCAAATAAATTGCAAATGTTAAAGGAAATTATTTGTTATGCACTCATTGTCTTTGTTGTTGGCTAAATAACAAATATTAGCAATAAATGATTGTTTCGAGAGAAAATTATTATTTATTTTTAATTTTCTATAAATAATCAAGGGTAGATTGAGTTTTTATAAAATAAAGCCAGCAACATATATAAGAAATGAAATTAAGACGATAATTTTAAGCAAATGACTGGGCAGCATATTTTTAATTCTGAATCATCTGGCAAGCAGTCACTGTAAACTTGAAACCAAAATTTAAATAGTTGTTGTAATATGTAAAATTTACACTGAATATAAATTTTAGGTGGAAAGAAAATTTTAAAATTAAATTTAATTCAAAAATATAAAGACAAATTTTGCACGAATATGTTAAAATTTTATTTTACAATTAATTGAAAATTTAATATATTTTATAAACTGTAAAAGTAAATTTCACATTTAAGTGCAAAAAATAAAATGTAATTTTATAATAAATTGTACTATTAAACAAAATTCTAAATTTTGCAATAAAATATATTTTACAGTAAAAAATTATTTTACTGTAAAATATATTTTTAATAATTTTTCAGTAAAAGTACATTTAAGTGTTATTTTATATTAAAATTTAATTTTGCACTAAAATGCAAGTTTATATTAAAGTGTAATAATAAATAAAATCATAGTAAATAAAAATAACCAAAATAAACTGTAGTTTTACACTAAAGCGAAATTTTATAATTTTATACGTAAGATATTTTTTCACTAAAATGATGTTTAGTTTTAAATGGTAAAGAATAAAAATTTTGAAAAAATAATAATAAATAAATAAATTTTAGTCTAAAATGTAGTTTAAAAACAAAATTTTATATTAACATGTAAATTTTACATTAAAATGTGAATTTATCCAAAATATGAATTTCATAAAAGAAAATATTACTTTTACTCTAAATTGTAAGTAAGTTGTGCATCAGGGCATCTTTCTCAATTTTATTTTTTGAAAATAATTTAAATTTTAATTTCTTTTTGTATTGAAATCATTCGTTTATTTATACAAGTTTGAAAATTCGGGTCAACTTTTGGACATAAACATAATGTAATTTGGGTCATTAAATGCAAATATGAAGTTAATTTTTCGAAATTGGTTGAATTTTTTGAGTTCCTGTGCATTGCAGAAATCCTTTATTATATAACGACTTTTTTATGTTGACGACGCAAGAAGATTAACTAGAATCATATTTTTAATGTTGGATTGTTTTCGTTTTATTAATTATTTTAAATTTCGTAGATCTTTAATTCTGATTTATTACTTTTTGTTGAAAAAATGGGTTATCAGATCTCAAATATAGAAAAAAATATTTTTGTTGATATCTCGAAAACTAATACCAATTTTGAAAAAATGAGTGATGATTCGAATACAACGCCCCAAATTACATAAAGAACCACTTTTAGTTGCTCATGTTGAAAACTTTGTGTACGAAATATCTAGACCTTAAAACCCTAAAAATTTATACACTTATTACATTTTTATTCTGTAAATTGTTTTAATACATTTTTGCTCCGACAGTTAGAGGGTTAAATATAAATTTGATGCAAAAACTTACAATTTACTCTCAAATTTTTACATTTTATATAATAAAATAAAAAAGTAAAAAGTAAGTTTTACAGCGAAGTGTAAAGTTTAAAATGAAATAGGAATTTATTTTAAGATGTAAATTTACATTAAAATGTAAATTTTACAAAAAAATTTATACATAAATTATATTGTATATTGTAAAAATGTTTGCTGGGTTATCTCACAAACTTCCTTTATAAAAAGTTTAAATTTAACAATGAATCTTACCGACTATCTGTCTCTTTACCTTCTTATTTATGTTGTTTGATATAGAAGCTCAAACAAAAAAATTGTCTTTGATTTTTATTGCTGTTCTTGTTGTGGTGCTTCTCATAAAGAATATGGTGTCATGCCTAAATTTGGTAACATGCATGTTAAATCCCATTTGAGAATTCATTCATGTTGAATTGTTCTTCATATAAAATAGAAATTGTTATTGTTGTCACAATCGTAGCCGTTTGTTAAATGTTTCCTGCCATTTGTATTAATGTTTAGATAGTTTGTAATTCTTCTTTTTTCAAATATATTTTTGAAAATGTATTGCTAACAACATTTTCATAGGGTTTGTGATTTTCATATACATATATTTGGCCATTCTTTAGTGTTTCTTTTTTTGCCTCTACATACTTATTTACTGGTTATAGTACCTACTTATAAGTAGTAGAAAAACTAGTAGCTTTTCTTTTATATTTTTATTTATAAAATATATAACCTCAAAAACATATGTTCTCTTATGCTGTACGGTCATTTTTATAATTTTCTTCTTGGGTTTTATTTTTGCAGTTTTTTGCTTTCTTAGGGAATAGGTTTATAAAAAATTGATTTGTTTTTTAATCGTAAACAGGGAAATCTTATTTTTATTATGCTTTATGAAATAATTGTAAATAATAAAGTTTGATAATCATAAGGGAAATTAGGCAAATGTAAATTTGATTTACTAAGAGCTAAAGCCCATAGCTGAAATGAGTTTTAGCTTTAAATTTTCAGCAGGCAAATAATAGGGCTAAAAATAGGCTAAAAATCTTTTAATAAATTAACCCCAAAAACTTAATACCACATAATAGAATTTAAATATGTATTTTGAAGAGGTCATGTCTTTCTAATTTTTATTTATTTAATGAATTTTGTAATAAAATTTGAAATTTCTAATATCCCAATGTATTTAATTTATGATTTTAAAACTTTTGTCAATATTAATTTGATCAATATAAATTAAAGACTTTTTCATAAAAATTTCGTTAAATTCTATAATTTTGAACAGAATCTAATTAAAATGATGTTAATAAAAGTCAAGCTAGTAGGCTAAGTTTGTATTTTAAAAAGGTCATGTCTTTCTAATTTAACAATATTGTCGTAATCTTTCTGAATTTTATAATAAAATTTTGAATTTTTAATATTCCAATATGTTTATGATTCTTAAATATTTGTATAATTAATACTAATTAAAGACTTTTTCATAAAAATTATGTTAAATTCTATAATTTTGAATAAAATCTAATTAAAATAATGTTAAAAAAGTCAAGCTAGTAGGCAAAGATTTTGATAAATATAAAGTTTACCTACTAACAAAATTGTGCACATTGTGAAATAAAATTAACATAGAAATATCAATATCTTTATTTTTTTTTTTAATTTCTTATTTATTATTTTTTTACAAAATTTGTTAAATAAATACCATTTTTATTTCATTAAACTTAAACTAAATCATTCTTATATACTCCCTTACTTTCGTAATTTAATTATGGGTAAATTAGTTCTCCTTTTTTCTAGTTTCACTTCATATTTTAGCCTAAGAGTTAAAAAAAATATACATAATCTACTTAATAGTAAATATAATATACGTTAAATTCCTTTATTATATTCAAGTTGCAACAAAACATTGCCAGCAGAGAAGCCAACCAACCAGCAAAACTTATCAAAAAAAAAAAAAAAAAAAAAAAGATATCAACTTACCATGTACATAATAAAAAAATAAAATAAAAATCCCAACTTAAATCAGTTTGAAAGCATTTTGCAAGCTGAAGACAATAACGAAAATAACAATAATAAAATAAAAGGCAAAAGCATTGCCACAAAGATAATAAATAACTTTGAATACGACCAGCTTAATTAAATAAGCTTGCAAACAGATTTTAACAGATTTCAACACTATTTTGTTTGTTTTTTGCTAAAAACAAAAAATTATATGGAGAAATAAGAGAACCTTAAAAAGGAGTCTAAACGAAAGAGGAAGAGGAGGAGGTGGAAGAATGTTCAGTATAAGTTGGAAGTTAGTTTCTATAAGACTAAAGGTTTTAATTTTTGGTAACTTGTTTGGCGTCTCTGCAAGAAAAAACCACAATTAAAATAGATTTGTGCCACAAATTTTATAACATTAAGAGAGAAAGGGGTTAAAGTACTGAATTTTAGTCAGACTGTAAATATTCACATTCTATACTAAAATGTAAATTATGTGGAATTCCATTTAACACACAATTTAAAATTTCCCCAAAAAATTTATATAGTACAAAATTTTAATTTTACTTTAAACTAATGTAAACTTTAAACATAATTAAATCAGACACAAATATGTAAATTTTGAAAATTAATTTTCAGTTAAAATTTGATTTTCTCACCGCAATATATATTTTTCATTAATATACAAATTTTCGAATAAAATATTAATTTTATACTAAAATGTAAATATTGCTCTAATACGTTAATATACAATAAAATGTAAAAAGGAGGGAAAGTTTACACCAAATTGCAGGCTTACACTTCCATTTAAATTTTACATTTAAATAAAATAGAAATTTTACACTTAAATGTATTTAATTGTAAATTTCACACTTAAATGTATCTAACTTAAAAATTCACATCAAAATGTAAATTTTATACTAAAATTTTAATTTCATATTAGGAAAATATACACTAACATGTAAATTTTACAAACAAAATGTAAATTTTGTGTACAATTAAACGTAAATTTTGTGTACACTAAAATGTAAATTTTACATTGAAATTTAATTTAACATTAAATTGTAAATTTTAGATTAAAACGTAATTTTTACAATGCAATGTAAATTTTACACTAAAATGTTAATTTCACACTAATAATATAAAGTAAATTTTATACTAAAATCAAATGAAGTAAATTTTATACTAAAATCAAAATTTAACCCTTAAATATACATTTTGTTTTTCTCTGTTAATTTTTTCCTTTTATATTTTATTTGAAATATTCCTTTTGTTTAAGTATTCCTTGGCTGTGTATTCTTTAGCAACAAGATTTACTTAAACATTTCCAAACAGTAAAGTATTTAAAATCTTCTGGAATACAGAAAACATTTTGAACACTCAACATTAATATCAAGGCAAACGAAGATTTTTATAACAAGAATTCCTTTTATTTTCATAAAAAAAAACTAAAAGTAAAAAGCATTGAAATGATGCAAATTATTTTTGTATGTTTTTGAAAGAGATTTGCAACTTAAATTGTTTTGGAAATATTTTTATCTCTTTGCTGTTTAAATTTTTTTTTTTCATTTTTTCAAAATGACAACAAAAACAAATCCAAAATATATGTTTTTTAAAAGTTGCAGCAACTCAGTTTGTTTGTGGTTATGTTTAGAAGTAGATAATATGGAAATTTTTGTTATTTTTCCAAATACTTTTGCTTAAATACTAGTAACTGTGTTTGTATGTTAAATTCAGCCTAAAAAGATGCTTTAAATAGTTGTTTAAATTGCAAACAAGTGAAATAATCATGCCTACACTTTTAACCGAAAGATTTTTGTTCAAATATCTTATTGGGAGAGTAGAAAAGTAAATTATTCCTTATATACTTTTATACATATGAAAAAGACTTACATGTGTGTATGTGATAAACACCAGAAAAACTAAATATGGAGAACATTACGCCTGCAAAAGACATGTATATATGTTTTGGTTTTAAATCCTTTCTTTTTTTAGCTCTCTTGCTTACTATTCTATTACAGTAAGTCTTTGAAAATTTTAATTTTTTGGCTAAATGCCAAAAAATTTGTTGGCCAAAAGTAGAAATGACTAGCAATATATTAGTGCTGTGCAAGTATTGAGTATTAGATATCGAGTACCAAGCATTTGCATTTTTTTAGGTACTGAACACTGTAAAGTAATTACTCAATGCTTTCAGAGTTTAAGTTTTTAACGATATTGTATTAAATATATAACGCTTAAAATACAACTCAAATGAAAATGATTTTATTGATTTTTGTTAACGTTGAATTTAAAGGTAACGTTTTTTGTTTAATTTATATTTTATATAAATACATTTATAACCTTACTTAGAAATTATATTTCAAATTAAAAGATACGTTAAGTATCGCATAGTATCGAGTACCCAAATTAAAATTATTGAGTAGTATCGAGTATTCAAAAGTAGTGGAATTTTCCAGCACTAAAATATATATATAAAGAAAAAAAACCCAACATACAAAACAAATTTCCAAATCACAAACCAAAACATTTGTTTGTGTTATCTGTCTGGCAATCTTTAAACCATAAAACGAAAAACTTTCATAACATAGCATAAAAACACACACATAGTAAATGAGTTTCCAAAGCTGTATAAAGGACATTTAAGTGTAATTTCACATATTCAGCTATATATATATGTGTCTTTTAAAAGTGTGAAGCATAACTGTAAACGTTGCTATATGATATTTGTTAGTGTAATAAACTATTTGTCATCATTTATGGCTTAAACTTGGGGAAATCCAAATAAAGCAAATATTTTCTGAGAGTGTTTGTTTGAAAGCTAATAAGAAGTATTTAAGGTTTCATTACACAAAAATTAATAAAAAAGCAAAAAATAAATAAGACATAATTTGGTAATCGTTTTCTAACATTAAAATTAAAACTTTACTCTTAAATGTAAATTTAGCAAGAAAAGCAAATTTAAACTAAAATATTAACTTGTATTTTTATACATGAATTTTATATTCGAACGTAAACTTTAGAATTTAAATTTGAAAATAAAATAAAAAATAAAAAAAAAATTATATTGAATTGTAAATTTAAGTTTTTATGATGTAAATTTACACTAAATTTAATTGTACTTAGAGTAATAAATTTAATTGCACACTAAAATATAAATTTTAAACTAAAATGTAAATTTTACACTAAAATATAAATTTTATATTAAAACGTTAATTTTAGAAAGACATACAAAATTTACTTGTAAAATGTAAATTTTACACCAAACTGCAAATTTTGCAATAAAATTTAAAGTTTTTTGAAAATGTAAATTTTACACTAATATGTAGATTTTTTACAAAAATATAAATTCTGCACTAAAATGTAAATTTTAACTAAAATGAAAGTTTTACATGTAAATTTAAATTTAATATTAAAATTTAAATGTTCCACTAACATATAAATTTTACAAAATATTAATGTTGCACTAAAATGTAAATTATACCACAAAATTTTAAATATAAACATTGACATGCAGATTTAATCTAAAAACGTAAAAATTACACAGAGCGGTAACTGAATACTAAACACAAACAATGAAATGTAGATTTTAAAATTCATTGTAAATTTTGCACTTTATTTTAAATTTTACATTAAAACGTAAACTTAACACAGTCAAGTAATTTTGACAGGAAAATGTTAAGCTAAATTAACATTTTCACCTGAATAACATTAATATGTAAACGTTGCTGTAAAATTATTATTTTTTTTTTTTTGCTAAAAAGTAATTTAATTTATAAGGTATATAAATGAAAATTTTGGCCAAAAACTTTATTTTACAAAAAAATATTTTGCACTAAGTTCTATACTAAAATGTAAATTTTATACTAGAATATAAATGTCATATTAAATTTAAATTTTACATTAAAATGTAAATTTAACACGAAAACGTAACCTTACACTAAAATTCTAACTTAACACAAGCATGTAACTTTGACTATAAAATGTAAAATATAACTAAGATTTTACAGTAAATTTTTTCTTGTTTTTTTTTTTAATTTTACTCTTTAATATAAAGGATAAAATGAAAATGTTTGCATTAAAATTGAGAAATAACACTTCATTATTTTAAAGAATAAGTTCATTATTTTTAAACAAACAAATGTAAATTCTTTCAAGATATAAAAGTAAATTTTCTCTGCCTTTAAATAGGCATCAAATTATTTATGCTATTTTTTTTTTTGTCTTTTTTTGCATTTTATATATACACATATAAAAAATATCTTTGCGAAAACTCTTCTTACTTTTAAAGAAAGTAAAAAAGGAAACAAGCTTAAAAAACCTTGAAAATGATGGAAATTTGTTTCAAGTCTAATTAACTTATATAGCAGCCTTAAAATGTGCTTTACTTTTTTCAACTTTCACAAATATGTGACAGGAATTTTAGCGCAAAAAAAGACAAGCAAACAGAACAAACAAACTTTCAATGTTACCTGAGGATATAAAAGGTAGTAAAAAAGTAAAGTCTTTCCTATGAGTATGCTTTATAAATTTATAAATAATAAATTGAATTAAAGCTACTTAACCTAAAATGTATTCTATGTTATATAAAAAACTTTAAGGTATTATAAGAAAAAACATATTAAAAGTTTGGTAAAAAAATTTAATACTTGGATAACCTTAAAATGCTTTAATCATTTGTTGGAAAATATAAAATTATAGAAATTAATGCTAAAGTTAAAAATTTGTTTGATATTTTTAATTTTTTTATTTTTTTCTTATATTTTATAGATTATAAAACAAACTCTTTTATTTATATATAATACCTTTTGGTAGACTATACTTACATATGTACATACAGGTATTTATATGTTTATTATTCTATTTTTCTTGAAATATTTTAATTTGTTGCTCTGCATATTATGTTGCTTAAATACCTACATTTGTCTATGTTTTACATTACTTAACATAAAGCATTTTGTCCCTAAATACAACTCTCCTTAAAGTATACTTTAATTTTTTTTAATAAATTAATTTCTTCTTAATATATGCTAAACATAAGCAATAAATACTTAGCTGTTCTTTTTTGTTCTTGCTAAATAAAACTTCTTCCCTCTCAAACTCCCTACCCACAGAGACAGCTACTTTGGGTACTTGAAATTAAAATGAGTACAAAAAATAATATATACCTGCTTGTAAATAAACCTCAACATCAACAACAAATATTTACCAAATACCACATATGTATAAATTATTATATTTACACATACTCATTCGTTTTCCTATACACCTTGTAGCACGTACTTACAGCAAGTAAAAGAAAAAAAAGTTTACTATTTAACCGCTAAACTGCTTAAAAACTTGTAATGAACTTGAAGTACATTTATACATAACAACAAGTAAAATGTTAAGAGTTTCTTATTTTAAGTATATATTTTTTTATCCTGCTTTTTGTTTTCTATTAAAATATAAGTTTAAGTACATATAAATATACAAGAGCAAACTGCAGCGAAAGCTAAGAGCTGCTGTACAAGCAAATCTGGGAAAGGTAGCTACTAAGGATTTGTATGTTATATTTAGAATAAAATTATGCAAAGATTTAATTTCGTATTTCAATTTTTAATTTTGTTTTAGCTAAACTTCCCTTTTATGTAAGGGTTTTATTTATTTGTATGTTTTTGTTAACATATGTTTTTGAAAAATACAAACACATTTATGTACTCTTTACTCTCATGTAGTAAATGTTTAATATTTGTGACAGAGTTGCACTAAGAGGACGTGAAATTGAACCAATGAAATTTAAAATTTTTTCTTACAAAATTTTATTTGCGAGAGAGTTATTTAGATTTTAGTTTAAAATTGTATAAGGTTTACAATTTATGGTAAAATTTATTTTTTGTGCTAAACATGTAAGTTAAAAAATGAGCATTTCAGGATAAAATTTATATTTTAGTAAAAAATTTGCTTGTTAAAAAAAAAGAAAAAAATTACATGTTAGTAAGAAATCTGCATCGCACTATAAAGTTTATACTTTAGTATTCAATTATTATTATTGTATAAATTTTATAATCTAGGAGAAAATTTACCGTGAAAATTTTACATTTTATAAGAAAATTTTAAATTTTGTACAGATTTTTATTTTAGTGTAAAGTAAAATGTACAGTTAGTGTTAAAATTCACATTTTAGTGTACAATTTATATTTTTAATTTAAAATTCTCATTTAAGTGTGGAATATAGATTTTAGTGTAAAATCTACATTTTAGTGTAAAATTCGTATTTTAGTACAGAATTACCATTTTAGCGTAAAATTTATGTTAAAATGTAAAATTTACATTTCAGTATAGAATTTACATATAAGTAGAAAACTTGCATTGTGTATAAAATTAATATTACATCTTACTTACTTTAGTATGGAAGTCACATTTTATTGTAAAATTAACATTTTAATATAAAATATGAATAAATTTTAGTATAAACTAGAATTAGAAATTTAATGTATAATGTATAATTATAATGTATAATTTATTTTTGGGTGCAATTACATATAAGTGTAAAGTGATATATTTATATAAAATTAACGTTGAAGAGTAAAATATACAATTTAGTGTAACATTTACATTACAATTAAAACATCTTATTTAAAAATTAAAATATATGTGCAGTTAAAATACGTTTTTTTTAATGCAAAGTATAAATTAGTATAGTTTATATGTAAAGTTTGGTTTTAGTAAAATTCATATTTGAGTTTAAAAATATTTTTAAGGAAACAGTTTAATTTTAACATTTTGTTGTAAAATTTGTTTATCTTTATTTTTTATTTATTTATTTATTATTATTTTTTTTTTTTTTTTGTCAAATTTACACTTTTAACGTAATGTATATTTACATTTTGCTGTGAAATTTAAATTTTCCATTAACTTAATTTCTTATGCAAATTTAGTGTAATTTTTAAGCTTTATTTAAAAATTTTGTGTAAAATTTAAATCTAACTTTTAAATTTAATAAATCATTATAAATTCGCGTTTTAATATAAACAAAACTTCATAATTTTGAGTGAACTTGTTACATTCAAGTAAAAAGTTTACTTTTTATCCAAAACGTACCTTTAGTAAATACTTCCCTTTCGCATTTTCCTTTCTAAATCTATGGCATTATCTCTTATATATTTTAAGTTAAACATTCAGAAAAATGTGTACCCCTTTATTAGTTACAAACTCTTGTATAAGTAGTTATAAAGCAAGTAAGTATTTGTAAAGGTTTAACCGCAATGCATTTTTGTTGTATGTATTTTATTCGTAAGTATTTGTACTAATGTAAGTAAAACAAATAGTATTTTTGTAGTTATATAGATTTTAACATGTTTTTACAATTTAGAACTCCCGAAAAAGTAGAGCTAATCTGTGGTTGTCGTTGTATTGCGTGGCATTTATATTAAGCTACGAGGAGAAAGGGGAGGCAAAATAGGAATTTCGCTTATTTTTTTACAAACATATTGAAGCTTAGTAGCTATTGAATTGTGTAATGTTTTGTAATTTATTTTGCAGTTTGTATGTTTTGTTAGTATTTGTTAAGATATATTTGAAATACATGCAATAAATTTGTTTTTTGGTTTTTAAGCATGTATGTTTAAAAATAAAGCAGATTTTTTGGCAATTGTTTGCTATTTGTGGCGATAATTGAGAAATGCTGCGGTTAATTGGAAGAAAATAAAATATAGAAATTAATTGTTGGCTTGTTTTGGGGGAGTAGGAAAAAAGTTGTTAAGAAAAATTAAATAAATTACTTATTTTGCTTTAAAATAATTTTACCAAAAAATTTTTCTTGAAATTGGAAAATTAAGAAAATTTTTAGTTATAATTTCACAACTGTTTGATTTTTAACTTAAAATAAGGGTGTTAGCAGATTAATTAAAAAAGAATCTACAAGGCGTAGGAATTATATTAATTAACGATTTGTTTTACAAAAACTGTTATAAATTTTATATTTCATATCAAAAATTATTGAAAATAATTTTGAATAAAAGTTAAGACTTTAGGGAATTGCATTATAAGCTATTACTTTTGCTTAATTTTTAAACTGTTTTTCATCAAAGTTTTTGATTTTTCTAAATACTTTAAACTTCGTTAATTTCTGCATTAAATTGTTCAAAACTTATTTCCTTAGAAGCTGTTTAAAGTTTCGTCTAGTTAAAGCGTTTAATATCTGTGTTTTTTATGCCAACAAAAACTCCTTCCAAAAACAAACGTTTCGCTTTTGATTAATCATATCTGTCTTAGACAATATGACCACCAAACAACATGTGCCAACAAAAGTGATGCCTAAAAAAATCATGTATACCACCCATACAAATGATTCAATAAAACAGAGAAAAAGAGCAAACGTTACGAGCTAACAGCCACGCAATTTCATAGAATGCTAGCGTTTAGACAGAAAGTTCATGTCAAGAAATGTCTGCAGCTACGTGAAAAACATAAAAAACGTGATAACCTTTTAGCAACATAAAAAAATTAAAGCATCCTTAGAAAACAAGAATCAATTTTTGGAATAAAAAATTTAATAGCTAAATATAATAGGAAAACTATAAAAGTGAAAAATTTAATTTAATATTAGACAAGTCTTCTGAAAAGTTTAAAAGTATTTTTTTTGTGCTATTAATTTTAAAGCTTCACCATTAAAAGTAATTTTTAAACCTTGATTTTATTTCACATAAGATCGGAAATTTTATTTTAATCAATATATATTTACTTTTCTGTTTTTATAGAACGCTTTTTTTCTTTTAAATCTATTGAAGTATAGAAATAAACGTTTTAACGCAAGTATGTTATGTGAAAAAAAGGAGAAAGATATCTTTTTTTTCGAACTGTAACTAAATAAAAAAACGTGTGTTGTTCGGTAATTTTTAAAAAATGTTAAACCATTTTTTTATTTTTATCTTTACTTACATTTCAAATGCATTCTTACAAAGTGTGTATGTGTGTGTTTGTTACTACACATATGTATTGGTGTTTACTTATCTACTCTCAACACTTGTTAGTTTTATGTTCTTTTTTAGATTATTCACTTAAACCAAAGTATTTTTTGCGCATTATTTCATGCACAATGGTTGATTGAAGATTTATATTTTTTTCCCCGCTAGTTCTTTATTTGGCAATATTTTTACTAAAGCTTGATTATTAGAGCAACTCTACTGTCTACTTGCAACTGATCACCAAAGATATCTATCAGGACGTCAATTGATCTTCATACGGTACCTTATAAAGAAACAATTGAGGTTTTACTATGTAATAAATTCCCTACCAAGAACTGAAAAAATTACTATCCCAATTGAAACTTCTTTGACTAGTGTTATCACTGCAACAGTCATCTCTTTTGAGGTAGCATTTAGTCTTTTAGTATACTGAAAGACTACGGGGCTTTTTTTTTTTTTTGCTTGACTCTATCTTTAAAAGTCTTTACTTATACACATATAAATATGTATGTGAATATGTTCATATGTGTGAAATGTTGATAGAGTGATTGATTACATTACAATCGATATTTCAGTGAATATGGAAAATATATGTTGATTTGTTATATTGCATAGATTTTTTTATATTCTTTCCAAGAAATAAGCAAAAAACGGATAATGAAAATACACAAGATTTGATTTTTTTTGATATATTTGAAATATTTAAATTCATGTAACAGAAAATTTTCTTAAAAAATCTTAAATTGTAAACTCCTTGACACAATTACAGAATAGATAATTCAGAGCATATACTACTCAAATATGTTTGAATATATTTTATCATAAATTTTTCAAAAAATAGAAAAATCTATAGAAAAGTTCATTTGAAATTGCTAATAATTTTGTATGTTCCTGTAGGTATGAAACATAAAATTAGCTTTTCAATTAAATTAATATGATTTAGTAAACTTTAAATTATTTTTAAAACAATTTTTTATCAATAATTTAATAAATTACAAAAGTTTCATATTTTAACCAATTGTTTTTCATAATAAGAATATAACAAGAGAAATACTAACAGTTACTAAAGATGAACACAACTTAAAATTATTGCCTCTTCTGCTTACCATAAAAACAAAACAACAAAAAGTAGTAAATGTAAATATAGTAAATGTAAAACATGTAAATAAATGTTATTTAGTGTTATTCATTTTTCACAACTTAAAATAAAGGGATCACAGTAAACCGAATGGTCTCTGGGTGGAGGCATGAAGACGCTGTCCTTTTTCCTAACCTAACCTTCCCTTTCTACCCTATGAGAAATTTCTGATATTAGTATAAATATATTTGTTAGTTAGAGAAATAAATACGAACGTAAATTTCAAAGTAGGGATTTAAACTATAAAAGTCAGTTAAAATTAGGTTAATAAAGACAGAAATGAATCTTGGTCAAAATTTATCTCAAATTTACCTCCGAGGTCTAGAAAATTTTGAAAAATAACAGAAGTCCTTAAAAACAGCAATAAGTCATTTACTTCATGTAAATGGTGAAGTTTTAAAACTGCCACTGAAAAGGCTAATTCAATAGCAGACGTATTCGGTAATTCACACTCCATTACCTTAATTAATTATTCACCTATGAACTCAACTTCCTCAAGATTCATTCATGACTGTAACGATACAATTCTTAATAGATCTAACGTGAAGCTTACCAATTTAGATCAAGTTAAATCGTTTGTACTTTTATTGAAAAATAATAAAGCCCCCGATTTATATGGTATTAATTGCACTATCTTTAAAAAGATGCCCGATTGTTTTTTTGAAACTCTAAGTAAACCTTTTAACTGTTGCTTAATAGAAGGTTATTTTCCATCTATTTTAAAGCAGATAGAATTTATTCCGATTTTTAAGCATTAGTCTATTGGATAAAGTATTAATTAATAAGAGAATTTTAGATTTTTAACACCAAAATAATGTTATTAATCTTCAATAGTTTGGATTCCGCAAAGAACACTCTACAATACATCAACTAAAAAGAGTTTTTAATTTTCTTGAAACAAATAATAGAAATCGTAAAAGAACTGGAGTTATTTTTCTTAATATTGAAAAAACATACGATTCAATATGACATGAAGGTCTGGTTTTTAGACCAAATTCTTGCAGTACCTGCAAAAGATAATAAAGATTTTTTTAGATCAATACAATACAACGCTATGATAGACAAATCCTTGCGTGTCTGCCAC
The DNA here is from genome assembly GCA_932274085.1 of Protocalliphora azurea. NCBI lineage: Eukaryota > Metazoa > Arthropoda > Insecta > Diptera > Calliphoridae > Protocalliphora > Protocalliphora azurea. The sequence goes on along the minus strand of OW026523.1, from coordinate 79,604,363 downwards.
AAAGATCCGTATTATCACCTACACTTTATTAAATATATATTTCCGCTTTTACTGGTTGCAAGAATCAAAAGATATTTTTTTTACGCTGACGATAGTGCTTTTACTTGCTGCAGTAAGGTGTCAAACGCAATAATAATAAAAAAATGGAAGATAGTTTAAAATCTACCCACAAATACTTTGAAAAATTGAAGATAAAAGTTAATCTTAGTAAATCAAAAGCTATTATATTTCCTTATAGTAGACCACAGAAACGTATCCCTACAAAACATTTATATTCCAGAGAAGTTTTTATTTCTCTACAGAATAGTATCAAATATTTAGGAATTATCTTAGATAAAAACTATCATTTATATAACACATACTATGTGTTATTTAAATGATAGTTTGTGATAAAGTAATCCAATTCGGCCCTGCAATTTACCTCTTACTCAACAGAAGCTCTAAACTTAATTTAAAAAATAAAATCCTTATTTACAAAATGCGTATTTGGCCAATTTTAACCTACGGATGACAAGTCTGATTTTATGAAGCTGCTAAAAATTATATACGTAAATTACGGATAATACAAAATAAAAATCTGAAAATAATTCATAAATTACACACCAGATATTCTACTGATCTACTGCATTGAAACCTTAATAAAAGTAATATTTGATGGTTGTTTTTAAAATTTCTTACAACATTTAAGTATGTACATAAATTTTTTTTTTTACAGTTTTTCCTTAATACTATGATATTAGTAGTTTCCTTATTTAATTATTTAGATGTTATTTGTTGTAATACTTTTAAATAAATCCTCATAACAATGTAATTAGTTAATTATTTTATAAAGGTTTCAATATAATTAATATAAAAAAAAAATAAAATAAAATTTTTAACACAACACAAATTTACATTTAGTTCTCTTTATAAGAGTTCAGCTATAAGTTCTTTAAAAATCTTGAGATAAAAATATTACCACTTGACACATTTGCTTACAAAACATTGTATTTTATTCTTTTTTTAATTTAATTTCTTTTACCCATCAAAGGTTTGCTTAAAAAAATATATACCCCCAAAAGTATGCAAATATTTACAAAAATAATTTCTTCAATTAAAAACATCCTTACAAATTGTTCAGTTATACAAATTGTTCCCACTTTTATTACTATAACGATATGTATTGTATATTCTCTTGACTTATTGAAAAAAATGCCCATTGAAAATCTTCCTGTATTATTTCCGGTTTAATTTGCCTATTAATATATAGACTCTTTGTAGACTGCAGTCAAAAATATTGATTTTTCTTGGCACCCAACAAATAATAGATTTTTTGTTTAATTTATTTTTTATACACTATATATAGAGTTATTGCATCTGCTATGTAAATAAACAAGTTGCGAGCAGTCAGTTTATGGGAATAGTTATAACATCCGATTAATTGTTACAAGTGCCTTTTTAAGTGTATACCAAGTATGAGAGCGTTTTATATATAAGTGTGAGTATAGATTTATATACATATGTATTTATTGTTACCGCTTCAAATAAACAAAAGTGTTAGTTCACATACAAACAAATACCAAATAAGCAAAAATGCTTATATATTTTGAAATGTAAGTTAAAAGAAAAGAATATTAGTAAACATGTACTCTAGATGTTTACTACCAATACTCAAATTCAATGCAAAACATTGCATACTTTTGAGGTAAATGTTGGGATGTAGTTGTTCATGTTTTATATATGTATGTGAATATGTGTTTGTAATAGTAGTTGATGTAGAGTTTCAATTGTGATTGATTGTGTGCTAAATGCAAGTGTTTGCTTTTAAAATTGAAATTTTATGTTTGTTTTACAAAGCATCAGAGTAATAGAGAGAAAAAATAAAATAAAATCAAATGAAACTGGAAGGAAATTGTTGTATGCATTTTTTTATGTTGAATATTTTTTTTGCTCAAAATTTTTTTTAGGTTTTTTGTAAGTTTTTCTTCTCAAAAGTAATTGAAGTTAAATTTTTGTTAAATCAAATTTTTACAAATAATATATATATATATATAAATTAAAATTTTAATAATTTAGCAGCATACCCGAAGAAAGTATTTATTTTGGAAAACTCTGGCAAACCAAACTTACCTAAAAAAAGAAATAGAGATAAAAATTTAATTAATTTTTCTATAATTGCAGGTATAATAAATAATAAACTAAATTAAATTTAGTATGCTAAAAATAATTATTATTACATTATGCGACAGTCAAAATCGGGATGGAAATGTTATATCGGTAAAAAAGAAGTTATACCTGTCCCAGCGTTTCGCTGGGTCACGTCTAGGAATCGAGATATATCGATTTGAATTTAGTAACTATCATATAGGGAAAATTGTAACCTTTGGTGGTCTTTTGTTTGACATAACTCGAGAACCACCAGTCCGATTTTGCTGAAACAAATTTAAAAAAATTAGGAATTACAATTCCTTTAATCTGTTCATACAACGTTTCGCTACATAAGCAACAGTTTCGCAGTTATAAATAAATGTATGAAAAAAAAACTATTTTTTCCCTAAAAAATTTAATTTTTTTATTTTCAATTCATAAAAAATCCAAAACGGTAAAAAAATGTCAAGTCCTATTACTTTCACGTAAGGTCACATAACCTTTAAACAAAATGAGACATAGATCATGAAAATCGATTTACGCGTTTCGCTTTTATTCACAATTAAGTGATGGTATCTCATTTTGACAAGAATATTGATTTTATGTTTCAATGAATTTGGATAATATTTATTATATATTATTTATTATAATTATTAACACGTAAAATTAAAAATTATTGTTATTACATAGATACATAGGTTATAAAAATCGATGAACGCAAAACTTATTTTCGTTTGTTTGCGCCCTTTACTTTCTTGCGTGGTGGTTCGCCCACTTGTTCAGAGTCTGTATCGGATGAGGATCTGTCTTCATCTGGAAAAATCAATTGTTTTTAATCAGTCAGTTAACTTAATTTTTGTGACTTACCCTCGGAGGAAACTCCCATTGTATATTCTTCTTCGTCTTCATTGTCGGGATCGTACGTCTTTTACGATCACTAACAAATTTTAGCCACCAGCGAATCGAGCCTTTTGCCTTTATGTCGCGTTTCCATTGGCATTGCTACTTGATGGAAGCGCTCGCCATGTTCATCCGACTCTGAGGCTAGCTGCTTGCTGAAGTATTCGAGATGGTGATGCAAGAAGTGAATTTTGAGGGACATATTCACTCCAATTTTCTGGAAGTAGTGCAACATCTTGGTCACAAGAGCGGGGTAATTGTGTGCTCGCGTACTTCCCAAAAAATATCGTATGACTTTCTTCACTGCCCTCCACGCAAAGTAATCATTACCGTCTAAAGCACCTTTAAATTCCTTTGATTTCATGAGATTTCGTATATCCGGCCCATTCAGAACACCTTCCTTCAATTTTGCTTCGCTGATTCGTGGGAAAATATTTTCCAAATAATTAAGAATTTTCGACTGCTTCACAATGGCCTTGATGAAATTTTTTACGATTCCCAGTTTGATATGGTGAGGGGGCATGAGAACGTTCTCCATTGGCACCAGTGGATCGTTTACGCAGTTGTGTCCTTTCTCCGTTGGATCTCGAGCAAGCCACTCATGCGTTTCGTGTTGGTTTCCTTTAAATCGGGTATCCCAAAGACACAAGAAACACATATTTTTCGTATAGCCTCCTTGGAGACCTCTTAGCGTCGCCACGACTTTCAGATCACAACTGATCCGCCACATGTGATCGGTGTAGCAAACTTTATCCAAAATTATTTTCATGGAATCGTATGTTTCGCTCATGTCTGTGCTGTAGCCAATGGGAATGTTTGGTCTTTTATTTATGTAGCAAAACGACTTTCAGGCTTGATTTCGGAGAATCGATGAACATTCGCCAATCAACTGCGACATAATTAATGGCCATCGCCTCCATCAGTCCCTTTGACATTAGGCTCCAAATTGTTGCCTTCTTTCAAAAGCTGGGCAAGTTTTTCTGCTTCACGTTGAGAAAGGTTTAATTCTGCAACAATCTTGTCCATTCTTGCTTGTGATATTGGAATTATTTTGTTCGATGGGCCGGCTTCTGGTGTTGGTTTATAGGTGAAATCCGATTGATCCATTGTTTCAAAAGAAAAAGAAGTTTCTCTGTCAGGACTTGGAAGCGGTGGAATTGGTATTTCATCCGAATGCGGTAGAGGTATTTGTGCACTTTTAACAGATATGTAAACTCTTCGTTTAAGGCCTTTACGATTTACTCCACATATTTTGTTTGCGCAAGCGTAACAGTTGTCGGAATTGTACTCTCCTGGATCAGTCCAAATCATTGGTACACCAAAACGAAGTGAACTGCGTTTCCCTTGGATCCACATGTTAAGACCATTGTAGCACGTTTTACAAATTTTGTCTGAGACCTACGAAATGCCGCGAATTATTTCGCAATCAAAATAAAGTTAAAAGCGCGCCCCACTTGCTCAGAGAGTAATGCAGCATTTGTTGAAAAAGCTGTTTTGCCACAAACGTAACAAAATAAATTGATATTTTCTGGACAATTTGCACTCATTTCGGTTTTATACTTTTATTACTTTTTCGTCACTTTAAAAAAACCGTACTTTACGCGTTCGGAGACACTTGTTGAATGACAAAAATCGATCAGTGAACACCTATAAATACTACGTAAGTTTCAATATTTTACTGAGAGGTACTTATGAATTCGCGCATCTTTTAAGGGTGGCTATAAACCTGATTCGTGTGCGTTTTAAATTTTACGAAACGTTCTAAAACATGACCACTCATAAATGTGGGTGCAATTTGTGTAAAAAAATCATTCAGGTAGCCAACGGAAAAAACCCAAATAATTAAAAAAGTGCGCTTTCCTTTTTTCCTTTTAATTGTTCACGCACATTTATGACCGTTTTTTAGTTTGTTACCGCTACCATAAAAATCAAATAACCTTTTGCTTATTACTTTTTTTTTTTAATTCTGACAATCATAAAAAAAAGTCATCAATGTTTTTCCAAGGAATTTTGAGCATATTTCGAGCAAATTTTTGAAATTTATACCTTCACTTAATTGCGAATAAAAGCGAAACGCGTCCATCGATTTTCATGACCTATGTCTCATTTTGTTTAAAGGTTATGTGACTTTACGTGAAGGTAATAGGACTTGACACTTTTTTTTACCGTTTTGGATTTTTTTATGAATTAAAAATAAAAAAATTCAATTTTTTAGGCAAAAAATATTTTTTTTCATACATTTATTTATAACTGCGAAACTGTTGCTTATGTAGCGAAACGTTATATGAACGGATTAAAGGAATTGTAATTCCTAATTTTTTTAAATTTGTTTCAGCAAAATCGGACTGGTGATTCTCGAGTTATGTCAAAAAAAAAAAGACCATCAAAGTTCACAATTTCCCCTATATGATAGTTACTAACTTCAAATCGATATATCTCGATTCCTAGACGTGACCCAGCGAAACGCCAGGACAAGTATAACTTCTTTTTTACCGATATAACTTTCCTCGGTAGTTTGAACCCTTCCCGATCACTGACCCCTACCATTTGTCGCACAGTGTTACTATTGTTATAGTTCTATGAAATAAGTAATAAATATAATATGTTTCTGTAAAGCTTGACTTGTCAAAAGTATGTTATAAAAAATTTTAAAATATGTAATTTTAGTAGGCTATAAAACTTTTGATAAAAAATTATGTAACATTTAATTTTTCCCGATTGTAGATAAAAAATTTTAAAAATAATAAAAAATAAAAATTATTTTATTATGTTCGAAAATTTCTTCTAATTTTCCGCACATAAATTTTATATAAAATTAGATTTTTAATGAAAAATTAATTTAAAATTAAATATAAACAATATTAATTTTTCATAAATTATTTACAAATTAAAAAATGTATTAATATTTTTGTTATTATTATTATTATTATTTTGTCACAGATCGATAATTTTTTCTAATTTAAAACTCAAAACTTAAAAAAAAATAAAATTTTCCATGAATTTTAATGATGAATTGTTTAGAAATTAATAATATTTGATTTTGTGCTATGTTCGAAAATTTGAACTTTAAATCGAAAAACATTTTAAGGAAAAAAATACAGTTTTCTCAAAATGTTAGTACAAAATTATTTGAGGACGAAAACTGCTAAGTTTTTTGTCACGTTCGCAAATTCGAAAATAAATATTTTAAAGTAAAATTTTAGTCTTCTTAAAATTTTAATGCAAAATTGCAAAAGAAAGAAAGATGCAAAATTTTTTGTTTTATTCCAAAAATCCAATTATTGTAAAGAGAAATTCCTGTTTTGTTAAAAATAAAAGAGCGACAAATTCAAACTAAAAATTAAGACTTAACTATTTTTTTCAGTTTCAATGAACAATATTTAGTGCTTGATATTTTCAATTTTCATACTTAAGAATTTTAATAAAAATATAAAAATTTTCCGTTTTAAGTTTTAAAACTAAAATCGTAAAAAGCAAATCCGTTACTATGTTCGAAAGTTCGAATTTAAATTCAAGAATTTTTTAAGGAAAAATAAAAATTTATCCAATTTTAAACATGAACATATATATTTTTTTTTTTTTTAAGAATTGCAACTTAATATTCTACAAGTTTTTCTATATCACACCTTAATTTTTATAGATAAACTTAAATTTTTCTTGGTTGTAAGCTTTTTTTTTAATATTACCAAAAAAATTAAAAATTTGGTTGAAAATATTTTTTTTTTAAATCAAAACAAATTCCATTTGTAACTTGATTATTTCTTAAGAAAATTTATTGGTTTCCTTAGATTAATTGGTAATTGTGTGATCTATAATGAAAATTTACCATATATTTTTAGGCCCTTAACAAATTTATTTACATAAATTTTATTATTTTATCAACACAATTGTATTTATTATTTCATAATATTTAAATTAAATCCTTTTTCATTTTTTTATTTGATATGACAAAATATTCTTTGAGTCTTGCTCAATATTTGCTTAAGTAATATTTACTTTTCAAAGAAATAAAAGTTAACTACAAAAAAAAAAAAAAAAAACTTTTTGCAAAACAATGTTTGCATAAAAGAAACAACTTTGGCAAAATATAAATATAAAAATATAATATATATTTAATTTTTTTTTTTGAGTTTTTCCTAGCAATAAAGTAAACGTTCAACGTTTACAAACAGATACACACTTACATACAGCAAAATAACAAAAGTTTAACTTTAAAATTATTTATAGAAAATAAAATAACAAAAAAACCATTAAAGCAGAAACTATTTAAAAAAAAAAAAAATATGGCAAGAAGAAATTCTCATTTTGTACTTTTTATATTAAAGTTAAAAATGTTTATATTAAAAATAAAAACTGTATAACAATATTGGGAAAAACGAAACCAACAAACAAAATAGTTTTTAAAATGCTTATCTATAAAAGGGAGATAAAACGAAGAAAGAAAAAGTAATAACAAAATTATAACAAAAAATGCAGTGACAAAATGTTTGTTTTTTCCAATTAAAAATTAAAAAAAAGTATTTTAAATTTCCATTTTTAAACATAAGTATGTAGCCAATTTTTTTTTTTTTATAATTTTTGGTTATGATCTTTCAATAATTAAATTCCACATTTTATATATTCTATACTATATGATCAATAAATTTTTTAAAGTCTATAAAATCATTCATAAAAATATCTAAAAAAGATATGATGGCAATTTGTTTCATTTCATCATGAAAAAGAAGAAAATAAAAGAAGACGCAAAACAAAGTAATAAAATCAAGGCGTTAAATAAAAGTAAACAATATATTATATGTTATAGACACAAGCCAGCTAGATTTTATGATCTTTGTCAGGAAACAGTCTAAAAGTATTTTAACCAAAAAAAAAAAAAAAAAAAAAAAAAAAAAGAAACGCCATAAAATACAAAAAAAAAAAAAAGAAATAAGAGTATTAATTTTATAATCCAAAAACCACAAAACTCAATCTGCAACAAATCAATTTCAGCGTATAGGAACAAATATACATGAGGGTATACATGATGGAATTTAATGTTTAAGCATTAAATGTGTTTGTATTATAAGTGTAATAATATAAAATCAAAAAAAAAAAAACAGTGAAATGATGGAGAGAAAAAGTTAATTAAGTTTTTTGTAATAAATGTAAAGGAAATGTTATTATCCGACATTTTGGTCATATTTCATCTTATTTTATTTTATTTTATTTTTTTCTTTTTTTTTTTTGTAATAAAATTCAAAGAAAATTTAATAGAAAATTTAATGCACCTTGAAAGTTTAAAATTGGGAAACATATTTTTCAGAGCATTGATAACTAATAATTGGAAGTTTATAAATTTTTGTTATTTTTACAAAAATATTTTAATAAATTGCCGCAATTTCTATATTCTTACTTGGATTTTAAATATCTACAATTTTAAAGATCTACGTTAAAAAAAAGTACCACAAGAATTAAAAAATATATATTTATGCTCATTTTATGTTTTTATTGTACAATATTCATATATTGTAAATGATTTTAAAGTTTTATAAACTTGAATGTAAAATCAAATATTTTGAAGGAAAATATGAATCTTTAGTTATTAGAATTAATTAGGAAATATTTTTATAAAAAATACATGGTTTAGCTAACGTGAAATTTTTAGGAAATACTATAGTAGTATGAATAGTATTTACTTGTATACATAATTTTAAATATTTCAATAATTTACCTTATTTTATTTATTATTTACATTGTGTAAGCAATACCAAAAAATTATAATTTTTAAAGAAAATTTCATATAAAATAAAAAGCGTTAACAATTTCAACGTTTTTCTTTTTTTCCGTTGGAATCAAATAAATGTTAAAATATTAAATATTTCAATTATTAACACTAGGTAAATAATACAAAAACTTTTCAAAACCCTGCGTAATAATTCATAATATGAGAAACATTAACAAAAATATCTTTTATTATTTAAGTTAGAGGTTAATCAATTTAAAGAAATGCATTATGTCAGGCTAAAATGATAAAATAAAAATGATTAGAATTTTTAAAATATTTTAAAAAATACAGGATGTAAAAAATTGATTAGTATATAAAAGAAAAGGAATTCATGACACTCATTTCAAGATTCGATATTGTAATAGATTTATTTAATTTACATTATTTGCATAATTTTTTATATTGCTTATAATATTTTAGTAATTTCAAAACTTTATAGAATATGTTAATTATATGTTAGTTAATGAGGCGTCATTAATTAGTTCTCAATAGTAAAATAGCACAGTAATACTGCAATCACGTGGATGGGTTGGCTAGAACGCCGGATTAACAACCAGAAGTTTGTTGGTTCAACCCCATTCTGAAGCTGTTAGTCTTTATTAACAAAATGTCTGAAAAGATATTTTAACTAAATAGAGTTTTTGTCGCTTTGGCTGCTATATGCGAGATGGTGTACTGAGTAAGACGTTAGTCAGTAAAAACGAATGGTTAGTGTGTATCCAAGTTTGAGTCTCACTGACGGCAAAATTTTTTTGTTTTTTTATTTTTGTTTTCGTTTGGGTACATATTTTTTTAGTACCCCTAGAGTCAAAAAATAACTACATGAATTTGTGGACAACTCGAACAAAAATAACTAGTTATTCAGGCAAAAAATAAGTAGTTTATTTTTGTTTCCAAATATACCTGCTAGCTTACCAGGAAAGCAAAGTTTTTGCTGGGTTGCTTGCATATTGGCAAAAAATTTTTTGCAAAAATCAAAAATACCTTATGTAAACAATTCAATTTTTTTTTTAATTTTAAAAGAAATATTAATAACAAAAAATGCGAATTAAAACAAAATCATGCAGAATGAATTTTTGAATAAAAAATAAGTCAAATTAAAATTTTCCTTATTTACATTGTTTACCTAGGGTAAAGAATAATAAAAGTGTGAACATTTTAAGTGATATTGATAAAAATTCTCTGTCTTTATATTTACCATAATTTGAGATGATTAGTTACTATTTTACATCAAGTATACAATGATAAAAAAGACTAAATTTTTTTAATTAAAAATACTTTTATTCATTACCCAACATTTGTTGAAACTTTTATTTTGGCAAATTTTTTTTATTTATTTACCCAAATACAAAATTCTTTGTTTTTTTTCATTTTACATGTCAATGTCAACATATCTCATACTTGATGTATTTAGTAGAGGTTAGAGTTTGTTTCTAATTTTAGTTATTATTTTTTCTTTTTGCTTTATTTCGTTAGCGTTACTTAGTATTTCTAAATGTTTTCTTTAGCGAGAAGTGTCTTTGTTAATTAGTTTGTAATTTTGTATATTCTTTGTTGACAAATGTCTACAAATTGCTGTTATTCGTTTCTAATATTTCATTATTTATAATTAGAGATAAAACAAAGAGAAAAAAATTACATATTACAAAATTACATATTAAAATACTAAAGTTAGATAATTAGAAATAACTAATAAACATATATATGTGTGTGTTTTTTTTTTTTTTAAGAAAAAAGTTTTTAAATTATTATAATTTTCTTAAGCGTTTAACTCTCAACTTTATTTTAATGTCTTGAACTTAATATATTTACTAAAAAAGTTTAAATGTTTTATTTGATGATTATTTAACCAATAACAACTTGACCACAAAGGAAAGTCATTAATAATTTATTAACGCTTGTGTTTAGTCTATAAAAAGAAGCTATAAAAACTTTTTTGTTAGATTTATTTTAACTTTTTTCAAATGGTAATAAAAATCACACTAAATAACTAACAATAAAAATGTTCAACTAATAAGCATTTATATGTGATTTAACACCAATTTTGATAAAAAAAAAACGAAAGAAAATAATAAAAATACATGCAACACCTAAAAGATAGGCAATAGTTTTTTGAAATTAAAAAATGTTGAGAAATATTTTACTTATAAAACTTGATCCAAAATAAAATACATTTTGTACTAAATTTGACTATTTTTAATAGAAAAACTTCAAATACAAAACAGCGTGTCAGCAAGCGCGTAAGTTATAGGCAATAGTATTTGTTGTTGTCAATACGTCAGAAATAATTTACTTATTAAGGATGGGCTTAAAATAATATACTTTTTAAAGTAAATTATTTTCTATTCAAGAGCAAAAGTTTTTTGTCATATTTATTTTTTCCAAACTAAATTCGTTTAGTTTTTAAGCCTTAACAATTTCATCTTTTTATAAATTATATTTTCGTATATATTACAATAAGTTGGTAGTTTTATATAATTTAGTTTAATTATTGTTGTATATTTGATTTTATCTTGTAAGGAAAACCTTAAAATGTTTATATAACTTAATTACATTTAACATGTTCACAATTCATGAAAATTAAATGTATAAACACGTAATAATTTTTTATATAAAACTACAAGTGCAAACAATTTAATTGGTCAAATAAATTAAGGCTTAAACATGTAAAGCAAATTAATATGAAATAATATATTCACACTATTAAAAGCAAGTAGGAATGTCTTAGTCAACAAAGCACTTGCTACAAAGTTACTTATATTTATAAAAGTTTTAAAGGAATATTAAAAATATCAATATTTGAGAACTAAACTGATTTAAAAAGAATTGAGCTCATGTTGATATTTTGAAGAAAGCAAAAATCTCTTTTTGGATTTAAGAAAAAATCGCATTCTATAAATTCAAAAATGTTAGCGGCTATAAGGACAGCATTTTTCTTGATATTAAAAAAATACTATTTCTTATCTTCAAGCATATTATTTCTCTCTGACTATTTTGTATTAAGAAGAACCATAATAAGAATTATAAAATTTAATTTTTTAGTAATTTATGCTATCGTTTATTGCACACTAAAAGAAAGTTTAAAACCTTGGTAATATAAATAATTTTAAAATTTTGGTTTTGAGAAATAAAAAAAAAAAACAAATCTGAAATATATATGTTTTTAAAATTTTGTGAAAATAATAAGACATTATTAAGGAAATTAGTTATTATATATATTCAAAAGCCTATATTATATAACTTCTATGGAAAATTTAAACATATTTTTTTCTCTTTTATGTTCATAATTACTTTTTTATTTTAAAAACCGAAGTTATTACCTTATATTTGTTTTATTTTATAAAAGCTTTTTGATAAAGAAATTAATTAATTAATAAAAAAAAACTGAAACTAATATACAATTTTTTTTTAAATAGCAAACAGAGATTGGAGACAAATCTAATAATAGTTACACTGTGCAACAGTGAAAAACACTTGGAATATAACATAGTACAGTTTATTGATATAGGTGAGAGGATTATCATACCATTTTTAGAATTTTCTATATACCCCCAAAATCAAGAGTTATATCCAAATATTTTTTTACAATTTTGAAAAAATCATAATTTGATCAAGAGATAGCTCGGTTTATTCCCAATAATATATAGTATTACAAAAAAAAAATATGCAAAGAATAAATATTTTTATAAAGTGTGGGCCAAAAATGGCTGTAAAATCCAAAAAATACGAAGAAAAAACAAAAAATAATTTTATGTCTTAAATGTCTTATACAGTTTTGCTATGAATACAAATATGTATATACTTTTTAAAACCTTAAATTAGTTAACAGGTAGTCGAGATAAAAAATTTTAAAGCCGCGAGTCCGAAAAATCGTTTTTTAATGTAACTCTCAATTTTGGTTAGTAATCTACTCACCCATACCTACAAAATACACTATATTACATTCCAAGTGTATTTATATATATATATATATATATATATATATATATATATATATTTCTCCAGATATTCATTTATTGAAAAAACCAATTAATAAATAGGTTTTCTTATATTTAACTTTTTTATTTTCCATAATATATATATATAGATAGATAGATAGACTTCGATAGTCGTATTTTATATGTGTGAATTTTATTTTTTTCCAATTATGCAGATTTGTTAAAGATCTGAAAAAAATCATTTGTTGTAAAATAATTGCGAAATACGCAAAAACTTACTTTTCAAGCGAAAAGCTTAAAAAACTTAATATCTAAACCTATCTTCTCTGCAAAACTTACGAAATATTTAGCACTTACTCATTTGTAGCAATTTCTAAGCAAGAATAAATTTTCATTAAGCATATATTTATTTAAAAAATCAAGAAGTTAGCTGGACTATACAAGAAAATATATTAACAAAATTTACTAGCTTTACAACTGTATCATATATTTTGATGTTTTCTATTGGAAAATTGTGAAATAATTTGCCGTTTTTCATAAAAAATTATTAATTATATATATATAAATAAAAAATTATTAATCAAAAAAATATTTCCTCTTTAACCTGTAAAACAATTGAATATATTTTAGAAAATTTGTGAGTTTTTTGGAAAATGGAAAAAAATATATATTAAAAAAGTTTACTAGCCTAAAACTGTTAAATATTTTATGATTTTTTCTTTTTAATAGTAAAGGAACATTATGCCATTTCTCATAAGCCATTATTTTTGAATAAAATGAATAAACAGACAGACAATCAAATATGCATTTGAAAAATCGAAAAGTTTGCTAGAAATTCCAAAAATTATTTATTAACAGAAAAGATTAAACTTTTAATTATTTAACGTATTCCATTGTCTTCAATAAGTAAGTTTGTCATCTGAATAAAAATTATTCAATTAATCGAAGAAAAAATTTTTAATTTATTAAAACCAAAAACATTTTCCAGTTTTTCTCTCTCTTGATATAATGAAACTGGTAGCTAATATTCAGAAAAAGGACATTGAAAATTTTATTTGAATTTTAAATGTATAGGTTTCTTTTATGGATTTTGATTAAATTATCCAATATTGAAATCTAAATGCGAAACCGACATTTTATTTGTTTCTTTTAATCGTCAGTTTTTTTTTATGTTCTGCAAATAATTCGAACAATTCATTAAACATTCGAATAATCGAGATTTTTTTAAATAAATCGATTACTCGAATAACTATAAAATTATTAAATTTTATTCGACCAAAAATTAAACTCGAATAATTGACAATCTATTCTATAAGAAATTAAAAAAAAACTACTTTGACTTTCCATTTAAATAGTAATATTTGATCAACATTTAATTTCTTGATTTGTATGTTTAAAAATATTTTAACGAAATTATTTTGTCTTTATATTATTTTAAAGTCCGCTTTCTCATAAACACAAATTTTAGGTAAGATTAGCAAATGATCAAAAATTGTAAAATCATAAAGTTTGTTAAAATTTCTTTAAAAATAAACATAGTTTTGTCATAAAATTTTGATATTTTAAAAATTTAAATACTGTGATATTATACAAATTTATTCCTCTCTCATATTTTTATTATATTTATTTATTTATATAGGGTATTTAAAAAGTCTTTGTCTACTTAAAATTCCCACCTCTTTCTTTCATTCTTCTCTTTAATTGCTCAAGTACTTTTTACATTTAATGTTTAACCATATTAAGTACTTATTAAATGGTCTTAAATATAAAACAAGAATAAATTCAGTGTGCGTGTTTCTAAATATTTAAATATTTTTGTTAAACTTTTTATAACAAAAGGAGTACACAATCTACAAAAAAAGTAAAAATTAAAGTAAAAAACTGTTAACAATACTTCCTTTCAAAAGTAACCGCAGATCCTTATTATTCAACATGTTTCATATTCTTGAAATTTATGGTTTTTTAAACGTTCATTTGGTCAAAACAATACATGACATTTTCGCTGACAGTTGTTATTCCATTTTTTTTTTGTTTTTCTTGGCTGCTGGTGCTGATGAATTCATTTGAGGTGTTTAACAAAAAAAAAAAAAAAAAAAAATATATATATATATATATATATATATTTATATATATATGTTTGAAGACTCTCATTAGTGATAGTCTTTCAAACAGGAGTTTTTATTTCGTTTCAACAAAAGAAAAATAAAAACAAAATAAAAATTATTAAACCAAACCATTTATACCTGCTGAGTTGAGCAGCAAACAATTCTTTTGGTGTTAAAACAAAATAATTTTAAATTAACTTAGACATTTTTATGAGTTTTTGGCCAGTTGTTGTTTTGTGGTGCAAGTTATGTCTTTATTATTTTATATCAACATTATTTTTAAAAGATTTCGTGTAGCTTTATTTTTTCTGTTAAACACATTTGCATATAAATAAGATTTTCTTGTACTTTATAAGCTTTGTAAAATTATTATGTCAAATTAAATTATAATCATGTCAAAATAAATTGTTGAAAACATTTTGTTTTGCCCATTAAAATTTCAAAGATTTCTTAAAAAAATATTTCTTTATTATAACAAGTTTTTTTTTTGTTTGTTTTTAAATATATTTTTATTTTCTAATTTAGGGTAAGTATTCTGCTTTAATTTCCAGCAAAACACCAACAACTTTTAAATATTTTTAAGAGCTACAAGAAAAAAAAAAAAAAAAAAAAAAAAAAATATATATATATATATATATATATATATATATATAATAGTTTATGTTGTGTTGAACATGTGTCATAATTATGATAAATTTTGAAACATTTATTTATGTTGGCGTTGACAGTTTTTGTTATTGCGATGATAGATTTATTAGATAATTTTTAGTTTTTTGAAATAAAATTCTTTAAACATATTTTTTCTTATTTATATTTTAATGAATGATTTATCAGTATAGGAGATTGCTTAGGAGAAATTAGAGAATAGAAAAGTTTACTAAACTAAATCAAATTTTAAAAATATATTAAAAGATTTATGATGATATTTATTATAAAGTAATAAATATAAAAAATAATATAATAATAATATAATAAAATATAATTTTATTAAAATAAGTCAAACTTTTTTTTTTTAAATAAAAAAGATAAATATCTAACCTATTCGCCAACAATCAGAGAAATATCTAGGAAAGATGAATTATAAATATCGAAATTTGTCAGATTGTTTATAAAATATGTATTAACAATTTTAGTGCCAAATTTAAACGGCTGGACTTAAAAATTCCAATATTTTAAATTTCTGTTTATTCTTCTTGGCCTTAGAAATGAAAATATGTATTCAATTTAATGATATAATATGTAAATAGGTGTTTTGTGGTACAATCGAAAAATACAAAAATGGCCTAATCTCGAAGAAAAGTTCTTAAACCAATTTTTTTTTTTTTTTGAAGCTAAATATTAAAATAAACTGAGTGCGTAGAATATTCAATTTAGTTTTTCTTTTTTCTTTTTTTAATGTTCTTAACTTTATCATCTTTTTATAGTTTTTATCAAATTAAAAAAGACATTTTTGAAGCAATAAAAACATTTTAAGGGACATTTTTATAAACGCAATATTTTTTCATTTAAATTTAAGAATAATTAAAAAAAATATATATATTTGAAAATTATTAAGAACACATTAAAAAAATAATCTGTAAAAATCTTAAAAAAAATCGGCTTATATGTTGACAATATACCAAAAATGGCAAAAAATTCGCGAAAGAGTTAAACAAATTTATTATCTTTTTAAATTTTTTAATAGTTTATAGTGTTGCCATAAGGCGAGAAAAAAAAACCAAAAATAGCTAAATGTCTCAAAAAATAAGGACAGAAAAGTTAAAAATTTGTCTTTAATTTAAAAACTAATATTTTTCGCTCTCGTTAGCTTTTTATATATTTTTTTAAAGATACTGTAATGAATTTATAAATAAAATATCAGGCAGTAAATAAAAAATCACCCAAAAATTCCAATACAAATTTGTTTTATATTTCATGTGAAAAATTACCCAATGTTTTGAAGTGATTTTTCGAAATTTTTAAACTATAATTCCTTGTTGATTAAGCCTTTTTAGTTTTTTGGGTGATTTTCCCCTTTTATAAGAATTGCTTAAATTATGTTTATAAATAGTTTCCGTGGTTAATGAAGCGAATAAAAAAATAATTGTAATCGATTTAGTAATTTAATCAAATTAGTTATTATTATTTTAGTATATTAGTTGTTCTTGATTGGGATAATGAAGCGAAAATTTTTGATAGATATAAAAAATATAGATTTTTTGTGCGAGTAAATACACGAAAATGTTTAAAAAAATGATTCTGTAAAAATTAGTAGATAATAAGAAATTGTTTCCTTCGTTGTTGAAATAGTAACATTTTAGCCTTTTTGAGGCAATTTTAAGAATCAAAAATGCTAGAAGCTACAATGAAAATTTTTGGGCTAAAAGCCAAGAAAAAAAAAAGGTTAAAAGGTTAGATTTAGCCTAAACTGGCAACACTGGCTTTTTATCTTATTTTTTAAAACGAAACTTAAAAAAACTTGGCTTTTTTTATTATAAACAATAAAAATAAAAAATATAAATACTTTTAAAATTTTTGAGTAAATTTGAAAAATAGGTATTAAAAAAATTAGTAAATTTTTAACCATATATTAGCTTGTTTCAAGGACTTTTAGCAGTTTAAGTGTAAGAGTGCTATAAGTGAAAATTTTCAATGAAAACTCCTGACGTATATAATAAGACAGCCAAATAAGAAAGTCATAAATTTTGTTAAGAAATTTAGGGAATAAATTTATTTTTACATTATCTTATAGTTTCTTATGTCTTCTATAAGCAGCAAAATTTTATTGAACAAAATTTTTTAAATCCCTAAGACATTTCAATGCCCAAATTAATATTATCGGTGTTTGTACTTTTTTTTTAACCATCTACATATAGATATAGATCCATATAACAATCGATGTCAATATTACTAGCTGGCTTGGTTTGTCCTTTATGAGGATTTTAATTTTTGGTGATGGGAGCGTGTTCTGAAGCACATAATGAAACTTTGTACTTAATTTTAATTGATTTTGTTTGTCTAATATAAGTCACGATGCCACAAACAGTTTTTGTTATGAAATTTTACTTTTTTGTTTGTGTAAAACTAAAAGTACTTCTTTTCTAAAATAAAAAATAGACAAATGCAGAATAATGCGTTGATACTTATATCTAAATGATTTTATGCACTTTAGGGCGATTAATGGAAGTGAGTTTATATGAGAACTATGGTAAATTATGGACGGATTCTCATAAAATTTGGCAACATTCGTATGAGATTTATGCACGTAAAAGTGTTTTTCGGAAGAGGGGTTTATATGGGAGCTATGTTCAATTATGAACAGATTGATACTTGTACAAAACTTCTTTGCACCGAATTTGATTAAAACATTCCAACTTTTAAGGCTTTTTTTAGTGCTTAAAATCTATTGTGGGGGGACATTTGTATGGAGGATAGGTAAAATAACGGGCCGATAACAACCAATTTCAATAGACTTCGTTCTTGTACCACAAAAATCCCACGTGACAAATTTCAATGAATTATCTTTAAAATTACGATCTGTACTTTGTGCACAAGGTTTACATGGACAGCCAGATAGCCGTCCAATCAGCCAGACGTCCAGCCAGCCAGACAGATCTCGTTAGATTGTTTTAAAAAGTAATTCTGAGTCGATTGGTATACTTTAAGGTGGATGTTGGATGACTTTTTTTATGCGTTACAAACATAAGCACAAACACATAATACTCCAACCACATATGGTATAAATATAAATACTGATATTAAAGAATTGCACTACTTCTAGATTGCAAGTTCATGATATTATTGACTACTTTGGATGTTATTTCTTTTTTTAGATAAATATCAAAGAGAAATTTTGCTTTTTTATATAACTTCATTTAACGCTTAAGAAGAAAATAAAAAAAAATATATCTCAAAGTTTGTTGGGATTTATATATATATCTTAAAAGTTTTTTCTTAAAAACTTAAGCAATACTTTGATATTTTTTATTGAAGACCTTTTCTACTTTTAAAAGATTTTTAAGAACCAATAGATGGATGAGAGAAATAACACTATATTGATTTAGAATATTGTTTTTGTTTATATTTTTACAAAATCATATATAGCAAATATTAGTTCATCTTGTAATTGCATTAAATAGATAGAAAATGAAAATTAGTAAAAACTAGTAAAACTATTCTGAGGTCGAAATCACCTTTACATTTTAGAATCGTTTGAAAATGTTGATTGAGTGTTAAACCATTCTGTGGCTTCAAAAAAAAAAAAAAATGCAAAAATATTATTCGATATAAGTTTTTTTATATCCATATGTTCGACCATTAAAAATAGATTAGGACTTTGAGCCCATAAAAAAAGTAAAGTCCATCTATATTATATGTCCTAACTACTTATGGTGAAGTAAGAAGCAATGACATTTTTTCAAATTATTTAGCAGACATACAAAACAAAATTTGTATATTCTTTCATAATATTTTGAAAAATATTTTATTATGAAAATTGCTTTTTCCCTGCATTAGTTTTATATTTAATCTCTCAAAACAAAACTTTTCATTTCCCTTCTAGGACACTATAATTAAACCAAATTTTCTTATTTCTAACAAAAAACCAAACTGACTTGACTGACTTATTTTAATCTCTCTCTCGTAACCAAACTTTAAAGAAAATTGTTTTAAGTTTAAAGTGTCTTCAACTTATCTTAAAAATAGAACAAAATAAAACACTTACAACCAATTTTTTCCTCTGTAAACTTCAACTAAATGCATAGAAAAAAAATTATACTAGAATAAACTTTTCATTTCATTTTCTATCTTAAAAATCTTGCAGTACCTCCTGTTAATTGTGGTTTTGTTTCCCAACCCTCATTCTTGGTAATAACACGAGAAAAACCTTCTAACTAAAACTTTTTAAATTTCAAACTCTCTATTTTTTCTTCTCCTTCAACGTACTTAATTTTAAAGTTTTCATCTAGTGGTTTTAAGTTTAGTTAAGTCAAGTTAATTAAAATGTTAAATTTCTTCATTGCCTTTAAAAAAAGTTTTAAAGTTTATTTTTAGAAAAGAAAGAATAAATAAATATTTTTGTTTGATAAATTTATATCTTTATTTTTAAATACATAATATATATGTATTTGTTTGTGAATTTTTAAAAAGAAGAATATGTCATTTTATTTGTTTTATATGAGAAATGTTTTTATTATTTATTTGTGTTTACGGTTTATTGAAAATATTGACCTTTTTCTTCTTTCTTGTCTTTGACTCTATATAAATTTTTGTTTATTTTGTTTAGGTTAAATGAAATGAAATCCTTTATATTTTATATATTTGTTTTTTTTTTTAATGTAGAGATTTCCGGCCAATTTGCCAGAAATAACAAGAAGTTTAATAATAAATGTTTGTTTGCAAATAGAGAGGTATGCGTCAAGCATAAATATTTATTAAAAAAGAGTTGAAGGATTTTTGTTTTAAAAAGAAAAAAATTGAGATAAAACAATCTAAATAATATATTGAAGAAATTCATTCTTAAAATATAATGGCTATATAGTTTTCTAAAATGTAAAGAAAATAAATTAATGAAAAAAAAAATTCAAGATTTTTAATTTAACTGAATTTATTATTTTTTTATTATTATTTATTTAAGCTAAAATACATCCTGCTCCAAATAATTTTATATGTAATACGAAACTATAATAATAAGAAAACAGTTCCCCTTAAAATACAAGGTGATATTGATTGTTTCATTTTATCCTCTTTTATTTTTTGTAATTCTACTAAATTATGCTGTAAATATAATTTTCATATAATACAAAAAAATTTTTTTTCAACAAAAATTTTCAATTTATTTTTATTTTCCTGAAATGTTTGAAGTTTTCTACTAAATAAAAATTAATTTCTATATTTTATCATATAATTTTTATATTATGATATCATTAATGATACTGTATTGTTTCTTGGTTTGCTAAGTTATTTAAAAAAAATTTAAAAAAATCGAAAACTGTCGATAGTCAGGCATCATTTTCAACCCTCTACGATAACCTGGCAGGGCCTATGGTAGCCTGTGATGTTGCCTTTGGTTTTTCCCTAAATAACATCGAATAATAATCTCAAACTTTCAAAGAGGCTCGTAAACTACTTTAAGGCATCAATGTATGTGGAATAAAATAGCAAAAATTTAAAAATGTTCTAATTTTCCCAAAAATTAAAATAAATATTATACAATATCTTTAAAAGATAACTTATAATATGAGTTTTATATGTAAAAAATTTGAATCCGTTTTATGCACTTTTAGAGCAGTTCCGAGGTACTTTTTAATCATGAGTTTAAAAACATGATGTAGAAATTTCCGGACTTCTTATTCGGTTATTGTATTTTTGATTACCTTAAAAATTTATCAGAAAAATTCCAAGAGCTCTCAATTGTTCAAAATGGACCAGAACTTATCAAGATATATTTGCAGAATTTTAAATTTTATTAAATTTAGAGATTATTCCAACCTTCTGAAAATCGTTATTTCCAAATATTAAAGTATTTTTGAAAATGTATCTTTATTGTGTAATATATACCGATATTTCCCTTTATGAAATAAATCATCTTTACTTTACACAGCTTATATACAAACTAAAAAATGCAGTAAAATCAGATTTTAGAAAACATTAAAAAAAATTTTTCCACACAAATTGACTTCAACATAGTAAAAATTTTTCCTCGAAAAATTTTCAGTAAAAATTTTTGATTTACTTCTTTCAATGGTTTTATATTTATCAAAAGCAATATTTTTCTTGATTGCTCTCTGAATTAAAATATAAATCATTTTGTATAGGGTGAATATGAAAAAATCTAAAAAATAAAAAAAAAAAATTCAAGGTAATTCTGCTTTCTTCAGCATTTTGAAGATAATAGAAGTTCGATTTTCGGGAAAATTTGCATTATGTAATGAGAAGATATGTGGTCATCCAAAACTGATGATAAAAACTATTTATGGTAAGTGAACTGTTTTTAACCACCTCCGAAATTTTTGTTCCAATTTTATTCCGTATAAGTTAAGAATACTCTGGGTATGAGCAGAAGTATATTTATATTTAGAATATTTTCTGTCTTAACATCCTAGCCCTAGCATCATGAGATACAGATTCTTAGGCAATCATATACTAAACGAATTCTTTTAGAAATAGGCAACTGGACTGTTTCACCTAACGAGATAATTCACTATAAGAGGATGTCTAGTGCTCTAGTCATTAGCATTACCAGTCTCTAAGAAATGGTGAGCTCTCGACTTGATTTGAGCACATGCGGACAGCCTATTACTGCTTTAACCAACCGCTTCTTCCAAAAATTTCTAGCCTTTAGCTAAAACACTAAAAAAAACTAAAAATCGTAACAAAATACTTTTAATAGAGAGCTATTTGCTTCAACAAATTACAATATCTACACCCCTTAAGTATACTAAAAAAAAACTAATTTAAGAAAAAAAAAAAGACTCCTGCATTGTATGCCTAATGACCCAGTTTAAATGTTTATTGCAAAAAGGATAAAAAAACACAATAATGAACTTTACAGAAGTGAAAAAAATACATCTAAAATAAACGTAAGCTAAAGCAAAGTTTCTCAGTTTACCTCCCCATAAAACTCACTATACTTTATACACATATATCTCTAAATACATAGTAAGTATATATTATATAAATACTTATACATAAACTATGTGTATATATTAAGAACCCACTATGTCTAGAAGCCAAAGGCATCCGGTTTATGTTGTTCTTCCTAACATATTTGTTTCCTTTGTACATATTTTTCTTTTTCCAAATCAAGAAAGGAAAAAACCTACAAAACTAGCACAGAAAATCTTAAAATCCTCCCTAAACAACATAGATATATTTTCTGTCTATTTAAATCCAAATAGAAAATGTGTAAACGGAAAATCAAACTCTAGCACTTACAAATTTTTGCTATAATTTTCTCTCTATCATATATATAACATATAACTTTTAAGCTTTTCTGAATATATCTTTTGAATAAATATTAAGAGTTGAAGAAATAGCAAAAAAAAAGTTGAAAATATATATTAGTAAATATTAGTAGTTTCTTAACTTTTTGCAAATATGAGAGAAGACCACAGGCAATTCAAAAACAAGTATGAGTTGTAGCAGTAGCAGCAGCAGCAGCAGCGTAAAGTAGTGTTTTGCTGCTATGAAATAAAACTGTTCAAGAAAAACTTTGTTTTTCCAAAACTTTTCACTTTGTTATGTTGATTTGTTGCAAACAAAGCAACGAAGAAAAAAAACGTAAAAAAATAAATTTTTCTTTTACAAAAATTTAGTTTTTGTTCAAAGCGTATGAGTGCTTAGGGTGTATAGTATAAATGACCTCTTAACCTGGCATAGATTGGCGTTTTTATCTTTTTGTTTCTGTTTTGTGTGATAGTTTTATTTTTCCTTATATTATTTTTTCTTTTTTTTTTTTCTTTTAATTTTTTACGTTTAACAATATTATGATTTTTGTTTATTAGAAAATATTGTTAGTCTTTGTTATACTTGATTTTAGTTCGATTCTATTTGTGTTTTTATTAAAGTGCAATAAAAGTAATAAAAAGAATTGATTGGCTGTTTTTTGAGGCAAATAGACAATTTAAATATTTCCTTTTAAATTAAAATAAAAATTAATGAAAACATTGATAAAAGTTTTAACTTGAGTCTATATTAGCTCTAACTAAACACAGCAAGCAATTTTAAATAGAAATAAAAAATAAATAAAAAATTCTTAGGAAATAAGATTAGCCAGAAAGATAAAGAAAAGCTCTCGAGGGAAGTGAGGGTAACGAATATATCCAATAGATTATTGCAGATCGAGTCCCAAACTTTACAGAACCAATCGTCAGTCAAATCTGATAAATGTGACACTGCCTTCCAAACTAATGTTCGAAAGTGCAATAAGGCTAGTGAAATGGTTTATACCATGCTTACAAACTGAGAGGGGAGTGCTACACAAATTGACAATTTTAGCTTCTCTGTATAGCGTTAATGTTGAAAATTTTTAAAAAGTGTCCAAAAAGGGGATTTAAAAAAAATCGCCAAAAAAGGGTATTTTTTTTTTTTTTTTTGATAAAAAAGGACAAACTGTTTCAATACCTATAAAACTTTTTAAAATTTGTTTATTCGATAAAAAGTAAAATAAAAAATTTTGTGTTTTAAGAAATAATACTAACTTAAATTTTATTAGTAACAAAATAATTAAATTAAAATAATTTTTATTATTGCAAAGATAAGGATTTATTGATTAAAATAGTTGACATAAAGTTTTCTTTTTATTAATTAAACTTCTGTACTTTTGTACGAGGTATATATATATATATATATATATATATATATATCTTATTCCCTATAGTGATCCTTCTAATTGAGAGGATGTTGCACACAAGTCAGGCGATATCCATCATGCATTTAGGACCTTCAATGTCCTTGTAAGTATATTGAGTTATCAGGAGATTATGCGCAGGAGAGTATAATTCATGATAATTTAAAGAGAAGATCTTCCCTTTCCTTAAAAATAGCATAAGCATAAGATTTCATCCACTTTATCAGTGACTGGCCAACAAGGGCCATGTGCGTCTTTGATATCGAAATTTCGGGAACGGAATCGAAAAAACCACTCCTGCGTCCGGCTAAGACTCACAGCATTCTTACAGTACATATTAAAAATTTGTAAGCATGTTTCTGCATGGTTTTTTTCGTTTTTTATAGTAAAAAAAAGCATCACAGAGCATACTCGGATTTCTTCTTCAGATTTTTCATTAATTTTCTAGTCAGTATAACTTTTTACATGAACAATAAACAGGCATTTTGTACTTCTTTGAGAATAGCAGAAGTACAATGATACAATTAGAAAGTGTATTTAGCGCAATCTTCATTACTAGAGTTTATTCAGTTGCATATCTTAGGTTGTCATTTAATAGGTGAAACAATTTTAAAGCAGAATTTATTGAAGATTTTATAAACCATTATTTCAATATATCCGACACACATACAATTATAGAATTGTTCAGTCCAAGCTCTTCCAGAGGCAGCCTTATAAATGCAAATTCCTTTAATAGAGACTACACAAAGAGATTGCCATTTAGCTTCATTAATTCACAAACGTCTACTGTAATCTTATGGCGAACATTTTTATAAAATTGGGTACAATTGCTGTTTTTGAAAGAGCTGCTAAAATTTCTTACAATCAAATCAGATTACCAATAAGCTACCTGGTACATATATATGCATAAAATATGCCATAGTCTTAGCTGAACTGATAACAGTAAATAATCCAAAATTTGTAAATGTTTGTCTAATGTCATTAACTCACTCTTACATGTGGAAGATTTGTTTACCAGAAAGCTTTTTTAGTACTTATGCCAAATAATTCATGTGGAAGTAATAATGGTTGCTAAAGGTAATGCATACAATGCTATAAAAGATGAAATTTGCAGAAATGTACAAATAATTAGTATTTTCATACATTTAGGAACTACTTCAATATCCTTGTAACCATGACTACATTGAAGAAATAATTGAGTAACAGTATTTATATATACATTCTCATTTTCAGAAATCAACCACCAACTACTACCATACAATACAAGGAAAATAAAAATGTTGCTTCTTTCAGCTTTTTCGTTTAACATTTTTATTTCCATGTTTTTAAACTCCTACAAAAAAAAAAAAAAAAAAAAAAAAAAAAACAAACCCAATAATGTTAAAGAAAGCTGAAATGTTTATTCTATAGAGAAAAAAAACAACTGCTCCATAATAAAATGTTTATATAAAAATATGGCAGTATATTTATACTCTCAGAAACATCCACATATATAACTACAACTTATATAAGTTAAAGAACCCTTTTTTTAAACATCAGTGCGCCTACACTTACTTATTCAAGGATCTTCTTTTACTTTTATTATTTTTCATCATATTTTTGGGAGTTTTTAAATATGAATTTTATTCGGTCTTGAAGGATTTTATAAGAATATAAGTTTGTGTGTTTTCGTTAACTTAAATGATTGGCATATGTTATACATATTTTTTTTATAATATTACTTATTGTAGTTTAGTTTACCTCTTCTTTTTTTGGCTCCTTAAGGATACTAACTCTTTTTTGTGTTGATTTTCTGGTGTTGCATACAGTACTGTGCAGAACATAATCAACAAAAAAAGAGGGTTATCATGAAAAGTGATTTATTCTTTAAAGTAATCAATTTGCAACAAAACTAATGTTGTAAAATTGTTCACACACTTGAGTATTTGTTCTTAAAAATGTGAGAAAAAGAGCATATGTTTTCTATATAACAGCGTGCACAACAAAAGCAACAAAACTTCCAAATGTAAAAAATGCGGCAAATTTTTAAATGTCTTGGGATTTTTGTAAAGTTAATGGCTATTTTATAATAAAAATATCTAAATGCAGCATTACTTTCATTTTTCTTTTTTTTTTTCTTTTACTAAACAAATTAAAAAAATATATATATGGTTTGTTATAAAATATCCAAAAACCATAAATTTTTAGTTTTTTTTTTAGTTTTTTTTTTCTTTTTTTGTATCAAAAAATGAAAAGTAATTCAATAGGTACTACAAATTATGGAATATTCTTAATCTAAAGTCTACAAATTAATTTCGGAAACACAATTTAAAAAATGATATCTTTTCAGTATTTGTAATAGGACTTCCGTCGAAATTTTCGTTCAGTTATGATTAAAAATAATAAGGTTATGTGCTACAACAATGGATTTTCCTGCATAGATAGGCTACATAGACTCTAAAATTTAGTCTGTAGTCTACACAAAACTTTTTGCGAATATTTAATGAAATTACACAACAAGCAAAAGCATATTTAATACAGGTATAATTTTTTATTCCTGTTTTTATATCAGAAACGTTTTACATTTCTAGTTTAGGTAAAAGTTTACCTATTTGGACTTTTACCTAAACTAAACAAAATTGATCATATTAAAAACGGAAGTGTTTTATTTAATTTAAATAATATTCAATTATATTCACTTTGACCGGACACAAAGCTCAGTAACCCGGTAAACTGTTAAGGTGTATATATTAAGCCACAAAATTCCAAAAATGATTTTGGACAAGCTTGAATTTTAGCTAAAAAACTATGTGGTTTTCTTAAAAACTGGAAAAAAATTGATCCTTGTAGGTTAATATATGGTTAAGAAGCACAAAAAATTCATCATAGGTTCACACATATTGTTTTTGTTACAAAAACAAAACAATGGCAGTGGCTGTGTACGACAAGTTGCCTATTATAAACATTAGCATACATACAAAAATGTTTTGTTTAATTCAATGTTTTAGCAATGGTAAAATGCTGTATATATTTTACAAGTTTTGAAGAATTTTATTAAATATAATTGCCTAAAATATTTAATCATGCGGTTTAATTCTCAGACACATACCCCTAAGGAAGATATTTTATGCGGCTCCAAAATTAGTGTAGTCTAAAGTGTTGTGGTCAAAATATTTAAATGGAAACTATTCTAGAGACAAAAATTAACAATTTATGCGTATCAGTACTATTTAACTTGACAGAAACTATAAACAAAACTAAACAAAAAAGTAATTATGCACACACTCCTATATATTAAGATTGTAGTATTTTAAATATGTAATATAATTTAATAAAATAATTTTTGCTGTAAACTAAAATTTGTAAAAAATAAAATACTTACAAGGTTTATTATAACTTTGTTGCTTTTGTTTTGTACAGTACTGCATATTTTGTGTTTTACTTTAGTTCATAGCTCTTGCCGAAAAAAGATGATAAATTTTTGGATCATATTGTATAAATTTCATTTAAATACAAAAATAAGAAAACAAAGTATTTTTTTCTCAATTGTTTTAAGCAAGAAACTAAGATGACTGTATAAGATAGATAATATAACCTTTTCTTAAAGAAAACAACCCTTTATTTTGATAAAATTATTCCTTCATCAAGTATTTTTTATAAGAAATTATGTAGCAGGTTATATTTTTATTTTATGCTTGAACATGTGAATTTTTATTTTGAAACTTAATGATACCTTTTCCGTCTAAATTGTGAATTTGTATATTTTATCAAGAATTTCTGTTAGAATATTATACTCATACGAAAGGGTTTTAAATTTTCTTTGCTACTTAATTGGACTTTTCTTTTGAGGATTTCTGGGAATTTTTTTACATTTTCTTAAGGCAAGGCAAAAAGGTTAAGTTAAGTCATCAAGAACAAAATCGATTTTATTAAAATTTTATTGCATATCTTTATAATAATTAAAAAAATCGAGGAAATATAATATTAATGGTTTAAGTTAAAAAAAAAATCTTAAAAGTAGAGTAAGTGCCTAAAATAACTTTCTCGGGGGAAAATAAAATGTTGGAAAACTAATAACGGAAATGAGAAATTGTATTCGATTTAAAATAACTTAAAGTGTGCGTGTGAATAAAACATAATACAACATTTTCCTAATAACTTTTAATTTTAAATATCTTTTCTAATTACAATATCTTCTAGAGACATGTTAGTTTTAAGAGCAGATCGAATTCTTGAAATCCGGTCGTTTGTCCGATGGCAGTTAAATAAAACACTACAATATAAAATTTGATTTTTTTTAACTTTTTTTTTGCACTTACTAGAAAATGCTGATTGAGAAAATTTTTATAAAATTATTATATTTCAAGGCAATAAAAAAACTTAACAAGTACCTAAAGAATCAAACGAAATTTGGTTCAGAAAAAGAAAAAGTCATAAGAATGAGTTTCAAGCCCAAAAATTAGAGAAGCTTCTAAGAGCTATGCCAAACATGTTCGGCCGCGTAATGGCACGTTGTATTAATTTCTTTAAACTTAAATATGTTAAAGATATGACTAAGCATTAAAAAAAATTAAATAACAAAGCTGAGAAAAAACTCTGAGGGAAAGAATAATCAAAGCTCCTCAATACCAAAAAAATAAAAATATTTTCAATATTTTGTATTAGTCTGGAAAACATTCATTATTGCTGACTTTCTTATGTTCCATGGAACAAGATTTGTATACGGAATAAACAAAAAATAGGCATCCTGAATAGTATCAAACTAAAACAAAATAAAAAGAATTACAAAAAAATTTGTCGTATAACAAGTATACTTAAAATGCTACAAGATATGTGATTGATTAGCCTGAATGATCTCGAATAATTATAACAAATCGTGTCATAAAGAAACATTAATGACACTCGTGTTATGCAACAGAGTTTTTAACATTTTCTGGCCAGATTTAGAATTTTTTCGTTACACTAGAAGCAGCCAGGATTGGGATTGTTATCTTATTCCCACAGAGTATTTATTACTTATTTAAACTCACCAGGATTTGTAAAGGAATTGAATTTAGGATAAAAGTGAATTTAAGAACGCCCCTGCGGTGCTTAATTGTGACTATTAATTTTATATTAATTCATTTGTGATTATCTCTATATACCGCGAAAAATTTCGTGAAAGTACTTAAAATTTCATTTCTGAAGTCATACCTAAACAAAATCAAAAATAATATAGTTAGCAATTAGTTTTTATACAAAATGATATATCAGAAAATTCTGGAGAAGAAATGCTGCAAGTAGTTGATTTAGTTTTAATCCTAACTTATTCCGTTCATCTTTAATAAGAAAACATGTTATGTTTTATTTGCATACACACCTTAATAAAATGAAATTGTTAATTTAAATTACTTCCTTAATTTAAGGAAGCTGAAAAAATTTTAAATTTGCAAAAAAAAAAAAAAAAAATAAAAAAATTTTGTGAAAAAATGTTGAGCCTTTGATCAAAAACCAACGAAAAATATGGAATAATAATTAACATTAAAGCGTCAAAGGTAAAATCAATACAATCCCGAAATTGGATGAAAATATAAATACTTTTCCAAGCAAAATCCATCATTTTTCATATACAAAATTGGCTTCCAAGAAGATTTCTGGTAAGTGAAGTATAAAAAAGGCGAAAACTTTTTAAATTCTTAAAAATAATTTTATCAATAAAAATAATATTCAAGCTATATATTTAAATTAGAAAGTCTTTAAAAAAATATATAAAATGTTCTACAAAATATTTGAGGCTTTTTGATCAAGTCTCAAACAAAAATATTAGGAACTAAATAAAGCATGATGGGGAAAGCCAAAAATCATTTTACCGAAATTATACAAACATATTAATATTTTTTCAGGCGAAATCATATTATTTTAATAGCATTTTTTTTTTAAATAAATCCAAATGAACATAATTTTATTAAAGAAAGATACTTCAAGTGTTAAGCCACATTTTATGCCTTCGAGTTTTACTTCCAAAAAGTTATTTAGTAAGTAAAAGCCAAGTTTCGTATCAGTGTAAAATCTTTTATTGTTATAAAAATATTTTATTTCAATTCATCAAATTTTATCCTGTATTTCTTATCAAAAATTATTTCAAATACAAAACAAGTTATTTGAAATACCTTAACATTTATTTTTAATTCCTTGACACTTAAACTCAATGTCATCACTTCCTTTTTACTAACAGTCTTATGTTATAATATGCGTATAAAAAAACTTATGCAAGTTTTCCCCCTTATTTGACAAAACAGAATTACTTAGGAGTTGCATATCAAATAAAAGAAAAAATTTCCGGTAAATATTTCTTAAATTTTCTTGCCCCTGCCACTATTTCAAAAGAAACATCATTCAAACTATTGTTGCTTGTAACTCATACTTAATTGACCGTTTTGGAAAACAGCACTCCTTTTGTCTGACCATATTTTTATATTTTGAATAACAAGTGACCCTAACTGCCAGTTTAAACTACAGTCAATGGTTATCTCCCTTATTGGTTTTACTTATGAAAAAAAAAATTGTATTTAAATTTGTGAGAGAGGGAGAGAGAGAGATGAATTTTAATGCGCTATTTCCGCTGTAGTAATTTACCATTTATTGCACTTTTGTTTGTGATCGTGTTTTATTTAACTAGCAATTAGTAAAAAGTTTTGTATTTTTTGAAAATTTGGCTGTCTTGTAGCAATTTTTAGGGATTCTTAAAGAAAATGTATTTTGTGAAGTATAACAAGTGTGTTTCTTGTTTTTAAGTGAGAAAGTGATACTGATGGAATGTTTTGTCGAAAACGCTAGTTATTAAGGCAACATATGGCTGTTTTTTTTCTGTTTCTTTAAAGTATTATTTAGTAAATATTACACTGCATTACCTGTAAAGACTACTGAGTAATAATTTAGATATTGTAGGAAAATTTTTGGAAAAAATAAGCGAACTATAAACTAACTATGTTTTTCTAAAAAGACTTTTAAAATATTTCAATATTAATATTGACAACAAACCCAAATAATGTCGAATTTTTATCTGTTATAAAACCCAGCTGAGTCAACAGTACTTGTATGACTACTTCTAGGAAGTTAAATTCGGAAATTAAAAATTGATTTTCTCAACTAACCAAATTGGAACGCGCGCTTTAAATATCTTATCCTAACGCTTTAAATTATTAGTCTGAGTAGCTTTTTGGACAATAATAGGAAATTAAAAATTATCACAGCTATATTGAAATAAGATTTCAAAGCTTAGCTGAAATCTTATAATTTTTATCCTTATGGGGTGAAACATGCCAAAAAACTTTTTGAAATATATGAAATGAAATATATGAAATATTCTACATCGCTTATAAAAATTATCAATGTTATTAATTTTTGGCTTTAATCCATACATAAGATGATATATCGTACTCAATATAAAACCAATCTATGCAATTAGTTCGTTTTTCTTCTGAATACATTTATCAATTACCTGTAATTTTTTAGAAGTCAAATATTACTGTCGATTTTTTCAAGAAAATATTCACATCTTGGAAGCAAAATCCAAGTTAATTTTTTTATAAATTCAATTTAAGTCATTTTAAGTTTATTTTCAGTAGTTAATTCATCGTATATTTACCGAAAATATTTACTAAAAATTCTTTTTCAACACCAACTTTTCACAAAAATTTTGCTAAAAAAAATCAGCAAAAATGTTCACTGCATTTTCAGTAAAGATTACTTTAACATTTTTAACTTTTTAATCCAAAATTAAAAAAAACATTTTCGTTTAACTTTTTAATGCTGGGCAATATTTTCACTAACAGTAAACTTTACTAAATACGTTTTCCAAAATGTGTTCGATGAAATATTTTGATTTTTTCACAAAATGTTTCGTTAAAAAATTGTAGTATTTATTTTTTTGTTTTTTAATATTCGATGAAAGATTTTAACTAAAATTATTTTCACCAAAAATTTGTCACTAAAAATATTTTCACCAAAAATTTTTCTTCCAAAAAAATTCTTACAAAACTTTTCTTAAAAAATTAAAAAAAAAAAATAAAACGATTCACTAAAAATTATTCTTGAAAATGTTTCATCAAAAAATTTAAACAAAAATGATCCTGAAAAATTTATAATTTTTCACGAAATAAAAAATTCATTAAAAATATTTATCACACAATATTCACTTTTTTTCACACAAAAAATTTTTATACGAAATTTTTACTAAAAAATCGTCACATACATTTTTTGTTTAAATATATTGTCCATTTGCTTTAAGTTTAAAAGAATAATAATAATTTTTCCTAAGTATTTTGCACTAAAAATATTTGATTAGAAATGTTTTATTTTAAATTTTACATTCAAAAATTGGACAACTCCTTTATTAGAAAATTTCTTCACTTTTTTGTAAAAAAAAAAAAAAAATTCCAAATTTCTCGTTAAAAAATTCTGACCAATTATTTTTATTTATTGAAAATTTTTCATAAAAAAATATTGACTAAAAATTTTCAAAAAAAAAAAAAAAAAATAATCATAAAAAAATTATCACAATTTCCACCAAAAAAATTTCAGAATAGAAGTTTTTGCTGTTAGAATTTAACAACTAAAAATATTCAATATTATAAAACTATTAAGTTACAATTTTATCGCTAAGTTTATTCCAAAAATTATTTTATAATCGTTTTTCTTAAATATTCAAACAAAAAATATTTTTTCTATAGTTTGCTAAAATTCTGTTTAACATTTTTATTTAAACATTGTTCTTCCCAATTTTAAACCTTTAGAAAAAAGTTAGCAGTAAAAAAAATTAAAAAACAACAAAGTTACAAAATATTTATATAAAACAAGACATTGACATCTAAAAGTGAAACAAGAGGAAAAAAAACTAAAAGTGAATGACAGTTGTAAAACTGCTGCATAAAATTAAATAGTTAAAATAAAAACTAAAAAAATAAATAAGGAATCAACTGGGAGCATCATCATGTACATATGAAAACGAAAACAATAAAAGTATCAATACAGTAGTTGTGGCAGTTAAATAAGTAGCAATAGCATGCATAGCTACTGTGAAATAACACCAGCTAACAGCAGCAGCTACACCAGCAATAACAACAAACATGCCAATAGCAACAAATAAACAATTGAAGATATAAAAAGTACTCAGTCGCACATGCACTCATACAATGAATATTGACAGTTGCAACAAATGGACAAAAAGACAAAGGGAAGGACAGACCGAGCGACGGAAAGACAGTCGGATAGTTGGACAGACAATGATAATGCTTGTAAACAACAGCAATTCTTATTATTAAACTTTTAACAAACGGTGTTAGTTTGGGGGAAAAATTATAACATTTTTTTTTGTGCTGCTTCTGCTGCATCATGTTGTATCTAGCTGCGGCATTATCAAGCAATAATATTAAATGCATGCTGTTTTATAATGTTTATAAAAGATGTAAGAGTTGAAAAACATTTTTATGATGCTGAGCTTTTTTCACTTTTTTTTTCTACAAATACGATTCGTTGCAATATTTTTTCTTATAAAAATACTCCCATATTTATATGTATGATGTTATGTAGAAAGTATTATTTGCTGCTGCAAATGTCAGTTAAAATAAGATGAAAATATATAATAATAACAGCAGCAGCTAGAACTAGCAAAAACAATATTGCCAGTCAATATGAAAAAAAAAACAAAAAATAAGTATTTTGACAGGTTTTGGGGAGTTGCAAGCTATATGTGGTAGCAAAAGTTAAATAAAAAAAAATAATTTAACATTGAAATTAACTAAAAAATTAAAAAGAATATAATCTTTTTACAATTTGGCATCCTAACTATTTAAAGCGAGGGTTATAAAGAACTTTAAAAAAATGTTTAAATTTTCTTTGTATTATATTTATTTTATTTATTATAAACTTTTATCTAAATTAAGTTTATTTTATTGTTTTTTAAATCTTTTGATATTTATTTATTTTCTTTTTTTTTCTTGCAACCTCTTTCAAATTCTTATATTTCGACATTAATTAACATCAAAAGACATTAAATATTGTGTCTGTTTAAAACCCAAAGAACACAAAGCACTTAGAAGGTTTTAAAGAAAAAAATGAACACAATCAAAGCTTTGTATGCCAAAAACTACAAAAGTCACGTATAAGACTCTTATATTACCACAATGACCATCACACAGACTGATGGACAGACATGCAAACAGCCAGACTTTAAAATATTTATTGAACTTAAAGAAAATTTCAAACATCTTAACATATTTTAGCAGCTATTTAACTTAAAAAAATCGGTATATTTGAACTAACAAAAAGCAGGATTTAAAAGAAAGACACTAAATATGAGGTTTTTTAAATATACCAAAAAATAAGTAGATTTGAAGCTAAACTTCAATTACTTAAAAACGAGATACTAAGGTCACGTTTAACAGGACAACAAAATAGAGAAATAGAGAAAAACAGGTTTAAATAAAATATAAAATTAATTACATTAAAAATGTTCTTTTAATATAATCGGACAAATCGACAAATTTTAGATATAGAAAATCTTTCAAAAAATTTTTAATTATACAAAAGTTGGATTTTAAATGTTAGTCATATTTAGGATTTAATAAGGCAATTAAAGTATTAAGGAAATAAGAGGTATTATTAAATCTATTTTTATTCAATTTGGGATACACAAGAGACTTGTAAAATTAAATAAAATGTCTATCATACAACATATTAGAGAAAATGTCTGACAGACAAATATTGTAATATTTTTATAATTTTGTTCAAATCAAAATACACAAGATACTTGAAAAATTAAACAAAATATCTATCAGACTGATAAATATTAAATAGATTAAAAAGCCACCAATCAGACCAACAAGAATAATTCCTTTAGTTTCCATTGAACATCAGAAAGACCGACAAAAATATTTTTTTTTTTAGATTTAGTTAAAGGACAATACATGTATGTATATACTTTTTATTCTATTTTATTGTTTATATATTAAAACACTTTTAAATTCAAACAAAATTTAATAAAAATGTAAAATATTTATATACTTTATAAACTATAATTAAACCACCAGAAAATACTACTGAAATATTTCATTTAGATTCCCACAATTAAAAAAAAAAATTATAGTTTTCTTTAAGAATTAATGGGACAATCAAGGTTATAACAAATGCCTGTCAGACAAATTTTTATGACATTTATTTTAGATATCAGGCAAATCGACGAAAAAAAAACAGTTTCTTTAAATTTCCTTAAAGCAGAATAATGTTTATAATTTTAGTCATCTTTAAGTATTAATAAGGCATTTAAAATATGAAATTTTGAGAAATTTAATTACAGATAAGTAAAAAGGTGAATAGACAATCCGTCAAATACATTACGTTTTCGTTGTTTTAAAGCCTTTTGTCAAATAAAAATTTGATAAAATCTCAATAGTTCATCAGATAAATATTAATAAGAGAATTTTATAAATTTTTTTATTCATATTCGGAAAATTATTAAAACAAATGAAGTATGTTGGATAAAAATATTTTCAGATTTTTTACGATTTAAAAACAGTTAATATTGTTTTTAATGTTAATAATAATAATAATATAAGTTAATAATATGATATTTCTACTATAGAATAGAGAAAATAGAAAAAGGTTATAATTAGGGGGCGGATTTTCATGCAAATGCATGTTTTTTGCTGGAACATTTAAAAACTATATTATGTAGTTATTCGAATCAGCTAATTTACTGAAAAATGCCATCGATTTTTTAGTGCACATTTTTTCATATTTAATCGAAAATGCGTATTTTTGGACTTTTTTTTTTAATAATGCGGCTCCATATGTGGTAGAATCAGTATAAGCCATTATTTTTTGCCCCAAAAATGTAATTTAAAAATTAAAATAAGATGATTAGCCCAATTATTACACTCTGTAGCGGAGGAGGTACATAATAATTTTGATCAGATTGATTCGTAGATTTCATATGGAAAACGGTTATTTTTAAAAGTTCCAAATTTAAAGGAAAATTATCCCAATTCTCCACTTCCTCCCCAACCAATTATTACGAGATATATATCTTGGTATGATGCTGTAAAATATTACGAACAATATTTTGATGATTTCAAAAAAGCTGCGAATGAATTGAATGATAACGACTCTAAAGCTATAAAAAGTTGAACGAGTATTAATACAAGAAATATTAAAATTAATCTCTCATTTGTTTCTTCCAACTGCAGATTTCTTTCTGGAACTATTACTATATTAGAGGGCTTCGATTCATTAAGTACTCAAATCAGTTCACTTGGTAATACTATTGAGAGAATCGAAGCTGCAGAAGATTATATTGCTGAAAAATATAATTAATATTGCCAGCTGTTATAAAAAAAAAAAATATAAGAATTGAGAAAATTAAAAACAAAAAAATTCAGATGATGTCAGATTTTTAGAAGAATACTTTCCTTCTGAACTACAATTATGAAAATTGTTATACAAAGAAAATGATTTTTTTACTTCAACAGATGTGATATTGACATAAAAAGATGTATAACAATTTTTACGCCAAAATGGACAATCGTTTAAGTTTAACAATTTAGTAAAAAATATGTTTATATATATAAATAAAAGCCTATCTATGGTGGCATTAAACTCAATGTTACGAATATAAGTTTAAATAAAAAATTAATCCGAAAGAGCACACATTTAAACATGTGCAAAGAATTAATACTCATTTTTTAAAACATAGCTTTAATTTTTAAAAATTCAAAATGTATTGCAGAGCTTAACTTACTATGGACTGGTTTTTAGTGTTTTTCTTATAGATTATTTTTTGTTTTTCCATTTTATTTAAAAAATATGAAAAAAAAAATTAATAAATAAACGCATGTTTTTGTTTTAGTTTATATTTTGAATTTTTAAATGCATTTTTATGGCACATATTAAAAAAACCTAATGCATAAAAATTCTCCCTCTAGTCATAATGAAATAAATTCTTAATTTAAAGAAGAATTTAGAGACATATTCTAGGCCCGTTCAAAGAACAACAACTAAAACAAACTAATGGTTTGTAGGTATTTGGAGGCTAATATCAAACTGAATAAAATATGAAAATAGCTAATAATTTTTGCTTCACATCAGCTATTTCCGAGTTATAGAGCTATTATTATGCGTGACATTTAATTCCAATTTAAGATGGATAATGTACAGTGGATCAGATTTAATAAGTATCTCCTTTTCCTACATTCCATATATGTACAATTAAATTTTGCTTAGAGAGATATAAAGTTCATTTTCTGCTGTTAAATTAGTTCTTGGTGTAACTATTATTTGAAAGAAAAATCAAAGTAAGCAACTAAAAACTAAAAAAAAAATAAAAATAAGAATGATGTTTATTTCTTTAAATTTTTTTCTAACTTTTTTTCTTCTTTTAAAGATAGTTAAATGCATATCATTTTGCAACAGAAGTTTTTAGGACGGCATGAAGCAACTACAGAAAAAAAAACCAATACAATATGACAAAGTCAAGGAACGTTAAATCTAGCAAATATTACGATGGACTGACTCCCTCTAACTTGGTAAACAAACGCAAACAAACATTGAAAATAAACAAATATATGAGAGAGAAGAATAAAAAAAATGAGAAAAATAACAAAAATTTTGCGTGTTGCAGCAACTTTGGTTTGTTTGGTTGCGTTGTTGCAAGCTTACTACGAAGACTTCTATCCTGGCAATGCAGTCAAGCAGGAAAACATAAATCTGGCTAAGAGCAGAATGTAAAGCAAATTTTAATTCTCTGTAGTAAGTATGAATGTATGAATTTAAACTAAAGAAAACAAGTTTCTTTTCGGTTAAAGAAGAAATAACAAAAACTAAGAATTTTTGTATGTATTGTAAACATAACATAAAGCCAATGGCCAGGCCAACATAGATTTTTTTTTTTTTTTGTTTACGTTTTTCTTTTTTTATTTTATTTTATTTATTTATTTTTTTATTTTGGCCATTTGAAAAGCAAACAGACAACTTTTAAGTCTTAGTTTAGTTGCTTTTTTTATATTT
Organism: Protocalliphora azurea; assembly: GCA_932274085.1. Lineage (NCBI taxonomy): Eukaryota > Metazoa > Arthropoda > Insecta > Diptera > Calliphoridae > Protocalliphora > Protocalliphora azurea. The sequence continues at coordinate 79,566,182 of OW026523.1, read as the reverse complement.
TAGTTATACTGAAATCTATATACATTAAGGCAACTCATTCCAAAAAGTGTTTTCGTTACCCTTTTGGTATCCTTGGTATGTTTTATGATGTTTTCCAAAATTTTTCGGGTCTAATAATGACCGTAGTGAACTACACCTTTTTTTTTGAAAAGGTCTCTTAAGTTTTTTTTTAATTCTCCCAAAGAAACACATACAAATTGCGGTAGCATTCAAAGGTATTTGGATGCTGCGTCCATTGGTATATAAGAAATATCCAAAGCTAACCTCAGTATTTATATATTCAAGCTTTTTTTCACAATATTGTTTGGCATTCTTAATGAAAATTCGATTTTTAAAGTTTCTACTTGCTTTGAAATATAAGTTGTTGTGTTTGATTAATTTTTATTTTAAGATACTTGCAATTTCGCGTTATCAGGCAGCCAACCTCATGTTAAATTTTTTACTAACATTGGCATTATTGGTATCAAAAAAAATTTTTTTTCGACAATAAAATATTTACGAAAATTTGAAAAACATTTATATAAAAACAAAAAATATTGACAGGGAATGTAAAAATAAGAAGTAATTTTTACAAAAAATATGTTTGTGCTTGTTCGACTTAACTTTATTTGCAATATAGGCTAAATAATCTAAATTAAGTCCTTTAAAAAGTCACACAAATTTTTTTTTTACCTGGTACTTGACTCATTTCGTTATAACACTGGCGCTCTATCAAGCACCGGTGGGAATAAAACTGCAATTTAAGATATTGTTTAGCATTTTACAATCAATGAAAAATATCAGTACATTAATTTGTCATATTTTTAAATCCTTTTTTATATTTTTTTTTGCATTCACTGTTAACGATATTTATTCTTTTTATAACTTTCACCACAGGTGTAAAGGGTATATATAAGTTTGTCATTTCGTTTGTAATTTCCAAGATGGCTGAGAGTAAAAAAGTTTATATTTTTTAGATCCTTATAAGAAATGATGTCGATAAGACGATGATCATCGGCCCGTCCGTCCGAACCTCCATCCGATCTACGGTTGAAAGACGTCTATGAATACATTTATCAGACGAAAAAACTTTCATGATTGAAATTCAGATCGGTTCATATATGGCGAAGATACGTGTGAAAAAACAGTTGTTTGGGGTTTTAAAAATGTTTTAAATTAACTCCCGATAACATAGATGTATAATATATATCAAAAGATCAGAAATTTTTTCTATTGAAACTCAAAAAAAACCGGTTCAAAAATAGCGGAGATATTAAAGAAAATCGATTTTTCAAACTGTTTTTTTGTTATTTATTTAATGTCTGTTTCCCTTTAGTTGTTGTTTTCTTGGATATTGAAAATCAAAAACAATATTAATTTTTCTCTTAACTTTTTGAAACATCTATGTAAGCTAGAGGCTTCGTTCTTTCATAGAAAACTCGGAAATTTTTTAAAGAATTTTTGTGTTGGAAAATTGAACTAAGGAGATCCAGTTTTAACGGAGTTATAGCCGAAACGCGTCATTAGATTTTTTGAAACTCCTATATAAGCTATTGGCCTCACTCTTGAATAAATCTATCACAAATATTTTTGTTCCGGCTTTTTGAATCACACAAATTGGTTCATAAATTTTCCTCCATACCCTTTTTTAATTTAATATTTGTAAAAAAAATTTGTTCTGCGAACTTTTGTGAAATTCCAAAGTATTTGATTCGATAACTAATATTTATTTTTTGTGGGAGCTACTACTCCCGCTGGACCTATTTACCCTATTCGAAATTTTTAAATTACTTTAAACATTTTTTACGACTTTCACTGTAATAGTCCTTTAGATGAGAAAATTTATATTTTCTTTATATGGGGGCTACCTCTGCCCCTGGTCCTATCTGTTCTATTTTCATTTCATCAAGGTTTGAGGGAACTCACTGTAACAGTTCCTAAGATGAATATTTGCTTTATATCGGGGGTACTACACCACCTGCTCCGATCTAATTTCATCCTTTTGAGGGTTTTAAAAAAGTGGGCGTAAATATGAGTGGTGGCATGCAATCAAGATCCAACATAACTTATAATATGCTGCAGTACAAGCAATATATGTGAGTCAAATTTCATATAAATAGCTTAATTAGTATCATGTATAATTGAAAAAATAGATTTTTTAAGCAGGCGTAAAGTGTGGGTGTTACGTCAAGTCGAGATCTAACAAAGTCTATAATCGATTCTGGCATTGGTATTATCTGCATGTGAAATTTCATGAAAATCGAATCGCTTAGACATTTAGAAAAACAAACAAATTTAAACCTCATTTTTGTAATATATATACAGATAAAAGAATTTATAAAATTTTGATTCTATTTAAACTTTATATTATATAAATGCAAATTATATATAAATTATGTAAAATTTTTAGTGTTTACATAGATATAGTATCACCCATCACAATACGGGTAAAGTGTGTATAAAATTCGGCACAGACGAATATTGCACTCTAACTTGTTAAATGTAATTTTGCAATTTTCGTAAATATCAAAAGAAGAATTTCTATACCCATATTGACTATGTTTTTATAAAATTTTATATCAGATCGACTGTCTGAGAAAACGAGAAATTGCAAGAAAAATAAAATAAGTGAAAAGCAAGTGAAAATTTATAAATTTTAATTTTCACTAAAAATATCAAAAAATATTGAGAAAAAAAAACTGAAACCTTTTTAAAATATATAAATATTGAGGTAACCCTTGGATATGTTTTATATATTAATGGATGCGGTTTCCGATTACCTTTTATCTTTTATTGGAGAAAAAATACAGAAATGTTCAAAAAACTAATAAAAAGGCCATTTTTAAAAACGTTCCTGCTCATGAACGGTAATCAATATAACCGAAATATTTTATCAAATATTATAAAACATACAAAAATTTATTTTTAGGGGAGGTATAAAAAAACTTTTTTCCCTCCCATAGGGAGTGAGTCGCCTTAATATAATATAATTTTTATTTTATTTTTTTTTCTCCCTATTCTTTTTTAAAAATAAAACAAAAAGGAATTTACAAATATTTTTTCTTATTTGTTAGTTTTTCTAGTACGTTTTTTGCTCTTCGTTTGTTTGAGTCTTCTGTTTTGAACGTCCTTTAGGGCACATTTATGGTCATGAATGATTATAATGCCGAATGCTGGCATTTTCAGTGTCTTGTCTGTCTATCCAACTTAACTGCTGTTTTTTGTGGGTTTCTTTTTTTTAAGCTTAAATGTCACAGCCATTCAATACGTGTTGTAAGGAGAAAAATATTTTTTTCGTAAAGCAAAAACTAGCAATTTTTCTTTTTGAGGTTTTGTCAAAGTTTTCTTTTCTTTTTTTTCCAAGAAACTTTTTTGTCTTATTTTTTATTAAGAAAATGATAAGGTTCGTTTTTTATTTATAAAATTTTATTTTTTTTTTGCGCTTCTTGTAGGTTTGTATGTGCCATTTATCTTAAGGTCAATTTTATTTGTAGAAAAACCATCAGATGATTAGTTATTAAGACAAAATGATGATGATTTCAGTTGAAAGGTTTAAAGACTTTCTTCTTTTTGCCAATGCAATAAAAGAAATGAAAAGGAGAGAAAATGTAAGAATTTTGTAAAGTCTTAGGAGTATGTTTTCATTAGAAAAGAATTTATTAAAAAAGTTTTATATTAAAATTGGTTGAAGCATAAAAGTTGGCTTTAAATTTATACTACGGTTATTGTATCTTAAATTATAAATAAGAAATAAATTAAAACTGGTGAAAATTTGTACCGTATCTTAAAGGTTATCCATTAATATCACAGTATTTTCAAAAGTTTTTCTTTTGAAGTGTTTTCTATAACTTATTAAGCTGAATTGTGGCCCCCTGTAGCATCGATTATGTTCAATTCCTCATTTAGCAATAGCCTCCGTTAAATATTTTTGGTAAATTATATTTAAATTGTAGTAGTTAGCAAATTATTTAAAAAATAGTTTTTAAGAGATTGGTCCAAAAATTTTTCTACAACTTTTTTCTAATGGTTTTAGGAAAACAATTACAAAAAATAAATGAACATTTGATAGTCAGATGTGCCGAATCCTTCATCAATCTTATAGGATTTTAAAATCTTGTTTTCTATTTTTTCCATAACTTGAAAAATGTAGTTTCAGCCCACTGCACCGTCGTTTTTTATTACATTCCACACTTTGCATTGGTCACAACCAAATGTTTGGCTAAACTTTATTTAAATGCTAACAGTTCGTTATATTTCCAAATAAAAATAATTTTTCAGTAGTCTAGATTTTGTTCAATAACTTTTTTTTCATTGAACCGATTTAATTGATTTTTATAGCGAACTTCTTAGAAAATTTGCAATCAATTTGAATGAATTTCATTTAATTTGTATTAGTAGTTTGGATGTGAGAATGTTACCCACAGACTAGCTTATTAGCTAAAACGTAAAAAATCACAACAATTGTGAATTATATAGTCGACTATGAGGAATGTTGAATACTCTTAAAAGTTTATATTTTGGAAGTTTTTTTTTTGTGTCTTGTAAATTGTAATTTTTAATAATTGTGATTATTTTATTAATTTAGCAATGAGCACAGTCAAATATCTTAAATAAATTTAATTATTTCCGAATAGTTTGTAAATTAATTAAATATATATCAATATTTATTAGAAGATGATTCAGATTTTTTTCTATAACTTCATTCTTACTGAACCAAATTTGCTGATTTTAAATAGCAAAATTCTTTGAAAACCAGCTAACAATTAAAGTGAATTTAATTCTGGTAAGCAGTTTGGACGTCAGAATATTTCATACAGACCAATGGACAATAATTTATATTTTTGGAGGTTTTAAATAATTTTTTCTTCATTTTGCGTACACAACACATCCACTCTTTTACCATAAGCAATTTTTTTCTAATTGCTTGTTATTGAAAATAACATGATTTATTTTCTTTTTTTTTCAATCAAATTTTTGATTTATTTTTACAAGCCGCATCACAACATATTGACAATAAAATATATTATTTTGTTTAAAAGCAATAATTCTAGGAATTCGATCAGAAATCTCTATTATGTTAAAATATCAAACTGATGTCAAGACATTAAATGACAGCTTACAAAATAAGAAAATTTCTTGTTTAAAAACAAAACAAAAATAATAAAATGACAATATATTTGTTATTTATTTTTGGTAATTTTAAGAAAAACATTTTTGTCAACATGCAAATATATGTATGTATATCACAAAGATTTTAATACAATATGTAACATATGGCTAACACAAACCATCCCATTCTGTGAAAACTTATGGTAACGCCTGGATTTATACTTTGTTTTTTTAGAAATATTTTTGGCAAAAACAAAAGAACCAATAATATTTCTGTTTCCTTTGTTTTGTTTATAATCTTTTAACATTTGTTACAAAGCCTACGTGTTTCGCCAAAAAAAAAAAAAAAAATTATTGGAAAGAAAAAAAAAATCATGTCATTAGTATTGGCATACAGAATCAAAAAAATATATTATATATTCATATTAGGGCGGATCAATTATTTTTGACAAAAGTCGTATAGCAAAAACGTAATATTCGAAGAATTCTAAAAAAAATTTTCCAAGAGTGACATAAATATTCACAAAAATACACTAAATGTGTATCGCAATTCCGTATCTTTTTACAATTACAACTGACGCCTTTAACTAACGAAATATTTTACTATAAATTAGCAAATTTATTCGTCAGTATATTTTAGCGAAGAATATCGATAGAAATGACAGAACGTCATTTTTTGAAAAACAAATTATAAATCAAAATTGGATTTTTATTTAAAAATAAAATTATTTTCTTGAGAAGTTTTAGAAAAAGTTTAAATATTATATAAATATGTGCAGATTGTCTTCCAACAACATGCTAATATGGGTATATGCATGGTATGTTGTTGAAAATATTTGTGAAATTAATTTGGTGTTAAATGTTTATTATATTCCTAATCATTGAAAGTTTGTGTTGAAATTATAAATAACATAACGATATGAAGCGTATTTTGAAAAAAAAAAAAAAAATATTAAATATTCCTTTATTTACACTAATAATTTACTAGAATAAATAATTTCCCTTAAAAATACAAATTTTAAAGAAAATTCCTAATTTTCAATAAAAAAAATCCATATTTTACAAAAATCCAATTTTTTACTAATAATCCTACTTTTCTAAAAAAACAGAAAGTTTTACTCAAAATCAAAATTTTGCAAAATTCTAAACTTTACTTAGTTTATTCATAAAAAAAAGTAAAATTTTCACTAAAATTCAGTATTTTCACTAAAACTATTTTTTGATTTTACTAACAAAAAAACTATTTACTAAGAACTGAATTTTATTAAAAAAATAATAAATCTGTTTCAAAATTGTAAATATTCGGTTATTTACTCTAATTTTGTTCTCTAAATTCAGTAAAACGTTTTAGTAAACGAAAACTCAGTAAAACCTCTTATGTAAAGGAATGCACTTATTATTCATTATTTATTTATAAAATTACGTTCAGACTAGTCAAATATTTGACCAAACTGATATAATCACTATATAAAATATTCGTATTTCCTAACTTCTCTTTATTAATGGGAAATGATTTTTTTACTTATCATTAATCATAGCTGACATTTTGTTTGACGCTACAAAACATTTGCAAGATCAAATAACTGCAAACAATAATATCATATTTGCCAAATGTGAACATAGCTTAATAAAAATTTTATAAAATGAAGTTATCAAAATTAAAAAAAAATATATGGTATTTCAAATAGAATGTAACTAGCAATTTATGTGATATATCTACGAGTATCACATCGAACAGAATTAAAAAAAATAATCATTTTTTTCAAAACACAAAAACCAAATATATGTGACTAGATATATTTTGTTGTTGCATGAATTAGGTTTTCGACAATTGATATATATATATATATATATATATATATATATATGTATGTATATATATATATGAATCTTTATATTTCTTAAACTAAAATTTGCTTAGGTAAAAACTGTATATCACTAACCTTAGAACAAAAAGCTGTACTAAATGTAAGAAAATTTGTCAAGATCACAGATTCAAAGTATCGTTATATAAACTATTATATATAATTTTACACATTTTTTTCCAATTTGAATAACAATTATATTCGGAACAAACCAATTTATTAATCCGTTAAATGAAAATATATAATAGTTTGTTATTCTTTATGAGTTCGTTCATAAAAGTACTGTTACCCCGAAAATATATCGATATAACTGTATTATTCAAGTTATCATAATTTATGGAGAAAGTTTCATGCATTCATTTAATGCAAATATTATATTTTTAAACCATTGATTAAAACATTTATTTTTAGTTGAAAATTATTTATTAAATATATATTTCTAAATATTCAATAACTGCTGTAGAACTAGGTACGTCAGCAAAAACGCAGATGTAGGTTTTTCCAAGTCCCAAGAATACCTTGTATGCGACAATAGTGGTTATTTGCAATATATAAATTACACATAATAAAAAATATTCCTAAAATAACTGCCCTTTTTAGTTTAGTTTTAGCGCTTTTTGGATTATTGGAAAAAAAAAAAATAGAAATATCAAATAATTGGCTTGAAATTCTAAAAATTTGTGAGAGAGATGTGGAACTACCTCATTATATTTATATCACGGTTTTACCATAACTTTTTTTTAGCTAGCTTACCGAATCTTATTGTTAACTACCGATGAGTTTAACAACAAAAATCGGTAAAATTTTGCTACGAAATATTACATAACGGCAATATTTGTTAAGTAGTGAATTTTTTCAACGACAAATTTTTGTCTCTAGGAATTATGGAATTGCGTTACTGGAGGGAACTAATTTTAAATTGGAAAATAATTTTATTTATTTTTTTTATAATTTTCCGTACTCTGGTCATCAAATGATGTGCATTTGAGTGCTCTTCCTATATCACTGCAATGCAGTTTTTTTTATACTTCTAGGTTCTCTAGGTTTTATTTTAGACCCCTGTTTTCTTAGAATTTCGCGTACGTTTAATTTTTGCTATATGCTTTCTCTTCTTATTTCTCGGAGAAATAAATTGACCCGCCCTAATACATATATTTAACATTATTGAAAATTTTTAAAACAAAGGCTTTTTTTAAACTTAAAACCATTTCCGCATCCATGGCTATGATATGTTTGAAAAAAAATAACAACAAAAAATCACTTCAAAGACTTTAAAGATTTTTTATTCTATAAAACAAATGTGTTCTTACTTTAACAAATAAAAACTTGGAATTTGAATTTTTGTTTAGCTTTAATATCAGTTAGACATATTCCTTTTCTATCACGTACAATTTTCATCAATATCGTGACGTTTTCAAAAAATTTCTTCGTTTTATTATTTTGTTGTTATTTATTTTCATTTTGGCTTAAGATCTATAATCACAAGCTAAAAGAAAAACTCCTGCTGTCTCTTTTCTTTTCTATGATTTAGCTAAACTTATTTTGGCATTTAAAAATTGTTTTCTTGTTATTTTTTGTTTTATTAATAACATCAGTCAGCCAGTCATTCACTTATGTTTTCCATTTCTTGCCTTTAGGCATTTAATTGTTTTTATATGACTTTGCACAATATGGGCCAAGTTTAAATATATTCTTTCCTTTTGTTTTTCTTGCCTTAAAATAGGGGTTAATACATAAGTGACATTTTACATTTTTTTGATACATATTAATTTTTAGGACAAATGGAAAATTGTAAAAAAAACAATTTGGTTTTTATTTTGAAGCAGAGATTTTCTGTTGCAAAAGAAAATAGATTCAATGATATTGAAATAACAAAGAATTAAATTTCAATTTTATATTAAAAAAAATGTTAACAAGTTTTAGTATTTTCTTAAATACATAAAAAAATGTTTTATATGTCAAATATTTAAATGGTTTATTTTGTATCAAGTAAAAAAAAAACATTTTCTTTCATAACCTTAAAAATTTTAATAAAAAAATCCTTTACAGAATTTGTTATTGTTAATATTTATTTTATACATATATTTAAAAAAAAACTAGGAGAAATATAACTTAAAACTTTCATCTGTTAACGACAGTCTGTTTAATTGAAAATCAATTGAACTTTTATGAGTCCTTTCCTGTACGTATATATGTATAAATACACCAAACAGTTTCAAATAAAAAAAAAAAAACTGGAAAATTAATATAAAAAAGAAAAACTTTTTAATTTAACACATTGAAAATGGCTGGGGTGTATAAACATTTTTATACAGCCATAAGAGATATGAGGAGTATTTTTTTCCTCTAAACTTACAATCAATAGTTTTTCTTTTTTCCATTGTTTTTTGTAGTTCTGTTATATTTTATTTTGTTTTTGTTGTCAGGGGCCACCATGTAACCCAACGTATAATACAACATATATTTACTAACACATCTATACTATGTTTTTATGCTACCCATAACCATGCAACATGTTTAATAGCAATAGCAACACTAATAGCTATTTGCAAAAGCATAAATCAATTAAACGTGCTGCTGTTAGTTATTGTTGTAGTTGCAACACTATTTACAAAACATTGCTATTTGCCATCCATATAGTTCTGTTATGCACTTTAAAAGTTTTTTATTTATTTTTTTATATGTGTATTTGAGCTCTGTATGTACATATGTATATGTCTATTTTTTGGTTTCTGTAGTTGTAGTCTATGCTACATTTGCTGTATACAATTGATATTTCAGCAAATAGTAAAAATGTTTCATGTTTAATATGGATTTTTTTCTTTTTGCTAACTAAAGGGCTGTATACTGCAGACAAAAGTTTGTTTGATTTAAAGGTTTTATAAGTAACAGTAGGAGATTTACTAAAAAAAAGTAGATATGTGTTTCAATTAATAACTTAATAGCTTCAAATATTTTGTTAACAGTAAAAAATTTTTATTTTAAAAAATTTGACAAATTCTTTTCCTTAGTCTCCGAATTAATCTAGTTTCAGGCATCATAACTTTTTTATTTATGCAATACTTTTAAAATGACTTGATATTGTAGGAAACAATTTACATTGCTTATTTTTATTTATAGTGCAACAAGTGCAACCATCAGCGGTACCCTTGGGTGATTTTAGTCAATTGCCCCTTTTTAAACCAGCAGGCCACTTTTTTGGCCTTTTTTCGTAGAACTAAAAGGTGTCTTTTTAAGACTATGCGATAAATAATGAAAAACTAAGTTCTATCGACGATATTATTTTGAAATACAGCTTCACAGTATAGTGACGAATTTGTGTATGAAGTTTAAGAACAAAAGGATTGGGAAAATTATAAAATAGATTTGATGAACCCTAATTTTTATTTTTACTTTAGCTCATAGCAGTACCTCGGCGGAAGGTCTTTTTTCTAAATTGTCATTAATGAAAAATAAATTATCCAACAGACTTAAGGTCAACACTTTTGAACCTATGCTTACAGACTTAAATTTGTTAAGTAGGGATCTGCAAGACTAGAGTCCGAGTGAAGACTTCGTATAAATGTTCAAAAGTTTAATTAATAAAAAGAGAATAAAAAAAGGGAAATGTAACTATTTTATTGAATAAAATTTAATTTTTTCCATAATAAAGATTATTATAAATAAATTATTTTGTTATCAATACAATTGAATTTAGTAGTTTTTCTTAAAATACAATATTTATTGTTTTGTTTTTATCAAATGAACAAATTTTAGGGAGTTTTTTATGCATTGAAGCAGTTGGCGTCTTTTTTTCAAAAAAAAAAAAAAAAAAAAAAACAAAAAGAAATCTTTTTGTGGCGACTTTATTTATCTGGACACTTTTTCAAAATTATAAACAATAACGCTGGTTACAATATTAATAGAGTTTAAAAGGTCGTTGCCCATCTCTAGGCGTATTTTACTTTCATACAATTTTTAAGTTATGTTTAGTTTTCTAGTTTTAAAATTTGTTTAAATTGAAGTTATTCGTAGAAACAATTTATGTTTTATAGATTTGCATTTAAATAAATATTTGTTATTGAAAGCTTTTGCCTATTTTCAGGCTTGCCTTACTTTTATAATTTTTTTTCAAAATACATTTAAAATAGTTAACTCAATAAAATTGCGCACCTTAATAGTCTTCACCAATATTTGTTTTTAAAACTGCAAAAAAAATCTACCAAATTAAGGCCAACTTTTAGGGTAGAAAAATTATTCCTTACTTTTAGAGGCTAAAATACCTAGCTGACAAAATATTAATTGTTTTAGAAATATCTGTTCTTATTGGGTATATATATAGATTATGCGGTGGATGGTTCAAAACTTCCCATACACTATTATCCAAATAATTTTTAGCTGGTCGCGCAACATGAGGCGAAGTATATTCTGACCGTTTTTCGTTAAATGCTCTTTTCAAGCGGATCAATAATATTGTACACCGTGATCGTATCAATATGTTTTAAATGAGATCAGATTTGCGCATTGAAAGAAGAGTGATAATTAAACCCAAAAGAATTTACCATTTAATTTATTCCACAAGAACTTTCACTGCTTTGGACTTGCAAATAAAAGCGAGGACACTTCAACGAAATTGTCTTTAATTAAATAAACAACACAACATCCAGTGTCGTAAATATGTGGCATTATGACAACAACTAGGCATAATTTTATTAAGATTCAGCTTTTTGTTTCACCCTGACCTCAGTTGAGCGTCAAGTTCTTTCTTTCCATTGTATGTCTTATAACCACCACAGTGGTTTGTCTTCTTGAAAAAATCTCTTCCTTGATGGATACCTCATACGTGGTAGAGAAAAAATTTTGTCTTTCCAATCTAAGATTGCTACTTTGTCTTAGTGCATTATTAAGATTGACAGGAAATAGATAGGGTGTACCATTGAGGTCTTACCTTGGACTTAAAAGTAGGTACCATAGGAGCCAGTAGCCCCTGGTATAGCAACATCTGCTTATCGGTATTGTTGTGCTGGACTGGCTGTTGGTTGAAGCACTTCGGGGAGTAACGTGGTGGTTGTGATTTCATTTGTTGTCTGCTATGAAGATACACGGATCACAAGGGTGATCTGAAGAGGATTGGTCTAACCCCTAAGCAAGGGGAAGTATCTTGGCCAGAAAGCGAGTTACTAGATTGCGACCAATATATATCAAAGTATATGGGAGCGTTGGTTGGCGCATTTACTTCAGCCGGTGTTAAAACCACCGTGAGTTTGGGCCGTCATGGCAATATCCTATTACTTTGTGGTATTATAAGCCATTTGACCCGATAATATATCAATGTAAGATGTAAATAGAACTTTAATCTTGAAAGGTTACACTTATTTTGACGACGAAAAAGTTACACTTCGGTGACGGTGATTTTAGAAAGGACAATATAAAAAATTTACTCATGAAAAATGTGAAAAAATATTTTTTTTTTTTTTTTATAAATTTAGTTTAATGCTTTTGTAACTAAAAATTAAAACAGTAAATCAGTTCGGCGAATTGCAGGCTTGCAGGATTTAACTGGCAACTCGCTAAAATACTTAAATAAGTAAACTCAGAAAATTCATAAATTATTTTTTTCAGGACTAAATGTTTACGCCACTTATGTTTTTGAAACATTATTGGGTGGATGTACGCGGAATCTCATGTACAAATAATGAAATATTTTTCAAATTTTTAGTATCAAATATTTCTTAAAAATAGCTGAAATTCCATTTTCGCAGGTTGTTTTGTCAAGTATCTATCGCGCTTTCTGAAGAGAGGCATTGAATTATTATTTCAATCCATCGACCAAACATTCAAAACATTAGAAACAAAGTAAATTAGATAAATTAGTGTATGGAGTGTATGGAAATCACTGTCTATCTTTAAGAGTAGTTGATTTTGAATTATGTTGACTTCTTAAAGTACCTTATAATTTGTTTAGGGTATGCGTTTGAGATTTCTTAAAAAAATAAACAATTTGGCAGTAGAGCAAAGCAAGAAATCCTATTTGATGGTGATGTTAAAAAACGTAGCATACTTGTAGGGTTATTTAAGAAATATTTGCAAATACATAAATAAATTTGATTAATGTATTTGAGTATATCTTTATAAACAATTAAATATCTTGAAAAACTTTATGTTTCAAAAAAATTGCAGCATATTTTGAGGGGTTATTAAATCTTTCATTTATTTTTTTGAAGAATTCCACTACATTTCCTTTATGATTAAATAAGCTGCTTATTCTGAAAATGACATTACTCGATTTTTTTGATTGAGGGAGTTAGGCTACTTTCTAAACAAACGCCTGAATTATCTCCCTGTGCCACATATAGGGTATTTTACATTATCTTCATGCTTTCGTTACTTTATGGATTTTTTTTCTCGTTTGCTCATGTTTTAAAATAAATCTATAATAGTTATTGGCTGCACAATTAATTTTTGCAAATGAAATGCGAAATAATGTTATTTTTAATTAAATTTTCAAATAATATGTGGTTAAAAGGTTTTAAATTTACTGGTTTTATTTGCATACTTTTTTCCCCATTTTGGGTTTTTGTGCAGAATTATTTTTTCACAAAAATTTCTACTGAATTAATAAAGTTTTAAATGTTGATGATAATGATTAGGATGCTTTGTTTTTTCACACGTATAAATATAGAATTATAAATGTTTTTGAAAAATTTAAATTCTTAGTTTTCTAAGCCTTTTTTTCTTTTTAATTTAACAAAATGTTATCACAGCTAAAGCAAAAACTCATGAGATGTTATTAAATGTAATGATAGTTTCATTATAATAAAATTATATATTTATTAAGGAAAATAAAATTTTTTAGTTGAAGTAAAGGATTATTTTCTTAGAAAGAAAAATAAAAATCATCTAGAAACGCATTTTGGTATTTTTTAGAATTTTATTTAAGTGGAACAAAATAGCATCAGACATAAAAAATAACGTTTATCAATTTTTGTTACATTTTTTCTCGATGCGTTGTTGCACTGCATTTATTTCTGGTGCATTAAGTGAAATAAAATGCAGTGTTGATGTTCCTCTAAAGTTTGATGACATTGTTTTGGGTAACGAAAACGGTGATGATGACAATGTTGACGACATCAATTTCACTTTACTTGTACTATAACGAACATAAAGTAGATTTTTTTTTGGTTGGAGGTAATATGATGGTGTTTGCTGGTGGCATTAGATAATGGTTTTGTAAACTTACATACATTTATATTTTTTTTTTTGCAAGGAAATCATGTTGATTTTTTAGTACAGACATTTTATACGTATTATGCATTTATTTATTTATTTTTTTTTTCTTTATTCCAGACAGACATTTATAGTCATCAAGTATATTGAATACAAGTGACATTGCACTTACTCACTCGCTAATGCTTCACTAATGGAATTAAGTAATTTTGTTGTATTCAGTTTAAGATCTGCTTTTTTTGTAGCGCTTTTATTTACGTTGCTTTACGAGTATTTGATATTTTTCGTTGTTGTATTTTTATATGCTTTATTTAACTTTATATACATAGTATATCTGTTTTTTATGGCTTTTAAATAGAAGGAAGTGTGTTTTTTAATATTATTTCTATAACATAAGTTTTCTATACTTATAACTTATATAGAGATGATTTAAAACCCAGCAAAAAAAAAAAAAAAAAAAATAGAAAAAGAACGTCTAAAGGAGCAAAAAAGGTGCGTAATATGAAGTTGAAAGGACAACTTTACAGAGAGTTCATTAGTATATACAAATGTCCTAAATAAGGCATAACAAAAAAGGAAAGGATTTCTGTAAAAGAGAAAACAAAATAGTATTTTACTTTTAAAGGGAATAAAGAATATGAATATAAAAATATATTTCTAACAAATAGAGAATATGTGTGTCAAATTCATCTCCATAGGTCCTTTTGTTTGCCCTTGATCATGCTTTCTCACAGACAATCTAAACCTGAAAACTGTTCTTATTTATAACTAATTTTGCCATTATCTCTTACCAAGTATTTATTATAAATAGAGAATAACTGCATCAAATATCATCTTCAAATCAGCATTACCGTTCGGGAACTTTAGTCGCCAATTGCCCTTTTTTCAATTATCTGGACGCTCATTTGACCCCTTTTTTTAAATGAAACTAAATGGCGACTCTTTAATACTCTGTGCCAACTGAAGAGCAACTAAGTGTTTCAAATATTTCGACCCATTATATATTAATTCCAATGAAGAAATTAATTATTTTGAGATTGCTTCAGAATATACATCATTATATTTCACCCTAAAGAATTTATAAATAAGCTGAAACTGTTAAAAACTAAAGCTAATTATAAAGTTTATGAACAACTATTTAAAACATCAAAAGCCAAATTAATTTCGACCGGATTGCGAAGATTAGAAAATAGATTTATTGAGTACTTATATCGTAATTTATATTTTTACTTTGGCTCATAGCAGTGCCTCGGCGCAACGTCTTTTTTTTTTCTAAATTATCACTAATGAAAAATAAATTGTCCAAGAGACTTAAAGTCAACATTTGTGAATCTATGGTTTCAGTCCTAAATTTATTTGATGGATATTTGTATGACTGGAATCCGGGTGAAGGCCTCGTACAAAATTACAGAAGTTTAATTAATGAAAAGAGAATTTTATGTTAACTATTTTTATGAAAAAATATTTATTTTTTGCAATAAAAAAAAAGTTATAAATAAATTATTTTGTTATTGATAATATTAACTTCCAAGGATTAATATTATGTATTGACTATTTTTTTATTATTAAAAATTATACAGAAATATGTATAGTATTTGCTTTTAAAAGAAAAAAAATTTAAAATATGAAAATTTATTAAACTGTCGTATAATTTGAACTAAAAATATTTTACAAATGAAAGATATTTCAAATTGCTTTTAGTTTAATAAATATAATAATTTTAATAAATAAATAAATAAATTTTTTAAAATTTCTCATTTAATTTTAGTTTGAATTTTTTAATAAGAAGAATTTCATTTCTCATAAATTTTTAGTTTTCATTTTAAAAATTTTAATTTCTTTGTTAGTAATTTTTTTTTTTTTTTTTTGAAATTATAAACAATTATAACTTTATTATGTGGAAAAACTAAAAAATTTAAATTTTGAGACACAAAAAAACTTGTATTACTAAAATTATTATATTTTGTTGATTAAAAGCGTAAATCAAAAAGTAAAAAGTTTAATATCTTGAATATGAATATTATTAAATTGATTATATTTGATAAAGTTTTGAGGATTTAATTTATAATTATGAAACAGAAAGTAAATTATGTACTAATTTAATAGCTTTTTAATCCCTTTGGATTTTATTTTCATTTTTTATAAAATACAACATAATTTGTTTTTATTAAATAAAAAAATTTTAAGCATTAAAGCAGTTTTTCCCTTTTTTTAAAAATCCCTTTTTGGCGACTTTTTAAACCCTTTTTTTCACCTTTTAAAAAATCTCAACGGTAACGCTATTTTAAAGCTTTTCGTTTAGCCTCCATTATGTTTTCTACATTTAGGGTTAGGATCATCAGGATTTAAATGAAAGTACCCATAAATATATTAGGAAATTGCAAATATATGAAAAATAAGGTATCCTTTCAAACAAACAAAACATGTTTTTTTAATAAAAGATGAAGGGATAAGTTAGAACTAAAAATTAGCTGACTACTTGTAGCATTTCTTCTCCAGATTTTTCTAATATATAATTTCACACAAAAATTAATTGCCAACTAAATTATTCTTAATTTTTTTAGGTATAACTTTTGAAAAAAAAATTAAGTTACTTTTATGAAAGTTTTCACGGTATCTTTGTAAGAATTTGAAATTAACAATTCCTTTAAAATTGCCCTAAATTCTGGGTAGTTTACACAAGTAATACTCTGTAGAACTAAAATAACCTTCCAAATTCTGGTTACTTCAACTGTAACTACAAAATTCTTAATCTGGCCAGAAAATGTTAAAAACACTGTTGCATATCACGAGTGTTATCAATATCTTTTTATGACACTCTTTGTTATGATTATTCGAGTTTATTCAGACTAAAGAAGTAAAACTAATACATATCTTGTCGCATTTGGTGTAAACTTGTCATATGATAAATTGTTTTGCAATTTTGTAATGTTTTTAGTTCGATACTATTGTAATCGGTATACAAAAGTTGTACTTTGGAACATGTGAAAAGTAACGTATGTTTCCCAGGCTAATACAATATATTGAAAATATTTTTATTTTTTATTAGTGAGGAGTTTTGATCATTCTTTGCCTCAGAGTTATTTTTGGGTTTGTTATTTAAAATTTGTTTAGCTTTGATTGACTAAGTCTTGTGCATAGCTTTAACATGGCTCATATTAGATTTTAAAGAAATGAACACTATGTACCATTACGTGGCTGAAATTCAAAAGAACACTTACTGGCTGAATATCATAAGAAGCCCTTCTTTAGCATTATGAAGTTGAAATAGCAAGCTTCTACTTTAATTCTTAAACTGCTAAAACTATTTGTCCATTTTAACCTATAATGAATAGAACCTATCTGAAAGCAATTAAAAACCACTACGCAAGAACAACCAGAAAAGTCCTTTGTTACTCATTTAAACAAATCGAAAACTCTAAACTCTAACTCTCTAAGAAACATATTTTTTTCAAATTTGTTGCTGGGTATAAAACTTTAATTCCTTACATTACTTATGTTCTTCAATTCAAGCTTAGGAGAGAGATCATGAAGATTTATTATACAATTTGATTGTTAGAAAATTAAATGTCAAATTGTTGGTTATTTTTGAGGTATTTACAATATAAAATAAAGAAGACCCGCACAAAGAAACAAAAACGAAACAAAAGGGTTGCTATATTTTATACATATTTAAAAAGAACTGTAAGAGAAATAAATTTCTAGAAACCCCTAAACTTTCATTTAAATTTACAATTTATATTGGTTTTTGTTTAAAAATATAGAATCATTGATTTCTAGTTTATTTATTTCTTTTTGAAATGCAAAACAAAAAAAAAAAAAAAAAAAGAAAAAAAACAAAGCTTTTCTCTACAGTTAAATGCTAGAAAATTTGGGAAGGAAACCCGATAGGAAAATTTTGGCTATAATTTTCAGTTAATTATCCAGAAAAGCGGTATAAAAATTTCCAAACAGTTTTCTGACAGTTATAGTTAATTTCTATAAAGAAGAAATTTTTGAATGCAAATTAAAAATTAAAGCGCTTTTGAAGTAATGAAAATATTGTTTTTAAGTAAGTAGCCTATCTATGTCCGTTTTTATAGCTCTTAAATAAAAAAATATCGAACCATGAAAATTGTTTGTTCATCTGCTTTATTTTCAATATTCCTATTAGTCCTTTTTTACAATATACATTTATTTTTATAATATCCTTTCAACTGTATACATATTTGTATTTAAATATATGGTGATTGTTTTTTTTCTCTCTTTCTTTTCTGAAATATATTTTTTTCCTTTTTTTTATTTTAAATTTTAAAGTCAATGAACTGTCACTAACCGTGTTTGTCGTTATAGACATGCAATTATATGTCATTGTGTGACATTTGATTTGTCGTTTTGGTATTTTTTCTATTTGTTTGCTTTCAAATCTAACACAAAACACAATTTCTATTTGCAAATATTTTATTTTTCTATTTTATATATACTTATTTAGACATGTTGTTCTATAAAATATTTTGAAAAATGGTTAGCAGTTTTTTTCAAGCTTCTACGCCAGTTGAATAAAGGGAAAATATAAAGAGAAATAGGCGTGAAATTAAATACGTATATAAATCTGTGTATTTTACATAAATTTTATTATTTTTATGCCTTTTATTCTTGTAGTTCCCTTTGATATTTGAAAGATAAGTAATAGTGTTGCTTATCGTATAGACATGACATCTAAGACACTTCTTAACTTACAAACAAAGACTTATTTGTCTTTGAGTAAATTTAGAAAACTTATCATTAATTTTATTAAGAAAAAAGAAATACAATGGGCAAAAGTACTTTTAGGAGAAAGGAAAAGGCTTCCAAAGAAAAGACAATGAAATATTAAAAATTTCGTTTTATGTTCCTTCATCTTGTATATCAATTAAATGAAAACTAATATATGCTGTGGTGCAGATGAACGGTCATATACTCTCATATATTTTGATACCAAATATTTCTTTACATAGAGGATTTATGTCCCAAATTTCATATTCATTATATTATCGTAGCTTTTTATTTTTAACCCTTATTTTACCTTTTTTACTAATATATAGCAATACTTAAAAAACCAGAGGCATTCGATTCTACGCACAAGTACTATTACTTTCGTAGATGCACATACATATATAAATAAGTAAATACATACATACATACATGCATACATACATACATGCCCTGAAGGAAACGTAGGGGCAAGTGTCTCCAAGTCACCAGTTTTGTCGATTATTTTGGTGACTACTTGGCGACATTGTCAACAAAGTGTCCACATTTTTTTAATTGCTTTGATGAGAAAAAAAATGTATACACAACAAATAAGAGTTCTAATTCGCCGCCAAAGCGATGTTATTTTCTATAATTGTTTTTATTAATCTAGTATTTTTTCAATTGTGCTATAATAATTATTTAATTATAAATTAATTATAAATTTAAAAAGTACATACAAAATCCAATCTTTCATATTTTGTATTTCTTTTGTTTATTAAAAATTAAGAGCTGATGAGTTCGGCGGCAGCAATATTAAAAGAATGTCGGTGGCTTAACTCAGCCTAAAAAAATTAAGCTTTGTAATGAAGCCATTTTTCTTCTTAATGTTTTCATTAACACAAGCGGTTGCAAGGTAAATAAGAGTGTTTTTAAAATAATTTAAGCGTTCATATATCCATTATGAGTAAAGGAAATTATAAACGTCAAGTGAAAAACAATAAATTTTTTATAAAAATAAAAAAAATGGAAACGAAATTAATTTAAGCCTCTAAAAGATGATTTGGAATCCAGAAAGTGTTTAGAAAAGCTTCTTGTAATATTACAAGAGGAAGGTCTAGATGTTCGTCTGTCAGCTGCAGCTCTGTTAGGTAAAAGGCAAGCAATTTCAATTAGAAAAGTTTTTCTAGAAAATTATTGTCACATATTAATTGAAGCTAAGCTAAGAGAAGCTGAACCAGTTTTAACAAGTTATGACTAAATTAAATTAGATATTAACATTGATGGAATCCCATCGTTTAAAAGTTTGCGAATCCAGTTATGGCCGATTCTTCTAAAAATCGTTAATTTGCAGGAGAAATTAAAACAGTTTCCTATTGGAATATACGCAGGTTCTAGTAAACCTAAGTGTGTTAAAGATATATTGATGAAGAGATTTCATTAAAAGATGGATTTTATTTAAATAACAAGAAAATAAACATTAAGTTCCGTTGTATTCAAATCACATTTTGGCGAAACACTAAGTTTTACTAGATACATGCCGGCATTCATTTGTGGTGTCCCAGGAAATACCTCATCGCATGGATCACGAAGTGTACAAAAGTATCAAAGAAAATTGGGAATGTGCTTATATACAGTATATCTAGCGGGACTTTAATTTACGATGAAGACTTTTCTTCAAAAAAGTATTCAAATCACATTTTGGCGAAACACTGAGTTTTACTACATACATTTACATTAATACATTTACTTTTAATATCCAAAACGGCTGTTATGAATTCCCTAATTTTTTTAATAAAACATCAAATGCATAGATTCAAAAGCATAGACTAGAATTACTAAAATGCATATGGTCCCAAAAGAACTACCTACTCAATAGTATCAGTGTCAGTAGTAGATTTCCAATGACACGCACATGTTAAATGTCTTTAGTAAAAAAGCATTGTCATTAATACTGGTGACAGTGTCAATAGTGAATCAGTACTGATTCACTAGTGACGTTTCCTACAGGGTACATACATAAATACATACATACATATATACATACATACATACATACATATATACATACATACACATATACATACATACATACATACATATATTTGGCGAATTATTCTCTGAGACTTGGGCGAGAAAAAATTTAATAAACTGTCAGTCAATATTTGGAACTAAATCCTTACAAGTGCTAAGGATCTGAAGAAAGTTATCAGTGTATTTTGCAAAATAGCTTAAAGCATTAAATTCCGTAACATACAGAAGAATTCTGCCTTTCTCATAGACGAACTTTTAAAATTCTGTTTTTGAGCTTGGGACTACTTCTGTAGAAAAACCAAATAACATTTCGTCGGTGACGTACCACCGTAGAAATTCGAACTAGCACTCGATCTTTCACAGAAATCAGCTTGGCAAATTTTGCATTGGGAACTGAAGGAAAACCTGAAGGAGCTGAAGGAAAACCTTCACAGACAACACCTTGTGTTCCTTCACTGAGTTCTGCAGTGAATAGGTCTTGGGCCTATATCCGTTTAAAATCTAACTAAACATTAAGTTGTTTGAAAACAGTTAGCCCCGGGTGAGTACCAGAGAATTTGAAGCATTCAGTCTCGCGTCTTCGGCGACAAGGCTTTTCTGTGAAGGAAAAGTTACGTCAGTAAGCCAAATGGATAGATTGGAAAAATGTCAATCAAAATTACCATAAAATGATAATGCATTCGCAGAAAAGTACTGTCGGGTACAACGTCAATACCTTTGCAAATGGAAATCACTATGAATCGATAAATTTCCTTTAACCAAAATAATATGAATGTGAAAAAGACAAGTAGATTCAAGCCACGAAAGCGACGCACATTGATTTCAATGGCATGAAAAATAGCCATTCAAGAAATAATAAAATAACTTACTTTGTATTTTGTTTTATTAATTTGGATACAAACAAGTAAAAAGAATTTTAAGATTTTTTTTTTTTTTTTGTTCTTAAGCCAGCGACCGTCGTTAATTAACAACTGTGTATATGTTTTAAATAATTTTGCATATATGAAAAATTTATTAGGGTATGGGAATTCCCGGACTTTTTAACTTCCCGAGAAACTTGACTGAAAAAATTATATTCCTGGGAACATTTTAAATTAAGTTTTGCTAATTTGGTTATAGTGTTATACAAAAAAAAAAAAAAAAATCTTGCTATTAATAAAAACAAAATTAAAGTTTCGTTTTGGAAGCAATTTGATTGAAGTACTTCACATAAATGTGATGAAATAAAAAAAAAAACTATTTAAATATAAATATCGTTAGTGTGATGATAAAAAGTTCTCTATTAAAGGTTTCTCAAAACTCGTAAGGAGAGTAAAACGAGTTATTTCTTGGGTAAAAGATAAATTAAAATATTTTAATAACACTCTGGAATAATACAGATACTTAAAAACAGATTTGTAAATCATTGGACGAGCAAAATGAAATTAATAAAAAGTGAAAATTATATATAAAAATTTTCTAGTGAATTATTTCCTTAAAAATTGTTTTCTAGAACCATTTTTATTTTAATAAATTTTTAGTATTTGGGTTTTTCAAAGATTTTGATATTGCTTACATTTGTTCTTCCGTGGAATTGAACAATAATTATTTATTTGGTCTTTTATAAGTCTATCAATATTCCGAAACTACTCATACAGAGCTTCGATAATAGTATTAGCTAATAAGTTAAATTCTCGACGACTTAAAACAATAACATTCCAAGAAGAGCTATCAGAATGGTGTATTTTCACACAATTTCTGGCACGTTATTCTGCACATTTATGTGATTTTTGATGGACATTCCATCGAATTCTGTTCAATTTTACACAATTTCTGAAATAATCGGATTAAGAAAAAATGGTGTATTTTATTTCGATATTTTTTTTTTTTTTTTTTTGTACTATTTTTGTCTTGTGGAAAAATGTAAAAATTATACTAAGATTAGCTGAACTAGTATTTTAATAACAAAATAATATTTTAAATTAAACTGCAATAAATCCTTAAAATTATACACAATTTTAATTTCCCATTTTTCTGAGAACATAATTAAATCTGTCCTGGGAATGCTAGTTATTGGTTTCCCTAATCCTAATATTCATTCATTTCGGTGAATTCGATTTAAATCGGTTCATTATTTTATATATGTAGCTCTATATAAAAATTATCTCAAAATATGGTCTTAAGTGCTTTTCCATATATATAGATGTGGATATTGACAAAAAATAAATTTTTCAATTGTTTTATGTTCACAACATTCTTATTGCAAAATATGAAAAAATTGATCCGCTATTGGTCCTAGCAACCAAATAAGGCACTTTTCAGCTTAAAAATTTCTTAAAATGAATGTAAATTAAAAAGTGAAATCTTTCAAATAAAAGTGTTTATTTGAATAATTATAATACCAAATTTACACTAATGGAACAAAATCTAGTCCGCTTACATTAATATTTTTAACAGTTATATAGATTTTGTTTGACGTCTGGTTTCTGAAATATTACTCGTATGTTACAATCGCTATACAATGTTAAATGTGTTATTTTTTCACAAAATCATTTTGTATTTAAATTTTATTACTAATTTAAACTGACATTTTGTTTGTTCTCTGTTTTATTCTAATTTTTGAAATATTTATTTTTATTCAGATTTAATTTTTATTGAGCACATTGTTGTATTTCAATAACACATTGAAAGAAAACTAATGTTGAATAATGAAATTTTTCAAAATTTTGTTAAATTTGATCAGATTTCGATAAAATCTCATTAGAAACTAGATTTTTATTTGTATGGGAAATATACTTAAAATCTAATAATGTAATGTGTATTTTGCTTGAAATTTCATTTAAACTAGATTTTGTAAATGGAGTATAAAAGAAATTTAAATAAAACGTATTATTTTATTTAAAGATTTTTTTTTTTTTTTTTGCACATTTCGCATCCAAGTTATCAGAGACAAATTAATGGTCGGAGGACTTTGTTATAACTTTACCATTATATTTTTCTGTTCACTAATAGATAATTATGTGTTTATAATGACTTCGCTATAATAAAGTGTTAAAATTAGTCTAAAGAATCTATCAAAAAGACAAAATTTAAGATCCGATTCAGAACCTGTTTTCACTTTGGAGTTTGCAAAACATATTTTTAATAAAAGCAACAATTCTATAAGAAATTAAAGTCAAAGTTTTATATTTTATTACCTTTAAAGCAGTCAGTTCAATATTTTTGCTAAATAATTGTCTTCAAGAAACTTAAATTTTTGCAAATAAGGTAAAATATCTTTTTTATTTTGTAATACAATCTAAGAATGCTTACTTTTTATAATATACATATCTAAGACCAAAACATTGAGTCCATGAAATATGAAAAGTACCCCAAATTTGGATCCTTTTTAAAAAAATTAAAAATATTTACATACAATATCCAGAAATAAGAACCTACATTTTGGATAACAAAGTACCTAAGATTGACGGTTCCATCATAATATTTTCGTTTTTGGAAGTATTAAATGAGAATATGGGCAGTACGATTGCAATGAAATGTCCATTTTTTCCATTATACACGATGATACCAATATTTTGCCAAATTTGATAACTTATTATAGACAACCTAAATAACATAGATGATTGATTGTAATAATTAAGATTATATCAATGAAAAATGTATCTCTCAGTGTTCATTAAAAGTCATCTTCAGCTATTAAATGAATTTTTGGATGAACTACTTTTAGCAGAAAAATTGATAGATTTAAGACATTTTTGCCATTCTCAAAAAGTTTGCTCCATTTGATGTGGCTTCGGAGACCCTAGGGTGTCATCTGTTCGAAATTTTTCAAATACAATGATGACATTGTCAACTTAGAGAAATATCAGTTGTTGGTATGAAATTTATTTTGAATGAAATTATGAATGTTAATCAGATGTGGTTACAGCAGGAATGCGCTACGAGCTAGAATGGGTAACTGCAAAAAAAATTTCAAAGCCTATTAAATCACGAAGAGGTGACATAAATGGACTAATGACCGATTCTCCTAAAGTCAAAATTCAGCCTAAAAAAAAGAAAAAGTATCATGTATTCTTCCCATTTACATGTTTTATTATATTTTAATATAAAACCGTTCATAGTTGTAAACTGTTTAAGACGATCGATCACGAATTCAGTTATATCAACAAATATTTTAGTCTTTTGATAGTTTTGCTTTACCTCTAAGTGACTTCCGCAGCAGAAAATGTTTGCAGGGATTTTGTAAGGATTGTTGTTTTTCTTCAGCTTTAGACGTCATGAGAGGATATTTTGTCTTACAAATTATCCTTTTTTTACTTTTCTTTTTAAAATAAAAAAGGGCTGCTGAGTTGCATATTGTTTGATGAAGATAAATGAGCTAGGCTTTTTTCTTGAAGATTTGAAATGGCATAAAGTATTTGATTTTATTTAGAACAAATTGATTGAAAATAATGAAGTGTGGCAAACGTATGTTAAAACAGTTGGAAACAAAATAGTTAGATAGACCGAAAGGGTAAAACTTAAAAATTCATCACCACCTAAACATTTCAAAATAAAATTCATTTGTTAACAAAAATTATTCTTTAAATTTTATATGAAACACTATGCAACAAATTTTGCTTCATCAAATATTGCCTTAATAATTCCTATACGAAATGAAAGTATACCATCAAATTAGTAAAACTTCCAAAGGGTTTTTCAAAGTTAGTTCGAAGTTTGATTTTATGGACTCTTAAACTTTGTATATTTTGTAACACTTTTTCCATTATGAGTATAAATAGAAAACATTATTGTTTTATAGAGTACAAAGCTTCTCTTGAATATTTTCTAAGATTTTTACTAAATGCGTGAAAAGGGTCTAGCATCCATCTTATGCGTGAAAAGGGTCTAGCATCCATCCAAGGAAAATTAAGTATAGTAATTTTAGTAGTCGATAATACAATAGAAACATATAATAACATTTCAATTAAATTATTTAATGAATTATATTTCCAATCATATTGAAAAAAGAGCTCCGATGAATTCTAATTTCAAGAGGCCATAAAACCGAAATTCAAACTATTTTTAAAAAACCCGTTAGGAGTATTGCTAGACTACCGGTGAGCTTTCATCTTGAATTGTCATTATTGAGGCAATTTTTTCTTGCTCATCTGTGTAATCAAATTAATATTATATTTCACTTTTTTTCAGCAATATTTCATAATATTTATTTTATAAAATATTTTATTATTTCTCGTTTTTTTTTTATTAAACTTAAATCCTGCAAAACCCAACACTAACAAACAACATCAACAACTAGCTACAACAACAACAGCATTTAGCTGCTGTTGCAACAGCAGCAAAGCTAAATACTATTAAAGCAGGGAGGTCTACAGGAACTACAAAATCAGCCAACAAATAAAAGAAATAATAATAATAATAAAAAAATAACACCAAAACCTTCAAACATACTAAAGGCTTTACATGAATATTTACTTCGTCAGTCAGTCATCGTATGTTAAAATCATTGAAAAAAATGAAAGAAATAATAATAAACAACTGGCAGTCAGACTGCAGTAATACATCAAACGTTTAATAAAAAAAAATATTCGAAAAAAATATAGTATAAAAATTGCTAGAAAAAAAATATACTCAATTTATTTATGTACAATCCCAACAAGCAAAATAATACGAAAGAGATTCGAATATGTAGATTTACTTAGAATAAAAATTTTATTTCATATTCGTATTGCGTAAGTTTCCCTCATTGCATCAGAAACGATAAATCTGAGCAATAAGAAATAATTCGCTTGGAAGAAAAATAGGTGAAATAATCATCTAGGTGAAATAAAGAAGATACCACCAGATATTCTTCTGAAGGATTTAATAAATATAAAGAAAAAATTACCACTGAATTAATCTTGATATAATATAATATAATATAATATAATATAATATAATATAATATAATATAATATAATATAATATAATATAATATAATATAACATAATATAATAAAGAAATATTTTATATCTTGTAAAGAATGCACATAAATCTTAATATCATAAAGCATGAAAATTAAAATGCTGACATAAAATATCAACTTTTTTGCTAAAATCACAAACACATTTCTCCAGTATTTTTTCATTTTTGCATAATTTTTCGATAGCTGAAAAAATTACGACTGAAAAATAAAAGTATTGTATTAATTTCTTCCAGATGATCTCAATGGGATACCATTAATTTATTGGGGAGGTGATAATTTGCTTATTGAAAAAAGGGCGATATTTTGAGGATAAAAATAATAATAAAAAATATTAAAATTTTATATATTTTTTCTTATTTATTCTCTAATTTTCTTTAAACTTATAAAAATACAATATTAGAAAAATATTGCTTTGATGATTTTCATCCAAATTATAAATAAAAAAAGATATTGCGTAAATTTATTCTAGGCAGATATCTTCTAAATGTTTGTAGGGATATTTCCTTCAATACTATAGAATTGGTTTTGTATATGTTTTTCAATTTTTTATATTTTTTATTTATAATTTATTTAATAAAGCGCATGTGCGTATGCAGACATTAAAAAAAAAAAACAAGCAAAGTTTAAACTGATGTATGTGGCATATAGCATAAAAAACTATAAAATGCATATATGATTTTTTTCACACAAAATATTTGTTTTTGAGCTGAAAGAGAGGGAAGGTAGGAGACGGAATAGTGTTTGAAAAGACTATTACAAAAACGAAATTTCTGTTTCTCATATTTTTTGTGTGTTGCAGACAAAGTGCATATATTTCATCATTTTATACATATGCATAAAGTACAATCACAGTCTAATAGGATGACCCAAAAATATTTAAATTAGAAAGCAAAATAAAAATCTTTAACTAAAGCTTAATAGCACAAGCATAAGGTAATATTCAGCTAATTTAAAACCAATAACTAAAAATATATAAAAAACTTAAAATAAATTAAAATCATTTGATCAATTTAAGAGTTTAATAATTCAAATTTTTTTATGGTACACATAAAAATTATGGTAATCATAAAAATTCTCTCTACATTCATAAATAGTAAATGCGTGCGCTATATGACTCCGTAGCACATACATCTCATTTGTTTTCATTTAATAAAACAAAACAATTGTGAACGAATCTAAATTTTTATGTGCAGCTTACATCGTGAATCATAAACCAGGAATCATGTGTTAGGTAACACAGTTATATGGCAGAACATTTTAGCACAACGTTAAAATTGGATTTCATTTTAAAAATCAGTAATAAATTCTTGATTTATTAAGAAATATTAAAGCTACAGCAAAGAATCAATCTCACCAGAGATGTGTTAAAATTTATTATTTAACCTTTGCTCTTCCATGAGGTTCAATAGCAGTGAAGTAAGCTGTAGTTTGTTTTTATTTTAAGTAAAGATCAAACTTTAGAGCAATTCCTAAAAAGTAGAAACAATAAAAATATATGCCTAAAATTCATAAATTTTAAGAGCTCAGAAGATAAAATAAAAGATTTTAAGAGCTCAGAAAATAAAAAAATCAGCATAGAGATAATAAATAGACAAATTTATTTGAATGATAAAATCCACCTTCGTAAAGACTGGATATAGATCTTTATAAACGAAATTGGCTCACTGATATCTATCATTGAGAGAGTTTTCGAATTGGTATATTGTACCAGTAACTCTATATTTTCAGTACTGAAGATTTTACTCAACTTGGACAATACTAATAGGGCATTTTCACATTTTTTAACTAAATAAAAAAAAAAAAATATATAAAGTCGACTATTGACTTCAATAATAATTGATTTTATATTTTTTTATTTAATTAAAAAATGTAAATAGCTAAATTGTTTTAAAATTTCGTTTTGACTTTCAAATTTGTCAGAACTTTGACATAGTGTGGTCAGCATTAGACCGAATCCGAAGGACCATAATTTCGATACTCTTATACATATGGTTGGAAACACAAAGTTTATTTTTAGTAATTATATTTGTTGAAGCTTTGAAGTATTCAAATAATTTTTAAAACTAATTATATTTTGAAGTTTAAGGCATCAAAACCAAGTTCTAATTTTCAATAAAATAAGATCTGCTGTTTATCCTAATAGTTCGCAGGAGCAAAATGAATAAACATTTTGTAGTTTATTCTATATATTCAGTAAATATGGTTTAATTTTATTTTAAAAACAAATATATTGTTTTTCTTACTTCCTATAATTCGAAGGAACAAAATGTTATTTTTTTTTTTTTCTTTTTAGAATTATCTGAACTTCATATGAAGGAGCAAAGCACTCTTTTATGATTTCCAAAAGTTTGTAAGGCCAACGATTTTAAACTGTGTTAAAATAAATAAACAGATAATTTTCTGTCAAAATTTATTATTTTTTTTGCGATTTTGCTGTTCGAAGGACCATAATTTAAATTTTATTTAAGCCATCATATGATCGAAAATTGTTAACTAATTACTTTAATTTCATTACTTGTCGAGGACATTGTAAAAAGTTGTATTTTTCCGTCAATATAGAATTTTGTGATGATTTAACTAAGAACGTCATTACGTTCTTCTAATTTATTGTGCGCCCTGTGACTCTTTCTGCAGTCGAACTGATAGTTGTTATCTAAAAGTACTCGTAGATGCGTGAGGATAGAAAAAAAAAAACATTAACTGTGTTGCCAGTTTAGATTTCTTAAGTCTAAATCTAGCCTTTTTATTTTCCTTTAGCCTCAAAATTTTCGTTTTAGCTTCTAGCTTTTTTTGATTCTTAAAATTGCCTAAAAAATCTAAAATATATATTTATTTATTTAACAGCTAATGGAATTACAATTTCTTACAGGCTAGCATATATATTATTCTTAAAGCTATTTACAGCAAAATGTTTTCCATAATCGTTCAGTAACAAAGTCTTATTATTTAACTAAGTTAAAAATACTCCTCTTAATTGGGTTTACTGAGAAATTATTATTATTACAACATAGAATAAAATAAGTTTTATATACTATTACTAATTTTATTTTTATAGAATCATCCACTAAAGCATTTTTGTGCGTTTATTCGGGATTATTTATATTTTACGAAAATTTTCGCCTACGGCACTTCATTCTCGAAATAAATAATAATTAATATAATGGACTTAAAAAATCGATAATTATTATAATTTTTTAATATGTTTTATTAACCAAAAAACTTTTTACGATTTTTTTTTTTTTTTTTTTTTGAGTGGGATTTTTTTTGAATAATATTTCATTAGAACTTTTCGCTGGCTGTTGGTCAACATTTTATTTATAAATTATTACAATATCTTAAAAAAAGATGTCTAAAACTAATCAGAACCTAAAAAAAATAAATTTCAAAATTGAAAAAGAAATTTTGGCTTTGCTTTCCTTTATTTTTTTTTTTTTTTTAGGGCATTTAACCTTTTTTTACAATTTTTAAATTTCAATTTACCCTGTTTTTCTCACCTCCTAGCAACACTGATCACTAAATACTACTTACAAGATATAAGAACTATTAAGTAAATATAGCTTTAAGACAAAAGGCCTTTATAAAACATGGTCGGAAAAAATTTAATTTTAAATAAAGTTTTGAAAATGTGTTACCTATAATTTCAGGAAGACGTAAATAAAAATTTTGTTCCTATAACAAATTACTCTTTTATTTTCACTTATATTAAAATAATGTAAAAGTCTATAATTTTCTAACAAAACTCTAAATTAATCGAATTACTAAAGCCCGTCTATCCAATTTAGAATTTGTTTTCGTTCCCATGTTATGGGTAATGGATGAATTGAGCTTCAAATCAAATTATGTGCTCTTCTTCTATTTTTCATTTCTTACTTTGCTCTTTCTCGATAATAATGTAATACGATTAAATGTAAAATAGATGCCATATAATTTCACAAAAAGTTGAAAAAAAAACTCGCAAAAAAAGAAAAAATTTAAATAAATTA
The DNA here is from genome assembly GCA_932274085.1 of Protocalliphora azurea. Lineage (NCBI taxonomy): Eukaryota > Metazoa > Arthropoda > Insecta > Diptera > Calliphoridae > Protocalliphora > Protocalliphora azurea. Next base: position 79,535,352 of record OW026523.1, on the reverse strand, counting down.
AAAGCAATAAATAAATACACAAAGGAATACAAATCGAATATTTGTTGAACATAAAACCTTGAGCAAATGAAGTAGGGGATACTTTTACGCAAATAAGAGTAATTTTAAAAACAAACGGGGAAAATACTACAAAAAAAAAAAAAAAATGAATGTGTAAGCAAAAAAAAAAAAAAGTATTTTTATGTAAATTTTGCAAACAAAAGTATGGACGTATGTAGGTATGTATGTGCGTATGTATGTATGTGTGTATATATATGTATATATGTATATACGTATATATGTATATATGTGTATATATGTAAGAGTATATGGAGGGAGGTAGGTAAATAACAGCAATAATGTTAAATGTAATTGCATTAATTTTTATTATAGAAAAAAAAAAAAAGAAAATAAAAAACTTCAAATAAAATTGAAGAGTAATGGAAAATACATACGTACAAATTGTTTTATCCCAACTGACCACGAACTTCGATAATGATATCGCCTTCGAACAATTCCCTGTCAAAACATTCGAGATCGACTATGGTTGACGATCCGAAAATGAGCTCTTTAAGCTCACTCATCGCTCACTTGTGGCAGCAAATCTTTCGTTCTCGAAAGTAATACATAGCAAAACTTAAAAATATTTGTTAGCGATTCATTTTTTATATCAAAAATTGTTGAAAAATTGTCGATATCGATACCGTTAACGACTTGCGATTACTATCATTGGTAAAAGGACAGTTTTCTGTTTTGTTTCATTTCAATTTTATACCAATTTTTTATAGTTGTATTTAATTTTTTTTTAGGATTTAATTTTTATAGTTGTATTTTGTTTTAGCTTAACACAATATATATAAAATAATAAAAAATATACATTATAACAAATTATATTTTAAAGGTAATTGATGAGTGGTAAATAAGAAAAGCAATTTGTATAAAATTCATGGATTTTTTTGTTTCAATAATACTATTTTTTTTTTTTTTTTGTAACTCAAATCCACTTATTTTATGATAACATTTCATGATTTAATCTGCAATAAAATAAATTAGATATTTAGATAAATACGCTATTTGGGAAATATCTTTAGATAAGTACCAACATTACTTATCATCTTTTCTAAAACTTTATTATATTTTTTTTTATTAAAAATTGCAGGGATTTTAACTAAAATTATAAATTTTATTGCGCAATATTTTACAACTAAACGCAATATGACTATGCTTCAAGACTATGACATGATTCTCTTTGTATAAGTATTTTGCATGCGCAAACAAGAAAATAGTATGTTTTTATTTAAATAACAAATCTTCAAGAAATTGAAAAGAATAGATAATTTCTCGAAGAATTTAGTTTCAAGATTTTGTTCAGAAAAGTGGAATATTATGATATCGTTGTGTTCAAAATTCTAGAATATTACTCAAATTTTTAATACTGAGAAATTATCGAGAAAAGTTCGGTGCTACGAACATTCATATTGAATATAATTTTCGATATTTCCTCGAACATTTAGTTTCGAAAATTTTTTATTTTTAGCGAATATTCGCTAATATCGTCAGGCGGGATATTCTATATTTATGGAAACCATTTGTGTTAACACATTTCAGCATTTGATATGCCCTGTTTAAAATTTTTGTATTGTACATACATATGCTGGAATAAACATGTGTGAATGTATGTGTAAGCATTTCTGTTGTGTGAATTTTATAACAATGAGATATGTTGTTCTTTAACAAACATGATATGAATTGAAAATTTTTGAATTTTTTTTTTCTGAAAAATAAAATATGACTGTGTATATAATTCAAACCTTAAACAATTATTTAAAATGTCAGTTTAATTCATACCAAACTGCTTTATATTAAAACAAAAGATGAAAGGCTTAAAAAACAATAAAGAAAAATATATATAACCAAAAATTGATATAAAACTATGGTGTTGAAGTTTAACACTTAGGGGGTCTATCATATACAAAAAATAGTATATTCATCCCTGAACTATTGCACAATATATACGAAGGGAAAATTTAATAAAGTATTTAAGGAATTTGCATTTATTATGGTTGTTAAATAAAAAGCTATAATGTTGCTACACTTTTAACAAAAACTGTTATACTGCCACAATACATTACAAATATGAATTTTACGGTAAAATTTCGACCAAAGTTATATTTTTAATTCAAAATTTAATAGAGATACATTTTCAAAATAAAAAAAACTTTCAAAATACTATAACAGCTTAACAGCTTAGTTCTTAATAGAAATAAAATTGTAACACTTTTGCACGGCTTTGTTAAAAAATTTACATAATAATTTTATAAATTTTCTGAAAATTATAAAAATTTATTTTAAAATTACTTACACAGAGAAAAAAAATCATATATTTGAAAAGTTTTTTCATAAATATCATGAATTGAACATGACTTTTTTTCCCAAACTTTTTTCATAAAAAATAAAATTTTGTTCATAGACATTAATATAGCTTAATGATAATTTTGCAAATTTTGCAAAAATGCTGCTAAAATTTTAATCTAGTTGTATTAGATTTGATTCAAATTCTAAATAGAAATACTTATGCCTGAAAATATTAACAATAAACCCTTCTAAATATCAGTTTTCCAATAAAAACTGCTAAAAAGTAAGGATTAGAAATTTGTTTAAATTTGCTGCCATTCTATAGCACATGCATCATTGTAATAAAAAACGCATTTGCTGTGTTCTTCTGCCTCCAACAAGTGCTTAAAAATCATTAAAAACCAAAAATTCTGCAAAGAAAATTTCAAACATACATTTACAAATTGAAAATATAAACGAAAAGTTAAACCATTTGTATAAGTCTTCTTGACTTTTGATTCATTTCAAAAAATGTAAAAAAGTGTTAATATTTAAGACATTATTCTTAAATGTTATGAACTAAAATCAATGAAAGTAAATTCTTATATTTATGCACAAAATGTTTTCTGTGTAGTACACGTAGAGAAAAAACATGGTTACGACATTTTCACTACAACAATATTATGTTCTCATTGTTACTTTTTATTAATTTTAATAATGCTGTGATTATAATAACAATATTTTTGTTTCTGTTTAATCATTAAATTATTACGTTTAATAATAATTTTAATATAGTTAATTACAATCATTTTACGTTTTTGAATATTTTTACCAGAAATAACATTTTATTAAAATAAAAAGTATCATTATTTCTACAACCATTAAAATTATCAATATTTTTCAATGTTCTAAAACCATATTTTGTTTTAAAACCATATGAATATTATTATTCCCATAACAATAAAATGTTACATATAATATATGTAACATATTATATATTTTGTTTTTAACATTTGATATCCACCCTCGTTATAATTCTCATTTAGTTTATACATGAATTAATATAAATAGATTTTGTTATTGATTAGTTAATAAAAAATATCTTGTATTATCTTGCAAAACATATGATGGAACAAATACATAAAATTAATTAACTAACCAATAATATGTAAAAAATTTTTATGATTAACAAACACATAATTTGATATGATGGGATAATAATGTGATAAAATGGAATAATAATATGATAGAATGGAATAATAATATGATAAGCTGGAATAAAAATATAATAATGTGCTAAAATTATAATCCCCTACAATAGCCATCATCAGTCAAAGATTAAAACTAGTATGCTATTTTTATTAAATATTGTAACACTGTTTTTATAAAATTGTACAAAACCTTACTTATTTTTAGAAATTATATTTCCAAGTACAACAGATTGTTTAGAAAACTTGTAGAGTATTATAGCAGTTTACACTTATGACACAGTACAAAAATTATAATACTTTTCATCGATTTCATAAGAAAAACATTGTAACAATTCTCATTAGTATGCACTATTGGAAAATTTATAAAATTATAACAGTTTAATACTAAACTGCATTTAAAATTACAACATATTTCAAGCAAAATCTTCACTAGCTAAAATTAAATTAATTGGGAGTTGTTCAAAAAGAGTTGTTCAAAAAGGAAATCAATTGCTTTAACACAACGGTTTTTGAAATAAGTTTTATAAAATTGTAACAGTTAATGTTGTAACTGTACTAAAATAAAAATATTTGTATATGTTTGCCATAACAAAAACAAAAAACAAAAAATAAAAAAATAAAAGAATTTACTTGTATTTGTATAACAATTCTTGTTTAAAGTTTTCTAAAATAGTTTATTTGAAAATTGTGCTGAAAAATATAAAATTTATAGATATTTTGCTGTTTAGAGAGCAAAACTAAATAAATTGTTTTAAGTGAGTTTTCTAATTTTACTAAAACTACAACACTTACCTATGGTTTTCATAAGAAACAAATTAAGAAAATTACTATATATAAGTATAAAAATTTTAGTAAAATTTTTCTAAAATTATTACAGTTTATTTTAAAGGTGTACCTTTCAGTTGCCTCAATATGAAAATTGTCAAATCAACATTTGTAAAATTATAACAGTTTATTTCGTAACTATACTAAATTATAACATTTGTTTATGGCTTCCATAGGCAAAAAGTTACGAAAATTATTAGATATATGTATAACAGTTATTAGTAAAAATTTTTTAAAATTATGACACTTTATTTTAAAGCCGCACCAAAATCAGAAAATATTTAAACATTTTATTATTAACAAAATTAAAAGGAATAAAATATATTAATATGAACGTTTTCGAATTAACTTGTATAAAATTATATCAGTTTATTTCGGATCTGTGCTACTATTTTTTGTGCGACTTTCATAGGCAAATAAGTAAAGGAATTATATTTAGTAGTAAAATAGTTTTTATTGACGTTTTTCAACAATTATAACAATTAATTTTTAAACTGTATTAAAATATAACAGTTTCAGATATTATGTTGAATTAATTGCCGCAATATAACAGTTTTATAAAATTATAACAGTTTAATTCGAAAGTTTTCGAAAATTAAAAACTAATTAAATTTATAAAATTATTTTATATTTATGTATATAACGAATTTTGCTGAAATTATGCTTAATTTATAACAGTTTAACAGTAATTTTAAAATTACATTAATTTCATTATGGAAAATATATTTGTTTGAAATTATGGCAAAACTTAAAATATTTTAGCCATTATATGGTTTTTCTGAATAATGAGAGTATTGTAATTATTTCCATTTAAAAATTATTAAAGTCCGAAAGTGCATTATTTACTTATAAATGATATCAGACACATTAATGCGTTATAATTATTTAGTTATTATTATTTTTTTTTTTTATATTTCTCCATTTTTTCTTTAAATGCTAATGACAATATCTTTAAAATGCACTTGAGTTAAATGCATTATTATTAATAAAGATCAAAAAAATTTCCTCTTGAATAAATTAAGCACAAGTATTTTTTTTTTCTCATAAACAAACAAAACAATCAATCCAATAACTTGTTTATTAAAGCATCACAAATTAACAAAGTAATTAAATAAATTGATAATAAAAAAATAAAGAGTTTTATAGCCTATGAAAAGTAAATGTAATAAAAGTTTAAAATTCAAATAAAATATAATAAAGAAATTCATTAGAAATCTATAAAGCATGAAATTTTATTGACCAAATTAAGTAAAACAATTTCAATATTTTTCATTTTTTTAAAGAAGTCGTATAATACCTAGATCATAGTAATTTCATATGTTAAGAGCTCCTGCTGTTGTAATAAAATTTGTCTTAATTTACTAACCATAGTCTCAAGTTTAAAAAGAGGTGTAGATTAATCTTACGACATTAATATTCGAAGAAGTTAAATATTATGAAAAATTATTAAAACATTTAAAATCATGTAAAACTAATCGATTTGCTATGATCAAATGACACTTTACATATACTGGGGGCTTTAATAAAGTTTCAAATAGAATTTATGATAATAATAAATTTAATCAATAGAGTTGGTTTTAATTATTTTAGATTTCAAATCTTATGATATCAGTTTATTTTAAAAGTTTTTTATCTTTATGAAATTTAATAAGCCTGTATATCACTACAGTTTTTGTGTGATGCCAGTTTGTATGGAGCTTCTACTCTCCCAAATTATTAAATGTTTGATGCGGGCTGCAGTTCTCTTTTTTAATTGTTCACATATTCCTCTTATTTTATAAAAAAAAAAAAACTTGTCAATTAAACATATAAAAAATAAAGCAGAATCTTTAACATAAACCAGCGGGAAGTTGTTCATTAAAGTCATAAAATAAAAAAAGGAATGAAACATTTTGTATTTAAATTATTTTAATTTTAAATCTTTTTATGCTTTTCATTACAATTTGAATGGGATTTACTCCAAGATAAATAAAATGTTTAAAACTTTGCTGATTTTTTTTCTCTTCATTACTTAAGTTTCTTTTTTGAATTTTAAAGTAATTGTATTGTAGTGTTGTTTTTGTTGTTTTGTCATTAATTGACATTTCATTTGAACTTCATCAAATCGTCAAGTTGTCAATTACGACATGGATGAAATGGACATCACTGGGAAATTTTCAATTTGTAACAATTGTTGTTAAGACCAACAATGATGTTGCTTCTATTGTGTTGCTCATTTTTTCTCGAGCCAGACATTGCAGTTCTTTTTTTTAACAAAGAGATTTTTTGTGAAGATAAAGTAGAAAATGAAATGTAATAAGTTAATTAATTGATTGAATTAAATTTATTTTGTTTAAGAGTTAATTTTGTGTTATTCATGTAATTATGAGCAGTGAGAAAGAAACCATGACTTAATGGTAATGTAAAGAAACCTTTATTTTAATTGAGAATTTAGAATGAATTAAATATTGAATTAAAATTTGGTTGAGGGTAGATACCATGTAGTACTGAATAGTTTCTAGAATAGTCCAGTCTATAGTATAGCCTAAATCTAGTCTATCGTTTAGTCTAGTCTACAGTCTAGTCTATAGTCTAGTCTATAGTTTAGTTTATAGTCCAGTCTCTAGTGTAGACTATAGTCTACGCTATAACCTAGTCTATAGTTTAGGCTATAGTCTAGTCTATGATACAGTCTCTAATCTAGGCTATAGTCTAGTATACAGTGTAGTATATAGTTTATAGTTCAGTGTATAGTCTAGTCTACAATCCAGTCTATAGTCTAGTTCATAATCCAGTCTCTATTCTAGGATATAGTCTTTTATATTGTCTAGTACATAGTCCTTTATATAGTCTATTCTATAGTTTGGGCTATAGTCTGTAATATAGTCCAATCTATATTCTACTCTGTAGTCCACTCTGTAGTCTACTCTGTGGTCTAGTGTATGATCGAGTATATATTCTAGTATATGGTCTAGTTTATAGTCCAGCCTATCGTCAACATACTTTAAAAGAAGCTTTATTGACTAAACTCGAAACTTGTTAGAATTACTCACTAAAAACCCACATGAAAAGGAAATACCTTTTACTCTATGAATCATCGTGCATAAATATCCTTTTTTTAATTTTAAGTAAAGTTGACATTTTTCAGCTTTTACTTATATTATTCAAAGAAATAACATTTTAAACAAAATTGTTAAATGATAAATATCTTAAAATAAATAAGCGCAAAAAAAAAAACTAAAATATATTTTAAAACAACTTGCAACCTAAACTAAATGTAAACAAAACTTAAAAAAAAAATAATTGAAATTTATGTTAAACATGGGTTAATCAAATATAAAACAACAAACCAACAACATGCAACATTGCACGAATATATTACTTCAGTACCAGCTAAGCAAAACTTCTTTTCTACCTCAAACACATAAAACATTGACATAATGTCAACATTTTAAGGAAATGCAACGAACGTGGTGTTCTTGAAAATAGCAAAAAAAGAATGTGGCACAAATGTTAAGCCTGCGTTTTTATTAAAAATCGAGGAAGCCATAAAACAATTGAAGGAAAGAAATTTAAAATTTTGTTTTTTATAAAACAAAGTTTAAACTAACTGTTGTTTATAAAAAAGGGCTTTACAAAATAAAAGCTGCTTTTATATTGAATAGTTTAAAGTAAAGTAAAACTTTTGCTTTGCCATAATTTTTGAAGTAAAAGCAATAAGTTTTATTTTTATTGTTGTTATAGCTGTTACGTCCACGTACTTATTGGTTAAATAAAGTTTAGCCTTAAGTTTAAAATACAAACAAATATGTAAAAATAGTTTGAGGTTTATTGTGAATTCAAATAAAATTTAGTTTTAAACGTTTGTTAAAAAGAATTCTCACCCCTGTGTTTGAAGGGTTTTAGGTAGGGAATCACAAACTACGAATGATTTTAAAAAAGAAATACAGATTTTTGAAAGAAAGGAATCTTTTTGAAAATTATTATTTTAAACGAAATTGTAACATGTTTCGAAAAAACTGTACCAGTATGTTGTCAAAATAATTTTATAAAAAATCCAAATCAAAAATTAAAATTAAATTATAAAATTAAGAATTATTTTTAAACTTTTAAAAACAAACATTTTGTAAGAAAATAATTTCGCTTAGCAACATGTTATAAAAAATTTTTATAAACTTTTTAAGATAAAAATTTGTTCATTTAATATAAAGAAAGAAAGTTTTATCAATTGCAAACTCAAAAGGCAAAATTTCAATATTTACCGCTTAGCAAAATATTTATTCATGTTGAAAAATGTTTGAATATTTAATAATTTCATGAATATGTCCGAAATCAGAATCCTTTAGAAAAACCAATAAATTGTTAATATATTTACGGCAGAAATGATATTAAGACTTAATTTGAATTTTTTAAATTACTAAAATGTATTGCTTTAAAGTCTTAACAAAAATTTGATATAATCTTAACTTTATATTTAAGTTTTAATTAAATGAAAAATACTTATGTAATATGCGCTTGGCAACACGTTTATTGATGTACAGTAGACTACCCATGAAATGTATGGGATTTATAAAAGTTTTGAGTTTGCTTGCTCCACCGGCAAAAAAAATAATATGTATAAAAATTGGGTTCGTAATTCGGCTAGTAGACTTCGACATTTTTCCTAAAAGAGGTCTTAAAAGTAATTAAAACTTTTCTTGCGCTATAACTCTTTAATTTAACATTTTACGAAAAAAAATCTATATAAGCTTTTTTTATTCATAACAAAAAGGAAAATTTTCTAACTTATAATCTTTTAGCCTACTATGACTTATATATATAGGATTTGTAACTTTTACAAGTCAATAAAATTTGGTACATATGCCTTCTTAAGCGTAGATGGACCAAAATCTGAATTTGGGGTATCGATTTTTTATCTATTGTGCAAATACTGGCATTAAATGCAGGGTGTAGCGTGAAATTGTGGATTAACCAGAATTAATAAAAGTTGACATGTTAATATTTTTGCACGTTTTTATTTCTAGTACCTTAAAAATCGGTGATATATATTAAAAATGGATAAAATTAGTGTTTTATTAAAAAAAAGAAACAAAACAAAAACAAAGTTAGCAATTAACTTCATATTAATATTATAAAATCAAGTGTGTGTTCGTTTATTTGTGACGCAATTAAGACTAAACCGCTAAACCAATTTCAATGAATTTTTAAAAATAGATGTATTTTATGGTGGAAGGAACTATGGAATATAAATTAATTTCATATTGATAAAATTGGGTGAAACATTGCAATTTTTTTTTTGCATTTATTTTTTTTTTTAATTTTTCGGTAATATTTATTAAAGGAAATATTACGGGAAACATCAGTATTTGAAAATAACTGGACACTTTTTTACGCTTTCTTCGAGTTTTTTGTTAACCTTTATTGGATGACATGCAACGGAAAGACTAGTAAAACACAAAAATTGCTAAAAACATCAAAAATATGACTTCATTAATTGGGATCGCCGTTCAGAAATAATTTTTAAAATTAATATATAATTGAAATTTGAGTCTATTTTTCTCTTGTGTTTTTATAAATCTAATGCATCTCTATTAAGTTAATTTTTTTATAGTTAAACAAATAGACCTAAGAGTATCATCTAATCTTTTTAATGTTCGGATATCATTGTCCGTAAAACGGGTAGATAAAAATCTAACAGGACACATTTTCTTCAAAATTCGAAAAATTCTGAATTATTTTAGATAAATAAGTTCAGCAATTCTTAACATAAAGTTTAAGTTTACTACTTCACTTTCCATTTTATATCACAAGTTTCATACAAGTCATTATCCTCTAAAACAAGCTGAGACTCTATTGGTATATCAGCTCCATAATTAGACATATCGGATGCGTTTTCATTCATATATAGAACAAATAATATGATTTTCCGCATCAAGTTCAAAATTTTCCAATTTATTTCTTACGGAAATTGAATATAAGAAGGTGAAATGACCTATAACTTGTATTAGAAACATAATTGCGTCGTATGAACTCAAAAGCGTACTACGTAGGTACGTTGTCAAATTATAACTTATACATGCTTATTGAAAAGCACACCATAACCGGCGTATACGTTGAACCGTACATACGTCGTACTTTCAAATATATTTAATTTAATTTTTTACAAAAACTACGGTGATTTGAAAAACCAAAATAATAAAAAATAATTAAAATATTTTTGAAATTAAATTTTTTATTATTTAAAAAGAAAATTCAAACAATATGAATAAAGAAAATTTCATAGTTTGTTTACTTTTCACAATATTTATTTCAAACCAAAAGGAAAGTCTGCGTCCCAATTGTGGGTAAAATGAAAGCAAACACAGCATAAACACGGTCGTAATGTGCTACTACGACGCAATTAATGATAGAAACATTAATTCCAAATTGTGGTGCCACTTGGCAGCATAATATAACATCTAGATTTTAAATTGAAACATATTTAAAATCAGTTAAATATCAAATTTCTAAAATATTTTTTTATTCCAATTATTCGATTAATCGGCAAAATTTACTCTAATAAATTTTCACTCGAAATTATAGATCTTAATTTAATCGAGCAGATATTTGATTATAAATTGCCGATTAATCGAACAAACATTATTCGAGTGAAAACTGATATATTATTAAGAGATTTTGAATGCTGCTCGCTTAGCAGCATAAGTTATATAGAAGGAGCCTTAAACAAAATTTAAAAAAATCTTGCATGAATTATGTTTTTGAGAATTTAATTGTTATTATTTTCTTCTCAGATAATTATCTGCTTGTTATTCTATGTTTTAAACTATACTAAAGTATCAAGGCGTTTAAGTCAACAATTTTATTACGAGGGATTTTAAATAAATATTCCTCGCTAAGCAACATGTTGCCTAGTATAACAACCTCACACCAGGATTCTTTTCTTGCAATATACAGCTCTTAATATCAATTAAGTCTTTAATTAGTTCGAGAAAGTTATTAAGAGCTTTTGAATGCTGCTCGCTTAGCAACATGTTGACTAATTAAAATATTAAAAATTAACTTTTCTTTTTTTGTTTTTTTCATTGCCATAATGATTTCTCTACTAAAGTTGGTTAAAATTTACTATAAAAAATTAATTTTTTGTTTAGCAACATCTGCTCAATACTAAAATATCTTAAAAATATTATCAACATCTTGATAATATAGTTTTTTTTTTAGTAAAATCTAAATACCAAATTAAAACTAAATAAATTTTCAATATTCTGTGTATTGAAACACATTAAAAACGTTCCTAGGATATTTAACAACTTCATCAAAGTATTGACTAAAAGAGTCCTCTAGAAGAATCAGAAAATTTGTCACTTCTTCGCCTGACAATATGTTGCACAATGTACAAATTTGTTAAAATTTTAATTATATTAAATTGTTAAGTTAAGTAACTTATAGAAAATGTTTTTACGAGAGAATTTAATTTAGTTTAGCAATATTTTGCCTCATATAAAAACTTAAAAAATAAGTTTTTTTTATGTAAAAGCCTTCCCGAAATAGGCATCACATTGACTAAACGATCCTATAGAAAAATCAAAATATTTGTCAAATATTTAGTAATGAAATGATGACAAGATATATCTTCTCCTGAAAACATGTTATACGATATACAAATTTCTTAAATTTTTAATTTTATTTAATTATTAAATTAAGTACCTTATAGAAAATTTTATTACTAGAGAATTTAATTAAAATTTGTTATAAAAATTACGTAAAATTTTTAAAATTAATTAAAATTTTAATGTATTTTTTTAATTGTTGCTCAGCAATATATTTCCCAACATAAGAATCTTTGAAAATTAGACCGTCTTAGCATAATTTTGTAAAAAAGTGGTTGATATTTTAAAGAATATAATTAGTACATTATATGGAAAAAGCCTTTTTATCAAAAAAAAAAAAAAAAAAAACAAAAAAAAAAAAGAAAAAAGAAACAAAAAAAAAAAATAGTAATTTATTTCAAAACATAAAAACAAAATATATGTAACTACATTTATTATGTTCTTGCATGAATTAGGTTTTTATTTTATTTTGTTTTCTCAGACAATATTCTATATTTTAATCTATATTAAAGTATCAAGGTGCTTAAGACAACAATTTTATTACGAGGGATTTTAAATAAATATTTCTCTCTAACCAACATGTTGTCAAATATAGCAACATCAAAAAATTGATTTTTATAGACTTGACACCATTTTTCTAAAGGATTATTTTCTTGCAATATACAATTCTTAAAATTAATTAAATTTTTAATTAGTCCGATAATATTAGACGAAAAAATTTTACGATCTCGGAATTTTATGGAGGAAAGCTAAATTTTGCATAAATCTTCTGGTGTTTTATACGCGGTATTAAAAGTCACCGATAATCACGTGTGCACTTAAGCGTTTAAATATCAATTTTTTGTATATATCTCGCTTATTATGCACCGCACGTGTTTTGATTACATTGCAGCATTTATAGAACAAAGCATTCTATGTTCGATTTAATATTTTTTAGAAATCGGACAATATAGCATAATTATAAGGATAATTATATCATCCATTAGCTATAGATATGTACTCATATTTTATTATTATTTTATTTTATTTTATTTTATTTTATTTTATTTTATTATTTATTAAAAGTGCTTCCTGGACCATGTTAAGGTGTAAAGAAGTTACAAATTTTTAACATTGTTACATGCTAAATGCCGCAATTTTAAAAGACTTAGGGAACATATTCTGGCAGGAAAATGGTCTGTCTCTAGAAATTTGTGTTAAAAAAAGGACGATTTAGCTTCGTTCTTTCTTTCTAAAAATCAGTTCTTTGTTTCTAAAAATCAGTACATTGTATAAAATTGTATAAACCTATGTTGAGCAACATGTAGTAATATATATATATATATATATATGTATATATATATATAGATATATATATATGTAATATATATATACATATACATATATACATATAAATATATATATATATATATATATATATATATATATATATATATATATATATATATATATATATATTTAAATTTGATTATTTTGCAAATATTTTAGTAAAGTATTTGCAAACTAATAAAATATTAACATTACTTACAATTAGCATTAATTATTACGGATTAACAATTGGTTTTTGTACGTATAACAAATCATCATTTTCCATACCTTTTTTTAACAATCCTTTTTTAAACCCAAAATTTACGTCTCCTGTTGAAAAATACAATCACAAAAATTATGTTCGCACCTGGTTGTATGCGCAAATTTTTTCCCATTTTTTATGTTTAAGAAACTTCAAAATGCATTTAACTTTTTAAGTGAAAGAAGGCAACCAGGGGTTTATTTATATTTCTATTTTTGTAAACAAAGAGCAAAAGGGGTTAAAAATTAACTGGTTGTGTAGGGTTTGTTAATGCTATACAAAATTTATATTCATATATAATCATGTTTAAACTAGGGGCACGTGTTTAACATTATTTTTGTTGTTCTTATATAAAAATGTTAAAATTTTTAAATAAAAGAGCTAAGTTTAGTTTTGCATTCATTGTTCTGTACATTTTTGTATACGAAAAAAAGCAGGACTCTCGTCCTTATTTTCTTCAGTTCATGTAAAAAGCAAATATTCCATAAAAATTATAAATAAAATAAAAACACACACATACAAACAAATATTTTTATTATTATGGTTGTTGGTTTTTTGGTTTCGTTTTGCTCTTAGTAGCTAGACACCAGGATAACGAGCTCAAAAAGCAATGCAGCAAATTAGCGTTGAACATAGCATTTATTATATGTTTTTTGTTTTGGGTTTTTTTTTGTTTTTCAAAAAAAAAAAAAAAAATAATAATAATAATAATGTGTGTATATAATTTATAAAGAATTATGTTCATTATTAATATTTTATGTTTATTTTACAAAAATGTTTCAGTTTCATTTAATGTTTTAAATGTTTGGAGTCATGAAACTAAACGAAAATTATGTTTAAGGAAATTAAAAGTAATGTACATATGTTCGTATTAAAAGGTTCTTTTAAAGTGAGAGTGAGCATGTAAAAAAAAGCATATATTTATATTATTCATTGTTGTGATGCCTACATTTGAATTTCGAGACTATTAAGGATTATAGTGAAAATTGCTGGTTTATTATTTTTATTTATATATAAAGTTATTTTCATTGTGCTCAAAAAGACAAAATAAAAAAATAGTATTAATTTTATTTCTTAGAAAAATTAAATCACAATAATAATTTACATTAAATTAAATGAAAATTATTAAGGTAAGTTTTTAAAAAGGGTTAAATTATTTGGAAATGAAAAGTTATTGAAAAGGGTTCAAATATTTTTAATGTAAAATAATATTTTTTTCTTTTGAACATTAAGACCGAACTTATATTTTTACCCATAGATACTAATATATATATTTTAAAGAACATGTAGAAATGAAGTCTAATCTTATATGATTCCCAAAATTTTACATTTGAATATTTAAATGAACCATTTAATCTGAATGAGCTGGACTATTTTCAAAAAACCTCTAAAAATACGTATTACTTTCAATATCATTAACAAAATTTTCGTTAAAAAAATGAATTTAAAATTGTAATAGAGGCATAATAAGGCATGTAATATTCCTTTAAGTAATTGTTATGTCTCATTTCAGTCGCAGAATATTAAAATTTTGCTAACGCTTTTTCTCATATTTTCTTTATTCAAACATATAATTTTATATATTTCGGACATTTCCAACATATATTGAGTTTTAGTGTATCATTGGTATGGTTTATTCTGATACTATTGAAGATTACATGCAATTAACCCTTTAACAGCAAGATGATCAATTCTATGTATTTAGTTCCCAAAAGTTTAAATTAGCAATTTTTGCAAATAAGTCACATGAAAGTATTTATTATACTTAAATATAGATAAATTTATGAAAAATATAAAACATTTATTTAAAACCGCGATAGGAACCGAATTAAAAAGATTTTTGACTATCAATATTTTACACATAATTTATAGTTTTATGATAAATGTTTGCTTTTGATGATATTTATTTTCTTAACTAAATATTTATTTGATATAAAAATTAACTTAACTAATTATTGACCGAAAATCTCAAAACATTACTTGTGCAACTAAAGGGATAAATGAATACATATATCAATAGTATTGAATGAGAGTTTCTAATGATGCCCTAAAATATAAATTTCGACGGGTATTGTCCAAAATATTCAAACTTTAATAAAACAGTATTTAAAATAATATCATAGAAAATTTTAAAACAACTTTAATTTCATGAGAATGAAAACTGATTTTAAAAATTGCATTACTCATTGTGTATTAGACTTCATTTGTCTATCATATGTTTTATTATTTTTTCTTTTTTTACAAAAATTTAAAAATTATATACACTGTTGATCGAAAACTACATTTTTGTTGGTATTTTAAAAATGGTCCAGCTTACGTGAACGAAATAATTTAACTGAAATATTTTGGAGATATCTGGAGATTTGGATAACAATTTTTAATTTTAGAGGGTACATTTGAAACATTTTTGTTCCCATACAATGCAATTGTAATTATGTGCCTCATTGTTTGGAATTTTAGCTCCTTAAAATGGAAAAAATTGTTTGGAGGCCCTAAAAATGATATAAATAATTGATTGAAAAAATAATCCTTTTTTTCAAAATTCAGTTTTAGAACAATATAAAGATTTGCTTTCTTATAAATCAAAAGTTTTTCAAAAATTTTGTGAAAACAAAAATTACATTTTTAAAAATATTTAAAGTTTAAATATTTAAAATATTACAGTTGTATATTTACCCTTTAAGTCAACTATTTGCTTCATTTAAACAATTTAAATATTTTTATTTTCATTATTAATTCTCCAACAAAAGTAATTAATATAAATTAAAAAATAAATGTGTTTGTATTTACCTGCTGGAATGATTGGGTTCATGGGCAAATGGTTCTGCGTATATGTTACGTACTGGTGGTACCCGACGTGGTAGGGGAGGTGGTACTGGATTATAACCATCCATAATTGTATCACAATCGGAATACTTCATAGATTTCATAGTCATTTTGCTCGTTTTATTTAAATATTTTTTTATTATAATTAATTTTTTCTTTTATACTCAATTTATTGTGTATTTTTATATTCGATTTTTTTTTCTGTTATTTAATTAAAATTTCTATAATTTTTAAATTGTTTGAGGTGATTTTTAAAACGCTTTTTGCATTTAATGGCAGAGAAAACAGAGAAAAAGATAATAAAAAATAGATTTTCAGAGATATTTCAGTTATTATTTCAGGCAGCTTTACTTTTTTGTGGCATTCAAACGATTGATACGTATTTGTTTTTTAATTTTTCTTTTATTTGTATTTAAATGCTTTTTGTTGAAAGGTAAATACTGTTGAAATTGTTTTATAATATTGTTGGTTTTACTGGCTGCATGTTGTATAATGTTTGCATTTTCTCTGTAAGTATTTGTTAAATTAAACCGTTTTTCATTTGTGGTTAATAATATTTTCTTTTGTATATAATTTTTCGCATTATTTTTTTACGAAAACATAAAAATCGAACTATTTTTATTGCTACCGCTAAGAAGAGAGAAGTTGGTAACAAAAACTTATATAATTTATTTGTTTGTTTTACGGTTAATCCTTTGTTTTTCAAACAAATAAGAATCATGAAATTGCAGCATTTTTGTGCCTTTTAAGCACAAAAAATGCTTAATAATTAATTAATAATAATCTTATGCTGCTTTCTTCTTCTTTTTTTTTTTTTTTTTTTTTGAGGGATTTGTTATTTCTTTTTCGTTACTACTGTGTGCAAATTAATAACTAAGGTGACCACTGTTTAATTAAATAATTGGTTTTATTGATGTATAGAGTTTGTTATTAATTAGTCATCTAATTAATACTTATACATATAATTTGATATAGTTTTAGCCATTTTTGTTAAAGACCTAAAAATAAAAAAGAAAGAGGATAAAGTAAAAATTGATAAAAGTAAAATTGGAATCTACGACCATTTCTGTTTTCCTTTAAAATGTTGATGAGAAAGTTTTTTACATTTTTGCATTTTACTTAAGCAGAGTGCAGCTTTGTTAGTAGTGTATACCATAGTTTATATACTAGTGTAGTTCATAGTCTATAGTGTCGACTATAGTTTAGTATACAGTATAAGCTATAGTCTAGTCTATAGTATAGACTACAGAGTAGACTAAAGTACGGACTACAGAGAAGACAATAGTAGTATACTGTAGTCTATAATCTAGTCTATAGTATAGACTATACTCTAGATTACAGTATAGACCATAGTCTAGTTTATAATATAAACTATAGTCTAGTCTATAGTATAGACTATAGAGTAGAATATTTTATAGACTACAGAGTCTACTATCGTACAGTCTATAAAGTAGACTATAGTCTAGTCTATAGTCTACTCTATGGTGCCAACTGTAGTCTATAGTTTCGACTATAGTATAGCCTATAGTGTAGACTATAGTATAATCTATATTATAGATTATAGTGTAGTCTATAGCAGAGACTATAGTGTAGACTGCATTATAGTCTTTACTATAGATTATAGTGTAGACTACAGGATAGTCTATAGTATATATTGTTGTGTAGAATAGTAGAATATAGTGTAGAATATGATATAGACTACAGTGAAGATTAATGTGTAAACTATATTGTGCACTACTATATAGACCATATTGTAGACTATAGTGTAAGAAAAATAGATTATAGCGTAGACTATAATTTTGTCTATAACATAAACGATAGTCTAGTCTATAGTTTAGACTATATTCTAGCCTATAGTGTAGACTATGGTCTAGCCTAATATGTGTAGGATATAGTCTAGTATATAGTGTACTATAGTCTATTTTATAGTTGATGTTTACTATAATATATTTTATATGGTAGAATATAGTCTAGGCATTATTCTAGTATGTAGTCTAGTCTATAATTTTATACGTTGTGTAATACAAAGCGTAAGTTATTTTTATGTCGTTAGCTTATTTTATAACGCGATGTTATTATTTGTCTATTTTTTAAAACATCATCACCTTTTTATGTTTGCGTGTTTTATGGAAATCATTTTGATATGTTTCTTCATTCATTCAGACATTCATCATTATTATTTCATTTAACCACTCTCTTTTGTTTCGTTTCAAATAATTACACTTAATTGTTATTGTAGCCCCACATATGTTGTTTTGTTGATTACGTTTATTATTTTTTTTTTTCTGATCAGATGTAAATGGGTTAACAAATTTATGAATAAAATATAATAGAAAAATTATATTAAACAACAATAGGGCATTAATTATTCAATGTATAAAAAAACATATGTACTCCTACTTGATATTAAGAAGAGTTGTATGCAAATAAAGTTTTAGTCACAAAGAAAACTGTGTAAGCAATTAGAACTTAAACTTTCTATGTAACTTCTAAACAAATACTTGTATATATCTGATTCGAATGACCATATTTTGTATTTTAAAGAAGGACCATTTTATGAGTGATAAAATGTACTACTTTTGTTTATGGAAGTAGTAATTAGTTTTCACAGCAAAACCTACTTTATTCATTTAAAATCTTAAATACTTTTTATAATTAAAACTATTAATTTAAATCATTTACTTTATAAAAAAATTTGCTTGTCATTTTCCACTTAATTTCTGGAAACTTTATAAATGTTCTCTACTTAAATTGAACTATCTTTAATAATCTTACTTTTGTTTAACAATTATTTACACCTTAATGACAAAATATAATTGAATAACTAAAATAAAAATTAATTTGTAATAATTTCATGGTAGAAACTTTAAATTCACGAATCAATATCAAAATAGTTTTGTTTAATTCTTTATTTTCTTTACAAATCATGTCCAATATAATACCACGATGATGGATACGATGAAATTAAACAGCCATGGAATTTTTTTCTCAAATTGATGATCAAAAAAACTTTTAATAGAAAAACAAATTTAACATAATTCCCACCCCTCGTTTTAGCATATCATATCAGTAATATCATATATAAAAAATGTTTAAAAATCAAGGTGTGTGGTTTTTTATTTGATAAAAAATATTTGTCAGAAAAAAATAGATTAAATATTAGCAAAATTGTTTAGTCATGTTGTTACTATTATTTTATTATATTTTTTTCTATCAAAAAAAAAAAAAAAAACACTTGATGTAAGTTTAAACATGTTTTTGATGCTAGATGATGATGAGAAGGTGATTTTCTTATAAATAATTAAATACATACATATATATATATACACTGCCTGCCACTTGAATACTTTTAATTTTAATTAAGTATATCTCCAAAACTAAAGTTCAGAAAAAATTAATTTTTTGCGCAACCAAAGTGTTGGCTTTAGTTTCCTGAAGAAATAAAAAATATACATATTTAGTTATACCAAAATTATGCATTTATTTAAAGACATGTATTTCTGTGATACTATTTCGTGTGTCACTTGAATAAGGAATTCTTTTAATATTAATCAGGAAGGCTATAATTTGAATTTCTTTCAATATAAACGGCTAGAGAATTTTCAATTTGACAGTTTTTAAATAGTTTTTATTCAGAAAGGGACGTGGTACGTCTCCTAATAACTCTGAAAAAGAAAAAAATTCTGATTTTGAAAGATATAGATACGCCATGTCGGTATCATAAATACGTGAAAAAAGTGGAGTCAGTGCCAGTCTAAGAGCAGTGCACCGTATTTTAAAGTCGTGCCCATACATAGTCCGACGAAAACTGCAAAAGAAACCACCACTTAATGAAAAGCGCAAATCAAAACTTCTTCAGTTTTCCAAAAATACAATAACATGGTCCGACAAATGGTTTAAAGTTGTATTTTCCGATGAAAACAAGTTTAATATTGATGGTACCGACGGGTATAACTATTACTTCCATGACCTAAATAAGGAGGAATTATTTTTGATCCGCAAATACAGCCGAGAGGGCGAAATATTAATATGGGGTGCCATTTCGTATTATGGTAAAATGACTGCAACGACTTACAAAATCATTCTGGAGGAAGCATTTCCAAAATTTAATGATTTTTTTGGACCCATACCTTGGACGTACCAATACGACAAAGACCGATTCATACCGTCAGAGTAGTAAAACAATGGATTAATCAACAAGGTGTTCAACTTTTGGATAGGTCCCCATATTCACCAGACCTGAATCCAATGGAAAATGTCTGGGGTTCGTTTGCAAGAAAAGTTTGTGAAGGAGGAAAAGAATTTGAGATGAAGGATATAATAACGGAAGCATGGAGTTCAATTTCACTATATTACTTAGAGTCATTGTACAAGTCGATGCCATTCTAAAAATGGTGGCAGTACTTATTGCTAATTGAATGTGAGAAGATAATAACTTTCATTTTTATAACCTAAAATTTAAATATAAATTACAGTTTGCCTAGTTTTAAAATAATATTCAAGTGACACAGGAAAAAGTACCACAGAAATACATGTCTTTAAATAAATGCATAATTTTAGTATAACAAAATATGTATATTTTTTATTTCTTCAGGGAAGTAAAGCCAACACTTCGAAATTTGTTTGCGCAAAAAATTATTTTTTTCTTAACTTTAGTTTAGGAGATATACTTAATTAAAGTTAAAAAAATGTGATTTCTTATTCAAGTGGCAGGCAGTGTATATATATATATATATATATATATATATATATATATATATATATATACAAGAAAAAACAACTTAACGAACAATACTACACCTCAAACAATTATAAATATTACCATGGGGAAGCTGAAACGAATTTTTTGGTGTGCTACATCACAAGTATAATTAATTTACTTCTAACAGTAGAACTTTTATCTTTAAAGAAATCAGTTCTATCTTCACTCTAGTTCAGTTCTATTTTAGATCTAGATCAGTTCTGCTTCACTTATTCTTCAGTTCTACTTTAGTTCTAGTTCAGTTTCAAGTTCTTTTACAGTTCGGTTCTAGTTTAGTTCTTGTTCAGTTCTAGTTTAGTTCAAGTTCAGTTCCAATTCAGTTCTAGTTCAGTTCTAGTTCTATTCTAGTTCAGTTCCAGTTCAGTTCTGGTTGAGTTCTAGTTCAGTACTATTTCTATTTCAGTGAAGTTCCAGTTTAGTTCTGTTTCAGTTTTAGTTCATATTTAATTCGTCTCATTTTCAGCTACTTTGAAAATTTTGATATATTTGGTATAACAAATCCATCTAGACCTTTCGTTAGATGTAGCGTACGCCGCAAAAATTTTTATGGTATGTAACCTTTAACACCATTACAAAACAATTGTTTTAGACTTATAAGGATTGTTTTGCCTTATCCCTTCTCCTCAACAAACTAAGGCCAGCGCTAATACTCCCCACAACATATCTCATATACACAACAAAAAGTACGGTAAAACAGCCACAATTGTAATAATTGTAATTGCAAATGTTTTTTCTTCCCTGTTTGTGTTTTTGTATTACCTAGTCGTTCTTTAGCCATTTATAGGCCTAGACAATTTTCGTTTCCATGTGGTCATACTAGATATAAAAAAAATAATATATATATATATATATATATATATATATATATATATATAAACGAAACAAAAAATAAAAGAAATAATTGTTTAACAAAAGTCTGTTGTGCAAAATACTCCTCTTTGCTCGGTTCGTGTGTGAGCCTTATAAAAAAGGCTTAACATTAGAATCATGTCAATTCCAGCTAGCAGATTTAGTAAGAAGTCTGTGGGTAATAAAGCAAAATACAAATAAGAACAGAAAAAATAAAATCACAATGAAAATAAAAGAAAATGCTAAAGCTAAGCGCACAAAAAGCCTTTAGGGATTTTAGACTAAAACAGGTTCAACAACATGTACAATGGCTAGCAACCTACCTTTAACTAAAATATAATGGTAAGAGAAGTTAAAGCAATAAAAATGATGATACTAAAACTGCATTGATGAAAAGAAGGGAGGGAGAAAATTGTAAAATTTTTGAAATTGTATATTGATTGTCTTGCTGATAGTTTTAATGCATTTAAAAACGAGGTTTAGTGTAGTAGTAAATCATATTACAACAACAACATTTTTATGCTGTAGTAATTGTAATAAAATATATAGATAAATATCATATTTTACTTTAATAATTTTAGCCGTTTGCCACAAAAACACTTGCTTTAATAGAATTTTTTCCGAAGTTGTTGTAGGTATTGTGTTTTTTGAATTAAAAGTTTTTCAAGAAAACCCAGCAAACATTCTGGGAAAGGAATATACAGGACTTAAATTTCTTGATGCAAAATACAAAGTAACAAATTTACCAATAAGTACCAAAAAGCAATGAAATGAAAAAATGAAATTTAGTAATACCGTTTCAAAATTATAAATACACCCTATTATTACCGATTTCTAGAGATATAAAGGTCGTAGAATAATGAGAATTCGCAATATGTAAAAGTAATTCGAATAAAAAAATATTTTTATGAACTAATTTTTTATCTCTTTCATAACTATAAAGATACTTAAAATTTTTTGAAACTGAAAGAGCAAAAATATAAAGAATATAAATTAGTAATAAGTATGTACAATTATATTTTTAAAAATAAGAAAAAATTATCACCCGCATCCACTTCGCCAGTTATGTCACCATTTTTTCGGTAAAGGACCTCTATGCATCAATTACACTGGTCAATAAAATAAAAAAATTGTTTGTTTCCTATGATTTTTTTTTTTCTCAAATTGACGCTTTTTTTTAATGCGACAACAATTTCTCACTAACAGCTTTTGTTTTTGAGTTATAGCTAACTACCCTCATTTATTATTTTTTATTGCACACTAAAATATATTTTGTTGTTGTTTCCTATATGGCTTCGTTAAGAAGATGTGCGCTTAATACGGATTGGTTTTGCTATATTTATGGTGAATATATTTTTGAAAAATATCGAAAACCTATATCAGACTTTGTGAAAACTGCGTATCGTCAATATTTTAAAATAAAATTGTGTAATCAGGACAAGCCATTGGGTTCCTCATATTGTATGCCTACAATTATAGTTCAGTAGAAAAAGAGATGCAATAATGTTCGTAACACACATGATTTGGCGAGAACCTTGAAACCATCATGACGACTACTACTTCTGCATTATGGAAATAAACGGAATTAACTCAGGAAATCGAAATAAATTTTCATATCCTAAGTTATCTTCTAATACATCAATAATACATCAAGTGAAGACCCTGGTCCAGACTAAAAATTTAGCCTTTCAGAATATTTAATCAGAAAGAACTAAATGACTTAGTAAGGATCTGAACTTACCGAAAGAAACTTCTGAAATGTTATCATCTCGTTAAAAAAAAAAAAAATTGCTTACTCCGGAAACCAACATCATATTTTATCGTAACTGAAAAAAAACTAATACCGTATTTTTCTCAAGAGAAGAATTTAGTTTAGTTTATTTAGCGATTGGCGTTTTTTCATAGACAGCAGCAAAAGAAGTTTAAAGGGTATTTTGCTTCACAACGGTAATAAGTATGGATCCATACCTATTGCACATTCGACGAATTTGAAAGAAGAATACGCAAATGTCTATAAAGTTATGGAAAAAATTAAGTATAGAAACCACAACATACTCATTTTTGTTGATCCAAAAATTGCTAACTTTCTTTTCTCTGTGATAATCGTGACAAACAACACCATTGTTCACAAAAAGTTTGGCCATTGCGAAAAAAGCTAAAAAGTTGGTACAAAAAATGTTATAAACGTGCTTTTAGTTAGCCGAGACTGCATCATACTTCCACCACTTCATATTAAATTCGGCATAGTGAAATAGCTTGATAAAAGTGGCGAATGTTTCAATTTTCTTTCACGCAAGTTTTCAGGATTAAGTACAGCAAAATTGAAAGCTGGTTTTTTTTGATGGGCCACAAATTAGGCAACTCTTTAAAGATACTAATTTTGTCAAATCAATGACAGAACTCCAATCCAATGATTGAAATTCGTTTGTTTTGGCTATGAGTAATTTCCTAGGCAAAAAGAAATCTGACAACCATATCGATCTTGTTGAGTGAATGCTATCGAACTTGCAAGAGCTAGGGCGCAACATGAGAATAAAAATTCACTTGCTGCACTCGCACTTAAAGTGATTTCCACAACGATACATTGCTAATAATAACTTTAAAATACATAGTAAAATTGAAAGTAGAAAAAAAATTTCATATAAATATTTTTATTTAAATTGTCTTACATATTGCCCATTTTCATTATTCTATAATTTCTATATTTATGGTTCTGCAACGGAAGTATTGCAAAATATTCAAAGTTTGTTTAAATATTAAAAATAAAGGTATACAAATATTGATTTAATTTATTTTTTAGTAAATATGTTTAATTTTATATTATGTTTATATTTTTTACACACTTAAAACATGGAATTGTAAATTTTAGAATTTAAAATTTTGAATAGAATTTCATTTAGATTTGAAAATTTATAAAAAAAACTAGCAGCTCAAGCTATCAAGATGATTTTTAGTATAAAAAAAAGATTGTTTTCTTTCTAATATAGTGGAAAACTAAATTAAAAAACTAAAACTAAAAAAAAATTGTGACTTAAAAAATATGATTCTAAAAAATTTTACTACACAGAAAAAAATGCATATATTTGAAAATTTTTTTCGTAAATATTATGAATCGAACATGACTTTTTTCCCAAATTTTTTTCATAAAAAATAAAATTTTGTTCATAGATATTATTAAATTGTTCATAAGGGAAATTTTAGTAATTTTGCAAAAATGTTGTTAAATCTTTGGTTTAGTTTTACTATATTTGATTGCATATGGTAAATGCAAATAATAACAACAAATGGCTTGAAATGCAAAATTCCAAGAAAAATCTTTAAAAAAAATAATGTTAAAAATTTGCATAATTTAGCTCGCATTCTGCAGCACATCATTTTGATAAAAGCACTTCTGTTCCCAAAATGTGGCTGAAAATCATTAAAAAATTTAAATTTTCCGAAGAAAATTTCAAACATTTTTTTACAAATTGAAAATATAAATAAAAATTTTAAAAATTTTTTCACTTTTCTTGACTCTTGAGTCATTTGAAAAAATATATAAAAAAGTTTTAATGCTTATGAAACTATGCTTAAATATTATTAACTTAAATCAATGAAAGTAAATTTTTATATTTATGCATGTACAAACGTTTTTCTGTGTATGAACTAAAATCAATGAAATTAAATTCTTATATTTATGCAGAAACTTTTTTCTGTGTATATTAATAAAATATGCTCTCCTGTCTACAAAAAATAAAAAAAAATAATAATTTTTGATACTCATTTTAAAGTCGTGAATTTGATAATTTTTCACGGCTAGACAAATTTAGATAATGCAGAAAACTTTTCAACTGGAATATATTCGCAATCTTAGGATATTTCTAAAGAAAATTTCGCTCCAATATTACTAAAATTATTTGAGAAAGACCAGAAAAAGTTAAGGCAACAAGCCGAAATTTCAAAATTCAAACGCAAGTATCTTTTTAACCCTTAGAGGTATCATAGGTGAGTTTTCTTTTCTTCATTTCATCAAGCTCTTTATAAAAGCTTTTCAATCTCTAAAATCGTATTTGTCAACTTTGACAACCTGTAGCATATCTCTTATTACTACAGCGTAACTACAAGATTATTTTTCTGAGAGCAACTCCTCCTCTACAACTCTCAATTCGATCCATCCAGTAGTTTACGAGATACAGATGAATTGATTCCAAAATTTTTGCGAAACTTTTTCAATATAAATATATTTTTCTATTAAATTTAAAAACAAATCTGTCCATTTTTTTTTTTCGTTTTAATTTAGCTGGGTTTTAATGCATTTCCTCCTCTCTTACTCTTCCACACCCTTGTCACACTATCTTAGACGTCTTGCAACTTTACCATCAGGTAATCGCTCATTATATCTATTTTAATTTTTTTATACTCTTTATGTTGCTTTTAGTCTTAAAGGAATGAAAGTCAGGCAAAAATTAATATTATTTCCAGTATTTTAGCCTTTTTAATGCTTTTCGACATATGCGTAGGTTTATTGTTTGTTACCGGATTTTGTTTCTCTCTTGTATACACTTTGGCTTATGATTTTTTCAAACATTTTTTTTTAGTTTAAATAAACTAAAAAAGGGGCCTATTGCTTCAGTTTTTTTTTTTCTATAATGTCGTTTTGTGTTTATCAAGTGCATAATTTATGTTTGTTCTTTTTTTCATTGTTTGAAGCTTTTCTATTGTTTTTGTAGGCCGCTTTTAACACAAACCAAAATTGTGGCCTTTCGTATATAAAATTATAGTTGGTTGCTTGCCTGCAGTATGAATAAATAAAATTTGTAGTTATTTCATAAATCAAGTTTAAATAAACGTTGTCAATTGTTGTGATATTAAATTTCAAAGTATAATATAAATCATATATCATTATTATGATTAGTTTGCTTTTCTCCTTTCAGTTTATTTAGCGTCATTATGACGGGAATGTTGTACAGAAATACAAACAAGAAGAATTACGAGAAATCATTATAATTTTTGTGAATTTTAAATTAAATTCAAATTATGTAAATTTATTTTTAATCAAAAATGTTCTATTTTTTTATTATTTAAATGTCTCTATTTTTTAATTTTGTATACCCTTCTTTCCATTTAACAATTTATAAAATAAAATACCTTTGATCTTATTT
Source organism: Protocalliphora azurea (assembly GCA_932274085.1). NCBI lineage: Eukaryota > Metazoa > Arthropoda > Insecta > Diptera > Calliphoridae > Protocalliphora > Protocalliphora azurea. Next base: position 79,508,269 of record OW026523.1, on the reverse strand, counting down.
TCAAAATAGTAAAATCAATTTTAATTTAAATTTCCTAGAATTATATTTCAAAAATCATCAGTTCATTGTATTCCAAATGAAAAACTTGTATTGATTAGTTTCAAATGTAAATGAGTTGTCGTTAAAGTGTGACACAATAACTCTTAAATTTTCATTGAATATTTATATTCATTTAAATGGTCAATCAAAAGGGGCTGCCGTGAATTGAGTATTAAATTTAAGTTGAAATAAAACTAAAAGAAAAATAAACGAAGTAAAACATTTATGAACTTGTGCCGCTGGTTTTCTATTACATCTGAGATTTATGCAGTTTATAATTTTTTTCAAAAGAAAAGCGGGACAAGAAAATAAAACTAAAGATACTGGGTCAAAGACTGTAAAAAATGAAGGAGGAGAGATAAGGAGCAATACTAAGAGACTAACAGAAAAATAGAAATTTAACGTTAAAACCTAATTAAGAACTAAAGAAGGCCTGTACTAAAACTGAATTATAGTTGACAAAATATGAAATAAAATGAATTGTAAGTGAACTGGAACTGAATCAGAACTGAACTGGAAATGAACCAGAACTGATCTATAACTGAACTATAACTAAACTAAAACTGAACTAGAACTGAACTTAAACTGTACTAGAACTGCACTAGAGCTGAAGTAGAAGTGAACTGGAACTGTACTGGAACTGAACTATAACTGTACTATAACTGAATTGAAACTGAACTTGAACTGAACTGCAACTGAACTAGAACTGAACTAGAAGTGTACTAAAACTGAACAAGAAGTGAACTAGAACTATACTAGAAATGAAACTGAACTTGAACTGAACTAGAAGTGTACTAGAACTAAACTAGAACTGAACGAAAACTGAACTGCAACTAATCGAGAACTGAAATGAAATTTAAATTAGAACTGAATTACAAATGTGGACACTTCCATAAGATTAGTCAACTTGGATACTTAAATTTATTCAAATATTTTTAGTTTAACCCTCGTATTTAGTTAGAATTGGCTGTTGCCTTAGTAAAAGAAAACTAAAGTATAGAATTTCTTCATCAAGTACAATGCTCCAGTTAATTTTTTTATTTTGTCATAAGTATAAGTATTTTTTTTTCTGTGCTCTTCACAATGACATTTTATGAGCTAGAGAGGTTCATATACGTGCGAGTAATAAAAAAATACTTGCTGGTGTGGCATTCAACCTTAACACACAACCTTTAGCCACAAAACAAGAGCACAAGCGTGCAACACAAAAAAAAAACACAGTGCAATACACACTTTACATAAAACAGCATAGAAGTTACACAATATATTTTAATGAAAATAATAATTATGATGCTCATCAGCAGCATCATCATCGTTATTATGAAAACAACCGCCATGACTGTGTTGTTTGAACGTACAATGTGGTGGCATTATATATCATTTGTTGGTGTTGGTTGCATGAATGCTGGCTGGTTGTTTGGAAAAGTTTTATACATATGCAGCAGCAAGCATTCTTCTCTTTTGTCGCCAGCATCATGATGATATTCGTCTGTCTACTGAAAACTCATTCGAACATTTGGAATTTTTATTATTATTATTATTTTTTTTTATATCATTTCATTTATTTTATTGTTTTTATTGTTGTTGTTTAAATTTAGCATTTGTCTTGAAAGTTTTATGGCTTTTTAATTTATGACCATTTTTTACTTTCTTATTTCTTTGATATCTTCAAGAGCAAGAAGAGCAAATTACCAGGTGAGACAAAAACAAAACCTGTATCTTAAAGATTTCAATAACAAATTTGTACTTCTTTTTATTCCTGTTTTGTCTTTCTTTGTTAATTTTTTTTAAGTAATCATGATGACTGTGATCAAATTTTGTGTTTTGTGGCTTCGAGATTTCATCAGTTTTTTGTTTAATGTTCACACCTTCACTGACTATGAGTTTGAAGCAACAGAATTTGTATCTGTTTTGATTTCATGTGGTTTTGTTATTTTATTACTACATAAAAATAAATAAAAAATTTTAATGTTTATATTTTTCCAAAAAAGTACATTAAAGATCATTAGGAAAACATCAACCGGAAAGACACTATTTTTATTTCATTAACTTAAATTTTTTGGGGACATAGAAAAAACAACATTTGTTTCCACTCACTAATTATCACAATGTTTATTTTTTCAACTACCAAATTTTCTAAACAAATAATAAAAAAGAGAAAAAAAAAAGCAAGCAAATAAATAAAACCTCAAAAAGTTCTGTTGAATTTTTCGTACTCTCTAATGATTTATTACTTTAGAGCAACCTAATATGATATATAAATTTTTTCTGTAAATAAAATTTTCTCTTCAACAAAACTCCCTTTATTTTTATACTTTTCCAAGCACATAAGGTGTTTATTAGAATTTTTGGTTATATTATTTTTATATTTTTAGAATTTTAGTTTTATTTGTGGCCTTTTATTTTATTTTGATTTTCGAAAATATTATTAGAAAAACATAAAAAAAAATTCAAAAGTTTAAATTGTTAAAATTTAGTGGGTCATTAAGTTGAGTGGATTTTCGGTGTTTTGTTGTTAGTTTTGTTGGTTTTACACTCTTATATAAATAAATGTGTTTCCCTTTTAAAATTTATTTGCTCCAATTTGAAAGTTCACAAACGAAGAAAAAAATGTGTTGAGGTCTTAACATTTAATTTAAATTTTTGTTTGGCCAAACGTATTTATAAAACAAAATGATTTATTGAAACTCATTATGAAAATAGTGCTTAATCTGTTTGTGTTTTTGTGGGGCAAAGGGAAAAGTCTACACCCATTGTAAAAGCTATAAAATAAAAGAAATTAATTACAACTTTATTTTAATGCTGAACTAGAAATTATCTAAAACTCGTCTTAAATTGAACTATATTTTAAGCAGAACTAAACCAGGATTGAACTGAAATAGAACTAAAACTGAACTTAAATTGAGTTAGGACTCAACTAGAAATTACTTAGAATTTCTTTTTTTTTTTTTTTTTTTTGCTTTTTTATGTAGAACTTTTAAGTACAGTTCAGGTGAACTTGAATTGAACTTAAACTGAACTAAAACCGAAGCAGAACTAAAATATAACTGAAGTATAACTGAAATTAAATTAGGACTGAAATAGAATAGACAAAAATAAAATTAAAAAAATACTAGAACTGAATTAGAACTGAACTAGAACTGAACTAAAATTGAACTAAATTTGAACTAGAAGTAAATTGCAACTGAACAAGAAATAAACTAGATCTGGACTAGAACTAAAGTAGAACTGAACTAGAATTGAACTAGAACTGAACTATAATTGTGTTAGAACTGAATTGGAACTGAAGTGGAACTGAACTAGAATTGAAATAGAACTGAACTAGAATTGGTATTAAAACTTAATTAGAAATGAACTATAACTCAACCCAAAGGGAGCAAGTGTTTGAATTTTTTATATAATTAGTTTCTTAAATCTGACCATAAAAACAGTTCAGCTGCATTTAAATCTATTTTTTTTTTTTTTTTAATTTATTTTTATAAATGTAATGCTCAAGCAGCCACTTCAAAACCAAAACCCACTCCTGAAATTGTCAAGTAAAACTAGTTTCAAAAATGTCCGCAGCCAACTGTTCGTAATCTGTTTTAAATTCTCACAATTATAATTTACTTCACTTTATTTAAACCTCCACATAAACACGTCATTTCAATTTCAAAATTATTAATGATAATTAATATTTCACGTTTTATAGCACAGACTATTCATATGCACAAATTATTAGAAAAAAAAATTAATAAATTTTGTCTTTAACTAAGAAACTGCCATAAGGATTTTCAATCAGCTGCACCAGACATTACTAGTAATACCGACATGACTATAAACTATAAAAGATTTTGCAAAACATAGTATTCAAAATTATGAAAGCCTTTATTTTGTTTGATAGAGGGGAAAATATTTGAATTCCTACGAATGTGTGGCAATGTAATGAGATAAACAGAAAAAATAATAAAAACTAAATACATCTATGGCTACTACAAATTACAAGTGGCTAGCTGGCTAGTTTGGCTACCGTTTGATATTCTTGTTGCTATTAGCTTAAAGCATGGTGCTGTGGATTTAATATTGGCTGCTGTGTTGTCTCAGGTTTACGTTGCATGTCCGTTAAGTGTTTTAACGAAAAATATGATTACGAGTGTCAGTTTTTTTTAATCATTGCATTTCTGCATGCAACAACTATTCTGTTGCAGAAATATGACATACTAGGCAAATACATTTAAATCTTTAAAAACAAGTGTTTGTTATCTTTAAATTCTTATTTAGCTTTAAGCCATTAAAAAGAAATTATTACAAGAAATTTAAGACATTTTTCCCATAAATATATTTTAAAAAATATTTATTCCAATTTAAAGATCATTTTGAACATCTGTCTTGTCAAAAAATTTTAACAAATTTTTATGAGTTTCCATGTGTATCTATGTAACCATATGGCATTGATGAAAATACTTAAAGCAAGTATTTGTATGATTGTCACAACTATATACCAGCAGAAACTTGACTAAAACAAATAGTTTAATATCAGTTCTAGACTCTTGACTCTCTATCTTTAAACTCTAAATTATTCTCTTTTCTTCATTTCTTATGAATTAATAAAAATAATTTTAAGTACAAATTTTTATGTCTTTGTTAATAGTGATTATTTTTAATGTTCTCTTTTTCTTTGTTGTTTTTGTTTCTTGCATAAGTTTCCTTGTTGTATTCTTTGGGTGTTGTACAAGACAAATCTGAGAAAACTTTGTCATTGTCATTTTATGAAGTGCTAAGTGTTCCTTAGGAATAATAAATTTATACATATAGACATGCTTGTAGTTAGTATATTTTAACAAATATGTAGTTATATGTGTATTTTGTATTTATTAAAGTGTTTAGTATAGTTTATGAACAATATTTTTATAACCACTTTTACGTTTAAATCTCATCAGGGAATTTTGTTTAAGAAAAACCACAATACAAAAATCATTGATTTTAAGTTTGTTGTTTTAATTAAATCCCTAGAGCATTAAATATTAAAAAGAATATAAATTAAAAAATATATAAAGTAATAATGACATTAAATAAACAAAACAAAAAATACAAATATTTTATTTTAGACATGTCACCAAGGTCAATCAGCAGTGTGGTGTTTAAAAATTCATTAACCATTGAGAATATGACTGTAATCAGAAAAAGTTGTTTTAATGAGAAAAATTTCTGGAAAATACTAAATACAAGAATTTTGAATTCTGTGGAACTTAATAAAATAAAATAAAATAATAATAATAATAATAATAATAATGGATATTATATGTCCAGAATAAAACTAGAATCAAACTTTGAATAATAATAAAAAAATTGTTTTAGTTCAGTTCTAGTTTAGTTTAGTTCAATTCTAGTTCAGTTATAGTTTAGTTTTAGATTAATTCTAATTCAATTTTAGTTCAGTACTACTTTAGTTTTAGTCTATTTCTAGTTCAGTTTTAGTTCAGTTCTATTCTAGTTCAGTTCGAGTAGAGTTTTAGAGTTCACTTTCTGCGTAATTGAATTTGCTCCAATTTCAATTTTATTATGTTAGTTACCTCTTCGTATTTATATTATTTTTCGAAAATTTCTTATCATCATTTTATTGTCCTTTTAACAGATAAATAAACTTTTATTGTTTTAGTTTTTTAAAATTTGTTTCCCTTGTTTTTCTTCAATATTCTCTGAGATTGTCTAAATATTTTTTTTTTTTGTTGTTATCTAAAATTCATGAGAAAAACTTTTGTCTTTAAAACAAACTTCTTACAGTTCTCAGTGATTTTTCTCCCAACAAACTAAAGGAAAAACAGAAAAAAAAGGATTTTTTTTATTTTATAAAAAAATCTAATAACAAATTATTTTTAGTTATCATACCTCTATGTATGAATTTCAAGTTTTTTTCTGCTTTCCACAGAATTTTCACCAACAAAGGAAGACTTAAAAAAAATGAAAGTTTAATGCATTTGCCAAAAATTCCAATTCATTCATTTTTTTTTTTTTTTTTTTGAGCAATTTCCATTTTTAGTAAATTTTTTTTTCTTCTTTTGCTGGAAATTTTGTTGAAATTTTATTTGGGGAATTGAATTTTCTGTTAAAATGTACTTTTTAAAACTATTCTTTCCTTTTTTTCAATGTTTTTATCGTATATATAATATTATTATTTTTTTGTTAACTTGTTTTTTTTTCGTTGCCCGGAAAATGTGTGCGTCTGTGCGGAAATTGCAATTTTTTTTAGAAGCAAAAGCTATAGCAGTCCTTTTTTCAGCTACATATGAAAATAATGCTGCAAATGTCTGCTATAATTTAAGTCTATATGTATGTTGGATGAAAGGATGTCTAAGGAAAACAATTTTATATAAATTTTATATTTGTTTTATATTTTCTATAAAAATAAAAGTATGGGTAAAAAGTACTAAAGTAATGTTTGTTATTTGACTTTTTGGCTTGCTATTTTATTGTTTTGTTAGCCAGTACAATTCATACATCTAGTTTGTGTAAGGGTATATAATTTTGTCACTCCGTTTGTAATTTCTACAATACTCATCTATATCCTTATTGATAGGGAAGTCTGTCAATTTTTCTGTTTGTTCAAATTAGACTTTAGAAAGCCCCAGATATCAGATATGTACATATGTATTATATATCAATTTACAGGGAATTTTTCTTAGGTGAACGCTAATAAAAAGCAAAATCGTTCAATAAATAGCCCAGATATCGCCAAAAACCAAAGATATCTCCAAGAAGCGTTTTCATTTTTGACTTTTCTAAGCTACCGAATTCGTTCTTGCACAAAAAAAATCCAAATATTATTTGGAATTTTTTTGCGAAAGAAATGAACAAAATCCAACCATTAGTATCCGAGATATTGGTAAGAACTAATTTTTTTACTTTCTGAAGTTCTTATACAAGCTACGGGCTTCGTTTTATACAAATCCGTCGTAGATATTTTTCTAAAATTTAGGTTTTTGAATCAATTAAATCGGTCTATAAATAGCCGAGTTATTTGCAAATATATTTTTTTATTTATTTAATGACTGCTTTGCACATAGTTGATTTTTTAAACTTTTTTAAACCCCTGTATAAGCTAAACCCTTTGTCTTTTCTTCTCAGAAAATTCTGTTTTTTGACTTTTTTTTTTTTTTTTTTTTGGAGAATTTTTGTGCTGAAGAAATGAACCCAGTCGGTTAATTAGTATCCGAAATGTCGGCCAAAATGCGTTTGTGGACTTTTAAAGCCCCTATATCTATATAAGCTATGGACTTCGCTCTTGAGCAGATCTGCCACAAATATCCATAATGGATCCATAAATTTTGAAAATACCCTTTTTTAATTATTGCTGTCTTATTTTTTTAATTAATTTCATTTGATATTGTTATTTCATCAATTTTAAATTATATTAATTTTTCACATAACATCTCGACACGGGTGAGGGGTATATAAGATTCGGCACAGCCGAATATAACACTCTATTTTGATTTTCTAAGACATGGAAAGGAAAAATAACTTCACAGCAAAGAAAGGCGAAAGTTATGACAGTGAAAATTGCTGTGGTATTATCCAGAGGCTAAACAATATAAAAAAAATACACACAGTTCTTCTAAAAAAAACAATGATAAAACAATAATTCCAGAAACTATATAAAACATTAAGTTAAAAAGTTGTAAGAAATTTTTTTTAAAGTATTTTGAACTTGGTTAAAGTAATGCGCTTTAAATGAAATATTTTTTGTTTATTATAAATGTAAAAAATTTTTAAATTCAAAATATACAAAACTGAAATAAATTGAAAAAAGATATGTACAAATCAAATTGAGCAGATAAATTCCATAAACAGACAATCAACTTGAAATTACTGAATTCAGAGGTTTGAGAATTTTAAATTGATACGGCATTATCGCAAAAATGCGGTCCCAGACAGTTAGCAAGTATTAAGAACAGTTTCTTACCAGAGATTTAAATATATAAATTCATTTGATTTTTTCAGCATCTACTCGAGAAGAAAGAATATGCTCCCAAGCTTTAAAAAGATCTAGTTAACTCCAATTCAATTATAGCTCAGTTCCTGCTCAGTTCCAGTTTAATTCTAGTTCAGTTCTAGTTTAGTTCTAGTTAAGTTTTAGTTCAGTTCTAGTTCAATTTCAATTTAGTTCTAGTTCAGTTCAAGTTCAGTTCAATTTTAGTCTTAGATTAGTTCTAATTCAGTACAAGTTCAGTTCTAAGTCAGTTCTAAATTAGTTCCAGTTTACTTAAATTATAGTTCAAGTTCTCTTCTAATTTTATTCCAGTTCAGTTCTAGTTCACATCCAATTTACTTCATTTCAGTTCTAATTCGTTTCCAGTTTTATTCTAGCTTTTTTCCAATTCTATTTCACTTCTTGTTGAAAGCCTTTCTTTTAAATTAAAATTTTTGTCTTCACTCCTTGTGTTATCTGAACCGACCCCCCCCCCCCACCAAAAAAAAAAAAAAAAAAAAAAAAATCACTCATTGACAAATTCGAAACATTCAGCAGGCCTTGCAGAAATATTTCATTGTATTTGTTTTATTTTATATTTTTTAAAAATATTTTTTCTACAAAAATTTCTTCAGCGCATGTATGCAAATGTGATTATGCTCCTAAAGCCTTTTGGCAAACAAAGACCAAAAAAGAATAAATACGTTTTTGATAATAAAATAAGCAAAAAGTTAAATTTTTATTTTTGTCAAAAAAAGAAAGAAAAAGAAAATGGATAATAGAAAGAACTTTAAGAAAAATGTCTCAAGGATTTTATTTTTAAAAGAAAAAGAAAACGAAATTTTGTTTATTTAAATTTTTATAATAATTAGATATTTGTATTTGATTTCAATAAAAAATAGTGTTTTTAAATTAAAGTTTTAGTGAGAGACTGTAATGAAATTTAATCGTTCTAGTTGAATTTACTGAAAATGTAAAATTTTTCAATGCTTCAAGATACTTTAATAAGAGTCGAAAGATTTTGAGTCGAAAGATTGTGAGAAAAAGCATAAATAACTTAAATTTAGAAATGTTATTTTTACTTTATTTACTACACCTTTTTTTAATTTTTATATAGTTTCCTAGAAGGCAGGTTCGCTTTGTCATATATCTGAAACTGCTAATTATAGCTTTTTAACATAATCGCAGCTTCACTAGCACCTCTGAATATTGATTACGTTGCTATCGCAGCTTCAATACAATTACATAGGCCTAAAGATTTTCTTTGAAATCTTACTTAAACATGTTGTAAATTTTATATAGTAAATCTTAATTCTACCATAATATTTACATAAACATAATTCTCATCGGTAGTAAATTAAATATAAATATGTACAACACTCACTAAATAATTTTATATCTCATACTAGTAAAAAGTTAACTATTCTAAACATATTTTTATTATTTAAATATATCTAAAATACAACTAGAAAATTAAACAATCGCAACCAAAACAAATTGTTAACTTTTTTTCTTAATGACAAAATCTTGTTGTAGCCACCCAAGTGGTAAATAAAACAAGCCCCTTTTTAAGTCATTTTTAAATACTTTTAAGTAGTTAAAATATATGTGTTTGAATAAATATTTAGTCACATTTTTATGATTTTAAGATGCTTAGGAATTAGAAAAAAAAAAACATTGCTTAAGATAAGAGATTCTTCTTATAAAGGAAACTGATAAAACTATTTTGTCACAAAAAAAAAAAAAAAAAAAAAAAAAAAATGCCTTGACACAAAAGTTCAATTAACAGCAACAGCAAATAAATAAAATTATGAAAAAATGTATATAAAAGAAATAAAAAAAAAAACGAGAAAAAAATATGTTTTCAAATAAAAAACGAGATTAGATTGGAGGGATATTTTTCCCTGTAGTAATAACAAAACAAGGGAGTGTTGTTAAGATAAGCGACAAGACAAGAAGAAACAAATAATATTAATGAACGGAAATATTAACTTTAAGCCAAGTTTTTTTTTTTTTTAACTAAACATCATATGCACTTGTTTGTAAATATTTTGTTATATAAAAAAAATCTTGTTTTTATTTCTTTTATTTCTTTAATTTCAATATCTTTTTTTATAATTTTTTTCTGTAATTCGTATTAAAATATTTTTTTTCTTTAGTTTTATTTTTATATAATTTTATTGAGTCAGTATCATCGCTAGTTTTTATTTTTATATATTTTAGCTAAAAGTGGCTTTAAGCCAAATAGGTTTTGGCTGAGGTTTTTCATTGACGCCAAAAAACTTTTGCTTGCATTACAGAAAAAATAATAAATTTTTATATATTTTTATGCGAATAACATAATTTCATGTTATTTTCATAATATTTTTGTTTTGTGTCACTATTTATTTTTATGACCTATTTTTCTTTTGGATTTAGCTGCAAAATATTCACACATAAATGTCAATAAAAAAGATTAAGAGAATTAAATTTCGCAGTGCATTAAAGGAATTTAAAATGCAGCATATATAAAATAAATAGAATGTTCGATTTAAATTGTCTCCCTTTTTTCAATATTTGCATCGTTGGGATAATTTGAACTTGAAATGTACTATGAAACTTAACTAAGTTTTAAACTAACAAAATAACTATAGAACTTCGAAAAGATTTTCATTAGTTAATTTTTTATAATATAAGAAATGAAATAATACAAGAACAGTATGGAAATAAACAACGCATAATTAACTGGTACAAATTCAAATTTCGCTTCAGTTACAAATAATCAACATATCAATTTTCAGCTGTATTTCAGATATTTTTAATTATATTTTAGAAATTTATAAATATATTTCAGAAATTTCTAATTATACTTTAGAAGTTTTTAATTACATTTCAAAATTTCTATTTGTTGTTAAGATTATTTTGTTTGTAGTTCAAAAAATTCTGAATGTAATTTTAAAATTTCCATTTGTATTTCAGAATTTCGCAGATTTTATTTATGAAATATCAATTTCTATTTCAACATTTTCTAGTTGTATTTGCGAATTTTTCAGATTTTATTTAACATTTTTTTTTTTCAACATTTTCTAATCTAAAATCGTTTCTATCATTACTATCGACAATAACTTTTGCTATTAAGACACTGGTTTACTAGCTGTAGTGTCTTCCAGGCCAGCTATGTGAGCGTTAAGGCCCGGTATAATACTACTCACTTAGTGGCAAAATCGTCACTTAGTTAAGTTTTTAAAATTGTTTTATTATTGAAAACTTTAGTATTCTTACTCGATCCCTTAAGTTTTTCATAAGTATGAAAATTGTTTGACTTCTTAAAAAATAAATAAAAATACAAAACCTAATAAAATTATTTAAAATCTTAAAAAGATTTCGAAATTCGTTCTAAATTTATATTTATATTATATACATTATGTCTTTGTGGTTATATATTTTGCAATAACATCTTTTTAATTTTACAACCCATAAGCTTAAGATTTCTTTACATCTTTGAAGTTATTTCAAATTTTTTTCGATTGTCGCTTTTTATTTATTTTTTATGACACATTAGAGTGGCATCAAAAAATGTTTGCCCAAAAAAGGAAGTATGTTATTTATAATGATTTTTGGCATTACCATAAGCAAATACTAATTTAAACTAAAGGATATTCAATAAAAAATTAACATAACTAGTATAAAAAAAAGCATTTTAGAATAAATAAAATATTTCTATGGTTTTTAGTTAAAGAAAAATATTTGGGAAGTTTGGACCACCTTATTGTAAGTGCATAGAAGCTTAAAGCTCTTTATTTATTTTCTTGTCAACTTAAGTTTTAAAACGTAAAACGAAACATTACTTAAAAGTTTCCTAACTAAATTTGCACTTAAGTGTACACTCAGGGAACAGTATACCACCGAGCCCAAGATACTCAATGAAACTTAAGAGGGGATCATTATTAGCCCCTGAGAAATGGATTTTCTGGAACGTTATACAGAAGTTTTCCTTTATTCAATTACACCAACGGAAATCTTCTGCCTATGTCAACTTAATTCTACCTACGACAACTTAATTGCTTCCTATTTCTATAGGTCGAGGTCTATAATTTATAAATTCAAGAATTGTCTGCGGCAAGGGATTTTTTGTTGAAGTGAAATAATATCTTTTAACCCACATTAAAATTTTTCTTATACAAAGTTTAAGTTATCGCATTGTAAATGATACCGTTAGAAAGCTAAATTTAGAGCAAAAACTATTTTTATATTCAAAACGTAAAAAGATGCTAGTTTATAGTGCTGAAGAAAATTGTATTAAATTAATTAATCCCATCTGGTTATAGGGTAAAGGTAAGCTATTGGAGCTCTTCCACGTATTAGGTGCTCCCAATTTATTAGCACCCGGGGCCGGTTTACTTTTTTTCCTACTGATTTCTACGGACCTCAATGGACCTAAGGAGAAGTAAAAAAAGATAAATAACTATTTTTTTATTGAAGTATAAAATAACATTTATTTTACATTTATTTCATTTATTATTTCTTGAAGAAAAACCCCTGTTTATAATATTTTCTTATACTTCAAGTAACATAATTAAAATTCTCATTTAGCTACAAGGAATTGTTTAAACAAAAAATAAAAATAAATTCAAAATAAACTAAGAGAAATCTCAAAAACGTTCTTGTTTCATTTTGCCCGAACTCCAATTAATGTGGTGTAAGTAATATAGACGTCCTTTAACGCCTCTATAACTTTTGATACTTAATTTTAAATTTAGGTTATGGTTCTATTTCTCTCAACCATTATTTTTTGGAAGTTTTTGGAGGAAGTTGCCAATTCATAACGACAACAGCAACAATAATAACAAAAATATTAGCAGTAATAGTAAAATAAAAAACACAAATAATTTATTTTCTTTAGCTACATTATTTTTCAGCATATAATGATAATGTTTTAAAACATTAAATAATGGCTAAACAAATACTATACAAAAATTACTTAGAAATGTACTAAATATACACTATAGTATCTGCTACTAAGTTGATAACTGAACAATAAATTGAGGTCATTTTTAGGATTTTTTAACAATTGCTACAGTAGCAATAGCAAAAAAAAAAACATTAAAATAACATTAAATAAAAATTATATTGTAAAAGATAAATTTTGTATTTTTGCAATAAAAGAGAAAGAAAAAATACATATATATACATAAATCACTTATTTGCGTGTTTTAGACAATGATAACACTAGCAAAAAATTATTTATAATAATTGTGCTTTTTGAAATAATTTCTAAATAAAATTTTAAATGTTTTTGTTATATTTTTTATTAATAAAACGATTATCCTTCTATGCGTGTTAGCAAACTATTTTAACTAAATAATTTAATGTTTGTGCGGAAGAAAGGTTTTAAATTTTTGGTAATTTGGTTTAAATTATAACAAAAACAGAACACATTAATTAAAAATTTTGTAATAAAGTGAAATATATATATATATATATATATATATATATATATATATATATGTATATAAGTATATATGTATATATATATATATATATATATATATATATATATATATAATTTGGTTAAATTAATCAAATGTGAGTTTTTCTCACTAAACCACCCACTCGTAGGGTAATAAATCTTTAAAGACATTTTGAAAATTTAATGCTCTACCAAAAAGACCTAGTAAACAGTCATGGCGTTCATCATTTTATATACTTTAATTTGCTACACCAGCAGTCTCCATCATTCGCTTTTTACTTCATCACTTTTGTTTTAAAAACATTCCACTTTGGAATTTCCGCTCATAATCACCAATTAGTAATAAAGAAAACATAGACAAATATGCCAAAACGAAATAAATTTTAAACATTGTTTCCCTAGATTAGCCAACGTACGCATTGATAAATTATTTGTAATAAATTTTATTAAAAAATCGACAACATTAAAAAAAGAAGTTAGAGCACTATGTTCAGCAGTGCCGAATATTTTATACCCTTCACCACTTTACCAACAAATAAAAATAAATAGTATGCCTTAATATTTTCATATTTATACTTTCAAAAAATAATACATACTTTTGTACCACAAGCAACGCTTGCTTAAAAAAAAAACACAAGAATAACTTATAAGCATACATATATTTATATATTGTTGTATATACATATATACAAACATATTGACTGCATATAAAAAAGCAAGAACTCTAGTAGACATTATAACACTACAGTTGTCAACTAAACTCCTTGCTTATACAAAAACCAACAACGGTTGCTTATGACCGATCTATATAAAAACGGAATCCGTAGCTTAACCAAGGGCTTCAAAAAGTCAAAACAAGTTTTTCCCGATATCTCGGTTATTATTGTTCATTTCTTCAGCATAAATTCAGAAAAAATAATGTTCAAATCTTCTTTGCAAAAACGAGATCCCTAGCTTATACAGAGGCTTCACAAAATCGAAAACCGGTTAAAAAAACATTTTTTTTTTATCTCCGCCATTTGTAAACGGATAATATACATCTATCATCTGATATATATATATTTGGTAGTTATCGGTGGGGTTCATAAACGCCAATGCAATTGAAAAAAGTACGGATGGACATAGTCCTTTCGGCATTATTTCTTACAGTGATCCAGAAAATATAAACTTTTTTGCTCTCCGACGAAAATTGTGTAAATTACAAACAGAATAACGAACTTATGTATACTTATATATATACACCTTTGATGAAGGGTATAAAAAGCGACAAAATTATATTGGCCTTTAAGTCGTTTTTTAGTCAATCTCCTCCCCACATGCACACACTCTTTACTGAAAATTACCTAATTTAAAAAGAAAATTTAAATACTTTTAAACTCTAGAAACATTATTCTTCTGTCATTAGACAGCCAATAAATGTATTTTAAAATTCTGTAAAATTTGTTTTTGTTTCTCCTATTTGCTAGCTGGCATAAATGCAGTCCAATGCCCAGCCCAATTTAATTTATTTCTTCTTCTATTATTTTTCGGTTTTCTCAACTGCCTCAACAAGATAACACAAAAAATTCCCTAGTGTATAATTTTTATAGTAAGCAGAAAATAAAAAGACAAAATGGTTTGTTTTGAGGGGAAAAAATAAAATTAAATAAAAATTTGCTTTTTGAAGAAACTTTGAATAATGTTAAGAATTTGTTTTCCTATTTTTTGCAAGAATTTGTATTTCATTACTTTTTTGCCTGAATTTTTTATTTTTTTCTTTTTGAATTTAAAAAGTTGCTATTGGTAGATTGTCTTTAAAGACATTTGAGAAAAGTTGACCAACCAATCACATGTTTAGATTTGTAGGAAATTGACAGAATTTCTTTGAAGTATTGCCAAAGAAAAGTTTAGAAAATAGGAGTAAAGTGGCAAATATTCAGTCATTAATTTGGATGAAAAATACAAAATTAATGATTAGAGATTTTTTGAGTTTTTATAAAAAAAAAAATAAATAAATAAATAATAATAATAAACTATAAGGCAATTAGAAATATTTTTCCAAAATGTTGAAATTTTAAATACAATTCTATTTTTTGTTCCAAAAGAAAATATTAATATTCATTTTGAATATTCGTAGTCAGTTTCGAAAATTAAAAAAAAAACGTCTTAAGGCCCAATTTAATTTTGCCGCTTTTTTATGTTATCAATTTTTTATAAAATGTATTACAAATAATTTATCAATGCATGTTTTGGCTACTCTAAAGAAACAATGTTTAAATGGAAATTTCAAAACAAAAGTGATGAAGCAAAGAGCGAATAAAGGAGGCTGTTCGTAATTTTAGCGGAAATCTGTTTTCAGAAATTTTCAAAAATCTGAGCTAAAACTCACAGAAAATAAACTAAAATACTTAAATTTCAAAAAATTTTGAAACATTTTAAACATAATTTGAAAATTCAAAATTAAGTTCCAAAATTATAAATTATTTAAACATTACTAAAAAATAAATAACGTAATACATTTACACTCTTATAATTAAATTAAAATTAATTTTTTAACATTTTTAGAATTTTAAAAAATTTTAATTTATGTTAGATAATTCAAAATGTATAGAAATTTTTCTAAATGTTCTTTAAATAAATAAAATATTTTTGTTTTAACTGAATTTTAATTAGTAATATATAACCAATTTCGAAAATTTTTGAAATTCGAATTAAAATTCGAAAATTTAAAATGTTTGGTAATTACAAGAAAAACACTTAAAGATAAAAAATATTTCTAAATGTAATTTCAATAATAGTTTTTTTAAAATAATCAGCAAATTTTGCAAATTTTCTGAATTCGAAATTAAAAAAATAGAATATTAAAATCTACATTATAAAAATATTTACATTTAAATGCAAATAATAAATTTAAAGACAAATTAGACTGGTTTAAAAACTATATTAAAAATTTCAAAAATTAAAAATTAATTCGAAAATTCAAATTATTGGAAAATTATAGAAGAGCACTTATAAATAAAAAATCCTCCAGAATATGTTTATAATTCAATTTAATTTAATTACATGAATTTAATATTAAATATTTTAAACTGTTAAAATTTGAAAAAAAGTCAAAGTAGTTCCTAATTTAGATCTTATACAAATTATTTTGAACCAATATGGAATAATTTTGGAAAATGTTTCTAAAATTTGAATTTAAGTTCGAAATATTTAAAATTAATAGAATATGCAGAACTTAAGACAAATTTTGAGTATTTTCAAAAATTTAAATTTTAGTTCGAAAATTCGAAATCACTTAAAAGTGGAAAAATATCTTGAACTAAATATATTAAATAAAATTGTTAAATAACATAAATTTTGAAACATTTCAAACAAAATATATAAATAATACGAACTAAAGTTCGAAAATTGGAAATTCTCAGAATTAGCAAATTTAAAAATTTTCACGAAATTAAAAATATATCCAATTATTTAATATTCAAGAATTTAGAGAAATTTCAAATCTATTTAAAAATATTAAAATACTTGCTTACTTAAATGAGCGAATGTATTTCTTAATAATTGAACAAAACTAATTTCTAACAAATCGAAATTTTCTAACGAAATTTATCAAAAATTCGCATTTAAGTTCGAAAATTCGAAATTGATAGAATTTACATATATATTTTAAATTGGACTCAAATTATTAAATTTCTCGCAATTTATAGAAATTTTAAATTTATTCAAAAATATCAATTTATATTCGAACTTTCTAGAATTGATAGAAAATCACATCAAAATACTAAAATATCTTCAGTTGGGCCTAAATTATTACATTTTATATAATATTTTAAAGGTTTTAAAAGTATTTGAAAGAAATTCGAGTTTAATTTCGGTAATTCAAAGTTAGTAGGGTGTACAGAAAAAATTTTTAATGCAATAAAATCTTTCACTACTAAAATATCTTCAATTGGACCTAAATTATTACATTTTTTTTATTTATTTATTTTTTTAATATTTTGCAAATATTTAAAATAACCTTGAAAATTTGAATTTAATTTCGGAAATTCGAAATAAATAGAATTTACAGTAAAAAAATTAATTATAAAAAAATGTTCATTACTCTCAAGCCAGTAATTAAAATTCGATTAGATGTAATTTTAAATACGTTTTAAGAATTTTCGAAAATTTTAATTTAAGTTCGAAAATTAACTGTTGAAATTCGTGGAAAAAAAGAGAAATTGCAAATTTGAAAAGTTTTGAAATTTGAATTAATTGTTAGAATATACAAGAAAATACTTAAGAATTTTTTAAAATCTTTAATTAATTGAACATATTCTGAAATTTCGAATATTTCGAGTTTTAAATATTTATAATTCACAGAAAGTCAGTTAACAATGCAAAAATGTTATAATTTTTATTAGACAAATTAAAATTATTTAAACCAATTTTGGATTAATTTTTAACATTTTTGAAAAAATGAGACTAAGTTTAAAAATTCCAAAAAAAAAAAAATTTTTTTTTTGATATCAGAATTTACTGAAATATGCTTAAGTTGCAAAAAAGTAAAAAAAAACGTTATTACTCTTATTTTGGTACAAATAATTTTCAAATACAATTTTAAGCTAATTTCGATTTTAAATTTAAATTCCTAAATTAATTGTTACTGTTTTTTAATTCTTTCTTCAATTATTATTTTACAAACAGCAGTCCTTAGAAATATTGCTCTTATTTTTCAAACATTTAAAAAATTCGAACTTTATGTCATAATTTTATGAAAATTTAATACAAATTCTGTAAATTCCTTTATTTTTTTGCTGTTAAGCAACACTTAACTTGTCTTTGTTTTGAGTCATATTTCTGTTATAATTTGATTTAATTTTGTGTCTTTGTTTTCTTTTTTTTTTTCCAACAATATTTCCCCTAGTTATATTTGCCTCAAAGAAGCAAGTGGCAAGCAGTACCAGAATTTTGTTTTATTATGGATCAAGTGCTAAGGAGTAAGAGGAAAATTATAGAGTTTTTTGTCTTTAGTGCGATTAAAAAATATTTATTCGTATATAAAAGTTGAAGGTGCTATATGGTAGATGTGCGACAGTTGCAAAAGGCAGGCATCGTTTAATTTTAAACATACTTGTGCTTCATACTTGTGTTATATTGTTGCTCCTTCTTTAATTTTATTTTATTTTTTTATATATTTTGCCATTTTGATGATGGGATGTAGTCGTAGTTGTTATTGTTGGCATAGACCATATATACATATATTTATACAGATTTATTTCTTTCTATATGTTTATATAAATGCTTGAACGTAATACTCTGACTCCTATAGAATTCTTAATTTAGCAAAACATTTGTCATTATATCTTTTGAATGGTTGGAAAATGAATGAAGCAAAATACGAATGAATTAAGACTGCTAAAGTTGAGTTCATGTTTATGTTGCTTATACTACCAGGCTGATGATACGTTGTTGGTGCTTTATCTACTACCAAGTTTGAGTGAAAGATTTTTAAAAAATAAAAGCACTAATAACAACAAAAAAAAAAATCATTAAATGATGAGTTTGCTTGTAAAATAACAGAGAGAGAATTTGTTGTCTATATGTATATGAAAATGTGAAAATTTAATGAAATATTAAAATTATTCAAGCAAGAATAAATGAAAAAGGCAACAACAACAAGAACAAACACATTCAATCCATCCTTTAGCAACAATAAGAACAAAACAACAGCGGCAACAACTAACAGCAGCACTCAATCAAGCAGAAAATGAAAACAAACAAAAATTAACTGAAAAATAAAAAAGTACAAAATGTGAAATGAATGAACAGAAAAAATATATAAACAAAAAGTATAAAATAAATTCTACTATTTAAAAAAAAAAAATAATACAACACAGACAATTGCAAAAAATTAAAGCAGCAAGATAAAAAAAAAAACTGATACACAGACTGTCATAATAAAATGTAAACAAATGTTTTATCTTGATGTTAAACTGTAATAAAGAGAATTTCTTAAAAAAAAAGAAAAAAAAAAACGGTTTAAACTAGAGATAAATTCAAATTTGGATCGATTTTTATTTATAAATAGTTTTGTATTAATCTTTTAATGGTTATTTATTATAAGTGTTGCGTGTTGTTGTAAAAATTATAATTTCGAATTTTCGAACATAAATTCGCACATTCAAAATAGGCATGAAACCTTTTTAAAATGGATTTATATTTAGGAATATATATAAAAATTAAATTATTTTTGTTATTGTTACTTTTTTTGTAATTATTGGCAAATTTTATCCATTTTTCATTTTCGAACTTGAATTTTCGCAAAATCTAGTCAGAACTTCGAAATTTTTTGGAAAATTTTCTAAATTGGTTTTTACTTAATTTCACAAATATAAATTAAGTAATTTTTCTATTTCTATGTGTTTTTGTACAAATTTTAACAATTTCGTATTTTCGAACTTAAATTCGAATAATCCAAAGCCTAATAAGATAACTCAAAATAAAGTTATTTTAAAGTTTTTTAATGGTTTTCTAAAAAAAATTCAACAATTTTGAAATTTTGAACTTAAATTTGAATCTTCGAAAATTTTATAAATGTTTTCAAATGATTGATTTATACTTTTCAAGTAATGCTAAATGTAGGTTTTTTACATTTTGGCACGATTTTCTGGAAATTTTGTAATTTTTAATTTTAACTTAAATTCGAATTTTTGAACACGTTCAAAATTCTTAAAAAATTCCTTTTTTCCTGATCATAGAAGTACAAATAAAAATATTTTGTGTTTTAAATGGTTTTTTATTTTCGAACTTAAATTCAAATTTTCGAAAATGTAGAAAGTGTTCAAAGTTTTTTAGAAATAATATTTGTTTTTAATTATATTAATTTAAATAATGATATTTTTGTATTATATTTGTATTAAAATTTTAGATTTCGAAAAGCTTCAAAATTCGTCCTAATTTTTTTTCATTATTATTATTATTATTATTATTATTATTATATTTTCGAATACTTCCCAAATTTGCTTGAAATTTTTGATCAACTAAATATCAAATTGAAATTGAAATATTTTAAAATTTTTGTATAATTTTCTGCAAATTTTAAGTATTTTGAATTTTCGTACTTAATTGTGAATATTTCAAAATGTCCAAAATATGCTGAGATTTTGTTATAATTTATGTTTCTTTAGAAATATAATGAGAACTATAATAAGAAATATGATATTGTTATACTTTGACAGGGTTCTCTTCAAATTTGTATACTATCGAATTTTCGAAGTTCAAATTTAAATTCGAAAACGATATGTTCAGATTTTGCTAAAAGATATTTTCAGTTGGTAATGTAAACCGAAATAGAGTTATTTTTGTGTTTTTTTTAAAGAATTTATGTAAATTTTTTTGAACTTAAATTTAAATTTTCCAAAAAATTTTTAAATTTATTAAGATTTTTTTTTAGAATTTTTAATATAAGTCAAAGGAAATGTATTTTAGTATTTTTTTAATTCTAATAATTTTGAATATTTGAATTTAAACTAGAATTTTTAGAAATTTAAAAAAATATATTTAAATATATTTTTACTCAGCAAGAAGGGTTAAAATAATGTTAATTTAAAAAATCTTTTAATTCTTTTTAATTTTGAAAAATTCAAATTTTTGAAATTAAGTTTTAGTTTTCTAAAGAACTCAATATTAATTTATTTTTACATTTCATTTTTAATTTAAAGTTCTTTAGTTGGGATTTTTTATTCAACCGAATTTGTTATCATTTTAAAACGTTTAGTTATGCTGCAGAATTGTTTGCGTAAACTGTACGTTTCTTTTTATAGTTTTCAAAGATATACATATTGTTTATTTATTGTTTGGTACATTTGTTTTATTTTTTTTCATTTATCATATAAAGAATTTATAAAATTTATAACCAGTTTTTATAAATAGTTTAGTTTCATTATTTTTTCATAAAGATTTTTCTTAATATTAGGCCTGAGTGCACTTCAAAAGCATTAGCTCTTTACTCTCTACTTCAAAGATATATAGTGAATAGTTAAATGTAAAGACAGTATTTATTTCCAGGGAGGCAAAACCCAACAGATCTGAGGAGGTCTATCTATCAAACTAGCGATTTTTTTTAACCATTTTACTGCAATACTAAAGGACATGTGGCCGCCCTAGCGGGAAGTATAATTAAACATAAATTAAAAATAACTACAGAGAAATTACAAATCTTTAAATTGTCTAACCTCTAAATTACTTAAGAATAGCAAAGTATGCTCTCAACTTTCACTAGCATTACATTAAGTGTAAACAAATCGAAAATTTTGATATGTCGAAAATTTGCATCACTGAAGAAAATGTTTTTTCTTTTAATATGATTAGAACTGTGGGGGTGTAACTGTAGCTTGACTTTAGCATTCAACAACATAAGCTGTGTCTTCATCTACAACATTTAAATATTTGTGTTTATTTATTTATAAAATTTCAGGGTGCCTCATCATACACTCAAGTTACTTAAGATTTAAAAATAATAATAGCCAACCAGCCATCATCCTCATCAACATCATTGGTACTTCCTAGATTTATTCTCTTCTTAGAAAAAAAAAATTTTAGTTTTTTTAGTTTATTTTAAAATTTAGTGTTTTTTTAAGTTCAGTTTATTGTCTATTCAGTGTTTCTTTTTTCTTCATTGTAGTTATAATAATAGCAAATGATTAGCTTAAATTGGTTTCAATTGAGTAGAGTTTAATTCCCAAATTGATAGTTTCATTTCTTAAAGATTTTTTTCTGTTATTATTGTTATTTTTGTCTATGTATGTATGTCTTATTTAATAGTTTTTTCTTTTTTATTGTAGGAGAAAAAGAAAAAGTTTCGATTTGATATTTTTTCCATTCCTTAGTTTAAGTACATTATGAAAAAAACAAAAATCTTTAAATCAAACAAAAAACTCAGCGGTTGGTATGAGAATACTGTAAGAGGGAGTTATGTTTTCAGTTTTTTCTTTTAATCATGCAAAAAATTCATTTTATTGGTTTATAAATTGTTTGCTTTTGATTATTCAATGAATAGACGATGTAGTCGTCTCTTTGTTGATTTCGTTTGTTTTCCGACACACAGTTAGTTTTTTAAGCTTTTTATGTAAATATTTATTTTCTATTTTTTTTTTTTTCTTTTCTTTATCATTCATTAATTTCATTATAAATATTGGTCAAAGTATGGTTTAATGTTAAAGAAAGATAAAAAGTTTCACTCAAGCAAAGGGAATAAAAAGAATTTTTGATTCTAAATCAGAGAAAATCCAAATACAGAAAATATTTAAAATTTATTTTATTTGCATAAAATTATTTTTACAAGTTTAGGAAAATCATGTTCTATGAGAAAAATTGCTGCAATTTTAATTTTGAAATTAAGTTTGAAAATTAAACAAAAAAAAAAAAAAAAATTGCCTAAAAATTCTGCAAAATAATAGAATAGAAAGTTACACATTTTTATAAACAAAGTTTTAATTTATTTAATTCAAAATATATACATATTATAAAATACAATATTACGTTTCGAAAAATCGAAATTTCCCAAAAATTCTAGCTGTTCATATTATAAATGTTTTTAAATAAAGATTTTTGGAAAAATCGATAGGAATCAAAATTTCGACGTTAAGTTCGAAAATTCGAAATTGTTCAAAAATTTTATAAAATTTACAAAACGTTATAAAATAATGCTAACACCAGTCATTTATGAATTAAAATTTTTTATACGGACTTCTGAAGATATTTGATCAAAATTGGATTTGAATATGAGTTGAAAAATTCAAAATTATTTCGGAATAAAAAATCAAATAGAGTTTAAAAATAAGTAGACCCAATCCAACAAAAAAAAAAAAAAAAAAAACACAATAAAGCTCTTATGAAGAGTATTCTGGAAAATATTAAATATTTTATTATAAACGAATAAAAAATAATTTTTTCTTTTAAATTTAAAATAGCCATTAACAAAATTAACATTTCAAAGAATTTGACCCATCGGATTTTAAAATTATCAAAATAGTTTCGAAATTCTCCAAAAATGGTATAAAATTACTTTTTATTCCAAATTTTTACGTCAATCTCGTGCAAATCATTAAACACGTGTAACAAAATTTTTAAATTATTTCGGAACTAAAAAAAACTATAATTTTTTAAAAGCTTAAATTTTTCTTGCTATTTTTTTTTATTTTGTAATTGTTATTATTTATTAAAATTTATATATTTTAGTTTACGTTTGAATTTATTTTATTTTTATTATTATTATTATTACTATTATTATTATTATTATTATTATTATTATTATTATTATTATTATTAGTATTATTATTATTATTATTATTATTATTATTATTATTTAAGTAAATCATTTAAAAAAATTCATTAGCCCAAACTTTTTCAATATTATTTTCAAACATATGTTAGATAGGTCAATAATTATTTTTCTTTCTTTTTCCGTATTTTACGTTTTCCCCCAATTAATATTAAAATACATATCTAATTCCTAAATATCCTATTTGGTAAAGAAATAAACATAAATTTCTTTGTAACTCTAGTGCATACCAATTAAAAATTACAAGAAGAAATTTAACCAAAAACAATTCAACAACATTTACCCATGAAAATAAAAATATCTAAAATAGAAAGATTTAAATTTGTTAAGAGAAAAAAGGCTATAAAATTCTTTTTGGAGAAAAAATGAAAATAAATCTTTATAAAATAATTGTTCACAAAACACAGAGACCCTCGATGAGAAAGAAAAAGTAGAAGTAAAAGGGAAGTGTAAAAGAAGGTGTTTAACAAGAGATGTATTAAGCTAAAAATATAAACTACTCATGGATTGAGTAAAAGAAAAATAAATAAAAATTATGACAAGCACTCGTGCTAAACAAGATAAACAGACATGCGGATGAGTAAACGGTCAGAAGGGTGGTAGCTGGTATAGGCAAAGAGACAAAAATTCATATATTTTAAAACAAGACACCCTGTTATAAATAATAAATATATTTTTTTACACAAATATTTATATACTTGGAAATTATGAGAAAAATATATGAGATCTAAGATTTAGTTGTGTTTGCTTTAAAAGATATAGGAACAATTTTCTCTTTTATTTTTATTTTTGGCTAAATAGATTTTTATCAACTAACCAAGCGTAACACTTCCTAAATCACTTGAAAAGAAACCAACACCATTAGAAAAAAATTAAATGCTACAATGTATGAACATGGCTTGTTGATAAATTTTGTTTTTATTTATAAAACGCAACAAAAAGCAACAATAATATAGAAAAATATTTCCTGCCTCTTAGAACAGAAACATATCCACTCACAAAAATAACAACAATTTTATTGTTATGTTTAGTTGTTGCCACCAGCTCGCACAAAAAGCATAAATTATATTTACAACCCGAGAATAAATAGAAAAATTCAAAAATAAACAAAAACATTACAATAATAAAAATATATAAAATAATATGAGCCAAGAGAAGTAAAAGAAAACACTTAAGCGCCAACCAGCATTTCATTAATTTATTAAAATAACAAAAGAAAAAAAAGCAATAATAAACGAGAGACAAACATACAAAAACATTGCAAATACACACACTCACACTTACACTCACTTATCCCTAACACATTCTTACAAACCTATAAACAAGCCATAATAATGTGGGACACAACAAAAACAAAAAAATTGCGTGTTTGTTTCACTTAAAATTGTTTAAAAATGAAAATTATTAACAGTTAAACGAGAAAAATCCAGGAGCGTAAACTTCTGTAGAGGGAGAGAACACATTTATTGTTTAGCTACAACAACAGCAAAAGCAATAAAGAAAACATGGTTATTATTATCAACAAAAACAATATAATATTTATGCAACATTACAACAAAATTATCCAAAATAAAAGTCACGTTTAGTATAATAACAACTTCAACATTACGAATAAAAACTCACTCTCATAAACCCCCATTAGGAGAGGGGTGTTCATGAAAACTTTCGACACCCACATACACATACACGCAGAGGAAAAATGTAGTTAAGCAATGTTACGGCAAAACATAAGTATTATTTTAAATAGTTTTATTATGGTCACTGGAATAATTTATATACTTGTAGCAATCATGCTATGATTGTAGTTATCAAATATTCGTTGGGTGGAACAGCATAATATTAATGATTATGAAAAAATATTTGAAGTTTACTACAAAAAGAAAAAAATTGCTTATGAAAACGAATATTTGATTACTACAATCATGATATGATGGCTGCAATTATATAAATTATTTCATTGGCTATAAAAAATAAAATTAAAATAACCCAGCAAAAAATTTGGTTGACATGTAGTGGAGAGCCACTATATTAGCTTCTTAACTATGAAGAAGCTAATATAGTGCTTTTGACTACTTACACATTAACTTAATATCTTATTATTTTTACACGGTGATGATATAACTATTTACTGTATATTATTGCAAGCAGGCAAAAAGTAATTACTCAGATGTCATTACAATAACTACTTATTTCCAAGATGATTAATAATTCATTGATTTTAAAGTACTTCTGAAGTCGTTATTAGTGAAAAGAATAGGAACTCGTTACATTTTAGGTTATAAATAACTAATGAAATGTCAGAATATAAAAAGCAGTTTTTTTATTTTAAACGTAAAAAGATTTTATAAATTTTAATTTCAATATTTTAACAAAAACCAAAAATGTAAATAAAATAATTGTAGTAAAAATAAGCTATTTTAGATTAAAAGTTATTTCATACGCAAATTTTGCCTTTTCATATATTTATCCCTTCTTTAAATATAGTACGAATTGGTAACTGAATTGAAAAATCAATAAAAAGTAATATTTTTTAAAATCTTATCACAAATAAGTAATTACATACCGGGCTATAAATGAGTAGCTACAAAAACAACTTCTATGTAATGTAGACAATGCGTTGTTGTCATTGAAAAGTAACTACATCTTTAACTACATGCAATTACCACATTTTTACTGCGAATGTTTTTGCGTGACAACTACGTTTTTTCTCTGAGTGTAAACATTTGCATAATATCTTTAACAGCAACAACAGCAATAATGTGCAAATGAACAATAACTTTAAAATGAGAGTTACAAAAATGATCTACTTAATACATGTTCTAAATGTTTGAATAAACACAAAAAGGCACTAATCGTCTTTTATAGTATATAGAGAAAGAACTGTAGTAATATTTCTTTTTCTTGCTTAATCTCCAAGGGGTCATCGTATGGAATTTTTTTTTGCCATAAACATAAAATACAATATTTTTGATAGGGTTTATAGGACATTTTATATTTTCCTAAGTTTTTTTTTTTTTTTATTAGCTAAAGAAAACATATATTACTTTGTTCTCGAGAATTTTGTATATAAAGCTAATAAATAGATGTAGAGCAAAAATTTGTTTTTTCAGGCAAATTTCTCATAAAAAATATTATCATTTTGTCTTGAGCTGAGTATAACAGAGAAGGAGATGTTTCTTGACAAACATTTATGTTCTTGTTAGAAAATTTTAGGTGTTATTACTACTAATAAAATTTATGGGAGACTCTATAGGGTTTAAAATTACATTGTTATAGATTTTGGAGCGCATTTTAATTAAAATCATGCAATTAATTTTATAGATTTGGCAAACGTTTAAAGAAATAAAATAATTATTACATGAAAACCTTAATTTTAGAAAGGAACATAAAAAGTCAAAATTATAATTTTTAATAAAAAGTAATTAAAATTATTTCACTTTCAACATAAACTTTTTCCTTAACCATCAAACAGATAGTTGAGATTTTTATTCCGTGTATAATATATCGAAAAAATCATTTAAGACCCTATAAAGTATGTATATTCTGGGCTCTGCTAAGATTCTGAGTCAATGTCGATCTAGTCGATCTATGGGGACGAAATATGGCTCAAAGATTTGTCTTATATAAATTTTGTTTGGTATTAAAAATGGGCAAAATCGGTTCATAAATAAAAAAAAGTCATAGGCCATGTACTAGCAAAACAGGGTGTCAGCCGTATTTCCAGTAAATATACTAAATTTTATATAAAGAGTTCAACGATCGATGAAAATTTGGAAACCAAAAATGGGCCCAATTTAGCGCTCACCTAAAGTTGGTGGGCATAACAGATTCAGTTATGTCGAACATAACATTCTGACTTGTTTTGTTAAGTATTTTTATTCGTCTGAAAACTTTAAATGCAGGATCAATTTGATCAATTGCTTAATCTACTTCTTAAGCAAGTCGAATGAATACTGACATATTATATATTGTGGAAGGATTTATATGTACCTAAAGTTATGAAAGGGGACATTATATATAATATCCTGACCAAATTTCAACTTCCTACGATGATTGGAACAGAATGTTAAACTCTCATTTGTATTATTGATATTTTTATCCAATTTTTTGTCTTCAATGTTAGTGTATATGAAACAATAGTTAAGTATAAATACGAGTTGTATTTCAAAAAAAAGGTTGTTAACGAAAAAAAATAAAAAATAAATAAATAAAATTTTATCAACTTGTTTATATGAATTTTCTTATTAAAATAACGTTTTTATCATGAATGTTTTTAAAACAATTAAAATAAATCAATATTTGTTAAAATTCCAACATAATTTCGAATTTTTACAATCAATAAAAATAATAAAAAAATAATAATTTTTTTTTTCAAATGTTATTTTCTGTTCTTGTCCAAATGTTAAAATCCTGTCAGAAAAATTTACTTTTTTAAAATTAAACCCAATTTCGGAAATTCTATCATAACGTCGAAGTTTCGAAATTGGTTACCATATTTTCGTAGACAAATCTTCTCAATTATTCAAAACTAGTAAAATTTTCATAAAAAAATATTTTTTTATTTTTTGGTTAATTTAATTGCTTTTGAAAGCAATATTTCAGAACTTTTAAACTAAAAGATTTAGAATTTTTTTTTTATTATTTTAAAATTGCATAAATAATATATATATCTAATACTTTTGCTCTTTTGTTTTTAATAATCTATAAGATTTTATTTTTAGTTATACTCTTGGGTTTTCCTACCATCCAACGAAATTGTTTATTTAGAATTCATATATACTTTTGTTTTGTTAATATCTTATAGATACATCAACAATTTGGTATCGAAAACAATACATCAATCCACATACTTATTGTCAAATATAACAACGTCATATGTTTAACCACAATTTCATCTCTTATTTTTGTTTAGAATATAAATATTCATTTCATCTGGTGTGTATGTGACTGACGATTTATTTAGAGTAATGATGAGTAGAGTAAGAGGTAAAGAAGTATGAGCATGTGGAAGGATGGCTGGCTGTTTGAATATTTCGTTTGGGCTGATGATATAAAATACTGATAGTCTTATTCGGTTTTTATTCGTATATACATTTTAATCTCTCTTTATTTTTATTTTTTTTTTTTTTTTTTTGAAGTTACAATCTGTATCTCTTGCATTTATATCTTGTGTATTGAATTAACTTCTACTTTATGTTGCAAAAAAGTCTATATCATATACGAGTATCTCTCTTTTATTTATATGTTATGTTATGTTTTTTTTCTTTTGCTTATTTTTGCTACTTGTAAGCATGAATGTATGCATAGAACTGTTTACACTACATACTACTCGTCTACTATACTTTACTCTAGTAGTCATCTACTCTGATAATGGTACTTCTATAATATTAGATAGATTTGTATGGTTGTATCTTTATTTGTTTTGTACGAGTTGGTTAAGTGTATTCTGTAGATACATTTACAACTTTGTGGAGTGAGTAGTGTAGTAGTAGCAGATAGAAGTAGTACATACTCATTTTGTATCCATATAGAAGTGTACACACTTTTAAGCTACTCGTTTCACTAATTAAATATCTATGAATGGCGCGGTTGTTATTTCTTGTTTCTGTAGTTTATTTTTGTCTTTTATATTTTATTTTCAGATTTTTTTTTGCTCCTTTTGTATTACATTTCGTTTATTATTAAAGTGTGTATGATGTGTATTTCTTCCATTTATTGATGCTTTTTTGCGGTTTGTTAAAATGTTGTTGTACTAATTTAGGAAAATTTTAAATTGCCAACAGGAAATCACTTAAGTTTAATCCCATTGAGTGTTACATTTGCTAATATCTATCTCCCTGTCTTTGTAAACATAGAAATTGTGGAGTTTAAGTATTTGAATTACATATAAATATGTTTGTAATAAAGTATTTTTTGTGGTATTTTTTTCTTTTATATTTAATATGGTAAAGATGTTAAAGATATTGCTTAGTGTTTCATTATAGAATTTTATAGGCAATTAGATACTAAAAAAATTAAGTACAAAATATACATTTATGGAAGCAGTAAGAACCCAGCAAAATATTGATAAAATAGGAAAGAACGTAATGCAATTCGAAGAAGATTCGAACTTAATTGATAATTGTTCTAAAACAATTAAATGCTAAACATTTCATATTTGCATAAAAAATTTAATTTTTCACCAAATTTTTTAATCTTCCAAAATTTAAAATTTATTTTCGAGAAAATTTAGCAAAAGATCATGAAAGAAGAAAATACAAAGACATTTTTAAGTTTTCAGGATTTTTCATTAAGTTTATAAATTTTTGTCTAACTTGAAAGTGTTCTCAAATTTTGAATTTTTAAAAATATGCCAAAAATTCACTCAACTCTTACGAAATGTATTTGTTTTTTTTATTATTATTATCTTTTTTTTTAATTTTTGAAAGTTTGAAAAAGTTGAATTTAATTTTCAAAAATGCGACAAAAATATTTAAATAAGTAAATGGTTAATATTTGAGAATTTATCAATAAATTTATTTAAAATTTTATTAGCTTTGAAGATTTCTAACATAATTTAAAATTTCGAATATAAAATTTTCTAAAGTTCTAGAAAAAATAAAATTACATTTGCTATTGAATTTTTGTAAGTTCTAAAAATTAAAAGTTAATTTCGAATTGACAAACATGCAACTTAAATTAGCAAAAAATCTTAGAACAAGTAACCTATAAAGAAATTTTAAATACTTCTGGATTTTTTTTTTATTAAATTTATCGGTTTTTATCAAATTTTTAATATTAAAAAATTTCAAACTTAATATCGAATTTTAAAAAATATGTAAAAAATAAACTCAGAAACTAGAAATTATATAAAAATAGAAAAATTACAGATTTTCATTAAATTTTAAGAAGTTTGAAAAATACGAATTTAATTGCGAATTTTCGAAAATAAAATAAAAGAAAATGAACCAAAACTAATTTGACTTTGATATTATATCGATATTATAAAAGCAAACTGCGTAATAACCTAGAAAATAATTGAAATTTGAAGAAATATTCAATATGGTGAATTCAAAATTGGTGAATTCTTGAATATTCGCTTAAAATTCTAAATAAAACCTAAAAATTACTAAAATTACAATATACATATAACTACAATTTTTCATAGCGTTTCAAAAATTCGAAATAGTTTGAAATTAATTTTAAATTTAAAAAAATATAAAACAAATATTATCCAAAATCAGCAATTACAGTTTTATATGTAATTTTTGCATCTTCGAAAAATTCGAATTTTTAATTATTAATTAAATTTGCCTAAAAACTGAAGAATAAAAGAAATTCTACAAAATACAACTTAGACTGCACCAAAATTTACCGATCTTTGAAATATTACCGTAGCTCCCCCTAGAATCGTTTATTGAGATGTAAAAATATATTGTGTAAAATATTAGTGAAATCGAGTATTATTAAGTATTATTAAGTTTGTGTGGGGATTTTTTTTTACAGCTTTTAGAAACTTTTAGCTATTAGATGGTCTGCTTTGTAATAAAATGTTAAAAATCTTAAACTAAACATAATTATCTATCAAACAAAATATAAAAATAGAAAATCGGTTTAAAAATGTTATAGTTATTAAGAATTCCCCAGACCATTAATATGTTTTACGCCTCTTGTGTAAGGAGTATACATACGATTTTTTAATTTTTTTGAGAAATATTTAAATAAAATGCTATTTTTTATTAAATTTTAACCACAACTACTGAAAAATAAATTTTTGTTTCTGCAAAATAATTCAAACCTCTTTCCACGATTGGTCAAAAAATTTTGACTTTTCAAAACTACAATTTCAAACTTTTAAAAATTTTGTTAAACAAAATTAAAAAAAAAAAATTAAATGAAGTTTAAAGATGGATAGACAACACCCAAGAAATAAATTTAAAGAAGAATTACGTTAAAACCTAGTAGAATTAAGAGATACCTGCGATTTGAATTCCGCAGATTTGGGCAAAAATGCATTTTTAAAATTTTTTTTAATTATAAAGTAAATTTTTTAACCGATTTTTAGACTAAACAAAATTATTACACAATAGGATTTACCATATCTCAAAGAATACATTCTGAAATTAAATTTTTGAGAAAATTGGAGAAAGGAAAACTTTTATAATAAGAAGGTCAATGGTCTAAATTAAAAATATTTAAAATTTTTAAGGAAAACATCATGAAAAATTATTATTTTTTATCTGGGTTTGAATGCAGTGGCTTCTGTAAGGAATCGCAATGTTTAGGCATGACTTTATATGTCAGAATGAGGTATAATATTAATTAATAAAATTAACTTTAAACATATTTAATAATAGGTGCGTTTAAAAAAATGCAGTCGAGTGTTAAATATGCCTTTTTTACTGCTACTAGCAAATTTTATCGAAATCCAGATCCAAATTATATAAGTTTTTGTTATGTTTACTTAAACTTTCAAATTTTCAAATTTTGATTTTTCACCTTCGTGGTTTAAAGGTTATATTTGTACAGTTTTCCTAAGATATTTATAATGTATTTTTTGAGACATATTTTATTTTATTCTGTAATAATTCTGTTTGGTCTGAATAT
The DNA here is from genome assembly GCA_932274085.1 of Protocalliphora azurea. Classification (NCBI taxonomy): domain Eukaryota; kingdom Metazoa; phylum Arthropoda; class Insecta; order Diptera; family Calliphoridae; genus Protocalliphora; species Protocalliphora azurea. The sequence goes on along the minus strand of OW026523.1, from coordinate 79,475,947 downwards.
CAGCTCAAAACAAATTGACTTCATAACTAATAAACCGAAAAAAAATCTTTTTTTTCCGAAACCAGCAAAATTAAAATTACAGTTACGGTTTAGTCATACAAGGTAAATACCTAATTCTAGTTAATTCTAACTATAATTAATTTTAATTAATTAATTTTACTTAATAGGGAAATTTTTGTAACAACTGTAAAAAAACATATAAATACACCATGCAAACTTCAGGTCCGTTGCAGCACGGGTTAATGATATCCGATTTCATAAATATTTCACATTTTTTTGTTTTGTATTCCAATGAAGGAGGGGAGTTACGGCTAAAGTTCAAAAGTCGGTAAATTTTGGTGTAGCTGTTTATAGAATTTTCCAATGTTCGAATTTTTAAAATATGTAGAAATTTATCAAAATTTTAGTAATAATGAAATAATGAAGTGGAAAATAATTCGCTACAAGAACTTTTTAAAAAAATCTGATACTTTGTGCAATCTTGAGATATTCGAAAAATATAAATTTTCGAAAATTGCAAAACGTTAGGCAACGTTTAAGTTTAAAAATTTAAGGTATTTAATAAAATAAGCGGTTTACTGATATTTTAAATATATATTTTAAAACAACTTTAAAGTAAAATTATAACATTTTTGAAATTATTAAAATATTTGAAATATTTAAACTTAATTTGAAATTTTTGAAAAAGTTAAAGCAATTTCTTAACAATCTAAAACTGCAAAAAGTTAAGAAAATACAGTTTTTTATACAATTTTGTTATGCTTGAAAAATTTCTAGCTATTTTGAATTTTCGAAATTAAGCAAAAAGATGCCGATTAATTTAAAAATAATAAAATTATTATAAAATTAATTTATAACAAATTTAAAGTACAAATCTTAATTGTAATGAGTTTTGAGATATTCGAGTAATTCGAAGTTGACTTTGTATTAAGTGAAATTTGTTTAGAAACTTAAAAATATAAATAATTGACCAAATTATTTTTGAAATATTTCACGTTATGTGTAATTATAAATAATAAATTTATTTTTATAATTTATTTAATTTTTGATCGATACAAATAATTTAATTTACATATTTAAACATTTTAGAAAATATTGAAAAATTAAATAAAATTTAATTATTTATTATAAAAAAATAAAGTAATTTTAAATAAATATTTTAAATTGTAATAAATTAAATAAACATCTATTAAATAACAATTTGCAAATTAATTAAAAAATTTTCAAAAAATTTCATTAAATTAATTCCAAATTTTCATTTGATTATTTTAATTGCAAACATTTTGTTGGTTTTTATTTACAAATGCTTATATATTTAGCACATAAAATGTGATTAAAGTTAAAATTTTTGGATTAAAATTAAATGTAAATTTATTTATATAAATATGTATATAAAAATAATTTAAATAAAAATCTTTAAAAACCAGATGTTACACAATCGACATACATATGTAAATAAAATAAAAAAAAAAAATACACAAAACAAAATATGATCATTTTTATGTTTATTAAAATAATATTGTATTTCTGTACAAGATTCATATATAATTTTTTTCTTTATATTTTTATTACAAATATTTAATATTTATTTAACAACATTTATGTAAATAATACAGATTCAATTTTGTATTTTTTCAATTTCCTATAAATGTAAATATTTTATTAAAAATCCTAAATGTATGAATGTATGAGAGAATTTGTTTGACCACACTTTTCAATTGGCATAAATGGCAATTGGTTAGACTAAGAGACAGACAAATAGTCAGATGCACGGACGAATGATATTAAATGAGGGTTTTTAAACCTTTTTAATTGAAAATGAGGGTTGCTTTGTTTTTTTTTTTTATTTCACTTGGTTTTTTGTCTATTTTTCAAATCTTTTATATAAAGCAGCTGTATTAGGGATTATATGTTTAGAGCCAGAGGAGGGTGTTTTTCATCTATTGACATTATATTTACTAGCAAAAGTAGCTGTATGTCTCATTTTTTGTTTCTCTAGGTTTATGTTGTTTTTAATTGAATTTTTAAATAAGGTGTTATTGAAAAATTCCAAATACTTCGGATAAATATTTAGTTGTATGGGTGAGACATGCAGTGTGAATGAAAAAAAAAAAAAAAGAAATGAAAGTTAGATTTTATAATTAAAGTTTTAATGTTTTTACTAATTATAGGGTCTAAACAATCTTGTTTACAACATTTTTTTTTTTCATTAAGAGGATTTTTCAGATTATAAAAATATTAGGCTTACTAATAGTTTGTGTAATTAAGTTAATTTTTTTTGACTTTATGTAAATTAAATTTTTTGGAAATAAGTAGAGGGGGATCTTAAATTGAAAAATTGCTTTAATTATAAAGAATTTCTTTACAACTTTAAAAAAAGGGAGCTAAATTCGAATATAAATTTCAATTTTCTAACTACAAAAATTAATTTTAAATATACAATTATATCCTAAATAAGAACATTTATAATTTAAGATAATTTTTGTAACAATTTTATAAAGTTGAAATTTTTTTTGAATTTTCGAATGTAACGTTAAAGGCTAAATTTTATGTTCTTAGAGAAAATTATAAAAAATAAAAAATTTGGGTAAATAATTTAGTTTTAAAAAAATATAATTTATAAATTTGTTTTCTTCGAAACTTTTTTAGAAAATAGCTTAAAACGACATAAAAAAAAATTATTTTTAACAGATGTTTGATAAAAAAAAATTAATTTTACACATAATTGAAAAATTTCAAATTATATTCGAATTTTCGAATATGATTTCAGATGCAAAGTTTTAACATTTAATTAATACATAATACAATGGAGTTATGGTAAAAGATTCAATTTTAAATTAATTTTAAAAAATCGAAATTATCCTCGAATTTTTGAACATGGCCTAAAACAACAAAGCATTGTTTTTAGACAAAAATTTTAGGAAAATTTTGCAAAAATAGGGTATTTAACACCAGTTTTTAAGATTCGAAATTATGTGGAATTTTCAAATATAACCCTGGAAGCCAAATTTTATTTTTTAATATATATTTATTTAAAATAAAATAAAATTTAGGCAAAAAATTATTTTGAACAAATTTTGAAAATTCCAAATTTTTGAACATGGCTTAAATAGCATAATTTTATTTTATAACAATTATTTAATTGAATATAATAAATTTTATGCTGAAAAATAAATTTAGAAAAATTCGACATTATATCGAATTTTCATACATGACTTTGATGTTATAACTTCATATTCTAATTAAAATTTACACTAAATACAATAAAATTTTGGTAATACATTTCATTTTAAAATAGAATTTGAAGAAATTTTTTTCGAATTTTTCGAATTTTTAAGTATAATTTCAGAAGCTAAATTTTATGTTTTAATTGAAATTAATACATAATACAATACAGTTATGGTAAATGATTCAATTTTAAACAAATTTTGAAAATTCTAAAAAAATCAACAATACAATAATTTTTAAATTCGAAATTATATTCGAAAAATTTTTAGAATATGACTTGTTTTAATATAAGTTTCATAAAGGGCGATAAAAAAAATTTTAGACTAATTTCGAAAATTCCAAATTATGTTCGAATGTTTTAGCATGGCTTAAATAGCAAAATTTTATTTTCTAACAACAATTTAATAAATATAATAAAATTCATGCTAAAAAATAATTGTAGAAAAATTCGAATATAATTTGGAATTTTCGTATATAACTTAAACTATATAACTTAAACTATAACTTAAATTTTCGAATTATAATTAAAATTTTTACTAAATGCAATAAAAATTTGGTAAAAAAATTTGAAGAAAGTTTTGCTTAGAAAGAGAACTTGAAACCTATTTCGAAAATTCGAAATAATGCAAAGTCTAAAATTATGTCTGTATTTAAATTTCTGCTGTTTTTTCCTTTTGTTTTTATTAAATTAACTTTATCAAGTTATGCTCGTAAGTGTGTTTGCGTATGTATTTCAAGTGTTAATCTTATGTGTTTTTTTATGCAACATTCATACATATATTTATTTGACAATTTTTTAATGTAATGCTGTTGTTGCTGTTCACACACACATGCAACAAGAGAACAACAACAATAATCACAGACACTTGACTTTTTGAGTATTGTTTTCCCGCCTTTTAAGTTTCTTGTTTCTTACTTTTTGTAATTTTTTTGTTGTTCTCCAGAATCATTTTTTTCAAGTGTTGCATGCTTAATAATATCCTGCTGTGTCAGTATGAAAATATATAAACTCCCTTCCCTAACACTTAGACTTTAAAAATTAAAAAAAAAAACAAAAATTTAAGAGAAAATTGTTTGTTTGTAGTGGCAAAAGAAAAATATGAATATTTAAAAACATTAACTTTTTTGGGGGTTTTGTTTTCTCTCTAGACATCCTTGTTTTTCTACAGGGAAAATAGAAAAACTAAAAAATGAAAAAATAAAAATTTTGTTAGATATTTTCTTTGTGTATAATTTTTTATCATTTCTCTGCTTTATTATAATATTCGTCGTCGCATTTTGTGGAAAGTATTTCATATTTTTTATGGCCACATACATATAATATTTTTTTCAGTTGGTTAGTGACTGTTTTGTTATAAATAATGGTCAGCTTTTTTAAAAGAATAAATATAAATATTAAATGAAATAAAAAAGATACAAATAATACTCATAGTTTTGCATATTATTCAAAAAGGATATTATTTTAATTTTTTGCGGGACCACTAGCTCTTAAAAAACTTTAAAATACTTTAAAGGAAATGAGTTAAAAAAAACACACAAAGAAAACAAATTACCAGAATTTATATATTACAGAGGGAAAAAAGTAAGAAAAAAATTATTATTAAAGAAAGAAAAAATTATTAAAACGATAAAAAAAATTTTAACATTTTATTAAATAGATCAAGATTTGTTTTAATGAACTTTTATTTGTTTGCTATTTAATATCTCGTTTCTAACATTTTAATTTAAATTGAATTTTCAACACTTTTAAGCCATGTTCGAAAAATCCACATCAAATTGAGTCCAATTTTTTTTCTGAGTTTGAGCATTTCTTAATTAGTTTTGAAAACTATAATATGATTTCAAATATTATTAAATTTGAGTTTAATTTCCATTAAAAGCAAAATTATGAGCATTTTTATAATATTTTCGAAAATTTGAAATAACGTTTTCACTGTAATATTTTAAAATATTTACTTTAATAATTTTTAACCAAGTTCCAAAAATTCGAACATCGAACATTAGGGTAAAAAAGAAGAATTTTATTAATATTTTTTTCCTATTAAATTCAAATTTGAAATGTAATCATAATATTTAATATTAAGCAACTTTCGAAAATTACATTTTTAGATCGAATTTTTTAAATAGTGTAGAAATATTATTTTGCGAAAGATTTTCTTTAATTCATATATAATCTAATAAAAATACAAAATTTTACTTTACAAACCATTTTTGAAAATTGTGTTTTAATTTAAAATTTTCGAAATTATTGCACTAATTTTATTTTACACTAAATTTAGTTAAGAAATATCATTTTACATAAAATTTAGGTATAGTAGACATAAATTTGTTCTCCTGAGTCAAGTTAAAAAAATTTAAACATAGTTTCGATGTTTCAAAATTAGTGTAAAATTATATTTTACTAAAAAAAATTATTATTTAACTTAAATTTTATATTCAAAGTCATATTCCTAATTTTTGGATATTTTCAAAAATTGATTCACAATTTCGAACTATAACTTACTTAAGTTTCGTACAGAAAGAAAAAAATCACTATAAACAATTTTCGAAAATTTGAATTTAATTCTGAATTTTCGAAATGACTAAAAGTTTTAAATTATCAAAATTATTGCAAACATTTTCGTTCTAATGTTCTTCATAATATCGAACTTTTTTAATTCATACTAAAATGATATTTTAATTGTAATTTTGTCATTTAACTTATATATAAAATTAAATTAATACTCTTTAGTTGTATAACATTTTTGAAAATTCGAACATATTACAAAAATTTTGTAATTAGTATAAAAAGTGTAATATCCCAGCAAAAACTTTGCTTTCCTGGTAAGCTAGCAGGTATAATTGGAAACAAAAATAAACTACTTATTTTTTGCCTGAATAACTAGTTATTTTTGTTCGACTTGTCCACAAATTCATGTAATTATTTTTTGACTCTAGGGGTACTCAAAAATATGTACCTAAACGAAAAAAAAAAAACAAACAAATTTTGCCGTCAGTGAGACTCGAACTTGGACACACACTAACCATTCGTTTTTACTGATTAACGTCTTACTCAGTACACCATCTCGCTCATAGCATCCTAATCGACAAAAACTCTATTTAGTTTAAAATATCCTTTTAGACATTTTGTTATAAGAAACTAACAGCTTCAGAATGGGGTTGAACCAACAACCTTCTGGTTATTAATTCGGCGCTCTAGCCAACTCATCCACGTGATTGCAGTATTACTGCGCTATTATACTATTGAGTACTTATTAATGTAATACAGAGTAGGCAAATAATAATAACGCCTCATTACCAAGAAACTACTTTAATAAGTAGTTGTTATTACCGAAAACCAAAAAGTTTTTGCTGGGATGTTAATAGCCTGCTTAAATTTATATAGAATCTAAAAAAAAAATAATAAGTTTACTTAAAAGAAAATTAAGACAAAATTAAAATCTATTTTATTTTCTAAATTTTTGAAATTCCTTTAAAATATTTATACTATCGAAATTTTTGCAAAAATTCTGGTTATACATAAAATTTGATTTTATTTAGAAATTAGAATAAAATGCTTTCTCATAAGCCATTAATGTAGAAAAGAATGTTACTTCGTAAATTCGAACATGTTTTCAGAATTTTGAAATTAATACAAGAACCTTATTTACTAACAAATGATTTAAACTTAGTTCACAATTTTATTAAAATTTAACATAAAATTCGAACAGAATTTCGAAGTTTCAAAATTAATGTAAAATGTCTATTTATAAAAAACTTATTCAATTTTTTTTTTTTAATTTGAGTTAAATAAATAAATAGCTCAAAATTTTATTTTTTTAATTAATTATACCCCATAGTTAAATTAATTAGTTAAAATACTATTATAATAACACTGTGCTACTTACACTTTAGCAACTTAACTCATTATTTGAACATGTTCATAATTAGTTAAAATACTATTATAATAACACTGTACTACTTACACTTTAGCAACTTAACTCATTATTTGAACATGTTCATATCGTTAGAGAAAACTGGTTACCATTTATGCTTCCAAATAGGGTGTTAAACAATTAATTACTCTAATATAAATGCTTATTTATCTGATCAACCGTTACACAAGTAGTTACATGTAATGAAGAAAAAGTTAATCGTTGACGTAAAACAACTTCCAGATAATTCAGACGGGATACCGATGTTGTAGTAGCGTTGAATAGCATGTCATTCGGTAACTATAAGTTATTACCAAGTTTTTGCTGAGTACTTAAACTAGATCTTGATTTTTAAAGCATTTTCTCTAATTTTTAAGTCACATGAAAAAATCCGAATATAATTTAGAATTTTCGAAATTCTTTAAATGAATGTAATATATATATATATATATATATATATATATATATATATATACATATATATATATATATATTATCAAATTCGACTTAAATAAACACTCAAGTATAATTTAAAAGACTCAAAATTAATCAAATTTAATTTAAAATTTAATAAAAAATTTTAATTGCTATTAAATGTTTCTATTGTATCTAGGATATTTTATATTTTCTTTTTATTCTCTTTTTCTTTAAGCAATATATATAAATTATTATATTCTTTTTAATTAAAGAATTTTTTCTTAAACATTTGTCTTAATTCTCAGCTATTTTAGTTGTTAATTCCCTTTTTTTGTGTTTTTTTAAGTTTTTACCATCAACCTCTTTTTTACGTTCCTTTCCACATATTATCTTATCTTTCTTATTTCACACCTTTTGCTAAATTACTGTATCCTTGTTTTGTTTTGATTGTTGTAAGCGTTTGTCTATCTTTCAGTCTGTCCGTCCGTCTGTATAGTAGACTACCTTATGGTTGTTCTTATTGTAGCTGTTTTTGTTGTTGTTTTTACACTTCAGTTTTCCATTTTACCATAAGAGCAAAATCTTTACATTTTTTGCTGTTTCGCTTATTTCATTTTTATCTGCTTTAGCAGCTGAATCTACGAGTACAAAAAAAACCTAACAGCAGCAGCATCATACAACCTTAACAAAACATCATAAATCATCTCAAGTGCTTGATTTTTCTTTCACTTATTTGTTTATTTTTTGCTTAATTTTTTCTCTCTTGTAACTTTTTATAATTGTGAGATGAATTTTTCCTTTCCCCTTTCTGCCTTTAGATCTCAAAAGGTCGTTCTAACAGGAGTGAATGACAATTACCTTTAAGTTCATTTTGAAATCTACCTCTTCATTACAACTTGCAGTTAATTTTTATTTTTTTTTTTTGCAACAGAAAAACTGGAAATGAAATTTTCTTTCATTTTCAGTTTTATTTCCATTTTTCCTTAAATTTGTTTTTATGTTTTACTTTTAAAGTGTTAACATAAACACAAGAGCTGTTTATTTTAGTTCCAGCAATTTTTTTATTTTCCTTATTTCATTCAATGAGTTGTTTTGTTTATAAGAAAAACCTCAAAAAATACATTTATCTTGATAATAAAAACCAAATATAAATTTCAGCTTAAGTTAACATTATCTATTTTAATGTTTGTATTACCTGGCCTCATTTAATATTAATGGATTTTCTTTATAATATCATGTTGGTTGGGAACTTCCGCAGCCTTTCAGGTTTCTATTTTTCATTTTGTCATGTTATTTATTTTTTCTTTATATTGTCCTGTCATGTTAATGTCGTTCACATCATCAAATATCCTAGAGGAGTTTCAGCTGTTTTTGTTGTTATTCAAGCTTTTTTATTTATTAATAGACCACAGCAGGCATAATAAGTAGAAATTTGTAGAGAAATCAAGAAAATCCTTATAATTTAAGGGGTTTAACTATAAAGATTAGGAAAAAAGCTCTTCATAATAAATGGGTGGTTTCTTAATAGGAAAAGAAGTTTTAATATGGAATTTAAGATATTTATTTTACAAAAATCTTGATAGATTCAATTTCTAGCACAGAAAAAATCTCTGAATATTAATTTCTAAATCTTAAAATTTACATGCCTATTCACAGAAAATATTATGACTGAAAAATAATCATAACATACAAAAATGTGGTTATAGTCTTAAAATTCTTATTCACAAACAAAAATTAAATAATTTTTAGTTTTCAAAATTAAGACCTGTCTTAGGAGTTATGATTATCATAAAAAGGCATTTTAATAAAAAATATGAATATATAAAAAATTTATTTTTGAGAAAAACAAGGCATGTATAAATATCTGAAATCTTTGAGGGCCAAGGAGCGAAAATGCAGTTGTAGGTAAAAATTATATCTGCATTTCTTGCTGATTTTCAAAATTTAAAATTTCTATACAAAATTTTTACTTTTATTTTTTAAAATTAATTGACCAGAAAAGACGCAATTTTTACTTTATATAGCATGTTAAGCATATGGCCTTTTTATGTCTTTTTCTATGAACAGGCATGTTAAATTGTTGAAAGCGTAATGCTTTTGAATTTTGAGCTGTATTAAAAAATTCGTTATTAACTTCGAATTTTCGTAGTTGCTGCAAAAATGCTTTAAAAACATTTTCTAAGCAATAAAACTTAAAATATATATAAACAATGATTTTCTAAAAATTTTTACTCAATTTTAAAAATTCGAAGTTAATTTCAAAGTTTCGAAATTGGTAAAAAAATGCTTATAAGAAATTTTAAAAGCAATTTAACAATAAATATCTATAAAAAAAATAATAATTTTCGGGATTAGCGTAAAAATGTTTTTATGTTATTTAAAGAAAGAAAACTGAAAATGTGCATTCCAATTTTTTTGTAAATTTTTTGTTAATCTTAAAATTTCGAAATTAATTTCGAACTTTCAAAATTATTCCAAAAATGCTTCTAAGGCATTTTATAAGCATTTAAACAATAAATATCTATACAAATAGGTTTTGTGTCATAAAAATTATTTTTGTTAATTTCTGGTCAAGTTCAAAAATTCGAAATTTCTAGTTTCTAAAATGAATGTGAAAATCCTTCTTAGACATTTTATTAGCATTTAAGTAATAAACGGCTACAAAACTGACTTTTCTATAAAGTTGAAGTCATTTTTAAAATTTCGAAATTAATTTCGAATGTTCGAAATTAGTTCAAAAGTGCTTTTAAGACATTTGATAATAAATATCTTTAAAAAATGTATTTTATTTCATTCTGTGGAATTGCTAAAAGTGATTTTTAAAAATGCAATGTTAATTTAGAATTTTTAAAACTAATGCAGAAATGCTTTTAAGGATTTTTTTAAGTAGTAGAATTTAATAGATTTGTAAAAGATTAGATTAATAGTTTAATTAATTAATTAGATTAATAGTTTAATTAAAACTTATTTTCATAAGTTCACAGCAAAAACTTTTTGGTTTTGACAACTAACTATTAAAGGCGTCATTATTATTTGCCTACTCGGTATTACATAAGTAAGTACTCAATAGTATAATAGCACAGTAATATTGCAAGCACGTGGACCAGTTGGATAGAGCACTGGATTAGCAACCAGTAGCTTGTTGGTTCAACCCCATTCTGATGCTGTTAGTTTTTTATAACAAAATGTCTAAAAAGATATTTTATACTAAAAAAAGTTTTTGTCACTTACAAAATTAAGTGCGAGATGGTGTACTGATTAAGACTTTAATCATTAAAAATGAATGGTTAATTTGTGCCCAAGTTCAAATCTCATTGACGGCAAAATTTTTTTGTTTTTTTATTTTTATTATTTTATTTTTTGAGTATACCTAGAGTCTAAAAATAACTACATGAATTTGTGGACAACTCGAAGAAAAATAACTAGTTATTCAGGCAAAAAATAAGTAGTTTACTTTTGTTTCCAATTATACCTGATAGCTTACCAGGAAACCAAAGTTTTTGCTGGGTTATTAAACAAATTTTAATTTTCAAACTTATGTTCGAGTTTTCGGAAATTGCATCAAAAAAATTGTTTAAAGCCTTTTTGAAATATTTAGATTCAAAATGTTTATTAAAAATTTGTTTTTATCAAGTTTAGCTACGTTCGAAAATTCGAAATTAACTTCGAATTTTCGCACATACCTAAGTAGAACGAAAACATTTTGCTAAATATTTTAAGTAATAAATAAATTTATGTTTTTTATATTTCAGAGCTTATTTGTGCATTTGTCTATTGTTTTCAGTCTTTAGAATTGTATTTGAGTTAATGTTTCAAATTTTCGCCACGTTGTCGCAAAAAAAAAAAATAATTAAATTTTAAAAAACCAAGAAGAAATTACTTTACTTTTATTACTTTTTAATGAAAAATTACACAACAAATTGGTCTATAAATTCTATTTTAAAAATTTTTTAATCACTCTTCTGATATTTATTATATTTTTGAGACAATTTAATATTTTAAAATAAATTTAAACTATTTTTTTTTTTTTATTCACAATAAAATTCTTAACAATTCAAATCTCTTAAAATCATCATCTTTGCTCCCACTTTACTTCATTTTATGTATTTCATCACTTTTAAACAAAAGAGTTAATCCGCTTTTCTACTAAATCCAAGGCCTCTAATCGTCTTCTTCACTCCCTTTTTCTTCTCACAAAAAAATAAAAAATCCAGCTGTTTTATATTTCTTTTACTATCTTTAGCGAACAGGTACTTCTTTTTCTACCTTGAAACTTAAGTAAATGAGAAAGAGAGAGAGCCTTTAAAATTATTTTTTTATTTTATTTTTTATATTTAATCTTTCTTATCCTGTCGTAATGATTTTTTTGTTCGAATTTAAAGATTATTGAACCTTAAATGTAACAAAAGGCTGTGAAACAGGTAAGAATAATTTTTCGCTGTTTTTAAAGTAATTTCATTTAAGTGTAAAACGATTGCGAAGCACACATGTTACAGCAAGCACAAGAAAAAAATATTTATTTTTTTTTTGTCATAATGTTTGACCAGATGTGGCCTTCGCACAAAACAGGAGAAAAATTATGTATGTATCTGAAAAATTGTATTTTATTTTGTAAGAAAAAATTTTATTAAAAAAATGCACAGATTTTTAGTGTATGGAATTAATTCATTTTTGAGGAAATTTAATGTGTTTATACGCAAGTTGCCACTTCTTTTAACGTTCACACAATTTTTAACGAAAAATATTACGCTTTTGTGCATCCGCTACCACAAAAATAATTTGCTATATAAATATTAAACAGCTTTCGTATAAACTTAATAAAATTTAGTAAATTATTGACAATAAAAAGAAATTTTGGAATTTATTTTAGTTTGATTAAAAAAAAAAAAAACTCTGGATTAATGACATGGACTTTAGGCTTTGACAAAGAAAACTAATTTATCAATTTTTTAAAATTTTTATTTTTAATATTTTCCATATTAAAAAAAATAAATTTTAATAAATTTTAATTTAATTAATATAAATTGCGTATACATTTGCGTTATTATTTAAATTTTGCATAATTTTTCAATAATTCTTTTCAGCGCCATAAAATTTTATTAGTTACTTAAAGAAAAAAATGTATCTATAAATTTTGCACAAAAGTTACAAAAAATTAAAAAAAATATATTATTTATTAAAATTTTTAAATCCTTTTCTTATTTTTTTTATTATTTTATTATTATCTGTTAGTTTTTATATTCCAAATTCAATAAAAAAAAATTGAAAATAGCTATATATTATAAGATAAAATATATTTGATAATATTTTTGTTTAAACAAATGAAATAAGCTTAATAGACATTTATTTATATACATATGAATTTATTTTTATTATTGCACATGAACGTGTATTTTCTAAATGTATATTTTTAGATATATTTATATAACAATAATAATTCATATGTACGAGTATACAAGTACGTGTGTAGTTTTATATAATTTGAAAATTTGTATTTAGAATATGGCATTATAACCCAGTTAATAATTTTTTGTGAAACTATTTTATTCAACAACTAAAAACTAAAATTGGTGAAAAAATAAAATAATCTATATAAAAATTTTACAATATCGGAACAATAAATTTTCGTAAATTAGATTAGTTGAAGAACTAAAAATAATTTCCGAATTGTAATTCTAACAAGTTAAAGAATTATATTTCTTAACAATATTCTTAATTTGAATAATTTTATTGAAGGCTTTCATTTTAAAAGTTATTTTAAATACGGTTTTTATATATCTTATTTATTTCTGAATTTAATTAACTTAAATAGTTGACTTCATTTTTAATTGAATTTTTTTTAATAATGGGCATTTCTTCAAACTCGTTTACTTTTATAGTTAAAAAAAATTTAACATTTCTCTAATTGCACCTCAACGAACGTTATTTAGTAACAGCGTTAGTTTTATGGAGATTTAAGATATAAAGTTATGCAAAATTTCCAAGATTCCATTTTCAATAACATTTAAAAAAATATCACATATATAGAATTCACATTAGTATGCCTAAAATACAATTTTCAAGTGATATGATAATGCGGATGACACCGAAGATAATCGCGATCATAGTGATTTTTTAAAATTTCGTTAAACAAATTTTAATCAAAAAGGTATGCATAGATTTTCTCGTTTTTTAATTTTATATTTTTTTTTTTTAATTTTTTTTTTTTTTTAATATTTGACAATCAACATTTTTTTTAAATTTGAATTAATGGACAAAAAATTACGGTTTATGTTATGGTAGTTAAAAAATTAGAAACTAAAAAAATAAAAAATGGTATTTTAAGCCCGATATCATAAATAAATGCACATATGTAATTTACACAAAGGAACACAGAATAAAAACTAATGAAGGTTCGATAAATTCTATATTAGTCAATATAATCACGATCACAAATCTGTTTAAACCTCCCTTTAGAATATCGAATAAAAACTAAAGTGTACATAGATTTTTAACATGTTTTTAAATTGCATTTAATTCTTTTTACATCTAACCACAAAAAAAAAAAAAATATTTAAGTTATATTAATAAATAAAAAGTTGCATATATTAATTATATAATTACAAAATAAGTTTTTCAGTGATGAAAATACACACTAAAAAATTTTTAAAGTTGCATTAAATTGAAACGCGCAATTATTTTTGAGTGCCACTAGATTCCGATATAAACTATCGTAACAGCTATAGATTGGTGTATATTTTTACCGATTTCAATTGGAGACTTGGGTGTGCCTCAACGATTTATAAAATATTAAAAACACCGCAATATCTGGTCATGAATATCTTTTATGCATTTTTTTATTTTTTTTTTATTCAAACTTATTTTTCGCTTAACTAAAACATAATAAATATACTTATAAATATAATTTGACATAAAATGTGAAGTACCCAAAATTTTACACCGATTTTAAAGAGATATAATGTTTTTGCAGTTTGATATTTTATCATACTACAACAATTTTAAAATGTGATTTGGAAAACTTATATTGAACATATATTGAATTTTTGTTGTTTTACTCCATGAGGTGTTGTAATTGCATAAAAAGTTAATTCAAAAAATCTAAATTAATATATATATATATTTGAGGTTTAAGGCTGGTTTCTTAAAGATAAAAGTAAAAAGAAAATTCCCCATATAAGGAAGCACCTGTTGGTACTACTGACTTTTTTTTATAAATTTATAAATGAGAACGAAATTTCCATTCACCAGTCATTCATCATTTTATGATTTAATTTTGTGAATAACAATTTTTGTTTGAAATTGTCACCTTAAAAATTAGTTCATCTGAAACATTACGGAAAATTACCTGGCCGATTTTGAACCTATTTATTTAATCAGAGAATTTTGATCTAGATTGTACCACTCAAATCTGTTCTATTAAATTGTTACGGATAGCCTTTGTTGCAAAATAATTATTTTTTGTAAATTAGGAATTATTTTTCCAAATAAATATTTGAAGCCACTGAAAAATCATTATATAATTTAAGGAAGTGAGATAAAAATAACTTCAATTTAATTCTAAAGCACTGCTTTTCAAATCCTTTAAATTCAAATGCAATTCTACCGTGGGTAAGACAGAAATGATTTCTACACTACCGCTAGTTCCAAGAATTTAAAATATTGAGAATTATACAAATTCTAGAATTAATCTCTTTATTTTCTCTAAAAAAATATAATAATAAGGAATTATTTCATATTCAGAAATTGCATTGCAGTTTTAAATAAAATAAGAATACTGTTTGTTTTTTGTTTTTGTAGAAGAAATTATATAGGGATTTAAAGTTTTTAAAAGATAACCGTAGCTCACATTTGGGAATTAAATTTTAGTTAAAATAAAGCCTACATTTTCGTGCTGAATAAATTGGAAAATAATATTAATTTTATTAAAAACTTCAAAAGATTTTTAACATGCAGATTTTTAGGGCTTCAGATTTAATAAAATAAAACATAAAAATATACCGTATTTTATGCGATTTATCGATTCGAAAATTAAAACATATAATAAATAACATTCAATAGAATCAGTATTCTGTTTTTTTGTTTTAAAGAAAAAATTATAGCATATATTTGGATGTTAAATGATAATTAAAGTAATTGTAGCATTCAATTTCGGACTGAATGGAATATCGAATAATACTGTTATTATTCCACGCTTTTTAGATTTACAGAAAATGACTTTAATTTGTCATATTAATCATTTTCTATAAAAAAATTGAATTTTTTTAATATACAGTGGTGGCCAAAATATTTCCAGCTGAAACCTAATTTTTAGCAATCATGCATTTATTTGAACGAATAGTTTAAGTAATTAATTTCTTTTGTTTTTAAAAAATATATTTATATTTATTTATTTTATCAGCTAATTAAAAAAGAAAATAATTATTGACTAAAAATTACTGAAGTGATAATTTTAATATTACTAGTAAAAATTCAAGTATTTAAAATATTTGCAACTCTTAATAAAATTAAGCAAAAACATAAAAAATATACTAAATGTTCGTTATTTGGTTAAATATTACTTGCGAAGATCTCTTAGACATTGAGAATATAAGGGTTCGATCAAAATTAAAAGATAGCATTCAATTAGTGCCACTTAGAGCACATCTAAATTCTTAGTTTACTTTCTCCAACACTATTTTTTACAACTTAAGGCCTGATTTTATGAAACGCAACATTTGTATTGAAAACAGCAAAAAAAAATTAAATTAAGTTTTTATTTCTTATATAAATTTTCGTTTCGTTTTATAAAATCAGGCCCTTATATCTAACAGGATTTTAGCCTTAGCTTTTCTGGAAACAGAGATCTTGATTTTTCGGTCTTCCCTTGTAGTTGTTATCGCCACAATTGCCTAGCCGACTAATTGTTGATTTGAGAAATTTCACTTTGCGAAAAAATCCCTTCATGATAATCCCTTTCTTTAATTTATTAAAAGTAAGAATTTAATTTATTTTCAACCATTATTCGCAAAATGCAAAGTTTAGCATTTAGTTTAAAATATTTAAATGTAATAAACTAATTAGATTTTGTTATAAAAATCAAAAAATATTTAAATAATTGAAGGAGAATGTGATTATCATCATGTTAAATTTTTTAATTAGAAATACAAAAGAAGTTGTAAATGTTTTGAACACTTTAATTTCTACCATCCTACTAATGTATCTATATAAGTTAACGGAATGGTTTATTTTTAGATTTTGAGCAAAATGGAATTAATAAACTTTAGTAAATATTAAAAAATATTATGGGAGCAAAAAATAAATGCAATGATTAAATATCATCTAAGTTCCAAATGTTTTTACGACTATAGTATTTTAGATTTTTTGAGAAAATTTAAAAAATAAAAGAAGGTCTGAAAAGCCACTTCCAGACAAAAAACAATAAGGTATATAATGTTAGTCAATCTTTATCAAATTGAATTGAAATTATGTTTCATATAATTTTCATTTTAAATATCGATTTTCATCATTACACTGAATACAAAAAGGTTAAACTTTCAACTGTATTCAAACTTTAGTATGTACTACTAATGAGAAATAAATTCTAACTAACAAGTGTTTGTGAATTTATTTATTTAAATTCCGATAAGAAAAATTGAAGCACCTGTTAGCCAGAAGCTTTTCTTTTACTTTTTAATTGGAAATTTAAATAGCTTATTATTCAAATATTAAAAAAAATAATTAATTTATGGATTTATTAAATAGGTTAATAATATTCCTTAAATGTTTATAATTGTGGAGTCAGACTAGCCAAATATTTGACGAAATTGATGTAAACACTAAATAAAATAACTGTTAGTTAATTTTTTTAAAAGGAAAATATTTTTACTTAATATATATAAATCATAGCTGAAATTTTATTGAATTTTATTTGACTCAGTTTTCTCTTATGAAAACACTAGCAAAATCAAACAACAGAAACCAATTTTTCAATTGATCACGCAATTTTGATTTAACACTTGTCGAGTGTAATTATAGCTTAGGCAATAATTTTCAAAAATATTCTGTTAATGCTTTTATTAAAATTTTGTTAATTTTATAAAAGTTACTAATTTTTGTTTTATAATAAAGTGAATTCTAAAAAATCATATAGAAACATTTATTTATATAATAATTTCTCCAGATTTAGAACTGAATTAGAAATGTTATCCGTTTTGTAACTAACTAAATATTGAGATCTTATAAGACTTTGTATTTATATTATAAGAAACATCTATAAATTCTCTCTAATATTCGTCTTTTGATAAAAATTCTTTTATAGACATCAAAAAGAAATTTTTACTCTAAAATGAAAAATCTTTAACAGACTTTAACACTTGCTGTTCAACTATAAGTGCCTTTATTTAATTTCTTATTTTTTTATTTTCTCTCTAAATGTTCACTGGGTTATTACATAAAACCTTTAAAACCTAGTGTGTTATGCAAAATATACATATATAGAACTACGAAAAAATTTAAAATTGCAACAAATTATTATAACTAGTAAACTGCATACTATATGCATGATGGAGAAAAGTTAGTGAGGGCCTTTAGATTTTCAAAGCAACATACACACACACATTTGAAGTTTACACAAATATAATAATATAAACTTTTCTCACACACATACACGCTGATAGCACTTAAAATTTGGCAAGTGTACACATGTAGGATAAAAAATATTTACAAATTGAAAATCCTTTATAAAATGGAAATTTTTAGTAGAAATTTTAGTAAGGGAAAACAAAAATCGTAGTAAATTCCATTTATGGAAGTTTTTTTTACATTTTTATGTTTTTAGAATTTATACTATGTTTTAGTGTATTTGTTGAAATGTTGAATGTATTTATTAGTATTTTATTGTTTTTGTATGACAGGTAATATAAATTTTATTTTTTATTATTTTTTTTTTTTTATTTATATTGTTTAAAAAAGAATTTTATTTGGAAATGTTTATTGTTTTATGTAGAAGAATTTATATGTTATGAAACAAGTTATAAAGATACTTGTATATAAACATTTCAATTTTTTATAATATTTAGTATTTGTTGTAGTGTTGTTTTATTATTGTGTTAAAAATATTAAGGATTCGACCTACATTTTATTAAACTGTAGCGTAAGCAAATATAATTGCTGTTATCTGTCGTTTGCACTGGCAAATATTGTAGACTCTTGATGTGAAGGAATATTTCTAAAAGGATCTTTTATAACTTTTTAAATCCTTTATTTACTTTTTTCAATTTTAATTTAAGGTAATCCCAAGTTGATTTTTTTCTTTTGCATTTGGAAAACTATAATTTTTTCTTTTATTCAAGAAGACTTTTTCACTTTTAATAATTTTTTTTTAAAAATTAGGTTTTCGTGATTTTTTTATTTTCTTTTTAAAATTTCGTTAAATTTCTAGGAAATTTTCTTTTCGCTTATTCGTTAAACTTTTGTCGTTTTCTTTTGTAATATTTTTTGTATTTTTAAAACATTTTTATTTTTGCTGAAAATTTTTGTTAAAGAAGATTTTTCTTTGCATTTGGGGAAAGGCATACAAATTTTTATATGATTTCATTTAAAACGCGCGCTATAAGTAATCCTGCGGATATAGACGCGTCCAAACGTACCGACGAATAACACAAAACTGAATTCGTTTCATGAAATACAAAATGTTAGAGCGGCGCGCGAGTAAATGTAAATAGATTGCTCGTTATTATGAAACAGCAACAACATGAGTAACAACAATGTAGACAAGATACAATAAAAACAACAACAATAAAACCAATAAGAAAAAATCCAATTGCGGAGAGTTTGTTTTTCATATTTTTATAAAGTTGAATATTAAAGATTGAACTGCCTTTAATAGAATTTAAACCTTAATTACTTAAATTAATGAAATTTTACAATCTTTAGAGAATTTTAAAACAATGCAAAGCCATCATTTTGAAACCCTTATAATTTATTTAAAATTTCCTAGTTAAACAATTTCATTTACAAAATTTCCTTGTAAAAACCTTCGAAAAAAAACATAAATATTTTATAATTGAGCAGCTATACTTTGTTGCATGTATCTGTTAAATATTGTAGAGTTATTAAACTCATATTTAACAAAACTCCTCTCCAATTTATACTTAAATCTCCCTCGCTCTCTCTCTCTCTGCCTAACTCTCTAAAAAAAAAAATAAAAAAAATTTTGTTATTTTTAACTATTATCCTTTACTTTATTACTTTTACATTTCATATCATTTCTCAATGATATTTAGTAAGAAAATTATCTTATTGGGTTTCTTTTGAAATGTAAAATTCTTGTTAAACTCAATTAAATATTGGGAGAGAGTTTATGTTAGAGCATAAAACAGATTATTTAGAGAGTTTTTAATAAATTGTACGCATGTACCGGCTTAAACTGACATTTACACACTCTGTTATTGTTGTTTAATATTTCCAAAAACTTTTTAACTTTTTTGAACAAACAATTATGGGTCTTGTTTACTTTTCGTTAAAGACTTAAGTTTATCCCACACAACAAAAATTTTTGTAGATGAAAGTTATTTTTTCTGCTCAACTAAAAAATGGGAGTGTTTTCTGTAACAAAAAATCTGTTGCTTCTTATACAATATGTCTCAAAAAAAAAGTAAAATAAAAAATAATAATAATAAAAATAATTAAATTATAAAATATCATAATAGTAAACAAAATTTAACTAACATTTTTAACCATAATATTAATATTAAATAAACAAATTTATAAAAACTCTTTAAAAAACACACTTTTTTCCTAGTCTTCTCTTAAATAAAATACTTTGTTTACATTTATTTAGTTAAAGAGAATGTGTTCGCTTTTCAACACTATAAAAAATTTTCCTATATCCTAAATGCTTTGACTCCATAATCCTTTAAAAACAAGAATTAATTTTTATTAACTAGTTCCTCTTTTAAAATCTTTAAAAATCTCCATACATTGAAAAATAACTGTTATACCTTCTCTTTACACATAAATGCTCTGTTTACTTTTTTTTTTATTACTACAAAAAACTCTCCACTTTAATAACTCTCTGTTTCTTTAACATTTAATTACAAACAAAGAGTCTGTTTATTTATCAAAACAGAGAACATGTAAACAAACAAATTTACATTGTTTACATATTCTCAACAGAAACAAGAGAAACAAAAACATAAATTAGAGAGCTTACTCAACATAAAGATAATCACTTAAACATAAAAGTTAAAAGAGATATTATAACACATATGCTGAACAAAATTACTCTTTACTTCAATATTAAAACAACAAGATTAATCTTATGGAATAAAAATTAATAAAAAAAAAAAATGCTACAAAATAGAAAAAATAAATTAATAATAACAATTAAAAGAAAACTTTTAAAAATATGATTAAAACAATTATTAGTGTCCTTAGAATATCCTGAGATATTGATTAATTAATATAAAAAATTATTTAAAGGTATAGCAATTCCTTAGTTAAATATTTGGAACATGTAAATGTGTTTTGGTTTTTTCTAATATATAATTGTTTGTGTTCGCTCTTGTTTTTAACATTTTTATTTTCATATTCATTCTTCCCAAAAACAGGAAATCCATAAACATTTATCTAGTTTATTGTGGATATTAAATAAACCTGAAAATGCTGCGACTCTTTTAAACTTAATAAAAATGTTAACTTAAAGATTAAATGAAAAAACAAAGGGAACATATTTTATATTCTCTTAAAAATTTACATTTTTTACTTTAGTCGAGTTAACACAAAAATGGTGTATGCCTAGGCTAAAGAAGCAAATTATTTGCGTTTATGGTTTTTCACATCCATAGCATCCACAATTTATTTTATAGTAGTTAGGATTCTAGGAAAGATTTCTTTGCAAAATGTACGAAATAAATATAGAATATATATGCTATAATTCTTAAAAATGTTTAAAATTTTGTGGATTTTAATGTATACAGAATATATGTGATATATCACTACAATTTTTGATAACAGAATCTAAACCTCTATATATAAATTCCACCTACATTTTTTTACATTAACTGTAAGGAAGAAATGAAAGCTAAGATATTTATTTTAGCAGTGATTTTAAATATCATCATAAATAAAAAGAACGCACAATATTTGTGACAAAATTTATGGATTCTAATAGTGTAGAACTTGTGGAATGTACTAAATAAATTTGTAAATAAATTATATCCACAATTTGTTGGACTAGCTGTAGATTATTTCATCATATTAACTAAATAAGGAAAAAATCTGTTTATTTTCTTTAGTTGAGTTCGTTGGGATTATATGTTAGATTAAACTTCGTCTTATTAGGCGTAAGTCTAACAAGAAAAGAATGACGACGTATTACCTGGTAATGTTTATTTAGACTACTTAGTTGAAATCCAAAATATAGGAAGATTTATTTGGGTCCTCATATAAACAAGTTTTTACAATAATGCTAGAAGGTCGTCGACGAAAGGAAAGATAAAACTTAAAATAAAAATTAGAAATTAGAATTGTAAAATTTTGTGATAGACTTAAAAATACACTTATAGTCATAGTCATATATATATATTTAAACTTTTTTATTATTTTTTTAGATTTTGAAAAAGAATGTTGTTGTTATAAAATATTTTGAAAAATTTTTGAAAAGTTAATAATTATGCATTTTTCATTTTAAAAATATTTACATATAGCTTTTATAATTCAAAATTATTAAGCAGCTTCAAAAGTCAATTATTTACTCTTAACATTACCAAAGATTTTCCAAAATCTTGTCTTTAAGATAGCAAAAATCTAAAAATATTGGTATTTTTTAGTTTCGTAACGTATTGTAAAATCTGACGACGATGCATATTTTAAGTTATATCCTAAAAACCGATTTTTCGGGCTTCGTAGATTTAAAAATTTCTGTCGCGAATACTTGTATTCCAATTTAAGTTAAAAAATTATAACGATTTAAGTTGAAACTATATTTTTACAAACTAGAAGTTTATGTATAATTCTGGTGTAAATTTCACTTAATATCAAGACCTACTGAGTTATTTGAATAAAGGGTTTCCTAGTAAAATTAAAAAAAATCATTATACTAAAAATCGTGTTTTTTTTTAAATTTTGCTAAAAATGTGGATTAAGTTAAAAGTTATTTTTCCATATATTATACGAAAAAATATTTTATGAGTTTATTACAGAGAAATTCTATTTAAGCATTGCAAACACCAACTATTTATGCCATTTATGGTTAATTTCGTACTGTACATGCGATGTGCCTTAGAAAAATGTGCTTTGACTTAAATTTATGGTCCCGATCAAATATATTTATAGCTGTTCCTATATCTATATATGTAAGATTTGTACAATTGTTTTACTATATAAAACTACAAAAGCAAAAGGTGAAATTTTTGCGTAGTTTTTAAAAAGCTCATAAATTTTTTTATTGCTTAAAATAAAAAAAACTAAGTTCACGCTATTTCCATGCTATTCCATTTGAAAACGCGAAAAACTGGGTAAAAGTTTTTGAACTTTGAACAACAATAATGATTATAAAATGAAACCTGTAATGCTACAATTATGCACTCTATTAGTTTCAATTATCGTGAGTTTCATCTGTGACCCGTTTGTTTAAAATTATATTACCTCAAAACTTATTAACGATTGTAGTCAGTTTCAGCCAGGTAAAAAATTTTTAATAATGGCCCATATGGATTTTTTTTAAATTTTTGTTTTATTCCCAAAATTGAAATTTTTCATTCTGAGAATTTAATTACAAATCGTTGGTGCGCTGATGAAGTGTCCTATGTGTAGTTTTTTTATTTTTATTCTTGCGTCTTGTATCATTAGAAGCTGCTACAGAATAGCACTTTTTATTTTCACTCGGAAATGATATAGATCTTCTTGAGGGCATTACAAAACAATTTAAGAAAATTTATAAATCCCCTTAAATTTTGATATATTGCGAAAAAACGTTTTTAGGGTAGTTCCTACACTATTTATCTCGTAGCTTCATAAATCTAAGTAAATTTAATATTTCTAAACTAATTTAGAGAGCAGAAGGATGTAGCTTTCAACTATATTATTTTGATGTAATTTTTTTTAATTCTTATCTTCAGAACTATATGTTTTTGTTTACAAGGTTTGAAATGCCTTTTTATTTAGACTAAAATAAAATAGGAAATTCCTTTATAAAATTGCTTAAAAACTCAAAAAGTTATTAAACATTTTCTAAACTTTATTAAAAAATTTTTCATATATTTTAAGAAAAAATATCTTTTTATAATTTTTAATTGTTTTTGATCTTTTGAGGAAGAAATGTATAGAAATTTTTGGTAACTTAATATAGAAAAAATTGAATAATTTTCTATCTAATTTGAAAAGAAAAAATATTGTTATGTTTACAACAAAAATGCCCATTAAAATTATTACATACTTTAATAGAAAAAAAATTTAGTAAATCACATTTGAACTCAAAAAATTATGTAAAAAGTTAATTTTTTCTAGATTTTGTTTACAAATCAGCTTTTAATATTTAACCAAAATATAATAAATGTATACGGTTGAAAATCTGGTCTCTTCTACTTTCTAAAAGAAGAAAAGGAAAAATAAACGAAAAAATAGAAAAAAAAAAAACACAAGAACCTATCTAAAAACTGTTTTTTGCACTTATGGTTTCGAAGTTACAAAAAGTCCTATATGTAGATTTCAGTGAGAAAGAAAAGCTCTTTTTGTTTTTTACTATTTTTTAAGAAAAATAAATAAAAATTATATTAAACAAATTAAAAGTTTCTTATACAAAAAATTCTATGCGCCCAGCTAAAAATGGTCATATATTTTTATATATAACTAATGTATGATGATATATTGTTATATATGGGCTTATATATGGAAGTGTATTATTGCATACATGGAATTCTTTGGAATATATGGATACATATATGGTGAAATATATGAAGTATTTTATCATATATGGAAATATAAATGTAAAATTTGTATCATATATGGTTTTATATATATGAAATATTAAATCAGACCTAGAATGCAATATAACTCTTCATTAAAATTTTGGGAAATGTTATTATCTATAAAAGTTATAATAGCAGCACAACAAAAATACAAAAAACTGGGTTTTATACCATTTAATCGGGAATATGTTATGAAATAATGATTGTCATCACTTTTTATATTATAAATAAAATTTTCATGACGTTTAAAAATCAAAATATTAAAAAAAAATCATGCAAAATATAAATAATTTGTAAAAATGTTGAAATCTTTGCAATTATAAATATCCTCTGTGAACAGATAGCTGCAAAAGAAGGCAAGTATCTGATTAACATTAGTAAACATCATTTAAATTTTGGCTTTCTTATATTTATTACCATGTGGAAAATTTGCAGGAGCACAACTGCCTCCATTGAAAAGACGAGTTACTATGGGATTGTTCGACTAGCTCCAAGTGTGCATACATACCTATATACTTTTTATTGTTTACCATTACTTATTTAACGCACGAAAATGATTTTCAGATGGATTTTTAAAGATTTCTTGTTAATTGCTCATTAAAACGTCTAAGAAGTCTAAGTTGCGGAACACTATTTTTGTACATATTTCTGATCCAAGAGTTACGTAAAACTAATTTGTTGTATATTATATAATTTGTATATAAAATAAATTAGTTTTATATATGAAAAATATAAAATAAAATATTTGAGTTGCAATTCACAATAGAAGTTTTGAAATATATATGTATATATGTATATAGTCATATATGTCCATATACCCTCAATTTTCGGATCCAAACATATATGAAAATTCATATATGCATGAATATATGATTCATACATATTTTTTAAGCTGGACGTAGATTTTTTTAATTCTTTTCCATTCGCGAACGCTAAAAGATATCGATGTTTTTTTTTTTCAAAGCATAAAATTTTCAAATATCTTAAGGGAAAATACAAAACATATTTGAATCTCTTTTTTGCATTTGGTTTTTCCATTTCGGTATGTCTTACTATTTTCTTTTTTTATGTACTTTGGAATATTTTTATTTAGTTATACACATATCGTATTTGTTCTTCAGAAGATAACTTCTGAAGAACAAATGTATTTTTAATCAAAGGATTCGCTAGCATTATAGCATATTTTGCATTCTAAGCAATATAATTTTTAAATCCTAAAAATAACGTAATAATTACTTTACTTCGGAAGCCATAAATCATAAATTTATCCTACTTAAAATCACATTTTTGCTGGGTCGATATATTTTTTTTTCCAAAGTGTCTTTAGTCTGACTTATACTCAACATTGACTTAAAATTAGTAATACACGAAAAAAAAGTGAGCATGATAAGTGTTCAAAATTACAATAAATGCTTTAAAATAAAACCAATTTTTTATTCCAAAAATTATTTTAATTTTCTGCTCTTTTCTGTGTCAGACGCATACATACTTCCCCTTTTCAAAAAATCAAAAGCGTCCAATAAATATAAGTGTTAAATAAACAAAGAAATACACTTTAGTTTAACATTATTGTAACATCAATCATATAATCAACACTTGCTAAATTTAAAGCAAACAGCTCAATACAACACAAGCCAAAGTAACATTTTCTTCATAGCCGCTTTTTCTTTTATAATATCATTCTGTGTTAAGAATATTTACAAAACACATTAAAAAGGGTCATTAATAATCTAGTATTTAAAAATAAAACAACAAACTTTTATTAAACAAGTGATGAAATAATCAAAAATATTTTACAAAAGCGATTAAAAATATTTATATATTGATGAATAATTCAGAAACGCCAGTCATGCAATAATAACAGGATCAAAATCAACTTAAGTGATACAATCAACGACAAAAGAGAGACATTTAAAGAATACATAAAGAGGCTTATGCCAAGTTTGAAACGTTCTTATGCGGACATATCTGTCATTTATAAAATTGACAGTTATAAAGGATCACAACATCTGATCAAATGTATTGTGTTTGCATGTGTGTAAATGAGATAATATATCTTTATGATCTTGGTATTTTTTCATCAATCCCTTTTATAAAAACATGCACTTACTCACTCTGTTTTGCTATCAAATAAGTGAGAAAGCAACATGATATATCGAAAACAATATGTCATATAAAAATGTGTCATGTAACGTGATGACAAACAATATTTTTATGTGTTAGAGATAAAATTGTTTTTGACTGTTGTTGGATATTTTTTAGGACACATATATACTTCATTATAAGGGTTTAAATGAAATCAAGGATAGAAAAATGTTTGTAATAGGGGGTTTAAGTTTTTATATTAGTAACCACCAAATATTAGAGATAGAAGTTACTGTGGATTGTAGGAAAATTGCAGCTGAATTTAATCAATTTAAATACCCACAATTAAAGCTAAATCTGAATAGATATCTATTTTATATGCAAAATCTGAATCATTTAGGGACTTGAGATTGAAACTGTACCTATATAATTTAAAGACCTATGATTGAAGTTTACAAACAAGTGACTTATGATTGAAGTTAAATGTAACAATTTTAAAAACTTTTAATTAAATCTGAATTTGAATCATTTTAAAGACTAATAATTAAAACTAAATCTTTACTAATTATATGTATATGTTTTATTTTAAAGAGCTCGAATGCCTTATTTGGAGCTTACTGAAGACAAATTATCTGAACCATATAACATTCTACGATTGAAGCTGAATTCGTTTTATACTTGAAGCAGAATTTGGACCTGCGATTAAAGTATAACTTAGATCAATTCAATATCTATGGTTGATGCTAAATATGGTCTACTTGAGGCCTACGATTGGAGCTAAATCAAGATCATTTAAAGGCCTTCGATTGCAGCTGAATCAAGACAATTGACATATAGAGAACAAAATTTAAGTTAAATCTAGGCCATTTGATGACTACATCTACAAATTTATTCTTATTTACCTACGATGGAAGAAGAAGCTGGAACTTCTAAGCTAAAAATATTTACTAAAACAAAATCTACCTATGATCCCCTTTCAAATGATCACTCATCAACATTTTTAAACTTTCCAATTTTTAAATAGAAAAATTGAAATTAATTGTAAACGTTACAAAAAAAAAAAAAAGAGAAAAAAAAAACAGCAGCTGATATTTATTTTAAAACTAAAGAAACACTCCTTAAAAAAAGAAAATCAACTGGTTAGAGAAACACCACCCAGAGTATATTTTTTTTAATTAATTATTACACTCCAAACAAACAAATAATAAATGAGGAATACAGGGAACTAAGCCATTAGCTATAGCAGCCCCAGCTCATAGCAAAACAAAGAGGTTTATTAATTTTCACTTTTTTTATTTAGGTTTGTTCTTTAACTCTTAAGCGCCAGGCGTCAATGTGTTTATATGCTGCCTAAACACACCATGAAGTCTCTAATAAAAAACAGTCATAGAAAATAAAGCCAAAAACATTAAAAATTAGCGTATAGAAGGAAATTGAAAAAAAAACAAACAAAAGAGGAATATTCACAGCCTTCTCAATGATACATTTCACTTCACATAAAAGGATCAATTTATTACAATCTTCAAATTATATAGACATATACACTCACACACATATCAAACAATCAACCACCATTTCAAACTAAAGTCGAGAACTATTCAGATTCTTTCTGCCCTCCACAGCCAATGACCAAGAGGCGACTTTGTCTATAGTGTCTACATTATTCATTATACTACACACTCGTTTACAAGTGTTGTTGGTTTTTAGAAACAAAACTAAAAGAAGAAATTTGTGTTTAATAATGTTTGGCCTTGTGTTTTTGTATGTTGTTTAACATAAATTACATGATGTTGTTGCTGTTCGATGTTCAATGTTCCTGTTTGTTTGTCTGATCATGCTTCATGTATCATTTAAGCATAAACTATGAATGTCGGTTGGTTGGTCTGTCTGTCTATCTGTCGAGATCATATTACATGTGTAATATATCAGTGTAATATGTTTTATTTTGTTTGTCAAATTTGTGTTCCCTGTTCCCGGTGTATGTATTTTGTCTATCAGAAGATGTATGATGTAAATTAATAATACACGCTTAAACACTTAAAGAGGAAGGAAAAGAAACAAACAACCAATAACTGAATATATATATACATCTTTTTGGTGTATTATTAGTTATTGTAATTATTTTGGCTCTGATTACAATGATAACAACGTAAGAAGTTTTATCACCTTAACACACCTTCTTTAAAATGAAATGATTAGTTTTGGTTATGTTATGTTATGTTATGTTAGTTTTCAATCGTTTTTCTTTTTGAAGGCGCTACTTTGGAGGGGTAAGGAGAGTTCTATATATTTAGTGATATAAGTATATGAATGGTACAAAGTATCTGAAGGATCCTGAAAAACTATTTTTTCCAATATTGATACGCCTGCTTGTTTTATATTTTATATATTTTATGTATATTTTATATAGTTATATATTGGATTGTATGGTTAAAGAGGGAATTTGCCGTTGTATTTTTTATATTGAACCAGCAATCAGGGAATAGGCTCTAAAAGTGTATTCCCGAAAAAAAAGTAGCGAAAAAAGAAGATTTTTGGAAATGTTTTAAATAGCTGTTCATAAACTTTATCATTAGCTTTATATTTTAACAGTTTCAGTTCATTTATAAATCACTATATGATGCCCTTCCCTATATTGCACAAGAATTTCCATGTCCTCATACCTGAAAGGGTCCAGTGGTCAAACCAAGACTGGTGAAATATAAATTATGATCGCGTCTGATTTATTGTCGGTTCCGGATACTGTGACCTGCCATACAACCAACATATATTGGAAAACGTTCGTACAAAGGTCTGCAGATTTTTCGAATCGCACGATGAAACCATCGTCTTACTGGTCCCGCCGAAGTTTATTTTATGGTTTCTCGCCATCAAAAACTAAACCTGGTGTGATAAAGATCATTGTCTTCATAACAGATACGCTGAGGTCGTAATGCGTAGAGTAATTTCTATTTAATCTAATTCTAATCAATCGAACAAAAAGAAAGACTTCGAAACAGAAAACCATTTATTTTCGGTCGAATGTTTCTTTCGGTGCTGTTCCTAAAAGAATATTTTTTGAAGACTGTTTTTAAAATCTAAGACATATGATTATATTTTTCATAGATTATTGACATATCTATGAAGTTTAAAAGAAAACTAAATTGAAAAAAAAATACTCAAAAAAGCACAAAAGCACGTACTACAATTGTTATTGTTTTCAATGAAATTTTTTACTAATACATTTCTGACTTCATTTTTTTGACAACCGACTAGGTTTTTGACAACTGAGCTCCATATTTATATTAATCTGTTTATTAAATCGCACATTTTACCGAATTCACATATTCAGACATAATTTAGACATAGCATGTTCCAAGGCCTCAGCTATTTAGGACACAGTATCGTTAAAAAAAACACTATTCGTGCTTCATCGGCTTAAACGTCAACAATTGGATCATTTCAAGCGATTAGGTGGATATTCTCTTTAACATCTTTTCAACTGAAACAAAGGAATCGGTTAAAGAACCCAAAAGTCATGAAATCATTAGAATCGATTATACTTGGGCGACACACACTGATGGAATGTTCGCTAGGTCTAATGCAATTTTTTAGGTACCAATAGTGCTAGGTAAAGCAGGAGACTGAATCTTCCTATTAATGACTTCTGTATAAGTTTTCAAATCGAAGAAGCGAAAAATATAATCCAAAGCATATTTGGCCATGCTTTCATTTATGATTCATTATTATTTAGTTGGAATTCCAATAAATGTACCACTTTAAAGGGTAGCAAGTTGTACAAAGGGATCGGTATATGAATCCAAGAGATATGAATAAGGTCAAGTTGATATCGGTCCTGGAGTATGAGGTCACACAGGAAAATAAAATGGATTTGTCTATATACGAAGCGGCAGTATGTAAGGCCATATTACTAATCGGAATGTATTCATTTTACTTAGAAACAACACAAAGAAAAAATATGTAAACCAATAAAAATATCGAATTGCACTGTAGCGCTAATTCATGGTCACTCAGCACCCACAAATTAACATTTCGATTTCTTTATAATTTAATTTTAAGTCTATGTCGTCGCTTTAATTCTTTTTTTTTTTTTTTTCTTTACTCAAACTCTCTTCAACCACATCAGCTCCACCAGTTGATTTCATAATTCATTTAAGCAATTCTTACGAAAGCATCAAAAAGTAGTGTATATTTGTTTGTTTTGTCTTTTATATGAATATATTTTTTGCGTTGTCCCCAGTCACTTTAAAGTAACTTTATCAAAGTCTTAAAGAAAGAAACAAGTTTTTAAATATTTTTTTTCTTATTTTGTTCTTGCACTGTATTTTCTTTAATCATCGTTTCAGAGACTGGCTTGCGGCTGGCTCATTGAATGGCTTTTATTTCACCTCACTTGGCCGTTCAACGCCGACATTGTATCTTTAAGATGATGTATTGCTTCTGCTCTCAGTTATTTTGCTATAGAATTGTCGATTTTCTGTTTGCTTAAATATTGTATGAGTATATTTTTGTAAGCGTGTGTGTGTGTATGTGTGTCGTAAAGCGAAATACAACAACCTCCACCACATGTTGCCACGACTGGTGGAATATAATTCATTTTATTCTTTCAACTCATCAATTTTCATACGAGAAATACATCCTCATATGATAATATGTATGTTTTACGTATGAAACGTTTCTTTTTATTGGTTGCATGGTGCGAGTTTTACAGATATTTCAGTTTAGTATATCAAATTTTGATATATTGCACTTTTTTTGTATTTTTATTCCGCAAATGTTGTAAGCAGGAGACAAATTTAAAATATTTATTTAAACCAAATAAATAAAAGTATCTTTTAAATTTTATTTTTTTTTTCAGGAGTTTGTATGTTGGTTTATAAGATTTTTCAACGGAATTTATTGTTTTGAAATATTTCAATAAAGGATGTAATTTATTGCTCATTTCTAGTAAAGTAATATATTGGTGTTACTTTGTTATTCCTTGGAAATATTTTATAGCCTACACGATATTTGTCATATAGGTATTTTCTTAAGTAAGAAATATTAAGAAAAAGTTATTCGTGTGTGATTAAGTCCTTTGTTTAAAAAAATTCATGCAGCTTTACAGAGGTAAATTAACAGATTTTCTTAATAAAGCATAAAATAACTTGGCTTCCAGTTATAATACAGTGGCTTCTCGGTTTAACGAATACTCAGTTTAGCGAGTTCGCGATTTAGGGTGCCTCCAAATTTTCCATTGACTACCTTATATTATAAACAATTCAAATATTTTAGTACTCGATATTACGAATTTTTGCTAAAAATGTTATTTAAAATCTATAAAAAATAAGCAGCGTACCCATTTGGCGCCTTTGGGCACCAATTGTCCCATTTTCAGCCTCATGGTCACTTTGTTGGTCCCTTTTTTAAAATGAAACTGAATTGCGACTATTTAATACTATGTGATAAATGACGAGAAACTTAGTTGTTTGAAATATCTCGACCCATTATATATTAATTCCATCGAAGAAATTAATTATTATGTGATCGTTTCACAGTATAGTGATGAAAAAACAGACATCGAAGAATTTATAAATGAGCTGAAACTGTTAAAAACTAAAGCTAATAATAAAGTTTATGAACATTTATTCATAACATAAAGTACCAAATCTTTTTGGATCGGATTGGAAAAATTAAAAAATAGATTTGATGAATACTTATATCGTTATTTATCTTTTTACTTTGGCTCATAGCCGTGTCTCGGCGGAACGTATTTTTTTTTTTTTTTTTAAATCATGACTAATAAAAAATAAATTGTGCAACAGACTTAAGGTCAATAGTTGTGAATCCGTGCTTTCAGTAAATTTGTTAGACGGGAATTTGTAAGACTGGAGTCCGAGTGAAGACCTCGTACAATAGTACAGAAGTTTGGTATTTTATACTCATAAAATGTTAACCATTTTTATAAACAAATCTTTATTTTTGCAATAATAAAAATTATAATAAATATAATTATATTAGTGATAATAAAATTGAGTTTTTGTTTTTGATTTTTATCAAATCAACAAATTGTAATGAGTTTTTTTAGATATTGTAGCAGCTGGCCCCTTTTTTAGAAAAATCCTCTTTTTAGGCGACTTTATTTTTTGAAATTCCCGCTGGAAATAAGAGAAAACAAATGCAAACAGAATTATGATCATTCATTTTTTATGCAAGAGGAAGAGAATAAGAGTTTTATGTTTGGAAATTATTTTTTTATTCGAAAACTATTTTTTTTAATAAAAAAAATCAGTAAATGGAAGCAAAGTCAAAATACGTTACCAAACAATTATTTCATTCCTTTTTTTTCGATATGCTTTCGTTTGTATTTTGTGCAATGTCATTTTACTCTATGCCACCAAATGTGATGCGTTTATGCTGAAAAATGATCGGACTTACGCTTAAAGTATCCACTCGATTCAGAATTACTTATTAAGTCGATTTAACATTATAAGCAGTTCACAACAGTTTCAATTAAAGAATCATTATCTAGTATTACATTTCCATGCGTCTAACCATAATCAGCTGTAAATTTCTTACATTCTTTGTAATATAAACCTCAAAATAAAGAAATAAAAAGATAAAAATTTCGGGTGATTATAAAAAAAATCTTAAGAATTTAAAATTTGTCAGTAAATTTTTTTCACTTTAGTTTTTTCAAGATAACTAAATTGTGTTTTAATATTAAAATGTGAAAATGTATACCTTAAAATAAATCTTTTGAAGTATTTTCATTAGCAGAAAAATATTCGCGAATTAAACGAATTTTATGATTTTACGAATTGGCCTGACAATATATTATTCGTAAAATCGAGAAACTATTGTATTCTATATTCATGTCATAAATCAAGCTGACTTATATGAGCAATAATCAACTTTAAAAATAAACTGTCACAAACAAATAAAATAGTAACCAAACACGAACTCCAACTGACAACAAATTGTGTTACAAATGGACAATATTGAATTATAAATTTAGTACTTATGTATGTACTTAGGGAATAAGAGAAAACAAACCCAAGTTGGTACTGTCATAAGCAGTGTTGCCAGGAGATGAGAAAAAAAAGAGGCTAAATAAGGCTAAATGACCTAAAAAAAGGCCAGAAAAAAGTTAGCATATTTTTCTTAAAATTTTGATTTTAGTTTTGTTCGTCCTCATTTATTTTTGAGGATATTGTATTAAATAAATACATAAATAAATAAATAAAACATAAAACCGCTGCTAGCAAAATGGTCTAATAAAACATCAACCAAAAAATTCCCGTTCAAATTTGGCTTATATTTCATGCGAAAAATTACACAATGTTTCGAAATGATATTTCGTAAATTTTAAACTACAATTCCTTCTTGATTAAACATTTCCAAATTTTTTTGAGATTTTTAGCTGTTATTACCATACATATTTTTCTAATTACATTCGTAGATAGTTTCTATGGTTAATGAAAAATATAATTATAATATAATAATTTATAATATAATATTATTTATAATAATTTTAGTAAGTCCAAAAAATTAGTTAAGTTATTTTGGATTTGGAGAATGAAATGCCGACTAAAAATTTTTTGTTTAATATTATCAATCTCATTTTTTTTTTTGGGAATTAATACACAAAATTGCTTAAGTGTATGATTCTTTAAAAATAAAATTATTAATAACATTTTAGCTGTTTTAGAGTAATTTTAAGAATCAAAAAAAAAAAAGGGCTAGAAAAAAGCTAGAGGCTAAAACGAAAATTTTGAGGCTAAAAGCAAAATAAAAAGATAAGACTTAGCCCTAAAAAGGCTAAACTAGCAACACTGGTCATAACATATACAGCCGAATAAACAAAAAAAAAAAAAAAAAAAACAGATATCAACATATAACGAAAAATATTATATTTTATCTAATATTATAAACAAAACTAAATTAAGTGCATAAATTTAATTTTTTATTTTATTTTGTTTGCTTTTTTGTTGTTGAATTTGAAGCATTACCATAAATTTAACAATAAATCACTTCTGTTTTCAAAATTTAGTATGGCAATGCCAGAAAATTTGACGGTTTTAATCTAGTACTGAAAAACAGCGTTATTATTTAAAGCTCGTTTAAATTTGTTTGTGTATTAACTTAACAACAACTTAAACCAAATTTAACTAGCAAGTAAAAAATTAGCTCTTAATAGCAAATTACTATACTATTTACTATTGAGTACTTATTTTTATGTAGTGAAGAGTCATATAAAAAAAGACACCTCATTATCAAGTAACTTCTGAGGTAAGTAGTTGCTATTACCAGAAACCAAAAAATGGGAAGAAAAAAGATATATTGAACATAAATTAGCCATTTTAATTGGTTTGCTTAGTTGGAACAAAATTTCACATAGGCTTAGCGCAGGAGTACAGAATTTTAATTTTTAAAGATGTACTCCAAAGATCATATATATATATATATATATATATATATATATATATATATATTTAAAAATATTTTGGACATAATATTCTTAATAGTCCTATTGACATGGTTTTAAATAAAACTATTTTAAAGAATGGTTATGAAAAAATATTTACATTTTGAAACGTAAATTTTTAAGTATATTTAGGGTATATTAAAAATATGTTATAATTTTGTAAAACTAGAGACTTTAAAGAATACAAATATGATTCTTGTTTTTGTTTAAAGCTGTCAGTCACGAAAAAAAATCTAAAAATTGTAAAAATTCAGAAAAACTAATTGAGAACTATGGGAAAAATATAAGTGAATGCCATGCCCATTTTTTTAATCCAATTTTAGTAAAAATCAATTTTGCTTCTTCCTCGACAATTTACATAAAGTTTCACATGTCCAAGGAATCGAAAATACTGTATATTATAAAATTTATCTATGTGGAAACTCTTTTTCGTCCACTTTTATTATACTACAATATTTTTTTTTTTTTTCAACTGTCATCAAAATTTTAATGAATTTTCACATTTACTTACTGAGAAGCATTAGTTCCTTCAGTGTTATACATATTTGCCAATTTAATTTTAATCGGACCAGTAGCTTAAACATAAGGTCAAGTTAAATAAAGTAAACAAAATTATGATCAAAAAGGGCCTACAAAGAATGAGGCATCCAGTAAAAAGCAATAATAGGTGAGAATGTTTTTCGCTGGGTTGAACTCTTATTATTATTATTATTATTATTATTGTAATTTTTTTTATGACACACTTATTCAGTGTGTTTTACAGTTCTTAATCTGAACCATTTTACCGATTTTCGTTGCTAAATCTAGTCAGAATATCGACTGTGAATTATTTAGTATTTTTATTGATATATCATGACATTGTATTTTCATTTACTGAAATAATCATTGATAACTAAATTTGTTTTTGACTTAAAGTTGCTTGAGCAAAGTTCAAAAAAAAAAAAAAAAAATTCACACAAATTTAATTTTGTATTATTTTTTAATTTTTAAGTTTATAACTTAACGGCTTATTTCTAATAAAAAAAAAAAAATATAATAATCGTCGGACTTCGTAGATTCAGAAAAATATCCGATCTATATCATATGACTTACAGTGACTTGAAAAAATACGTTTTAAAATTTAAAAAATATTTCATTTACACTTTTTTTAAGGAAACTAAAAAAGTAAATGTATATATATTTTCAAAACTTTACAGAATCAGAAAATATATTCCAATATAATTTACAGTGGGTTTAATATTTGCAATTGAAAATGTACAAATTTTTTCGTCATCATGCTTTAATTAAAATGTTGATTTTAGTTCAAAACCATGATTAAGAAAGGGAAATCAGTTTTCGAAAACATTTTACTAAAGCACATAGCATGGACAGTATGAAATTGACCATAATTGATATAATTAAATAAAAAATAAAAAAAAATTTAATTAAAAGAGCATCACTATATTATAAATATATTATAAATAGCATTTCTTTGTAATAAACTTGAATAAAATATATTTTGGTATAATATATGGATAAATAACTCATATACGCATACCATTTTGCTGGGAATTCGAAAATATAATAAATTTTATTTGAATAACTCAGTAGTTTTCGATATTGCGTGTACTTTTTACCAGAATCATACATGACTTTTAAATTTGTAAAATTTTTTTATATGCGAAGAGATTTTACCTACTAACTATTAACTATTTAAGACCAAAAATATAGGTGCCAATTCTTAATTTCAAAGTTGCAGCTTTTAAAAATTTTTTAATTTTGTTAAAAATTTTTGTGAAGAAGTATGTTAACTTTAACTGCATATATCTGAAAAAATACTGCAGATATTGAGTTTTTTTTTTAATAAATGTATCTAAATTATTTCGTTAAAACACTAAGCGACAAATTGAGGATCATCGCGGGGCGGCGGAATCCTTCAATTGTTAGCATTTAATGTACACTCATTCAAAAGGATTTTTCGCTGGTAGGCAAAATTTTTGTTTTATGACCTTTCTTTTTTTTACACCAAAGTAGTCTAAGATAAACCGAAAAAAATGAATATAAATATACCCAGAAAAAATTGAGTTGGTTAGAGCGTAGGATTAACAACCAGAAGGTTGTTGATTCAACCCCATTCTGAAGCTGTTAGTTTTTTATAACAAAATGTCTAAAAAACTAAATAGAGTTTTTGTCGCTTAAGATGCTATGTGCAAGATGGTGTACTGAGTAAGACGTGTGTCCAAGTTCGAGTCTCACTGACGGTAAAATTTTTTTTTGTTTTTGTTTTCCTTTAGGTACATATTTTTGAGTACCCCTAGAGTCAAAAAATAACTACATGAATTTGTGGACAAGTCGAACAAAAATAACTAGTTATTCAGGCAAAAAATAAGTAGTTTATTTTTGTTTCCAATTATACCTGCTAGCTTACCAGGAAAGCAAAGTTTTTGCTGGGAAACTACACAATTCATAACTGAGGCTAAATGCCCCAAAAAATAAAGTCAGAAAAAAAAGTATTTTTTTTTTCATATTAAACTTATGTTTTCTCGCTTTTATAAGTTTTTGACATTTTTTAAAGATATTGTAAAAAAATACAAATAAAGAATAGAAAACCCACTGACAACTCGCCCGAAAATTTCCCATATAAATTTTGAAAAATGAAGTGAATTTTCCTAATTTTTCAACAGCATTTCCAAGATTTGCTCTCTCATAAGAATATTTTAATTATATTATAATCATAATATTTGTAAATAGTTTCTAATGGAGTATATTAAAAAATAAAATAAATTTCCAAGAACAACTAAGAGCAACCTTTTTCTTATTAGAAAAATTTAATATAAATAAATAGAATAAAAATTCCAATTACGCTACCTAAATCCTAAACATATAAAATTTAAAATTGTTGTCAAATTATATAATACTTAAATAAACTATAACGAAAACTAATCCCCAATTAATCACTAGTTCCAATGAAATTATTATCAATTAAAGAAAAAATATAAAATAAATTTCTTCAATATAATCCTATTTAAAGACATGATTGTGAACAAAATAAATTTAAATACCATATTAAAGACTTTAAGATGCTTATTTACATACTCACCACTTACAACAAACAAACAGCCATACATATTATATATATGTATACTATATACAAAATATATATGTACATAAACATACATACAAACCAGACACACATATACTACACGTACCCAGCAAAAAAAAAAAAAAAAAATTCCACAAAAATAACTTTTTCACCACTTCAAAAGTAGAACTATATGTTGCTCTTTTTTGAAAATTAATAAAAATTAATTCTAAAAAAGTGAAAATTAATGCATTTTTAGCAAGAAAAAAAGATGAATAAAAAACATTATAAGAATAGTTTTAAGGGAAGTACTTCAAAAGCAATGATTAAGAAGCATAAAAGAAGAACATCCTACCAATGACGACCATGGGTTAAAAACAGAACTTCTGCAGCTCTTTTTCAACACTAAGTACTTCCTTCCATTGACAACACAATGTTAACGTCATTATTTTTTCAGCTTTTTTCAGTTATTTTTTGCTGGGTAAGTATATGAATATTACTTCATGTTAACTTAAGAAACGACGGCATATGTGAATATGTTTGAAATTTGATTGATCCAAATAATAACTATGGAAATTAGAAAAGTATACACGATTATCGGTTTATTTGTAATTTATACCATATGTTGAAAGTGAGAAATACATAAATATAATGATACCCATATATCATATACATATGTATATTTATATATAATTAAGTTTCTATGAATATATTTGATTGTCTCTCCTTCCCTGTTTCTATTATAAACAGGGCAATCAAAAATATGCAAAATCATATTTTCTCCTGGGCTTTAAATTAAACAAACTGTTAGTTATTTATCCGCTACAGACAATTTTTAAAATTTGGCATTTTGTATATTTAGGTCCTAACAGCATATTTTGGGCCCCAATATAAATTTTTATGTAATCTGTGAATTTTTTTTGCTATCACATACGTTTTTCAAATCCAATTCCTTAGTACAAATTTTCATCTTATAAATTGATAGAGATTTTGTAATTTCCTGACATGTACAATGTTTTCAATATTTTTAAGTATAAAAAGAAAACATTTTTTTTAGCAATTCCTAATAAAAATCAAGTTATGTTTAGTATGAATAGTATATAATTTACAATTAAGCCTGAGAAAAAATATTTTAAGAGCATACTTTTTAAATTTCAGTGCATATTTTCCGATTTTAAGAACAGTTTTTATGCGCCTAAAACATTTTTAGAGCATATTTTTGGTTGCCCTGGTTATAAGAGTTACTTAAAACAATTGGAGCATAAAAATACCAATTATAAATACTTAAATTTAACTAACGATGGATAGACCACAATAACCAACAATTCATATTTATAAACTGCTGCTGTTGCTGCCACTTGATTTACTGCAGTAAGTAAAAGACATTTAAAAGCATACAAAAAATTTTTATTATTATTATATTTCTATACTATATACCATCATAGGTAGGGTGGGTATTATGCGTTTGTGCTGATATTTGTAACACCCAAAAATATTGGTCTAAGACCCACCTTAATGTATACCAATCGGATAAGAGTCACTTTCTGAGTCGATTAAACGATGTGCGTCCATACGTCTGTCCATATAAACTTTTTAATCAAACTAATGATCGCAATTTTTTAAATAATTTAATGAAACTTAGTACATATGTCTTCTATGATCCTGGAACGAAGCCTACTGAAATTGGTTATGATCGGTATTTTATTTCAAATAGCCCCCATACAAATGTTCCCCCAGAAAATGGATTTAACGAACATATATGCATTAAATGTAGCAATATTTAATTTTTGCTTATACAAATTCTATATATAAGCAGAAATTAATATGCCAAATTTCATGAAGATCGGTCTATAATTGACCATAGCTCCCATATAAACCTTCTTCCGAAAATCAGCAAAAATTCAACATAAATATTAGTATAAAGCTAGTATTTGCCATAAATAAATTTTACGTAAAAAGAAAGCACAGTGTCAAATTTTATCACAATCTGTCCATAATTAACCATAGGTCCCATATAAGGCCCACTTTCGGGAATAACCCCAAAGCGCATAAATAACTTAATATAATTCATACGTTTGTTTTATAGAACTATACAAAATTCTTAATACAAGTATCGGTCAATAATTGGCCCCATATATATGGTGTAGAGTATCATATAGTCGAGCTTGACCGACTATTTTTTTTAAAAAGGCAAAAGAAAAATAAAAAAAAAATGGGAATAAAACAAATATTATATTTTTGTTTTGCTTATTTTATTGATGATATTAAAACAAACAAAAACCGATTAGAAAATTTTTGAATTGTAAATGATTATAATTGAAAAAAAGCAAAAATAAATATATATAATGAAAATTTCCATTTGGGTTATTGATGTTGTAAATTAAAATGTACTTTAGAGAGGGTGAAGGTTGTAAAGGGGAAGAGAGTATAAATAATCAGTATGTGTTGGAAAAATCAACATCATCATCAATAACAATAATAATGTAAAATGAATTTATTTATATGGGTATGTGTATATATTAATGTGTGCAAGTTTTAGAAGGACTAAAACTGTGGGCCTGGCGATGCTCGTGGGGATCAAATGTGTAATTTAATAATAATAATAATAATAATAATAATAATAAAATATTTTGTAATGAATTTGGGTAGTGAATTAATGTAGACAAAATAATAAAATAACGGCCATAAAAATCATTCGTTCTTCGATTTTTTAAATTTTGGATATTTTTTATATTTTTACTAAATTTTGGACTAAATATGCTGTTAATCTCAAAACAGATCTTCATTTCATATATCTAATTTTATGTTTGAGGAAGTTGCAACAGGACTACAAAATCTCTTTTTAGGTAGTAACAATTACTGAAGAATTGTAGCTTTAAAACTATTACGACTGCAAGATAAGATCGAGCGCATGATGCAGCAATGCATGTGCAGCTATTCATAAGTCCTACTGTAAATCACAGAGATACGAAAAAACAAAAAGCAAATATCAATCTCTCTGTACAGTCATGCATATATTTGTGGGTTCTACTTCTTCTAACCAAACAAACAAATGAGAGGCTTGTTTCATTTTATTTTATTTTTTTATTCTCTACTATGGGCTTCCTTTTATTTCCATTTCTCTTGCCAATAAAATCTGGTCAATATTGATAACAAATGCCAATGATATTTAACAAGTGTTTGCATATTGTAGAGAAACAGCAACAACATTGGCAAGAAAAAGAAATGGCACATTATAGAAAAGGAAAATCTATACAACTTACAAACAGATAAATAAAAAAAAGGAATTGCTATGCAACGTACTATATATTACCTCTTAAGCATATGTAGACATACAAACAGACAATCATTGCTAAACCTACAAGAAAGATTCATATAGGAAACTTCTAACTTATGGTGTAATATAATGAAATTTACATATGAAACAGGATTACTTACTCTGCTTATTCATATAAAGTTTAACAAGCAGTAACACAAATAAAATAAAACAAAAATTCCCTCATAGAAAATACAACAGACAAAGTTTAATATTACACAAAATCTTACTTTGTTCTAATGTTACGAATTGTTTAGTTCTCTAACATGTTTTTGTATCGACTGCATCAAAAACAAGTATGAAAAGTAGCCAGCCAATATTAGAACAACGTTGAAATAAATGAGGAGTACAATATAATGTCCGATTGTGTTTTTATTACAGAACATTTCTATACAAATAAGTTGTCTGTAGGAACATTTATGACATGTGTTACATGATTTTATGTTTAAATACATATATGTACATAAACGTGTTGTAAGTATGTTCCCTTTTTTTAAGTGCCAATTTTAAAACATTTTCATGGCCACAGACAAAAACAGCAACAAAGAAAAACCAACAATTGAACAATAGAAACAATGCCATATTATTACAATAACAAGATATAGTAAATCTTCTTAGGAAAAGTGAAAAATAAAAAAATTTTACATTCATTGATATTTTATAGTAAATTTGTACACTGTGTAACATATCTATCAGCTAGTCCTGCTGAGTAATATATTTTTATTTTGTTACAAAATGTAAAAAGATAAGAAGATTTGATTATTTCTCTAGTAATTTTAATTCCAATAAAAGATAATTTTAAATGTGACTCTTAGATTGTTTGCTCAATCAATTTCCATAGTTATTCCTAATTTTTGGGAGATTTTTGGAGGACTAGGGTGGTCAATTGTGTTTTTTATTTTTGGGTCAAAAATTTATTTGTGCCAAATTTCCTTAAAATAGTTTTATATTCAAGGCATTTGTAAATGTTAAATCCCTATTTCGGGAGGACATTTAACTGGAGGCCAAATGAAATAGTAGACCGATCATTTCTTTTACGATATCTTTAAAATTGCGGCCGGTACGTTTGTCTCAAAAAGCAATTTTACAAACGGGGGATCGAAGATTTTTTCTGTACTTCAAACGCAAAATGCGTGAAAAAAATAAAGAAATCTTAATGAACATTTGCTATAAAAAGGAAATATAGTGAAAAGATGACGATCGTTATTACAAAAAGAAAGTTAAGCACAAATTTTCTATGAAAAACAGCGAAAATTTTATTAACAAATCTATACAAATTTTCTATAGAATTAAAATTTAACGAACATTTTCTATAAAAAGAAAAAATTAACAAAACATTTTTTATAAAAAGAAAATTAAATGAAAATTTTCTGTAAACAAATTTATAAAAATAAAATTTATCCAAAAAATTCTACAAAAAGATAATCGCAGCACGGAGTCTTTATTTGTTCGAACGCGTCCCCCGGTGGTGGATAGGGGGACTGGGCGTGAGGAACTGGATGAATTTATGTACGGTTATGGAGCCCTCTCCCTTAGCCACCATAAATGCATCCTTTGTATCACGCCCAGTCTTGGTACCGGCTAGGTTGTTTGGACTGAATTAATATATTCTCTTGCACTGAGTACGGTATTTGTGCCATACGTTTCTCGCGGACCAAATAAACAGGTAATATGCACTTTTAAGATCAAGGTGGTAGGTAGCAGTGCCGAGGATTTGAATAATTAGTTAGTGCGAAAAGAAACTAATCGAGAATAGCTCCCCTCTGATGCTGATGACAAGGATCAGTTGTTTCACAGACCATTCCGCGTAAGCCGTCACTGCGCGAGACCATATATATATTAAGTGCTTACTCGTGGGACCAAAATTGAAGAAGTAAGATCTATAGATATAATTAGATTATAATTGGGGAAAAAAAGTACAAAGGAAAAATATACGATAGGGATTTAGTTAAGGAAGGGGAAGGTACGGACGTTGACATAGGTGTAAGGTATACTTTTCACGGGCAAGGAAAAGAGAAGGACGACGTCTTGAAAAGAGGGGTGCGTGAGGATGTGGAACATGAAGACTGAATAACAGTCATCTCTGCTCTTGATTAGAACAAAGGGCATGGAGCTTCAATTACTACGGTGACACTCAATAAGGAGCAGGATAGCTCGACGGGGGCATCAAATATGTCCAGGCCTTTGGCCAAAACATTTGTTCGGCAGGCAACTGTAGAGCATCCATCGGATAAAAGAGACGTGACCGAATGAAGCTTGAAAAAGCAGAAAACGGCGTTAGGGCCTTCATAGCCGTACAAAATAAGTTGGCTAAGAAGAACCCATCGCTGATATACGGACGGGATAGTTATGTTCGCAGGAAACACAGAAAGAGTTTATACTGGTTCGAACGAACCTATGGCTCCATCGGTGATATCTTGGGAATGTCTTATCCCGAAGGTTTTAAAGTGGACGAGGACGGAGGTCCGGTAATTGCTCGGAAGGGCAGAGTTCATGTCTACCAGCACTTTAAAACCACAAGTCGCTGATTGCAATGTAGGACAATCCAGCTAGGTCTGGTAGTGAGGCGATTTAAATTAGGAAAGGAGTAGATTAGTAGTAGGAGTAGTATTCTAAAACGAGATCCATTAAACGAGCTCAGGTACCA
Organism: Protocalliphora azurea; assembly: GCA_932274085.1. Classification (NCBI taxonomy): domain Eukaryota; kingdom Metazoa; phylum Arthropoda; class Insecta; order Diptera; family Calliphoridae; genus Protocalliphora; species Protocalliphora azurea. The sequence continues at coordinate 79,431,863 of OW026523.1, read as the reverse complement.
TATGACTCTTTTAAAGGCCCTGCTAAGGGATTCCTGAAAAAGCGGGCAGTATATGGTAATGATCAACATTCAACGACCAAAAAGGCGAAGGATTCGTCCAAGTCGGACTTTATTCAAGCAGCAGTCATTGACCGTGCTGATTCAGATGATTGAGGACAGGCTTATGGACGAAATCTTTCAGGCAAGGCACAGGCCGGATGAAATAGCCTTCATGGGTGCAGACTGGAAAAAGGATGTTAAAACTGTTGGTTACGGTATTAAAGGAACCTTTGAGTACCTGAAGCCCGCGATTAGCAGATGTAGCAGCCTTTGCCCGGATGCGTAACTGGAGGTTATACCAGCGTCGGAATTGTCGTTGTGACCAATAGTTACGGTGTTAATTCCACCACCAATTATGCCGGTGGAAATCATACTGGGAATATTGGAGGGACAAAATATGGGTATCAATACAAGTCAATGGAAGCTTGTATCCTTACTGACTTTTAAAGAGAACCAGTGAAAAGATTTCCAATTCGCAGTAGATCGGGAATCTCTGAATAAATTGGCGGGGGTTGTTTTGTTGAAAAAGAAAATTTATCAAAGTTGTTTAAAAAAATAACATTTGTTGATATTTTGTTTAAAGAAAATTTTCTGTTAAAAGAAAATTTATCAAAATTTTTCTATAAACAAAAATTAAATTCTTTATAAAAAGAAAATGTATCTTAAAATTTTATATTAAAAGAAAATTTGGTAAAATTTTTGTGTAATAATAACTATCAAAAATTCTCTATTAATAAAAAATTGTTCAAAAAATTCTCGATAAAAAAAATCCTCAAAAATATTTAATAAAAAATAAATTTTTCAAAAATTCTTTGAAAATAAAAAGGTTATTGAAAATTATTTATAAAGATAAAATTGATCTAAATTTTCTAAGAAAAAAGAAAATATCAAATTTTCAATAAAAAAAAACAGTATCGAAAATTTCATATAAAACAAAAACTTATAAAAAATTTTATATAAAAAGAATATTATCTGAAATTTTTTATCTATTAATAAACAGTTTTTGTAATAATAAAAAAAATTATTTAAGAAAAGAAAATTTTCTACAAGACAAATAAAAAAAAAATCAAAAATTTATTATGAATACATTATCATTAAATCGTGCAAATATTTTTAAGAATATTTAATTCATTTGATCTAATACAACTTTTCACTAATCTCCTTAGAAAGCTCACCAATTTGCCTATCATCAATAAATTTTAGAGCTTTAAATAACACATGTAAAGGAAAACAAAAAATTTACACATTGTACAAAAAACTCACCCACCTCTAATTTATATACAAACAGTTACTTTTTGTCCTTTACACAAGCACTTTTTCATTTTGATTCTTCAAAGGAGTAAAAAGTATTATGCGTTTGTATTAATGTTTGTAATACCCAATAACGTTGATCTAACGCAGTGTCTATACTAGACAATTGTTTTATCAAGGTAAACGTCAAAATGAACGCGAATTTATTCAAGGTGGAAACTGTTGCACAAAAACAACAATAAGGTAACTGCTTATATAAAAAAACATGAAGTCATTAATGTTTTTCGACGGCTGTAACAACCAAAAATAGTAATAAGCTGTTTAACTGAGGTCACCATGTGTAGATTCACACTGATTTTGACGTTTGTCTTGATACAAATTTATCTAGTATAGACACAATGTGAGACCCACCTTAATTTATGGTGTACATTTTATAACAAAATATGCTGTTAAAACTAAAATATACACAAATATGCCGTAACAAATCGATGCCTAATTCTTAAAATTGTCTGAAACGGACAAGTAACTAACTGTTGCTTTCATTTGAAGCCCAGGAAAATTTATGATTTTGAATATTTTTGGTTGCTCTGCTAATGAGACATTACTGCACTATTCTCTCACTTACTCTCTCACTAGCACTCATCTATTTACATTCTTTTTTTATTTTTTTGGTACGCGAATAAATGATGAAAATTGCATTAAACTTTTTGCACAATCATAAAACACTATTTTCACCTAATTATTTTATATTTTTCTTAGATGTTTTTATATTAACTTATTAATTATTTATAATTTAGTGAAAAAGCACTTTAATTTTGGCGACTAATTATTTAAATACTACACTAAACGATCGATCAATTTAAGGATTTCTAGGAAACTAAAGAAGAATTCAGTTAAAGGAGTAAGTAAACGTCGCTGTTGTCAGTGAATTATCAATGAATTAGGTAAACAGTGAACAGTGCAAAAGATTCGAAATTTTCTGGAAATAAATCTATAACTTATAATCTGCTGGTTGGATTTACAAAAAATTTCACTTAGGTGTAGCAGAGGAATGTACAATTATTTTGCAAAATACATCCCACATATAGGCTAAGTTAAAAATTTTGATATAAAATGGGTTGAGTTCCGGAAGGATTGAAATTAGTCTTATTAGGGTTTGAATCTGTTTTTAATTTTGGAATCTTATCTGTGAAAATATCTTTCAGTAAATTATATAATTAGTATATGTTCACAAAGATAATTTTATTTTAGAGAAAAACGAATAAAAAAAGTAAAAAAAAAATCATAACTTTTTCAATTTTTAATTTCAAAATCGGTTGTTTTTAGACTCGTAAGAGATATCGACTAAAAATTTTTTCTATTTGATTCTTTAAGTAATTGCGTAAAATAATTAAAAAATCTGACAAAATAATTGGGCTACATACTGAAAACACTGGACCAATATTGTGCAAAATTTAGGCAGTTGAAACTTCAAATCCAAATAGCTTGAAAACTTTAAGAGACATATAAGAAACGAAAATTTGACAGGCGGTTAAATTTTTTCTATATCACCTATTTTGAGCCTCAATAGCTCCGTTCCTGAGGGGCATATAAGCCACCCTTAAAAACTTTAAATTGTACACTATTCTGTTAAGCCTATGAGAAATTTTATGTAAATCCAACTAGCAGATTAGAAGTTACAGATTTATTTCTAAAAAATTACGATTCGGCCCCACTGTGCAGTGTTGTGCAAATTAGCAAATGGTACTTCTTTTGGTTATGTTTTTAAAAATGAAGGGTAATACTGAAAAATTTATGAAAGAATTAATTAATTTTAAATTAATTTTGATGCTCCAATTGTAAAGGCTTATATAGATAATTACAAACAAAATTTCAACTGAAAGTTACATAAATTGTTTTTAAATAGAAAATTTACTTTTAGTAGGAAAGACTCGAAATTTTTTTTTTTATTGAAAATTTGCTATAAATCACCATTTAATAGAACATGTACGATACATTTTCTTTTTTAAGAAAATTTAAGATAACTTTTAAATTATAAAATTTCTGATAATTTTTTCTTTTTATAGAAAATTTACGATAATTTTTCTTTTTATGGGATATTTTTGATAATATTTGTATTTATAGAAATTTTCAAAACATTTTCTTTTAACAGAAAATTTACGAAAAAAAATTTCCTTTAATAAAAATTTCCGATAACTTTGAATTAAAAATTTACGAAAAAATTTTTTGAATTGGAAATTTACGATAATTTTTATTTAAATTTTTAAATTTATATATATATATATATATATATATATATATATTATATGAATGAAAATTTGACAATTTCGATAAATTTTCCTGTAGACCTCTAGAATAGCAAATTTTCTATGAGTAGAAAATTGACTATGAATTTTATTTTAATAGAAAAATTAAAATAAATTAAATTTTAATAGAAAATTTATGATAATCTTTGTTTTTAGAATACATGTTCTTTCAATGGAAAATTTAAGATTTTTTTTATCAGAAATTGACAAATTTTCTTTGAATAGAAGATTTACGATACGTATTTTAAGCGAAAGTTTACGATAAGTTTTCTTTTAAGAGTAAATTTTCAATAAATTTTCTTTCAAGAAACAACTTACGTTAATTTTTTTAAGAAAAAATTTACTATATTTTCTTGAGAGAAAATTTACGATAAATTTTCTTTTAAAAGAAAACTGGAACGTATATTTTCTACTAAAAGAAAATAATCGAACATTTTTTACTTAAATAAAATAATCGATATATTTGCTTTTAATACAAAATTTTCGGTAAAATGTATTTAATAATTAAAATGTATTTAAACGAGAAGAAAATGCTTCACAAAAGTTTTTACAAATATTAAAATCTGTAGGTAAAATTTCCTTTGATAAAAGATTTTCTAAAAATTGTCTGAAAAGAAAAACATATTTAAGAGTTTTTTATATTATTTTTTTAATTGATATAATTTCATAATTTAAAATGTTCATTTTTGTTGCCCTGTGTTAACTAGTATTAGCTAAGTACCCCATTTACCCCATTTGTCCATGAAACTTTACAGCCTTGTACACAAAAAAAAAAAAAAAAAAATTCATTGGCCTAAACAAAATAGACTCCATTACAAGTGGAAACATTCGATTTTTATTGCTTATTCGGTAGGATTATTGTAATGAATTACCTTTTATAGACATACGTATTAAAAGATACACACACAAACATTACAAACATATACTTCCTTAACGAACGTAGTCAAAAAGTTTGATTGTTTTCTGTCAAAAGTCTTTTTACTTTTCATTTCTATTGTTTTCATGTTTTCGTTCAGGATTTTTATTTTTTTTTCTGGTTTTGGCTCAATAATCCTAGTTTCAGTCCGAGATATGTACTCACAATAACGGACTTAGTTTAAGATATTTACTGGTTTGTTATCCTTGTATGTTTAGTTACACATTTTCAGATATAAATTTTTTAATACATATAACGTAATGCACATGTATAGCTGCTTGTAATCCTTCAAAACATGTTAACGTACATATCTAAGTGTAAGTGAATGTTAACCACAAAATGTAAAATTCGTTCTAACATTCGTTCATTCACTTGGTCCTTTTTAATGTATGTATGTTGTATGCTTGCAGTATATACACACGACTAAAAGGACTCATAAATGTTGGATTACTGTTTCTGATGGTACATGTTTTTATATATTTTTTTTTAGTTGTTGAAAAACAAGATATATTTGTCTAGTTTAGTCTATGCTGACATTTGGTTAAGATGCATTTTATATTTTCTTTTTCAATTGTTTCAGCAAATTATGATTTGGAAAAAAACTTGCTTATGTCAATAATGTTTTGCTTTTTGGTTGTAGAGAAGAAAATAGTTAAGTTTCCAAATATTATATATGATTATACACAGTTGTTTAGGCACGTTTTTAACCTAAATTTAAGTTGAAATGAAATTTAATTAGTGATTCGAAATTTTCAAATAAATGAACATAAGAAGAATACTTAGATATGAACGTGTTTTAGTCAAAGTATAATAAAATGGTTATATATTTAAAAGTTTTAATCAAAAATATAGGATGGAGGTATTTTATTTTTTGTAATTTTTAAACTATAATTCTTTTTTGATTAATCGTTTTCAAACTTTTGGTGACTTTTTGTATCAATAAAATATTTTCTAAATTATTTTCATAAATAGCTATAGTGCCTTTAATTTAGAGAATGAGGCTCTTCAGGCAAAATTTTTTAGTAAATATAAATAGTTTTTATTTTTTGTGCGAATAAATATACAAAAATGCCTAAATGAATGATGCCGCAAAAATAAAATTAGCAATAGCAGATAAGAAATTGGTTTCTTCGTTGTTAAAATACTAACATTTTAGCACTTTTAAGGAAATTTAAGAATTTGGCTAAAATCAAAACAAAAGGGCTATATTTAACGAATAATTGGATAATTTCTTGAAAATAATGGTAGAATTTGCAACTTGAAATTTTTTCTTGTTGTGTCAGCGAAAAATAAGCTGTATATTTCCTACATGATTTTTGTTATCTAACTATAAAAATTGTTTGAGTTAGTGGAGATATTAGGTCTGATGCTTAAAAAGTCAGACCATATTTTTTTAGTTTTAAAAAAAGACTTAAAACTAGTTTATATGCATGCGTGTTAACAAATATAGACATCTTCAATATACATCAATAGTTTTAGGTATGAGAATATATATAGTAAAGTGCAGTAATCCCAAATTCAAACAAAAAAATTTAAGTTTTTTAAATTTTTAGTGGGAATGTTTACGGCCTTGTCTACTAACAGAATATAAAATTGCAGTTCAATATCTCCAAAACTACACAGTGCGGTGTTTCGCTTTCTTTCGGTAGCTAGCGTTGGGGAAAAAATGAAATAAAAGAGAAGACGTAAAAATTTGAATGTTTTAGTATATTTGTTTTTTTACGCTCTTTATTCCGAATGTGGTTGGTGTGTCTAGCATACTCTTTGTTATGTGTTTCATTTTTTACTTAACCATGCGACATGAACGTGAAAGCTATAACAAAACTAAATGATTTATTTTTTTATTTTTATACTCTACTCCACCTTAGGTGGTTGGGGTATTATGCGTTTCTGCTGATTTCAGTAACGCATAGAACGAGTTATCCAAAGTATATTAATCGACTCAAAATCATTTTTTAAGTCGATCTAACAATATCCGTCCATCCGCCTGCCTGGCTGACTGTCCATGTAAACTTTGTGCACAAAGTGCAATTTTAAAGATAATACAATGAAATTTGGCACTTTGGACTTTTATGATACAGGGATGAAGCCTGCTGAAATTGTTTGTGATCGGTCCATTATTTCACCTAGCTCCAATACAAGCGTGCACAAATCCCATACGAATGTTAATATTCGAAACAAATCAGTTTTATGTAAGTAGAAATCACAGTGACCAATTTTATGAGAATCGATCAATAATTTACCATAGCTCCCATATAAATCCACTTCCAGGTTTCTCTAAAGTGCTATATTTCTTACTTATTTGTTTCCTTATTTGCTACTTTGAGCTTTAATTGTTTGTTTGCTTAACGCCTTTTTAATATTTAATATTTGAGAAAAATTGTACCATAATAAAAGCCCTTGAAATCGGTTGCGAACCAAAAAGTTAATAAGCTTTTAAAATGTTTATGCCAGCTTCCGAGGGCAAGAAAAAATATAGCAAATGTTTAATTCGAGCATATAAATGTAAAAACAAGAAATAGAAAAGTTCTTGGAGATACATACAGTGGTGGACAAAACTAAAGCACGTTTTAGCATTTATTAAAATACAGGTAAACAACGATGGGAAAATCGATTTGATTTCAATTCTTCCTGATCATTTTGATAAAAATTTTCAAAGAAATATAAAATATACATTTTTTATGCGAGACAAAACTAAAGCACATTTTTGATTTGTTATATAATGTTTAGAATATTAATAAGATTAGAATATACCTATTTTACTTTATTTTATTTATTTTATTATTATTATTTTTTCTTTTTATACTTTTACACATCTGTGTGGTATAGAGCTACATAAATTTAAAAAAATCTGCTCAGGAATTTTAATCGTTGCTATTTTGTCTTTTAATCATGCCTTAGAAGATGCTTTTCTTACGAATACGGAATAGGAAATGCCCGTTAAATCACAGCTTTCAAGTGGTCTGATTAAATATTTGGTTTTTCAAATCTAAGTGTCCCTGTGCTACGAAGATGTGTAAAAGTTAAAAAAATTGGGTCTATGCTACTAAATATTAGTGAAATTTACATTTGTATTTAACAAATCGAAAATGTGCTTTAGCTTTGTCTCGCATGAAAAGTGTGTATTTTATATTTCTTTGAAATTTGTTAGTTTAAATAAATAAACTTTATTATTTTTGCTTTGTTTTAAAGAACTTGAAGTCTAGTGAAAATAAATTACGAAAAATAATTAAAATCAAAACGATTTTCCCATTGTTATTCACCTATATTAGAATAAATGCTAAATCGTGCCTTAATTGTTTCCGCCGCTTTATTTGTTAACTATTAAAAACCAACTTTACAAAAAAGGATTTTTTTTTAATTTCATTCATGAAGTTAAATTGTAAATTTTATTTTGAAAATATTTTTTGGTATTAAAGATGTCTATCTAATCCAATATTAAAGAAATCAATCATAAATTTCATATAATATTTTGCAAAAATAATATTGAAGAAGTTTTTAATCTGCAATAATCAAAACTAATTGGCGAGTGTTTTTTCAATGTAATTTTCAGGATTTTGTTTGTCAAATTAACTTATTAAAACAAAATTCTAAATGTATTGATATCTTACAAGTTATTAGGTTATTCGATTCGACAATATTCTTTTCGATGCTCGAAAATAATATATTCTTTTCGATACTCGAACTAACGATTCCGTAATTATTATTTACAATGATTTAATATTGACTTCAATCGTAAGTTTTTTAAAAAGCTTAAATTTTATGTAACAACTAAGTCCCAATAGAGCTTTAAACGAAGGATTTATATATAGTAGTACTACAACTGCATAATATAATTTACACCTACGTTAGCCTTAACTTTATGTCTTTATTTAGTTCTTGCTCTTATTTAGTCTCAGTTTGACTTAATTTTTTTTTTCAGTTTGTTTATCATTTAACTATCTTGTTATTATGGCTATACATAAAGAATTTCCTTCATCATTGACATTAAAATCAAGGGCTAATTTAATTCTAATGGAGAACTTTCACAAAAAATCTAATTGTTACTTTTGAAATACGAACACTACCATATAGAAAGGTTGCTTATTTTTTTTTATTTTTTGTATTCCTTAACTACTAGGTACAACGCATTTTGTGGTTTTAATTGCTGTTAGTCATACCTTCTAAATAACCTCAATTGTTGCCCATAACGACCAATTGTCATGATGAGACCAATATGATTGTTTGTCAAAACAAAAACTAACAGCAACAGCAGCTGGAAGAGTGATAATAAAGAAAGAAAAAACAAGACAATAGCAAATAAACATCAGCATCATGTGTGCAGCATCAAAATAAGATTTAAAACCTCTCAAGTATTAATGTGGTTAACTGTTCATAAACTTTTGGGTTTTTGAAAGGACCTAAAACAAGAACAGTTAAAGTAAGCAGTGGGTAGGTATATAAATGAACACTGGAACCAAGAGTAGAAACATGAAATAAATGTATTAGAATGAAGTGTTTATTGCAATAATACTAATTTTATTGGTGAACGATTTAAATTACTAATGGTAAATACGGTACAATTGTACTGTTTTGGTACATTTTTATATCAGTTATTTGGTACAATTTGATATGATGATATTTATTTTTTATTTAAGCAGCAAGATAAATGAACTATTTTTGAAATATCAAACAATGGTTTTGAAGTTGAACTCAAAATGAAAAGTTAATATATACTTCAATACTACATTAAAATCACCTTCATAAGTTAACCTTAATATTTATATCCTACACTACCATAGTTTGTTGGGGTATAAATATTTGTTATTTGCAACGCACAGAAAGAATCTTCGGACTTGCCCCTTAAAGTATATCATACGTCTCAGAATCACCTACTGAGTTGATTTAACGTTGGCTGGCTGTCTGTCCATGTAAACCTTGTGAACAAAGTACAGGTCCCAACTTTAAAGATATCTTGATGAAATTTGGCACTAGCAATTATTTTGGTACAGTAACAAAACCTATTGAAATTGATTATTGCTGATCCATTATTACACCTAGCCCCCATAAAAATGTCCTCCCGGTATAGGAGTTTAAGGAGTCATAAATGCCCTAAGTATACCAATATTCTAATGAAATTCGGTGTAAGGAAGTTCTGTATAAGTATCAATCTTATTACCAAATTTCATGAAAATCGGTCCCTAACTGACCATAGCTTCCATATAAACCCTTCTTCCGAAAATCACTTCAAAATACCTAAATCACATACAGATGTTAGTATCAAGTTAATATTCAATAAATAAATTTTTATGTAAGTTGAAATTACAGTGACAAATTTTATGAGGATCGCTCTATAATTTACAATAGCTCCAATATAAGCCCACTTTCGGGAATCATCCTAAAGCGCATAACAACACATAAATGATAGTATTAACGTAATATTCTGCATTCGTATATTTTATTTTACACTTATTAAAAGTATTGGTCCACAATTGGCCACAGGTCTAAGACCTCTAATATAATATCCAAATCATATATATGTATATTATATTGTCTTGTTTGGACCGACTATATCTTACCTACTTGTTTATAAATACATTCATTTGGAAATGTAATTAGATTTATAGATAAATACATATATTTCTACTAAGATATCCTTTTTTTCTGAACAAGAATATTATAGACAAATGTAATGTATCACAGTAAATATTTCAGAAAATAATGTTTATATTGCTAGAATTTTTTGCCATATATTTTTTATCAAATAACATTGAGAGAAATTTGAAAAAAAAAAATCCTAAAAAAGTGAAAAAACAATTTAGCAATGTTTCAAAATCGGCGTCATAAATTGCTTCCGAAATTTTATTTTTAAGAAAAAATAATTTAATTGTTTCCCCTTTGTAAATTCTTCCCAAATAATAAATATTGAATTTAGAACACTAGATAATACGTAAGAACAAGGACTCAATAATTTACTATTTCCAATCAAAGTATCGCTTGACTTATTGAGCTTTTCCAAACATCTCGAGAGTTATTGTAGGAATTCCGTCTATTTTGCATTTGTTGGCGAAAGTTTTCTATCAAAACACAATAATTGTAACAAAAAAAAAAAAAAAAAAAAACAGAAGGAAAATTTTTTCTACTATATCGAGTTTAAAACACATAAGATTTAAATTCAGCAAATTTGTTGCTGCACTTAGAAACTGCATTTAAAGTTTCTCTTAAAATTATACAATAAAAATATGTTTATATATGGGCAAAAACACAAAAATTTTAAAATCAATTAAATAGATTTAATCTTACAATAATTTCGAACATGGTTTTGTTTTTGGCAAAATAGCTAATAATATTGTATAAGTAACACTACAAGCAATGAAATTGGAAAATTTTTGGTCTTTGAAATTTAAAAAATCAGAAAAAATGAGAAAAATGAGAACATTTTTTTTATATATATTTTTAACTTTTTTCTTCACAAATTAAAATTTTTGTGTTAGGGTTCTATAAGAGAACTGCTCTCCGGACAGAGAGGAATAATAGCACTTTATACGTTATACCGCTATCGCTATTCAGTCAAAATTTACATGGTGACAAACTTCGAAATGAAAATTTCATATATCTTAATATTTTTCTGTGACGCATCAAACTATTGTGCCCTCGTGAATAACAAAATATGGTATCTAGCTACACTCTGGTCTACTTTTAGAAAATTGGTTTCTGGCGAGAATTGAGCATTTTTGCTTTAACATCGTATGGTCGAAATGTCACAAAATATTTAATGGCAAAAAATTCAAAGACCTATTGAAACTTTAGCAAAAATTTTCAAATTTTACTTCATCGTTTTTGATTATTAAAAATGACTTAGAATTATATATTGTATTGGGAGACTTTCTGTAGTTTTAGTGATTATCTTTTATGTATTTAATCTGTCAAAATAAATCAGATTTGATGGAAAACCAGATAACTTTTTCTAAACGAATTTTGTTTGGGCACATTCAAGGACCAGCGGAAAAATAATAAAAATGTGACTTAGTGGCAAGGTTTTGTCCAGATTTATCTTAAAATGGGGGGCGCCCTAAAAAATTACATAGTTTGTAAATTTTATGGACAAAAATGCATTTTCGTAATCTCAAAAATGATAGTGTTATAAAATTTACTTTAAAACAGATTATTGAGTGATGTAAAAAGTTGCTAGTTATTTGTCTAAAAAACACGAATATCGTATAGAAGTTAAAAAGGATGCTGAAAGTTCGTTAAATGATACATTAAAAATTTCTTAGAGTCAAAATTCTAAAAATTTTTTTTTGGTTGGAAAGTTAGCTCTTATTTTAAATAATTAATTCTTTTGTGCAACACAGCTAGTAATATTGTTCGCCTTTTTACATGTGGTCATAGTTTCTTAGAACATAGAAAACAACTAGAAGTACAACTTGCTATCAAAACACTCAAACTCAGCTGTCAAAAAAACCTAACTCCTAATACGTGTTAGTAGAATTTTCTGTAGAAGTAATTAATACGTGTGAAGAAAGTATTTTTTTTTTTTTGCTGAGCGAATTGAAACAGTTGGACTTGTATATTTCACAAGAATTATTAACGTGTTTGAAATTTTGAGATCCCTTTTTTCATTTTTAAATTTAAGCCGCAATAACTTTGGGATCTGCTGCTTTTTGTTCGTCCAAAGAGCTGTCAATATGCCAAGAAAATGTCCAAACTAAATTTTAGCCGAATTTTAAAAGTTGTATGCTTTTCCCATATATATATATATATATGATTGACAAAATTGGTACCCTAATGATCGAAAAAGGTACATTTTATTTGTATGGTTCGATACAATATGATATAAGCCATTTTCCGTCCTTGATTTAAACACAAACAATCATACAATTATATATTAGAACAGTCTCTGCTTGAATTAAACTTCCAATCACCACAAACTAATACTCTTAGATTGTTTATTTTTTTATGTGTGTGTGTTTTTTTTATTTTTTTAGGAAATACTTATTTCGTGTTGATGATATGTCTCTTCAAGGATTTTTTCCTTCTAACAGTTTGTTATTGTTTTTATGAAAATAAACATTTGATTTTTATTTTCTTTATTTTTTTATTTTTTTTACTACTGTTCACTTACATACATATATGTATGTACAATTATATCCATTTAAAGCTTTACCATTTGATTGGGCTTTTGTGTATAAAATTGTACGTGTGATGGAGTATATATACTTTTTTCTCTAATCACTACACATTTGATTGGACTGAAGTGTATTATTTTTTTCGGGCAAACATAAGTGCCTATATACATGCAAGTATTTGTTTTTTTTTCGTTTTGTTTGTATGTGCCACTTTGTTTTTCCTAAAAGCTATGAAAATAGAACGTATAAAAAATTGACCAGAAATCATTTAATCCACCTTAGTCTCATAAATCCTTTTTCGTTTATAATGATATTTGTTATTTAGTTGTTATTATTTTTTACTGTTTTTTGTATTACAATTGTTTTTCTTAGTAAATTTATATAAAAGAACGGCTGTGGCTTTCTTTTCTAAGTAAATAATATATTGATAAGACATAGTTAGAGAAGTTATTTATAAATATATTTCCTTTAGAAGTATTAAAGGATTTTGGTGTTGGGGTTTGTTCGATAGGTAATGATATTAAAGACATTTTGATTGATTGTGTACAGCTTAATAATATGTTTGATGGAAAGGTGGAAAATTAAGGGGGACAAAACGAAGTTTGAGAGAATATTGTTTCGTTGTTGTTATAAGGCCTTAGATATGTTCCAGTTTATGTAGTCCCAGTTTGGCTTCACTTTTAGAACGAAGACTTTTATTAAAGGTAAAGTAAATGCTTTTATCAAAGGTATTTATGTAAACCCCAGTTTAATTCCAATTATAGATCTTTATGCAGTGCAACTTTAGATTCAATCCTGGATCTCTAATTTTCCCAGTTTAACTTAAATCCTTATAGTATATAGTCCCACTTTAACTTTAATTCATTGTTTTTATGTAGCCTCAAATTAACTCAAATTTTAGGTTCTAATATGCTCTCAGATTAGCTTCATTTGTAGGTCTTAATATAGTTTAAATTTAGCTTATATTTAAGTATTTCTAGATTAGCATTAATATAATGTCTTTCTTTATATAGCTTCAGTTCATTATCAAACTTGGGACCTTATAGTACTCCAGTTTAGTTTCAACCGTTGGTCTTAATATAGTCTCAGTTTATCTTTGAATTTAAGGTTTTTAGCTAAAATTTAAAGTTTTAATATAGTCCCAGTTTATTCTCAATCGTAAGATTTTTTATACCTTCAATATAAGGGTTTATATAAACCAAGTTCAGATTAAATTCAGAGTAGCTTAAATTTAATTTATCTATGTATATAGCTATGACCTAGCTTCAATTTTGGGGTTTTATATAACATAACTTCGCTTATATGTCCTTATACATTCCGATTTAGCTTCATTGAACTTTATGAGGTCAAAAAAATAAGTCCAGAAAAAGTCGGCACATTTTCTTAAATTTAAAATTTAGTTTTGTTCGTCCTCATTTATTTTTAATATTTTTTAAAGATATTGCTGCAATAAATAAATAAAATACCGCCAGCAAAACGACCCAATGAAAAATCCCCTTAAAAATTCCCATAAAAATTTGGCTTATATTTCTAATTAAAAACTATAATTCCTTTTCGTTATTCATTTCCAAATTTTTGGGTTATCTTTCGCTTATATTATATGTATATATATTATATGTATATATATTATATGTATATATATATATATATATATATATATATATATATATATGCTCCATACATATATATGTATATATAGGTAATATAAATAACTTCTATGGTTAATGAATGAACGTTGCTGTTAAATGGCATAACGTACGCTAGAGGCTTTCCTGAGTACTTTATAAATTCCCGTATAAAAACTGCATCCATAATATTGTTTTTCTTTTGTTAACTTTTAAATTTTATGGGAAAAAAAGATCCTGAATTTTAAACCTTATATACTTTTTATGTTGTGGTAAAATATTAAAAGAAAATTTTTAAACAACATCTAGAAAAAGTAAAATTATTTCTACAGTTTTTCGAGTTTAACTGCGATTTATTAGTATATTTTTATGAAAGCCTATATAACGATACAAAAACTTTTATAGGCATTTTTCTTTTAACATAACGATTATTAGTATTTCTAAATCAACCAAAAACTGAAGCACTTATTCAATTTTATCTAAAATAATTTAATAAAACTTTCCATACATTTCCCATTTTTCCTCAAGGAGTAAGCACTAAGTAAAAAAAATTAAAAATATACGTTTACGAACTAATGAATATATTTTTGAGTTTTCAGCGATCTTTTTTTGTGGTATTCTCGTTTCATTTTAAACAAAATATCTTTTAAAATTTTGTATGTAGACTTGTTTAGTCTTGAAGAAAAAATTACAAAAATTTTTTTTGTTAAATGTAAACAATTTTGATTTTTTGTTTGAATAAATGAACAAAATTTCTGACATGGATAATTCTGTAAAAATAAAATTTTTATTAGAAAAGAAAAAAATTATTTTCTTCGTTGTTGAAACATTAACATTTTAGCCTTTTAAGGCGATTTTAAGAATCAAAAAAGGTTAGAAAAAAGCTAGAAGATAAAACGAAAATTTTGAGGCTAAAATCAAAATAAAAAGGATAGATTTAGCCTTAAAAAGGCTAAATTGGCAACACTGGTGTTTATATCGCTTCGACTCTTAATTTTTAAATTGTCTCAATTTAGATTTAACTGTGGGCCTTTAAATAGCCCCTATTTAGCTTTAATCATAGTCCCAGTTTAGCTTCAATCCGATATCAAAATACTGTTAATTATTGAATCCTCAATTTGCTTCCTTCTGAGTTCATTTGTAAGTTAAATTAAGCTTCATGTTTTTATTGTAGGTCTATTTCAGCTTTAGTCATTTTTCAATAAGTAGAATACGAAATGCTCCATATTTCTAACATTGTTCATCTAAAATTCAACCCCAAGCTGTCTTTACAGAAATCGTTCTTTCTTTAAGATTTTTTTTTTTTAGCAAACAATAGATTTATTTACAATACAAAACAAAATTTTTATTAAATAAATAAAACATTTCATAATAATTTTTTACATCAAATAAAACCCTAATATCTATATATATAAAAGTTTGACCAGTATTCTACTTGGAAATGAATAATTTGAAATATCATACGAAATAAAAAAGTTCACATCTTTCCAGCTCATACAAATCATAAGCAAACAAAAAACAAATTATTAATAAAAAAAACCAGATAAACATTTTTCAAGCATTATTTCTTACACAAAACTTTTCTAATGAAAAAATTTACCAAGCAAAACGATAATAATACGATTAAAAGAAAGAAGTTGAGAAAATTATGGAATTTATAAGACAACAATGCAAAACCATTTAAATAACTATCATGTTGAGATCAAAAGGAACCTTTTTTCAAACGGACTTTGTACTAGCAATTGTGGGTGATAAAAACAACAAATAAAATAAATACGTATGTACACACATAAAAAAAAATTGGTTGGAAAATGGTTACTATTATAGAAACTCATAGGAAATAAACAAAATTAATTCTCTCTCATTAAAAGTTTGTAAATCTAGCAAACTTTTTATGTTTGCAGTAATATTAATATACCCATAGCAATATATGTATTCCCACGTAGAACAATATATTCAAGTTAAACGATTATTTGGTAATTTACCGATTCGGTTGACCAAATTTAATCATTTTAAATGCACTTAAATGTAACGAATTTCAGTAGCTGCAATCAAAATTCATTTACATAATCTTTTTTTCGTTACAACTGTCAACAAAAAAATGATTAAAGGAAAGCATTGGTTCCCTCAAACGATTGGATATTGTTTGACATTGGAAAAATATCAAAATGTAATAAATATAAATCAAAATAAAATAAAAACACCATAAAGAAATTCTAAATGTAAAATATGAGTGAATGCATGAGCCTCCTGTAGTTTAAATATTGAATATAAACGGATGATGAGAAGTTCTTATCACCTTTGGAGCTGTAAAATTTAGTAACTTACTTCTATAGAAATTTGCTGGGTAATTCCAGAATTTCAGTTATTTCGCAATCAACAGGATTGATATATCACTATGTACTGAATTTAAAGTTTCCATTAGTATCTGCTATTGTGAAAAAATGTGTAACTTCCCAAACTATAATCAATTATATATCTCATTTAGACCGGATGCGATGTATTGAATTTCATAATATTATAATAATAGTTTTACCAGTGTCTGCCTCTAATGCCTCCATGGGCTAAGTAAGTTCCAAAATGTTGTCAACAATAAATAGAAAATGAATATAAAATAAAATATAAATAATAATAAAATTAAATAACGCAATAAACTGTTGATAACTACGTAAATAAATTTCTGTTTCAGTTTTGGTAACCGAATTAGAAAATTTCAATTCAGTTATTTCTAGAGGGATTTTCATTTCTAGTAACTGAACTAATTTAAAATCGGTCGTTCTTATAGTAATATTGAAGTGTTGTCGAACGAAATATTTGGAAATTGCAACTAATTTGTGTGATAGTACATGGGACTAACAAAATTTGTTTGGTAACAAATTCGGTTGCCACAACAAGACTGTTTTCTCTGTGTACTTGTTATACTTCATATTACTTCAAAGTAAGGGTATGAGTGGAAGCATGAGGCAATCTGGAAAATATGTTAAAGTTCATTTTCTTAAAAAATAATAATCTTATAGTTAAAAAAAACCCCTCTTGTTCTTTCAATGCATGGATATCATAACAATACCAAGATATAAATATATAGAATCTTTCTTTTATTTTCTTTTTATTTTATATAAATACATGCACTTTCGACCACTCTTAAGTTTTGCTTCTTTACATACAAATCCATGTATTAGTTATAGAGCATTTCGTTTAGGAGAGCAGAACATAACGTAATATAAAATATCATGTAGTTATAGAAAAAAAAAAAAAATATTAACATGATGATGTTTGTTGTTGCCCTGAAATAAGAATGCATTACATGCAATTGTATTATTATTGCTATTGCAGTAGTTGTTTAGGTGTATGTGCTTTTGAATGTCCTGCATATTTTGAAATATATGAAAGTAGCAGATAACCGATTAAAGTTTGGCAGAGATATGGGCATTAGAAATTCTATATATTCCTTACAAAAAGAAGGTTAAGTTTCTAAGTGTAGAAATATTAGTATTAGAGTAGGTAGCCGAATTTGTTTAAAAATAGTGATTGAAGTTATTTTGCATTAAAATAGTTTACGACGCAGCGTGAGCCGATCACAACAATTGAAAAAATATTTATATTTAAAACTTATGGAACGATCTAAAAGTAGTGTAAAGAAAAGTTGAAGAGGAGGGGTATGCAATCAGAAAGATGCATAGTCATTATGTTATAATACGGGATAGATTATTAACCAACATGAGCTTGGAAAAATTTCTGGATTGAGGCCGCTATATTTCGTTTGTTTAACGTGCTATATAGGCGTTATGATATATTTGTGTATTCTTAAGAAATGGGAGTAATTTTACTGGAAAAAAACATGGTTAAAATTGAGTATATATATTTTTTTTAATATATTTTTTCTTCACTTAATAAATTTCATAAGTTTAAAGCTTGGAAAATTTTGCTAGACCCCGACATGAATTCAAATGAATAAATGAATGAATGAATGAATGAGTGAACTAAAAATATTTAAATGAAATATTTTATTTTTTTATTTATTTTATAATTGCAATACAATTACAAATTATATTCTAATTCTAACCGAGCGAAGTAACGAAGACCATAGCTCGTTGTAGTGAAACAGACCAGAATCTCTGGTGGGAATCGAACTCACAACCCCCAGACTGACAGACTAGCTCACTACCAACTAGGCCATCGGGGCACCCATAAATGAAATAAATTTGATTTGAATTTAAATTTCCTTTCCTGAAATATGCTCCCATTTCAGTTTCTTGTTAATCAATCTATAAAATTTTTAAATGAAAAAATATCGCGAGAGTTTTTTGTTTAGTTCGACGAACTTGAAAAGTCGTTTAAAAATTTATCATTTTTGACCAATGCTGGATTGCAAATTTTAATAAATTTTAAATTTCACTTATCTTTTAAAATCTGTTTTAGAAATAAATATAATTTTACCAATAAGCCCTTAAGAAAAGGCAAAAAATAAATAACTTTTTCATGCTAACTAATGTCAAATGTAGATTTTTTGCCTTTTATTTATTTTATTTTATATTTATAGACATTATCAAAACTATTTAAGTCATGGTTAAAAAGATAAACATTTCAAACTACAATACAAATATTCTCTACATTATTAAAATATTAAATCCAAGTTGTTATACTAGTTTATCCAAGGGCCTCAAAGTTTTCTTAGCTTTGATTTATTAAAGGTTTATCTTTAACTTGACTTGACTTGAATGGTAATAAGTATGGATCTCTTAAATCGCTCAACCGATTTTGATGAAGTGGCTGAAGTGTGTAACCGGAGCAGGGTCGGCGCTACAGTGGGCCAAATTTGAAATTCTCTAAAATTTTCTGAATTATGTCGAAAAAAAACTTTTTTTAGTTATTTCAAGTCAGAATTTCAAAATGGTTGCTGATCTCGGTACTTCTGCGATTTCAATTAAATGCATTAATGTGTTTTTAAGAATTCTACAAAAAATTGTTGATTAGTCACCGAGGCATTTCTTTTTAAATTCATAATATCAATAACAAAAATTTTGACCTTTAAAAATATACAGTTAAATTAAATTAATCACATAATTTGCATTATTTATATTTTATTTTAAATGAAGTGTACTAAAAATTTCAAAAAATTTAAAAAAAAAAATTGAATTATTTTCTGAAAAAGTTTACTTTCTGACTTTTTATTGTTTGATAATTTTTCTAATAATTGTTCATGTTTTCTTTTTTGAGGACTGATTCTCTTTCTTAGAAAATTGGTATTTGTTAATTTTTTTTTTTTTTTAATTGAACTTTTGTGTGTTTTTTTTTTTTTTTTTGTTAATGAATACCTTTTTTCTGAAAAATTAGTTTTAAAAGATTAAAATTTGTATATTTAATTTCGTAATTGAAACTTTTCTGAAGATTGATTTTTTTTAATTAGTTCTTTTTAAGAAAAATTTTACCTAGTAGACTTTTTTGATAATTGGTATTCTTTTGCATGAATAATACTTTTTTTTCAAAAATTGTAGTTTTTGAAAAAGTGGTATAAAAACGATGACAGGAATTATTTTTTTTATTGAGACTTTTCTGAAAATTGTTATATTTTATGAATATTGGTACTTTTTTTTGAAATTTTCAATTTTGCTTTTTGTTGGAAAAAATATTCCTTTTGTAATTGAGACTTCCTTAGAGAAAATCATTTAATTTTTAGAAAAGTGCATATTCTTTACTTTAAACTGGTACTTTTCTTTTAAAGTTCAGACCTCTATTAAAAACTGGAAGTACTTTTGTAGAATGGTTCCGTTTTTTTGTATTTGCTAAAAAAAAGTATTTTTTTATTAATGATATATCTTAGGAATTTGGAACTTTTTTTGGTAACTGCTGATATTTTGAAAAATGATACTTTTTCAAAAATGATAATTTTTCCATGTACTTTTGCTTTGAAAATTTAAACTTTTTTTTAGAAATTATATACCATTTTTTATAAATTTATGCGATGTTTAAATAAGGATTTATTATAAATTAGACTTTTTTTGAAGTTGAACTTTTGTATTGAAAGTAGTTACTTATTTCGATAAATTTTGATAAATGATATTTCTGTGGAAATCTTGTATTTTTTTTAATTTGAGCTTCTTTTTCACCCGTTATCTTACACATGTCCCTAATTTATATGAGGCCTTCATAATGTTAATTTTTACAGATGGATATACATCATAATTTCGAATCCAACTATTATTAATATCAGGAGATAGATAGATTAGATAATTTTCTAAAGAAAATTATAGAAATTACAACCGTAATAATAATTTATATATGTATACTCCAGCCAAATTTGGTGTAGGGTACACGAAGAAATAATATATGATAACCATGCAACAATTGGCTGCATTTAGAATTTTTTTTCCAATCCAGATTTTTCTCATTGTAGTTTTCTTTTCTTCAAATATAAGATTTTATTTATAATTTTTTTTACTCGTTCACTATGTAGTTTTTCTCTGTGTTATTTAACAAAGAAAAAAAGGAAAATATGTGATGAGAGATATAAAAAAAAAGAATCCTACTACAAAGGTAATAAAATACAACAGTCATACTTCAAGGATAAATAAGTACCATGATGATGGTGCGGCTTTACAGCAAGTTGTGAATGCATTTATAACAAGAACAACAAAAGCATGAAAAGTACGGAGAAAACTGATGAAATATATTTTAGTTTCATTTTAGTTCTCTTAGCGGGACTGTAAAATAATAAAAAGGAATAATACTGTTTTGTAAAGATGATATTTTTGTACTTATAAAATTAATTCAAGCTTTTAACTTAATATTTATTTCTTACAAATCACGTTAAAACTTATGAACATAACATACAGATACATTTATAATTTACAATTGCTACACAACTAAACACATATCAAAAGTAGATGTGTGCAGACAAATCTTAGATAACAATAGACTTTAAGTTTTCTATAAATCTATTTTTATATGAAAAAGTATTTTTTTTTTTTTTAAAAAAGGTCATCAAGTTTAATAATATCGGACTCTTCATCAGTATCTTGCTTAACTTTATGTCTTTCAATAAATTTCATTCGATTTTTATAGCTAAATTGTAAATTGAAATCTATTTGTAATAACTAATATTTATGATATTATTTTTTTTTTTGCTATCGTTAAACTAATTTGTATGCAATTTTAATGTTATATAGACATAAAATAAATGAAAAATGTAATCAAATGAAAACTTATACCTTTTTAATTAATACTATTTTATTAGCTTTTAAATGAATCGTAATGGGTTTCTTAACTACTCCCTATAATTGTTTTAATTAAATTGTTTATTACTTACCCCTGCTGACTCTGCGTATCACTGGTAGATGCAATTGACTTAGATTGACTTTCACTGCATCTTACCGTTGTTTCAGCAATTAAATAATCTGCAAAAAAAAACAAAGCATGAGAATTTTAGTTTTTATTAATCCGCTCAAGACAATTTCATTAGAAGGTTTGAATTCTAAGAATTAAGTTAATTTTGTTTAATTGTTTAATTACTATAGTTGTTTGGCGGTAGTAAATTCGCAATTAAAAAACCAAATGAAAACAAGCTATGAAAATAATTGTTGTATTATAAAAAAAAATATTAAGAATATTTATATGTATTTGTATTTCGAGATATTATTAATATTTGTATTTAACACTGTTTTGAAATTTTGCTTAAAAATCAGCAAAATCGGTTTGCCGATTATTCACTACAAATTGATTTTTTATTTAAGAATCTGCATAATCTAATGTAGTGCTACAACAAGCAATACAGACATTATAAACTATTGAGTGTGAGTAAAAATCAGTTCATATAGGGAACAAAAAAAAAAAAAAAAAAAAAACAAATTAAATTATACATAATTATATTCGATGTCCGCGTTAACTGGGTCGAGCTTTACAACATTTTTAATAATAATAAAAAATAATATAGACTTTAACAATAATTTGTGCATAGTTGCCGAAGAAGAATATAAACGATCTTAAATTGTATCAACAGTCTAAGTTTTAAAAAAACCTTTTGGGACTATCCTTGGTTTATTTGGTAAAATGTCATATATGTACAAGACTTAAAACAACTTATTAAACCAAAGTGGAGTTTTCTGGATTCAGCTACCTGTCAAACCTAATTATGTCAGTATTTAAAAGAAAAAATAAATATATAAATCATATATATTCATATCTAATCCGAAATTTTTGTATATAATCATATTATTCCATTAGAAGAAATATGAAAAAAAGCATAAAAAATACCTTTTTATTATTCTATCCAAAAAATTTGAAAATAAAATCTAAGAATGAAGTAAGCTTCGATGGGGCTACGTAAAAATCATACATACATATATCGTTACCGAAAATGGAACGGGCCCCAACTAACATTTCGAAAATTCAGCAAACGATTAAAAAGAACTGACTAAAAAATAAATGTTATTAATAACCAAGGCAACAAATAATATGCAAAATCATATTTTTTTCTGGACTTCAAATGATCCAAGCTCTTTGTATTTTATTCGGTTTAGATAATTTTAAGAATTTTGTAATCGATTTGTTACAAAATATTTTTGCAAATTTTAGTCCTTACATCATATTTTGGGCATAACAACTTATTTTGTCATATTTTTATTGAAAGTCATTATTTTAGAGTATAAATTTGCAATCTAAATAGCATATTTTTGCATATTTTATACTTAAAAGTATAATTACACTAAGTAGCGTAATTTTGCATATCACTTAAGGGAAACATGTTAAATATATTTTCCAATCAATAGAAATTTTTACATAATTTAACTTTTGTTAAATTTTTGTTTTACTGTCACATACGTTTTTCATATGAGAGCCCCTAATAATACTCATCTTATATCTTATATTATTAATACTCTAGGTGAAAAACGAATATATTTTTTTACAATTGCTAATAAAAATCAACTTATTTTTGGCATGAGTAGTAGGTAGTTTAAAATTTT
The DNA here is from genome assembly GCA_932274085.1 of Protocalliphora azurea. Lineage (NCBI taxonomy): Eukaryota > Metazoa > Arthropoda > Insecta > Diptera > Calliphoridae > Protocalliphora > Protocalliphora azurea. The sequence goes on along the minus strand of OW026523.1, from coordinate 79,408,658 downwards.
GGTTGAAAAAATAATATTTTAAAAGCATATTTTTAATTTTAAGGGCATATTTTTGGTTGCTAATGATAATGGTGTCAAAGTGTCATGGAAGAACAAAGTAACATACACTTAACAAATTTCAACACTAGTGGAAAATCTTTTAAAATTCTTTTCTATATGTTGTTGCTCATCCCGTATTGTAATAAACTTGTTAGATTTTATGCTCTTAAAATTAGTTTAGATCAATTTTCCTAATATGAAGCATTGGTTGAATCTTGTGTGAACTAATTCTTTTGATCTCTTCAGAAAAAGAATAACGTGCAGTATAACACCATCACCCAATGGATTCTCAATTGATAACTTTAAGTTTATATTTAAATAAGGAATACCCAATAGAATATCATAGCAGTTCGTAACTCCTTATGAATACCTCATTAAATTTGCAACCACTCCGCCAAACTTTAACTTTGTAAGTTTAATAAAAGTATTTATGAAATATTGTAAAAAAATGTAGTTTCACCAGTAAATATTTTTAAAGGTTTTTTAGATTTTCTGCATTAATCAGAGTAAATTTAAAGTCCGATATTATATTGCTAACTTAGTGAAAAAATCGTACTTAATTACTTAAAATTGTTTTATGATTGAAAACTTAAGTATTCTTATTCCATTTATTAAGTTTTCCCTAAGTACGAAAACTTTTTTGACGTCTTAAAAAGTATTTATTAAAAATAAATTAAAATAAATAAAAATACAAAATCTAGTAATATTATTTTAAGTTTTAGAAATATTTCAAAATACGCTCTAAATTTATATTTTATTTTTGATTATATATTTTGCACCAACATATTTTTAATTTTACAGCCCATAAGCTTCAATATTTCTTTACGGTTTTAAAGTTACTTCAAATTTATTAAAGTTTTTGGTTTTTTACTTATTTTTGGTGCCACATGTTTTACTCAAAAAAGGAAGTTTGATATTTGCAATAAGCAAATAGTAATCTAAACTAAAGGATGATCAATATTAATATAACTAATATAAAACATTTTAGTATTACTGAAATATATTTATAATTTTTAGTTAAAGAAAAATATTTGGAAAGTTAGGACTACCCTATTGTAAAAACATAAAAGCTTAAAACGCCTTGTTTATTTTCTTGTCAACTTAAGTTTTAAATTGCAAAACGAAACATTACTTAAGTATGAGCATTAACTTAATGTTTCTTGACTAAGTATGCACTTAAGTATACGATAAGGGAACAGTATAAAACGGGCCTAAATCTCTAATTTCATGTATTAGTTTTCCACTTCAGGCACAATTTTATAATTCTAGATTTATATAATAATTAGGTATATTTTAGCTTTGCTTTATGATTTTAATACTTTAAATATGTATGATGACTTGTAAATAATATTGAAAACGTACTTTTTGGATGAATTAGGGAAGAATTTCACTCAATGCAGATCTCAGATACAAAAAGTATCTGTTGTACCTATTTTAACCCCTTAAGTTTCTAAATATGTTCTAGAAGAGATATATATATAGTTTTAATTCTATAGGTCTTAATTTCGGCGTTAACAGCTATAAATAAATAAAGGAAAAAAAACAACAACAAAAAGAAAAAATTTTTACTTTAAATATTGTAATTTTCAAAAAATAACATAACCTTCTAATTTTTATTTAGTATAGAAGGCTATTTTTTCCTATATTTGTGGATTAAAAAATATCAAGAGTACCAGAAAATATCACAATATTAATTTTATCCCTTTCTAAATAAAATTAAGATTTTACCAACTCAACGTTAAACATTTTAAGAATTACCAAAATATTTGTTCGTTTTTCGATTAGAGAAAAATATAATAAAATTAAATAGAAAAAAAAATACTAGAAAGAAATTTATTAATCTTTCAAAGCGTCGTTGGTATATTTGATACCTTTGTAATAAGGGAATATGTAATATGATTAGGCTACGAAAAGAAACCCATAGTAGATTTTTTCCATTTTTACCCTTTAAATGTTCGAATGTTAAAAAGGTACTAAGCACCTGTCCGTTCTTTTATTTTTTTTTCTTTTGAGTAGGGAAGAATATACTTAATTACATTTTCCTAGGTTTATGGGTATAGAAGATACCAAGAATTCTAAAAGTATGATGGTATCTTTTGAAAATTTTCGATTTTAATCCTCTTTCACCTGCTAAACGTTCGAATACCTAAAAAGTATGAAATGCAGTTGAAATTCAAATATTTGATCGTTTTAAGGATATGAAAAGTTTTATCCATTATTAAAAAGTTTCCATCTGTTAATTTTTTAAGTAGATAAAGATGAGAATAAATTATTTTTCCTTCACTTTATAGTTTGCAAGATATAAAATTACAAATTTTATATATTTATTTTAGCATTATTGTACTCTCTAAGGATTTGGATTTCCTCTCCCGACAAATAGATTGGTCCAAATTAAATTTCTTTAGCTTCAGGAGTTTGGGCTGTACTATGTGTTATACATGTATACTTATATATGTTATAGATTTTCGTATATACTTACCTTCAATCGGAAAAGCAGTTAAGCGAATACATATACATTAGCAAATTTTTGTCGCGATCGACCCCACTGTACAACGCAGGTGTCAATCAATTTCATATTTCACTATGAATTATTTTTGAAATCTTATCATTTGAAATATTTGAAAAAAATATTTTTCATTACAACTTTCTCCAAAAATTCTTCATCAAAGTTTAAAAATTATAGTAATCGATCATTATAAAATGTTCAAGCTTGAGGTGTTAAATTCTGACATCCTGTATTTCGTTATGTATTCTGACAGGGTGGTTATTAAATTACTAGGTCCTCCTATAGGACTTTCCTGCAGTAGTAATTTAAAAAAATATATTAAAAATATATTAAATATATATTTAAAAAAATAAATAAATATATATATATATATATATATATATATATATAATTTATATTTACTAAAATCATAAACTAAATAAGATAATTTATACAGTACTTCAATTAATTTTATAAAAAGCATTGGCGGTGATGTAATATTTACTCTCTGTTATTTAAGGCCATAAAATACTATATTACTACTAAGAAAATATTTAATTTAACATTTCCAAGCTTTTAAGAAATTTTAACTTCAAGCACTAAATATAACAACAAAAGCTTTGAAGAATTTCAGTAACTATAACAGACTTTTAAAAGCTTTTAGCTTACCTAAAATATAAGTTTAACAACTTTTGCAAGGATTTTGCGCAGAATTGCTGTATGATTCTCATACTTATAATGAGCACAAAATTTCTCTTTTTTAAATTGAGCGAAAAAAGCTGTTTATATATTTTCTTAAACCTCTAAGAAGTACTAAAAGCTTGTTCGACTTAAAATGAACACAAATTTTCCCATTATTTTTTTTTTTTACTTAAGCTTTTTCGATTTTCTTATAAGCATGCAAAAAGTTTTAAAAGCTTTTCATGCTTAAGATAAGCATAAAATTTCCCTTTATTTTTCGCTAAACTAAACATACCCTTTTGTTGTTGCTGCTGTAACTGCTGAAGTTGACTTGTTGGTATAAATTCCTCATGTTTTTGGTCACCTTTCTCCTCGTATTTGAGCTTATACTCCGAATGTTTACGTAGCGACATTAAAAGCGATTGTGTACGTGGTGGAATTTCTGGTGGTGCAGGTTCTGGTGGTGGTTCAGTGTCTTCACCACCAGATAATTGTAGTTCATTAATTTCACCATTTTCAACACCATCGACACCATTCAACACAGAAGCATTAGAACTTTCAATATTTGATTCTGAATATTCACGCAATTCCATTTGGAGTTGCTGCAACTTAAATTTATCACGTTCATTACGATTGTTTGCATTATTTAAGGTAGCATTACTATTGGAAGACGTAGCACTACTCGACGAAGTCATACCACTAGTACGATTATTACTGCCATTTCGAGCTGTTTTCGAACGATGTGAACGCGTTGAATGCGGATTTAAACTATTGGTTGTTGTGCTTACGGGCAGCATAAATGCATTGTTTAGAACCGTTGTCGCCGTTGTACCGTTACACGTTATAAAGTCATTAGCATTTTGCAAACGATCCAATATAGCCGAACTTCCCGAAAACGATATGCGATCACTTAGCGAATCGGAATTTGATTGTGAATCATATTTGGAATTGAGAAATGGATTTGTGCTACGTGCTGTTGTTGCTGCTGCTGTTGTTGTAGCCGTAGGGAGAAACCCCAAATTTGCATTATTAAGAAATTTATTGTTGGCAGTCGTGTTTGTTACTCCATTAGTGGGCGTATGTAAATTGGCAGTTGGTGTTTGTTTTAGCGGCGAACAGAGCTCGGTGCTCTGTTGCTGGAGATGCTGTAAATACGATGATTGGCTGGCATTGGCATTTAATGAGGCATCACGATTTGATGAGGAGGGATATTCATTCAGTCGTGAAGATAAATGTTCTTCATTTTCGAAGTCGGAATTATAGCGATCGAGATCTGGAAAGGGAAAAGGGTAAAGTGGTTTAAAAATAAAATGATGATGGAGAAAAAATTTGCATTTTAGTTAATTTAGAGAAGAAAATATATCGAGGCACTATGGTTTGAAATGGTTCAAAATTGGAGATTAATTTAAGTTTGAAAGTTAACAGCCGTATTCAAAAAACTTAATATAGCTTTACTAACCATTCTTAAGCAAAATTCATTTAAGTTGCATTCGAAAACAATGATTGGCTTAATGTACCTTTAGTAAACCAGTGTTAAATTTAAGTATTTTAAAGTAGGTTATATTCTACTTTAAAGATATCTTAATATTGTTTCCGTTACATACATATTAAAAATATATTTTGTATTCTCACAAAAATAAATACATTTTTACTTTCCGGATGTTAAGATTCGTTCCGAAATTAAAAAGTGCGCCAATATGGCTATTTAAAAAGGTATAAACTGCATTCCGGGGCAGGATAATATTTTCTGCACATATGTTCAATTTAAGATATTTTATAATAAAATAATAAACATAAACAGGATAAAGTATATATTTTTCTTATCAGTATCAGTAAGTGTTAAAATCAATCATCTGTGTGTATAGTTTACATGTAGTGAGATGTCAATTTTGCAAAAATATTGGTGTTTTCATATACAATGGAAAAAAACTAAATTATGTTTGAATTGACTGCCTATATTTTTCTTTCAGCCTTAAAACTTAGTTTTTGCTTATCCAAAAATTAGGTTCTTATTTTTGGATACTATATGCAAATATTTTTTTAAAAAGTTCCAAATTTGGGGTATTTTTCGTATTTAATCGATCAGATCTTTTATAATAGTCAGTATTGGGCTTAGCTATGTATACAAAAAAAAGTACACATTATAAGCTTGTTTTTAAAAGGATAAAAAAGCTGCATATATGTTGTGACTCGTTTAGATATCTTACCTTACTTGTAAAAATTCAAGCATTCTGAAGACAATTACTTAACAAAGACATAACTTACTGATCAGAGTTAATGAAATATAAAATTTTGATTTTAATTAACTTTAGTATAATTTTTTAGATATTATGAATATATTCTGCATACTGCCGGAGATATCGGGAATTGCGAAACCGTTTCGAATCGGTTTTTCAAAAATCTATTCACTAAGTACAATTTTTTGCACTTTATTATAATAAAATCGCAATCAGCATATAATTATCTATTACTAAACAGAAACGTTGTAAAAATTAATTAAAAATTGCTAAAATTATTACAAATTACCCCGACCGTTAATGTGTCTCAGACCTATTTTGTGGGCAAGAGAATCGTTCGAAATATTTAAATATTTTTTTTTATTTAAATTTCATTTATAGTTATTCAAATAAACATTTTTATTTAAAAGATTTCATCTTTTAATTTACAATTACAAACTTACACAAAGTATAGGCTAAAAAGTGGTCGTTAGGTGTATGTCTAATATGGGTGCTAGAGCCAATAGTCGATCAATTCTTTTCAAATTTTGCAACAAGAAAGTTAAATTTTTGATAGTTATGATGTGAATAAAATTTTACTAGCTCATGGGGCTTTATAGAAAAATTTCAATAGGAGAAAATTTTTAGAAGAATAACATAAAATAATTTAACACTTTAAACCCATTAGATTCACATTTTTTTTTTTAATTTTTAAATAATAAAAGTTATATTTTTTCTATAATTTACAAAGCTTTCATTTTACATATCAGAATAAAAAATTTTCTCACCATAGGGAAAACATTTTTTACTTTTCTACTATTTCACATACTCTCTCAGTATCAACATATATCCATATGGAAGAGCACTTAAGGCTATATATCAGAAAGATTTTTGTATAGGAGCTATATAAAATAATGAACAGATTTGAATAAAATTCGCCGTAGTGGTTGACTAAATCAATATGAACATATATGCAAAATTTTATTTGATTTTCTTAAAAATTGCCCTCTGTATTCGTAGATGTATGGAAATCAGTAATTAAATTTTTTTACAGACTCAAAAATTTAAACTTTTTTTTCCAAAATTTTTCATTTTCGACCACTGCTCGATGTAGGGTGAAAGTTCACAAACTTTCAATATTACACTTGCATGCTTTTTTAAAGTCCAGTCTTTCAGAAAGAGTCAAAAATATTGATCTTTTTAATTTTTTTTTTTTTAAGATTAAATATATTAAGGTACTTTTTGGACAAAAAATTTTTAGTTTTCAGGTTTGTTTCAAAAGTTTTATTTTAATTTTTTTCTAATTATCGGACTGAGGTAATTAGAGATTATTTTAATATAGTTCAGAAAATTATTCATTATACATATAAAAAAAAAAAATGTGAATTTTATTTTAAAAGATATGGGGCCAAAAATGATAAATTTAATTTTTGAAGTCAAATATCTTTTAAGCCATAAGAGATAGTTTAGTGCGGTAAGCATGGTTTTTATTTGTCTTGCTTAGAAGAGTTCAGAAATCTAAAAATATTTAAAATCGCTTCATATTTGTATAAGTTACAATCTCCGATATGTTTTTTTACTATCGAAAGCTTACTTTCTCTATTGATATTCTTAGTTTCATCAAAATCGGTTAAGCGGTTTAAAAGATCCAGACTTATTGATATTTATTTTGCAAATAGCCCCATTGTTCAATGGAGTAATTCCGTATCACAACGGCAACAATCGGATTTGACATCTCCGATTTCAATGAAATTTACTACAGACATTGCTATTGAAAGTGTTTCTCAACCCTTAAGCTTTTAGACTCATGACCCTTTCTGGTCCAAAAGTATGAAATTTAGAAAAACGAAAAAGATTCAAAAACTTTAGAAAGGTGTACTTGTTAAATTGATAATAAGTTCTAAACTATAAATTGTATTTCTATAGTTTTTGTTTCATATTAAAGAAAAAAATATTACCTATCAAGGTAATATTTTGGTCTTTAAGTATATTTATATGGTTTATTTATATGAAACGTTCAAAGATCAAAATTGCGCATAATGAAATCAAACCATTATATCTCAAAAAATTTATGATATAATATATATATATACAAAATAAGCCCAGTCCGGAAATTTTCATATAAATTTCCATGAAAAATGCGCAATGACGCTCGGTTAAAAAATAAGTTTTATTTTAACTTTTCTCCGGAATTTTTTTTTTTTTTTTTGCTTTTATTTTCTCGCAAAAAATATTACCACATTTTTATTTTTTAATTTATATCGTTATTTTCAATAATTTTACTTCGAAAAATTTTTCCATTTATATATAGGTTTAGTAACGCAATGAATGTGTATTCTGAAAAATAATCAAATTTTTGGTGCGTTTTGGAGAAAATCAACAAAAACTTTATGTAGGTAATTTTGTAGAACAATTTTTATTATTTTTGTAAGTTCTTAAGTTTCATTAAATATAAGTTTGAACAATGGAAGAATGTATTATTTGTAATATCTTGATCAAATTTCAACCTCTTTAGATAATTGGAACATGCTACTAAACGGTAATTTTTTAATGATCCTAGAAGAAATCTTTAAAAAAATTTAAAAAAAATCTTCACAATATCAGTGCTTAATACAATATACAATACATCAAACGATAGCTAGAAAAAAGTTAATTAACCAATAATTCACGATTTTCAATAAAAAGATTTTCATTAATAAAAAATTAACGATTTGCTAAAAATTCGTTAACTCAATAAAATGTGAATTTGTGCGAAGACAAAAAATGTTGCAAATATTGCCCCTAAATTTAGAGACTGATAAATTAATCACTAAGATATTTATGATAAATTATTTCGCTTTCGTGAGCTGGACCATTATCAAAGTATCTCTAAAAACATGACTGCATACAACTTTTAATCTTTGATCGGACGTCATTGATAGTATGGTCTCCTGACTTTTTACCTGGTGTGATTTAATTAAAGAAAAAAAATGAAATGAAATGAAAGTAATTTTTTACACACAGTTGTGATGGCCTATGTCGATTAACACGACCTATATAATCGTTTGTAAAATATATTGGCAGCTGAAATATTTTTTTTTTTTTGAAATGGATACTACCCACTTCCATCATTGTATACTCCTTTTCCAAAATTAATTGTTCAATTTCATTTATAAATTATTCTAATATTAAATAGTGTTGTTCTTTAAATTTTGTATAAAATTATAAATAAACAAATTAACACATGTTTCGTCTACCTGTGAGCGTTTAAATCCTCATAATTTTAAATCAACGAGCTCTGTAGTCCTTAAGAATAAACGACCACAAATTCGTTATAAATATTAAATAATAATCTGGAACTAAAAGACAGACGGACGAACAAACATCATTAAGATTTTAGATGACATAAATCTGTATCAGTTAATTTCAGTGTAACCAGTCTTGGAATATTGACTTTTAGGTGTCATATCATGAACATAAAATGTGAAATTAAATTTTTATATTACTATTTTCTCTAAGAAAAGTAATAATACTAACTAATGTCAAAAATTATTTACATAAGTAATTTTGTTTGAGCATTATATATATGGTATTACATAGGTAATTTTGTAAATCATAAACCAGTTGAGATATCGACAAAAGCTTTTCTGATGGCCTTATGTATGACTAGTAGGGGATCTAAATGTACCAATTAAAAATCTAAAATTTTTACATAGGTAATCAAGTTAGCGCTGGGACGATATGAATTTCGTAAATAAAATTGAAAAAAGTTTGAAAAAAAAAATAAATAAAATTGTTGTTTATTTTCCGCTGCCGTCTAAGTTTTTGTTTAATTTAACAATGCCGCTATATAAAGGAATCTGGACTTGTTATAACTATACATTTAAGAAACATTTCCAATAGCCAATATCTGCAGTTAATTTCATAAAAATCGGACATTCTAAAATCGAAAATAATCTCTTACAATACGTTAAGGAAATATATCTACCATAACTTCACGAATAATAGCTCTAAATGGTTTATTTTATATGTGAGGTTTAGTGGACATATTATTAATAAATCGTATAATACCGGATTGAACAAAACAGTTTTTATGTTCTCCTGAACAATTGAATTTTTGCAGATAGCCCCTTTTGAATATAAGCCCTCAATATATTCTTTTTAACTTCTAAGAGAGGTTTTCTAAATAAGTGAAGTGTTTTAAAAAAATATGGAGGTTAAAATCAATTTATTGGTCGATTTTGTTTCATTTTGTATTTATATATTTTTTTTAATGTTATCACCAAAAATACTATTAACAAACGAGTTCTTTTCCTGTTATCTACTAAACTAGAAAATATGAATGTTCAAATGTTTTTCCCGTAATTCTAAAAAATATCATAAACCTATAACTTTTAAAAAGAAAATCTCCCATGGCGTTTTATAAACGGAAAAACTCTTTTAAAATTTCATTTCAATTTTAATTTAATTTAGTGCTAAAGACAAAAAAAAAAATAATTGTTTTAAGCTCTTTTACTGTAATACTGCAAATGAACTCAACCCTAAAATCTGTGAACTATGTCCCATGCCCCATCTCTCCTCAAGTTATGTGAAGCAGTTAAACGACAAAGCAAAAAACCTATATAGACTATATAAAATACTTGTAATAAAATGAAATGAAAAAAAGAGAAATTAAATTATTTTCATCACTTCTTTAATCTCTGTGGAAATCCTCTTATCATGGTATCGCTAATTGAAAAAAATAGAGAAGAATTTTGTCCTTCTTTTACATACATAGTTCGCTTATAGAAAATGAATAGTCCGCATATTTTTTGTTTTTCTTTTTTTGGCTGAAATATATATAGAATAAATCCAATTTTAGTTCATAGATATTTATATGAGGTACGCAAACACTTTCAAACACACACAGAGATTGCTGGGGAAAAAACATAAAATCCAGCACCAATTGGCCAGGCTAGTAAAAAAAGGAAATTGTATGGCAAACTAACAAAACGTTATAACTAATGGCGAGTTGATAGCCTTTTGTGAGAATACTCTACATAATATTTGAGGTATTTTTGGTTTATGATAAAAAAGGAAAAATTAAGTCCTTTAAAAAGAATATAACGTTATAGTTAGCGAGTTATTTACTTTTGAAAATTAAAAATAAAATATTTCACAATATCTATATATATATATATATATATATATATATACATTTATTTATTTATATTCTTTTTTTTATCACACAGTATATTTTATTTTAAAAATATCGATCTTTTTTCAGTAAGGCGAGTATCACCTCCGCAATAAATTTGTGGTATACCATTGAAATTATTGGAAGAAATTAAAGCAATACTTTTCTCTTTCAGGCAAAATTTTTTAGTTATCGAAAAATTATTTCTAAAAAAAATATTTAGGAAATTGGTATGTCTTTCAGCAAAAAATTGATATTTCATGCTAACGTTTTATATTCCAGTACTTTATGGTGTTAAGATTTATTTGCATTCTTCACAAGATGTAAAAATGATTTTTATTATAATAATTTTAAATTGTTTTATTGATAATTTTGCTCCATATTTATTACATCTTCCGGAAGTTTACTTGCGGTATCTGTTTTTTTCTCCTAGATGATTATCTAGCAGTATAGAAGATTATGTACCAGTACTAGATAAATCTAGCCTTTCTATTTTGCTTTTAGGTCCAAATTTTTCGTTTTAGCATTTTTTCGTTCTTAAAATTGCCTTAAAAACAACAAAGAGAAAAATAATTTCTTATTTGCCTTTACTATTTGATTTCTATAGAATCACCCATTTAAGCACTTTTCTGCGGCGCCTCAATCTTCAAGTTAAATATAATTTAAATAATTTTTGAACTGAATTAATTAATTATTATAGGTAATTATTTTTTAATAAACTTCATTAACCGCTGAAAATATTTATGAATTTAATTTAAAAAAAAGATTTATAAAAGCGAAAAATTACCCAAAAATTTGGAAATGCTAAATCAAAATATGATAAATCTTAAATCACGTCATTGGGGCATTTTTTATATGATATATGTATAATCCAAATTTGTTTGGAAATGTTTTATTAGATTTCTTGCTGAATCATTTTGCAGCCGTTTTATGTTTTATTTACAAATTTATTATAATGTCTTAAGAAATAACCAAATAAAATGAGCAAAAAAATGAATAAGTTTTTAATTAATTTTATTTTTTTTAGAGCATTTAGCCTTTTCTGTCCTTTTTGAGAGTTCAATTTAGCCTCCTTTTTTTCATCTCCCAGCAGCACTAATCGCCCGTGACGTACAATCTCTCCCGATGGGGGAAACTTCCGCAATACGAATATGATTATCGCGGCAACAAAAATTTTCTTATATATATAATTTTCTTATTTATATATATATTTATATATATATATATATATATATATATATATATATAAAATATAATATTTATATATATATATATGTATGTATATATATGTATATATATATATAAAATATAATATTTTTATTCCCTCAAGTCGTAAAAAATCGTGTTTTATCGATAACTTCAGATTTTTATCTCAATTAGACCTACAGTCCACATTAGGTCATTGCAAAAGTCTATCCAACTTTTTTTTACATAGTGTAAATTATTTTCATAATATGATCTGTACTCTGCTGTGTAAACTAAGTGTAGATCCTTCTGAATTCTATCTATTTTATATAAAAATTTTGACATGTCCATAGTTAGCATTATTTTATATGTATCAGTCATTTGCTGAGTAAGCTTAGGATTAGTAAGAAAATGATACTGCTGGTAGCCCCATGATGTTTAAGGTTCAAAATCCGATATGAAAATATGAAGAGAAGAGAATGCAAATTTACGGATATAGGCATTAAATTGACCAGATATAAGCAAACTTGTAGTTACTTTAGATATAGACAATGATAGCAAAAGTTGGACACATTCGATATTTTAAACGATGACGGTGACGTATATTTTTTTTCACGATATCAAATATTTTGCTCTATAACATGATATTTAGGACCCATTGCAAGGGTTATATGAATATTAATCGATACAGAGATAAAATACAAAGAAGTCTGTATAAGAATCGCATGTAAGGTTTCGAGATTTCCAGAATATTTTTTTCCTCGTGAAAAAATAGAGTCAAAATATTTTGGATAATCAACAAGTGACAATTAAAGTCCATCTCTATTATATATTATTTAAATTGATAAATGTAGATACCTTAGATTAACATAAATATGAAACTCTGTCAAAAACCTAAGTCAAAAAAAAGCTCGTTGAAAATAAAACAATTATAGTACGTGTGCTTTTTTCAGTATTTTTTTTTTCAATTGGGGTTTTTAAGATTCATGACTATGCTGATCTATGGTAAATACTAAGAAAAAATATATATTATTTTTTTCGAAAGTATTTCAAGGAATGAAGTAAATTCTTATAGAAAAATTTTTTAAAAATCTTGAAACCTAATTGACAGTTTCTGAAGAGACTCGTCAAACTAGACTTTTCATTACCACAAGTGTCGCTTTATTCGAAAATCGAAAAGAACCATGTCCTATCTCGCCCAATTGAGATGCAAAAGATACGAGATATCTTATAAGTATTGATCATTGACTTCTTTGTGTGTACTTACACCTCAACTCATTTAAATTCCTTTGCTAGTCTAGTTAATTTACTATCGAACAGGTTTCAGAAGACTTTTTAGGGCTTACAAATCAATCAGTATTATTCAATATGGACTAAATATAATTTAAATTATATGTTGTTGATTTTATTTAAAAAAAATTATTTATCTTTTCACTTTTGCTCCATTATTTCGTTGAAACATTCTCTCCTGTCCCGTTTTTAATTTATATGGTAGGTCCACATGGGGTAATCTATTGAATAGGACTCCTTTTTTCCCTGTAACAGAGTGAATGGTTTGGTTACATTGTTGTGTGGCCCTGTAAAACCTTTCTGTGTCATCTACGACATTATTATGACGGAGTGTACAGTAGTACAATTTTATAGCAAGAGTATTTTTTTTTGCTTCTGGAAAATTTTGCAAAATATCTAATAATTTTCTTTCAAAATTTGTTTTGTTCTCAATAAGCTTAATAATGAGATATTTTATATATGAGTCTATACAGTTTATGTATTTTAAATTTTGGGTATAAAAAATATCTAAGTTAAGATATTCCCCTCTCTGTTGAGAATCCGAGCCTTTTCAATTTTTAGCTTTAGTGGGTGCCTATTGTGTTTAGATTTTTGATATATTTTTGGCCAATAGTAACGCCTATATATTTACTTACAATTTTCTTTACAACTGTTATGAGCTCTTTCACTTGTTTGCTCTTTGATCATCTTCATTTGGGAGATAATTGAAAAAAATCTTGCACAAATGAACTTACTGTTTGGTCAAATTCGTGCAAGTCCTTGGGTGTACAGTATAAACCTATAACCAAATTTAGTTTTAGAAATTCCTTCAAAATTTGCAGTAGATTCTCGTTAATGTCATATTCAGTCATAAGTCAGGTCCTGTTAAATTGCGTAATTGATACGTGCATTTTAAAATTTTCTTTACTCAATAGAATTTGTGGCTTAAATTCATTAAGAAGATTTTTGCTTTCGATGATAAAAGAAATGTCGGTGCTTTTAGTTGAATGTTGCGTGCTGCGAACAGAATCATCGTCAGAAATATTGTTAAAAATCTGAGGCGAAAGGACATTTGCAATTACGCTGAGGATTTTTCGCAGAGAGTGGTTTTTAATGCCCACACAATTACGTAAAGTTCTTTCCCATTAGTTGCATAATTTCTTTCAGTTGAATTTACATAAATGTCATTGGTTTCTTTTCTTGAGTTAAAACTGACCCTATTGCTACATTTGAGGCGTCCGTTTTTTATGTAAATTTCTTTGTAAAATCTCCCTGATTCAGTTCCACATCCTATACTAATAACTCTTCTAGCCTCCGAAACGCTTTTTGCTCTTGTGTATCCAATTTTATTTCTTTCATTTTTGACATTCTTTGTGAGACTTTACCATTTTCCCCTGTTAAATATTGAGTCAAAGGCTTTACCAGTAAAGCATAGTTTTCCACAAATTTTCTATATAAGCTAGTCGTTCCATGGAAACTGCGCAGATCTCTAACTGTGTTTAGAATCGGGTAACTTTTAATAGCCTCTACTTTCTTATAATCTGTGCGAATTACATTTGGAAAAACCACATAGTCCAAAAATTCAGCTTCTCTATTATAAAATTTTGATTTTTTTTGTCTTCATGTGTGCTTTCTTAATTGTATATATATATATATATATATATATATATATATATATATATATATATATATATATATATATATATATATATATATATATGTACAATATTAAAATGATTGGAATGTTCTTCAATTGTATTGAAAAATACTATAATGGCATCAATATAAATGTTTCAGAATTTGTCAACTTAATTTAATAAAATATTGTCCATTGCCGTTTTTTAAATCAAAATGGATGCGAAAAACTCATATTTTCCTTTATTAACAGAAAAAAAACCGTTTTCTCTTTATTTATTATTTATCAGGCATTTGATGAAAGCCTGATTCTAATTCAATCGTTGAAAAATATTTATCCTTTCCAAAATTGGCTAATATCACATTACAAGTCAGGTATCGGAAAATATATATATATCCAGAAATTAAGGATGGTAGACTATAAGAAATTATATTATATGCAACCATCCATAACTGGGTCTTCTTATTTCGACTTTTAATAAATTTCCAATCTCGCTATTAACAAAATCATTCACAGACAGAGGATAGGGGTACTGTTTACTCCATATAGGACTTCCAACAGTTGTACGGATTTCCGCTTTGATGTCTGTCCTGTAGTGCGAATCAGTAACTTATTTTAACGATAGTCGAAGCGTTAAAATTAGTAAACAACACTTTTAACGATATTTGTTTGCGTCAACTTAAAGACAAAAATTTTTGTGTTGTTAATATATTGACAAAAATTAGCCAAAAAGTCAACCCAATGATTCAGTCGTTGTTTTTTGGTTGTAGTCTGTGCTTCCACGTTATAGATGGTGCTTCTACGTTTGCGAATCTTCTTTTAGGAGTAGTGGACATTTTGAAGAAAATCATTAACAGAAACACATCTTAATCAATATCAAATACATAATTTAATCAATCACGGTCTTAAAATTTTTAAACAAACTCCGATTTGTTTCAAATTTATTTGTTTTTCTTTTTTATTTGGATTTGAACCTTACTTTTATTTCGGCATTTCCTTGTGGAGAGCTACCACACGAAATGGTAGTTATATACAATCGTTTAAGAGTACTTAATGAATCACACAATCGTTACTGCAAACAACAATTGCTATTGACAAGTTTTGCGATTGTCGAATCGTTAAAAGTTACTGAATCGCACTACTGAACGGAAGCTTCATGTATATATCTTTCAACATTCGTTCATATTTGCTCCCTTAAAATATTTACTTGATTCGTGTAAAGGATCCTATTTCCTTTGCTGATACCATTTTCGACAACTATTTTATTTAAAATACTTTCCTCTGAATTATCTACATTTTCTATATGATATTTATCGCCCTTTTCGTGAACTTCACTTCATAGCATTTATTATTTTAACTCTTTTCTTAATAACAAGTTCTTTTCGGTTGAAAAGTATGTTTGAGCTGCAATATCAGCGTGTAGCAAAACTGTCTATTAGTATCTTATATTTTCGTCCGGATTCTCCTGATTTAATAATGTAGGGTGTATCAAAAAAAAAAAAAAAAAAAAAAAAAAAACATTCTTTTCTATTCTATATTGTTTATACGTTGAGCCTATAATTGGGACTGATGACTGTGTTGACCGCTAGGCGGAAGTGGTCTTTTTTATGCTTGGAAGTTGCTGAATGGATTTTCGTGGAATAATTGTGAAAGGGTGTCTAAAAGCTTTAAGGATTCCTATTAGAATTTATCTTCTGGTATGCTTTACAAAAACATTCTAAAAATAAGATTCCAAATTTCTTGTGCAAAAACGAAATCACTAACTTATATAGAGGCTTAGAAAAGTCGAAAAGAAATAAGTTTTTAAAGTCCTTCTTGTTTTCTTGGCGATATCTCGGTCAATAATGAACCGATTTTGTTTCTTTTTATCACCGTCATTCTAAGTAATATTCCCTATTATTCGATATATAAAACATATGTATCCGATGACTGGGGCTTTCTAAACACTGATTTTAATAGACAGACGGATATTATTATAGTAACTTCCACACCAATAAGGATCCAGAAAATATATACTTATTGGGGTCTTAGATGAATATTTTAGAAATTACAAACAGAATGACAAACTTACATATACCATTCATAAAGCTAGTCATAAAAATAGTTAACATATAATTTATTAATTAAAATTCTGTACATTTGTACGTGGTCTTCACATGGACTCCAGTCTTACAAATCTCCGTGTAACAAATTTAAGATTAAAAGAATGGATTCAAATTTCAATACTCTATTGGACAATTTATTCTTCCTTAGTTATGATTTAGAAAAAAGGCGTTCCGCCCTGGCACTGCTAAGAGCCAAAGTAAAAATACAATTTATGATAAGTATTAATTCAATCTATTGTTTAATAATTCAATTTAGGTCCAAAAAGAATAAGCGTTTTGTGTTTTAAATAGTTGTTCATATACTTTGACATTATGTTTTACCAGTTCTAGTTCATTTATAAATTCTTTGAGGCCTTTTTTACATCAGTATATTGTAGAACAATGTCAAAATAATTAATTAACTCATAATGGGCCAAGATGAGAAACTAAGTTGTTTGAAATAACTTAATTTATCATCATTCAACACATAGTCTTGAAAAAATTTAAAAAAGAGGCCAAAACAAGGTGGTTGAAAAAGATGCAATTGGCAAGAAAATTCGTCAAACGGTAACGCTGTCCTACACCACCATAAGTGGTTAGGGTATTATACGTTTGTGCTGATGTTTATAATGCACATAAAAAATCTTCGGCTCTCAACCATTATTAACTATTATCGACTCAGAATCATTTTCTTCGTCGATTTAACGATGTTCGCCCATCCGTAAGTCTGGCTGACTGTCTGTTCATGTAAACCTTGTGAACAAATTACAGGTCGCAGTTTTAAGATATCTTGATAAAATTTGGTACGAATAGTTATATTTATACAAGGACTGAGTCTATTGAAATAGGTTAAGATCGGTTTATTATTTTACGTGACTCCCATATAATCTTAGATGTCTTAAATATAGCAAAATTTTAATTAAGTAATGAAGTAAGTTTTATATGAGTATAAATCTTATTGCCAAATTTCATAAAGATCGTTCCACAAGTAACCATAGCTCGCATATAAGCCCTTCTTCCGAAAATCACTTTAACCTTCATAAATGTCATACACATATTAGTATAAATATAATATTTGAACAAAAGCTTTATATAATTAGAAATCACAGTGCCAAATTTTATGAGAATCGGCTCAATTGATCATGTCTCCCATATAAGTTCCTCTTGCGGAAATCACCCATAAGTACATAAATACAATATAAATGTTAATAGCAATATAACATAATTCATTTATTGATTAATAATCATACTCAATACACTTTAATACAAGTATCTGTACACAATTGGCCACAGGTTCTCAGTAAGACCCCTTCCCGAATTTTGATTCACATACACTATGGCTTATGGTATCATATAGTAGTTCTTTCTTACTAGTATTTTCATGATCTGGAATATGTGAAATCAATATAAAGTCAATATATTTCTTTCTATTAATAAATGTCAAGATCAATATTACTTGCAATTGTGTAACACAATGTGATCAGGGTGATGCCTTTAGGGACTTTGCCCGCGAAATTTATTATTAAGAAAAAAAGTAATAATAATGAGAAACGCACTACTTTGATGCTTTAAACAACCTGTCCTATTTAAAAGGATATTTTAGCACTATAAAGCATTTATATACCATAAGGTATGAGGACATAACAAATCGAGAAATATCATATAGAAAGTTAAGGCAAATATTTTTTAAAGCAGAGAGAAGTCTCCTATGATCTACAATAATTTCATTTAACTATTTTCTAGCGAATCCCTATCTCCCCTTTCCATTTCGTAAGCTTTATCCTTTTACAAAATGTTTTCTCATAAACACATTCCTACAATTTTCAGTGATATAGATAGAGGCCACCAACATATTTTATGATAGCTTAAGTAGACGAAAGACTAAAGACTAACTAAACTAAAGTAAAAGAATAAATGACTTACTTGCCAATTGCTGACTTTGCAATAACAGCTGTGCCAACAATTGCGTATCGAATGCTGATGCTTGACCCGTATTCTGATATTCATCTTCACTACTGCTATTGTAGGCATGTCTGCTATGCCATTCTGCTGAACGTTGCCGTCGTATGGCATGTTCGCCACCACTAAAATAATATTCACTTCCGCCACTACCGCTGCCACCACGTTTGCGGCCAATTGTCCCCGAATGGCTGGACATTATTATTATGATATCACGATGAGAGTGTTTGTATTATGTCTTTCTTTTTCTTTTTGGTATCCTTCTACTGTTATTGTGGTAGACGATGGTTATGGTATCGTTATCGTTTCGTTGTTGTCGTAGAAGGCGTGCACCTTTAGGCCATCTATGGAGCAGTATTTTTAAAAGATAGCATCCAAAATGTTTCTGCTCTGTTACACTCTGATTCCGTTATTCCAGTTGAATATATTAATGTGTTTGGTTATGTTTTATTTATAAACATTTCATATATTTGCCCCAATTGCTGCTGCTGTCGTTGTCTTATTGTTGATAGTGCTAGAGTTGCTTGTGGTGATAGTGGTAGTACGAGTAGTTTTTGATAGTAACGATGATGAGTTTCCGATATATGAAATGTTTTTGTTGTAGTATAGGTGGCTATCCTTTGCTTGTATATTGTCGTTTTACTAGCAACTGTTTTTGATTTATTTACTACCAAAATAATGGCATTCATACAAAATGTTTTAATCATACTTTAAACAATAAAAAGACATTTCTTTAGCTATTTTTCTTCCTTTACCACATATGTACTTGCCATACTGGTCGGTCACTTTGCAGTCTGTTGTAACTCTGTAAAGATAAGAGAGTAAAAATAATTCAAGTTTAATTAAAAAAGTTTTTCGGTGTGTGATTTATTTTGAAATATGTTTTTTTAAGTGATAAAATAAGAACTTAAAATGTAAGCTAATAATTTACATTTATATATATTTATTTATAAAATTTTAAAATTAATATTAAATAAATTATTTTAAATGGTTTAGCGAAAAGAATTTTGAAACTGTGTTCAAAATTCTTTTCGTGATTTTTTGAAAAAATATTATATTTTTCATTTATCACATAAAATTTGATTTGTTTTTTCATATATATGAATATTGGAGAAACATCTCAATTTGAAATATTAAATTATTTGGCACCTAAAATATATGATAATTTTTCTACACGGAAGAATTTTTTCGTACGAGTATATATATATGATAGATCTACGCAAGAACGAAGTCCATAGCTTAAATAGAAGCTGGAAAGATCGTAATAATGAGTTTTGGCAGTATCGACTTAGTTAGTTTTTTCACCACAAATTTTAAAAAAAATTTTAGAATTTTCTGTGAAAGAAATAAAGAAACCTAGCTTATACAGATATTTCAAGGAGACAAAAAACTTTCCATGCTTTAGTTTATAGTTGTTGGTTTTTAATACCCATAAAAACCAGTGATTTCTATTCGAAAACTGCTACAGCGAGGTATATTTTACAAATCTAAATAATATTTAATTACAATTGTTAAAAAATTATAAATCCCGCAATTTTTATATTTGTAACAATTTAACAGTTATTGTGATAAATTTGAGATTACTTCAAAAGTAAATTTAATTAGTGAAATCAAAATGAGCTTTTTTAAATAAATTGATTTAGGCAACCGAATTTTAGTAGTGCGAATTTGTAACTACAAAAATTTAGTTTATGAAATGCAGGAACTTTTGCGGTTAGTGAAGATAAAAACTAAATTCGATATTTCCAATCGAAATATGTTTTCACTCTGTTGACATTTTAAAGATAAATTATTTACTATAAAATTTGTTAGAAAATATTTTTCTGTGATTTTTTGTAAAAAAAAA